>CM057379.1:195391193-196714943 GCA_030015415.1 Cynopterus sphinx
CTTCTCTCACTTGGTGAGCTGGTAGGTGAAATAGAAGGGTGTTCCATATCTGTTAAAGATTAGTTGCTGTGGGAAGGCAGGGTGGTCTGCCAGGCTAAGAACAAGAGAGGAGGTCCGTCTCCTATAGGTAATCAGGAATGAATCTGCACACGAAGGAGGACATTATCTGGTTTGCATGGGCACCCAGAAATCTGAACCTCTGTGTTGGCACTGAATATCAAACAAGGGTCCTTACTTTCCCCTGGGAAGGAGAATTGGCCAAAACTGGCTAGTGAGCATGAAAAAAGCAAGCCCAGGCATGGGGAGGCAGGTGATTTAGGCCAAGACTGTGTCTTGGATTGGCCATAATCCATTAGGTCTGAGAATCAGAGATGTGGTTAAGAAACAATTTGTAACAAGGAGTAGATAAAACCACTGTGGTTGTAATTGTACAAAAATGTTCCTTATATTTCATTCTTTCCATAACTGCCCTTACTTAATGTTTTTAAACACATGGCTAGCTTTTTGTGTGGTTTTTGAAGGACTGAAAGTAGAGTGAGTAATTTGCAGACAAAGCCAAGATAATCACTGGGGAGACACTGGTCACAAAGAGTTTTGGCGTACCTTCTGCCAACCCTGAAGATCTAAAACAAGAAGGAAAAGTGTAGAGAGCTGGGTGACTTTTGGAGAGAAAACATAAGCAAATAGCAGAAACCAGGCAGAGAGAAGAGTGGGACCTCAAATAACATTTAGTGGGCTCTCTCTGTTCAAACTGATAGCTCCCAGAGTGGACTTTTATGTATTTGTAATGGACTTGCTTCACTGAGCTTCTAGTAAAGCCATCAATATCAATGAGTTACCACTGATCGGTGACAGACATTAGAATTGACAATTGCTATTGGGTATGGTTCAATAAACCTATTTTCATATATGTAGAACTTCTCTACAGACTTTTATTTGAGTCTAACCACTATTAACTCTGAGTTATTCACTCTTGAAAAGAGTTTTCCAATTGCCTGATACTGGCTTCAAAGACCTCTGTTGTTATCCTGTCCTGGTCTCACTTGGCTTTTGTAAATTGAACCTGTCCTATATTAAAGTGAAATCAGGCAGAACTTTTTCTAGTCCAGCCATAGAAGAGGAAAGAGAACCCTTCTAAGAAAAATAAGAATAATTGCCCCTTTCCTCCATCCAACAGAGTTTTCCATCCAAGGTGATGTCCTTACTGTGTATCTTCCACATGGCCTTGAGAAAGGCAGTGTTTCTCCCTGAATTACTGTTGAGAGGAGCTAGTGTAGGAAGGGAAATTTGTGCAGAAAAGCTGAGGAGATTCTGACAAGATTCTTCTGGCTTCGTATTCATCTCTGTGGGAACAAAGATGTTAGAAATGCTGGCTTCTCCACATGAGAGACTATGTCAAAAGCCATGGGAAAATGGGCATGAATAGATTATGTAGATACACTTATGTGATAGATACAGAAAATGATTCCTTGATATTCTGAGCATGCTTTAGAAAGGGATTTGTGCAGCCGAATAATGATAAAATAGATGTCCTAAATATGTCACGAGTATAACATTGAAAAAGTATTTTTTTCCCACAGAACAGAGTTCTTATCTCTGTAGTCAATATTTGATGCATGCTCATTGCTATTTCCTCATATTCAGTCAAGGAGGGAAAAGGTGGATTCATCTCTAAATGATCGATCATCACAGATTCACTCAGCAACATTAGGAGAAAGATAAATTACGGGAGAATCTACATTTACAACAGCCATTCTGATTAGTAAGAGGCCTCCAAGAAAGTCAGAAGGACCAGAGCTGAGTTTTCGAAAGCACTGTAGTTTCTTTAAGGGTGTTGAGAATGATTGATATAACTTGCAAAAAATAAAAATAATACTAGTTACTCTCAAAAACTAACAGAGGATAAAAAGTGGCTTATTATTTATCTTTTAAAAAGAATCCAATTAAAGTTCATTTTAGTGTTACCCTGAGGTGTGTCTATTGACTACATTGGAAATTTTATAAATTATAGTACCTACTAAGTGAAGAGATTAGAATGAAAACGTATAGACTGTGATTAACTGCAGGTTAAGAACAAACAAGTACCTTGGCAGAAATAAGACTTGGAGGAGATTTTTACCAAAGCCACAGTGATTTCTCCTAAGAAGTATTTGCTAGGGTCTATATTAACATATAGTGGCCATGTGTGATGTACCGAGGAGGGTGGTATCTAAGGAAACATGAGGCATTGTTGCTGTTGAGACACTCTAGTCTAACTGGACACAACCTTAAAATGATGAGCAGTCTAAAATGTGAGCCCGAGGCATTCTGGGAAGGTACAATTTAAGAGTTGCTTGTAGAAGAAACAATAGTGTTTGCATTCGTACTAGTGCTGAAAATGTTCATATTTAATTGGGCCTACCAACAACCATGTATTGAGCTACCACTGTGTGTTAAATAATATTCTAATAGCTGGTAACACAGCAATTAGGAAAACAATGGCCTGCTCTAATTAAATTTAATTCCAGTGGAATTAATTGAACAGCTAGAACTTTACATTCTTAAACCAGAATTAAGCAGAATAAATTTTGAAAACAGAGTGGGGCGAAATATAGCTCTTCAAAAAAATACTTTTTCTCGCAGATAAACGACTACTACAGAACCTTGAACATAACTGGCATTTATATATGAGATACTTTACGGACATTGTGTCCCTCCTTCATGAAGCATGTCCTTCCCTCCCACTTGCAAATGAGAAAAAAGAGGTCCAGTCAACTTCTGTTGTTGAGCTAACATGGGGAAGGCTTGGAATCAAACCCAAATCTATGAGGCCCATGCCTGAGTTTTTTTCTCAGGACATGATGCTGCCTGTCTAACCGTAATCCTTGCTTGATTGGGTCATTTTTCATGGGTATTTCAGCTGGTTAACCTTCAGTTCAGTTCACCGTGCCCATGAGAGTCCTCTGACTCAGGCTCCTTTGAAAAGGCATCACAGATCTTAAAAGCTGCAGTCTCCTTGCATGATGGGCAATGGGTGGAAAACCAGAGACTAAGGAAAGATAGGAGAAGCATAAGTGAAACACGTCTTCAAAGCATCTACAGGACAAAGGCATCACTTCCTTGTCTGCGATGTGACTGATTATGTGGGCACAGGGTGCTCAGGGAACGTGGCCTTGGCTCGCTCTGCCTGGGAGGCCCTGGAGGGTCAGAAGGAATGAATCATCGGGAAATGAAGTTTCCTCCTGCCAGTGGCTTGCGGAGAGCAGGGGGCAATTGGACCCTTGCCCATTGCTTGCAGAATGGGAGAAGTTCCTGCATTCCCATTGAAAACTCCAGAGGAAGGCCCAGGCCAGCGAATATTTTAAGCTTGCTCTCTATCCAGAATGCTACATCATACAGATTTGATTTAATTGCCCTCAGGCCTGCTCAGGATGTGTATAAGCGTGCATAAGACTTGGATGTTTTCCTGGAAGCCGGTGCAAACTTTTCAGTGTCAGACCGTCAGGCTCTGTGAGGAAAGTAGAAGGGATGTTATGGTGGAATGCTGGGGGTCCTCTCAGTCCCAAACCGGCCCTCTCTCTGTATTCCAGCTTCAGTTCTGGAGGATGCAGGGCAGCTTTCAAGAAGCCATGCTTCAAAGCACCCAGGAGGCTCCTCAGACTGAAAGGAGTCCCACGACCAGTAGGAATCTCTTTAAGAAACCATAAATGTGTGACCTTGAGGAAAAAGTGCACTTTCATAAAGAGAAAAAAGGCCTACTGGTAGCTGGCAGGGTACTGAAGCCAGAGGCGGCTGCCAGTGGCACCCAGCTGTGCTGTGAATCCCTGACATCCACAAGCCAGGGGTCTGAGACTCTCTCCCAAGTTTTGCTTTGTTTCCTATCAATGGTGTTAACAGCTCTGCCAGTGTTCCAAAATTGTGCGAGGAGGACAATGCTCAGAGAGAAAAATCAGTACAGTATTGTTTTATTTTTATGCCGTCCCCAGACAGAAAGATCTCGTCTATTCATTGTACTACATTTGTCATTTTAGTGGGGAAAAAATGCAAGGCAATGAGAAAATACCGAGACCGGTTGTCAGAGCAAACTGTTTACAATTGTCCCTCCCTTTTTTCTTCAGGCATTTTCATTATAATCTTTTCAGCTTCACAGAGAGATGAGCAGAACTCGTGCACGGAGTGTAAAACGGGCGGCTGAACTGCACTGACTGTGACCTTCAGTTTTAAGGTTAACAGTGAGGAGAAAACCAAAGCGTTGACTCAGGTAGTTTAGTGACTATTTTCTGGGAGAGGAGGTACATACTCCTTTCCTCTTATTGTATCTCACCAGATTGGGTCCTCTATGAAAGTCTTAAATTCATTGCTTCATTCATTCATTCACTCATTCAACACTTAGGCATGCCAGCGATGGGCAAGACATGTATTAGTCCTGGGAGGCAGGGCCATGAACACAACCTCTGCTGTCTACAGGGACTAGTGAGAGAGATGGCTTCAGAAGGAAACAGGAGATCCTGGTACCCAAATCGGAGTCTTTCAAAGCACAAGAACAAAAATCCACCAGGCTGTAGTCATCTCTGTTAGACGGTTTTATATACATCCTTCCACCAAGCGTCAGGTGAGCTTAAAATAAATCTCTGACTTTTGACCTTCCATTTCCAGGCAAAGTACACTTATTTTTATAAGTTTCAGTGTGAGTCACTTTGAATGGAATGCATGAGAGGCAAGGAATCAAATATTAACTCCTTTTTTACTTAATGTTGCTGAACCTTTTGGGGGAGGTAAAGAAAACTGATTTGTTTAATTTGTTTAACAGGTGTTACAAACTTCCTAAAAATAGTTCTTGAAACATCAGATATTTTTTTCTTTGTGGGCTTAATACTGATTTTATTTCTGTATCTCTTTTCTGTTTTCTGATATTTGTATATTCATGCTAAAGGCTTACCTTAGACCTTTGTGTGGTTTTTGACACAAATCCCTGCTAAACCAGTATTTCCCAAACTTTGGTCATTTGTGCAAACCTTAACTTTTTTTTCACATAGTCATACTACAAGTTTTCTTCTTCAATTCTTTTTTATATCTACTACTGCCTACATAATATTTAAATGTACTTACTTTTTTGAAACTTAAACTAGTTTATTTTCAAAGAAAACATCATATGACTGCCATAAATGAAATACCAGTTTCGCTTACAATAAATAGAAGGCAGTTACAAAAACAAAGAAACTGTAAATTGCTATGCCTACATTCTATCCAGGTACAGTTAGAAGGTTCACAGTCTTCTCTTCGTTAAAAAGGACGATCAGCCTATGATGGGTCATGTTAAAGTACTTGAGACTTGCTCATAGATATAGGAAAAAAGACTAAAAAAAGAAAAATAATATTGCTTTCCCCACTGTATGATTCAGGGTTCTTAATGTGATGTCTAAGTGTCTCCTCAGGTCATCTCCTGAACAGGTGGGGCATTTCAAAGTACCACGATATGGCTTCATTCTAGGATCTGTGGAAAATTCCTCAACAGCTTTGTCAGGGGCTGAGTTCCCTGTCACCAAGGGGGTTCTGTACTGAACAGGGGCAGTGCTTATTTCAAACACTTTTTTTTCCTTTAAGATTTATAATAATTGACTTCACTCAACTATTCAGAGATATGGGATAATTTAAGGGAATCCACATATCTCCTCAATGGACTTTCGCACCTGCAGCCTGTGACATGTGTCATCACCTTTCTATTCGTGCTTCCTGTCTTCATTATTCTTCTCTTTAATTAAAAGTTTAATTCTCAAAAATAAACTACAGTATGTAGTTATGAACGACCATTTCCAGTCAGCATAACAGAAGGCAATAACACTAGATCATAACTGAACACCCTCCAATAATGTACTACTCAGCAATAATGACAACAGGAAGTCATTTATCTGGCCTCGGTTTCTTCCACTTCATCTAGATATATAAATATCTTATTTTTAATAGAGAGAGAGATGAGCTGAGGAGATGGTGATGGATCCCGTGGATGACACTGTGGGCCAGCCAAAGCTTTTAAACATGACATTTTTCAAATCACGAGAGAAAGGAAGAGCCGAGGGAGAAAGGAGAGAATATCAAACTACATTTTAAAAAAGCAGGGCCAGGCTACATTGCTTTTGTGTATCACATTATTCCCATAGTCTAAGAACAAATCTGAAGTTTCTTCGAGTCCATCCATCTCATGATATTGTCACATTGCAGAGAAAATGACTTTGAATCAGAAATAATTGTTTGTTAACAGTGAAAGGAAATAGTCAATGCCTTACTAGAAATTTATCACGTGCTATCTTTACAGAAGGGCTTTTGTTTCAGGAAAATAATAAGTGCAGAGAGAGAAATTGCTAAGGATGCCCTAGGTCAAGAAAGAGAAAGACTACGCAGGTATGTGCTAGTGAAATATGGGGACAGGTTCTGAACAGAATATTCCAAGCTTTAATAGATGATGGAGAGCAGATGATTCTCGGTATGTTCGCTCGTGACACTAAGCTGGGAGTTTGGATCATAGCTTAAACAAATAGCGTCACTTACTGAAAAGTATTTTTTTTTTTAAAAACAAATACTTTGAGAAATATGAAGAGGGAAGTAGGAAGTATAAAGCTGGGCTATTGTTTACAGTAATCTTTCCCTTCCAGAATAACTATTCTTGTGGATAGAGCAGCATCTTTCTAAGCATCTCAGCTGTCTTTTCCCTTTTCCAGGATTTTAGCACTTAAAACATCAAAACAAATAAAACAAAAGACGAAAAACCGTGAGAGTTCCAGAGAAAAAATCAAAGGAGAGCATTTTAAGAATTAATCTCATCTAACCATTTGCCATATTGTGTCTGTTCCTAGTTTGCAAATAAAAGAGTCACTGTAGAGGCTGGTTCTTAACAGTTCTACATGATCTGCAGACTAACCAAGCTATAGAGGATAGGTACCCAGTGATAGGAAGCCTTCACTTGTAGCAAGGGATGGGGCTGCTATGAAATTGTCTACTGGTTTCTTGAAGACGCTGTGGAAAGCTTTTGGTCAGAAAAACAGCCTCTAGCAAGCAATGCGTTTTACATAAAGGAAACCTTCTCCGAAAAGATGGCTATGAATTTAATTATAAGCTCTTCTCTTTGCATAAATTTGGTTCCGTCTAAATAAGACTTGAAACATGGAACAATGTCCATGGAGTACAATTCACCAATTGTTACTTTTAATTATGTTCACATGCATAATTCATAAATATACTGCATGGACAAGAGGAAAGAAAGATAAGAAGGAACAAAAGAGATGAATTTTCCATCAAACAATTACTATACAAATAGACAACATATTTAATACATTAGTTAGCAAAGTGATTCTTTGCTCTTGCCAGTCTGGGCCTTAAAAATATTAAAAGAATCTCCAAACATAATATTGTTACATTTTACTGATGTCTCTCTTAAATGAAAGAAATAGGGATTATCATTCTTTATATTTAAAAAAAGCACAAATTAAAAAATTTCTCCCCAAATGTGGAGGTATAGGCATAATTTACATTGTATAATATTATAATTCATAAATATTATAATAGATTCTAGTGTGACTTCTTAATATGGAAATACAGTGATTTCTCTCTCTCCTGAACTCATAAACTGATCTTTTACATTCTTATTTGACATTATATATCCTGTAAGGCAGTGTGGAATACTGGTAAGAACATGAGATCTGTCTGAGTTATGGGCCGGACTATTTGGCCACGTATGTGGCTACAGGCGAAATACTTAATTTCTCCAAACCTCAGCTTCTTCAACTACAAAATAAAAGGTTTGGTTTGGATGGTCTCTAATGGTTTACCCAATTGTATTGATTTTTGTCCTAAAATTTGTCAATTGCTTTTTCCATGATATTTTTATTCAGTTTTATGATGAATCTGCATTATTTTCCTCACGGAGTTTTAAAAAAAAACCCATTGAGGACAATAATTTTGATACTTCCATCACAGAACCCAGTGTCTCACAATGGTAATCATTAACTAAACAACTGGTGAAATTTGCTGCTTTATAATCCTACCTATTTGCCAGTGTGAATCTCCTCTGTCTGCCCTTCCTACTGCTCCCCAAAATGTCTTCAGTCTCTGTCCTCCACATCATCTGAATGGCAAGTATTTCAAATTGACTTTTCGTGAGCATTGTATTTGTATCTCACAAATAATAGAAATAATTTAGCTCTAACAAAGGCTAACTTCAAGAATTAAGGTTGCCAAGTATGACACAGCTCTGGGAAACAGTGCAAGAGAAGAAAAGCTCTTCCAATCTACATAAGACCTCACAAGGCCACCTTCTACCACAGCCAAAGTGTTTATTTCCAGTGCTTCCGCTTTGGGACCTGCCTTACCCTTTGGGCACCAAACACAGTCAGAGTTTCAGAGAATTTTGTTTTTAATGCCATCTCCTTTTCAGGCCAATTAGAGCTAATCTCCTTGGGCTCTTAAGTAATTTGTCTGTGTAATCTCAGTCACACTGAAAAGAGTCACAAATCCTTTGCTGATTGGAAGACAAGGTGAAAACTCCTCAGGCACAGTTAGAAATTAGTCAAAACTTTTTAAGTTAATGTGATGTCTTCCTCCCAACCCTCTACCCCCCACTTCTTTTATCAAGTAAGGAAAGCATGCTCCTTGCAAAGATTGATGCACAAATTAATTTGAAACAGGTTCGTGGGGACTTTTCTTTGAACTCATCACACACACACACACACACACACACACACACACACACACACACACACACACACACACGCTGCATGCTACCCACAATTGAACAATCTTAATGAACCTAAGAATTAGGAATTTTTCCCAGGGAAACAAAATGCTTTGCTTAAATTTTGAGAGGTTTTTAGTTTCTCATGGTTCTTTACTATCCTGGGTATTTAGAAGGATTAACGGCTAAGGGTTTATTAGGAGCTCTCTTTATTGCATTGGGCTGCAAACTTCTGCAGAAGGAGCAGACCAGAGTGGCATAATTAATTCCTGGATGATTATAATAATTATGTCCTTTTACCCCAGCTTTATTTATTATTTTAAAACACCTGAAAATAATCCTATCGCCTTTTAAGTAGTAACCCGCATGGAGAAGAATATAATTTTATGTTAACAAATTGCCAGTTTTAACTATCTTAGGCCAGTCTGATTAGCTTTATGACTAAGAGATGGAGGCTGAAGTGTGATCTAAGTAACACTCACTGCATGTCCCACCGCTACTGGGGCCACATCAGAGAGCTTTGCCTTGTTTCCTAGTAACCACCAGTCCCAGAACACCCATTTTTGGCAGATTTGTTTGTCTTGAACTTCTTGATTCAAAATGTGAATTTATCTTGCTTTTGAATCCTGAGTTGATGTATATCACCATGTAAAATCCCAATTCTGTCAACTGCAGCAGACAGAATCCATGGATTAATGGGCTGGTTTGATCAATTCAGCATTCTTTTGCCTTTCATGGGGATATCTTCTTCTTCATCATTCTTTTGCATAAATACAAAGCTAGTGATTTTATGCATATAATAAAGATAATATTTCTCATTTATTGAAGTTCTGTTTTGTACTTTATATTTATTCCTTTAAAAAACATAAATTGAGGACTGACTTCTTATATGACACGCACTCACAATATAAATAGGTATCTGAAGGCATGTAGAAACAGTTTGAAACATTATTCAACCTTTTTCTTTCTTCATCTACACACACACACTCTCTCACCAACGAAGCTCTCCAATCATCTTTGATGTTATCTTTTCTTTGATTCTGTCTTCTCTTGCATTTTTTTTGTCTCCATAAGAGATCTTGTTCTCATTTCGCACAAATGAGCTTGACTGAAGAGTTATTAAGACTTATTAGAGTTTAGTAAGAAATTAATAGATAAAACATAATAGCTTTCCAACACACTAGCCATAACTAGTCTAGGAAATGAAAAGATCAGATTCCATTCGTAAGAGCAAAAAATTATAAAAATGCTCAGAAGAATATTTCAAAAAGGGTATGGCAACTTCCAAATTTTATTAAGGAAACTTAAGAACTTCACTGAGGGATTCAAATAAAAACATAAACAGAGGTCTAGTTCTAGGTGAAAAGACTGACTATTTTTAATATACAAAATTCTTCCAAATATAGTTACAGAATTGTTGCAATTTCTGTTCTTTGCATGGGGATACATTTAATTGTTTAAGAACTCGACAAAGTGATCTATCTACCTCTTTAGAAAAAAAAAGACTGGAAATTTTTCAGTATCTTTATGATGATACCCTCTTAATACTTTTAAGCCTCAAATTTCCTAAAGTAAACATCTTTACCTACTGTTTGTTGTTTTCTGATCATGAAAGCATTTTGGGAAGCAATTGAATGTAACAATCAATATTCCTTTTCAGATTGTAAATATTTGCTACAGTGGCATGATATAATGAAGGGTAGATGTATCTTGGTCGGCATTATGGATGGGATATAGGACATAGGGCCTTCTGATGAGTGCACAGAGTGATTTGAAGTCGATGAAAACAGAAAACAAATATTTTCAGATAACATATGAAGGCATGCAAATCAGCGAGGGACAAGAGAAGTCAATAAGAGCAGAGGAGAGACATAAATCATGAACAACTTCGGAAGGAGATATGCAGTGACGTTAATAGGGAGGCAGAATTTGCTGCTCTTTTCCCAAACAAATTTGCGTTGATTATTATCCCCTGGACAAGCCTGTAAACTAGAAGCCAAATAGTGAAAGGGCCAGCGGATTGTCTGCCACATATGCTGCTATTTCTTGTAGAGAGAAGGCTTGAATGTAGCTGTGATGAGTTACTTAGCGGAGGTGGTGTGTAGGCTGATCTACATAGAAAAAGAGGTGAGAATTTGTCTCTCTGTATCTGGAGGGCTTTTAACCAGGAGAGGGTAATTCAGGCAGATCTTTTTTATATTGATTATCAGACCTGCAAAACGCAACTATTTGTTCCAAGGACAGACAGTGCCTTGATTCTTTTCAACCTCAAGTGTCACTTTTTTTTTTTAAAAAAAGGACTTATCCAAATAATAATAATAAAAAATCACAGCAATTAATTAAAGGGAGAAAAATGGTCTGTTCTGAGATGTTCCACTCAAGAGAGCATATCACTAATATTATTGGACAGACAAAAAGGAGATCGATTTTTCTTTCCAAACTAACCAAACAAAAACAACTTTATGCATGAGCTGAGTTGCTGACGGACAGGTCCCCATGTAAAGGTAAGCTATTCTGGCAATGATGTCACTTCTGAGAACCAAGGCTCAAAAGAGAAACAATCCCAGAACTTCAAATGTCCCCATTAGAAACAGTCTCTAATATTTCATGTGTGAATTTGCAGGCCATCTTAAAGATTAAGAAACTGTGTTCATTTCTTTGTTTTTGGGGTCCCAGAAGACCACTCAACTTTATGTCACGCAAGGACACTGCAGTTTGGGATGGGATGCCTTCACAACCCGAACAGGCCGCCTCTTTGGGATTTGTAGCACTGTTTTCGATTTCGGCTTCCTGGTTCCCATTTCTGCTTTGGTTTCCTGATGTTTCACCATCACACCAAATGGCTTTTCAGAACACAGTTCTGTTTAAGCACTTTTTAAAATTAAATGCGGTGTGTTTAGTATGGCTGGATTACATCACATAAAACTGTGCTGGCAAATTAATTACTAAGCATCATCTTGTCATGGCAAACTTACATGCGCACAAATGCAAATATAATAAATCATTGGTGTGGAGTCAATGAGTTGCTATAAAACATGTATTTTTATAGTTAAAGGAGTTGTAATGACTTTGTCATCAGAGACTTCTTAGGTCTACCCAATAGCACCATAGCTGTCTGGACAGCCAAAAAAGCAGACAATCAAATAGTTGTGTTGATATACACAAAACAAAAAGAGCAGATTGAATTATTCCCCACCTACCATCTCAAATCTATCAGGTCTCTTGTTGCTATATAGAAATTACAGAGGACCGAGGTCCGGTTCTCCTTTCAGAAAGCTTTTCTCTGAGGATATATAAATATTTAAGATAATAACTTTCCTGAATTTTTAATCACCTCTCAAATAAAGTCAGGATTTCTATGCTTATTTCCTAATACTTGCTTTTTTATGACTTCCAGAAAATAAAGATAATCACAGTTTGCGAATTATACATTAATAGTAATTACTTTTAATATGTTTATAATAGCAATTGAAACTACATATTTCTAAGTAACACAGATTAGCTAAAGTCACTTGATAAAGTTAATTAGACAGTATTATTATGCATGTTTACACTGTCCAATACTTTCAACAGCCCAACTGTCAGTAAAATCGTTCAGATGAGGAAACTGAGGTCCAGTGAGATTAAGTAAGTTATCTGGGCCACGTAGCTAGCGAGTGATGGGGCCCTGCCTTAGCCATGGTGCTGGGCTCTCACATGTCTCTGTCCCCTCTGATCCTAACAGCCTTCACTCTACCCTCATCATTTACCTGAATTTCCACCATGTTACAAACTCTGGAGGGAGTGGCTTGTACTGTGTGAATCCAGCCCCTGCAACTGAGCCAGGCAGATAGCAAGTGTCAAATGAAGAAATGAATGAATGTTTATAGTGTATGTCTCTAGTTCAGCTTTTCTTCAGGCAGTCCTTGTCATGAACCTGTGCTAGAGCCTTGCAAAGAGAAGAGATTTGAGACCTGGGGACTGCTGCTTGGAGCCCCCATGATATAAAAATACCATGGTTATTATTGTCTCTTTGGTGCTGGTGACTTTGGCATTGGAGGCATTCAGGACCACAATGCTGGTACCAGAAGGCAAGGTGACAATAACGTACCCTCTCAGGAGTATTTCCAGACATTCAAATTAAGTCCCAGTGTCATACAAATGGTAGCAAGATGCCACTGGAGCAGGTGACCTGGTACTCAGGCATGGCTTTGGTGGCATGGCCTTTTCCGACATTCCTGGAGTGGGGAGGCACTCTCATTATGTTTTATGGGCTTAGAGGCATTGTTGGGGAGTATCCATTCAGGAAGAGGAAATTGGAGGAGGAAAAGGATAGAGTCCAAGCTCCAGTGGAGCCGGCTGTGTTGGGTATCACATAGAATACATCTTCCAGGACTCCCAGGAAAGTCTGGAGGAATAAAAAGACAGAATAGCTTGTTTTGATAAGTCAAAGCAGACTTAGATAAATACCACCCTCATTTCACACCCTGGCTGGTGTTGCCTGAGGATATAAAGATTACATTTGATTGTATTCAGAGTTACATGGCCTGGGGACACTAAGCTAACCTAATTTACAGGGCTCTGTAGGGTGTGTGTGTAGAGGTGGCAGGGTCACACACAATTAAAATGGTTCCATCAAGAAACCTAAAGAGCTGTGGGTCTTGGAGGCATGTGCTTGTGTCACATGCCAGTGTGTGCGGTGTCAGAAACATGGTGGCAGCAAAAGGGACACCTACACCTTGTGACTTACTGGCTATACAAATAAGTAGTCTGCAGTAAACGAGAATTGAATCTACACAACCATAGTTCTGGGAAATACATTAAGTTTATCTTTTAATAAAAGTTGAGACATTGCTTTCCCTTAATTAAAGTGAGGAGGGAGAGAGTGCATAGGAAATGAAACAACGGTGTTGGCTCATGAGGGTAGGGGTGTGAATTTTAGAGCCTGTGAGATTGCACTTGTCCTGGAGTTCCAATTTGGGGCTCTTTATAAAAAAAAAACAAACAAACACACCGTACTTGGTTGACAAAGGCTGTTTGGCTGCACCTTCTCTTGGCAATAGGTTTGCATCTGGTCAGGAGTTAAGAACTTTGTTGAGCTGGACAACTCTGTTTGTGGAAGACAGAATGTTTTTGTTTTAAGCACAAGAGTGTAGGATCAAGAAAGAAGATAGAAGTTTCAAAGGTGTCATACTTTATTGGAAAAAATATATATTTATTGAGGCTTTCTCAACCTCAAGTGAAGGAGTTGGAGGGTCAGACTTGCTTGATGTGATTTTCTACACAGGTGCCACCTGCCTTCCTGAGGTCATCCTGGCCCTGGGGAAGCCTCCTTCATGAGGTAGCTGCACAGACCCCCTTTCTTCAGCTGCTGCTACTGCTTAGGCTGGTCTCTGTTTCTAATCTTCATTGTTGACACCCTGCAGGGCTGCCTACAACCCCTTCTTGCCCTCTGTTCCCCACTTTTTTCTCATGCTGGTCCATAAGGATTTGGGGAAGCGTCTGGATGGTAGAACTGGTGAGAGGTGAGGACTGAGGGAAAGGGGGCCCCTGTGTCCTCTCTCCTTTGCTATCATGACCCCACCTGCAGCCTGAGTACCCACAGCAGCTTTCCCAGTGGTAACCCATCCCTTCAACCTTCTGCTCATGTCCTAGGGCCCCTACTCATGCCCATCCTAGCACCTGGCCTTTACTTCTATGATTCTATATCTGGAACACTTAGGTCTGAGACTGCATTTTTTCATTTTTTCCCTGTAAGATGAAAAACATTGTACATTTCTCTCTAATACACCCTACTCAGGACCTCTGTACAAAGAAAAGAATCTTTCTGTTCTAAACTTTTTCCTTTGCAAGTACCAGCACTACCACATTTAAAAATGGCAAAGACTGCTCTTAGTCTGGGAATGAGAAGAGGCTGGGGTAATATGTCTTGATTCCCACAAGCCATAGGGAGGGTACAGGCTGGAGGCAGTGGATGGCGAGAAAGGAAGGAGACAGATCACATTCTGGAATTTTCTCAAGGAAGAGAAGGACGGACGTTTGGGGAGTTGAGCTTAGAAGCTGTTCCGAGGGCTGTGAGGGTAAGTCCTCACCCCTTTATCTTTCACCCCTTTTTTTTCTTTCCTTAGTGTGGGGTTACTGATGCCATTGACTTGGGGGTGGAGGGGTTGCAATCCCCTCTTTGCCATGAACTTGAGGGTCTGGGAAGTCTCTGGGGACCTAGAAGCTCCATATCTTATGAAAACCATTCTGAACAGCTCAGAACAGAGGAATTCTTATATACTGGATATCAGAAAGTTGTTAACATAGATTTTACGTTCTACACTACTACGGGATACATGTTGTGGAATGAACAGACTTTGTGAGCTTTCCTGAGAAACTGATTACGTAACAGGTGTGCTGTTCTGAGTTCTAAACAGCAGGCTTTCTATTTCTAAACCAGAGGCTGCCTGTGATAGGCAAAATAATAGCTTTAAAAAAGACTTTTTTTTGATATATTTTCTCTGTATTTCTGTGTACATCTTTTTGGAAAAACATTTTTTAATTACTTATTTTAGGTGTATGATTATACTATCGATTTGCCTCTCTTGAAAAAAATATTTAATAGACATACTCTAGCTAATTAAGGGTCAGATTAAAATCCGAGACAAATTTACTGTGAAGCTATTAAAGCGTTAGTGTTGGGGGCTCATCCAAGGCTCTGGGAGTGTAAAGTGTGTGAAGGATGTTTTAACCATAATTGGTTAAGACCTGTATGATGTCTGTCCACTCTGCATGCCCTCTGTGACATGTCTCCTCATGGCCGATCCCACTGGGCCGGCCCTGAGCATTTTTTCTAAATAAATATTTGCTTTCATACTTGACTTTATATTTGACTTTTTTAATTTTTTTTTTTTAATTTTTTCTTAAAGAGCTCTCCAGATTTTATAAGATTTGCATCCTTCAAAATCTGGATCTGCCCTAATTAAAATCAAGAACTAGGATTTTTGGTATTAAAGGACTAAGGTTATAAAGGTTTATGTGAGCAAAGATAGAATTAAAATGAAATAATTCTTTGAAATATGGTGGCAAACTGAACATAAATGTATACATATCTTTGGAAGAAAGCTTTCTATCATACACAAATATTTTATGTCCTACACAGAGCAGATTATATTCTCTTGTGATGTCACGAATTAAGACCAACGTTCCACATTTTCTCTTTCTCCTAACCCATTTTGTCCACAAGCTGGGCCATGACCATGCCTTTATAGTGAACAGGTTTTGCGCTTAGTGTATACTTACATTTTTCCTTGAAAATCTTGCTACTCAAAGTACAGTGCACGATTCAGCAATGCTGGCATCTCCTGGGACCTTGTTAGATATTCAGAATCTCTCAACCCCGGTTCTATTGAATCAGAATCTGCATTGTGACAAGATTTCTGGGTATTTCTTATACATCTTAAGTGTTGCTTAAAATACCTGCTGCAGTTTTGAGTGACAAAGAGTTTTAAAAATTGATTATCTCTTTGAATTTTGTTAATTGTGGCAACCTTACAATTGGAAAACAGCATAAACTTATCGCAGATGTCTGCACCTGTTATGTTTATTAGATTAAATTGGAAACGTTGTGAACCCTCGCTAATTTTCTCTTCCCTTGAAATTCTGGTCTCTTCTTTCTTCCCAGTTTTGACATGGAGAAGTCTCTTGGCATCAGTTTCTCAAAGAATGTTCCTTACAGACAAATAACAAACAAATTCAGCATGAGTGTGCTGTGTCTGGCCCTTCCTCTTGTGGCCCCAGATATTGATTGCCACTGGTTTTTATGGCCTCTCTAGTGCTTTCTCCTTTGTTCTCTAAGTTCATAACAGATCTTTCAAAAGTTGACATTTTCAGATCACAGAGATGGGTGCAGTTAGGTAAAGATTGGGAGAATTTAATATCTGACTCATTCTGAAATACCCATTCCTGCTTTCCCTGTGCTCCCATACCATATTGCTTATTCCTCTATTAGGAGAACTTATTTCGTTCTGTCTTTTATTATATTTGTTATACACCTGCCTCTCCAACTGGATTATAATCTCTTTGGGGGCAAAAAGGATCCATATTCATTTTTATTCCCCTCATAATATCTACATTTAGCATGAGGCCTTACAGTGCCATATACTTAGTAAATTCACATGTCAGAAATGTACTATGTACATATCTATGCATGAATTGCCAATATCTCTCTTCTTAAAATTATATTTGTCATCATGGAGACATCAATGATTATGACTTGTAGATCAGAGATAGGAATTGAACAATAAGTCTTGGTTATTGACTAGCAGAGTGCATAAGTTATATTTCCACAACCCCGGCTATAGCAGATGGACTATAGCACTCTAAAATTTGATCTGGTAACATTCATTAAAATCTGTGAATGAACCAGATGGTAAAGAGTTGTACTGGGGAGAATGGGCTTAGATGCTATAAAACAACAATTTTCTGATGACTTTTTTTTTCTTTTCAAATATTTTGATCTTTCACAGAATTTCTTCTATCGTTCACTTCACTATTTCATATCATCATAAATAATGAAGAGGCAGGTTGGACTCCCTAGCTTGAATTCTGGCTCTGTCACTTACTAGCCCTAAAATTTTTGTAAAATGGTCATGATGAAAATGATTTTTAAACAATGGTTAACTGAGTTATAGAACCATGTCTGACACAGAATAGGTGATATGTATGAGTTTGATGTTATTGTAATTCTTCAGTGAAAAAAATAAAAACAAATTTTGGCTTAGAAGTGCAAACACCTGCAAATTTTGCATATCCGTTATGTTTCAGTAAAACCTGAGGGCACACAGTGACACATAATCCCACTCATTCAGTTAAAACTTTAGCTAATGGGCTGAATACTGTTTTTCATAGATCTAAGTGTTCTCTGTGTGCTCTCAGTTGTTTTGTGGTGGCTGAGAGCCTTTAAGGTGAGCTTGCACGAGCTGGTTCAAAGTCTTGTTAAAACAAATTTCACTTTACAGTAAGAAATCAGCTTGGAGCTAAAAATAATTTTTACTTAATTAGGTTATTCTTTCTGTTCCTGTTGCCTTTAATAGACTTTATTTTTTAGAACAGTTTCAGATTTATATAAGATATGAGCCAATAGTTTGGAGAACTTCCATAAGCCCCCCTCCTCTCTGTTTTTATTATTAACACCTTTCATTAATGAGGTACATATATTACAATGAATGAGTCAATGTTGATATATTATTCTTAGCTACATTTTTATCTAAATGTAGTCATTACAGTATCATACAGTTTCACCACCATGAAAACTCCAGGCACTCCACCTATTCATCTCTTCGTCCCCCACGCCCAAAATCTATGACAACCATTGATAATTTTACTGTCTCTATAGTTTTGCCTTTTCCAGAATATCATATGGTTGGAATCAGATAGTATATAGCCTTTTTAGATTAGCTTCATTCCCTTAGAAATATGCATTTAAATTTCCGCTGTCTTTTTACAGCTTAATAGCTCATTTCTTTTTATTGCCAAATAATATTCTATGGTAAGTATGGACATTTATCCATTTATCCATTCATTGACTGAAGATCATGTTAGTTGCCTCCAGTTTGGGGTAATTTTGAATAAGCTACTATTATCGTTCATGTGCAGGTATTTGTGTGGACTATTTTCAATTCAATTAGATAAATATTTAAAAATTTGATTGCTGAGATTATTTTAGCTTTATAGTAACAGCCAAATTTTTTTCCAAAGGTGGCTGCATTCCCACTGGCAAAGTTTCTGTTGCTCCTCATTCTTGTCAGCATTTGTTATAGTCAGATATTTGGATTTTGGCCATTCTAATAGGCATATAGTGATACCTTGTTATTTTAATTTGCAGTTTCTTAATGACATGTAATATTGAGCATCCTTTTATTCATTTATTTTTTCATCTGTATATATTCTTTGGTGAGATGTCTATTTAGATCTTTTGCATATTTTTAAATCTGGTTATTCATTTTCTTACTGTTAATTTTTAACAGTTCTTTGTATATTTCAGATAATAGTCCTTTATCAGATATGTGTTTTGCAAATATTTCATCACAGTCTTTGACTTACCTTTTAATCATCTTAACAGTGTCTTTTGCAGAGCAGAAGTTTAAAAATTTTGATTAGAAGTGATCTGTTTTCCAATGTCGTGATCAAATTGGGATAACCTTTTAATAAGAAGAAAATTCTGTTTTTGAGGGAAACAATGGCAGCGTTTTGTGACTCATACTTGTTCTGTTGGTTTGCTTCAGACACCTACACTATATTTTTAATTATGTGGAAGAATGAAATGTTCTGTTAAAACTTACATTTGAAGCTCAGCATGAAAAATATATGTCCCCAAGTTGCAAATATATAAGCAGTAATTATTTTGCCCACCCCCCAATTTTTTTCTAATCATTTAACATAATATGTTCATATGTACCAAAACCATATGTAATTTCATTCATGTTCTTAAAATTTGAATCACTTTGGCATTTAAAGTAGTTACTAAAGAGGAATTAAGTAATTAACTATACAATCTTTTCTGTTAGAACAATTATAAATAAATAGTGACATGAGATTGTAGTAATTATTTGAGAGTTGGGCTTTAAGGTATTTTTTTTTTTTAACTAAAGAAGATTGGTATAGGTTCACCATGCAACCCCTTTACATTAGTCTCACTATTTTTTCATGGCAAAAGAAACTCGTTACTATTTGGCTATCGTTTCTTTGTTTGCCTTTTAGTGACTTTATTTTCAGTGTCTTCACACACATTTGGTCATACCCAAAGTTCTCAATTAAATTTTGGACTTTCACAAGTGCTATTTTTGCTGCCTGACCTGCCCTTTTCACCCCAACCTTGTCTTCTGAAGAATCCCACTTATCCATCAGGGCCCATTTCAGTGACCACTTCAGACTAGACTAGACACTTCCATACAGAATTTAGTTCTACACTTATTATATCTCTGATAACCTTCCATGGCAATTGCTTATCTGTCAGTTCTTTCTCCTGCAGAAGGAATTACTAAAAGGAAGGGGATATTTTAATTTGTTTATTTTTTTTCTTTGTTTCTCCAGCATCTATTAGGATGTTTGACTCATAGTAGTTGTTTAATAAATACTTGTGGGACTATTACAGATAGAAATATCTCTTGCAATCTCTGCATATTGCTAGGGAAACATCTGGTTGTGCTGTTAGCTCATGAAGACTTCATGAGGGCCAATCACAGCAGAAAGAAAATCCTTTCCAATGATTACTTACTGCTTTTATTTAATTGACAGGAAAAGGATGGATTATTTTTCTCTTTCTGCCAGTTGTTCGACAGATGTTAGTCAGGCTCCACATGGATGCCAAGTTACATGCAAGATATGCCGGTTGTTTATTGTTGGACAATTTTAAAAGGCAAACAAAGAAACTATAAATAATGACTTTTCTCTAGGGATCTTTAAATTTCTTGGTGATATGCTGCTATGTGATAAAATAAATACATACCTGTAAATAAATTTCCTTTGGGAGAAAGTAAGTAGGAGAAAAGTTTTGTTTGTGATGAATTATTTGATTGTTAATAGATATCCTTCTAAGTACATATGCTTTATTGCAATATTGTGAAAATACACATGACTCCAGTCCTGGTTACCTCATAGTATATATAGTGCTTGAAAAAGTATAGATACTCAGATACTCAATAGGTATTTATTGAGTCAACAAATAGACAAATAAATGAGTTAATGGATTAGTGAGGTTCTTCACATCCTACCTAATTTCTAAATAAGTGTGGCAGAATTATTTTTAGGTCTTCCCTCAGTTCAAGGTCTTTTTGTGAGGTCAGAGGAGTCTAGATAAGAAAAGTATCAGGAACAGCCTTATCTTTCTTGCGTATTTAGCCATGCACTGTGGATTAATGTTTATGCCCAGTAATGAGTGTGTGTCAGCAGGGGCTATTTCTTTCCTAGAGACTTCTGACTTGCTCCCACGTGGAGACTCTGCCCTTTGTACAAGACACATAACTATCATCCCAAGATATCCAGTGACTATTATCCTGGGAATTGAAGTCAACCCTTTCCTATGGTGATTTTCTGTTCTTCTCTACCTCATTTCAGTCTAGTATCAAAATATGACTAGGTCCACTTGCAAATAGTTGTTGAGCACTTGAACAAAGCTTTCTGCAAGTCTGGATGACTCTGGAAGACTTTGTAGGACAGTTCTCCTCTCTGTTGGGCAGTTATCCCAGGTAACTTTGATGTTGTGGTGCTACCACATTGACACGTATTTCCATGACTGTGGAGGCAGGGAACAGGAGCATGGAGAATTGTGCACCAGCTCTTAAGTGCTCCAATATAGAAGTGTACTAGTGTCTTACGCTCATATTTCGTCAGTCACGCCAAATCACATGACCCTGCCTAACTGCAAATATATGGAGAAACATGTCTGTGGAGGGAGAGGATAAGTGGAAATATTAATGCCTTGCTTAATGTTCCCATAGCCTTTTGGAACCATTTCAGATTCTCTGCACCTCACCTCTTTTTTAATTCAGCCACACTGTGACAATCAGTTTTGTGAGCCCTACCAGCTTTGCAAAGGAGCAACCTGGGAGTAACTCAGCTTGGACCTGCACTGCAGGTTCTCTGACATCAAGTGACCACTTGGTGCTCACACAAAACACCTGGAAGGGCAGAGGAGTTAGAACACTTGGGGGAAACTTTGATCGACATTGGATGGGAATTCAATAACAAATTCTTCATCATTTCTTCCCCTGGTCAGATATCTTCAAAAATCTCTCTTCTGTTTTTAATCAGCTCTCCACTCCCCTTACACCAGCTTCTAGGATCACACTTCCTAATAGCACACTACTTGTCTCAGGCTCTGCTTTTTGATCAAATTGGGCTGAGATACCATGCCTTCTACATTTCTGGTTTTCTACCTTGTTTTCTTGGAGGAAGGGTGCTTCTTTCTCAAGAGAGTATGCATGAGGGTAAAGTCATTGTAATCTCGATGTCTGAAAATATTTTAACAGTAATTGGTGATAATTTGTCTTTGTGTGGAATTCAAGGTTTAGAACTATTTTTCCAGCTGTTGAGAAATTAAAAGTTGTTTCTGACTCTGTTATATAACTTGATCTTTATGTTTGCCTTTTCTAGAGGCTCTTTGGATTATCTCTACCTTGATCAGAAATGAATGACTTTATGTTTTGAAATATTGAGCAGAACCTTTTGCGATGAGCGTACTGTTTGTGACTGAAATGTTCACTTCCTAATTTGAATTTTTTTTTGATAATTAGGCTTTATAAATATGTCACCTAACTTGTTCAGTCACACTTTTACTCACTTTCCAATGATTGGCCTCAGACATGGTGGAGGGGAAATTGTACATTTCTGTGATGGCTTTGATGTAGAGTTTCATGGAGAAATTCAGGAAAAAATCATCCTGTAAATCAAAAGCTGGAATTCTTCACATTTTTCATAAGTGCTTTGTTTTACTTTAAATGTTGATTTAAAAACAAAACAAAAAATAGACAAACTTTTTTTTCATTCTGAAAAAAACTTATCTTACCCTTTCTTGACCAAGTCAATGGTTTTGGTCATTTGCACAAAGATTCTAAGAAATGGCTTTCAACATTTGCTTTTCCAGGCAAATGAACTTTACTGTAACAAATCAGAGCTCTGATCTCAGTCTCTGTGAGGTCTGGGCTCTGATGACCTATGTGGCAAGACATCTAAGCCTGGAAGATGGCTCCTGTAATCAGTTTGAGGCCCACAGTGGCCAACTCCCAATCTCTATCATCTATTCTGGGAATTCAATACTCTTGGATTATTTTATTGCTGATTTTTAAAAATCTCTGTTTTCTTTGTGTTCTCTCTCTGGAAATTTTACTGTTTATATATTGAATCTCCTAAACTTATTTTCTAGGTTGCTTATTACTTATACTTCTTTTTTTTATTTTGTTTAATATACGAGGATATTTCTTTACCTTTCAGTTCTTCTACTGAGTTTTTCATTTCTGCTTTCAGTTTTTGAATTTCTCAGAAACTCTTTTTATTGGGAAAATTAAAAAAAGAACATGTCTCTGATCATGTTTAATGTTTACAATATTTTTTTCTATCTCTACCAGTATTCTGAGCATTGAGTAAGCTTGACATATGGTGTTGTGGGTGAGGTCTCAGCATCCTGTATGCATTTTACAGAAGCATTCCCTTAACTCTCCTGTTCTCAGTTCAGAATTCTCACCTGTCATGGTCTGGTATGTGTCACTTTACAAACCTGTGCTTTTCCATCTCTGCTGGTGGGAGAGAAAGAGTGGCCCATTTGCACAGTGAGGAAGTGGACCTGAGTCTCTGATTTTTCTTTAACAGATTTTCCACCAATCCTCTGTACTTTCAATGTTAATTTCAGTTATTCTTTCAGAGGAGCTTGTTTTGTCAATTAGAGAAATCTTTGGTGAATATCTGGTTGATTCACAGATTCCAGTTTCATAGGTCTGCTTTCATTTACCATAATTTCTTTTGTTCACTAGCTTCCAAAGTATTGACATGATCACCTCTGCCATCATTACTTCTCTTGTAGGGTTATAATGACAAACGACTTTCTTTTCTGTCATTTTAGTTGGCTTTTGAGAGTATAAAAAAATACATCTATTTTCATGTTCATTCAGCCATCTTTACACAAAAGTCTTTAAGTGGTCTATTTTATAGATTGTATTTGCATAACAATAATATCAAAACATAGCCTGCAAATTTACTTTTTGGAAGAAACAAACATTTTGAAATACCTACTCAATGTTCAACTCACTGGTATAATAACATATATACACATGTCAAATATTTAGCCAGTCTCACAGAATTAAAATGATACATTTCATAAAGTTATGTCATGAGACTATACAAATTTCATTAGACAAGATTTGAGATGGCAATATTTCTCAGCCTTAGCGTTACTGACATTTTGGGCTGAATAATTAATTCTTTGTTGTGGAGAGTCATTCTGTGCATTGTAAGCTCTTTAGCAGCACCTGTGGTTTCCATCCACTAGGATGCCAGTAGCACCTTAAGTCAAAATAACCAAAATGTCTCCAGACATTGCCAAACGTCTCCTGGGGGACAAAATTGCCCCTGACTGAGAATCAACTATGGTGTAGTATAGTATGCAAGTCAGCAAATGTTTTTTTTGTAAAGGGCCAGATAATGAATATTTTCAGCTTTGTGAGTGATATTGTATGTTGTGGCTGTTCAACTTTCCTATTGTAAAGTGAAAACAGCCATAGTTAATATGAAAACTAGTGTGCATGGCTGCATTCCAATAAAAGTTTATTTACAATATCTGGCAGCAGATCAGATTTGGCCCATGGGCTGCAGTTTGCCAACTCCTGGTGTTGTATAAAAGGCAGAGACTTTGGAGGTAGAGTTGGGTTTAAGCCCCTTACAAGCTTCATGATCTGGGTGAACTTAAAAAAGAATTCCTATTTCATTGGATTGTAGTGATGATCAGAAAGACACTTAGATGAAGAATATTCTAAAATATAGTAATACTATTCACTTTTTGGTTCTTGTCAAAAGGTTCATACCTGAAAGTGTTAATGCCCATCAGTAACTCCCTTGGATGGTCAAATGTATCTTCTCCTGCACCAGACAGTGAGTTTCTGGAAGTGAGCAAATGTCACTGGCATCTTTTATGTCTTCCTACTCAGTGTCTGGTGTAGTGCTGTTGTTTATTAAATGTTTGAAGAAGGAACAAATAACTCAGTGCATTCGACTGCTCTCAAGGCAGTTTTATTTCATATTTATATTTGTACTGTTTTTTAAGAAGGTTTCAATAATACTTTTTAAAAAATCTCTGCTTCTAACACTAATAGACATGATAAAATATTTTGCCTGACAATTTGTAGATCAAATGGTTTCATATGTACTTGTAAGACACATTTTGTACTTTGATACAGCCTCTGAAAGAACTGAAATGAAACATTTTTCTATTATGTGTTGCCATTAGGACACAAAAACATAATGATATAATTTTTATAGTATTAGAATTGGTTATCTTTTAGCATATTAAAACAAAATCATGTATTTCTTATTGTTCTTACCTAAATTATCAAAACTGACCCTGCCTTTTACTGTAGAGTTGAACTATCTACAATAAGTATTTGTGGTACTTTTTTTCCTGCTGAAATATATATTTTTCTTCTAAAATATATATACATATATATGTATATATACATATATACATATATATATATATATATACATATATTCTTTTTTTTAGAAGAATTATGGCATTGAGGAAGAATTAGCATTCTGTTTACTAAAGGTAAAGTGAATGACTTAAAAATAATAGAACTGGGTCAAGGGCCAGAAGACTGAGATTCCAGGACCACAACTGAATTTTAATTTTCATATATTTCCTTATGTCTAATGAAGGTGTGGGAATGTGAAGAATTTTGAATATTGTCAGCCTAGGAAGAAATGAGTGACTTTACCCTGAAATAACTTGGGAGAACAGTTATAAGGTTGGGGGAGGGGTTTGCTAATTCTAAGAAGTGTTAAGGGAGCAGTGTCCTGTCTTGATACTCAAAGGAAAAATGTTGATGCTCCAAAGAAACTCAGATACCTCTGACTTACTAAAAGTGGAAACAAGTTTTGATATTGTTCACTTTTACTCTTTGTGTTCTAGAGATCTGTAAAAAAGAAGGGTGAGCAACACTTGGTATGAGAAATGTAAGCTATAGCAGAAGCTCAGCTCACAGCAGAACAACCACCACTGTGTGGGGAGGGTTCAGATCCACATTAGGGTAAGCCAGACAGCTTCTTGAGTCATCAGTCTTCTAGGCACACTCCAATATTGTTGGAATAAAATCAGAAATGTGGTGTCATATTTACTCATGATACAGAGATAGTGGTGTGACCTGAAAATTTAGGTTACCTTCTCTTTCTTCTTTCTTCTTCTTTCTTTTTTCTCTTTCTCTTTCTCTCTCTCTCTCTTTCTCCTCCTCCTCCTCCTCCTCCTCCTCTTCCTCCTCCTCCTCCTCCTCCTCCTCCTCCTCCTCCTTCCTCTCTCTCTCTTTCTCTTTCTCTCTTCCTCCCCACAACCCTACCCCACCCCCCAGTTTTCTTTTCTTTCTCTATATCCTTTGACCATCTTTGGGGGCTCAAGCTGACTATGTGACTCGTTAGGTAGAAGTAGAAGTCATTTTCTTTCCCTTTTCTAGAAGAATGCCTTTGTGATCCTAGTGCCTAGGACTGTGAAGCATTTCCTAGGAGGCCTAAGGCTTTGTTATGGGAAGGAAGAATGGAATGAATACTTTTAGTTTGGAAATGGGATAAAAGGTGGCATGTCCCATGAGGTAGACGCATAGATAGAGTTATACACCACTAAAGCACTCCCCATAGGCCTTTCTCTCACTCCATGACCAAAGCTGGTAGCTGATAACAATTGGTTCACTCTCCAGGAATTACCTTTGAGTAATGAAGCTGCTTCTCTCTAGGTTACATGTCTCTCCATGGGAAGCCTGCATCTGATGCCTGGCCAACACAAGGGTACAAATTTCTGGCTCCTTTGTCTTAATTAGGGCAACTCCAGTTTTAGAAGTTTCTGTTGTAACTGGATTATATTTCAATTTCTTCTTCATTTCTCACAGGTGTGGTTCCCAGAACAATTCTCAATAAGCCTCTTACGTGAAAATTTCAGGGTTCATAATTTTATTCCTGTTGAATTTGACTCATGGCCACTGACAACAGAAGTAGTTCTAGGAAGACTGTAAAATGGGGTCCTGGAGCTTGGTCACTCAGCATCAGGAGCAATTGCATTTGTGAATTTTAGGGTAAATATAAATTATAAAGATTATAGTATTGGATGATAGTTGCTGGGGGGGAGACAACTGATGAAGTGTTCAAGAGCTTTATTTAGAGCTTAATCACCAGCCTCCCCCATCTTGCGCCTCTTTCAGAGGCACGTGGATGGGGATGAAAGTTCCAGTCTAATAATTTGATCTTTCTGGTGAACAGTCCCATCTTGAGGCTGTCTGGGGGTCCTACCATAAGTTACCTTATTAGCATAAATTCAGGTGTGCTTAAAAAGGGGTCCTTATGAGAAACAAAAGATACTCCTATTACTCAGGAGCTCTGTCTCAGGAACCAGGGACAAAGACCAAATATGTTTTTTATTATATCTCAGCAGGGTAGAACATACATTCACATAACAGTTATTAATATAGTAGCACTTTTCCAGTATTTAATTTCCAATGTTATAAACTGAATATTTGTGTCCCTAAATTTCATACGTTGAAGCCCTAATCACCAGGGCTTGTGAGGAAGTGATAAAGGTTAAATGAGGTCATAAGGGTAAGGTCCTAATGTGATCGAGCTGGTGCCAATATAAGAGAAAAAGATGTGAGGACTTAGCAAGAAGGCAGCCATCTGCAAGCCAGAAAGAAAGTCCTCACCCAGAACTAAATTTGCTGGCATATAATCTTGAACTTTCTAGCCTCTAGAACTGTGAGAAAATATATTTCTGTTGGTTAAGCCACCAAATCTGTAGAATTATGGCAGGGTGAGCTGACTAAGAGACCCACAGAGGGTGTGAACCCACTGCTTGGAAGAGCATATATGGGCCTGGGTCTTGAGGGTGCTAGATCAAAGAAGAATTTAAAGTTAGATGAAAGGGACTTTATTGCTATAGGAACACTCTACTGTGATGTAGAATTTAATATTGGCAAGGTCCCAGGAGATGCTAATCTAATGCAGGGTTGGCCCTTGAAGATATAGACAAAATGTTGGCCCACAGTAAGTAAATCAGAAATGCCAAAACTGTTGTGTAGAGGCAGAGATCAAAAGTCTCAGGGAATTAGATCTGCAATGATGTATTTATTAGGCATGACCAGAAAACCCATGAGTTGAACCAAAACAGTAAGCAATGTGCTAATGAGAGGGGCACTCGTGTTCTTAAGAAGTGCAAAGGGAGCTGTCCTTTGTAGGCCAGCACTGTTTTAGGGACAATCTGTCATAGAACTGGGATTCCTGATAGCAATGTAGATGACATGATTCTGTAATAATAGATGCCAGGTGATGGTGCTTAACTGGCAGGATGCATTTATTACAATAAGGGGCAAGATCCCAATGGAACCAAGATCCCAGTGGAGATAGTGACTAGATTATAGTGTTCACTGGGGTAGAATAAATGGTCAGCCAACAAGGGTGTTTGTCAGTCTATAAAACAAAAGAAAACAAGGATGGATGGTATATAGATAGAAGGCAAATGCTCCAATTTGGCCAATTTCCAAAACTGAGCCAGTTCTCAGATCCAGAACCCATTGACAAGAGGGAGATGTTGAATCCTCACAAGAAAGGACCCTGTGACACCATGGCAAGTATGTCCAGTAATGATTACTCCAAGGCTTTCTCAAAAATCATTTACTCAAACCCTCATGTAACAGGGATAGAAAAATATCAAGATTTGAGTTGGTAGTGTTGGGTGGGGGCATATAAAGCAATAAAGGGAGTTTTGACCCAGACTTTCTGGATCCATAACCAGGGAGTCATTTGCCTTTGGTCCCTGAATGCTAATTGGTATGGATATACTTGGTAGTCTGAAGAATTCCCACATTCGTTCCTTATTATGAGCTCTAATTGATTGATCAAGTAACCTGAAACTCTAGTAGTTCGAACATGATACAGAACAGTCAGCACAGAGTTCTGCAGTAGGTCCAGCCTGTGATCAAAATGTATGATCCAGCAAATCTTAGGATAGTAGAGGTATGTGTAGTGGGGAAAGGCACTTATAACGTTTGACTGGTTGGTCTAGGGGCAGAAAGGGAAAGATTGGGAGGGGACACATGCTTTAGGGAGAAAGCATTATTCCTTGAGGAAATCAGCTAGTTGCTTGGTAGGAATTTGATTAGATTGCACCACCTCCTTTCTGGAAATGGATATTTATTTTGATAGAAATAGACTGACATTTTGTGTGTGGGTTTGCCTTTCCTGCCCATACGGCTTCATCCATCATCACTAAGGACTTAGGCAGTTTGATCCAGTGACATGGAATCTTGCAAAACATTGCATCAGACCGAGAGAACTGCTCTACAGTAAACGAGGCATGACAGTAGGCATGTGGCCATGGAATCCTTTGGTCTTATTTAAACTGTACTGCCCCAAACCTGATGGCCTGATAAAGTGATGGAATGATCCTTTGAAGGCTAAGTTGAGATACCGAATTAGAAAGTATTTTCTGCAAGGAATGCGAGCCTGAAAATGCACACTCTACATCAGCAACTACTACATGGTCCTGAGTCCCAAAGAGGGATGGTGAACATTCCATTACACTTCACCCTGTGGCTGCCAATCAATCCCAGTGCCATTTCTGAGCATAGTCCCCAATAAACATCTTGCGACAAATCTCAGTCTGTTTTCCAGGGAAGCTGACTTAGGACACCAGGAAAAGAAGCTTTTAAGTGTGTTCAGAAGCCTGTGGAAGTGCGCCTGTGGTAGTTGCCTCTACCCTAAGTGACTGTGAATGACTATTCCCGTCCAGTTAAAGGAAAAATTGGATGAAGTGAAGGAAAAACAGTGACATATAATGTAATTCCAAATTAAGTTAAGATATTATGTTACTTTCAGGAAAATGCCTTCATCTAACATAAAGAAAGAAGAATAGAGAGATGGTACCCATAGTTTATGTCTAAATGACCCTGTGGCCCGCCACTGGATCAGAAGGTTCTGGCTGCTTGATGCTGTCTGTGAAATAGTTGAATCTTGCCTTTGGACTATTGTCAACTCTGCCTTCAGTGAACAGTTCATGCAATTCTTGGTCAGAGGACCCAAAAAGAGAGACTTAATTGAACTTACACAACGGGTAAACTGCTTTACCTCTACTTATAAATAAATGATTGATAAAATGTGAAAAAAGAACATAATTAAAAAAAAACAAAACAGAAAATCAGCCCTCTCCCACAGAAATAAAAGTTGGATAATTATTAAAGAATCCTACCACCAAGAGGGAACTCCAGAGGTGGGAGACTGGTGGAACTCTGATGGTAGACACATGGTTCCAAGGTACCTACAGCTTGCCAGCATCTGTCCCCTCCCTGCAAACACCTAGATTCCTCTGTGGGTAATTATTCCTCTTCCACAGGGTATTTTTTCTAGGAAGGGGAGGGGTTCCCAGCACCTACCTCCCGATGCTTTCAGCATCGAGGCAGTTTCTTCCAGAAGAGAGAACTCAGCCCTTAGATATTTGGTTGATGGTGACAAAGACAGAAAGACAGGACAGAGATCAATGTACACATATCAGAAGGTCATAGTTGCTTTTGGTTACCTATGTGGACTTCCAGATTTCAAAGACTTTAAAACATGAATCCTGAAATTGTTCTGCATGTATTGAATTTGAGGTTCAGAAGATCCTGAGGTCCAGGACTCTGAATGCAGACTCATTCTAGAATAATGAGGAACCTAGATGACTCAGAAGATGAGCTCTGATTACTAGAGAGCCCAAGGCATTCTCTGGGCACTGAATCCACCCCTGACAGCAGCTTGTTTACTTAGCAGTCTATCTCTTAAAAAAAAATGCAAAATGTGCAAAAAGGCTTTTGGTTTCTGTTTTTGTAATTGTAAGCTGGCTAAATGGTGGTGTTTTAGTTGCTGTTTGGAGATGCTACAGCTTCTTTAAAACATTTTCTTCAATTGTTGTCTGATCCTGGAAATAATGCATATACCCAAAGCTGCATTTCATCACATTAGAGACAACCATCCTAGAGGAGTCTGTCTCCTAAAGAAGGAGGCAAGCATGGAGGTGGGCAGAATGTGCTAAGAAACGTGTTTTAGAATGTGTGTCACCCACACAAACGGGAGTAGAATCAATGCTCTCTACCACAGATGCAGTCAGCAGAGTTTTATCTGGATCCATGCCACCTCCACACATCAAGGTTCCACAACTAAGAAAATAGGATGTGTTGTCTTTTTAATATAGATCATGTAAAATAAGGTTATTTTTAACTTCATTGATGACGTTTGGCCCAGAGACCTTAGACATCAATATTGTTCAATGACTTTATTTCTTCTTTGCTTTTTATATTTAGCTTCCATCATAAGTAATTAAGGATAACATAGTAAGGACAATCTAGGTAATTCTGCATAGACTTTGCTCTGTGTGAGCGTTAGAGGAAGCAATGTCACCTTTCTGGACATTGTGGGGCAATGATAATTTCATAGGACCTCTACCAGGATTATTTAAAAAAATTGATTTTAAAATGAAACTTGTGCTTTCCTGAGCTTGGCTTGTATCCTGTGATGATCAAAGTCATTCCATGTCTATCATTATCAAATTTTGACATTAGATGCTTTAATTGGCCTACATGTCTGATTTTTGTACTCCTAGCTGAAAAGTAGCTACAACTTTAGCTGAAACCACAGTCCCTGAAGCTTTCCACAGTGGAACACAGATGTCTTGCAGATACAGGGTCTTCAAAGCCCTTGCCCGACTTAGCTTTGAGAAAGAAGACTGACTCCCTAATGGAAGATCTTTTCTGGAGTCAGTGTAAGATAGTTACAATCAGAAGGACTTTACTGACCAGAGAGAAGAGGAATTTGGTTTTCCTCTTATTCTTTTTCAGGAAGTTCATCATCTAAGTAGGGTCATCTAGGTGGTTTATCAGATTACTTCTTTACAAATGAAATAGGACTAAGTCCCAGTCCATAAATAAGGTAGAAGTGGACCTTTCAGAATGATGCTAGGCCCCACACTGCAGCTCCCCATCTTCTTCCTCTTCTCAGGCGGCTTCTAACAATCTCAAGATCCTTGGTTTCTGCAGAATCATGGATACTTTAGAAAACTGGAGAATTTTGTTCTAATTAGGTAATGATATCATATGTTTCTGGTTCTAATAGCTTTATTTTGGGAAGGGTTACCTGAAAAGTGCCGATGATTTTCTACCGCATGGTGTTCTGCTAGACACCCTTCCTCCCAACACTTTGGCATTTTCGTCTTGGAATCACTTCTTTGGGTTAAAGGCACTATTACTATTATGGGCCCCTGTTAGAAAAAAATAATAATTATCTAAAAGTATTATTATATTTCATTGAATTCATCATGACATGGTGAGTGGGGATTGACCCATGGTTTTAAGGAGCTGGGACAAATTAGTTTCATCAGCAAAGGTGAGAGGCCCTTTTAGATTATGACTTCGCAAGGTCAGACATTGACTAGCAAGATGATGCTGGGAGAGGCATGGGGAAAGAGTTTAGACACGACACACCGTCCAACACAGCCGATTCTGCAGCTCTGGTGTGTCATTCTGTGCAACCACATGGAAGAACTGGACATTTCTATTAGCAAAGAAATGGAAGAAAATTGCCAAAAAGAAAGTTGGTGGCACATAGACCAGGATTTGACTGTGTTATGCTTTTGCGAGGACTGGCTGGTTATCATTTCCAAGTGCCACATGGAATTCATGGACATTAGTGAACTAATTTGTCCCTGGTACCTGAATAGTTATGGTGCCGTGTGTGGAATGTGGGCAAGCAGGAATGAGAGAAAGCTCTCCTATATGCAGAAGGAGGATGGATGACATGACAGACAGTTAATCAGCAATTTCAAGCTACAGATTTATTAGATGTCGAGTACGGGCACTTCTTTTGAATCCTGTTTTAATATTCTATCTTTAGTCCATAAAACAGTTATCAAATTTGTTTGCTTGTGTTTGCCTTTATTGATTACAAATGTTCCCAAATGTCAAGACCATGGAAAATGGCAACAAACTATCAATTCCTCATGTGAACAAGCACCGCATTTATTCCAAAAGATTGTGAAGAATGGGGAAAAAGGGACTCACCACACAGATGATTTAAATCATGTAGTTAAAAAAGATGTAGAGAAACAGACTTTGGTTAGGGAGCAAGCTGCTTGGATTTGAATTTAATTTAAAGACGGACAGTTTTTCTACAGTGTTGGCATTTTGTCTTCCTGCAGCCAGAATAGATTCCATCCAGATGCTTCATGTTTTTGCCCTGAGAGCAAACATTTACATGGGAACTGAGCTGAACAAAGCAATCTTATAAATTCTAAATTTGGGTGATTGCATCACTGAAGTCCTAAACATACGAAGAGTCAAATCCAGCTTTTATTTTTATTGAGCTTTCGTAACTAATTCCCACTGATCAAAGACAATTTAGTCTCTCTCCTTTTCCCCCCAGTTTTTCCCTTTGGCAAATAAACAGATTTCTGTAAGGATGGCGTGGGAATCCCTCTCCTTTCCAACAGCCGCACCACTCCACAGTTAGGAGGGGAAAGTGGAAAGGGAAAAGACAGTGCGTTTGGGAGATTCATTAAGCGACCGAATTCATTAAATACTGGAAGGAGATAATTTAGCCCTTTTTTATTTTTCTTTTGTTAACATAACAATTTGCAACTGTGTAATTATCAGGGTTTGCTTTAGTCTGGGACAAAATTTCATATTTATACTTAAGTGAAAATTATCTACCAGTTATACTGACGAAATTATGAGCTTCTTAGTCATGGTTATTGGTAAGATGTGGGGCTTCAGAATCCCCAGTTTACTTTCTCCTAATTAGGTTTTACAGTCTGGTGGGCAGAGGAGGGAGAGGTGACCCACCAAGGTGCTGGTGCCTGTGGAAGGCCTGCAACTTAAGTAGAAGCTTCCACTTGAGGCTAGAGCTAAGAAGCTCAGGTTTTATTTTTGATCATCTTGGGTCTTTCATCTTTTTAGCTGCAAAATCATGAAGATGCTATCATTTTGGTGAGTCCGGTGGCAGATTGGTAATCTTGAGGGTCCAGAATGTATACAAGTCGGGAGGCTACCTTTAAGAAAAATAATATTAATATTATAAATTCAAAGTTGGGTATGAGGCATTGGAAGTTAGGGTCCATTGCAGCGAAAGGACCCTAAAGTTTAAATCCTATTAACATCCTAGTAACTATACCTCTGGGTGTGCTAATGTCCCCAGGGTAAGGAAAGATGACTGTTATGGATTGCAGCAATAATTCATAAAAGAGCTGCCATTTGCATTGTCAGGGCTGCCTCTCAGAGGGTGGTGGCAAGGTCTGCTCTAGAACTGGAAATGGTAAAGCAAGAGGTTGACCTCTCCTGACAACTGAAGGCTGCGAGCAGGAGTTATAAAGTGGTGTCCCATGCTGAGCCTCCACTGATAAGGCAACCTCTGTTTAGTAAACATAATGACTCCCAGGTGCAGATCCCCTCAGTGGAGACGATTATGTGATTGAACTCTTCTATTTCAGACATTTTAAGCAACGTCATGCAAGCCTCACAGCTGCCCAGGAGTATTTTCAACCTCATTTTGTATGTGTTGACTCCATTGACATTGCAGAATCAGCGATGGAATGTGGAGAGAAACTTGGATGTGCCTACCCTGGGGTCCATGTCTGCTCACCCACCCCTCGCTGAAGAGTGCATCGGGGCTGCCACCTGTGGCAGATGCTAAAGGTGGTTTGAGCTCTCTGAGTAGTCATACTTGCAAGTTGTTCAGTCAGCCAGTGACTTCCACCTCTTTAGAAGAAGATGCAGACACACTCTCCCCATGGAAGCTTTGTGCTGTGCCTTCTGGTTAAACAGCTGGTCTCTGGAATACAAATCTTACTGTTTTGAGCTTAGGAAAATCCTGACCTGGAAAAGATGTCAACGAGAAATCATTTTGCATCCCTTGGGGTAGTAAATGACCAGAAAGTGGGTCTATTCACTTTCTTGTAGGGACATAATCTAGAGTCTACCTTCGTTCTGATTCTGTTTTCAAAAAGAGTCCATTTTGTGATATACAAATGGGTCAGAACCTCTGAGTTAAAATTATGGGTCCTGGGCCTCACCAGACACGGGTCTTGCCATGGGAAGAAGGAGAAATGTTGCTAAGAAGTGAGACAAAAGATTCTAACTCAGAAGGGGGTTCTATTCAAAGAAATCTCTCTCTCTCTCTCTCTTTCTCTCTCTCTCCTTCCCTCCCTCCCTCCCTCTCTCCCTCTCCCCCTGACACCCCTCAAAGGTAATGATAAAAAAGTTAACAAGAATCCAATAGTATGTGGATGATTGAGTTTCTTAAAAGCATCCTCCATCCCTTGGCCAGGCCTGGAGTTCTCTTTCTCACAGATGAATCTCTCCCAATTTTCTATTTAGAAATGCGATCTGTTGAGACCAGCATCTGCCTGTTATGCTCTATCTGCAGTGACTGAATACATATTTCTTTTTTGAGACCATTAAGAGCTATCATTACTTTCCCCAAAGGTGGGACATTTCTAAAGGCAATTAAGTTGAAGCTTTTGATGTGAAGGCTCATGTAAAAGGAGCAGCCCTGGCTCCCTCAAAACTTTCCAGCCTGGTAATCAAACCAAACTCACCCCCATTCTTCTGACTGCTCTTAGAGGCTCGGAAACAATAACTGTGCTGGTGCAGCCTCAGAGTACATTGAAACACGCCTGTCAAGCATCAGTTTATACGGGAGGCGATGGAGTGTGCGCTGACATCATGTAATCAAAAGGAAAAAATTACAGCGCGTGTCTCGCCTGGGAAAAATAGACTGTAGCTTACTTAGCAAGTTGTATTTCAATCTTCCCGGACAGAGCTGCAATTCCTTCCTTTATTTATTCATGGAGCGCCTATTTAACGACGTGGTGGTAGTTTACAAATAATCAAAGTGTGGGGCTGTTTTCGGTGGTTTTAAAGACATCAGCTCTGGTGGATCAGATAAAATCCAACCCACCTCAGCAGGTACTAACTTGTTTAAGAAAACCAGCTGTCAACAGGAAAGAGACACTCAGAGACCTCACCAAGTTAATCATTCTTTTGGCAGGCCCTGCGAAATTCACTGCTTGATACTCTTTTTTATTTTAGTGATATGTTGGGCAAAGGGGAAAGGCAGCACCTTCCATCAATGGGGAATCAATTATGCAGCCAATCCAAGTGTTTGTTTTCTAAATTATCTAAGTGGAAGAGAATAGCAGCAACCTTAGGGTCCTCACTAAAAAAGCACATAGAGGAGGAATAAGGGAAAGAGGAGTTGGGGGCAGGCATGGAGGGCTGGAGAAAGCTGAGTTCTTCTCTCTTACACTGCAGGCTGAGCACTCTCCCCGTCCCATCTCCTTTCTGAAGACCTGTATCGTGTTGTGGCTGCCGCTGAGTTTTCTTCTCAGTGGTTGGTTACCTGGCAGGGTGACAGGCAAAACTGTTACAGAAATTGCCTCTCTTCCATTGCCCTGCCCTGGAACTTCCAGTCTCTCTTGGAAGTTATTATTAATTATTATTATTAATTCTAGAAGTGCAATGCAAATGCCAAATGCATATTCCATGGGAGGATCCTGGTGTTGTTTCTAACCATATTTTTCATCCACCTTGAAATTCACAAGGCCTTTGTTCTGTAAGCCCACAGTATTATCAGCTTGGTGTCAGATTGCCTAAGAGTCAGCATTTTCCTGGAAGAAATTTTGAAAGCATACCCCCTTGGTCAGCAGAAAGGGATATTTTTATCCTATAGATGTATTTTATAAATGGTTTAATTGTGAAGTGTAACATCCCTACCAAAAAATTGGGAAGACAATGCCATAGATATTTTCTTAGTTAATTCAGAAAGAATCATAATAAATGTTCCAACCAAGGGCTATTTTGCATTTTATTTTAGTCAATGGAGGTGGAAGTAGGTGGAAAGAGGCCAGAAGACCTCATTTTGACTGCTGATCTGTTCTGTGAATAAAAATCACATCCATCCTAAGCATATTTCTTCAATTTATGGGATGTTGTTTAGTAGGTGAATCAAGATGCAGGCTTTTGGTCTAAGAGAACTAGACCAAAGTCACAGCTAAACACAGCAGCCAGACAGGACACTTCTAACTGCAGAAAGCTGAATTCAACAGAAGGTTTTATTAGGTCAAAGGGAAGATACAGGAAATAATGAGGAACAAGGTAGATAGGCAATGGTTCCAAAGGTTTGCATAAAAAGTTTAAATAGGAATGTTTAGTGCGATGCGGTAGTAGTGTGGCATGTTAAGGGCATGTATTCTAATTTAGAACCTAAGTCCTGCTTCTTTCTAGCTGCATGGAATTGCTTTATCACCCAAGCTTTGATTTCTTTAGCTCTCAAGTGGGCTAAGAAGACACGAGTCCATGCAGAGCCTCAGTGCAGTGACTGGCATACAGTAAACACTCAGTAAATGTAGGTTGCTACTGTGACTGATACTAGCACTGCCACCACGGTAGGGCTTCCCAGAGCCTTCAGTATGCTCATGAGAGCTGTGAGTTTCTAGAAGAGGCCTGTACAGTTCGGTCTGTCCAAGACTTAACCACTAACTCTTCTTCCCATAGAACATCTGGCTGGATTCATGTTTTCTGGCACACCGCTCAGAAAATATTGTGACAGGCCTATCCCCAAGAGGTCCTGGCTCATACTCCTTAATGTTTGATAGAGAAATTCCTCTCACTTCTCTGTACTCCAACTATGCCTGCTGTTCTGCTCAAGTTTAGCCCCTTCTCCAAGAGCCAGCCCGGACGTCCCCAGCCACTTCTCAGTTTCTCTCAATTCATCTGGCCCCTGTCGCTTGCGTTCTGTTGTTACTTGGACTTTTTGTCTTGGTGTCGTCACTGTTTTGATGGATTTCTTGTGATACTTAACTTGTCTTTGATTTTATGTTACGTAGTAAGGCTTCAGTTTGGCAACCCATCATTAACTATTTTTAGATCTACTGTGCTTGCTTGAGACCTAATAGAGTGTAGATTCAGTAAATAGTCGAAGCCTTAAATTGAAACTTGATTTTCCCTGCAGGTGAGAGTGAAGCCTCACTCCCTGCCCTCCCCAGCTTCTTCCAGAGTTAGTGCTGTTAGCCGTTAGTCCTCTGTGGTCAGTTTTCCTCCCTTCTGATGTTTTTTCTGACCCGCTGGATGGTATCTATTATACAACAACCTGGATTTGCTGAGGAAACCATATTTCTTTTTTTATTACATTTCTTTTCTCTGAAGTCAATATTTCATGCTGTTTCTTGGTAATGCATTTTTCTCTCTCTTTAAGCCATTTTATTCATTTTTAAAATTACCTCATGAGGTTTTGGTTTAACCATATTTTATCGATTATTATTTGATCTATCGTGCCTAAAAATTGTGCCTTTTGGTGGAGAGCTGGTTTCAAGAAGAGATGTAATGCAGTTCATTGAAGAGATTTAGAGCTCAGGTTCCAGCATTAAGACAGTCTGGCTTTAGTTTCATCTTCACACTGGCTTTGTGACCTTGGGCAAGTTAATTAAACTCTCTTCTGCTATAGTTTTCCCGTGTACAAAATGGGCCATCTTAATGGTTGGTTGTCAATATTAAATAAGACAATAAAAACCTATCCTTTAGCATAGTTCTTTGCACCCAATAAGGCATACAGACTTGTCCAGAACTAAGACACTTTCTCTGCTTTCTTGAATCTCTCCATCCAGAGCAGAAGCATAGGGAGTTTTCTGAAGGGGAATGGATCTGAGTAGGAATTGCAGATGTATGAAGAAGAGTTAGAATGACTGATTTGCTGGGGGAAGAGTGAGAGATGTTGGCATAACAGATTGGACACAAATAGTGGAGGGCTTCGAATTACAAATTATGGAATTTTATAGGCAATGGGGAGTTACTGAACATTTTTTTTTTTTAAAACAGTAATACATTCAGCTCTGTGTTTCAGGAAGCTAACTTAGAGAATACGAAGGAGGAGGAATTGGAGCAGAGAGACGATCGAAGCAGAGAGACCAATTAAGAGATTAAGTTCTGATATTCATTTTTTTTCCCTGATTCTATTTCCCTGAGTTCAGTTTCTTTTTACATAATAGGAATAAGTTTTACATGCATCTTCCATTGATAATTTTTGACAAGGCTCTTCTTGGCCTTTTTAATTTTTCACTATCTGACTAGGCCTATTTGGTTCACCTGACCCTCAAGAATGTATTCAAGCACAAAATAGATCATGCATTTTATGTTTGATTTATAAGTTTCAACTCCTATAGCTGCTGACCACGACTGTCATAATATTGCTTCAGAGAATCATTATCTCCACTTTCTTTTAGTCTGTGCTGTTTTCTCAGCTTAGTGCCCAGCTCCAAGGGTGAGTGCTCACTTAATGTCTTTAAGCAAAACAACATTTAACAAAACCATTTTTACCATAGGCTAAGTGATATGAACAAGAGTTAGTTTCCTGCAGCATCTCATCAACATTATAATGGAATGACTTTGAATGAAACATTGTTTTTCGAGGACCTGCTGTATTTATACTCAAAAGAGAAAAAATATAATACGAAAAATTTAGATAACCATCAGCCTCTTAATTAAAATAGATACATAACAGAGTTGGCAGTTCTGGAATCCTCTGAAATAATAAACCTATTAATGTCTGATGAAATTGCATGGTACAAACTTCCAATTCAGTGAGGTGCACAGTAGTGTCTCCTGATGACCCTTCAGCTACATGTCAGCACCTTCCTATTAAACTCTAGGTCTGCTTAAAATAGAGCACCAACACCTCTGGGCACATCACTTTTGAAAAACTAACTAAACCATCAGATAAGACCATGGGGACTTGGACTTTATCTAATGCTACACTCTCTTGCTAAAATTGATTTAGTTTTCTGACAACCCAATATGTCCATGAAATAGCCTAGCTGCTGCTGCAAGAACAATTATTATTCCACCTCTAGTGACTCGGATAGTCTCAAGGCCTTGCAAACATTCATTTATACTCAGATAGATTGAAGATAAAGCAGGCATGAGCTGGCACTTCAGGGAGACAATGATTGTCCGACATGCCACACTGTGAGAGCTGGAGAGCTGCCCCATGGCCTGAAGGGAGAACACTGTTCTATATTTTCCACAGACCAGTATGCGTGGGAACATGCTAAATTTTGTCCAAAGACAAATACCATAAGCGTCCAAAAGCTTTAAATCTGAAACGTCCAAATTTTAAAACTGACAGACCTGAAGTCTGTAAGCATCCATGGAAGTCCCTGTGGAAACTTCAGTTCACTTGTGCTGTAGCTTTTCCTATAATCTCATGCCAAGCTGCAATTCAATGTAATTCAGAATACACATAATTACAACTCATCCTGAAGAGATTATATTTTGTGAGCTTCAAAATGAAAAAAAAATGTGCATATTCCTTTACAGGTTTCATTGAAACAGATTTGATTTAAATAAATCCACATGCATATATACCACAGTGATTGATTTATCCAAAACAAAATGTACTATTGACGTCTGGAGCAATATCCACACTAGCATGTTCTCGAATTAATATTAATCTCATAAGTGATGTCATTAAGTAAAAGAGAAATATCATTTCAGTAGAAATTTTGTCATTTCTGTATAAAAAATAAGAATGTTTTAAAATTCCGAACTAGATGTATTTATATAGTTAGTTACAAATTAGTTTCCAATGATTTGTGAGGTCATCTCAGGCATATATAAAAGATCCTGTTGGATCATCATAATACACTTTTTTAATATCTGAAGCCATGAGAACAGGAATATCTATATTTTTTAAAAAATGACAGGAAATTTCAATCCTGTCATAAAAATGAGTTGCAACAAAGTGACACTCCATTCTTTTCCAGAGTCATTGAAGGGTATCTACATGACAGAACTGGATTAACCACTCAAAACAACAAAGATGAAGACGATCTTGTTCAATCAAAATGCTTATTTTATTTATTAGTCAAACTGAACACATCAGTGAAACAAAAAGTAGCATAAATGTTTGGACAGAATTTCAATCTGGTCAGAATTATCAGTCTCATAAACTTATATTTTTACATGTAAACCATAAAGTTGTCAAATTATGTTTTCTATGTAGGGGGTTAGATGTAAAAGGTAAGAACAAAATTAAGTCAAATTAAGTTCTTGAATTTGATTTTAGTGCGACAAAAATCCCTCTTTGTTATAAAATGGAGACTTTTGTAAAGAAACTAGTTTTATCACAGTCCATAAGTAGAGCAGCAAGTACTCATTTTGCCCAAACCACTCAGTTATTAGATTATTTAGAGCACCGATATTGACCCCAAGGGTGTACTTGGGTTTCGAGAGGAGCCGGACCTCCACCACAGTTGAAAATAAACCAAGTCAGTTGATTCAGGTCCAGGTCTTTGTGAAGAATTTAAAGGTCTTCTGTGGTGCATAGGGAATTCTTGGTCTATTCTAGATTTGAGCTTTCCAAGTGTCCAAGGGAGTTCTGGTGACTGGGTGAGAGCCATGGGAACCTGCACCCCAATGCTACTGGGAAATACCCCAGAAGAGGCTCGGTTTTGCTTTTCTCCAGTCTGAACTTCAGTGACCTGTCCTCTACTTTTAGCACTGAAGGATGACCAAATTAGACTGTTATTACTAGCAATAAGAACGGTATTTATTTATTTATTTATTTGTTTATTTATTTATTTAATTTATTTAATTTTTTGTTTATTTCATCTTGAACTTGAGCTTCTGCCAAGATTTAGCTACTGAAGTCGAATTAGCCTCTCCCTTGTCCATAATCCAAGCATACTTTGTTTCTAGCACTTTTGAACTGCTCATTACAATGTATAGTCATTAGCTGAAAAACAGATCCAACCATATAATTTTTCTTCAAAACGTCAGTAGTTCTTGGTTGAATATTTAATACACTTTTCCTCCATATTTATTGGCTTGTTAAATACATTTCCTTCAATATTTCTTGGCTCATTATTCAATACACATTTTAACCTGGCCTCGTCCTGTACCTATATTATCTCTGTTCACTTTTCCTGACGCACTTGATTTCTTAGCCATATCAGGTCTTTTGCTGTTTCCAACCTTGACATCATTTCATGGCTTTGCTTGTGCTATTTCTTCTGCTTGGCATGCTCTTCTGCCACTGTCCCTCTGGTCACTGATACTTGTCTTTCAAGATCTATCACAGATATAAATGACTTCCATACATACTTTCTCAACTCCATGAGACAGAAGTAGTGAAATCTTTACCTCTGTTTCTTTGGTGCTTTATACTTCTTCTGTCATAGTACTTACCTTGTAATGACTAGTGAGATGGGAGAGTTTATTGTTTCCTGCACTAAAGTTTGTATTCTTTGATGTCTGATAACATATCCCTGGGTAGGAGGAAAATCGAGAATCTGAAAGGTCAGGGTGTTTGGTGATTCCTCCGTGTTCATGATAAGTCATGAAAATAATAGTGGTATAGCGGACGACTAGACCTAGGTGTTAAAGTCTTCTAGAAATAAGGAGAGTAACTAGGAGGTTGGCAGATGATCACAGCAATCAGAGAGCAAGGACAATATATTTGTATGATGGGACCCTGAAGAGTTCAGTGGTTTTGATAGGAATTGGGATGTAGTGCTGGATTAGAAGTGGCAACGAGAATTAGAAAGGATGCTCTTACACATGAGTGAGACATGTAAAAGCCCCTCCATGTGAGCAGTCTTCAAAGCAGTACTTGGAGGACTACTGGGTTTCAGTTAAGACAACAGAGTAAAGAAAACATTCTGAGAACAGATGGAGAATAGAGAGCAGTCTGAAATTAACCAGGTGGCAATGGAAAGGTTTGAGAAAGAGTGAGTCACACTAAGTGTGCGGAGTAGGATGCAGATGGACCCTGGGGCAGGGGGTGGATTTTGACTGGGAATTAAGAGAATGATGGTATCAGCCATAGTGTGTAATGGTCTTAATGGTCTCTGCTGTGTGCCTGGACAACCAGACCAATTACCATGATCTCAAATGCTTCTCTCTGTGATATGGTGGCTCACAGAACTGGTACACTCTGAAACTTCTTGGAGTGTTGATGGCTCATGAGAACTAAGACTTAATTCTATCACTGTCTTTTGTATGTACAGTTGTAGCCAATGCTTCCCCTCGCTGGAACTCAATTTCTTTGCATATAATAGAAGCATATTAGTTTTAATAATCTTGGAGATTGATTCTAGCTATTATTCTAGGAAAAGTTTTATTTTTTTTCAATGAGATTAGGCAATTTATGTTTCTTGAGTTTTTTGCCCACCTGAAGAGGGCTATTTCCTAAAAAATAAAAGAATACAATATTTTGTACCATTGTGCAAGAAGAATTTATTGAGCATCTACTTTGGGTCTCATATTGATGGATTATAAAAGAAATGAAAAAATTCTGTGCTCTCTGAGATCTTCCAAACTATTTGGAGAGGTGACATATGCTCAGGAATAAAAAACCTCAATTGAAATCACATGCCATGGTATGAACTTTTAAAAAGAGACCCCCTTTCCCACCCCTAGGCCACCCCCTGCTTAGACCAATGCCCTTAACATTCATCATTTTTTATTTAGCCCTCAATATCTTACAGGGGCTAGTCAGTTGGTTCATGTTCTTATGTCTCAAATTCTTGAAGATTTTAGCATCAGGGTCAGATTTAAAATGTCTTGGCCTCAAGATAATACTGGTTTTATTTCCCTGAGAAAGTTCAGAAGTAAGAAGCGAAAAGATATTTCTTGATCCCTGTTCACAGGAAGGGAAGAACATCCACGTAGCTTAGAGCTGACTGATCCTCAGATTTGTTGCTTACATGAGCAGGCACCTTTTTGCTGTAGTCACAGGAGAGAAACCATAGACGGGGTTAGAAGACTTTTGTTTTTAGGTTTTGCTCAGACATTAATTCATTGCATGACTTGTCACCAGGAAATGAGAGGTTTCAATTAGAAGGTCGATCTTTCTTCCCATCTTGAACATCTGTGGTTCCAGAAGTTCACCTTTGAAGAGCTGTGTTCAGTAAGAAAACGCCTGTTAGGTAGGTCTTTGAACAGCTTGGCATTTTGAGGGTCGCTGATACATTGAATCTTTCTATTTAAATTCAAAATTACATTTTTTTTTAGTTGTCAAATGTTCAGGTAGTTTTCGGAATTAGTCTTGTTCCTAAGCCTAGACATATGTGTCTGGAAATAGAGAGAGGTGAGAAAGGGGGCAGGATACAGAATTTAACACTACCCATAATTTATTTTGTTTTGTTTTGTTGAAAGCACATCCTTGAGTTCCTGGAAACCTGAGAAGGAAAGTATTATATGTTTTTTTTTCCCCCAAAACTGGCTGCAGATGAATTCACGAGCAAGCTATGAGGAAGTATGTCTCAGCATTTGTTATCCAGGAGTGTCTAGTCCTTAAGTTCTCTCCATCATCTCATGGTTTGCCATATCCCACAGGCCACCAAGTGGTCATCTCTGATTAGGAAAATGCTGTCAGTGAACGAAGTTGTCTATTTGGGTCACAAAGAAAGAGGCTGGGCCACGATCTGGTCATTATTTTTTTGTATTTATTTTGTAGTTTCAGCTGTTATTACAGTCCTTTGTCTGGACCATATTTGTATGACTTTAGGGAAGTTATTAATTGTTCACAGCTTCCATTTCTTCATCTGTTAAAGTAAGCACATCAGCTTCACAGGGTGGTTGTGAGAATTTTATGAGATGATGTTTGCAAAAACTTTCTAGACTGTTAAACACAATGGCCATGTTGGGTCTTAACCTCTTTGGAAGCTTCTGGAATGTAATCTGAAACCATAAAAGCTTATTTAAAGGCCTGAATTGGGCTTAGTTATGAACTCAGCTTGAGTGGTCTCATCATCATCTTACTATCTTCTTGAGCAGGCAAGCCGAAGGCATATTTCAAGCATAGGGGAGGGAGTGGGAAGCTTCTAATTGTTGGCGTCCACCTCTCAGGTCAAACCTTCAGTCACATCTTGATGACCTACCTGCCCCAATGCATGTATCTAGCTGGAAACTTAATGGCCAATAAAGTTATTTTTCTTTCCTAAACCCCCAGAGACAATGATTCTTTTGTACAGCAGAGTTTTTTGTCATCAATGTCTTGTGAAGTGTAATGTACTCCATCTACTTCTGGTAAATGTGCCAATTTGGTAGCTTTGGATCAGATTGGCCATATTTTCTGTAAATCTATTCTGAGCAGGACTCTGTTATTGTTGGAACACCATGTCATTCACTGATGTTTGCAGCTGCCAAGACTACCACAGTTGAAGAAATAACTGAAAATCAGACTTACACCTGAATTCCTTTACAGTTGTTCGTTTAAATCTGATCTGGAAAGTGTTTGTTTTGCTCATTATGCTGCCTAATTTGCCTAAAATCAATCAGGACCCAGTCAGCACTCACTTCCTGGGGTAGCTGGCGGTTTTGGTGTCAGCAGTAGATTCACATGTATTCCATCATGAGAGCCTGTGATTTCTGTGTGTGTGTGTGTGTGTGTGCAGGTAATACTAAGAGGGTTCCTTTTGCCCACAATCGCAGGTATTTAGGGGGGATATTTTAAGTTCCTCTATAGATACCAAATGCTGCTATCTATTAGAGATAAAAGGCTATTTGTTTCCTTGTATGAGTCTTACCTTAAGGAAATGGGATTTGAAATGACTTGGATGAATATATTTCAGTTTATCACCACAGAAATAGGTAAAGTGTCTTTGGAAACTAACATGATTTCGATGCAACAGTCTTAGGAGACAAGTAAACGCAAGGGTATAACTCAGGCAAATTAATGTGTATTCTGACATTAATTAATTAATTAATTAATGATTCCTTATAAAATCAAGTAAAAGAGCACACGGAAGACAGAGAACAGATTTGATTGTGTCGACTTGGTAGTCAGCAATGCTTCTCTGTCTGCTTTAAGGCTGCGCAGTGTTTTGTCATGAATGACAATCAGGAAGCAAGATCAGCCTCAGAGATTCTGGCAAGTAAGACTTGCATTTACTCAGTACAGTGGTTAAGGTGTCCAAGGTTAGGGAGCCCTCTTCTAGTTAGGGTTCTGAGCAGAGGAGGCTTCATACAAAAAACTGCCAGGAAAGGGTTCCCACCAGTCACCTTCTGCCTGATCTATACTTTGGGACTTGTGTCTACACCGAACGTTTATGCTTACTTGCCCTCTCAGTCACCAGCAGAGATGATAGAACAGCAGAGAAATTGTCAGGCTGGCTAACAGTTCTGTAACCGAATTCTTATGTATGAGCTTTTCCCTCTGCACCACCAAGCAATTTTCAGAAACCACCTGAGCGTTCTGGGCCAGTGAATACTCAGCGTGAAGGCCCTGAGGAACCCCTGCAGGGAGGGCCCTGCCTTGGCCATCAGCTCAGGACCACAGGTTGGTTTTCTAGATGCATGAAAATAATCTCCCAATTCTAAGCCCCCAAACCCAGGCAAATTCTAACAACTCCTGCATGTTTGGATCCAGTAAATAGGTGGTGGGGACTGGAAGTCTGTATTTCATGAAATGGGGGAGCATGTTAGGTTTCCCAGGTACCTGTTTTGGGGAACCACTGACCTAAATCGAAATAAGAATGCCCTCCAAATATGCTGAGAGTCATTCAGCTTCTGCTCAAACATTTCCAGTAATGGGAAGCTATTAACTCTTTTAGAGAGTTCACTCCATAAAATATTTATAACATTTAATTAATTTATTCATTTATTCAACAAAAAACTGTGTAGCCTTCCTGCTGTGAGTTAGGTACTGAGATGCAAGAACACGAGTTCTGTGCCTTCATTGTTTTTTGTTTGTTTCCAATTGCAAATGTATATACTTTTATTTTAGACAGATTAGAAAAAAACAGTAAAACACAATTAAGGAAATACTTTCTCTTTATCTCACAGGTAGCAATGCTAATATTTTGGCTTATCTCAGTTCACCTTTCTCTCTTTCAGGCTTTCAGTATTTAAAAGAAAAGGTTGAAATCTCTTTCTAACTAATAAGGTATTATAAATATTTTTGTTTCTACACAATTTTTTCTACCATGTGCTTTAAAAATAATAGCTTAGTATTTCGTTTTACTTATGCCATATAAATGAACATATATAATAAATAAATTATATATATATATCATTTAGGTTATCTCAAAATGTACATTAATACACAAATACTGCAATTAATTTTCTTATAAACTGTTTCCAGTATTTCTAATAATGTAGTTAAATGTCTATAAGTGGAACTTCTGAATTAAAGAATATAGGCTTTTAAGTCTTTTGAACACATTGCTAAATTGCCTCTCCAGAAAGAATGATCCAATTTCCATCCCTGTTTCAACTGTATAAAAATATTCATGTTTTCATACCCTTGGTGATACTGATATTTCATTCTTTTTATTAAAAAACTATAATTACGAGAAAGTTTTTTCTTGCACTGAGCTCAATTTTGCCTATTCAAATTTTTAACCTATTGATCTGACTTTTGTCTTTTGGAGCTTTTGTGGAGTAAGTTCAATCCCCCTTCATTAAAATGGAATTTCAAATATCTGAAAGTAATTATTATGCCTCTGCCGTGCTCTGTACCCAGTTACCTTTCTTTTCTCTAATAACTATTCCCATAACTCACTTCCTAGAGCCACCACAGTTCTGGTATCATAGTTCTAGATAAGTCTTAGTTAATCAGAGTCTTTCTCTTAAAAAGGGGTGGTAAGTGACAAAGGACATCACTGCAAGAACACTGCCTTCTTTGTTTTAGGCAGAATACTTTTAACTGATGCAAGATAAGCAGGTGTTAGTTTTTTTTGACAACCACACCACACCATTGGCTTATAAGATGGATATCAATCAAAATTCCCAAGCCTTTTCATAAGCAATCTTGTGATCATCACATCAGGTGTTTGCTGCAGTTCACTGTTGCCGTTGTTTTCCTAGGCCCAAGTGCAGGACTTGAATAGAGATCAGCACAATTATTAATTCTAGCTTGTCAAATTTTTTTTGAAAACTGATTTTATCACCAGATGTATATCGCATAGAAACTTGAACATTCCTTGGCTTGTAGTAATTAAGAAAAATACTAGATGATGACTATTACAGAGTCCTGCTGCACCCTACTAGTCTGTTATTGATTCATTAATCAACAGACTTTAGGTGCAACGTTTAATTCAAGCATGTTACCTGCAGCTTATTGTGTGTGTGGGTGTGTGTGTGCATGTGCACTTGTGTGTGTGTTCTTGTTGCTAAGGATATTAAGGAAAACTTTGTAAAACAAACCACAGATGAAATATCTTAAATGTGTTGAAGTCAGTGTATATTCTTTGTGTGATATTTTCTTAATCTCTCTGCCTATGAATCTTTTTTTTTAATGGAAATTAGTTTGGCATTAACAAGTTGATTATCCATGTTGGTTCCTTGGTTTTAACCTTCTTCCAGAAAATGGCCAAGGTTAACATCAGGGTCAGCTTGATATAGTTTCTAGGTATTTACCCATATCACTTCTATTGGAACACCTTGCTTTTACAGTATTTTTTTTTTTTTTCACCTAGTCCAGTGTATGTCATTTGGGTTTGATGACTTCTATTCATTTCAAGCAAAAAAAAAAATCTTTTTTAAAATTTTCTCTTAGCATCTTTAACTGAAGTTCCCTGAAAACTATGTTGTTACCTATACTTTCCAATTTGAAGGCCATTCTGCTTCATTTAGAAGGTAGAGAAGATAAAGTTAAATAAGAGTTGCAGACTTTTGCTTTTGTATTATTTGTCAGTAATACGTTATTTATGTATCTCAATTTATAGATTTAAGCTTTTCTCATTCATAATATCACAGACATATTTTTAATGACTCAATTTGTTGTTCTTAACACTTTTGCCACACAGTGTTTTAACATAGATTTTACCTTTAATTTTTAAATGAATTGCCCTTATCATAGCTAATCTGTATTGCCAAACAATTCTGATTATTGCAAAAATAGTTTGGAGCTGATGGCAAGTATATGTGCGCAGAATTGCAGTAGCACAGGCTTGCTTCCTTACATGTGTGCTGTTTTTAAGTTTCCAAAGTATTTTATACTTTTTAAAAATCTTAAACACTAGATCCAGTCATAAGGTTGGACGCATCACAAGTCTAAGTTACTTTCTGGCCTATGTAATATGAGGTCATGATGAGTAAGGCAGATTAAACTACGTTTTCATAAGAATAATGTAAAGAAATCCCATCATTTCAACATAAGGGTCATTTAAAAAAATGATTTTTAATTATAGTTTTTTTTTTTAAGTTTTTTATAGGGTTTTGTTTATTTGTTTGTTTGTTTGTTTGTTTTAGGGTGACCAGCCATTCCCATTTGCCTGGGATTAGGCAGTTTTCAAAGATACAGAACTTTCCATGTTAAAACTGGGAAAGTTCTGGGTAAACTGAGATAATTTGGTCATCTTATCTTTCTCCTAATTCTCCCCAGATGACCTTCTTCTCCCCCTTTTTAAACCTTAGATTGTTTAGTACTTTCTAATTCTAATATGACCAATTTTTCTTGGTCCAATGTCATTTTTTATGGATTTCAAATACTGCTGCTGGTTAGACTATAGACTACATATTTTTTTTTTCTTAAACCGCCCCTCATCTCTCTTTCTCTCTCTGTCTCTTCCTTACCTCTTTTTCTTGCTTCCTTCCCTCACGAGAGAAGATGTAGGGCACAGAATTCACCTTTAATGTTCCCATTTCAGTGTTTAGTGACCTTGAAATGATCATTAATACCTCTAGACCATTTGCAACTCTATTTTTTTGGAAGTTCATATTCTTTCTATACCAATGGCTCATATTTTTGTGATTCAGATTCCATATTGAAACAATAAAAGAGGAAGATAAGGCCCGAAGTAACCAGCACACCAGTTTCCTGGAAGTAGTGGCATAATCTTGATGTTTTGTTTATGTCCCAGCTGCTAAAATAATGGCGGACCCTTCATGGGGTTGATAGAACCAAGTTTCACACAGGGCCTGGTTACATAAGTGTTGATTCCCTCCATTCTTACCTACATGCCATTGGATGTAATAATAAAAGTTGGCCAAATGTGTGCCCAAAGTAGTCCATAAGATCATCTTATCACATAATGTTTACAACCTAAACAAGACTTTTGAAATGATCAAGTCCAAGTTCTTCATCTTTCACTACCTAAAACTGAGATCTCGAGGGGATTTCCTAGCATCTAAACTCCAGTCAGTGGCAGAGTTCGGATTTCCATCACTTAGAGTCTCATTCTTCACTCTAGACTATAAAAGGGGAGGGGAGGAGACACAAAGGAACAAAGGAGAGAATTGTTCACGATCCTCCTCATGTCACCTCTGGAGGAAACAAGCTTGAGACAGTTTTGTAAACCATCTGCTTCCACCTTCTTCTCTGGCCACTTTGCAGCCTGAGGACTTGACTAGTGACCAATGTTGGGGCCACAGACTTTCATATTTTTATTCTTGCTCATTATTGTCTAAAGGGTGGCCCCTAATCTATGCCTTACTCTTCCCATTTTCTTCTCCTGGAGCACAAATATTTAATTTATGGAACTCCTACCTTATCTAGGTTTAATGGCTGCCTAGAGTATTTACCTAATTGACTAATGTAAAGGAGAAGGGGGCTGACATGGGAGCCATTTCCCTGAAATGCCTTTACCTTTATCTGGCTTTTAACCACATTGACCATGTACCTTATTATCTCTGTTTATCATAAAGCCTCTATGTAACAAATAATCACTAGTTTGTGTGTGTGTGTGTGTGTGTGTGTGCATAATATATAATATGCTATTAAAGCTTAACTACTCTGGGTCTGTATTCTTTCCCATTTTCTTTATAACTGAAAATTACATGTCTTCTTGAAAACATCCCCTGAAAAACACTTATGCTTTAAAATCATTTTAATAAGATGAAATCATAACCCACAATTATTTTTAAATTAACTTTTTATTTTAGATAAGCATAAATTAAAAGAAAAGTTGCAAAGATAGCAATAGTGTTCATCCCATTTTCCCTTAATGTGAACATCTTTATAGAACCCTAGTACATTTGTCAAAACTAAGAAATTAACATCAGTTTCTTACTATTAACCAACTGTAATAGTAACTACATTGCTATTAACTAAACTGCAGACTTTATTTGAATGTCGCTAGTTTTTCCACTGCTTTCTTTTTTTCCATGCCAGGATCTAATCTCTGGTTGCGCATTGCAGTTAGTCATCATGTCTTAGTCTTTTTTGATCTGTGACAATTTCAAAATCTTCCCTTATTTTTCATGATCTTGACAGTTTTGAAGAGTCAAGTATTTTGTAGAATGGGCCTCAATTTGGGTTCACCTGACATTTTTCTCATGATCAGACTGGGTTGTAGATTTAGGGGAAAATATCCTGCAGGTAAAGATGCCCTTCTCATCACATATCGGGGATGCACAATATCAACATGATTTATCACTGGTGATGTTAACCTTAACCACTTGGTTAAGGATGTGTTTGTCAGGCTTTTCTACTGTAAATTTACTATCTTCTCTTTTCTATGCTCTATTTTTTGGAAGCAAGTCACAAAGTTCATCTTATGTTCAAAGGGAAGGAGAATTAAGCTATGACTTATAATCTTTTAACCTACTTTATCTCTGCCTGTCATGTTCTTTCATTTTGGATTCTAAGCATCTCTACCACTAGATGGACCACATTTATTCCAACAGATTCCTACTTCTTTTCTAAACATTTTCTTCCTTCTCTTGTCTTGTGACCAGTTCCCTAAAACTTTCTGATTTTCATACATTTTTTTTTCTCTTCTCTGCAGCATTGATCTGATTTTAATTGTCCTCATCTGATACTTACCATGCATACCATAACTACTTTACTTTCCCTAGTTTGCCAAATTTTGAGTTGAAAGATGAAGTGTGTTGAGTAGAGAAAGTTATTTGTGAAGGCAAACAAAGTGAAAATAAGACTTAGCAGATAAAGAGTCAAAATAACTGTCATCGCCAGTTAACTGATGAAATAGCTGCTTATTAAATGTTGTGCTGTGAGGATTTCAGGGAGTGTCAGGGAGATGCAGGGATACTTGGGGAAGGAGGCCCTCTTTATCAATCTTCTTACATTTATCTCCTAACAAAATGGCACCAAATGGCTTTTGGTGTTTACAGAGATATGACAGTGTAGATTGATATACACACACAGTATTTTTATATAACAAACATTCATAGAAAAAACAAAGCACAAGGAAAACCTAAGTACTGCTTTTGCAGCAGGACCTCCCAGTAGATGAAATAATTCCATGTCCGAGTTTGAATCCCAGCTCAGCCATTTACTAGCTGTGTGATCATGGGCAAATTAATTACCCTTTCTGTGCTGATCTATGAAACGCATATATAATTAGCACCTACGATACAGGGAGGTTGAGAGGAATAAGTAAATTAATCCATGTAAACTACTTAGCAGAGTGCTTGACACTTAATAAATATCCAGCCAATATTAATTATTATTACTATTAATTACTATTATTATTCATGAAGGGTTATGGTGTAGATCAAACCATGAGTTTATTTATTTACAGACTTTTAGAGCAGTTTTAGTTCACAGCTAAATGGAGAGGAAGGTACAGAGATTTCTCATCCCTCCTGCACCCGCACATGCACAGCCTCCCTCAGTATCACCATCCCCACCCTCCACAAGGTGGTACGTTTGTTACTGCTGATGAATTTACATTGACACATCATAATCATCAAAGTCCATAGGTTGCCATAGGGTTCCCTCTTGGAGGTGTATTTTACAGGTTTGGACAAATGTATACTGACATGTACCCATCATTGTAACATCATACAGAATATTTTCACTGCCCTAAAAATTTTCTGTGCTCTGCCTGTTCACCCACATGGAGTTGTTTTTAAAGCAGAACCATTCCTCAATGTGTACTGAATAACCCTGTTTTTCTCTTTTAAAACAGCGATATCAATTTACAATCCTACTACCTGTCTTTTATGCTGAACTTTTTGTGCAGCTTGGGTTCCAGAATTAAGAATAGTTTAAATAAAATGGCTCTGCAACAACTAATGAGAATAAGATCATAGCTGAAACTTTCAGCTTTCTTTCTTCTGATAGAAGATAGCTTAGGCAGAAGTTGTTTTTTGCTCTAGGTATTTTGGCTTTGGTCATCCAGGGCCAAGCAGAGGCCCCAACTCTTGAGTGTAGGTTATGCGGTCGACCTTGGCAATGTTTAAACCCTTATTCATGGTGATCTTCATCTATGCATTAAGTTAGGATTTTCCAAAAGACAGATTAATTAAACCATACATCTTTACCAATTAGGCTCTCTCATTGGCAAATACGGTCATGAATTAATTGTAGGCATAATTTTGAGATTAGCTACCAACAACTCTTCCACAAAGTAATTTAGTTATTGAATTAAAAATATCACATGCAACTACGGGTAGTGGATCTCAAAGAACTGCTGAGTTGTGTTGTCATCTATTGGCTTCATTATGCAAATAGGCATCCCAAGAGAGCCATCCCAAAGACTATTAGCCTCTTTCACCTTTAATAACCTAAGATCTCCAGTTCGTGATATGTGCAGATGAAAATATGTTCTGCCTGTGGGTAAAGGTGTTATTAATGCATAATTCTTTAGCTTCTCTCCCCCTACACTGGAGTTCTATTTCGGCAAGCCTCTTGGGTTTGGTTGTCAAAGAGATAAAAGACTGTGAGTACTGGAGTAGAATCTTGAGTGAAATCTTGGTAAATTTAGAGGGCCAGGTTACTCTTCCTGGACTGCTGTCTTTATCTGTGAGGAATGCTATGTCTCCTCTTCTCTATTGTACAACTGATTGTATTGCAAATGCTCTAACTGGCACTCCTTGGGTTGGAAACTTTTTAAATGTGAGCTTTTGTTTCCATCTGTTGATGTGTCAAAATTGCCAGTTAGATTTCAGATTCAGCCTCTGGTGCAGGAAAAGCTGATTTACAGGATTTATGCAGATCCTTTACCTGAAAGAAAGTCAGCCATGGCCTTGGCAGGGTGAGAAGCAGTGTTACCATTGGGCAGTCAGAATGGTCACTCTCCAAAATGAAATGCAATCTTACAGCCTTTTGAAGAGGTCTTTGCTTGATGCAGGTGTCTGTTGACATTGAGAAGGTGTGATAGTTCACAGGTCTGAAATAGTTGCCACTTGTATTTCCGGAAGTTAATCATCAGTAGCTTCAGCTTTGGAAAAGTTCAAGAATGCTGCCAGGATAAGTGGCTGTTAATCTCCATAGGCAGGATTTTCTAGCTTTTCTGATGTGGGGGTTCGATTAGTTTGTATTTATAAAAAAAATAAATACAAATTATTGCTTGTTCTCCAACCTTCTTGCTCACTCCCCCTCACCCCCTGATTTCTGTCACAAGGAGGGGGTAGGGATAAGAAGCAGACTGTCTTTCTTAGAAAGGCCCAATACAGAGAGTCTCAGTGATAACCTGTAATGCATTTGGAAATTCTTGGTGACTTGATTCATCTCATGATGGTGTCAATATATGATTGAGCAATGACTGGAGGGTGTATTACTTATGTGTATCCCAGGTACTTAAAAAAACATCAAAAGGCCAATGGAAAAATGCTTTAAAAAATTTATTCAGGATTTTAGGGAAAGGAGTGATTAGTTTCTTTTATTATCTACTTCACATTATTTCCCGTTTACCCTGAGAATTCTCACCAGTGGCTCTTGTGCCTATAGCCTTTACCTCGAGATAACTCACAGATTACAGCCCTAACCTTACCGCCAGTTTGCCATGAAATATCTCACTTTTATTATTGTTTTTGCAACACTCTAGTATATCGATAGTCTTTGGAGAGAGATGACATCATTCTATTTATAGCATTCTATTTTTAGTAGTGGTATTTCCATTGACAAAACATAGTAATTCTCGATTGCTGAAAATGTCAAATCCTAGAAAATGTAGCATTCCTATGTGTGACGTTAACATCGTTCTTGAACAGTCGTTAATTGAAGATTCATTTGATGAGTCCGATTTATGCATACAATTCTGTTACATTAGGATTAGAGACAAGTTCTGTTTAGAAATAAAGAAGTTTTTATATTTTATTCTCACATTGAAAACCAGTCAGATTTGCTTCATCCTCAAAGAACGTGTTTATGTAAAATTCAATTAACGCTGGCAATGAGCCTCACTTTATTTTTCTAAATGGAACATGGGTTAACTAGTTTGTTATACTTCATCCAAAGGTTTTCATATATAATATATTTTTTAAAAATTTCTGTGGTCATCATTCATCACATATTAAAGAATATAATACTTTCACAATATATTCTATTCCTCTCTCCTGAAGTCTGACTTTTTTCAAGTGACTCTTTTTGTGATACTTTACCCTTTATTTTTTCTTTTACTTATACTTTCTTTTTATTTTATTTTATTTTTTTTGCTTGTGGTCTGCCTTCCAGTAGGACCTGTTTGTTGTACTTCCTGATTCTCACTCAGCCTGAAGACTCATTTCTTCACTCTTCTGCTGCCTTTTCATGCCCTGGAGCATGTTTGCTCAGCCAAACCTGTTCTCAGAACATCTTTAATCTCTTCAAAGTTTTGTATCAACATGATCTCTTTAACCTCCCTACCTCTTCTTCACAGATGAGAAACTAAGGCACTGATCAATCTCACAATTTCCTTAAGATTATACAGTGGATTATTAGAAGAGTGGGAATTGTAACTCAGGTTTTCTGATTTCCAAGGAAATCATTAGCCAAGTGAATTCTCACTGTTAAATATGTGGCCCCTGGACCACCAGCAGGGACTTCATCTGAGAACTGACTGGGAATGTAGATTCTGAAGCTCTGCCGCAGACCTACTGAATCATCGTCTGCATTTTGTTAAGGTGCCAGGTGATTTATATACCCATGAAAGTTTGAGCAACCTTGAACCAGCCCTTTCTGTATTGAAGGACAGCTCTCTGAAACAAGTGGCATTTTGCATCTGTGAGGTTGCTCTGAGTCCTGGCTGCCCTGATTGAAGTATATGAGAGACAAAGTCTTGGCCTTGGTTTCAAGTATCTGTCTGATCTCAATTCTGGAATTTGGGTTTTAGATAAGTTGCACTGTGGAGTTTAAGTAGCAAGTGGAACATTCTTTTCTAGGCAATTAGTTTTCTCTGTTCTTATTTATTTGTAATTTGCTGATTCAGGTTAGTATCTGCAAACTTGTTGGTGACTATGGAGTCCTCATAGTTTTAAGCGTATTCAGTTGACCTCTCTTTCTTTGAATATATTGTTCGTAATTTCTCAGACACAAAGTGACATATACCCATGTGCTTCAAGGGGATTTCAATATCCAAAATGATTTTTATTGTTTTCACAAACTGTAATAAAAGAGGTGTTATCTCCTCAATCCCCTGACTGGGTTTTAAATTTAGAGGAAGACTAGCATGTGCATTTGACAGCCAGAGGCGAATAGCAAAAGCTATTTGATGTTAGAATTAAAATGAACCACTGGCATAGGAAACAGTTATGAATATTTTCTTGGGGAGAGAAAGTGTTGTCAGATTTAACCACTATCATATCAGTTTATGTATAGGGTACATATCCCACCCAGATTAGGATTTCATAGGACAAGGACAGAGCAATCTTGAAAAATGGGCGTTAAAGCAATTTTCAGGCAGAAAAGAATGAAGAAAATGAAAATAAACCTTAAGGGTTCAAAATTGCTTTTGAATTCTTTTTTTTTTTTTTTTCATTTTCATTTCCAAATAGACGAGCTTTTGATTTGAAAGATTATCTGGAAGGGATTGTTATTTGAGGTATGCTAGAATACTACACACTCATGCATATCTCAGCAGTTTGAGATTAAGTTTACTTCATGTTCCTGAATGTTTGTACCCACTGAGATCAGACCCCAGAACATACATTTTTCAAGAGGATATGACACAGTCCTGGCATAATTGACAGATTAGCAGCCTCTACCCAATATGACTTGAACCCAGAATTAGTGTCACCGTTGCTAAACACCATGGCAAGCCATAGAAAGCCCACTTCTAGTAGCTCTTCTGCTATCCTTCTAAGTCCACTTACCTAAAGATTCAGGTAAATGGTAAAACTATAACCTCTCTCACCAAAAATTCACCAAAACTACAATTTTTATTTCTAATACAGTAGACAGCCTGAATGCGACCCAGGCCTTCAGACAAAAATCACAAATATGAGGCTCTTATGTTCAGAAATGTAAAGAAAAGCTATCCCCCCAAAATGACATAAAATATATCTCCTCCTTAGTCACACATAAGTTTAACCCACATCACTAACTCATAGAGAGCAAAATAAATAACCCATGGACACCATGCTTGGCTGAATGAGGTTAAGAAATCATGGCTGATGTGATCCTCCATGCCTAGCCTCTCTTGGACCCATTACCCCATGCCCACAAAGAGGAAGGTAATAGTCACTCAAAAACAATTTTAGACTCTATCAGCTAGGCTAGAGACTATTCTCATACACATTCTCCCTTTTGTTACCTTCTGGGGGAAGACTTTCTCCTTTCCCGATTTTTTCCTCCCACCACTGGAGATTTAGTGCCTCAATCTGTTAAAATTATTTAGCACTTATCCATGGTGATAACCTTACGATTGCAGAAAGTTATGCAACTTCTGGAAGGCAAGACAAAAATGCATCTTATTTCTAGTTTGCTATGTTGATGCATTTACCTTACCTTGGATTTTGAAATTCTTAAACTATGAGTGAAAGAATGTTTTTTGACCTTTGTGGTGATGCTATTGTTAGCTCAGTCTTTATTGTTTAGGAGGTGTAAATTGATGCTATTTTAGAGAAAAACTTAAAGTTCCCTAACTTTCATGATTATATATATATATATATATATATATATATATATATATATATATATAAATAATCTTCACATTAGAAAAAAAGATTGTCTTAGTAGCAGAAATAGTATTTATGTTTAAAATCTAAGTTGAAAATTCACAGTGATTTTCAGTAGCATAGAAATTATAATCGTTCCATATATTTCATCTTTGGGATAGCCCAGAATATGTTTATTGTGTTTATGCTGCTTTTCTTGGAATTATCTGCTACTGACTCTTAAAAATTGAAGAAATAATGTGTGCCTAATTGTAACTGCACTGCGAAACAGCTCAGAAGTAAAGTTAAGGCATTTCAAGCAAAAGACATTTTTAGAAGGCTTCGAGTTTATATCTTTCATATATTATTTTCCCTTTTGGAGACTTTTCATGCACCTTTGAAATCTCAAGGTCCTGGGTTCTTGTCCTTGAGAGAAATGGTTCATGCTCACTTAAGTCTCAAAGTGGTATAGATGTTTAAATGCCGAATTCGAGAAGAGTCACAGAGTATACACACAGCTGAGTACCAGTGGCTTATATTGTTAGTTTAATCATTCATTCATTCTTCAACAAATATTGAGTGCCTGAACGTATTCTTATTTTTTCTAGGCCCTGTGAATATAGCACTGAAAAAGAAGAAAGTTCTTGCTCTAATGATGCTTGCTTCTTGTATGGGAATTAGATAGTAAGCAAATAGATGTAGTGATGAGTGCTATGTAGAAAAATTAAAGCCGGATAAGGGAGAGAGAATTGAGGCTATTTTAAATGGTGTGGTCAGAGAAAGTAAAATTGATTTTAATTTTATCATTGAAACATACAATCAATCAACATAAAAATTGTAAATATATTATTTTACATCTTTTAATGTATTTTTTTTTCAAAATCTGGTGTGTATTTTATAATTAAAACATATTTCAGTTTGGAAGCTAAATTTTCATTGGAAATAATTAATTTGCACTTTGATTTTATAAAATTTATAATTGATAAGGAAGGCTAACATATTCATGTCGTCCGAACGTACTTCAGGGCTTTCTTATAATTAAAGTAGTACCTATATTTAAATTTAAATTAATGAAAATTAAATAAAATGAGAAATTCAGTTCTTCAATTTCTGTAGTCCCATGTCAAGTGTTCAATGTCCAGTGGCTGCTGTATTGGGTAGTAAGAAGGTAAGAGTGGCTGGAAAAGAACAAAGTAGTTGGAGAGCTGACAGATGCCAGAAGACAGAGAGCTTAAAGTCATGGGACAATGTTTGGATTTCATTCGGCTTGTCATAGGAAGTCTTTGAAAGTGTGTGAATGGTTGAGTGACATACTCTTATTTGTGCTTCAAAGAGGTCCACTCTGGCTTCAGAAGGGGAGAGAGTGAAAGCATGGAGATCTCATAGGAGATCATTAGGTAGTTAGGAGAGGGAAGAAGGTGGTGTGGGTGGGACACTTATGGTGCAGGAGTTGTTGGTTTCAGGGTGTATCCCAAAGGTAGAGTTGAGAGAACTTGCTACTAGATCATTTGCAGGGTAGTCAGCAAAGAGGAGTGCAAGGTGACTCCCAGGATTTTGGCCTGAGCAGCTGTCTGAATGGAAGTGCTGCTGTTGAGATGGAAATGGTCAAGGTAGAAGGGATTTGGTGTGTGTGTGTGTGTGTGTGCGTGTGTGCGTGCGTACGTGCATAGCAGGGGAAGCATGATTTGGACAAACGAAGTTTGATTTGACTATTAGCCTCTCAAGTAGATAACCGAGTTTGGAATTTAGTGGGAAAGGTTAGGGCTGGAGGCATAAATCTGGTGGTCATGACATAGATGGCATTTAAAGTCAGCTGAGGGAGATCATCCAGGCACTGAGGTTACACAGGGAAAGGAACAAGTCAGAGAAGTGAATCCCAGGGCACGCTAGAACTAAGATGTTGGGAAGGTGAGATGAAGCCAGCAAGGAATAGTACAGTGGGATGGACAATGAAATACTAGGGAAACTGGAAGAATGTGATATCTTAAAGGCAAGTGTAACAGTCAGTTTTGGAGTAAAAAGGTGGTGCACTCAAGTAGAGTATTTAAAGAGAGCTTAATAAAGGGAATTTCTTTGATGGTGTGATCACCACTTAGAGAAGGCCCAAGGAATAGCCAAGGTGCCCAAGGGGTGGCAAAGGGGTTACCACAGCTGGGCCTGAAAGGACAAGAAGAGAAAGAGAGAACAATAATGAGAGCAAGTGAGAGGGAGACAGAGAGAGAGAGGGAGACAGAGAGAGAGAGGGAGACAGAGAGAGAGAGAAACAGAGAGACAGAGAAACTGGAGTCACTTAACAAAAATTGTGGCATTGGGCTAAAGGATACCAGTTCATAGCAACACTGCAGGGAGTAAGCAAAAAATGAACAACAACAACAAAAAAGTGATAATCTGATGTCTACCTTTTTTCATCTTCCAGTGTTTTGCTACTGGGCAAACCAATCCAGAATTCGAATTCATCCACAAGAGACCCTGTGGGATGAGCAGTGATAAATAGGAAAGGGTCACCAAGGTCCTATGGATTCCAGCAGGGTGAATACAACCAAAACAACTGGCATCTCATGGGACATAAATACATCAAGGGAAACTCATTTTGAATGCCATTATGTGCTTGCAGTTTCCACTGCCTACTGGAGACCTCTGGTTAGATGCTGCGTAGCCACTTTAAACTCAACCTGTCCAAAGGTCTCATCACCTCCCCTTTGTCTCTAAACCTTTTCTCCCTCTTGTATTTGCTTTTTGCATCAGGGACCCCACTAACAAAGTCGTCATAACAGGGATGTTAGAGTGACTCTCAGCGCTGATAGTCCTTCCCATTTGTTTTTCTGTAAAATTTACAAACCTATCTTCTGTTTTCTCCATTTCCTACCAACCAGGTCAAGTACTCAACATTTCTCACCTAAAATAGACGTCTGCATTTAATTTATTCCCTCTCAAACTTTTCAACTGTGCTTTCAGGAGACTTATGATCTAAAATACAGATCTGATCCATTTACCCCTTTTTATTCCTTCTCCCATGAGGCTTCACTAGGTGCATACTGCCTTTGTGACGGAATACCTGCCTAACCTCCCCATGCCTCCTCAATCTTTCTGGTTTTTTTTTTTTTTTCAGCTTCCTCTAAATTATTTTGTGCAATAATGAATCATGCATGTTTCCTCAAACACACCAAACTTCTGCAAGTGTGTGTGATTTGCTTGGGCTGTTTCTCTTCTACGCCCCTTTCCATACCTATCTTCCTTCCCTTCCAAGCTCCGTTAAGTTTATTTCTGGAAAGAAACCTGCCCCAAGACAAAAGCAACATTCCTCTTATGTGCTCCCTCTGTTCCTTGGGAAAACTTTGATTATTATTACTGGTTTATATGTCTGTAATCACTTTTTAGGAAGTCCATTCCTGGAGGAGGTAAAGCTGTAGTCTCTTCATCTTTGTATGGTCAGATCTGGCAACTTGGTAAGGTTTGAGCTGTGGTATTTTTTTCAAGACACTGGGCAAACTAGTTCTGGATTTGGATTAAAGTAAGAATGAACTGGGAACTAAGAGGAAAGTGAATGCCAGGCAATGTGATCTTGGTATGAAGTGTGTCAGGCTCAACAGAAGGCCAGGCCAGGTCTGGGTGTAGAGGTGCTGACTGAGGCTAACACACCAGGGAACATCCTGTGTGAGGGACACCCCTCACCATCTCCCATGACACTGTGCATGCCTTTCATCCTATTGTGTGACTTCATAGTACGTGTTCTTTACCTGAGCCAGGGAAGTCGGCCTTCTATCTTCTTCATGCAGTTGATACGCACTGAAGATCTTTTAAATACCATTTTCCAAGGGATATAGTAAGCACTTGACATATCAGTTCATTTAATCCTTCCAGCATCCAAGCCATTACCCACAGAGGCAGCAAAACCTCTCCGGTTTAGAACCATGGTTGCCAGATCCTGGGGCAGGTTATTTAACCCCTTTGGGCCTCAGCGTTTGCATCTTTCAAATGGGATGATTAATAGCACTTACTAGATGTGATTATTATGAGCATTGGTGAGTCAAATAATAAAATATAACTAAGACTGCCTGGAACATACCAGGTGATTGCTGAAGAAAATGCTCTTTCCCCACTTTCTAATTTCTCTATCTGTCTTTCACATCTTTCTTCCACAAAATCAAGTGTCTCGTTTCATAGTTTCTCTCATGAGTGATTTCCCCCCACAAAGTTGTGCAGTTTGTCTGAAAATATGGGACTGGATACCGCAGAGACTGAGAGCTCTTTCGGGGTCTGTCACTGATGCCTGGGTTATCTTTGGCACATCATTAACCCCTCAAGTTTTTGGATGACTCATAATGGGGTTGATTATTACTGTCTTTGGAGACTGCATGGAAGGTCTAATGAAATCACATGTACATGCTATAGCAATGTTAAATGAAGACTAATGATAGCAGTAATAGCCAAGGTAGCTCTCATGCCTGGCCCAGTCTTCAAGTCACTCTAGTAGCCTCCTTATTGCAGGTGGCCCATACCTACCACCATCTCCAGGTTAGGCTGTCCCTAGGGCCATATCTGACATTCCCTTCTTTACTAAATATGAAGAAGTATAGACAATGAAGGTCTGGAACCCATTTAAGGTCTGGAATCCTTCAGTCATCTCCCTTTCATGATTAAACACATTTAAATATTACATGACACACAAACGAGTCAGACCACATGTTAAATCATGATTCTCGTCTGCATACACGTTGACTCCTGGGAGCTCATCAGTTCCTACATTGCTTTCCTTTTCTCCCTTCTGTCTCACTCACACCTTCCCAACCCTCTTCTTTGCTCAACTAGCATCTCAGGACTCTAAATGACTCCACATTTTATAACCTAGGAGTTCTTCTTTCTCCTTTGCTAATCCTATATCTTCTACAAATAAAAGATAAAACAATTGGGTCATTTTTCATTTGACCCAAGTAATGCTTAATACTTGTTTTAAAAATGTTTCTTCTTATGATTTTTTGAGAGTTGGTTGATGGTTCCATAATCCGAGAAATCTGAAATTTGACAACTGTTATCTTGACTTTCTTGAAAAATTCCTTTCAAAAACAAGAGGTGGGATTTAATTGTATTTCTCAAGTTAATTTTACCTTTGACGTTAAAGATCATTTTGAGTCTTTTTAGCAGGCCTGTGCCATTAGTGGTGAATATTTTCCTCTTAATGATATTGTAGTAGAAAGAGAAAGCTTGACCAGAAAGAGAATAATATCACTTGAGATAATGTTCAGACAGATCTTCTATGGAATTAAGAGGTTTTAATTTTGAATATATTCAACAGAGTTGTTTTTTTTTAAAGTCTGTCACCCATTTTGGTGGTTATGATATACTCACAAATAAACCGCAGTTGAATTGATAGATCCAAATTATTTATTGTAAGGAAATTAACATGGCAATATGCTTTCTATGCCTTTCCAATCAGAGTTTAGATCAATTTATCTTTATAAAGATATCGCCTAGTTGAATTTTTAAAAATATATTATGACATATTATTGGAGCCAACTAGCTGGAACACAAGGTTCCCGAGACTCAACATTCATTATTTATCCATTTATTCTAATAAACCTTTATATCCCACATGTCCCTTGCTTCGATTTGAACAGGGCCTCAGAAGCACAACCTGTTTTAAATTTATGACACAACAGCAATTGCTTATGACAAAGAAGAATGCCATAAAAGTGCATCCATTTCCCCCCCACAGGAAGACAAATGATAATATTTTTTTAAAGAGATGGCATTCTTCTCCCTTCTTAGAAGAAAAATTAGCTTTAAGAAAAAGAAATTCAAAGATCGTAAACCATAAAAAAGAAAGAAAAATGGTTTTTGGGATACAAGATGGGATTGAGTTGTAATATAGAAGTTGCTGATCCTTTCCTACCGAAAGGCAGAACCAATTGATTTATGAATCACAACTCTAAGCTGGCTTTCCTCCTCCTTCCCCTTCTTTTTTTCTTCTCTCTCCGTCTTGAGAAGGGGATGTAGATACTAGGTGGCAAGTCTCTTTTGATTTGCCACACTGTGTCTTAATTATCAGTGCTGGAAGATCAGGCCGTGATATTTTCTAACTTCAAAGGCTTCAACAGCTCGGGCAGCATGAGGGGGATCAGATGTGCCAGGATGCAGAGTGACAACAATATGGTGTCTTCATATTTTAGGAGTGTCAGCTCATTTTTTATTTGTGACACATCAAAGTGAAAATGAGGACACAAGGAGGGTTTTACTCTTTGTTATTCTCTTCTTAAGTGACAGTGATGTCTTCCAACTCAGTGCCCAGGCCAGAGTGCTTAAAGAAAAATCCTTTTGATTTTAATATATCCCATATTTACAGAACTTGAACAAAATAACTACTGACAATAAACTGGAACAGAAAAACAACATGTTTATGGAGAAATAGGACTAAGGATTCCAAGAGGATATTTGATGTAATTTCTAGTGAGTAAAAATAAAGCAACAGTAATGATAATAATAGTAGTGGTAGAAGTGAAAGCAGTAGCAGCTAATATTTATTGAGTGTTTACAAGTTGCCAGATACTGTGTTGGTCACTTTTATACATGATGGATCTGAGGATCGGAGAGGTTAAAAAAATTGACTTATATGATACAATCTGGCCTGCATGCAGTTAAGATTCTAACCTAGGACACTGGACTCAGAGCCCACTCTCATGACTACTAATAGTTTAGCAGAGACTGGTGTTAAATAGAAGTTAGATTCTGAATTCAGTCCCTGGGGCAAACATCATGTAGTCGAAATCACTCTCAAGTACTATCCAATTGGTCATGAGACACAGCATACTTTTTAATTTCTGGCTGCATATCTACAACTTCTAGTAAATATAGGAATATTTAATAAAGAAAAGAGCACAATAGCAAAGTGCAATTTTAGATTAATTTTTAAGGTACAAAGAAGAGTAAACGTATGTAGCTGCGTTTGCATATATAATATTAATGTACAACAGGACTTTGGTGTAATGTGAATATGATGATACTGGATGTGGTTTCTCTATTTGAAAAGTGGCTACATAACACATAGGTTATAGTCATTACATTCAAGTGGATTTCTGCCCTTTTTTCCCCCAAAGAAATGCACTTTCCACTCTAGACCAATGATTTGTGTGATGTGGGGGAGTAAAGGCTGGATAGGGCTCAGAAGCAAAGACTTTGGGAGATAGAAATTCTGTGGCCCACTTGACTCCTCCTCCAGGTGCCTTGGTTCATGCTCATGGAACTCTTTGTCTTTAGAAATATTTCAAATTTGTTTAGAGTAAATGTGTATTTAAGGATGTTACGTTGCTTGTCCAAAGCCACACACAGGCACTAAGGGTCAGGGATGTGCTAGGAAATCCTTGGAAAATCTTGTTCCTGCTGCCCTTTTGTCAGGCGACAATCATTCCTCCGTCTGTGAAAAAGATGAGCTTGATAAATTGCCTGCAGGAGAGCGTGTGCCACCAGGACCGGCCTCTGATTCTCCAGGGATACCCTGCTCGTGTCAGGATGCGGAGGAGATAAAGGCAGGCCTGTTCAGAGATTGTTTCTATCTTGTGCTATGTCATGATAAAGCATGAAGGCTGGTTGCGTTGAATACTTCTGTTTGAGAAGAGAGGACACCCACCTTTCAGCATCCAAATTGAGAAAAGAATAGTTGTTCTTGGCTGTCATCACTGCCAATCAGCCCTGAAATAAGAGAGGGAGTCCGTTTCTGCTGATTTCCAGGGAAGTGGCGAGCAGGCTGGCCCACAGAACTTGACAGGTTTCTCTCTCTCTGTGCACATATCCCCACCCTCCCCCTGACCCCCACAGGACTGAGGGCAAGAGAAAGCTTCCCTGTCCCCGCATTTGAAACAAAAAGAAAGAAACCCCACAAGCAGAGGGGCTGAGAAAGCTAAGTAGGTAATATCTGATTATTTTTTAACACACTCTTAGAAAATTAAAAAGATTTTCTAGAAAAGACTTGTGGCTGATGGCTGCCCCTTGGAGTTTTGAATACTTTATTCACAACCTGATGAGAAGAATCACTTAATTATTTCTTTTAGGAGACATATTTCTATGAGGGTGTGGATGTGTATTTGTGTTTGTGATACACAAACACACACTTTGAAGTTTTTTAAAAAACAATTGACTATTTGGTTTTTTCATTAACCTAATTTGCCCAGGGTTAAAGCAATCATATCACCTTCACTTCATGGGATATTATCATCATTGGTCCAATCAAGACCCTTTTCCCGTTTTATTTATTTACTCTTTATCTCATTTTCTTTCCACCATAGCCATTCGTTCATTCTAATGTGTCATCCTTGAGTATATATTACATTTTGCTTGCATTTATTTTTAATTTCCAGAAATGGCATCGGATGATAGATCTCATTCTGTTTCTCGCTTATTTTCTACTTTACCCTATCTTTGTTGGATTCATCCATGTTAGTGCTAACTGCTTCCCAGTCTGCTGTGGTGTTCCTGCATCACATTGTATCTACCTCATGCCCCCAACTTCCACCACCATGAACAGAACTGTCATAACCACATTCCTACCTGTTCATTTGTGGACCTGCTTGATAATTTCCTTAGACCATCCACCTGGCAGCAGGAGTTCTGAGTTGAAAGGTCTATCTATATTTCATTTAACTAATTACTGTCAGATTGTCACCTAGAATAGCTACACAAGTCTGTACTTTCACTGTAATATAACTTACTTTAGTTTGAATTGACAATTTTCTAGTTATTTATGATACTGAGAATTTCCTGTCCATGCTTTCGTGCCATTTATGAACTTCTCCTGCAAACTCACATTTCTATTTTCCCATTTTTCTATGGTGACTTCTGATGTTTGCTCTTCTGTTTGTCTGTATTGGTAAAAGTTCTTCGTTAATTACAAAAAAAAAGTATATCTAAGTCATGTCTCTTGCCATCTTCTTTTAAGGTTGTTCATGAGGTTCTCTCTTCCCTCCGCTAAACAGCAAGGAAAGCTAAATGCCTGTTCTCCCTGCTTTCCTTGCAGCCAGCACACATGCAGTAACCCCAATTCCAGACAATGAAATGTAAACAAAAGCTTTTGTTTTTCTGGTGAAGGAGATGAAGGTCACTGGTGCATCCTGCTTGTCCTTCCTTGGAGATTCGTGCTGGACCGTCTATTGTTAACTCAATACCATTTTCTCCCCTCCGTGCTCTTCCTGCACTGTCGGAGCTGGCAGCCAGGGACCTGCCTTGCTCAGAATTCCTGCCATCAGAGTTTCAGTTAGGGTCAGATCTCTCATGAGATTTCAAAAACAGATGAGAAACAGAAGCCGTTTTATTGATCCTTTGACAACCATGAGCAGATACATGAAATTCAGCAGAGGAGATTTTTGCAGTGGCTTCTGGTCATTTTCTTCAGAATCATCTGCGCTGATGCTGAGCAGTACAATCATGCTCAGTGTTTTTTTTCCTAGAGCTTCCTAACCCCCAAACTAGCTGCAAACTCAGAAACAGCTTGACCTATGCAGCCCTCTATTCTTCCAGACACCCTCCTCCCCTGCCACTGACAACAATTCCGTAAGCACTAACTCCCCTGAACTAAAATCCCTTTACTATTGAAAATACCTGCGAGTGTTTATGTTTTCCTGAATAGCCTTTCCTGGTTCAGGCAGAAAATGTGGTGACAGGCCTTGCAACTGCCATCTTGTAAACAACACTGAAGCAATGTTCCAACATGCTGAGGATGCTGAGACGGAAAGATAGAAAGTTTTGGGTGATGATATTGAGCCACTGTACAGCTCTAGACTATATTGCATTTTAACGGCTTTTTATGTGAAGAAAAAAATATATATTTGTGTCAGACGTAGTGGTCAAATTTTCTCATATTTTTAACCATAGCATCACTGATGTTTGTCCTTCATTTCTCATCTGCAAAGTAGGCCTACAGAGTTTAGTATGTATAACATATAGAGGGTATTTGGCATATAGTAACTACTTAAATGTTGGAGATTAATACTGAATCATTTTACTAGCCCTGAAGTTAAAAAGGAGATACATTTCTTCCTCCAAATGAAATTCTCAAGGAGGAAAATTCATGTAAATAGAATATACTTTTCTAAATTCTGGATCGAATTAACTGATTCACTCAGTTAAATTAGTGAATGCCAAGTGATAATATTTTTGGATGACTACTTTCTGCTGCATTGACAAATAGAATTATGTAGCGTTATGTAGAAACCCATGTGGGAATGGTGTACCATATCTTAAAAACATAAGGAAGAGATTGGGCTTGAGGGGAGCCCTCTGCAATGTAAAGAAAACAAACTTTAATGCTATGGGCATAGCTTTCTCTCCTAATGGAAGTTCTATAAAAATTTCTCATTTTATAATGACTTAAAAAAATAGAGTGACCATTTATAAACACTCTACTGGCAACAAAAAAGGAGGAAATGTTGATTATATCTTGTCAACAGAGGATAACTGAGGGTGGGGGGGTCATTCATTACATTTCTTACTCTTTTATGGAGCCAACACTATAATCAGGATTTTTGGTTGAGAAAATCTATTTTCTTCACCCAGTGGTTTTATATACTTAATATCTTTAATATGGAAAGATACTTGGCTTGTCCAACTTTTCTAGCTGTGTTCATAAATCAATCAGTATCAGCAGAACAAACGAGAGATAAATATTATGATAAAACATAAGTGAGATGTGAAAGAATGTTTTCAAAAGTACAATATAAATGAAAATCATAAAATAATTATTTTTCTACAAAGTGATTATATGCTCATGCAGAATCTTTTTAAATTTGTTTTACTGTCAAGATAGTTAAGGATTATGAAGATATATTAATATTTTGCCTCTGAACTCTTAAATGTGCCTATATTTTCAAATCAAGCTTTACCTTATTTGAGGTATATAAAGATAAAATTGTTTAATAAGTGCTAATTCTGAGACACCATGATTATTTTTTGCACTGCGGCTATAATCTAGAATTTCTTCAAAAATTTAAGACTTTTTAATACATAATTTAAATATCTACTAATAACAATATAAAATGCGTTTAAGTGGCTCTCCTTTTTATCCTTACCACCTTGAACAATATTCTGGTCTCGGTGGACTGACACCAAATTGACAAACCACAGCAAAATTGCTCATCCACTGAACCTGGGAGATAAAACGGCTGAGTGACAGGTGGGACTAATCAGTTCATAGGTAAAAATCAAGATTGGATTTGATGAGGGGATTTCTTGGTCCGTGGTGGATTCAATCCTCTTTTCAATATACTGAAAAGCCTTTTTTTTTTTTTTTTGCCAAGTTTGATTTTTTGTTATTCACCAACCCTAGGTCTGTCAATGTTTTCTGGAGGGGTATGCCTCCTCATGGTTGTCTCTAATCTTACACCTAACCAAGGGGTCTGAGGGGCAGAGTCAAAGTTAGAAGGTTGGGGAGAAAATTAAATGCCTGGCCACCATGGAATTTTATTTTGAAGACCTGCTGTTAGATATGCTAGTGATTCATTGCAAAAAAAAGAAAGAAAAAAGAAAAATGAAAAAAAAAAAAACACTCAGTGAGGTGCTACTGAGACAGTAACAGATCAGCTGATTACAGAGTTGTCTCCTCTTCAATGCAATTCTTGCCTGATCACCAAAAGAGATGATCATTTTGACATTCAAATTAACTTGATCATACTGTCAGAAATGCTGCACAGGATGATATTTCCTTTACAGATCAGAAGTTCTCAACCAAAGGGTGTTTCTAGGTCACTGGAGGAGAATTTCCTGAATAATACAGTGAATTCTTTCTTTCTTCCCTAAAGGAGTTCTGAGGGGTTAAGAGCATTTTATAAAAAAGAAATCCCTGCAGAATCTTGATGCCCCACACTCCTTCTCATCTTCATGTCTCTTTAGTGTGAATCTTAAAGGCATCCAATGGGTGGCTGTGTGTTATGGGGCTGGAATTCGTATGCTGAAGTTAGACCCAATAACCCAGAATGTAGCTGTATTTGGCCATTAAAGAGGTAACTAAGGTAAAGAAGGGCCCATGTGGGTGGGCCCTACTCCAATATGGCTGGTGTCTTTGTAAGAAGAGATTAGGACACAAACAGCAAGGAAAGACCATGTGAAGACTCAGGAAGAAGACTGCCATCTATAAGCCAAGGAGAGAGGCCTTTGGGGAAACCAACTCCTGAAACTTTGACCTTGGACCTCCAGCCTCTGGCACTGGGAAGAGAGTAAATTTCTGTGCTTTAAGCACCCAGTTTGTGGCACTTTGTCATGGCAGCCTCAGAAAACTGATGCACTCTGGGCAGCTGCCCTGGCAACACAGGTCCAGAGAGCCTCACTGGTGATAGAGACACCACAGCGGTGGGCAAGTTCAAGGAGATATACCCCATATCGCCCCTACAGACATGAGAGAGCAGAAGCCAGGCACCCCAGTGGATTCAGGGCTGCAAGAGAAGATGAAGAGAAGAGCATCCTGGCATTGCCAACACAAAGTCCAGCAGGTTAGGCTGTCAAGATCTAATCCACCTTCATTCACGAGACTAATTTACTTTTAAAACTAAACAATCATGCTGAGTAAAATAAGTCAGATGGAAAAGGTCAAGAATCGTATGATTTTACCCCTCTGTGGGATATAAAATAGAAAGCAACAAATGAATGAACAAAGGAAACAAACAACAAACTCGCAGACACAGACAACAGTATGGTGGTTACCAGAGGGGCAGGGGTAGGGCAAAGGATGAAGATAGTAAAGGGAGTCAAATACATGGTGATAGGAGGAGGCTAAACTTTGGGTGATAAACATACAATGCAATATACGAATGATATATAATAATAATGTATGCTTGACATTTATATACTCTTATTAACCAGTTAAATTTCAAAAAGCAAACCGACCATTGAGTTTCTAGAGTCAGCTAATGCTAGAATGCTTATGATAAAAAGCCAGACCCCCGTGGAGAAAAAAGAACCCTCGTGCATTGTCCGTGGGATTGCAAACTGGGATAGACACTGTGGAAAACAGCTTAGAGGTTTCTCAAAGAATTAAAAATAGAACTACATTATGACCCAGCAATTTCACTTCTGGGTATTTATTCGAAGAAAACCAAAACACTAATTCATAAAGATACATGCAACACTATGTTCACTGCAGCGCTGTTTACAATGCCCAAGATAAGGAAACAACTTAAGTACCCATCAATAGATGACTGGGTAGAGAAGTTGTGGAACATATATATTATGGAATATTACTCAGCCATAAAAAATGAAATCTTACCGTTTGTGGCAACATGGATGGACCCAGAGATATTATTCTAAGTGAAATAAGCTGGATAGAGAAAGACAAATACCATATTATTTCACTTATATGTGGAATCTAAAGAACAACATTAACAAATAAAACAGGAAGACTCACAGACACAGAGAACAAGCTGGAGATTGCCAGATGGGAGGGGAGGTTTGATGGCTTGATAGAAAAGGCGAGGGATGAAGAAGTACAAACTAGTAGTTATAAAATAGTCACAGGGATGTGATGATGTACAGCATAGGGAATGTAGTCAATAATATTGTAAAAACTACGTATGGTGCCAGGTGGGAACTAGACGAATTGGGAGGATCAATTTGTAAATTATGTAAATGTCTAATCACTATTCTGTACACCTGAAACTAATACAAAATGATATTGAATGTCAACTTTAATTGAAAAATAAAAATAAAAAAAATAAAAGCAGCCATCGCCTGCCTGACCCCAGTCCTCCCCTCACCCCATAGCAGCCACCTTCAGCTCTCCCAGCTGTGTTCTCTCCTGTGGACTTTATATTTTAAATAACATGTTTATATTCTCATTTTATTCATTCGACAAATGTTTAATGAGGAGCAGTTAGAGTTGGAGGTGCCCAGCAGTGAACACGGTAGTAAAATTTCACTGCCCCTATAGAGCTGACATTTTGTTGAAGGTGAAGCACAGTGAACAAAATACATAGTAAATTGTGTAAGACGTGATGTGTTAGTGTTTCGGTGAAAAATAAAGCAGGCAAGCGTGATAGGGAGCATTGAAGGGGGGAGCATAATTTTCAATAGAGTGTGAAGAATGACCAAAATAAGGATGTGATGCTTGAATCAGAATCACACCGGAAAACTGGAGTAGGCAAGGGAGTGACTCGTAATGCTATCTGAGGGCGAAGATGGCAGGTAGAGAAATTAAAAATGCAAGGCTACTTCGGTGGGATTGCTATGACACATTCTAGAAACAAGAACAGTCAGGAAGCAGAGTGAGCAGGGCAAGTAGCTGTTGAGGTGGCCACAAAGGACAGGGGTGCTCATGGGGACAGGTGGTGCAGGGCCATGTACCTGAGAGATGGGAGTCTTTGGTGGGCACTGAGTGAGGGAGTGACAGTGTCAGAGATCGGACGTAGACTCACAAAGAGCCGGCCTGGCTGCTGGAGTGAGACTAGAAGGGAGAGGGGCAGGCCTGAAAGGAAGCAGCAAGATGCCACAGAGGTGACTCGACCTGGAGGGTGAGAGTGGTCGGATGTGGGGGTGTATTTCGAAGGCAGAGCTGGCTGGATTAGTTGGCGTTACATGTAGCGGTGCAACAGAGAGAGAGGAGTCAAAAATGACCCAGCTTTTGAGCCTAAGGGATGTTAGTGGGATTTCCACGAACAAAAGTGGATGAGATTTTAGAACAAGCAGATTTAAGAGAGAAGAGCAAGAGTTCAGTCTGCACATGTTAGTTGTCTAGACAGTCTTAGTTCACCCTGTTCCCATAACATAATTAGCAGCTTCCTTTCCCTCCAGAGGCCCCCCTGTTTGGCTGACACGTGGCCACTTTGCTGTGAGGCATCCTACTGGGGAGGATCAGGGGTGACAGAAGACGGTGGGGTTCAGGAACAGGCTCTGCGGGATGCAGACCTTCAGATCCTTCGACATCTGTATCATATGCCCACCAAAACAGGGTTAAAATACTTAAAACGTCACTTCTGTCTTCCAGGGTAGATTTTACTCCTAGACAACCCCATTTATTTAAGTATTTAACAAACGCAATGAGCATCTTTAGGTGCCAGGTGCTGTTCTAGGTAGATTACAAATGTTAACTCATTTTGTCATGGGAACAATTTTACAGAGGAGAAAACTGGCTGTAAAAACTTACATTAAAAAAAAAAATATATATATATATATTTCCATGAATTTCAAAGGTATTTTCCCGTTGTCTTTCAGATCCCAGTTTCCAGTGCTGCCGCTGAGAAATCATTTTCGTTCTTAACATTTGGTATGTGATCTGCCTTTTTTTTTTTTTAACTTCTTGTCCTTAGTTGTATAAAATTTCATTAGATGCGCCCTGGTGCAGGGCATTTTAGTCATTGTGCTATGACCGTATAATTTAAAGACTCATGTCTCTCAGTTCTGGGAAATTTTGTATTAGTTTTTTGAGAATTTCTTTTTCAGAATTTGTTTTTCTTTTCTCTGGAGCTATTATTGGATTTCTTGGATGGGTATAATTCTATCATTTCTACTTTATTTTCTACCTTTTGCTCTAATTTCTGGAAAATTTCTTCTAACTCTCCTATCAAACATTTTTTTTTTTTCTGGCTATTTTTAACTTTCAAGAACTGTTACTTCTCTGATTGGCCTCTCTTTTTAGTAGTTTGTTTATGTTTCATTGGAGCAATGCTTTCTCTTATCTCTCTGGGGATGTTTGTTTATTTTTATAATTTTCTTTGGCTTCTTGTACCGTTTGGCTTATTTCAGCAGTCCCCTGTGCTTTGTGCATATAATTATTTATTTGATTTAGTCTCTCTCTGTCAGCTCAGAGCCTTTTCACAATTTTCTGATGACCCTTGGTTTTCTGTTCATATCAAAATATAAGACCAAAAGGGTACAAAGAGCCTTCTGTGCCTTGGTAGAGCTTGTTCACCTCTGGAGGGTCACCAGGCAGCAGACGTGATTTGCATGAAGGTGCCACCCACTCCCACACTTGCCAGTTCTCAAAGATCTTTGACTAGGGACACTTCCATTTGTCCAGAGAAGAATTCGTCCTGAGGAACATTGCACTGGAGAATGGCAGCAGCTTCTCCCCAACCAGCATAGGTTTTTGTTTTTGTCTCTTATTTTGACCTGTATCCCACCCTCCACTCCACCCACCCTCACTGTGCTTGGTGCACCTAAATTTTGAGCCTTCCAAGGTCTTTTTCTATCACAATTAGATGGCTGGGGCCTGGCAGGGACCTGGCATTGTGGAATAGGATGCAGGTTCCAGGGTGCCAAGTGCTCCCGCAGATTTCCAGCCAGTCCCCTCATTGTGCGCCCCTGGCTGAAGCCCCACATTCTCAGCAGGCTAAATGGCCCTGCTTTTTTCGGTGTTCTCTTTTCCAAGTGACTGTTGACCTCTGCTGTATCTGCTTTTGTTCTTCCAAACCTTTACCACAGTCTTTCATCCACTGTTGTCATCTTTCTTATTCTCTTTGTCTTTTTCAATTTGATTGCTTTTTTTTTTTTTTAAAGTAAAAGCTTATTTATGTCAGTATTTTTTCTTGAGTTTGGGGAGGGCCAAGAAATAGAAGCATGTTTGCCATGCAGCTCCTTGACCTTGATCTAAAACTTGTCTTTAAAAAAAAAAAAGAAAAGAAAGGAAATCCTATTTTGTCTACATCTTCGAGTCCCATAAGTGCATTTTGAGTTAGAATCAAATTTATGCCTTCTGCATCTTACAAGTTTCAACCTTCCTCCTGAGAAGCAAACAAATACATAAGCCAGGTCAGTAGCTTCGGAGTCAGTTTTGAAATGCATTGAATGAAAAAAGAATGTATTAGTTTAATTTGTTTTTGGTCTTGAAAACATTCAATAATTCATGAACCCTCATCAGTTATTTTTAGGAGGAGACAGCCTGGGTGACTGTTAGGAGGCTGGCCTTTCTCTGCCTGGTTAACAGTGCTGTGCTCCGATTCTGATTTCCTGTGTGACAGCAGACTGGGATGGGGACAGTTGCCTAGAACAGCTCTGTCTCCCACTGGGAGTAGAATCAAGTCTCATGATGCACCTTTGCACTCAGAAGATGGAACAGCCCATCTCCCAAGAGAGCTGGCAGAGCTTCTGGAGAGTCCGATGGGAGGTTTAGGGGGCATTCAGGTCACCGTACTTAAACACAGGGCCGGCAGCACTCTGCCTGGGTCTCAGTCTTGGCTCTTCTACTTAACTGTATGTCCACTTGTGGGCAGAAAACCAAACCCCTGGACATTGGTCACTTCTTCCATAAAATGGGTATAATGATAGTGCCTACCTCCTGGGGTTTTGTGGTGATAAAATAAAGTAAAACGTGCAAAATATTTAGAAGAGTGCCTGGTTTAACTAAGGATTTTGTACATGTTTGCTACTATTATTATTCTGTGCTATTTTATTCTTTTTATGATTTTTTTTGATCATTAATTATATGGATAGCTTCTTTGACAATCAGCTCCAGTTCTTCCCCCAGATACAACACTGATGAATTTTGTATATATACTGTTAGCTCATAAAATAATTATACATAGTATGTAGAAATACATTAAACATATTACCTATAGTATCTATAAGTATATAAATATACAGTTATATGTCTTTATATATATTTGAATTTATATGTTCAAAACAAAAGCTGAAATTTAGCCCATTGACTTATTCCCAAACTGCTAGGAAAAAATAGATTTTCTAAGATATTTATCTATTTTTCCCTTAGAGTAGCCCTACATGTTTCTTGGAAGAATTCAAACTGATATGCATAAAAATCACTTTTGCAAGGTTTACACATGGATATTTGCATACTTAGAATACAAAATAGGTTTTCATGTGTGTGCATCTGACTTTTTTTTTTTTTTTTACACAAATGGTATCATATTATACATGCTGCTCTGGAAGTTGTGTTTTTACTCAACGATTTGTTTTGAAGATTTTTTTCCATGTTGATTCACGTAAACTTAATTCACTGCTTTAACTTCTGAATACCATTCCAGTGAATAAAAAAATGCCACATTTTATGTACTGGCAAGTATCCTACAATTGTCTCTCAGTTGGAGAGGGCTGCAGAAGGATGTCTGAGTCCCATGATGACAGAGATTACTCCCTGAAACTGAGGTTTCCAGCTCTTTCAGCAGTGGAGTTCAGTTCAGTTCTCCATTCTCTGCTGGACGAGATGTGACTCCTCTTTACCCAGAATAGAGGCTTCTGGACAGGTACCCTCAGACTGCTATTGCCTGCCTATTAATTGATGGGATTAGCAATAGTTAAAGCAAAGGTCCTCTGCATCCATGTCTTGCAAATGCCAAGGGACATCCAGGTGCTTGGCCCATTACAAATACGGGTGGCAGGGTAGTGTAGCCCCAGGAGGAAGTGGAATGCATTGCGACAGACAGGTCCCTCTTCTTGCTCACTCTCTCCAGCCCTGTGGTTGAACTAGTGTGAAATCAGACATCAAGAAATAATTCAGGGCATGTTTTGAGCAAGTTAATGCAATCACAAAATACAAATAACAGTCGTATGAATTGCTAGAATAGTTGTGAGCAATAGCTAATTAAATAGATTGTGAGGCACTTTTTTTTTTTTTTTTTTTTTTGCCAAGTGCCCCATCAGGGAGGTGGAGGCTTCAAAGCTGGCATTGGGTCAGCACAAAAACTCCTCAGGAAAACAGACTCTGTCTTGCAATTCATGATGCTATAAAATTTCTAATTTGAGGATTTGTGAAAAGATGTACAATCTGTTGCTTCATACAGTCCAGGGCTGGGTACGATTGGACTCATTTGCCATCTGCTCATTGGGAATGATTTGAGCATGCCTTCTCTTTAGTATTTTAATTTCAGGTGTAGGTGTTTAGAAAAAAACAGTTACTAAAATTAATCCTATTGAGACATGACACCTAAACTTATAAAGTTAAGCTGTATCTTTGGGCAATGCTGAATAATAATTCCATCTAAGGAGCTCTGCAGAAAGTTCCAACAGGCAGATATTTAAGACAGAGCTCCAGGGGCTGCCTTACTGTAGGACCAAAAGGTAAAGTGGGTTGACTGGACTTACGGCTCGAGGTGCTATCGGTAGAGGAAATTCTCCTTTGGGTTTCTCTGATCAATCTCTGACTTTGGCTTTGTACATTCTGATACACCACGAAAAAGTGCTTTTGTGCGCAGCAGTTTGAATTCTCTCAGGAAGCATGTAGTGACTATGTAAGGAAAAAAAAAAAAAGGTTAACTCTCATGGGCCATGTATTTTTTTTCTAGTAGCTTGGGAATATGACAAGCAGCTAAATTTCATCTTTTTGTTTTTGTTGTTGCTGTATGGAAAATGAGAGAGAAACCTATGAGGCAATATTACCCGAAGCTTATCATCATATTTTAATTTATTTTTATGTACTAGCCACTGTGATATTAAGAAGGGAAGACACATTTTAAAATACATTTTGTAATTAGGCCAGCATTTGTTGAAGAGTTTTAACAGTGGTGGTGGTAAACACGTAGAGGTTGAGAGGGAGTTTTATTTATTTAATAAATTAACAATTATTTTTTTGTTTACCTCCTTTATGTCAGACTCTGTCTCCAATGCAAGATTAGGGAAAACAAATGTGGTCTTTGCCTTTCTGGAACATTCAGTCTCAAGGGAGGCTCAAAAATGAACAATAATGTTTATGCATATGTGGTTCTAAATCCTGGAAGTGCGATTGGTTTCTCTGTGATGGATCACAGTAAGGAATGATCAGGCAGGGACAATTGCAAAGTGCAGCCCCTAGGATGAGTCTTTTTCTTGAGAAATGAAGATTGAATAAGATTTAGATGGTTCAGAGGAGGTGGGCAAGGTGTAAAGAGCTTGATTTGAAAGAGACAACATATTTAAAGGCCTTGTAAAACTGGGGCACTAAAAGCCCCTGTCACCGCACAGTGAAGAGAATGGGCAATTGAGAAGAGGGGTGGCCAGGAATAGGAGGAGGCATGGGAGAGGTAGGCTGGGGGGGCTGCAATGAAGTTGTGCTAAAGGCAAAGGGAAACCAGTGAAGATTTAAAGAAGATGGTTCTGGTTGCAGAGCGAGCAAGGGGATGAGATGGGCTGGGGAGACCAGTCACCGGTTGCTGCATTTGTCTAGGTGAGAATGATTTATGAGAACATGCTTTGCACCCATATGCACAAGATGAAGGAGAGGAGGAAAGTAAAAGAGACACAGAGAGAGAAAGACTGTGTGTGTGTGTGTGTGTGTGTGTGTGTGTATTCGTGCGAGAGAGAACTGAGTTAAAAACTAAAAGAGGTTGGGTTTTAAAGTTAGAACTAATCATACAATTAGAACTAATTATACAGTGCCAGAGTGGTTAATAGAATGATATACAAAGAGAATATGATCAACTTTAGGTAAAATTCTTTACAGACCTTTCTACCAAGTTTCGTCTAAGAACAACAAAATAAAAGATGAGATTTAACTGGTTCGAGTCCTGGCTCAGCCACTGTCCCACTGTGTGAATTTGAGCAGTTTCTTAAAGTTCCCATCCTCACTTCCTTCATTTCTGTTAACTGGTGCTAACAATACCCTGTGAGAGTTGAACGAGGTAACATACACAATGTGTGCGTGCACACGCACGTGCATGAGTGTGTGTGTGTGTGTGTGTGTGTGTGTGTGTGTGTGTACTCTGGCTCCCTTTTCTCTACAGGATCCCTAACTTGGTGTTCCCCAAACATCTGTGAATGTAGACTTCCCTCTTGGATCTTCCAAAGGGACTTGGTCCAGACCCATGACTTCTCTTGCTGCCTTTATGCAGTGACAGCATAGTGAACTCCAGAAGACTAAGTCTGGAATTAAAGCCTGAACTCTGACCTGCATTTTCAAGTGTCTGTGAGCACGTTTCTTTCAATGTGTTACTAATATTATATTTTATTTTATTTTTTAATGTTTATCTATTTATTTTCACATTTAATTTATTTTTATTTTTTTAAATTTATTTATTTATTTTCACATTTTATTTATTTGTTTAACATTTTTTATTTTAATATTTTGTTTATTTATTTTAATTAATCTTAATTTTTCCCCTCCACCCTCCCCTCTGGTAACCTCTAGTCTATTGTCCATGTCCATGAGTCTGTTTGTTTCTTCTGTTCATTTGTTGCTTTTAAATTTATATCCCACATATAAGTGATATCATGTGACTTTCAACCTTTTCTTTCTGGCTTATTTCACTTAGTATGATTATTTCAAGGTCCTCAATGTGTTACTAATATTTTAAACTCAAGTAGGCCTACATGGAAGTTCTGTGAAAAGACCATTGACATTTGAGAAGACTTGAGTGGCTTTGGGCAATTACTGAACTATTTGGGCCTCATCTTCTACAGCATAGGAAACTTGACCTAGAATCAGGGGTCAAATGCTACCTGGTTTGTAAATAAAATTTTATTAAAACATAGCCATATCCATTTGTTGACAGAGTTGCCACAGAGACCCATGGACTATAAATACTAAAATATTTACTATCTGGCTCTTTACTGAAGAAATCTGCCGAGTATTCGATTAGATCACTAGTTTCCAAACTTTTTTTTCCTCCTCTCTCTTATCCCTTCCTCTCTCATTTCCTTCCCTCTTTCTTTTCTTCTTCATTCTTCTACTTTTTCCTTCTTTTTTAATATCCAATTTTTTTCTTCAAACTCTTTATTACATAGAAGCCCATTACAGAACACAGATAAAACTGGGCTTTCTCTGTTTCAAAGTTTTGAATGTGGGGGTATATTTTAGTGACTTCGATCTGAAAGTCATTGGACTAAATTATTTTTAAAATAATGATGATCTCTGTAAAAGTCTTGAGTCTGGAGGGCTACTTGCAGTCTTCAGTGAAATAGTCAAGTGATAAAATGGATCTTGGTACCCCCACTACCATGTTCCTTCCCCATCCCTAAGTCCCTGCCTCTATTTGTTCTCATCTTTTATTCCTCATTGGTTCCCCATCACCCTGCTGGTCAGCCTGAAGCTGCTAGGGTCCCTGCTTCCTTTTTGCTGCTCAGGAAATCTGACAGTTGTACACACTAGTCCCTGCCCCTTGTAGCAGCATCCCCAGGTCCAGAACCTTTTTGAAGAAGAAACTTCATGTTCTCCCTTTAGAATCTCTTTTCTACTGATTGACAGCTGGCTGATCTGATAAATTCAGGCTGTTAATTTTATAAAGACTGTTAATTTTCACTAATGGCTTAATGAATTTATTCCTCCCAGGTAGTGCATTTGTATTTTAATAGGGCTTTCTGGAGATGGTTCATTTGTTAACCCAAAGGAAGGACTTTAGTGGAAGGAATTCAGCATTTTGAAAGTGTAAGAGAAGCCTTTGAATACTACTGAAATTATGCTGCCAAAGTGCCTATTTCTCCTGTCATTTTCATTGACTCAGTCCACTATTTCATGGCTGTTTTGCTCATGCATGTGGGCAGGCAGTTTCATGTGTTGGGTCTCTCACTTATGATGTTTGTCACCATGGGCATGTGACTTGGCGTTTTGGAGCCTCAGACTCTGTCTGCTGCACGGTCATCGGGGGACCAATGCATAAAAACTCTTCCTTATTTTAGGGTCTCAGGAAAAACTCCTTATTTTCCCATTGGAGTAGGGTCCAGATATCGTATGTTTAGGTGTAAAAAATTTTTGGCTTAGTTTTGTACAGAATTTGTTCATTGCTTTAGAGAGAAGACTTATCTTTTATTATTTTAAATCTCATTCTCAATAAATTAGCTCAAAGAGACAATAATCAGAATCAGAGAAGTCAATAATATAAGGGGCATTAGAAAACATGGAATTTGCTTCTTTTATTTCCCAGACACACTGAGAAGCTAAATGGTTTATTTGGGGTCACCAGAGGTCTAGTTAGTGGTAGGTCTAGAGCTAGACACCAGGCCTCCAAATTTCTAGTCTCCCAAGTCAAAAAACAAACAGCATATTTTCTCACCTGAAACTTCTATCTGATACTGCAGAAAAAGCTGGATCAAAACTTTGCATTTGGAACAAAGCACATAGAGATTGACTCAGAATACCTCCAAGACTGGTAAGGTTGCATATTTCATCTTATTTGAACCGGGAAAACAGTCAACTCTCAAATTCACTTAATAAAGCAACAGAATAGATTCTTTTACATTGACCATCATTTAGCATCTGCTTTTTAAAGTCTGCTTCTCTAACCAGCAGTGAGACCTGCCTTCATCACATTTATTATTGGATGAAAACTGAGCTTCTGTGTGTGGAGGGCATAGCTCCAGGGAGTCACCCTGCTCACTTGAACTTTAAATAGGCCTCTTACCGCTTAGGCCTATTCATTCCTCCATGCAAAGTGCTCTCTCCTTATTGCTGCAGTGCCTAACAAGAAAATAGCCAGATGCAGCTGCTTCATTCATTCTGCCATAGTACGGGGGTAATGACAACCTGGCAGGCTGCAGGTCTCGCCTCCCACCCCTCTTTCCAATTCCCATGCAACTAACTGTTTGAGTCTCTTCTTGTACCAGCTGCCCCACCCTCCCTTTCAAAAATTACTCTCAGTAATTACTACAGCTCAAGGATGCTGTCCAATCTAAAACAGCTAATGAGAACCAGTCCTTCAATCTAAACTGTAATCAGCTTATAACAAGCTCCCTTTTCCTGTGCTTCATTACTATGACACAATCTATTTTTCATACCTCAAAATGATAAGGTAGAGTTGGGGGGAAAGGACTCCGTCTCTATCATCAGGCTTGCATGAAAGGGAGATGGACTTAAGCATGCAGAATTGATTTATTTGCATTCTTCTATTGCTTTGGTGGCTATATCTTTGAAAAAAGTTAATATCGTCTTTTTGATTTCGCTCTAAGAACAGCAGGGACTGACAATCAAGCATGCTTATTACAGTCAGGAAGAAAAAGAAACAGCCCAGCGGAGCTCAAATGCATCATGATTTATTTGGACATGTGCAGACTTGGAGCAGAAAGTATTTTAAATTCTGTTGGAGATCCTGCCAATGCTCTCTTTACCCGAGTGTTTGTTCTCCCTGAAATGTGTACTATGTTACCTATAACCCTGTTAGCTACTTACCTGCCTTACTTTTGATGTGCCTGTTTAAACTCTTCATTGTTTATTTTCAAAGAAAGAACATGGAAGGCACCAATCACAGGGGTGCTCACGAGGCGTTTGGGAAATCTGCTTGGCTAATATTGTACAATCTGTTGATAAACACCCAGGCTATTTTAATCTCCTTTCCAAGTTTATCCTCCTGAGTTAATTTCCAAACTGTCATGTTTTGCCTGGTGTGATTAAAGCTCAGCCCGCTGAAGCGTCCACATTCTCCTGGCGTGATTTCCTAGGCATCAAGGCGGTGGCAGAGCATGCGTGTTAATCCCACCCTAATGATTAAAGTGGCTGAGGGGCTGCACCATCTGATGGGTTAATACCGGTAGCTGAGTCCTTGGGTTTAATCCAACTCAGTCATCACTTTGAATGAGACAGTTTGATGAGCTTCGGTAAGGCTGGGACTGCTGTCATTGTCCATTTTCGACTCCAAGTACTAGGAAAAGATAAAAGCCAGTCTCCAACAGCCAGACAGCTCCTAGGAATATGATGTCAATAACATAAAGATATAAAATGCAGATTTGATCATCTTTGTTAAATAATTGGTAATGGGCGGGAAAACCGCAAACAGAACTCCCCGAACTATTCTGCTTACCTCCCTGCCAAAATCAGAAAAGAAAGAAAGAAAAAGAAAAAAAAAAGAATCTATTAACTGTTTTTAAAAGTCAATTTTCCCCTATTTTGTCTAAAAATGTGTGAAAGATGAGGCTAAATTAGGCAAGCTTTTACCAGATTTCGTTTGTAGAAAATAAATGCACACAACTCATTTAAAGTAGGAGGCTTGCAAATTTACTCATTAGACACGATAACCAGTGAGCTGGTGTCTTCACTCAAGTGGAATCTTGATCAGACAATCAGGGAAGGTGGTTCTCCGTTGCCTCTCCAACTTCAAGTGTGCTGGGATCCAACTTGCTTTTAAGATAGCGAGGCTGTCAGAGGACTCAGATTGAGCATCTGCACTTCAGGCAAGTCCATAAATTAACTTCTAGTACTTATGGCATTCTGAAGGAATGAAGCTTTCATTGGAATTCATGGTTCATCTGTTTCAGGAATGTTATATAACCATGCCTCTTAGAGAGGGAGAATTTTCTACCTCCAGCGTTCTCAGGAAGGAATTTTTCTTGCCAAAGCAAGACATTTTATTATCATCCTCCCCGTTTCCCTCTCCCTCTCCTTCTTTCATTGAAGGTGACCATCCCAGGGGACAGAATTTACAGCCTCCTCCAGATTGTTCAATCAGACCTTTCTTGTTTGAGTGACAGGTTTAAGGGAACTTGAGTCTGGCGGCAGAATATCTGGATTTATACATGACTGTATATTTTCTCTAGGGGTCATTGATTTTCAACATACACAGCCCCCCCCTCCCATACTTGATCCACTTGCCAGCGAGCATCACGATTTTGAATTGTACTGCATGCAAAAATACCACAGTACTTTACGCATATAGGTCTTTGCTAAAAATAGACATGAAAGCACCAAATTGTTTCAGAAATAATATAAATTTACAATCCTGTATAGTTAGTTACATTTATCATGGCCAACATATACATAACATCATATGTAATAAATCTTTCTTTTTGACTAAGAACATTTATTGACACCATTTCTGTGCTGAACAAGTATGCTGAGCATTGAGGATATCAAGCAAGCGTGGTAACTAATGCTCATGGTCTCCGACTTCAAATCTCAATAAACAGATTTTCTTGACGTTGACAAAAAGGGGAAAATAATAATAACAAAAAAGTCTACTCTTGAGTGTGTATTTAAAAAGGAATTTTCAGATTATGTTTTTGGGAGTTAGATTCACATCAGTGATATTAATAAAACTATTCAGTTTATCCATGACTGAGTATTTAAAGATGTTTGCACTGCGTGATAACGAGTTTAGGATTACAACCTAAGGCTTCTCCAAATAAGCCAAGGAATACCTAAATGATTTTAAACACCTCCTAGTTGCAATACAATCACTTGGGGGCAGAAAGATACGTGAAATGGCCTTACTGTTTAAAGTCTAGTAGAAGAAATAGTTTCATTGAAATTGAAGTTGAAAAGTGTTCCATATCCTGTATAAACACAGCTTCAGAAATTATAGTAATACATTTTTCACAGGGTTTGAAGTTAAAACAAAGCAATAAAAAAATGTTTAAAAGTTACTTGGAAAATTACATGGATGAGAAATATTTTTGAGTAAACTAGTTATAGGTTGTACCAAAAAATGAATTGTGGGGTTACACTATGTTGAGGGCCACATAGAAGATGGAGAACAAAGTGAAAATAAAACAGCTGGAGATGTGAGCATTTGGATTTTAGAGCTAATGCTCCTTTATGTTTAATTTTTTCCTTTCCCTCTTCCTCTGCCTCATCACCAAACTTGGATGTATTATGTAACAAATCTGTGCCTTTTTTCTCTTTAAAACTTTGTTATTATAAAATGATATTTTCAAACAATTGTTTTGTATAAAAATCAATCAGATTTCTTAGAAGAGTTTCACAAAATTTGTCATTGTTAACCTTACCATAAAGAAGAACATTTCATGACATAGTAACTTATTTTTATTTTAATGAAAGAAATTGAATCTCTACTTACATTTTTATCTAGTATTTTTAATATGAAATGATCTTGGGTCAATATGGCAGATAGTGGCTTAATAGAATTTTAGTTATGAAAATATATTTAATAAATACTGTGATTATAAAGGGCAGTAGTTTATAAACTTGCATTATCTCGATGAAATTTTAAAATAGTCCTTTTCAGGTTTATTAACCTGTTATGGATTTTCTCTTTAGAGTCAATTTGATGAGTTTTGGGGCAGCTTGAGACTGAAAATGGCAACTCTGAAATGGTGGAGAGGAAGGACATATAAAGAAGTATTGCTTGTTCTAAAGCTCTACTCTGAGCAATAAATTCACATAGAGATCAAAAGTGACAGCGAGCCACTGCTGTAGGCCTGGGAAATGACACCAGGGAATCTCATATTTTGCCTTCCCATCTGGCACTGCTGGAGTTAGAGTGGGCCCCAAATGTGGGTGGCAGAAGATGGCACAATGAGGACATGCAAGAGAAGCAAGTGGGGAGGCCCCAAGGACCTAGGCGAAGGCTTTGGAATTCTGCTCCAGGGCAATTAACCCAGTGGTACACATTGGTAGTAAGTAGTATTGATAATGCTACCTACCACGTATTGCTTAGATCTGACATAGGAGGTGTCTGGTAAGGCTTCATGGCACTGGTGGCATGTAAACTGAGAAATGAAGGATAGCCATCTTCAAATATTGGGAGATAGGATCAGGACATTCAAGCTAGAGTAAACCACCATAAAGAAGAAATGCTCCTGGGAATATTCAAATTACAAACTGTAGAAACCATCTACAATGTCTACAATTGACCGATGTGGCAAAACCTTCTTTTATTTAACAAAAATAATTAGTATGATGAAGTATATTAGGGTTCCTATAATATTTATTTATATTTTCTACTGTGAAACTCAATCTGTACATACAGTATCATCACTCAATCTCACAGACTCAGGAAACATGGTTGGTAAGTATACTAGAATCAGTGGACTGAAGGGTGTTCATACAAACAACTGTATCATAGGACTGTTGAGTTTACCATGGCCAGTACTAAAAGGTAAAAAGCACATGAAAGAATACATATAGAATCATTGTTAATTAAAAAAAATCTTTCTAAGTCAGTTTGAAATATTAACAGCCTTGCAGATTTTCTCTTTTTAGACAAAAATAATTTCATCTCCAACAAGACATTCTCTATTTGAGTCGCACTGATAAAATATATTCAATAGAGACAGGAAGATGGTACTAGAACAGTTTCTACCCCCTGGGGATGATCAGAATGGTGAAGGAAAAAAATCATGGTTTTAAATGTCTAATCCCATTTTCGAATTAAACTAAATCTGGAATGCTTGGAAAACTATCTTTTACACTAAAAAGACGTTTTTCTCATAATGCAATGGCTTTGAACGTTCATTCATTAAATTTGAAGTGTTTTTTAAGCACAGTTTTGGTTTGGAATAATTTTTGCCTGCCTCAGTTGTTCATGGTGAGATATGTAACCATTTGGTGATTAACACGTATTTATTGAACATGTGGATTACAGCAATTTATTTTACTTTTAAAATACTGTCCTAGCCTTCCAGGGCTACAGGATCTGTGCATTGGAAAGGTGATGAGTTATTGCATAAATTATGTTGATGGAAGCTGATGTAATAAGGCCTATGAGAGTAGGAGGTCAGGATTCATTGGTTCTGGCTCCTGGGATGTGAGAAGCCTTCTAGCAGGAAACCTATTTACTTGTTGAGGATATTACGCCCTAAGTGGTTCATTTGCATTCTCTCCCTAACTTTGGCTTTTACTCTATGGGGAACTATAGTTGTGGTGTCTGTCCTTTTCATCTTCTAGGTAAGTAAGAGTGGGAACTTCTTTTATCAATACCTACTCAAAATATCTAGATTTTGATGTAATTACTTGTCATCCAGATCTTTGCAACCAAGGAAAGGCACACAGGTATATCCAATTTAACAAACTCATTCTGAATGTATAATGAATTTCTCTCTGTCTCTCCCTTTCTCTTTTGCTTTATCTAAGCCTTCATCTTTTTTATTTCATTTTTCATTTGTCCACCTGCTATTTTCATAATGCTTTGGAGAGTAACTATCAATTTACTAAGGTTAAATGTCTCAAGCTTGCTGCATGTATGTTTTAAAATTATTTGTGGCTCAACTTCCTTTCATGTAAATATTACAGATTCCATCTTAGTTGAGTCTCTTTACTGGACTTAGCACTGAATCTTTACTGGACTTAGCACTGAATCTTTACTGGACTTAGCACTGGATCTTTTTAGGGGGGCAATGTTAGGTAATGATTATAAATGCAGACTCTTGAGACCCCAGCCTTGTGATTACTTGTGACACTTGTGACCCCGGTCTTTTGATTTCAAAGGAGCTACCCAATAGCTCTGAGTCTTAGTTTCTTAATTTCTATTTAACAAAATGAAGATGTTATAAAGATGAAATTAAGTAATCCATTTAACATTCTTCATCATCATCATCATCATTGTCATCATCATCATCAACATGACAGAGGTGCCAAGTGGGGAGGTAAATCATTTTGGAACATCCGTTGTGCTTAAGGATTTAAGGGAAAGAATAAACTACTTTTACTCATAAGGAATTTAAATCATTTTTACATTAAAATGAATATAGCTCTATTACAGAAAGAAGACAAACATTCACTTTCTTCTACTACTTGGTCAGTTGTGCAAGTTCTAGCCTGACCTTGCCTCTCTCACTTCAAGTCCACCTTCTCTAGCTGACTGCCTGTCATAGGGACTTCAGACTTACAAATAACAACCTTGCATAGACCAGATTTGCTTAAGGCCAAATCCCTTTGAGTAATTGAGAAAATAATTTACGATGCCTTTTCTGGGTTCTGCCTTTCAGATGTGAAACCGCAGGTGAGAAAGCCCAAAAGAAGTAGGTATTAAAGAAATAATCCCACAAATATCACCATAATCACCAGTGAGCTCATTGCTGTTAAAGAAGGATCCAGAGCACTCAGACATCCTTCTGCTTTCTATGACCGTTGCTTCTTACTCTTATACCTAACAGTAAAGGATCAGAGTCAATAAATCATTTATTTTGAGTTTTGAACAAACTTTGAAATCAGTATTTCAGAGAATCCTCATTTGTTCTCTACAACCTCCCTAAGCGTCTGGAGGTTCCTAACTTTCCTTGAATACCTCTGTGGACGAGGAGGTCTCTATGTCATGGAACCATCCATGCTTTCATGGTCTGATTTCCACGGCACCAGGAGCAGCTCTCTATTTTCTCCCACCTCTTCACTGAGTTTTACTTTCATTTGTTTAATAGTAAGAATAACATTTGATTTTTATAAAAAGATCCAAGAATTACAATGAGAAAACTGCCGAAGGTGTTGAGATATATACTTTTAGTTTCTCCTTCAGGAACAAGGGAAAACTGGAGGAAGCAGAGTAGTACACTGTGGATAGATATAAAGGCAACTGACAAATTGCCTTTGTGGGGCCCTAGGGTAGCGGTCAGCACACTTTTCCTGCAAAGAGCCAATACATATTTTGAGCTTTGTGGGTCACATGGTCTATTTTGCAACTACTAAACTCTGGTGTTATAGCAGGAAAACATAAATGACAATACATAAATGAACAAGTATGGCTGCGTTTCAAGAAAAATGATTTATGGATATGCAACCTTGGATTTTATATCATTTTCATGTGCCACAAAATACTATTCTCTTGTTGATTTTATTTGGCAACCATTTAAAAATATGAAAACTACTCTTAGCTCGCAAGCTGAATATAAACAAGCATTAGATTGGAGTTTGCCAACAGCTTTCCTAGAGGCAAACGTCTTGATTGTAAATTTGCCTAAAACTGACTTGACCACTAGGCCAGTGTGTTTATGGTGGGTAGTAAGGCACTAGAATCACTGGGAGAGTTGTGGCAATGCAGAATCCTAGGTCTTAGGAATCAGACTATTTAACCAGTACTCCAGATCAGTCATAGGTGCAGTAAAGCTTTAAAACTATTGATGTTGAATTTAGGGAGTTCTTTTTATTATTCTCCCTCTTTTGAGAAAAGTTGAGTGGCAGACATTGTGTTGCTTCTAGAGGCTGAAACAAAACTACACACATAAACACATTTGGACAGATATCTATACATTCGTGTTTGCATAATACCCATCTAGGTACACAAATGAATGTGCATATTGATATACATACACAACATTCATTTTTGCATATACGAACATGTATAAATATTGATACACTAGTGCAAGTCCAAGCACCAGTACGTGTACAAAATCTTGTTTAGCAGCTCTTTATTATAGTGATAAAAATCCAAATGATCATCCGAGGGTAATAACTACTTCATACCATGTGTGTGTTTTGACACAGAATGAAGTAGAAATTATCATATGACACTCTCACCTCTGCTGAAGTTGGAGTTAGAGAAAGCAAACGCTCTTTTTCCAGGCTTTCAGCCTCATTAGCATGTGTTGATGAAATTCTTCATCGCATCCAAGAATTACCATCTTTTAGAGATGATTGCTTTGAATAGAAGTTTTAAAGTATGGGTACAAAGTAAAATTTCTTAAAATATCCAGATGAACAAAGCAGTTCAAATATTATTAATAAAAATATTACTCACTAATGGACTTTATAGTGATCTGCATAATTTGAAAGAATTTTCATATGAAGGACAAAACCATTTCATCTTTTATTGCCATTCTTTTACTTTAGCATACATTTTTATTCCTTTAATTTATATAGTTTAACTTTAAATTGACTTTCCTTTTCTCGTTTAGAGAGATGTTCTGAAACACAAGAATAAGTCCTGCTGGTAATGTTGCTCATTAGGAATATTTCCAGCAAAGAGAGGTGAATGGTACAGCAAATATCTCTTCATTTCCAGCATGGCAAATAATCTGTCAAGACAACACCCTAGCCAATTGTTTAATTGTGTATCAGGTTTAGGTGACAGAACTCAGATAGGACATGACAAAAAGGCTTAGGAAGAGCTATCCATCTTTCTTCCCTTTAGGACAGCAGTCTTCAATAAAGACATCTGTTAAGTTTTTCTTTCCTAGGGCATATAGAATCAGCCTTCCTACCTTTCCATTAGTGATGGAAGAACTTCAAAAAAGTAAGGTTTCATTTTTACTTTTGCTACTGCTGGTAGAGTTTACATACTTGGAGAGTTTAATGGATTCCATTCCCTCCTCTTCTCTATTTCTTTTTGTTCATACCCTCAGGATGACTCCTATTAGTTAGAAGTTCATTGGTTTCTTTTTCTTATTTGCATGCATTTAATTACTTTTGAGATATTGGCCAAGAGAGAAAGAAAAGAAGATCTTTTTGCAGAGGTGATTTTTATTTTTTAAAAAAATTAATGGCCACATTTTAGAGCTGTTGAATGAATTCATTTGAGCTATATCTTCACCCATCATCATTTGTAAATAATCCCTCTCAAGTTCAGTTTTTCTACAGTTTTTATCAAAATAAAAATGTGCCCAAGATTAAAGCAGGTCTTTCTACATTAATACTATTTTTTTATTTTAAGGTTTGAAAAATTTTTAGATCCTCATTCTTTTGAGTTCTTAAATTGTTTTGCCTCAAACCAGAAGTCAGGATTTCCAAATTATCCTTTTTAACATAAGAGACCTGAATTGTGATGCTAGATGTAAAGTCTTGGTTTCTTGTTTCCCATCTATATTTGGTCTCCTATATCTACTTTATGCAAAAGGAGGCAAAGCATTATTTTGACTCTGAGCCTAACCTGACCCTGATGATCCCCTATAATAAATCAAGCATCCATCCATGTGTCCATCTGTCCGTCCGTCCATCCATCCATCCATCCATCCATCCATCCATCCATCCATCATGTATTATTAGGAACTTACTCTGTGCCTAACACTTGACTAGTTGCTGGAGAAATTATCGTGGGGACACAACTTAGACATAGTCTCAGATAACTTATAGTTCAGTGAAGAGTAAGATATTAATTTTTTTATAATCACACAAACAATTATATATTTTCACTGGAGGAGATGTATGTGATACCATGAAAACTTTTAATAGGGCAAGTTAACCTGATTAGGACAAGCAAGGAAGCCAACCCAAAGGAAATGATGTAGAAGAGCTGAGAAATGGAGAGGAGAGGGGGAGGAAATACAAAAGAGATGGAAGAATGGAAACTAGACAGGCAACAAACTAACACCCTCCCACCCCTGTGAATCTCACATTAAAACAAAAACACTCTAATTTTATATAATGTACAGTGAGGACGTGGACTTTTATTCTGTTCTAGTCATACATTTTACATTTCTGCTTATCTACAGAGTATAAGCAGCTAAAAGCTTTGTCATCTTAAGTGAATGCCCAATCTTCTGCAACCAGTAATCAATAAATATCTATAGGTGATGGTAATTATGTCATAACTTGGGTAAAATCTAAATCACTAGTAGAACTGAACAAAGGGAAAGTGCCTGGAGGTACAGTCTATTAGCCACAATTCTGAAATTTATAACTTCAAACAACTTTTATAACTTAGCCACTAAAACTTATTTGGTAAAACTTGACCTGAACTGATAGGAGGGTATTTATGATCTTTATTTATCTCAACTAGAGTGTACATTCAGATGTTTTAATGCAAATACATGAGTGTGTTTGAGTGTGAGGTGCTCGTGAGGGTGTTATATCATATATGAAATTGTATTACATTACCCTTCTAAAATGTGCAAAATTCTGTATTCAAAATACATTTGGCTCCAGGAATTTCAGATATGTATTATTAATCCCTATGTGTTTTCAATATTTTTTTTCTTTCTTTCTTTTTTTTTTTTTAAATTATATGTGACTTTTGTGTCCATGCCCATGCACGTGTGCTTTGAATAGAGGTGGTGGAAAGGTGAATCTTTAGTGACTTTCATGAAGGTTTCAAGTCCTAACTAAAAGACAATATAGAATAAAATGTCTGAGGATAAATTGCCTTAGAAAAAAGCATGCTTCTTTATAAAGCATTTGCAAGTAGATTTCTGTTTCTCTTCCTTCCCGATCAGTCCCTGGCATATGAATTATCTGTAGGAGAAATGTTTAACCACTTTTACTCTTAATCATTTAGGTAAAAATATTCTCACATCAAATCATATGCTATTTCTCTCCAATTCCTGTGGTTCCGGGCTGGGAAGAATTGGTGACACATACAGGAGGTTGGTAGGATTTATACACCTAAACGAGTTTATGAGTTGAGACCACAGAATGAGCTTACATTAGAACTTGGTTTAAAATCCATGTTTAGCCATTTCTGCCTCAATGTTCTCCCAACATGTCAGTGTGTGTCCTCATTAGGTTTGTTTTTCTAATTTTTAAGAAAATAAAAGCTTTAGCTTCTCTCAGCATTTTCAATTCTAAAAATGCATCAGGTAAAAAGGGTCAGAAATGTGGATTTTCTTGCTCCATAGTTTTCTCTCTTCCATTTTACTTTATTTCCTAAACTCCATTTTAATTCTTTTACAAAGTCAACCTAGCCAACCTTTCTTTCTGCAGGTCCAAGGCTCGCCAGGGATGCAAGTGCTCACTGCCTGCTGACCCGTCGCCATTCAGTATTTTGCACTGTCGACTCCCTACTGAGCCAGAAAGCCTGGGCCAGATTGGAGAGGAACACATGTGAGCAGTTGTCCTTTGTTCTTGTCTTGGCTCCTCACTCTGACCATGTGTTCTAGGCAGGACTTCTAATTAGGATGCCTGCAAGAAAAGAGCAGATTGGAGATGCCATGTCCTCCTCTACCGCCAGCAGGGCTGGGGGTGGCATGATATGCCGCCCAAAAATTCATCAGGAAACACTTGTTTCCAAGAAAAGAAAATGGGGCATTTCAGCCTGCAGGTGAAGCGTGGGAGGAACAAACAGAAAGTGAGGGAGATCTGGGGTAGGGTTCCGCCTAGGTCAATCAGTGTATCCATACTCTTATGATAAGATTAATATGTCCCAAAGCCAAGTATAATCTTTGCTTCCAATTGTTCCATATGTTTAAGTGTTGTGTCTCTAAGTGAGTTTTAAGGACAAGTAGCCTTATTTTACCTTTGGAATGCTCATCATAGATACTATGTATTTTATACATGTATTTTTTGGTCAGAGTACAAGCACCATGGAGACAGGGCTTTGGCGTTTTGTTTACTGTTAGATCCCAGTGTCAGACTGAACTTAGCATATTGTTGGTACCAGGGTGATACACACAATATTTAACTGTCAGTTCCACATGTGCAGCAGCCAATCAGAAGACTTTAAACAAACAGGTGCTAGAATGACTGATAGGCACTCAGGGAATGTTGGCTGAAGGACTCAGTGAGAGGTACTGTTCCCACAGACGTGATGACTATATATTTTTTCATTGAGTTTTGAGAACTTACCTACTCAAAACAGTTTTTGAGCAATTTGAATGCAGAAACTAAAATGTGTATTTGAATATATTTATATACATGTACATCTGAAGGAATATATCCCAATATCTTAATGGGGGTAATTTACTGGAAATCTGTGTAATTAGTTTTCTTTCAACTTTGTGTTCTCTTCTTTCCATCCCCCCCGCCCCCATTCTTTGCTTCTTGGGAATTACGAGGATATTCCAAGAATATTTTCTAGGGATTAAGCTCATAATCCAATAAGAACAGGCCTCTGAGAGTTGCCCCATGAATGTGAACTTGAAGCTGTTCTAACCAAGGTGTTTGGTTGCGGGGAAACCCTTAGCCATCCTCACTTTAGCACCTGTTCCGTGTGGTCAATTACACCCCAGGCTGTTTATGGTCTGCTGCTACAGAACAGAGTTGGTGTCAGTGCAAAGTCCTTGGCCATTACCCTTTTCACATGCAACTAGTTAAAGTAACCAACTTAATTAAAATATAAAAGAGCAAACACCTCTCCAGGTTTTTTTAAATGCTATGATGTAGGCAAAAATATTATGTGCATTGCAGGGTTGCAACTATTCACAATTATTCATCTTTTTTAAGCCACCTCTAAAGAGAAGTGTTAATACCCGAGGGGCGGGGTCCTGCCAATTTCCTAGGCACAGTGAATTTAATTCTGTACTGGAACTCAATTCCTGCAACCAACACCTGCATTAAATCTCCTTTTTATGGCATTATTATGAAAAGGTATGTATCATTTGAGGAAATGGCTCTATCGGTGTTTAGCTCTTCTCATAAAAAGGTCTTCCTCTTTTGTAACTTGTGTTTTTTGGCTTCTGCAACAATTAGTAATACTTCAGGAAAAGTAAGGATGAAATTCTTGGAACCACTCAAAATGTGTGTGTGTGTGTGTGTGTGTGTGTGTGTGTGTGTGTGTGTGTGTGTTTATTTTTTGATGGGGAGGCTGGATTTTATGATTGATTTAGGTTTCAGATGTTTTTTTATAGACGTGAGCTAGTTTGGGGTATTATAGTTGAATTCCAGAAAACAAAATCAATAACTATTTCCCTAGCAAACTTTTGTGCATGCATGCCTGGATTACAACGATATTAGTATGTAGCTAAAGCTTATGTTCCTTGACTAAATCTAGCTAAATCTTTTTTTTTTATCCCTGGTGTTCAAGACTTCATCATGTGTTCCCAAGATGTGTTACATTTCCAATTGGTCTAGTTCCTAGGTAATTAGAATAATTTCCTAAGACACAGTATTCTTTATTCCCAGGGAAATTTCCTTAGGAGAAACATGGAATAGGGAATCAGAAAGGTTGGTTCAAAGTTCAGCTCTGTCACTTACTAGCTAGGGAACCACTGGTAAATAACTCATACACTTTCTGAGTTTGAATTTCTCATTTTAATAAAGGTGTATCAGAGGACTGCAATGAACAATAATTAAGATAAACTATCAAAACTGTAGGGCATTATATAATACAAGGTCTGATTATAATTTGGCAAAGATTGGCCAGTTGCATAGATTACCTAGTTCACGTGATCAATTATGTAGTGATTAAATTAGTGTAAATAGCAAGTCATATAATCAGATCTTCAAAGATTACCCAGTAATTAAGAGTCGACATTTTAGCTTTCTGGATCTGTGTCCTCATTTTATGTATGTATGTATGTATGTATGTATGTATGTATGTATGTATTTATGCTAGGTAAGGTAACCCTTGGTTGACCTCGCAGATTTCAAGGACCTCTTCAGTTTACAATCCCTTAATCTATCTATATCTATCATCTATCTATCTATCTATCTATCTATCTATCTATCTATCTATCTATCTATCTATCTATCTATCTATCTATCTATCTATCTATCTATCTATCTATCTATTTATTATTTTATGCCTACAGCACCTGGTCTTCCTAGGTGGTCTCCCATCCAAGTACTAACCAGGCCTGACCCTGCTTAGCCTCCAAGATCAAATGAGATCGGGCTTGTTCAGGGTGGCATGGCCATAGACTGTTTCCTCATTTGACAAAAGAAATCATTGCATGAGAAGATTAAGGACATTTCCAGCACTAAGTTTTATCATGATAGAGACTATTTTTTAAAAAGTTATTGTTCGAGTAATTTTAAAGTAAAACATGTTTCACAGCTTTACTTCCTGTCATTTAATTCTTTTTTTTTTTTCGCAATGGAACAAAAATATGCCACTGAGATCTGTTGTGTTGGCATCACAGCATCCAAAGATTTTCAATAACAGACAAATAGAAAATGAAAACAAAAAGGTCAGAGTGTCATTTGGGAAGCTGACAGACAGCAAGGTGCCAACCAGTTTTCAATTACAGGTCAATCTGGAGGTTCATAGAAGTTGGTTTCATTTACTTTATTGGGAGGATGGTATCTACCATAGTTTCCTAACTAGCTCCCCTTTGTCACCCAGGATTTTATGCTTAACACTGAACTGGTGAGCCAGCTTTATCAACTGACTCTGGGCTAAAATCAGTCTTCCATCCCAAAGGCTTGTGTGTTACAAGAGGGCCATACTGGGTGACTGGAGTTTCCACATTGCTGATCCATAGAGAAGCAGGGCAACTGGAAGTCAGATCGGGGAGCTATGAATTCTCTCACAGACCACAAATCGTCCTCAAGGAATCCCTGGTAAAATGGCGTGATTAGGGTGGATGACTAAACTCCTCATCAATAGAATGAGGAGTTGGATAGAGTAGCTAAGAGTTATCGAGTACTTTCTCTACACCAGGCACTATCCTGTATTTCATATGTATCATGTGATTTGGTCCTTTCAACATCTGTTTAAGGAAGATGCTATTAGCCTTATCCACATCAATAGATGAAGGTACTGAGGCATCAAGAGGTTAAGTAAATCGCCCAGCCACACACATTCCGGCAGGTTCATCCATGGTGAGCCAAGAGGCAGAATAGAAGCTCATTGCAGATATGCACGAAAGTACAAGTTAAACCTGTGGTTGGTGTTTATGGTGTGCTGAACCATACAGAATATTTTTACCACTGTCACACCCATGTGAACCACAACACCTTTAGCATCATTAAACTCCTGCATAGAGGCCACCTTGCGCCTCCATAGCAGGTGTTCGATGTCCTAGATTTCATCCAGCACCTCCAAGCTATTTTTTTTTCTCTTCCAGCGGAAAGAAACAAGAATGACTATTTCAAGTTAATTTCATCCTGAAGGGACATGATAAAGGATGATTGATTCTTTTAGTTTCATGCTCTTTGGTACCATTTCAAAATTTAATACATACTGAATGAAAATTGATTATAGCACACTTTGATAGTTTAAGCTATTTTTTTTCCGTGTGTGTGTGTGTGTGTGTGTGTGTGTGTGTGTGTGAGAGAGAGAGAGAGATTGAGAGAGAGAGAGAGAGAGAGAGAGAGAGAGAGAGAGTTTGAAAGTGTAACATTTGCCCATTTGCCTGTGGGCTGTGAGGTTATTTAAGGGGGAGAGTCAGCTCAGAAAAAAAAAAAAAAAGATACAAAGACCAAATAGAATAAATAAAGTTCCAAGAATGTCTCAGAAATTTTGCAGTTAAATTCAGATTGCTATTTATTGCTGAAAAGTGGAGCATTTTTGCATTATGCTCAGCACTTTTGTGCAGAATAGAGATGACTGACTTAAGGCCTTAATTATAGCAGCTATTTCGTATTGTGAAAAATGATGTCAACATAGCTGGAAGCAGGTATGTTTGAACGGGATGTAATCCCACACTTGATCTTAGCCAGAAGGCGGAGAAGCGATGGGATGTAATCCTTAAAGCAGCAGTAGTTGAGACATCACCTAAATGAAAACCTAAATATGTTCAATATGGGACATATTTTAACTCTCTGAAGTATTATTTCAAGCTTTATCTAAAATAAAAGCTTTGTGAGAAGTTACTATAAGTATCTGCATGCTAACGTGTTTTCGCCTTGGAAGGAATTAGAATCTAAGTTTAGAATGGGAAAGAACTTTACCTGAAGGGGTTTCGAGTTTACTCTGTAGGAGGGGGGACTGAGGGGTACAAGTGTGCAGCATCCTAGGAGGCAGGTGGCCATTGCTGTCCTGATGGCTGTTGTTGCCCAACTCCAGGGGGCACCCCACATACAGAATGCGTCTCCTTTAGCTTCACTATGTGGGAGCTTGGGCAGGATGGGGAGTGGGGAGGTTGGAAGAAAGGGCTGTAGCAGAATGGAAAAATAATCATGGTGACATTTTAAATTGCAATACAGACTATAAAAGTCTACCTATGAAAATGTGGCCAATATGTAAAAATTGAATGTGCGCTTGCTCAGGGACTAGAAAATGTCATATAAATGAAAACACTGATTTGGTTAAATGAAAGGATTGTGCACACTTTGGGTTTATCCTCTCGTTTTTAATATCATTTCAGTAAAATAAGATTCTGGAACAGCCACAGACTCCAAATGACTCTGCACACTTATTCAGATGAAATGCACGCTTAACATTTTCTACTCGAGAGAAAAATCCTGTAGTTGAGCTTCACCATTTGGCAGAGGAAAAAATAACATCCAATGGTGCTGGGGCCACGTGGTTAGGTCCACACGAACAGTGGCAAAGAGGGGTTTGAACTCACAGGGCTCCTTTCCCTACACCAATACCGCTTCCTGCCATTTCTTGCCTTTGGCAACTCTTTCTTTCCCTTTCTAATCTTTCACATTCTCATGACTTCTGTAGTAGGCTGAATAATAGGCACCCCAACTTGTCAGATCCTCATCTTGGGAACCTATAAACATTATTTAATTTGAAAAAGGGTCTTTGCTGATGTGACTAAGTTAAGAATATTAAGGCAGGGAGAGAATGTTAGATGAATTGGATGTGCCCTAAATGCCATTGTACCTGTCCTCATAAGAAGAGGGGAGGGAGAGTCAGCCCACACATAGGACAGGGTGTGGTGTTGGAGGCAGTGATTGCAGTGAGGCAGCCACAAGCCAAGGTATGCTAAGGGATGCCAGCAGCCATCAGAAGCTAAAGGAGCTAAGGAACGAATAAGTTTCCCTAGATTCTTCAGAGGGACTGTGGCTCTGTCCACAACTTGGTTTTGTATTTCTGTGAAAGAGTAAACTTCTATTGTTAAAAGCCACCAAGTTTGCAGTACTTTGTTACAGCAGCTACGGGAAACTAACATAACTCCAACATTTATTACTCTAATCCCAGACTACCTTCAAATTTCTATCTGTGGACCTCTCAGTTTCTATTTCTAAATCCCCACTAGCTGTCCTCTCCCCTCCCCTCAACATGCTTCCTAGCTCAGGTCACCATTCACTTCCTAAGCATGCCACTTTTCTCTCATTCCTGACATCTGATTAGTTATCAGATTATGGTGAGGCTATCTTGAGAACAGATTCCTAGGATCATCACCTACTCCCTATTCCCCACCACTACTAGACCAGGCCAGCAACTTACCACTGAGCCTCATTTTAATTTCTGCAATCTTTGTCCTTTCCTTCTCTAATTTGCTCTCTGTCCTATCATGAGAATAATTTTTCTAAGGTGGCAAATTTAATATATATCTCAGTGCTAGAAAATACTTATGGAATTAAGTTCAATGTCAGAGCATCACTAAAGCAGTCATAACAGGATGCAGACTCTGGAGATGCGACTGCCTAGGTGCCATTCAGAGCTCTGCCGCTTACTAGCTAAGTGACTGTAGGCAGGTGACTTCCCTGGGCATCATTTCTGCCTCTGTACACTGAGGATGGTAATAATAGTGCCTCCCTTGTAAAGGGGCTGTCAGAAACAAATGAGTTGATACCTGTAAAACACTCAGAAGAGTGTCTTGGCACCCCAAGAAATAAGCAGCAAAATTACAGCTTGTTACAATAGCGATTATAATATTGAAAAGAAATATTAGCTGTTTTTAATATATGTAGAACAACCTTCAGATTCTTTACATTCTGGTTATGTTCAATATTGCGACCTCGTCTTTTGCTACCCTTTCTGTATTACTCAGTGTTCTCTAGAGAACAGAGCCAATAGAAGGAATGTGTGTGTGTCTATATATAAAAAATTTATTATAAGGAATTGGCTCATGTGATTATGAAGCTGACAAGTCCCAAGACCTGCAGTTGGAAAGCCCTGGAGCCCCAGGGGAGCCAATGGGGGTAGTTCAGTCTGAACACTGGCAGGTTCAAGACCCAGACCACAGCAGAGGTTTCAGTTCAAGTCCAAAGGCAGGAAAAAAAGACAATCTCTCAGCTCAAAGGCAGTCAGGCAGGAGTTCTCTCTGGGTCAGGGGCAAGTCAGCCTTTTTGTCTTTGGCCTTCAACTGATTGGATGAGGCCCATATTGAGGTGGGGGAGAGAAATCTACCTCAAGTCTACCAATTTAGATGTTAATCTTATACAAAAGCATCCTTCCAGAAACAACTAGAATAAAGTTCACCCCCAAACTGGGCTCCCGTCAAGTTGACACACAAAATTAACCATCAGACTTTCCTAACTACCCTCTTGGCGGTTTCCTGAACAAGCCGAGTCATCTCTTGTCTTCTTGCCTTGGCTCACACTGCTTTTTTGTTTGTTTTTTCCTTCTTAAATTCCCCTTCATTTTTTGTCCACTCTGGCCTGGTCAAGCTTTAATTATTCTTCACAACTGAGTTCAAATGTCACCTCCTTCTCTACTTGGCAAATCATTTCTTTCCCTCCTCGCAGTGAAATTTGACTCTTCATGCCTCTTTGCTGCCCAACAGCACCACATCCATAGACCTGATCACATGATGTAAAACTAGTATGTATCCAACTACTCACAGTCAGAACTTTGGAAGACAAACATAGCTTCACATGTATTTTTTTTTTCTTGGTGTTCTTAGTACCTGTCCCAGGGCCTTCCACACCATGGGTGCTCAATAAATTCTCGTTGACTTAATTCGTGGCTCTTTGGGAAAACAGAAAAGATAAGCTTCTGTCATGAACAATGAAAGGTCAGCAAATTGAAGTTCTAGTTATCAGCACTTTTCCCACTCCCTAAGTGAAGTTTTCCCAGAAGGCATACTGCCGTTCCCCGCAGAGGGAATTTGAGGACTGCCAGCAGGAGTGCCCTGGCTGAGCTGAATTACTGTGACGGTGCCTAGGGAGAGAGGCAATCTTTGAAGCGCCCAGGCGGTAACCTTTATTTAATTGGCAAGATGGAAATCAATGACACATATGGCATTAACAATTTTAGATTCTGGATTAGTTTGCAGTGATATCTACTGAACAACAACAAAAAAGATTCAAATAATCTTGAAAGTATTTTTTTTTTGGTCCAGGAAAAATCCTAGTGCATTTATTATCTTAATAAGAATTCAGATATTTAAACTTGTATGCAGAAGGAAAAGAAACCCAACAATTGCTCAAAAAATTGCATAAAAAGATATATACAGTAAACAAAGTGCATAGGCTATGAAATATGACAGATTATTCTCAGTCTTTTTTATCTGGCTAAGAGATATGTCTCTTATTACCTATTACTTTTATTTTATACTTTTGAAATCTTAAAGGTAGATAAAATATAGGTGTACACAAATCAAGAAGCTGAAAAAAAATCTCCAAACCAAAATAAACACATGGTTTACTAATAAATTCTATCGTTCAAAATTCAGTGCAGGAAACAGAAACCACTGTAGATATTTTAAGCAAAAAGGGACTTAATGCAGGAAATTAAGGACTTAGGAGATGGTTGGAAAGGCCGGAAGAGTGGACATCAAAAGCCACCACTGGAGCTACAGAGATGGCAATCCGATAGCATTGTTGCTGCCACAGTGCCACTACTGACTCCTGACACCCAGAAGCTGGCAACCCAACACTGACATGTGTCCTTTGTCACCCTCACATCTCCATGACCCCTCCTAACAGGAGCAATAGCAGTAGCAGAACCTTAGCTAGAGTCCACATGATAGACACAACCTAACCAAGATTTTTTTCAGTAGGAGAGTACATAAACGGTGGTACATCCAGACAGTGGAATATTATTCAGCACTAAAACGGAATAAGCTGTTAGTCCCTGAAGAGATATGGAGAAAACTTAAATGCATATTACCAACTGAAAGAAGCCAGTCTGAAAAGGCTATATCATATAAAATTCCAACTACATGGCACTCTGTAAAAAGCAGAATTATGGAGATCGTAAGATTAGTGGTTGCCAGGAGTCAGAGAAGAAAATGTGGGATGAATAGGAGGAGCACAGAGGGTTTTAGGGCAGTGAAATTACCCCATATGACACTACAATTGTGGATTCATGTCGTTATACGTTTGCCAAAAGCCATAGGATATTTAACACCAAGACTGAACACTGTTGTAAAGTATGGACTCTGGGTGATAAGGACGTGTCAATGTAGATTGATCAATCGTAACTAATGTGCCACTCTGGTGAGTGATATTGATAATGGGGGAGGCCATGCATGTTGGCAGGGGCAGGGTAAATAGAGGAAATCTCGCTAATTTTTGTTTATTTTTGCTGTGAACCTAAAACCACTCTAAAAACTTATTTTTTTTTAAAAGGCCAGACTCTGACATTTGCATATTTTGTTGTACAAACTTAGAGGAGAAACATATAGATCTAATCCAAATCCTATGTGTGGGAAATTAAGAAACCGACATCCTGTATTGTCTGGAGAAGTTTTTAGCTTGAAAAATAGCTGACCTAACACTAAGGAGCCTATTGTCAAATCAGATTCTTCACAGCTAGGAGTCTTTCCCAGAGCCAATCTTTACTAATCATTTCACAGAAGCAACCAAAAGGCACCAGGGATGCCCAGGAAAGGTTTGGACAGTGAGAGTGGCTCCCCAGCTCCTTCCTTTCCTCACACATGCACCCTGACCCTGATTAGGGGAGGTGTCTAACTGAGGCACCTCACACAACAGAGAGCATTTTGGTTATATTTCAGTTTAACATCCCAGGTGGTTACTTCATTTATGTCACATTTTCTAGAGAGCCATGCCTCGTAAATCCACAAATCCCAGGTGTGTTTAAACAACCTTACACCAGGGCTATCCTGCCAAGAGTTTAGAGATATGGACTTTCTTCCTACAAAATATCAGTGGTACATTTACCAGGAAGTCCGGTTATCAGAGTGTATATTGAGAGATAAGACCAGGTCCCCTGCCTTTTCTCTTGCCCGAGAATTGTATTTCAGTAATGGAAGGAAAAATGGATCACAGACCAGCTGCTTTAAGTCCTTCCTCCTCAATATCAAACGTGCAGAAGACTTAAAAGAAGAGGAAAATAAACTCACCTTGATTCACGATGGATAACATTTTACATTATCTTTTCTCTCCCTCTTCTCTCTCTCTCTCTCTCTCTCTCTCTCTCTCTCTCTCTCTCTCTCTCTCTCTTCTCCCCCTTTCTCCCCTTCCCTCTATCTTTTTCTTTCTCTCTCTCTCTCTCTGCCTCCCTCCCTACTTTCTGTATTATTTGTGTTCACATATACATCTAGAATGGACTCCCTTAAAATAGACCCTGAGGTGAGAATTTATGGGAAAGTGATTATTAAAAAATACACTCACATGAAGAACAAGAAAAAAAAAAACTAGGGGAGCAGAAAGAAGTTACATAAGGGTATGATTTCAGATTTAATTCAAGCCTCAATCCTACATGGATTTCTTGACACCATAAACTTAGATGTGAGATGTTAGAAGAAAAAAAAAGAAACACAGAAAAGTTGGTGGATGGACACACTAAAACTGTGAAAAGGATCCAGGGAATCAGGGCCAAGCATCAACAGAGAGAGAGAGAGAGAGAGAGAGAGAGAGAGAGAGAGAGAGAGAGAGAGAGAGAGGACCACTTACAGAGAGTCACAGGCATTTTTGAAGCTTTACTGCTAAATACTTTAGTACTTATACCTCAAATAATCTACATACCTGATACCGTTAACCACATTCAAGAAATTGAATACTAATCTGTTAATCTACTATAACGTCCATATTCAAATTATTTCTTTTAAATAATGTCTTTTAAAACTGTTCTGTATTTTCCGTATTGAGGGTCGATTCAAGTACCACACACTCCATCTAGTTGTCATATCTCTTTGGACTCCTCTAATCTAGATTAGTTTCACCAACTCTTTTTGACTTTAATGAACTTAATATTTTTGAAAAGCCCAGGTTTAGTAAAAGTCCAATAGTTTGCATTTGTTTGGTTGTTTCCTCACAACTTGATGCAAGTTAAATACATTGAAAATATACAAATTAGTAATATTTTGTTTTCTTAAGAGGATTGTGTCAGAAGACACATAATGTCAGTTGTTCCTCTATTGGTGGTATTACATTTTTTTTCACTTGATTGAGATGTCTACCAGAAATGACCATAAAAGTATGATACGACTCAAGCTATCTTAGAATCTCCTGCTCCACACCATGATTCTTTCCAATTTCTCTCTCACTGAGAATGTCTATCAATTTCTAACTCTCCAATTACCTAGTTTTGAAGTCAAAAAGAAACAAATTTTAAAAAATCTTTCCCATCCAAACCTACTTACTAATAATCCATTTTCTTGCCAACTTTCAAGTTTCTTCCTTTATACTATTTCTCAGATATATTTTACCTCCATTGTTTAATCATCATTCTAGTTTGGTCTTTAAATTTTTGTTCTATGAACTCTTAGAACAAATGGCAGATAACTTTGATCGGTGCTCTTCTATTTTATTTTGACTCATTTCTATCCCAAAGAATATTTTATCTTCATCTGTAAATATCCTTAGATCCTGTATTAGTTTACTAGGGCTGCTGGAAAAAAGTACAACCAACCAGGTGAGCCTAATGAATCAAAAGTTATTGTCTCACAGTTCAAGAGGCCAGAAGTCCAAGATCAAGATATCAATAGGCTTGGGTCCTTCTGAGGGCTCTGAGGGAGAGTCTGTTCCATGCCTCTTCACTAGCATGTGGTGCTTTGCGGGCCATTCTTGTGGAAGCATCACCCCGTCTCTGCCTTCATCTCTCCATGGTCTTCTTCCTATGTGTGCCTGTGTCCAAATTCCTTCTTTTCCTCAAGGACATTAGTCATGCCGGATTAGAGACCCACCCTAATCACATCTTAAGTGATTAGATAGATATGCGACAGTTCTATTTCGAAGCCAGGTCACATTCTGAGGTACCAGGGGTTAGGGCTTCAAGAACTAAATTCTGGGGGTGGACACAAGAAAATTCATAACAAATCCTTATATAAACTCCTGTATGTCAGGATATGAGCTATTACTTTACAATTATCTGATCTAGTCAAAGCATCATTTATAATGTCTTACCTGAAGCCTTTCTTACTTAATCCTACCCAGTTATTTTCATTTAAAATATTCTATTAAAGTTTCCATCATACTTATTATCTGTTATAGTAAAATTGGATCCTTATTAATGTGTATAGACATCAATTGTGCTTATGTACTAATCGGGTGCCACTCACTTTCCAGTGAAAAGAACTAATTTCTCATAATCGCAGGTGAGACTGATCCAAGGCCACAAATGATGGCATCAGCGTATTGTCTCTCCCTGGTTTTTGCATCTAATTTATCCCTGCTTTGACTATATTTTCAGACTGAATTTTCCCTGTGGTAAGCATTTTGACATGGCCAGGCCCATATTAATAACCTACCTGCTAAGCAATCCCACTGGGAAGAAGATGCATGTTCTTTCCAAAAGAGCTCTTGAGTTTGCATCTCATTGGCCAAGGGTGGATCACATGTGTCCCTGCCGATCACTAAAGCTATCTAATTGGTCATGCTCTGGAACTACAGGCAAAGTGTTGAGTGAAGATAAATTTTACCCAAAGGAAACCTGCATTTTTGTTTTTATTTTTTCCTACAAGAAACTAATGGATGCAGATGAGATAACACAAACAAACAAACAAAAAAACCCACATATGTTTATTCTAGCTTATGTTTATGATCCTCTTGTATTTTGATTGGCACTTTCGATAAATGAAAATGTGTGTGTTTACACAAATATATTCGTGTTCCATAATTTTCTGCAGAAAATAAAGTAGTTGTAATTCTCCCAATCTTGATTAAGAGGGTCTTTAGAAACATGCGTCTAGGGAGAAGTGCAGGATGCCTTTACTTTGTAGGGATAATATATGGATCAACCAGTACTTTGACTATAAAAAGTGCAGTATAAATGTATCCTTTAATTATGCCTCTGAAAGTAATATCTGTTTTCCTCATCTATTAGGAATAACATCAGGTAACAGAAGTAAAATGTAATGAAATAGACCAAAACTGACATGCTGGGACCAAAGAGACTGAAGCAAAATAGCTAGGCAGAGACGCTTTCTTCTTAGAGACAAAACCAAATCCAAACATGAGTTCAACTTGCTAAAAAATAAATCACGTCCACTTTCTTCACAGGCTTCTTTATGTATTGCAAAAAATGACCTTTAAAATACCTTGAGAGATAGCAGCTGACTAGAAAATTATAGTTATTAGCAGGATAACCAGAGATTAGAGTATTTAGAGTATTGTTAAAAAAAAATACTAAGAGACAGATGTTAACAATTTGCAACCTCAAAAGACAGCTACAATAAAACCCTATACTGCAGTGTTTCTAAAGGATGATTGGGGGATTCATGATAATATACCCAACCTAGAAATCTAAATGTGGATAAGTGAAATCACCTTTTTTTGAGAAATTTACCACAAAAGTTTGATTTGTAAAGACCATGAAAAAAATCACTAATTATATTTATCAAGTATTCACCTCTGCCCCAAAGATCTTTTAAGTGTAATGCTTCCTGTATTGTAAATAACTAAACTACACACCACATTTTTTGAAAGGCATTCCTGGAATAAAGGCTACCAGATAATGATTATAATCTGTTCACGGTTAACCCTTTTGTAGGGCAGGATGAACCTCAATTGGATGTTAGGAACATGAGTTACAGACATCACTCTTTATTTCCATTTGATCCTGGGCCAATCATTCAATAATCATTTTTCTTTTCTTCTCAGAAGAAAGCTTCAGCAAAGTTTTTTTTTTTTTCTGGGCCAAAGTGGGAGGAAATGTGAGCTTCGGCACCAGCTGGACTTGTGCCCCATCAGCTATGCCACTGAAGCCTACCAAACCCTGTAAGACAGTCATTACACTCATGGACTCCAGCACCAGCCTGCTTGGGTTCAAATCCTGACTTTTGCTTTCTGTGTGACCTTGCTCTAATTACTTAACTTTCTATGCCAGGGTTTTCTCGTGCTTCAAATGGAGATGATAATGATGCTTGCCACTGGAGTTATGAGAAATAAAAGATTTAATATTTGTAAAGAGCTTAAAACATTGCCTGGGGCAGGATTTGCTGTCACCTGCTGTTTGAAAACACTTAGGTAACCAAATGCCATTCGCTCTTTAGTGAAATGGAGTTGGGACTGATCGTTGCTTTTCAGTTGACGAGAATTTTTTGAGCTGAAAACAGGACATGGGGCCAGGGGACACTCTACATGGCATAGTCGTCTTCCACAATGGCAACTTCAAGTTTTATGATGTCAGTAGAAGATTTTATTCCCACTGTGGTCACCATAGAGTTTTCATGTTTATTATAGATTTATATCAATTCACTAAACATTTATTAACTTATTTTTGGGGTGACTCTTTCAGGTGCTGAACTGAGAGGCCTATGTATAGAGAAAAACATTTTCTTGACATTTCTAGGGGGGATTATGTTTTGCCCTCCTCCAACTGTTCCTTGCTTTAATCAATGGCACGACCATCCCCCAATGCAGAAAACCCCCTCCTTTCTCTTCCTTGACCTCCACATGCAACCAATAGCGAAGCCTTGTCAAATCTCTGTGGAAGGCACTCATCCCCACTGCTGCTGTCTCCTGCTGGGGCCTCATCATTCTTTGCTTACACTCTTCATGCAACCTGATGGGCTCCCCCGGTACATTCAGCCTCTTCTTTTGTCCACTTCTCCTATCGGTCCAGATTAATGAGAAAATACTGTCCAGATTCCTCTAAATGATATTGATTTCAAAGCTACCATTCCAACAGTTCCTTACTGTTTCTCTTCATGCATCTTGTGATTCCTTTGAATCTGCCTTCCTGCTCTTTCTGTTTCTGCCTTTACTCATGTTGTTGCCCATACTTAAGATACCCACATATCCTGTTCTCAATGGACAATCTCCAAACCTGTCCTGTTCCGTGAAGTCTCTTTTGGTTTCCCCTTTTATTTCTCTCTGCCCACTCCTTTCCTCACTGTTGATCTCCATATTCTGGGAACTCTCGTAACTTTTCATTTTTGCCTCTCTATGTCACGTATCTTGTATCATATTTATTTTCTGCCTGTATTTTATTTCCTACACTGTAAATTCTTAGAGGATAAAATATAGTCTGATTTATCTTAATGCATAACAGTGAATACAAACACTCACATATATGTACTTAATGGTTAAAGACAGGCAGGAAAAAAATTATGGCAGTTATCCTCCAGGAGCTCAGCATCTAGTAAAGAGTATCTATCTATCTATCATCTATCTATCTATCTATCTATCTATCTATCTATCTATCTATCTATCTATCTATCTATCTATCACCTATCTATCATCATCATCATCTATCATCTATCTATAGTCATCTATCTATAGTCATCATCATCTATCATCTTGCACACACACACGCAAACTGTGATGCAAGGTTGATTCTGAAAAGGCAAAAAAAAAAAAAAAAAAACATAAACATCTTGTTAGGCAAATGTAACCAAAGGAATACCTTACTCTGGATAGTTTGAGGATGGTAGGGCTTCTTAGAGGACATGGAATTTTAGTTGAACTTTGAAGACAAGAGAGAAGACATAAAGGGATTGAAAACAAAGATACTTTAGACAATTTTGAATCTGGAGGCAGATGAGGGCAATGCCACGTTCAGGAAACAGTGCCCAGACTTGTCTTGTTGGATGTGTTATCTGTGAACTTATCTAAATCTTATGATTGGGGAGACTCACAGGTATATTACCCTGGAATAGGTTTTTCTCCTCAATTTGGTCTAAGCTGACTTAAAGTGAGAGACTCATTTTCCTCCTCTTCTGTGGGGACAACTTACTTATTGAATATTACATATTTTTGTGAACTGTAGACCTCTCCTTTTACTGAATGTAATTGATAGTTACTAAAAATCATGGGGAGACATGTGCTCATTTAACATTTTTATTACTTGCCATTTTGTTTCATGATAGCAGAGTGAACTGCAAATCAAACTTAATATGTATCAGTATATATTTTTAGTGGTAAGCCAAATTTAATTTTAAAAGAGTTAATTCATTTAAGTGTTGTAATAAAGCATGTAGATTGACAAGCATGAAAATTTGAGTGGTGAAATGCCCTGTACATAAAAAAAAAGGTGCTTAATAAATATTGGCTAAATTGAACTGGTATAGTGGCAACTCGTAATATTATCCCCTTTTACCCATTGATATAGTTGCAATGAGAGCCACCATGTTTCAAGGTCTCTCTCTCTCTCTCTCTCTCTCTCTCCCCCTCTCTTACACACACACACACACACACACACACACACACACACACACACACACTCGAGCATACATTCTTGACCTGGAGTCCTGTGAAATACTCCATTATTTAAAAATAAATAAATAAATTTCTCTCATTTTGTTTGGCCTTTTTTTTTTTTTAAAGTTGGAACAAATATAATTCATCACAACTTTGTTCCTTATATATGATTATCCTGAGATTAAAAGAGTTTTTATATGATATTTAAAAATTCAAATTGAAATTTTACCTTTAGTAATAATTTCTGACTTATAGCTGGTGTCAAAGACCGTATATGTCCTGGACATAGGGTGAAGATTATCATTTTATACATCAAGTATTAGAAGGTGAAGACATTGTTTCTGGAGAATACAAGAAATTTCTCAAATGGCTATTCCTGTCCAAGCTTGGCTGATTGCACCCGGTGCTCTTGAACTTTTTGCTAGGAATAAAGCATTAGTCTTTAACATCTTAACTTTGCTGCGGGGCAAAAAGATGTCTACAATATGATTGTTTTTCAATCATATTGTACCCTTTCCTCTTAACGAAATCTCATGTCTGGTGTGGAATCTAGTTACACAAGTAAATTATTTCGCAAGGATTTCTGAACTTCCCTCTGTAGAGTTGAAACTAACCCCATTGAATGGCAGAAACTGTAAAGATATAAAACCCAGATGCTATGTGCTGTCATATTCTCTACAAAATGGAGAAAAATTGTGAGAGATAATAAGCCTGACACCCAGAGCAGTCAGAAACAAGAGATGAAAAGAAGTAGCCTTACAATACCGTGTCACAGTTGGTCCTGGCTCCAGCTACAGCTTTGTCTTTCCATTGGTTGGGGTTCTAATTTTGGATGCTACTGGGCTTTATATTCTCCTTTCTTCTTGAACATGTTGGAGGGGTGTCTTTGTCATTTATGACCAAAATTTTATAAAACCTCTGACTTGTCCTCATAGTAGAAAGCTAGAGCTAGACATATGAGTGGGGGAGGACTGGCCTAGGACCTTGGGAGATGGAGCAAATGTCAACTAGTGGCAGTACTTAAGCTTGAAAGAGACAAACCAAAAGCACATGACCTGCTCTAATCTAGGATGGCCAGATATCAGATTTGCTTATTCAGAAGGCAGACACTAGGAAAGAGCCCCTTGTGTAGGAAGGAAGGGTCTGTTCTTAAATGCCTATGACTTCATTCAAGGGTGGGAAAAGAATGTAAAAATCCTGAGCCAGTTCTGATGCTTAAGGATCTATTCTCATGCAGGGCCTTCCTGACAGCAGTGCCTAAAAGGGCAGGAATGAGAAATTAAATGTAGATTAGACTTCGGGGAATAATAGAATAGAGCAACAGGACCTTTTTCCTGTCATATCTGGGAAATGAATCAGCATCATCCACTATCAGTAGATCCATATGGCCCTAAACATTAACCAGTATGTAAGAGAGCCAAGTAAAGCTCTATGCCATTTTCGTGATGTAATTGGCATTCCCTTGGAGCACTGGTATTTTAGAATATGTTTACATGAAAGAGAGAATTCGAGCAAGAGCATCCTAGAGCATAATATTGGAATCATATAATCTGAAGTAGACGCTTGGCCTGATTTCCTCTCTGAGAAGTCCAAAAACTAGTAATCGTAGGGTTCTAGGGTCCAGCTGGACACTCAGTTTTTGATGCTGGCTGCAAAGCAGATAAAGGCATCACAGAGCAGAGTTGGGGGCTTTATGTGTTTGAGGAAAATAAAAGCTGCTCAGTTGCACAATCTACTGTCACAGAATTATGAAACACCTTATGATTTAGTTCAGTGGAAACAGCCAGAAACCCCTCTCCCTAAAATTCCCATCCTACCTTGAAAGATGAGGCAATCCAAAGCTTTTTCAGATGACATGCCTTAACTTTTCAAATAGGTTTACTGCAAATCTATAAATCAAGACTATTTTTCATTCTTTACTCTGGCGGGCACTCCTCTGTCTGGCTACATCCTGGGGGGTGGGAAGCCCTTTCCTCTTCCCCAGATGTGTGTGGAATGTAGTAATCTTCTCACTCTTCCCTACCCTAATTGCCTTGTCTCTTAAAGCAGGCAGATGCAAACTGAGTGCATGGGAGGATGTGATGATGAAGCCTTATTAAATCAGGGCCAGGCAGGTTAGAAGCTAGGGCATAACTTACCTCTACATTTCTGACTCTGAACTTGCTTATCCGGATTCCTGACCCTGAACTTGCTTTACGGTCTATTGCATTAATTATGGTTGTATAAAATTTTTTTTTGAAAAAGAGACAGAAAACTTAAAAATTTTCGACTCAGAGAAGTGCTTGGGAACTTTACCGGGTTTCCCTGGTTTGGTTTGTATTTTGAATAGTAAAGCATTTAATTTGTCCATTTTCTCCAGTTACTTCATTGTTCACTTATCAAGAGAACATCACTTTCCCACAATCCTTAGAGTCTTCCTTCTCATTATATACTGAGGTTAAGAACATACTAATTTAAAATAAATGATAATTTAAAATACTTAACATTTGTCTATGATTAGCACACAATGCCCTACACACACATTACTCAGCAGTCACCCTGTGTGGTAAGAATTAGCGTGTGAGGTGAGCAGGCCTGTTTTGTCATGGTGGCCTCAGACAGAAATTATAAAAGTTCTATCCATCTTAAATTCTTTTCTTCAGGGGGGAATGTGATAGGGCTTAAAATTATAAGTAAATAAATGTGAGGTAAGTTTGAAACTCATAAGCCTACCTTCTATGTAGGGAACTCTATATTAGGCAGGCAATGGGATTGCATTTCTGCTTTTATTAATCGCAAAGGAGGCACATGCTTAGCCAGCCGAAACTGCCTTTATTAGGGAATAGACATTCCTTGCGCCTAGGTTTATAGTCTGCATTCTGAAAGTGTTTTATATTCTTCCTTCCACTTATGGCTGTTCAGGGTGATTGAGTTCAAACCCAATCCCTGTGAATTCACCAAGTAACACAATTAGCTGGAGAGGAGAGTAATGCTCGTCTTTCTGAATGAATCTAGGATGCCATACACTTCTCGGAAAAAGCAAAAACCAAAATAGCAGATATTTCTGAGGATTTGACCCCCTTATATGACTAAGTTTTGATGAGGTCACCTGAAATGTTCACTCCTCTACTGTATGTTTCCTTGGTTTGTCTCAATACCATGTAGACAAAGTAATAAGACAGTAGTTCCCAACCCCCAGAGGCTTTACTTGGTCTTACCCAGAATTCCACTGAAGGGACACAAGGTGAATGATGAGACCTGCTTGTCTGTTATAAATCCCAACAAATTGAGGAGGGAATGAGAAGGTTGACACATCATCTCTGAGGACTGGGCTACAGACTCCCAAGTGATTTATTTGCCCATTTCTTTTTATTATGAAAGATGGAAATGATTTAACTCAAACATTTTACAGAGACATTTGCTTAGGATCAACCTATTTCTGGGGGGAAGAAATGCCTGTCTTTATTCTGTTTATTGTTCTCCAAAGTCTTTGTTCTAATCTAGATACAGCCACCAGGCCTCCATCGGCAGATATTTTTTCTTCTTAGAAACAAAAGTAGACCTTTGGAACTTGCTAAGCTCTGCTGTCTTTAGGAGTAACTTGGGTATTGGAAGTTGAACTTTTCCTGACGCCAAATAATAGTTAAAGTGAGTAATGGTGAGGAATTGAGCAGATGTGGTTCAAAGTTGTGCCAGCCAGCTTCCAGCTGTGTGACTCACACATCAGTTAACTTCTAAGACTCAGTTCTTTCTCTGCTAACTGGCATTACTTATAAGGCCTATCTCCTAGAGTTAAATGAGATAACGCTTGTCACATAGTAAGTGCTCAATAAATAACTGCTCTCACACATCAGCATCATCCTCTTCATCCCCACAGCATGAATACCAACACTACTCTAGGTTTTAGCCTTGATGTTTCTTTTTCATTAGATCCCGATGCTGATGCTTCAGTACCTAGGAGACTGGCAGTGGTCCCTTTGGCTTGGGTTGATGTGGACTTAGCCTTGCATTAAATGTTGCAATCATCCTCATTCACCTACAGAATGAAGTCCAGTCCCCTTAGCCTCACTCACATGCATAGAGTACCTTTCTCCTCAACTTGGCCTCCTGTGCACTTTTCCAGGAATTTGTACTTTTCCCACAAGATTATCGAATTGCTACATTTTATTGAAATTATGTACATATAAATCTATCTTCCCCATTAGATCAGAAGCTTCTTAAGGGCAGGGATTGCCTGACATAAGGAAGCTCTTGCTCCAAACATGATTTTAAAGGTGTTTTAAGCATAATGTTGAGATGGGAGGTGATATTCAAATCCCTTTTTTCATTAATAAGAATTCAGAATATGATTGATATAATTACAGTTGGTTCTATATAGAAGTATTTCTAGACATGTGCATATATACAGAGGAATTTCTTTACTCTGTCAACTAAGGAGGCATAAGGAAAGGACAGTCCAGTGTCAATGAGTACACCAACACCAGATGTTGGATTTTATGACATTCTTTAATAAAAGCAACTCAGGGCTCCTTAGTGAAATGACTGATTCTAGGACTGGGGCAGGAAATATACAAGATATACTTGAAGCAACTTGTAGAGCCTTAAAATAAAAATAAAATAAAAAGACTTTTGTAGCACTAACACGCACGTGTGCGCACTCACACACACACACACACACACACACACACACACACAACCACACACATGATGGGAATATATCAGAAGGCCATAAGCTGATAGAAAGAGTTCCCAATGGCCAGAGGCTGGAAAAATTTGACCAACAAATCACTAAAGTAGGATTAGATCATAACTCAAAGTGTAAAATAAATATCCATGAGCATTTTATATGAGAAGCTCGATTCTGCTCTATTGCTATACCCACTGCCAGTGTCTAATTTCCTGGACAGTAAATATTTTGGTCCAGAGTAGAAATTGCTGAAGTTTGAACTCTTAGTCAGCTTCATAAAGAAGCTAAACAGTTAGCTTGCTACCCTCAAATAACCTTGTTCCTAGACTCATGCTGAATTGTATATACATGATTCTATGTCTTTGCTGAGAGAGCTTCATCTAAGTCCTTTTGAGAAACAGTGGTGTGGGAGAAATAGAGAGGATGTCTGCATGACAGGGTGACCCCGGTCAGAAAATTAATGCTCCTCCTTGGGGCCAAGGCTGGCCAGGAGAAAGATTGGCTCTGACCTTGAGGGTTGTACACTGGAGGCCTGCAGAGGTGGTCCAACATGGAGAAAAAAAGGGGGGAAACCATAGCAATTCTGATAGAGTTATTGGATACATTCACTTCCATGTTTAAACCATAAGTCTCTTTCCTAGTCATGTAGACAAAGAATCAGGTAATTGGCTAAATGCCTTTAATTTTCAAACATCTGTAGAGATGTCAGATAAAAACATCCTGAAGTACAAGAACCTTTAGTTAAAATTTCCTTAATAAATAAGCCAGACCCGGAAAGACGATACTGCATAATCTCACTCACATGTGGAATCTTTAAAAAAATCAAACTCGTCGAAGCAGAGAGTAGAGTGATGGTTACCAGGGGCTGGTAGTTGGGGGAAATAGGATGTTGGTCAAAGGGTACAAATTTCCATTAAAAATCCTGGAGATTATAACTAATGTACACAGTGGTGACCGTAATTACCAATACTGTCTTGTGTACTTGAAACTTGCTAAAAGGGTAGGTCTTCAGTGTTCTCACCACACACACACACAAAAGGGGATGCTAACAATTCGAGGTAAAGAATATGCTAATATTTTAATTGTCGTGGTTATTTTGTAATGTGTGTGTGTATATATATGTATACATACATACATATATATATATATTAAATGATCAAGTGTACATCTTCAATAGATACAATTTTTATTGTCAATTATATCTCAATAAAACTAAAGAAAAATTTCATTCATAATTTCTCACACCCATGCGGTGCCTTCAAGTTCCCAAACTGCTTTTGCAAAACTGCCTTTGTCTTTTGGCTCCAGGCAGTATCCTTTCCCATTTTCCTTTAGAAAAAAAGTCAACAATAGATTAAATGATTTTAAATCATCCTGGAGAATGAACTCTCTATAATTTGATAAATCCATGGGAGTGGGCGGTAGTGGGGGGCAGTGAGGAGCAATAAGCAGCCAGGATCTGAGTCGCACCAGCTACATAAATTGCCAGGCTTCATGCAAAATGAAAATGGGGGCTCATTGTCAAAAATTATTAACACTTTTAAGAGGGTGACAGCAGAATATTAAACCAGGCATGTCAAGGTCACATACCCATGAAGCTAGCCCTGGTCTTGAAGTACCACAAAAATGGGCTCTGATCCTGGCTGTGCCTTTCAGTAATTGTGTAACTTTAGGTGTGTTTCTTGTGCACTTTTACTCTGTCTGAAAAATAATAATAAGAGAGTTTACCTTGTTTTTACAGCATTAGATGAGACAATGAATGCAAAAACAAAATATGTTGTATTGTAAACATTTAAAAAATTAATAGCAATAATAATGACATTAATAATAATAATAACTCAAGTAAGAAGGGGAGAGCAATCAGGCATTGGTTGGTGGCATTGACTCATCCCTCCCGTCAGGGTCCCCTCCCCTGTGCAGACATGGTGTGGTCATGGTCGGGAGAGCTGCTGCCTTCTGCTGCCCCACACCCCACCTCAGCTGGCGGCCAGTTGCTGGCTCCCACCTGCAGGCCTCAGAAGAGACCATCTGGAACTGGCATTTGACACTGCCCACAGTGTAGAAGAGACCACAAAGTGAGGTCAGGGGACTGCTACAGCGGTCATCTCCTTGACAAGGGCATGTGTTTCCATTTACTGCAGTCTTGTTCCTCTAGAATCCCAGTCCCTCATGATGCTCTGAAATTTCCTGAGGGCCTTGTGCTTGACCTCCACACCTGGGTCTGTTGCGTTGGCTTCCTGCTGTGGCTGCCCGCCCTCTGGCCTGCCTGTGCACCCCCTCGTTGACCTTCAGAGGGCCAGACCTCATAGCGTGTGTGCCCTGTGGCCTTCTTGTCTCTACACTCTCGCTGACCCGATGCCATGACGTCTGTATTTGCCCTCGGGCTGCATGCTGACTCTGTATCAATTGAACACCCTTTCAGTTTTGGCCATTTTCCCAGAACATTGACCCCCAGCTGCCTGGAGCCTGTCCACCAGTGCCCTGGAACACACTGGCAAAATGCAGTCCACTCACCCACCCAGCCTGGCCCTGCTCTCAGTGCTCTCGTAAGGACACAGAACAGCATCTAGTGGAAACTTCTCCACCTGCCTTGACTTGGGTGGGACCCAAGCGTGTGATTCATATAGTCTAATCGCCAACAGCATCGGTCACTCTGCTTTAGTCAACAACACTGGAAAGAGCTGTTTTCCATCTAAGGAGCCCTCCCTTCTCCTTGCCTGTGGGAAGGAAAAATGGTTGGGGCATTTTTCCCTTTGGGGTCAGCAAGAGTTCTCCATGAACATGCTTCTTTGTTCTTTTTGGTTTGATTATATTGTTTTAAAAAAAATTCAAGTCGGCTTAGTGCAGAATTAACCCTTTGGGATGTTATATATTAGTTGACAATCCTTAATACCAAAGCATTTATTTTTCATTTGGTGGGTATTGTGGCAGTGAGCCAAATTGCAGCAGAAAGATTAATAGTCCATCTACTTATGCTTTCACTGTGCTTAATATTGTGCGAGAGCAGTATCAAGCTGCTCTCACTCACCAATAGGCGCTTACAGTCTAACTGGGATGACCTAATGTGCTTCAAAATGTGTGTCTTTGGATACTGAAAAATGATTCTAAGGCAAAGGCTTTTTTTGACCCATCAGTGGTAGTGACAGCATGGTCTGGGCAGCCAATGAAATGTCAAAGTTAAAATAATCTTAACTTCACTCATTAGCTGCATTCGACACAGTGATCACTCTCTCCTTGAAACTCTTTCTTTACTCTCTGGATGTCTCCTTCTTGGTTCTTTTTCCAACTCATGGACTATTTCTATTCTGTCTCCTTGCAATTCCTCCTCATCTTCCAGGCCTGCAAATATCCGAATGCCCCTTGGCTCGGTGCTAGGGGAAATCTTCCACTTGCCCTTTAGGTTCTCACTTCACGCCCATGCTCCCTGCTTCAGCAACCTACTCTGTGCCCTGGGAGGCTGACCTCTGCCAATCACATTATAGACTTCAGGGCCCGTTGTGGAAATCTTAACTCTCTGTACCTCAGAATGTAACTTTATATGGAAATAGAGTCACTGTGGATGTACATAGTTAAAATGAAGTTAGGTTATTGAAGCCGAGTGGTCTCCTAATCCAATGTGACTGATGTCCTTATAAAAAGGGAAAATGTGGACACAGACATGTAATGTACACAGGGAGAAAGCCATGTAACAATGAAGGCAGAGTCATGGTGATCCGTCTATAAGCTAGGGGACATCGAAATTGTCAGTAAACTGTTAGAAGCCAGAAGAACATGGTGAGGATTCTCTCTCACAGTCCTTAGAAGGAACCAATTCTGCTAACATCTTGATCTTGGACTTCTGGTTTCTGAAACTGTGAGACAATGCATTTCTGTTAACTGTGGCACCCAGTTTGTGGTCCTTTGCTGCAGCAGCCCTGGCAAACTAGTACAGTGCCTCTTGTTTCTCGTTGGGTTCAGCCCATGGGGATCTGGCAGGAGACTAGAGAGAGGAGGAGAGTGGAACAGGCTAGGCAGACCCTGGCACCCACTATGACACTCACACTTTGCCCCAGCACACTCTGTCCTCATTTCCTGCTTTAGTTTTCTTCACAGAAATAAGTACATAGAACATACATTATGACCTACTTGTTTGTTGCCTGCACTGTTTTCCCCATTACCATCAACAACAACAACAATAACAACAACAAAATCCCTAAAACTAATGTCTCAGCTCGAACAGTCAAGGGAAGAGAAATTCCCTCTTACTTGCAGTAGGATCAGCCTTTTAGTTCTATTGAGGCCTTTAGCGGATTGAATAAACTGATCCATGGAGGGAGGGTTATCTGCTTTACTCAGTCTACTGATTCAAATGTTAATCTCATCCAAAAACATCCTCACAAATACACCTGGATTAATGTTTTACCCAATATTAGGTAACCCTGATGTCCAGTCAAGATGACATGTAAAAATTAACCATCACACTCAATTTTAGCTCCCTTTTCACGTAGTCAACTCTTATTCTGAGGTCTCAGCTGGGATGTCCCTTGTGACAGATGGGCTCCAAACTCCTGTGGTCATGATTAACTCTTTGTTCAATGTAATCATGGAGCAAACTCTTCCTTCTTATAATATTTTTGCACTCCTGGATTGAAATTTTGAGTTGGTTTAGGGAGTGACTATTTCTTGGGCTTTTAGCGTTATGACTGTATCCTATAGTATGGCACAATCCTAGAGGAGAGGAAGTACTCCAGAATATTTTTTCAAATATGCAAATGAATAATAATCTACTGAAGACCCAGAATCCTGCATTCTTTTCAGATGAGAACATAAGTGAAGAATGTTAAGTAAAAAAAAAGAAAGGAGGTGGTGAAGTTTTATAGTGTGATAGAATCTTATAAACACTAAGGCAGAATGGGAGAGATCATTCGAATTATATGGCAATTTTGAGAAAACATTACACAATTTATTGTGTTGGAAAAACTTCAAAGAACTTAGTGAGCCTCAGATTAGGGTTTACAGGTTTCTCAGATTTTCCTTCTGAATCCATTTTTCCATTCAAATGGTGGAAACCATGCTGGCAGCTTCAACATCACAGCAATTCTGTTAGAAATATGGACTCTCAGGACCCACCTTGGACCTACTGAATCAAAATCCACATTTGAATGTGATCCCCAAGTGATGTGAGAAGCTTGAGAAACTCTGAGCTATGCAGCTAACCAGCAGCATGCCTTTGGAGAAGTCACTTAATTTCTAGACCAAATTAGCTCATCTGGAACCTAGGGACAGTGATAGTTAAGGTTGTAACAACCAAATGAGATTTTTCCTACTGGTGTCAACGCCTGGAATAGGATAGAAGCTCAATGGGTTGACTTTTTCCTTTATCATGGAAGCCATGGGTGAATGGCAGTGGGCAGAATGGATCTGTGTTTGCTTCTCTAGATGCTATCATGGTGAAGTACTCACTGAAGTACCACTGTTCTCAGCCTTTAAAGCTTGCTTTTGTTAAATTCCCCATGGATATATGCAGAGAACATGATCAGTACCACATGGTTTTTCCATGTTATTTATGGTTGCTTTCTTTTACCTTGTGGAATCCACTTTGTATATTTTATTGGATATTTACCAATATTTATTGGATAATAATTATATGTAATTATATAATTACATCTGTGCTTATGCTGTTGTAGACTCAGGAGATAAAAAATGTAAGGACTCTGTCCTGGATGAATTTATAACATATTAGAGAAGTACAAACATAAAAATATATAAATTAAGTCAGAAATTGTGATGTGCTAGCCAAGGAGGCTAAGAAAGTCAGAGAATGGAAACATTTCTTCTTATATATTTATGTTCCTATAGTAGTTGTTATCTCAATTTATTTTCCATTGTAGAACTAAATATTTAATAAAGATACCTAGGCTTACCCTACAGAATTCATGCTTACTTTTTTACTGTGCTTTTGTTTTGAGCAAGATTTATTCTCTTTCATATTTAAAAAATTGGAATTAATATGCTCTTTCCGAACAGTTCAATTTAATTACTACTTTAAAATTCAAAGAGAAATATTATTAAATATTAATAGACCAATCTGCAAAAACAAATTTCTCTGCAAGTTTGGCTTAGGTAAATGAGTATGTGAGAAAGTATGACAGAGCTTAAGAAATAATAGAACTAGGAAGCAGGTTGCATTTTTTAGATCTTCTTTTCCTTATTTGTATAACAATTGAATCTTAGGAGTTCTACAGGCCTCTCTTTGCTGGTTGTTACAAAGGAAAAGGTTTATTAAAGGCATTCAGGTAATATTAGTGAGGGAAGTGGCCTGATATAATATGCAAAAGGGAGCGATGAAGACTATGGCAAATTGAAGAAAATTTGCTTTGTGTAAGAGGACAGACATCACTTATGTTCAGCTGAATGTGCCATGTGGGATGTCCAGTGCTACTTTTCAAGGAAATTAGAAATCCATGTTTTTATGTGAAATATCCTTTTGTTTTTTTAGAAATATTGTTTCAATTTTAAACATAATACATGCCAAACTAAGCGTATCTCCATGCTAAACAGAGCCTTCAGGCTTCGAGTTTGCACCTTCTCGTGTTCATCAAGGGTCCATGAGCAGTCAGTCATCAATCACAGTGGACCAAGAGAGTCAATAACCACCACTCAGTGATTCTCAGCCCAGACAAAGCATGAGGCTCATTTGAAAAAGCATTTTGTACCCAGCAGGCCTGGACTCCATGTGCCACGAATCTGATTCAATCAGTTTTGGGTTGGTGTCTAGCGTTAGTGGTTTAAAAAATGCCACAAGTGATCTTAGAGAGCAGCTAGGTCCGAGAACTGCTGTCTTAAAGAAACCTTTTCATCTCTGCCATGGATGCTGCCACCTCACCTTGTTCCCTGACTTCTGGGGACCCCAGAGCTGTGTGGGGCCTTCTTCTAGCCACTCTTACCTTGGTCATCATTCTAGAGCCTTTATTGGTCACCAGAGACTGTGAAGAAGTTACAAACTATTTCCTTTCTCAAGCATGTCATTGATTTAGGCTCAAGTGCAGTTTATAGCAACTCTGTACCCAGCCTCATTCCATACTTCATTGTTTCACACTTCCCTACCAGGTGCAGAGCGGGAAGGAGAGAACCAGGAGAGAGATCCTCTTGCTATTTTTCAATTTGATGCTGCCTAAACAATATTCATAACAAGCACTGTGGTAAATCTCTCATTTACCGTTCCAGTTTTCTCCTGTTTTGGTGCACTTTTATATTTTTACTCTCTCTAAGTATTGAAAACAAATTAAGTTCAGCAAAATAGAAGATCCAGGGAATACAGCAAATAATTATTCCTGCCAAGCACGAGTATTTAGCACCTGCCTGTTTGGGACACATTCAAATTGGTTTGCTTTATATGTGCTACGAAACTGTTCCCTGGGGCTGAGGGAGTCTCTTTTGGACTTACTTGTTATTTATGTATTTATTCAATTTTTGAAAATGTAAGCAATAGGTGAATTAGGTTAGGTTGCAATGTCTCTGGGTACAGCCACGAGATTTTAGAAAGTCGCATTTTGTCTGGATCTCACATTGGAGTCAGGCTTGGGTTATCAATCTTTAGACCTGGGGCCGGATGGATTATATTAAAGTAAGACTTTGTACACTTTCGTATAACTCATTTTTGTCACGCAGCATTATATTTCTCAGTGGCTCGCGGTTCACAAATGCCTCATAAATATTTTGTGAATGAAGGTTTGGGCATGATAGTTTGTCAGAGCCAGAAAGAATTGATGGGAGAGATGGAAGAAAAGGAAAGTGGGCTGCAGACTTTTCCTTGTTCTTACGTTTCTTAGAGACCTGATTTAGAGGCCTGTGAAGTTTCTCCTTAATTACTTCAGAGATGCTTTTGGAAAATGCAACTCTAAATGGAGCGCAGGATGATTTATGGCCCTGGTTTATGAGATGGAATTAAAAATTCAAACCAGAATGTGGAACGGCGGCAGCGTGGGGCTTCTCGCTGAGCGGCGGTGAGCGCTGCCAGTCATTGCACTGCACCTGCTCGTGGAGGAGCACGCTGGTACCTGCCCATTTGCCGGGGCTCAGCGGGATGGAACGACACACTCCCAGATCAGTGATGGCAGGAAAAAAAAATTCTTTGTGAGGAATTGGGAGAAACTCCCCAGATTTTGAAATGAGAACAGCTGGTGCCTTCCACAGTGCAGGACAGTCTGAGGATGCCTGCAGTATGGACTTCAGGCCCTGGAAGTCAAGAGCCCATGGATCTGCTTTTTTATCTGTAGAATGGGGTTGGTGACAACTACAGGCTGTTCTTTAAGAATGAAAAAAATCATATTTCGAGAAGCCGCTGGTGAACTAGAGAATGGAATATAAATGTGGATTACAGCGTGTTATTCTTACCCCCCAAAGGAAACTGTCTTAAGATTTTCTCGTGTGTCATTAGCACGAAGGAGAACAGCTGCTTCACAATTTGGTGACATACCTTAAGAGTGCCAGGGGCCAACGAACCTGACTTTGTGTGAAAATTCTCCAGCTTTTGCCCACTAGCGTCCATTTATTCTTCAAGATGCCCTGGTTATTGTGTTGGGTCAGTACTCAGTCTACTCAGCTGCGCAAAGAAGATGCAATTTCTTCATCGCATCTCCCACTGATCTGCTCTTCTTACCCTCATCCTCCTGCTAAACTGTCAGGATAGATCAGCCTGGTAACCTGAGTCTCATACAATAATTAAGAATATCCCTTTTGGTTTCGGTTTGCAAGTAAAATGCTAAGTTCCCCAATTTCTATAATTTGCTCCCCAGCACTCGTCAAAAATGGCTTCTGTGACATCTAGGCAGCCCAGTGTTGGGGTTCTAAGGTCTAGGCTGAATCCCTTGGCTCTTCTGTTCTCTGAGTGATGTCCTTCTCTACTTGGGCCTTCCTAGCATTCGCGGCTGGGACAACTTGTGATGTGTTTGATTTTGCTGTTAGGTTCAGCGGCCCTCCTCTGCATCTTCGGTGCTCCTGCTTCTTTGTGGTCCTCTTTGAGTCTCAGCTACATTCCCTTTCCACCCCTGGCTCAGTCCTGATATGGGGGTCTCCTCTCATCATCAGAGGGGCTTATTGTTTCCCCACTCAACTGCCTTGCAGTCACTGCTCATAAACTGGCAGGACATCCTAGGACCTGCCCATACTATACTGGGACCAAGAGGGGCTCAAGAAAGTTACACACTGGTCAGTCCTCTGATTACCATGTTAGGGTTATTCATTATCTTTGATGTCACCACTTCTTATTACCCTTTACTTTTCACCAGGTTGGTGCAGTAATGATCTATAATAAAATCTTTTCTAGAGTATTTTGCTCCTCGTTTTTTCATCTATTTACTTAAAATACCTTCTTATCTTTCAGTCTAAGTCTGGAGAAAGGAGAGTGGCCCCTCTTGCACACCACTTCTCAGTCCCCAGGGACTGCAAAAGGTTAGAAGTGTCTTTGCTCTGAGCGCATCTTCCTCTTATTCTGGCAAACAAGCCCGTGGCCTGGTTGTCATCTTCAAAGGAGCATCTTAGAAGTGCTGTGGAAAACTCTTCAGGGTCTGTTCTTGATGCAAGAATGCTTTACCCTTTCAACCAATATTTCTGAACAAAATTTGGCTTCGAAGCCTATCATCTTACTGTGAAATCTTATTTTGAATTCCAGAACAATCCGAATGTTACAATTCAAATATATCCCCTCAATGTGCCTGCACACATATGCACGCACACACACACACACACACACACACACACACACACACACACACACACACAAAGTATAAGATACAGTTCTAGGTGTCACGAATGTTATTGTTAAGAAATCAATAAAATCCCTGCCTCCAAAGAGCTGTCTTTCTAGAGGGAGGTGATAGATACCAAACCAAATGAATAAGTAAAATAAATATATGTGATAATGATACATGTTATAAAAAAAGACACAATAAAGCAAGAGAGTATAATGGTAAATGCTGCAGTTGGAGGCTAGGTTTTGCTTTAAAAGTGACATTTGAAAAAGATCTGATGGAAGTTAGAGAGCGAGCCGCATGGATTATCCAGGAGAATGTCAAACTAGAGAAGGTCATATAAAAACCTCAAAATAGAAATGCATGTTAATACTTTTTAAAATAGTTGTTACTATGTCATCACTGATTCTGAAAAGATAATGCTGTGTTTTAGCCAGATATACCCAGACTAAATATTATTAACAAATTATGTTTCCTAAAGTATCACAGAGATCATGCCATGTCCACGTTCAAAAATCCGTGGGGGCTCTTTTATTATTTATGTGGAAAACTCATTTATTTATTCATGTAAAATATAATAAGAGCTGGGGTAAAACATAAATGTGATGTAGTCCCTGCTTCTGGGAGACTCTTGATTTAAGGAGGATGGACCTACTTATATAAGCATGCAGTAAGATCAGCGCCAGAAACATGCACGGCGTCTGATGAGCCATCTAATATGCCCTGGGTTGGAGTGGGAGAACAGGAGAGGCCCAGAGAAAGCAACGTCTGAGCTGAGTCTTCAATATTCATAGCACTTACCCAAGCAACACCAGGCAAGAGTGCAATCTGAGCACAAGGGGCAGTACCAGTCAAGGCAAGGTGGGGGCATGTGGGTGAACTGAAGGCAGCTCATAGCTGCTGGAAGGAAGGTGTGGGGCAGGCGATGGACAGAAAGAAAGCTCAAGGTGTGGACAGATCAACGAAAAGTCATATTAAGTCTAGATTCATTCACAGACATGCCTTGCTTACCAGGCACATCTCCAACAGCTCAGTCGCTCCAGCCTCTACTTAAGTTACACTGGGTGTCAGGAGTGTCCTCCCACTACTGTCCACTCCCACAAAATGTATTCATCTCTTAAGTCCTGATTACAGCCTGCCAAAGCCAAGGAGCCCTCCTTCATTATAGCTTTCCTGGGCGATCTCACAAATTTTGCCACATACCCTTAGCTTTCACTCATTGTCGTTCAGTCACTGCTGCCTCTTGTCATATACATGTCTCACGTATGTCTAGTTTCCTTTCACAGATTATAATTTTGAGGACAAAAACTGCCTCGTGTTTCTCCTACATGGTGCAATACAATGCTCTGTGAGTAGTAATCCAATAAGTCCTTGTTGGAAAATGCATCACATTACTTTAGACCTACACTGCTCTACACAATAGTCACTAGCCACAGGTAGCTATTTGAATTAATTAAAATTAAAAAATATAAAAAATTCGGTTTCTCAGTCTCATCAGTCACTTTTTAAGTGCTTAATAGCCCATATGTGGCCAGAAGCTGCTCTATTGGGCGACACGGAAAACACTTCTATCATTACAAGAAGTTCTATTGGCCAATCCTACTTTAGAATACTTTTTAAAGGAATTTCCAGATGACAACCACTTCAAACCACTTTAAAATCACGTCAAAAGAGCACTGCTCAATTCTGTTGCATCCGATGTTAAAGCTATTGATAAAATGTTATAATCTGACTCCAGATAATTTATTTTTATAAACTTGGCAACAGATATTTATTGAAGAAATAAGGGTAGTAGCATTATATTGATGTTGACTTTGTGCCAGATATTATGCTAACACATCATGTATATTTTATGCCACATATATTTTTAATTTAATCTTTAGAACAGCCCTTTGAAATATATATTATTAAAGAAGAGAGAACTGAAGTCATTTTAGTGAAAGACTTGCTTGTGATATACAGTCAAAAAGAGGTAGAGCCAATGTTCCAAATCAGGCCTTGCTGACCCCACAATCATCCAGAGACTATTTCATATTTTATATATAATTATGTATGAACCTATATATGTATGTTTATCAATATCAGCAACCTAGATCTGAGAAATGTTACCATTTTCTATACTTGCTATAAATGAAGACCTAGAGGTTTAAAACCGTATAGAACCCTTCCCAGATCCCATTTTTTTTTCTTCACTCTGCAAAGATGACTACTGTCTTGAAGTGAACATGTACCTTTTCACTGAGGTCTTAATATGCTAAATGTATACATAGACGTACCTAAACACAGTATATAGTATTATTTTTGAAGAGCTTTAAAATAATAAAAGGTAATAGTCTACAATTTATAATTTCATTCAACAATTTTTTTCAAGATTAATTTCAGTCGATATATGTTGCTTTGATTCATTTATCTCCACTGTTCTATATTCATTGTGTGGACGTAGTACAGTTTATTTATCTTACTGATAGAGGTGTATATTGTTTCTAATTGTTCTCTATTATTTTATGCCATGCTGTAGAGAAGATCTACACGTATGTTTCCTTAAGCAAATAACAAACATTTCTCTAGGATATATACCTTGGAAGGGAATTGTAAAGTGCTTGGTTTATATGCATCCATATGTATATAGATAGCAGTAAATTGCTCTCAATTTCAACTTATATTAAAATTGACAGTAGTTGAAATTTCCTATTTTCACATGCTCCTGCAATACTTAGAATTTTCAGACTTTAATTTTTGCCATTCTAATGAATATTAAATAGTATTTCATTTTTGTTTTAATTTTTATTTCCTTGATCATAGTGAAGTTGAACCCATTTTTTTACATGTAGTGGTCATTCATATTTTCTCTTCTGTGACCTGCTGAACCATAAAAATTGACCATATTTCCATTTGACAATTTATTTTTTTATTTTGATTAGTTAAAGTTCTTGATATGTTCTGATTACTAATCCTTTGTTATTTATGTGAGGAGCAAATAACTTTCCAGGTTGTCTTTTGTTTTTCTCCTCACTTTGTTGATAGAAATTTTAAAGTTCAGTTAGTCAGATTGGTAATTTCCTTTCTCAGGGTTCACACTCTTAGTGTATTACTTAAGATTTGTTTTTTTTTTATTTGTTGCAACATCATAAAAGTAGCCTATTATGTTTTCTTGTAAAAGTTTTAAAGCTTTACTTTTTACCTTTAGGATCTTTGTCAATCTGGATTTTATTTTTGTGGCTCATGTAATATATATATCTGATTTTATTTTATTTTTTTATATAGGTAACCAATTTGATGCTTTTGACTAGCCACCTCCCTCTGTATGCAGAATGTAGTTATTATTTATCAAATCCAAGTATATATATGAACCTGGACCTGGTCTCTCTTCTCTGCCACTCGTCTTTTTGTTTATCCCATTGTTTACAATTTTGTAATTTTTGATATCTTATAGTCACTTATTTGCCCTCTTCATTCTTATCCGAAATTGGCTTAGCTAGTTAGTCTTGGCCTTTCCGTTTTCTTTCTGAGTTTCTGTAGCTTCCTGACAAGTTTCAGTCTGTGCTTTTTTCATTCTGCCAAAAGACTTCTATTGTAGGTCCCAGGTTGGTAATAACGAACTCAGAGAAGATCATTTAATGCTATTTCTGAAAGATAAAAGTCTGTCTCAGGAAGAATGGTGAGGTTAAATCATAAGCTGACATTGGGGAGGAGGTTGGCCCTGACAAGACAGGGACTTTGGCCAGAATTGGATGGAGAGAGAGAGGTGAGAATGAGCTGCTCACTCTGCAGAACTAAAGCTAAATGTATTGTCCATCCAAGAAGGGCCAGAATTAATGTTAGATCCATTCTGAGCAGGATATTGGGATGGCCAGGGTCTATGACAATTGCCTGGATACCTTGAGGGGATGTTAGTTATTTAGCAAAAAGCTCACTTGAATAGAGTCATTGTGAATGAAGGTAGCCTTGCTCTAGCTACTACCCCTTCCCTAGAAAAAGATCTCCTCCCATCTTAATGAAACAATATAGTCCTGTGGTGTAAGGAGACCTATCAAACCCAACAGGTGTGGCTTTTAGCCCCACACCATCGTCATGGAGGTGAGTGACCCCAGGCGAGGTTCTTGGTCTTCTCTATGAAATGAAGATGACCCTAATATGTTTCTCATGAGTGAGAAAAGTACCAAGGGAGTGCCTGGCAAACCCTAAGTGCTCAGGTAATGTTGTTTTATTCCCTTAAATACAACTAATCTATTCAAAGTGATCAGGTCCCCAAATGCCAGAAACTGTGTCCTCATCTATTCAGCATCCTCTTGTCCTCTTCATTTGAGAAATGCACATCATTCTGGTGCATGTATCATTTCCATCTGCTGAGAATAATGGCTCATTATCACATTGTGAGCCGTGCTTATGAATGTCTCATGTCTCATGTGATCCTTTTTCTTTCAAGCTTTAGACTGGGCTCAAAACTTGGCCACTTTTCACTTCCTATATAGGGAAAGTGACTTGACTTTTCTGTGCCTCAGCTTCCTCCTCTGTAAATGAGATAAGTCATAGTGAGGGTTACTAATATACTTAAATGAATGAATATGTAAAAGTGCTTAGTGGAATGCTAAGCACATATAGGTCCTCTAAAACAATAGGTTAGATAAAATGAATGAACTAGATGGTGTAGTGTTAAGAGTTTATTCGCTGGTGCCCCATTATCTAGGTCAAATGCAGACTCTGCCATTTGTTAGTTGCATGCCTTTGGGAAATTTTCTTAAAGTTACTTATCCCCTCTCAGCCCCAGGTCCTCCCTTATTAACTAGGAAAATAATGTTCATCTCAGAGGGTCATTCTGAGGATTAGCAGGAATATTGTATGTCAACTGGCTGGCACACTGAAACTGCTCGGGAAATAGGAGTTTTTATTATCACCACTCTCATAGCACAGGGTCGCTTCCTTAAGGCCTTGTAAAATTTGGAATAAAATTTAGGTCAAGGGTGAGGGAGAGGGCTAACCTAATGTAATGGAAGTTCTATATTAAATAGATGTGAGGAGCACACCTTGTTGGTAGGGCTCTGGGAGAACTGCTCTATACTCCTTTATGCCACCCAACTGACAGGAGACCTAACTCATCTCATCCAAAATGAGTAAGTCCCAGTGGCAGTGTGGGCATGAGACAAGATCTGAAGCTTTCTTAGTTTCTGTCCAAAGACTGCTTGGCTCCCTTAAAAAGGAGTGTCACATCCCCACACTCGGCTTTGCCATGAGGAGAAGAGACAGTGTTTTCTTTTCATCCCAAGTCACTGAGGGTGACAAGAAGCATCTGGATATATTTCTTTTCTTCTATACACCTCAGGATGGACATCCCAACCTCCCTCCAGATGAGAAAGAGAGCAAAGTGAGGCTTTGAAATGACTTTAATCTTGAAGAAGTAGAATGTAATTACAAAATAAAACTTCAGTATCACAGCCGTGGTTATCCACCCAAATACAATCTTTTTACAGTTTGTGAATTCAGCTTCCTATTCATTATGTCTCTCTCTCAGCCAGTGGACGTATTCGAATCATAAATGAATTCTTAATAGCTTCAAACCAAAGGAATTATATCACAAAGGTCACTGTTTATTTTCTAAATGGCTTTTTGTAATGTAATATCAAATATCTATTAGAAAATTTATTCTTTCTGAAACTGGTTGCAGATAAAGAGGCCACTTTCCTCAAAGCTCCAGGGAAACGATGTCATTTTAAAGACACTGCAGTCAATAGTGGCTCCAAGGGTGGCCCTATACCTGGACACACGTGATCACAGGCTTTTGTTTCAGGAAAAGTGAACTGTATAGCTCAATGACACTGAAAGCCTGTACTTGCTAGGCCATAAGACTGGATACTGAGAAATTTACAGTGACTTAAGAAAGATAAAAATGAATCTATTGTTCTCCCAAGAATCCAGACTGATGTGGAAGCTCTGTTGTAGCACACAGTCCTCAGAAATCAAAGTTTCTTCATAAGGCTCCTCACCCTGGGTCAGCACATATCTGGGTTCTAGCCATTATAAAGAATAAAGAGCTCGGAGAGTCACATGCCTTGTTCTTAAGTCCTTGACTCAGAAGTCTCACATGCCTCCCTTGTGCTCCTGTGCCATTGGTCCAAACATGGTCACATGGCACATGTTCTATAAGGGATCTTGGGATATGTAGTCTTTATTCTGGACAGCGATGCTCTGAGCTAATAACCCACAGCCACAGGGGTGAAAGAAAAGATTAGTTCAGAGCTCAGGTAGATTTTGTATTAGTAGGGCCTGAAGACTTTGATTCTGATATATACAGGGCCTAAGAGAAGTTCATGTTCTGAGCCAGCTCTCAAAGCCTTAATTCACCCCAGTCGAACCTGCCACCCCATCTGTATCTGGAACTTTTTGTCTTGGCAACAGATTTTTCAGGTAGTGCCCTTATTTTAGACTTTTTTATCTAGTCTAGTCGAGTAGATGAAAGATAAGTTATTTATAATACAAGTAAAAAGTTATCTGTGCCATACAAGAGATTCTAATCAAGCATTAGGCAGTTCAGAATGTGAAGTGAATATTTCCCATACAAATACTACCCCTTCCTTGATCCACTCACTGTCCACTCCTTATCCGTTTATAAAGCCTAGTGACATTAGCTCTAGGCTTTAAATGACTTGGACAGATGGCAGTGAAGGAGAGGATGTTCTAAGCTGAGTGAACAAATGGATGGGGAATCACTTTGGTTCAGTGCACAGGCAGCCAAGGCTGAGAAATGGCAGATAAGAAAGGAAGACACAGCAAGCTGGGGCCAGATCTTACGAAAGGTGTTGGTATTTCTCTTCACTAGTAGCTTTGCTAACATGGAACATGTATATGAAATTCCACTCACTCAGGAAACTTATCCACCAGGGAGAAAATAAAATGAAATATGCAGATGTTGTTTTACCTGAGGTGGAGAAAAGAGCTAGCATAAACTGTGACAACCAGTGTTTTAAAACATGTTTTCACAGAAATCATAAGCCCAGTGACTATTGGACTACTGTTTTGGGTGCTCGCATATGAGTGTTTTCCTTTTTATGGAATTTCAGAGGAGAGCTTTTTGTAACTATAGACCAGAAAGTAGGGGAAAAACCAATTTGGAGAAAAGAATTCAGGAAGCTGGATGAAGTCACCACAGTATCAGAAACAGATGTGGCTAAAGATATAAGTAATTTCTTTTTTATTTATTGGACCTAAAAGATGTTACGAATGTCCCTGAGAAGTTTCTTATTTGTTTGTTTGGTCCTTTGGTTTGTTATTTTTTTACCCTCGGGGAAAATTATTTTTAAAATGGATGTGTGACATATTAAACTATGGAATTGTTTACTTAATCTCTCTGAACTTCAGTTTCCTTATCTATAAATGGGGAGTGATATTATAATGGATGATTATTGTCAGTATTAAATGCAAGTGTCTAGCACCTAATAAACTAGGTTATGTTAGAGATGATAATGATGAATAAATGTTAGAGATGATGATGATGATGATGATGATGATAATGATGATGATGCTCATGGTGGTGATGATGACGATGGTGATGATGGAGGAGGAGAGGAGAGGCCTCTACATTTTAAACTATGAAATCCATTCCAGTGAAAACTCTGGTGTTCTAAATTCGTTTTAATAAAATTATATTTGTGTAAATGTAAATAAACCAGAACAAAAACATCCAGTTCTTCTGAAGTAAAGCACTTATTCTGTGACTACATGGAAGGCTAAAAATACCCCTATCAAGCAAATATATGTTGAGCCTGTCACACACAACAAAGTTTTCAATATGTTTATTTTTTTTCTATCAATACGGGTCTGTTTTTGAGATGTTTATTACAGAAACTGGTAATATATCAATAATTTTTCTTCCTCCTATTTCTTCTTTCTCTTCTTCTTTTTCTATTCTATCTCCTCTACTTCTTTAGAATCACATTATTATAATGATCAATAATAATAAACAACTTTTTTTTTCTGTATCCCTCTTCCTCTTTTTCTGGATCCTTCTTTCTTCCACTTTATATAGTTCAGGAAGCCATGACCCTTCCTTCCTTCTCTTCCACTAGCCCCAGATGAAGACACACATAAGGACCTGTCCAAGCAGAGTAACTCAGCTCCCTGGACATGGTGATTTATGTGGAGCTGGGATCTTCCCCAAACAAAGTCAAGTATAGGCTTGTCAGATATTTGAGATGTGTCCTATAGAAGCTGTGAAAGACATAAGTTCTCTTCCTTTATGATAAAAAAAAAATGTATGCAAAGGTTACTTGTGGCCTTTTCCCCCCATAGTCACTTGGAAGAGTCTATTTGCAGAGGAGGAAACCAATACAAAAATAGAATTGAAAGTGTGGTGTGTGTGTGTGTGAAAGAGAGAGAGAGAGAGAGAGAGAGAGAGACAGAGACAGAGCCACTGAGGGAAAGAATTAGGAAGTGGTTTAATAACAGTTTTTAATATCTAAATTAAAAATTTCTCAATTCATATCTGTGCATAAAGTTTTTAGTTGTGATAAAATACATTTTTAAAACTTGAACCTGTTTAAACTGGGTTTCTGTCATTTATATTCCCAAATATCTATTGAATAAAACTTTGAGGGAATGAATTAACTTAAGATTCAAGGTATTAGTTCTAGCACTTAAATTTTTAATCAAAAGTAGACATGCAAATATATTTCTTTTCAGAGCACTCTTGTTAGACATGAGTAGTTAGATCAATTAAATTTTTTGGTCTGGTCTGAATAAGTCACGTTCAGTAGACAACTCAATTTGAAATAAAATTTCTTTAAAGTTTTCAAACAGAAAGGAATTTTACTGTATGGTTTGTTTTATAAACAGTAGTATTTTTATATTTGTTTATAAAATTTATAAGATTTACAAACAATAATGTACAAAAAATACTAACATTTATTCTGAGTGTCTTGAAATAGAAAATTTTAAAAATCTGACATTTTTCATTTGCTTTTGATTTCATATTTAGATGGAATGAAGTAAATAGGGTAAATGTTTCACATATGTAAATACTGGCATTACAGTTCTATTAATCATGGAGTACAACATTTGATATTCTCAATTAAAACCCTTAATTTGCCTGCTACGGTGCCTGCAGTCCTTTGAGTAATTGCTCTCTTATTTTCCTGGATCACTTATTTAGGAAAAATAAAATAATGAAATGGTCTTAAAATGAAAAGGCCTGAAAAGAGCGCTCTTATTTAAATTACAATACTTCACACTCATCTGAGATTTCTTCATCTTTGCAATCACGCAGCTGTTTTCCTCAGGGTGTTCTCACAAGTTCATAAAGAAAAAAATTGTTATGAGCCTTCCCAAACCCCAAGGAAGGCAGCTGTGTTTTTGATAAACTGGGCTACGGTTTCAACACTTCAAGCTATAGAGAAATTTACACGGGAATTTTCTGCATTATATATCCATGAGCCATATATTTTCAACAGTAACAACGTGCCCTGTAGTTAGTCAAACTTTACACAGCGAGGCGATCAGGCTGAACACTGCGAAATTAAAAACCTGACCTTCAGCAGAAGTCCCTGCTCTAAGCATACAGAATGTCACTCACTCTGACCTGCTAAAAAACGCAAGGGAAATTAAGGAAGGGTGAAGAGATGCTTTGGCTGAACTCCCCCATCAGAGGTCTGCGCGTCGCATTTTCCTCCAAGTTCAGTAGAGGGGATGTGTCATAAATCAGGGGCATTATCCGAAGATCTCAGGAAAAGAAAAGTCTACCAGAGCTGGAGTGATTGAAGAGTTGGGACTCTGCCAAGCCCAAACTCTCTCGGTTCGTGAGCCTGTGCTGAATCCTCCCTGCTCTCTCACCTTTGCTGTCAAAGTCCTTATCCTTCTGCTTCTGGACAGAGAAAGAAACATTCCCAGATTGAATATCCTTGAGAGCTTTCTGCATACCTTTGCAAGGAGTGACCTAGGTTGTGTCCAACCAATTGCAAGAAAATGTGCAGGGGAGACACTAATCAGTGTGTTCAGTTGTGGAGAGTGTGAACTTGCCTTGCCTGGGCCTGCCCTCAGCCCTCTCAGTGGCCTTGGCCTCATGTGGAACAGCTCTGGGATTATTCCTTCCGGCAGAGGCATCGTTTTGTGTCAGATCACCTCTCCGTTGAGCTGACTCTCATTTTTTCCATGCCAGTTTCTTCTTTTGTGCCTCGTTTATCCTGCTGGTTTTTCTTTTACTTCCTGCTGTCCTCTTCGGCTTCTACTCTAAGAAGGGGTCATTGCAACTGACCGTTAAAAAAAAAAGTTTAACTTATTCTGTGATCTGTGTTTCTTTCAAGAGCTCTGTTGTTGTCAGGTGTTTGCTTGTTTTAAGGAGTAGTGACTTTATTATTGATAATATTCCCCAAACTCATTTACTTAGCACCTATAATTTTAGAGCTCCTGTTCTGGGTGATGTGTTGGGTTACGTGTACGTATTTTCTAATGAAAGAAGCAGAGACACAGACAAGGAAAGAAGTCACTATAGTACAGTGTGATGCACACAGAGAGGGATACAGCTCCTACAGTGCTGGAACTAAGGGTAGTTTTTGTGGGATGAAATGGGCAGTTTAACCATTCCTGAGCACTGATTATTGCATCGCAGCCAGCATGCTAACAGCTTTGGTGAGTTGTGGCATTGAATCAGCTATCTCATGTTAGTCTCCATTCATACGTGAAGCTCCAAAAGGTAAAATAATTTTCCAAAGGTCATAGAACTAGTAAATAGCAGATTCACAGGTGTGTCTGTTTCCAAAGTCCATCTTGTTTCTTGACACCAAAGGACAGTCTTCCTTTCTTTTTCATAAACCTGACTTTATGTCTCTGTCATACAGTCCTGGAATCAAGAATACAAACTCATATTTGTTGCTTATTAGAATGATGGTCACCGTTAAATGTAGACGTAAGTAAATCATGTTCATTTGGTTAATACCCTCACTGCCTTCTTTCACTAGTTCTGGGATAGACAATAATGTCACACACATCAGAATGACTCCACATGTCTCATGGTAGTCACCACTGAACAAGTGCCATCCTCTGGGATGCTTACCCCAAGATGGTCAGGGAGGCCCTCTACACACAGGGCTCCAGTCAGTTATTCCTACAAATCAGACCGCCTCTCATTGTAGGCTGAATTGTGGTACCCCCACCCCAATTCATATTTTGGAGTCCTAACCCTCACTCAGTGCCTCAGAATATGACCTTATTTGGAGACAGAAGTAATCAGGTAAAATGAGGTCACCAGGGTGAGCTCTAACCCAATGGGACTGGTTTCTTTACAACACAGGACATTTTAGAGACACGAGCACAGAGAGAACTCCATGTGAGATAAAGGCAGGAATTTACAAGTCAAAGAATATAAGATTTTCAGCAAACCATTAGAAGCTAAGAGAACAGGATGCAACAGATTCCCTCACAGTCCTCAGAAGGAACCGGCCCTGCCAGCATCTTGATCTCAGACTTCTCGCCTCCAAATCCCCCAGATAGTACATTTGTGTTGTTTAAGCCACCTGGCCATGGCACTTTGTCACGGCAGCCAAGGCAAACTAATGCAGCAGGTAAGATAAGAGCTATTTTCCATTGCTGTTCTTGCGAAGGTAAGCAAACGAAAACCCCCCAAAATAAAGGAACTGACTCCACCCCTCTCTTCTATTCAGTAGGATAGCATCACTGATTATATAGATGATTCTTATCTAAATTCAGTTTTCTCATTAGAGTTAGTATAACGTAGGGCCCCATGTGTTAGCAATTGACAACTGAGCCATCTACATCAACTGCCCTTTGGCATGAGCAAGGTTAGTATCTCATGAGGCAAACCATGGCCACACCAACATGCAGAGAACTAATCCTGTTCTTTGGGGGTTGTGCATCTGTGGGCAGCGGAAGTCCTCCCTTGGCCAATGTCCTTCCGCCCCTGTCCAAACTATCTAAATTCGAGAAGAGATGATTGCTCATGCTAGGTGAAGATATAGCCATGCCAGTGACCCCAATATTAATTAGTCACTGTGGTGTTTACTCATGTCATTTCAACAAATGGTTATGATCGTAAAGTGGAAGGATAACGATCAAAAGACACGTGGGTGAATGTATCTGTGTGCATGTCTTATGCCATGTGAAAATCGGACTATCGTGTGTATGAGTGAATGAATGAATGGATGAATAAATATGTATGGTGTGGTGTCAAAGAAAGAGCATGGGTTTTGGAATGAGGCAGAACCAGGTTACGAGGATTTGGAAAAACACTGGCACAGAAACGTTACTTTTTTCGATACTCCTTGCTTTCATCACCACCCTAAGACGAGGACTGCAGCCTCTCTTCCATTGGACATCTTGACCTCGCTTTCCTATTTCTGGCTTTGCTAAAGCTTTATCTAGGGAGAGCTACATAGATTCAGTTGAGTAAGTCCTACTTCAAGTATAATGATAATATCTTCTTTTTAAAGGTAAGAATGACTCTAAAAACAAATTTCTTTTAGGAATTCCTAAATTTCTTTTAGGAATTAAGTTTTATTAATCAATTAACATCTTGAAACAGTAAGTGTGTCAGCACAAACAAAGCATCATATACTGTTTTAGTGATCAAGAGTGTATGGGAGTAACATGCACATGCATTTATGTCCCCCAAGGTGCACGTTACTGTCACAGCCCCACATTTCCAACTTATCTGCACTAAATGTTATCTGTTTTGTTCTTTGCTCTTATAAATTACCCTATTAATCAGCTGGTCCTGAAGATGCATTCAGAGTTAGGGAACTTAGGATAAAGTAGCTAACTATTGTTCTTGCCTTGCGGATGTCCTCTTTGTGACACTGGGTTCTCACTGGTATCATACCTTGGTCTTTTTAGCTACTGAACAGCATGCGTAGAGCTAGAGATTTTAAAAAATCACCTCCTTTCCCCCTATATCGTAGTTTAAGTCCTTTTAAATCAATAAGTTGCTCAAAACCAACCTGAGAATACAATGGACCCTCAAAATTTTATCAGAGAGTGACACAGATTCAGCATTACCTTGATACAAGGATGTGACCCTCTGAAAACTGCCATTTCCTTGACAAAATTGTAGGTAACAATGCTCTATAAAAAGTTCATTCTGGCCAAGAAATTTCTTCCAGCCTTTGCTCTGAAATCCTGCTTCCGAATCCTCTTCTAAAACCGGAGCTCTATTTCCATTCCAGTGCGAATGAGTATGAGTATGCTTGTGTGATACTTGAGACATATACTCAAAAATCATTTCCTTTTGATATGAAATTTAAAATTAACTGGTCATCCTGTATTTTTATTTGCCAAATTTGGCATCCCTTAATTCCATGTAACTTTCAAAGTAATGAGTTTGTCTCTGGATTTAGCTTATTTTTTCACTCTCAGCTTTGTTTCTTAAATAGTGGAGGAAACTTTAATAGAAGCTTGGCCTTTTAAATCACTGTTTCTTCTTCTTAGATGGGAAAAGTAATATAAAGGGAATATTTATGGCTGTTAAATACTTTTATTTATGCCTCAAGAGAAAAATTATAAAGCTGAAGGTAGAAATAAATAAGTCAATGTCATACTTTTTCTTTTTTTGATGTTTGCACCTGAAGATACTGCGAGAAGATAGCACTGCTTTGTGAAAAATAAAGAGGATGCCTCAGTACACTAATCCAACTTCACTCTCTTAGCACAGGCTGAAATGGCAGGCAAAGCCCTACGTTCATGTTGAAATGAGACGTAGACAGAACTCCTTGGACATAGACCTAAGACAGGAAAGAAAAGTCGTAGCTGTACAAGACAGCTTTCCCTGTTCTCACAGATATGCCGATGGAAGCCCATCTGGAGGTCTGCTGTAGAGCACGATGCTGAGATAATAGGTTGCAAACAATGTAGTTTTTGTTTCTACAATTCCCTTTCCTCAAAGACATCATCATGTAGTAACAGAGAGTGACCAAGGAAAAGATGATTATAATTGTCTTATCAGAAAGCAACTTAGTGCCTAGCAAGTAAAAGTAGATAGGCTGATCAAGAACAAAGATTTTAATTAGAGGAAAATAGAGTTTAGATTTCTCCCACCTTACATTACTTGTAAGGCAGCTCGACAGGACTGCAGATACAGTGTTGGCTTCAAAATGTTGCATAACATATGGCCAGAGAAATTGCAATGAGCTTAATGGCGAACCAAACACAATATTTTTTCTCCTTTTGTTTCCAATGTAAATGATAAACTGCTAAAACAAAAATGATTCAGGGTACTTCAAACTTAAATATAAGGAAGATATTCTTTCTGAAACATAGCGACTGACACTGAATATAAAAAAGAATTTTTAAAGGTGTGCGCATTTCGTTAAGGGTATCAACATGATTTCCTAGCTGTTCGGAATGTATACAGAATACAAATTGTCAAGCCAAGAAATTTATAAATATAGCAAAGTCTTCGGTTCTCAGATAAACTGTAAAAATAAATGAAGTCATCAATAATATTCAGTATAATTTAATAATAGTTTTTCATTTAATATTTAATAGTTTCCAGACAGCTCAATACTTCTCCAAAAATAAAGATAATATATACATATATGAAATAAAAGCAAATAGTAAATTATTTTCTAGAAAAAGAAACAAAAATATGATAAAATGTGCAATTTAAATTTGACGATTCACTTGCCCTTAACTAGAATCATAGATATCATATAGAGGAATATTATCTAGGTATTTATTCAATTTGCTTCTGAAATTTAACCTTAGTGAGTGAGTGTTTATTTTTTTCTCTGCTAAATTTCCTCATTTTGATTTATGTTTTTATATGTCTACTATTTTTATTTTTGTATTATTAGTTCTTAAATGGTAAAAAAATCTCATTTTTATTTTTTTTAATACAAGTTTGAAAATGGCTTTAAATAATAATGTGTAGGAACTTAGCAAATGTTTATCCTTCTACTAAACCCTGCAGCACTGGTAGTAAAAATGTGATCAGTGGAATTGACTTTTATCTGTACCTTTCTGTTAAGTTCCTTTTTTAATGAAAAAAAAAATATGGCTTTGGAGTTAGAACTGGTTTTGTGACTGAACAGCTTTGTAGGCTTGACCAAGAGACTGGGAGACCATTTACTGGAAGGTCAGTCTTCTTTACAACCAAATTAGACACCTGACGGGCTTGCCGTGAAAATTAAATGAGATGATGGTGAAGACCTTAGTGCCTTGCACGTAGCAGCTTCTGAGCTAAAGTTAGTCATTTTCTGCTTCTCCTTTCCTTTCCCTGATTTCTCTGAGAATACAGTCTGTTTGTTGTTATTTGGTTGTCTTTGATACCAGCAGTGGAAGTTCAGTAGAATACATTTGGGAAGGAATAGAAGTTTAAAATATATTTGATAAGTTACATGCATTGATACAGTACAATTTGATGATGAGAGGCTTTGCTATGCAGGAATGTGACTGATGTAATAGAAAATGGTTCTGGAAAAAAATCAAATCAATTTATCAGACACCGAGTTGCCCCTGAGTCATGGATAAGCCCGTATGTTATGTGTGCGCTTGGAGACACAAATATGAACAGGGCATAGTCTTTGCCCCAAAGGTGCAACTAATTTCATGAAGATATAAAATAAGTTATAAAATATCCATAAAACTGCAAAATAAAAGGGATTCTAGATTGAGGGATAAACAGTATGCCATGAAACAGGAGGAAGGAAGCTTTTGCTTTTATGTACATTTCGGTAAGAGATATATTCCAAACAATTAAGATAAACAAAATGGCAAAAATGTGACTGAATTTTTCTTGTTGTTCCACATTCTCGTAGCTTTGGAGTTTAGCTACAATATGCATAATTTATAATGCTCCAAGTTTGAGGCTAAAAGATGGTGCTGTGAAAAACAAAGGGTCAAAATACCTCTATGAAAAAGCATGTTAATGCCTTGGTAAGAGTGTCATTATATTAGAGTTTTAGGTTCAGAGCAAAATTGAGAGGAAGGTAGCGAATGCATTTTGACAAATGTGTATGTCTTTGTAATTTACATCGACATCCAGAATAGCATGTTCTCATCATCCCAGAAAGTTCCTGAATGACCTCCACAGACTACCAGTGTTCTCACATTTATGACCTTAAATTAGCTTTTCATGTTCTGGAACTTCTTACATAGATTAAAAATTAATAAAATTTGTACTTTTTTGTGACCAGCTTCATTTAGTCAGCATAGTATAGTGCTTTTGAGATTCAGCTATGTCCTTAGAATCCTAATATTTTTTCTTTTTATTTTTGAGTTGTATTCAGTGATTGGATGATAAATGTTTAACAACCGGCTCTCAAAACAAAAAACCAAAATCCCTAAAAATAAAAAAAACAACCAAAACACAAAATACAATAAAAAACTTTGAAAGTTGTAAATACTGTACAAAGTAGCAAATTTCAAACTACTATGTTTCAGTCATTTTGAAAATTTTCTGAATAGCATCTTTCATCATATGAACATAACACAATGTGTTTGTCAGTTCTGCTCTCGCTGTGAACAAGTGAGTTGTTTCTACTTTTGCATTATTATAATTTACACTCTTCGGAACATTCTTGCACAGGTCTTTGATTGAACATACATTTTCATCACTTCTGGGTAAACACTTAAGAAAAGATTTGCTTAGTCACGTATGTGTGTTATGTGTCATTGAGTGGGCTTCTGGCTCCTGAACCCTATCTATGATTGGGTGACATCCTTAGAGTAAATGTATCTTTAACTTAATAAAAAAATTGTTAAACAGTTATCCAAAGATAATGTAATGTTTTATACTTCCAATAAAAAAAATATAGTTGCTCCATATCCTTGCCAATATTTGGTATTGTCAAGCTTTATATTTTTAGCCATTTTGATGTCTCACCTCATTGTGTGTGTGTGTGTGTGTATGTGTTTTCTCTTCTGACTAATGGTGATGAGCAGTATTTTGTGTGTTTATTAGCCATCTGTATGTATTCTTTTGTGAAGTGTCTAATTCTTTTTTTTGTCTGTTTATTATTGAATTATAGGAATTCTTTACATATTCTTTACATGTCTTTTGTCATACATATGTATGTACAAACATTATATATAACATGTTACATGTAAATGTATATATATTTTATCCTAGGTTGTCACTTGATTATTCATTTTCTTTATGGTGCTCTTTTTTAAAATTTATAAACATTAATTTGTAGAGCAGTTTTAAGTTTACAGCAAAATCGTGCCTACCACACAAACACATACAAACTCCCTCACTATTAAAACACCACATGTGGTGACTTTTGATAATTATAAAATAATTTTAAGTTCTATTTTTAATGTTTTTCAGGTAGTACTTTCTGTATCCTAAAAAATCTTTGCCTGTTCCAAATTGACATAGAAATTTTATGTTTTCTCTAGAAGTTTTATTGTTTTAGATTTTTTATTGAGGTCCGTTAATTATTTCAATGTAATTATTGTGTGGGATAAGAATTAGAGGTTGAGATACAATGCATCCCATATAGATATCTAATTATTCTAACATTATTTATAAAACAAGTTTTTCTATTCCATTGAATTGCTTTCACACCTTTGTCGAAAAGCAATTGCCCACATAAGTCTATGTCTAATTCTGAACTCTTTATTGTGTTCAATTAATTAGTTCATTCTTAAATCAATATCTAATTCCCTTAAATTTGTAGATATATAAGGACTCTTGAAATCAGGTATGATGGGTCCTCTTACGTCTTTATTTCCAAAATTTCCGTCTATTCATGTTCTTTATATTTTAAATCTTTATGTTTTATATATTTTAAAATCAACTAGTTGATTTCTATGAAATGCTGTGATTTTGATTGGGAATGTGATCAATCTTTAGATCAATTTGGGAAGAATGACCTCTTAACAATATTGACTCTCCCAATCCATAAATCTGACATTTTTTCTTATTTTTTATTTAGGTCTCCAATTTCTCTTAAGAATGTTTTGTAGTTCCCAGTATATAGATCTTCTATATCTTTGGGCTTTTATTATTTTGTATGAGAAAATAATTTTACTATATGACGTTTTCCCCTAGTACGTGACACTTTTTTTTTCTTAGTTTTGAGTTTCAGGAATTTCACTGTGACACCTAACTAGTTTTCTTTGTGTTTCTTTAACTCAGGATTTGTTAAGCTTCTTAAATTTGTGGTTTGGTACTTTTTTCTATAATTTGGGAAATTTTTGGTCATTATATTTCAAATATTTTTTTTCTGGGCTCATCTTTCTCTCTCTCTTATAACAAGGTAGACCAATTGATTTTTAAATATATCTTCCTAAAGTTCTATTTATTCTTTTTTTTTTTGTATTTTTTTCTGTTGCCTAAGTATGAATACTTCTTATTGCTCTGTCTTCAAGCCTAATGATTCTTTTTTTTTCAGAGTTTTTAATCTGCTATTAAATACATTTTAAAATTCATTTATTTATTTTCCAGTTCTAGAATAATCATGTGGTTCTTTTTATTGTTTCCTTTTCTTGGCTGAGATTCTCTAGATTTTTACTCACTGTGATCATTATTTTCTTCAAATTATTGAAAACACACAAGTGCACACACTCACACACTGCATTAATCATGTTTTTTTTTTAATTATTATTATTTTAATTTTCTGTTTTAGGAGCCTTTCTGACCCTGGACAGAATGGCTCGCCCAGGGCCCTCCTAGTCAATTCCTACAGATAGTAAATAACTTGCCTGTGAGCATATCTCTAAAACATAAACCAAGCAATCCAAAACCCAAATCCCCAACTCTTCTTAGGTTTTCATATTCTGAGCCACTATCCATCTGCCCTGATCTCTCCAAGGCCGGGTATCAGTCAAATAGTGATGGCCTCTATGCCCCAGAGATTATTAAATTATTCAAGCTAGCCAGTTTTAAACCTATTTACCCTGTGTTGTCTATTTCTTTTCACAGAAATTGCAATAGATATTCCCCCGCCCCATTCTTTCTGCATCCTGATCAACTGAGGTGCTTTCATATGTGACTCCCCGTGGCTCGGCATGCCCCGTTTTCCTGGATCTGTGAGTACAACACACAGTCTTTTCAATGGAGATTGTGTCCTGATCTGTTGGCCTTGTCTAAGTAATAACAAAACCACATTTTAAGCACACTTACATATATTCATAGATAGTGTATGCTAACATTATCATCTAGGCAATTTTTTTTCCAGTTACGGGTTACATTTTGGTGCTTTTTGTATTTCGTATTTTTTAAATTGAATGCTAGAAATTGTTGATGATATTTCATGGCAATTCTGAACTTTGTTTTCTTTAGAGAGTATTAAGTTTTATTTTGGCAGGCAGTTAATTTACTGTTTAATCAGCTTTACCCTATGAAGACTTGGGTTTAGGCCCTGCTAGGTTGGGTCTAATAGAGACCTTATAATTGGGCATGCATTTTACTCCTAAGGCATGGTCTTTCTAGTATTTCAACTGAACGACCATTGTCTTAATAAGGTTGTTCCACCTATAATGTTGGGTGGAACTCTAATATTTCCCTGCACCATGTAAGCTCTAAAATATTTCTTCTGCTCACAGCTCTCAGTAGCAATTGTGGATTTTCCTGCATTGTTTGTACAACTTAGTATTTGACCAAAGGTAGAAAGGGAAGCTTATATTTGGATACTTGGAGCTTTCTCTCAGTATAGCTTTTTTCTTGCTGGTATTGTACTCCATAAATTCCAAACTTCCTCTATAACTTTGAAAGTGTAGTGTCAGCTGTCTCTGAGCAGGGAGACCAGTGCTACCTGTTTAGCTTCGCTTTCTTGTACCCAGGTTTGGAGTGTGGTCCCAGGCAGAAAACACTGATCTGATGAAAGTGACACTCTTTTTGTGGATAGTTTTTCTCAAGGGTTATAGACTTAAACTCTGTTTTTCAATGCATAAAAATGATTGCTTCATATATTTTTGTCCAATGTTATAAGTATTTATAGTGGAAGGTCAAATACAACACCCTCTTCTTTGTCAAAGCCAAAAAATGAAATACACCAATTTATATACTTTTAAGGGAAGATAATTTTCATGGTTTTCTGAAGGAAACAAAATGTAAAAATTTCTTATTTCTCTATTACTCATTCTGGTATAGCTGTAGGATTGTTTTTCAATATTATACTGACTTCAAGTGACATCTACCAAGTTCTTGTTCTCTTTTTATTTCAAATCTTCCATATACGCTATAATTCTTCCACAAATTACTCCCTTACACAATGAATTTCTTTATAAATTTGTCATGTCTCATGCATTCCGGTTTCTGAGACCTTAGTTGTTCACTCTATTATGATGAGCACATTTGGGACTATGTGGAGAACTCATTATGATTTTAGTACTTTTACAGAAGAACTGTGATGATAAAAACTTGCAGGAAACAGTAGCTTAATAAAGTATATTTTACAATTTCCAATTTCATGAAGCCATAATAGGATTTATTGTAAAGTTCCAGAGAATATGATTAATTCTAGTCTGCACAGAGCCAATAATTATTTTGGGGGTAGATTTAGTTGATTTTCTAACATTTAATTGGTTCAATATAGGATCTGCTTGATTTAATTGCTAATAGAGACTAAAATAATTTAACTGTTTTGGAATAAGGAAATAAAGTTGGTTATATCTAGATTTTATCACAATTTATAGATCACTAAATTGAGAAATAACTGCTCTAGTGTTTCAGGCCATCTTAATAGTTAGTTTGGGTCACTATATAGTCAATTCCATTGAATGATGGGTGAGCAATAAACATGGATTGAACTCAAACCCTTCAAAGAGACTGAATTCAGAAACATAAAAAAGCAAGAAAATCAAGGTTACACTTAATATCTTTGTATTAATCTCTAGGACTGCCGTAATACTATACCATAGACTAAGTGGCTTAGACAACAGAATACTGCTTCCCACAGTTCTGGAGCTGGAAGCCCAAGATCAAGGTGTCAGTAGATTTGGTTCCCCCTGAGGCCTCTCTCTTTGGCTTGCAACCTTGTTGCTATGTCCTCACGTGACTTTTTCTTTATGTATGCACATCCTTTGTCTCTATCTTTCTCTTTTTATGAGGATGTTAGTCATGTTGGATTAAGGTCCCATACTTATGATCTCATTTAGCCTCAATTACCTCTTCCTCCATATCTCCAAATATAGGCACATGAGAGTTAGGACTTCTATGTACATATTTTTGGGGAAATAATACAGTCCATACCAATTTCCATGCTACAGTATATTTATATGTAAGTATACATTAAGTGACAAAAAAATACTAAGGTATAACACTTCTACTCTTCAGTCCTATAAACAAGATTGAAGATACTTCTGAGCATGTGATAAAGATTCGAGGACCAAATGAGCCACAGCAGAAAATATATGAATACTCTTTGAAATTTAGGAAGCATAATAGAAAGCATGAGGTATTTATCATTATGTGCATTAACATTCAGTCCTTCTAAGCTCTCTTTTATTTTCCTTTCTGGTGATGTGCTGTTGGGGAAAGCCCTCACACTTTCGTATGGATCTAGTCTATATTTTCCCATAAAGATGATTTCTTAATTCAAGTGACTCATTGTAAACCTTTGCCATCTGGTGATGGGTTTGGGGACAGGAAAACTTCTAAGTTCACATAGACTCATTTTCCTATGGTAAGTTTAGTTCATGCAGTAGAGACTTCAAGACCCCCAAGCAGTGATGGCTGAGAAAGAGAACCCAGGTTTACAGAGGTCCCGGTCATTAAAAAGGTATAATCAGGAAATGTACTGAAAAATTAGGCAAAAAAGAGTTACATGGCTTGTAAAGGTAAATTATTTGACTCTCACTCTTGAAGGGAATGGTAAAATCTAGTCCAGCCATTCAACTCATGCCTAAATATTTCCTCGTCTAGTTTTTAATCATTTGCAAAGGTTACAAATTGGTTACCTACAGTTACAATGCAGTCCATAGTCACAGATATTTGCACTACCCAGGATTTAAAATTCCTTTGATTTTTCTCTCCTATAATTAGATATATAGCTGGGTTAAATATTTGGGAGAAGGCTGTGGATATGTGCTTGGGGTATCCACACACATATGGCTGTTCTTGAAAAATGGAAAGTGTGTGACCATACCACAGACACAGGCATCTGGAACTGAGTGGCAGTTATATCTTCAAAGGACATACAATCTCCTGTTCATCATTGTCTAAATACTCCCATTTCACTCATGCATTGTATATACCCAGACCAATAGCCATTTGAATTTATAATCTCTCCATGTCTTAGTGTTAGAGAATTGCCACATGTGAAGATAGACTGCTTTTTCTCTGAACCATTCTCCTGATATGCATATCCTCCCACAAGTCGACATGTTCCATTTTTCATATCAAAAAACAGATTATTGGCAACTTTTCCCAGCTTGGCCTAACTATTGTAATATATTTCTCATTTGGGGGAATTTCTACAAATGAATTATATTGTTTAGGAGGAGAGGATTATGTCAATTTCTTCTCAGAGCCAAGCAGATTGTTATTTATTATCTGCACATGACAAATTCTTGGAAAGTTTTACCAAGAACTTGGTGTTGTCTTGCCAGTGTCACCATGAAATCTGAAGTGCCCATTCTAGTCTTTCTCTAGCCATAGTTTTCACCATTGGGTAAGGGACCTTCAGGGTTAAGGTGACATGGCAACCCAGAGCCCAGTATTCCTCTCTTACCCCCTATTTTAGACTATGGTCCTGGAATCCCTTACCCCAATGACCCAGAGCTCTCTTCCAGGGCCTAAGCAAGTTTATTCTCTGGTTTGTTCTGTGAGGGCAGACTGAACCACCACTGTGTATACTCCTGGGGGAATATCCACCATGAATACACCTCAAAAGGTGTCAAGGGTTAAATATTTGGGAGAAGGCTGTGGATATGTGCTTGGGGTATCCACACACATATGATAAGGTACCTTATGGAGCGGGACAAAAAAGGGGGTCGGGATGGCTGGGGCCAAGGATCTCCAAGTGTGGTTTTTCTCTGGACTTGCAAATGTTAGGGGTTACCCTAATCCTTGCCTACCTTTCCAACCTCAACTCCTGCCTCCCTGTCTCCACTAAACTCTAGTCACACAGATTTCCTTCCTGTGTCTCAAGGAGATCGAACTTGCTGCATTTGTACATGTTTCCTTTGCTTGAATTATACTTTTCCTAATTATTTCTGCAATAGGCTCCTTCTAGTTATTCAGACTTGAGCTTAAAAAGCACCTCCTCTCCTAGACCTTCCTCCCCCTTTCTATTCATTTTTCTTCGTTTATCTTGTTTTCCTTACAGGATATTTTATAATCTGAAATCATCTATTAAAGGCATTTGCCTACTTATTGTTCACCTCTTCCTACTAAAATACAAACTCCATGAGAACAGAGAATTTGTCTTGCTAGGACCTAGCATAGAGAAATACTCAATAATATTTGCTTAATAAATGATTGACTCACTCAGTGAATGACTGTTGACTCTGTGCAATATGAAGGCAACCACATGTAAAGATACAAATAAATTTCCTCACAGCATTAATCAGGATAGCCTAGGATAAGCTATGATAATGCTGGTTGAAAACATGATTTACTTCTCATTCACACTACATCACCATTGTGTGTTAGCTGGGGGCTTGTTCCTGTGCTGTTGTTATTCTGGAATCCTGATTGACAGATTCTTTTTGTATCTGGAGTGACATTGATTGCCATGGCACAGGGGAAGAGCTTGCTCTTAAACATTTACCTAGAAGTAACATACATAGGCTGTGCTTAAATTTTGTGGGTCAAAGCGTCATAAGACTGCCTAACTTTAAAATAGGTTCCTTGAAGGAGGTTGAGAAATATGTAGTGAACAGCTCCAAACATGACCACACGTCTACTGGACAGATTCGTTCCCTTCCACTTTTTATAGGATGTCTGAGACATTATTTTTATAGGACACTTTCCTTAGCATAAACATAGCTTAAGCTGATACAAGGCAACATATCATTTGTGAGTGGTCATTAGTATTATAAAAAGATATTTTCCAAAAAGCTGAATCTTATTAAAAGTAAAGGCTTTTTCTCTACATATTTATTTTGCCATCTTTTAGTGTAAAAAAGATTTTTTTACGTCTTTAAAATTGGTAATAACTTTGGATCTGATTTCTTTACCCCTTTAAATGTGATTGTTTTTGACATATCCACCAACATGTTTAAAATGAAATGATGGAAAATCAAGTAGGTCATTCTCTTGCATACATATGGTTCCATAATGAAATTTTTCCTGCTGTGAAGAACAAGTTTGCATTTTGCAGCTGGTCACAATTGGTGAGAACAGAGGGCCTATACATCTTTAATGAAGTGTATTTCTCAAACTCTTCTGACAAGTGTAGCATCTCTCACTTTCTCTCACAATTAAGCCAGCAATCCCTGATTTGAAGCTTTCATTAAGGAGACATGTGGTATATTGCACACAGAAACAGCATCCTCCAGGTTGCCTTGTTTCATCTATTATCTTGTACTTCTCTTTTTTCTACCCCCTGCCTGTCTCTTCCTAACTTCCAATTATCTGCTCATCAGATCCTGTGGAAACAGTTGGGTCTATGCAAAAGGTTTAGATAAATTTTGTTAAAATTCTGCATATTTTGAAAAAAAATTAAATCAGCACTAATGTTTGCCTATTTGAGATCTTTATTTTTCTTCTTATTTTTTTTTTTAAATTTAGGAAATACTTTATTTCTTTTTAAAGTTAATACAAACCTTTGGGTCCAAGAAAGAATTTCTTGGATGAATTGTCATTTGATATTTCTGTTCTTTATCAGAGAAGTTGTTGGCTCTACATGACAAGCTGCCATATGGTTCCAAGAAGCATCTAAACTATTGTTTTGGGTCAAACTATTAGATGTGGCCTTTTTTATGGGTAATAGCCAATAGAGCCCAGAATTATTTTTATTTCACATAAGACTTGGAAAGATAGGCCATCATGGCATAGTTGTTATAAATTGTGTAAAGAGAGCTAATTCCTCATAATGTTCTTAGGAATACTTGCTCCACAGCAAATTCAGATTTTTAAGTATGCTTTATATGTTTCTATGGAAAACTTTCCCATCTATACAGAAAAACAAGGAGGAAAGGGTGATTAATATCTATTGAGCCTCCATATGTGCTAATCACCATCCTATATGCTTTACTAATTCATCTCATTTACTTCTTCAACAACCTGTGTGATACAGAATATTCTCATTCATCTTTTCTGTTTCATTGATGGAGTAAGTGTATCACAGAGCCTCTTAGAATAAGAAGCCAAAGGGAGCTCACCTCACAGCCTTAGACTTAGGAAGGAGGATGGTGACCCTGGAAGTATACAGCCAGGACATCCATACTTGTGCCATTGTTATTCAATTGAGTCCTCAAATATTAGATTAACCAAAGATTTCTGATATAACTCAAATTACTATATCATGTATAAGTTTCATGCTGGTTGTATAAGATTGTAGCCTGGTAGAGACAAATATTTATTTTTTTTTAGTGTATTTATTTATTGTTATTGATAGCACTTTAAATATTTAATTTAGAATATTAAAAAGTCAATAAAGAAACAATATCAGTTATGACTTCACAGTAAGAAATGATTTTTACATATTGATATATTCACTTCCAGTCTAATTTGTATAACATATAACATTGAGATTATGCATATTTTAATTTTTACAAAATATCAATTTTACCATATATACATAGTTTATGCTCCCCTTTCTTCACTTAAAATTTCATAATGAGCAGTTTTGTTTGACATTATTAATCAAAAATATAATTTTAATAGCTGTATGTTTTTCTATTTATGGAAAGACAATACTAAATATAGCTTTTTCTCTTTCATTTCATAAATGTGTGTGTGTGTGTGTGTGTGTGTGTGTGTGTGTGTGTGTGTGTGTGTGTGAGGAGGGGTGAGAGATAGAGGGAGAGAGTTAGACAAAGGTACATGCTGTCTACCTGTTTCCCTAGATTTTCTTTTTCACTCCTATAGCAAGTTAAATACCAAACCACATATTTTAATTTCCCATGAAGGTGTCATTCCTGAATCATGGTTAGTATTATTTCTGCAGCAATGATTAGTATGAGTCTACATAAAAATATAGCAACATGAATAACATCGCTGTGTCCTCAATAAAACCATCACATTCAGGAATTATTCACTGTATTGATAAAGTCTATGAAATATATGCCTATTAGATATTGTGAATGAAAAAAGAGACTACTTCTCCTGAATAACAAGGATACTTTCTTTGACCGGCTGATTTTTCTCAGTGCACCTGTCTTTTTCTCCAGGGTAGCAGGAAGCAGACCTAAATTTACTGCTCAACTGTAGAAACTATTTGTAATCTAGATTGGCACCATCCAATATGGTAGCCACTAACGTGTGAGTCTTTAAATTTAAATTCAGATGAAAAGAAATTAAAAGTCCAGTTTCTCAGTCACACTAGCTATATTTCACTTGCTCAAGGGTCACATGTCTCTATTGTCTATCATATTGAAAAGCACAGATATAAAATATTTCCACCATTTTAGAAAGCTCTATTGGATAACACTGACCTAGATTATGGATCGAATTATTAATTTCTAGCATTCTACATGACTTTATGTTTTATGTTAAGTCAAACTATCTAGATGAGTAGTTATTATTGCATGTTACCTTCTATTACTTTTAGAACTATGTAGTACACAAATGGAAAATATGGGATTGAGTCTATTTTATCATAATATATTATCATCCTATCATAAATTCTTATAATGTTAACATCCAACTATTAAGAGATAAATTGTTAGGTTATCAGGCGAGATTTACAAACTTTATTTTATCTGGGTTACTTAGATTGACATGATCACATTTGTAGTGACTCTGTTCACCTATATGACTGTGACCCTCTCATCCTCACTCTGTCTCTACTTAGTCTCATTTTTCTGCACCATTTGGAATAAGTGTGACCAAGTACAGACCTTACTCAGGATCATTAGGGTAGAGCTGGGAATTATGAAAGAGCAGTGATTCTGTGCTCCTCTGTCTGCCATGCTACCTGTGTCATGGTCACCGCTAGTAGGCATAGCTGCAGATGGGTGAACACCAGAGAGAGTGTCAGGGGAAAGCAGTTTCAGTCCTGGCTGTGTGACATGAAAGGTTTTATAAGCCTCTTGGGACATTTAAACTCAGATTGAAAATCTGAAAGCAACATTCATATTTTAGAATTAAAAATTACTCATACCTGAAGTTTCCGCTGATTTGAGATGGATTAGAAATAAATAAGTCAGTAGTGCATCTTCTTTAGTGCTGGTGATGGCACTTTCAAAATGCTCGAGTATAAATAAGCAAACATACATTTCCTAGGTCTGTCTATATAGTCGTAGAACGCTTCGCCATAAATCAGTATGGACCACTTTAATTTCATTCCTTACCTACATAATCAAAACATAAAATTCTCTTTTCTTTAACACATAATTCTTCTCAATCATTACATAAGTCGCCATATTTCTTTATAACAAAGTAAATGTCCAGTCGACTATGATTTACAGATTGTGTAAATCATTAGCCATATGGTTGTTATACGCCATTCTGCTTGCAAAATATGTGTGTTTTAAGTAAGTATATCTATGACCACAAAAGAGGGTTATTCATTACTATTTAGATGTTTGAAATACCTCCTCTATAGCATGGGTAAGCACTTTCAGCTGGGTTGTGTTATTTGTCCCCAGTATTTTTTTTTCCTGGTTTTATCATTCTTATTTGCAAACGTGGATAAGGATGAGCCTTATCCATTAGTACAGCTTCATACTACAGTATTATTTACTGTAAAAATGTCATAAATTTTTTTTGGTCACAACTTCTTTTTTCTACTCTCTCAGCCAAAGTTGTTTGACTGAAATTTTCATTTATTATATTTTCTGGGTGCTATAATGTTATTGATTGTTTGATGCACCAACAACTTAATAATAATCTTCAGGAGGATTGAAAAGGTACCAATTTTAATAAAAATAATGTTGATTGATAATGAGATGGTAAATACATTCTTCAATTATGAACACCTGGCACCAGACTTTTTCTGAGGTTGAGAGCTGTTTCATTGGTAAACTACTTCACTGAAGACTTGGAGGTGCTGCTCAGCAATTCAGCTTACATGGGTCTTCGAAGGCCCTGAATCTTCTGAAGGAGTCTGTGTGTTGGGGGATGGGCATGAAGGGGTGATGAAGCCCTGCATACAGACAAAAGAATAGGGAGCTCTGGGTGGGGCAATCCTAGGAGCATTAAAGAAGCAGGAGTGATGCTGAGTAGGGCATACAAAATGGGATTAGGCCAAAGGCCTCCAGTTTGACTCCTTCATATCTCCCCAAAATCTTCAGTAAATTCTTCATGTTCTCAAAAATTTTACTCACAGAAAAATTTTTGTGGAAATTGGTGGAAAGGCCAATAGTGCCTAGAGATGCAAGGAGACTCAGAAGAGCTAAGAAGTGTAAGCCCAAGAATCACCCTATGTTGACACACACATCTATTGCAGTTTACATATATGATACATGTACATTCATTGCCACATATCAATCAGTTTAGTTATCTATGCACTCATGGAGGAAACTTAGTTCTTCATAGTTTTTCTCTCATACAATCAATGCTGCAAAGGACACTTACACATATCTCTTTGAGCACACAAAGCTTCTTTGAGAATGTGCCCAGAAGTGCCATTTTTGATTTAAGAGAAATTTATTAAATATTTTCAAATTTTCCTCCAAAGTAATAGTATATGGTGTGTTCTAAAACATAAATGTATGCTTTGATTTTTAGAATATGAAAGTTCTTTATCTTCATTTTGTGAACAAATGATATTATATTCTGATTGGGTATGGAATGCTGTCTTGTCATTTTATTTTCCTTCTTTCTTTTCTTCTTCTTCTTTCTCCTCCTCCTCCTCCTCCTCCTCCTCCTCCTCCTCCTCTTCTTCTTCTTCTTTTTTTCTTTCTTCTTCTTTCTTCTGCTTCTGCTTCTTCTTCTGCTTCTGCTTCTGCTTCTTCTGCTTCTGCTTCTTCTGCTGCTTCTGCTGCTGCTGCTTCTTCTTCTTCTTCTTCTTCTTCTTCTTCTTCTTCTTCTTCTTCTTCTTCTTCTTCTTCTTCTTCTTCTTCTTCTTCTTCTTCTTCTTCTGCTTCTGCTGCTGCTGCTGCTGCTGCTGCTGCTGCTTCTTCTTCTTCTTCTTCTTCTTCTTCTTCTTCTTCTTCTTCTTCTTCTTCTTCTTCTTCTTCTTCTCCTTCTCCTTCTCCTTCTCCTTCTCCTTCTCCTTCTGCTTCTCCTTCTCCTTCTCCTTCTTCTTCTTCTGCTTCTGCTTCTTCTTCTGCTTCTTCTTCTGCTTCTTCTGCTGCTTCTGCTGCTTCTGCTTCTTCTTCTGCTGCTTCTGCTGCTTCTGCTTCTTCTTCTGCTTCTTCTGCTTCTGCTTTTTCTGCTTCTGCTTCTGCTTCTTCTGCTTCTTCTTCTTCTGCTTCTTCTGCTGCTTCTGCTTCTGCTTCTGCTTCTTCATCTTCTGCTTCTTCTGCTTCTTCTTCTTCTTCTTCTTCTTCTTCTTCTTTCTTCTTTTTTAATTTTTTTTATTTTTTTTTTATTTTCTGGAACACAGACTAAATGCCTGGAGAAAAAGAAGTAATCTGTAATATGTAGGGAGGAAATATTGAAGAGGAAAGAAGTGTGTTTTTGATTATTTCCTCGGATAGATGAGCTCCTTCCTGACCTCTAATTTTCAGAGGAAAACCAGACCATACTGATTTAAGCCCCTCTAACTAAATTTCTGTAAGCAGCAGAATTCATCCTATTAAAATATCTTATTCCTATTTTTAACTAGCTCGTTTTATTTTTTTATTGATTTCCTAGAGTTCTTTATATATGATAGATACAAATTCTGTGTCAGTTATATTTGCCACAAATATCTTTTCCCAAAGAGAAGGATTTTTATTCTGGCTCTTTTTATAACTTCACTGTGGGTTCTGGCACAATCACCTTTTTTTCTAGGTCATTGGCTCATCATCTGTAAAATGAAGGTTAGAGAGTCTCTAAGGACTGGTCTAGACCAAAATTCTATTATCCATGAATTTGTGCTCAATAAACACTACTCTGGACAGTAAAATAGATCAATATGGTCTGCCACAGCCCTTTATCTTGATAAGGATCTTTCTGCCCTACCAGAGAGATCATGCAATCCAGACTGAGTACTTAAGAGTCTAGTTACAAAGCATATACTTGGAGTGATCCATCTTTCTCAGGATGGATATCTTACAGATCTGGAGTTGAAAATTTTCTTATGTTTCCCAAGACAAAAATGGGAAACTAAAAAACAATATTATAATATTTCATCATATCTCCTATTAAACTAAATGGACATAAATTGTCAACAGAACTCGCAACAAACACAGTTTATTGAAAAGTAATAGAAGGAAATTTTGAGTAATTCTTAATATATTTCAACGATACTTATTAAGTTATTATAAAAGGGAAATTTATTGAAGTAAAATGCTTTGCTAACTGTCAAGTGTGGATTTGATTTAAAACAGACTGTCTGTGGAGAAACCTTTAAAGACAAATAAAAACCAAGCAAACAAAATAACAAAGCACAGCAGATAGATCATATTGAGTGTTCTTGGAGATGGCTTCTTTTCTGTTATTACTGTGGAGAGAGATATGTTGATTTTTTTAATTGAAGAATACTTCCCTCTATATTTCTTCCCCCTCCGCCCCGCCTCATGCTTGCATAAAAGTGGAGGCAGAATGGGTCATAACGAACAAAATAAAACTGAGAGAATGCCATTTCTGTAAAAAGACAGTCTTGGATGTTAGCCTGAAAGCGCCGGCCCTTACGTGAACGTTTGATCTGCCAAAGAGCATCACATCACTCATTCTTCATCACAGGGCTCTGAAAGGCAAGAACATGACAAGACGTCTAGAACAGCTAGTTAGAAACTAGTAACTATTATAGGAGAACCTACTACATAAATTTACTGACCTGATTCAAGCAAAAAATATGTGTGGCTGAATGAAATCTTGAAGTCACCGAGGGAGGAAAAACAATGACCACTTACTTTTGTTGCTAGAGGATGGCCTTCCTTATCTAGCTAATCATTCCTGTTCTTTCCTTATGGCTCTGCTTTATCTCATCTTTCCTCATTTTCACTCCACCTTGGCTGCTTGGATCTAAACACCCATTCCACTTGATTCTGGATTGCATGCACGTACTTTTGTTGCTAGAGGATGGCCTTCCTTATCTAGCTAAACCTCACTCCTTTGTTTGAATGAGAGGTAGAAGTAGGTTGGAGAGATTTGATGTTAGTGTACATATAGGTATTTATCTCCATTTATTGAAGGATCTTAGTCAAGTATATTAGTTAGAGTGCTCCAGAGAAACAGAACCAATAGGATATGTCTATATGTAGAAAATGATTTTGAAAGAAATTGGATCACAAAGTCACCGAGACTGGCAAGTCAAAATATTCAGGATGGACCAGCAAGCTGTAGACCCAGGAGGGCCAATGATATAAATTAAGTCTGAATGCAGTCTGCAGGAGAGTTCTCTCTTGCTCAGAAAGGCCAGTCTTTTTGTTCTATTTAAGTCTCTAACTGATTGAATGAGGCCCACTCCTTTGAATAAGTGCAGTCTTCTTATCCAAAGTTCCCCTGCTTAAATGTTAATCTCACCCAACAGTACCCTCCAAGTGGACACGTTAAATTAACCACAACAGTTAAGAATTTTTTTTTTTTTGGTTTTCTCAAATCTTGTGCATATTTTTAAAGTTCATTATTATTCATATTATTGTTTGCTGTTATTGACTAGGATTTCTTATAATGTGTTTTTTAAATAGAACATTCTGGCACAAGTGGCAGTGTATACAACACTTGTGGCAGAGCACGTGGCACATGGAAAGTGCTTAATGAGTACTTTTGATATGTGCATTTATTTTTCATCTAGGTATCTTAATACTTGTGCTCCAGTTTTAAAAAGGTCTTTTATTAAATTTTTTATTTTATATTTATAAGTGCTATAATTTATAAATAATTTTACTCTTCACTTATTTTTTCAAAAAACATGTTATTTCTATTTCTTTACTCATTGCTTTGGCTGGATTCTCAAAAACAAATTTTAGTAATATCAATGAAGAAAGACCATCTTGGTCTTATTTCAAGAGTAAAGGAAACTTCTTCTCAAATCATTAAAACTTTCTATTCTCCTAAATTGCCGGTTTCCTTTAGAGACAACTTTTCTTTTTATCATGACATTCATTTATTTATTTATTTACTTATTTATTTATATTTCATATTTTCCCATTGTCACATGATACTTAGTTGTCTGTTTGTAAGAATGTGACAATGGAAAGCTCCCTGGCAACTCTGCATATGAGAGGGGGCTTTTTAACTGTTGGACTTTATTGTAGTGTGATTTGGATGGGAATTTTTCATGACGCTCTGGGATCCTTGAATGTCAGGACTGTTCAACTTACCCAGCTTTCCCATCTCTTTGATTCCTTTATTTAGAAGCATTATGCAGTCTGACAGGAGTTTTGCATACAGGATATGTATGGAGTTAACTATACAAACTTTCAAGTACTCTTTGGTTGTCAGGCTCATGTCTTGTTCCTTTCCAACGGCATACCTAGTGATTGAGTCTCTCAAATCAGCCTGAGATTCTGAAAGGTAGAATGACAGCTCCTTACTGTATTTTAATACGTAAGTATTTTTAGTTTTACATCCTTTTGCCTTGCTTCATAGATGTCATTTCTCTAGCTCTAAACTTCATTCTCCTAGAAATTTCTAGAAAAGCTTCATTGTGGGTTTAAACTTTATTTTAAAAGTTAGTTTCATCTGGTCTCAAGAAATAAAGTGATAAATTATACTGAACGAGAACTATCATTTTAACCGATAATTTAAAAAATAGTATATGTGCTGCTGAAGACAGCAGAATTTTAAAAACATAGAATATAGTTAGTTTCCTATTTAAAATAAAATCTTTTAAGGTGTGAAAACAGTCTTTTATTCTTAATTTTCTAAAAGTTTTTAAATTTAAGATTTTCAACACTTCTTTGGAAAATATTTTGTAATATTTTATTGTTTTATTATTTGTCCTACTAATATGATAAATCAAATTCTTAGATTTTCTTTCCCATTTTCTTAATTCTCTAGAACTATTTGTGTATTTACTATGCTCTAATACTTTTTAGAGAATACAAAAATAAGTAGAGAACATCTTGAACAATGGTAATGCTTTTTATATAATTGAGTACCTGTTTAAATAACCAAGTATAATGAAATAAGTAAAAAATAGATATACCAGAAAAATGAGATCAGAAGAAGCAGCCATTAATTAAAAATGAGAGGAACAGGGAAAGCTTCACAGAGCTGTTGCCGTTTGAATTGGAATTTGAAGTATGAAAATGTATTTTTTATGCTAACAGTGGAGAGCAATGATGGACTTAGCATGATATTCTGGGAGTAAAGAACCAGGCAACAAAAAACAGAAGTATGAAAAAAAAGTGGGATACATGAAAAATGGCAGATAACCTCCTCTAAGATGTATGGAAGAGGTGATGTATTACAAGGTTGAATTGGGGTCAGACAATGAAAGCCTTGAGGGATTTGTGTCTTTATACCATGGGCATGGACATTTAGACTTGTCAAATAGTTTTTAAAATAGTGCCATGATCAAAACTCTGCTTTACAAAGATAAACCTGGGAAAGTGTAAAGGATGGGTTGACAAAGTGAGAGATCAGAGGCAGGAAGCCAGTTAAAAAGCCATTGAAACAGTTTAGAAAGAGATCAAAAGATTCCAAACTAAAGCATCAGATATAGTAATTGGAAAATAAAGAATAGGTAGGAGAGTAACTTTGAATATACAATTGATAGAAATCATAAACTGATTGAAAATAGGGATGAGAACAATGCAGAAATAAGAAAATATATGAAAGTTTCTAGCCTAAATTGGAAAGGGCTGCAGAGTTATTTCCTGGGAATGCAAATACAAGAGGTGAACAGAAAATAATATGGGAAAGGTAATAGGGTGGTTATGAAAAATAATATGTCAGGAAGTATCACTCAAAGCTTTTATGCTCAATGGAAAAAAAATCTTTCCTATTATTTAGAATAGTCCAATTTTTTTTTGTATGGAGCAGTGCTCTAGAGTCATTGTATTGGTGCTGTACCTAAGAATTTCTAGAATTTGGTAAAGACTTCGAAGGTTAACCTAGGCTATAATGAGAAAGTCTACCATATCCACCTGAATAATGGAATGCAATAAGAAACAGTGGCTCTCCAACAAAAAATTATGAAGCCTGTGATAAGATTTACACACACACACACATGCATGCACGCACACACACAAACACGCACTCATGCTCATATGCACACACGTAGTCGGCCATGTACTGTGGAAAAACTGAACCAATAAGAATCTTGATTCTTCAGTCCAGGACTGAAAGACATGGAATTGACTTTGCCTTGGAATCACCTACAGCTTTAACATCATGCTGAGATGCAGCTGTGACTGATTATTGTGACTTAGGTTTGCACTAAGGAAAGGGAACCCCAAACTCTTTCTTCCATCCCTTTACAGGCTAAGACACCCACCAAATTTCTTCGGATGCTTTAGTAACGGTTGTAGATCGGTCCAGTGTTCTGACTCTCCTGGGCCACTGTACAGGGACCATCCCTGGCTGACCTCTTTTCATTAGAAAAGAAGAATCCCTCATAGAGGAGGAGATAAACATCAATTAGCAGAAGTGCCCTGACTGTCTAATCAACAGCGAGTTCCTCCTAGAGGCATGATGTCTGGTAAAATGAGGAACTATGCTACTCCTCTTGTGACTGGAACTTTTGGAGAAGTTAAGCTTTGCAACTAGAATTTCTAAAAAACAAAACACACTTGCCGAGGGCAGTAATGTGGCCCCTAGAGAAAATAAACAAGGGTAGGAAAGCATTCTTTCCAGAAGGAAAAATTTCTAACTCCCCATACCACTTTAAGTATCTGTTTTCACCAAATGATTCATTCATCCTATCTAGATTGAATTAATATAACTAGAGCCATAATTTGTTAATTTCCCTTTATTGAATTTCTGATCAGAGTGACCACCTCCCTCTCCCTGAAAACCCTCAAGCCACATGTTATTCTTTGGATGTATCAATTTTCATTTCTTCTGCGTTCCATCTACCACTTTTGAAATTTTCAATCCCTAATTAGATTAATTAGCTAAGAATTTCCTTGATGTTCATTTTATGACCACACTATAACTTTATTAAAATATAATAAACACAATGTAAGTTCCCTTGGGTCCTACAGTGGTCTGGGGAAGACCCTGGAATGAAGAGTTTCTGAGGATAACAACAGGATTTAGCCAATCAGTTCAAAGACCGACGAGTGAGGAGCTTCAAAAATATGTGGTTATCCTTTTTGTTAGGCAAAACCTGCATTCTCCAGCGCTCTCTGATCTATGGGTAGGGAACTATTAGGGTTGAGAAGTTGGTGCATAACCACAACATGGTGCTGAAATCAGATTTTCGAGTGAGGCTCTCATCTCTCACTTAAGTCAGCAACACACTAGATTAGGGCTCAGAGAGGTGGTGTCCTAGTTGGAATAGCCCCATGAGAAAATATGCTTGCAATGTAATAGATCACAGAGTTACCCTAATGATACACAATTTTATTTTACCAGAGAGTAGTCTATACTCTGGAAAAATTAGTCACTAATGATCTATTAGTCTTCATTTTTTGTATATTCTCAGTTTATAAATCTCAGCACAGAGCTGATGTCATATAATCCTCCCATGACCCTCAGCAGTGGACTTTATTCTCCTTACTTTGCAGATGTAAAGGCCCTAAACCATGGAAATTAAAGCAACTTCTCCTAGGTCATCTTCTTCTCAGCAAGTACTAAACCAAAACCACCATATGTGGTCAAGGACCTACATAGTGGGTTCAAGCATCAAGGCTGACTTCAAAAAACAAACAAACAAAAAAACAAAACATATTCAAAGACCTAGAAGCTCTGTGTATTTCTTTAGAACCAGGCTGTTCCTTGGGCGTGATGCTTCTACTATCATGCTTATACATTCTCTTCTTTGCCTTCTTCTTCTGCAGTAGCACCAGGGGTATTGGTGCCTCTCAGAAGCTTCTGGGACTTCACTGATTGCACCCAAGTCTACGGTCCACTAGTATGAGAAAGCTCTCTTCTGTGTGATTATATGATTAATGTTCATGTTCCCTTGGAATTCCCTGTTTATCCAATGAGCAAGGGAAATGTGTTTTTTCTCACTGTTTTGTCTCAGTGTCCAGCAGTTTCTAGCCCATAGTAAGTATTCAATATATATTTGTTGAATGGATGAATGAATAATTATGTCTTACTTGAGTAAGTTGGCTTATTTGTAAGAAAAAGCAATAATTTTATAATCCAGGGCAGGAAATGTCTTTAAAGACTTTTTTTTTCCTACTAAGCACATTTTCTTATTGTGAAACAGACCATGAATCCAATTCCCCTGGTACTTACACTATTCCATGGAAGTAAATGGAGCTACATAAAATTAGTTAAGTCAAGCAGAGGAGTATTTAAGAAGTTTCTGTTTGAGCACATAAAACTAGTTTCATCCAGAATGAATTAATGAATCTATCAAAGATGTCAAGTTTTTTTTTTCCAAGAAGGTCAGCCAGAGAAAGAATCTCATACCAGGTGGATCAAATTCATTTCCAAGTATACATTTCAGCTCAAGTTAAGGGTAATTGTATCTCAGCTGGACCAAAACATGATTGTCAACTTGCGAGGCATTTATATGACATGCATGAACTTTTCTCATGAGATTGGTAAATCATGAACTGACAATCTGATTTTTTTCATTTTGTAGTTGGTGCTAATGCTGTAACAGAAATGCACACATATATTGTTTGTTTTGTTTTTGTTTTGTTTTGTTTTGCAGGAAATCTATCATAGAGTAGTCCAAGTGGTAAGACTGAATTTCTTATCTTGGTCCATGTACAGACAGCGTAAATGAGGCAGCACACATTGATGAATTAGATGAGCCAGAAAAAGTGCCTTTTGTAAAATAACATTCTTTCATTGACCTGTAATAAGCTTTTCTGAGAGATTTTGTTCTCATAAAAAGGTGGATTTGCAGTGACAGTCCTTGTGGAATCATAGGAGGCTGCACAGAGATCGCTGCATGAAAGCCGCTGATGCTCTAGTGTAGGCAGCTTTAGAGAAAGAGGAGAACCAGGAGGAGGGAGGTCTCCAGTTCCAGTTCCTGTTCCAGTTTTCAGCGACTTCCTTTATGAACACTGACAAATTACTTTACTACTCTGGGTCTCAGTTTTCACATCTGTAAAACGAAGAGAATAAATTCTAGATGATTCCAAATGTGAGTTTGCTGCCTGGTTGCATTGAAATGACTGGAGACTGATTACATGGTAGGTTCCCAGTTCTTTTCCAAGACTTAACAAATCAGAACCTTTGGGAGAAGAGTCAGAACCTCGGAATCCAAATTTTTAATAGCTGATTCTATTGATGATTCTTATAAATTCATGAAATCTAGTTGGAATATTTCTAGCCACAGATTTAAAAGATTTAGCTGTTACACAGGTTTAGCTTTCACATTTAACAACCTAATCACAATCTATGTCCCCAGGGCAGCAATGAGTCTGGGTAAGTACGTGCTCATCAGAACGTACTGCCTGGATTGTCCAGTCAGTATGTGATGTGAAGGAGACAGAGATATATATTATTAGTCTCTTCAAGGTCCGTAAATGCCACAGTATAGCAATGAGACATAATTCTACCAACAAGGGAAACCCATGGAAAGCTTCTGAGGACGGGACAACCATAAGCAATCTACATCTTAAGAAGTTCTCTCCTGCAGCAAGCCGGTGGACCAGCTAGAGGAGAGATCAGAGGTATTGCTGTTGTCTAGGCAGCAGGTGATGAGACTGGAACCAGGACAGTAACCTGCTACATAAACTGAGTCAGAGGCTGTTAAAGTGAAACCACCGCCGTTGAGAATGAATGGTGGTGCTTCAGAGGCACCATTGTTTTTCTATATCTTTACATATTTCTACACCACTGTTTTTTCTTTTATTTACACATTTAAGAACATTCATGCCCTCTCAATATACCTAGATGTGGTGTGTGTCTCTGCATGTGTTTGAGCAGTTTTAGCACTGTTTTGGGAAGAAGAATCCAGAACTGCTAGGAATTCTAATGGGAATTTAGAATTTGAAAAGTGACACTTTGAAGACTTGTATTTCTTCCATTTAAGCGACAGATTCATAGTTAGACATACTTTTCAGCAGACTGTATATAATTAGCTTTATTTCCTCTGACAAGCTTTAAATTTAGAACCAAGATAATGCTTTCTGGTTAAGACCTCTAGGCACAGCATTTAAAAAAAAATCAAAATGATAATTTGCTGTTCAAAATCTTTAGAGTTGCAAAAGAGTAAGAACTCTGTATTGAGGTTAGAACTTTCACAAGCCAAGTTATGTTGGTGTATTTAGCTTAGGTTGCCACTTTTCTTCTTTATACTCCTAACTGGAAGCTTATTCTGATACAAAGTAATCATTTTATGAATTTGCACTCATCTATGTATTTCCATCTCAATTTATCTTCTTAAAATCCCATTTTAAAAAATGAATGGGTTGTGAAAATCTCCGTCAGATGTCTTTAGTCAACAAACTTGGCCCCCAAGAAACTGCTTCAAGAACTTATGACAATTGGTACTTATGACTGTACCCTTTTCAGGCAATAGAATCCCAGCTATGGTTCTTCACATAAGTTCCAAAGGGTAGTGTTTGAGGCAGTATTGCTCAGAATGTCCATCAGAGAACCTCCTGCTTTACTCTTTGGTTCTGCAGGCATTTGTTGAGATACCATTGTGAGCTCATGGCTATAACCAATGCTTTCAGACAAAGATCTATGAGCTGCTTGGAAACACAAAGTCCACGGACAGGCTTACTTTGAAATTCCCTGGTCAAAATATGTGGTATATTGAAGTTCACCTTGTAGATCAGGGGCATCCGGATGGTCAACATTGTGACCTCTCTGTTGGAAGAGAGCTGCTTCAGGAAGAAGCTTACAAATGATCAGCATGGATTCCATATTCTGCTAAAATCAAATAGAACATTTTCTCTTTGTTGAATGCCTTAGTACATGAGATAGAAGCCAGTGGGATGCCTGGGTTGAGTTACTCATCCTTTTCACCAAGTTCAAAGAAAACTAGTTCTCATTACTTTAATTCTGAAAAAAAAAAGCTGATTTTTTCCAAGAGAAAATAAAATCTTATATAGCTTAAGAGCCTGAAAAGTAAAGTTTTTATGCATTTTAATGATGAATTTCTAGTAAAATAAACTCTTGCTTCCACATGAAAGTGTGTCAGTATAAGAGAAATAATATGAACTTTGGCATTAAACAGATCTCAGTTTTAGTTCCTAATACACCACTTACTGGCTTTTTATTTTTCACATTATTTATGCTCTGACTTTTAATTTCTTCATTTATGAAATGGAAATAATTATAGTACCTCACAGGACTGTTTTGAGGATTGGTAAAAAGCTGCTATGTTTAGGTTGTGTAAGCCTGTGAGTATCTCCCACCGAAAAACAAAAAACAAAATATAAAACAAATCCCCAAATTGTCTCAGAAACAGGTGTGTGTGTGCACCTAAAATTTTTGTAGCAGGATAAGTATGAGCTAGAAAGCTGGAGAGCTGGCTTCAGGCTGTCTCTATATTTTTTCTGGTCAGATGACTGTCAGCGGGATTCTTCTTCTTTCTCGGAACTTCAGTTCCTAGGACATAATCACTCCTATCCCAAGTGGATGTTATGATGATTAGTTGAGATAATCTATGTGAAGCACCTGCAACATGGCCGATTCTCTGAGAACACTGGTTTTCTTCCCTTTCTCCCTTTCTGTCTTTGAAAAGAGAGAGAAAAGGAGAGAAAATTAAATGTAGTATGTTTCCTGCTTGCAAAATTATTTCCTGATCATACTGATGATGATTATATTGAATATCTATTGATGACTTTGAATAGTTCAAAGCGCTTAAATGTGTTATCTCATTCATCTTTATCTCAGTCCTTTGGGAGAGATACTGCAATTACCCCTGTTTTATCAATAGCAAGTCTCAGAGATGAGGTTATTCACCTAAATCAACCGTGGGTTCTCCCAGGTTCCAAAGCCAATGTGCTCAGTCATTTGACCTTCTACTTCTCTAACCAAATCTGTTATTTAACCTTGGTTGTTTCAGTTTGTTTGTTTGTTTGTTTTTGTTATGTCCAACCTTTGGCTTTAGATCAGGAGAAATACTGCCTTAGAAAATACAGACAGGCCTAACCTAAGCCGTCTTTAGATTTGCTATAGCCAAGAAGTCACCATTTTTTAGCACGAGTGTTTGATCATTGCTTTTATAAGTATATAATAGAGATACATTTAGGGAAAGAAGACAAGATGGCACTTTCTCATTTGCTTTGCAACAAACGTATATGGTTTGAAGGAGCCTCACCCTTAAATGATTAGAGAGTTTGTGTGACTAATAAGAATATTGTCCTTAAAGGAAAGTGGAACATCTTACGAATATAAGAGTACTCACTTAGAGTTTTAAATTAGAATGTAATTATGTGTTTTTGGTTTCTTTCTTTTTTTAATAAAAAAAAATAGAGCTTTTAAACTTTTAGGTGGCATCATTTTGGTGAAAAGACAATTTTAGGGAGTGTTTAAATTTAAGAAGCTGCTCTGTATCCTGCCTAACTTTTGGACCTCGTCCAATCCCTGAAGGACTAGATACGAATCAGTTTGCTGATATGTAGCTTTTTAAATAACTCCATTTTATGACTCAAAACAGGGATAAGCTATTGATATGGATTACTGCACTCAGTATAATAAAATTGTCAATACACTTAGAGATATTCGACATATAGTCAGGTATGTGGAGAAATAGCCCATTCGACCTCCAAAACAAAGGGTTTGTCTTTAATAACATGACTGTACAAAAACAACATTGTTCTTATTTAGAAAATAAATGGAAATATGAATATTTGTCTTAATATTGAACCAACTGTATCCTTTGTCTCCAAACTCTCTTTTTTATAAAGACGAACAACATGGATGATCAAGACCAATAGAATTATTTGTTAATCTGCTCGTTTCAAAGTTCCCCATTTATTTACTACCTAAACTGTTATGGAAACAACTCCTTTGAGTTTAGATCTTGTGGACAATGATACGTCTTAAAATTTTCAACAATTTAGTCTAAAGAGAAGATGAATAGCCATTCATTTAATCTGGACCTGTCTTCTCCTTTCAATAAGTCTCCAGTCCCATAATGTGGATTCTTTGTTTTATCCTGTCATTTGACCTCAGATGCATTCTGAAAAAAGCATTTTAAAGCTATAAATTGGTTCTGCAAGGCACTGGCTATAATTGCAAATAACATATTTATATTTTCCCTAACATTCTCAGTAGATGAGGGGAGGTCTTGTTTCTCCATTCTATGGGTGACTGAAGAGGTAAAGTGACTTTTATCTCCAGAGGGATAATGTGGTAGAAACAGGATTTACTTACCTAATCTTAATCATATGGATGTTTTCACTCATTAATAAGGAAGAGATGGAACCTGGGACACTCTTCCAGTGTTCTTTGCAGTAAGATGATTGCCAATCTCTAGCTCTACCTTTTTAAAGCCAGTTATGCCAACATTTATTTGGTTACAGTAAATTTTCTAGGTTCTTAAAAAAATAGAGGTTAAAAAAATGCTAAGGATCACCCAGGAGCCCAACTCCCTAAATGTAACTTCTGAGAAACAGAGGACCAGGGAGGCAAACAAACAAACATACCATCACCACCAACAAAAAAACATTGCCATATTCACTCAGAGGGTTAGTAGCAGAACTAGAATTAAGATTCACTTCTTCCAGAGTTTGAATCACTCTGTCGCTATATTGCTGGTAATATATTTGCAACTTGACTTGTTTCCAGGGCACATTGCAGGAATTTTCAGATAAGGAAAGATACATTTTCAAATGCTATTTTTTTCCTTTAAAAACTACAAAGGGATTAAAAAATCCTTGTTGAGAAAATAATTATAGATGAAAACACAAATAACTGGAATGCTATTTAGAGACATCTGACACTGTGGTAGGAGGCTGAAAGTAACAGAATAAACAAGTCCCTGAATACAGAAGATGGAAATGATATTAAAAATCATACTGTTCAATGTTTTTCAAAGAATGACACACATACTTCTCAGGTCGTGGGATGATTAGGGGTACATGTGATGATTTTTGGTGACATTAACTACACTTGAATATTAATTTTAATGATATCAGCACACATATGCTTATGTGTTTGTGTATGTGTATGAATCTATGTGTATTTATTGAGCTCTGACTGTGTACTGGGTACTGTCCTGGGAAAAATGAAAGAACAGAAAAGACATGGTTCCTTGCCCTCATGAACCTGACACTGGCTTATGAGGACTGACCATACAACTTAAGGATTATTAAGTTTGAAATCTTCTGACCTTAGACCACAGTTGCCATTCTCACTCTTACCTTAAGTATAAAAGCCAGGTTCTCTCCATGGGCGTGAATGGTTACAGCTCTCAGCTAGGAAAAACGAAAAAGTCTTTTAGCATAACTCAGGTTATATCACAATAGATGGGCCTCATTAACCATTCTCAGCTTCATAGATAATGCAGTCGTGGATAGCATCATTTGGTCTAGTGAAGAATTGCCCAGGAGATTGTGTTGACATCTGAGATTTATTTTAATCCTTTTTTTTGCAGATTTTATAATGAGCATTGCAACAAAGTCCTCCAAAGAATCATTACATATCTTATAAAATCTTAATAATACAAAAATTAGAAGCGTTTTTCATGCGTATGTTCAATTTGTTCAGAATCCCCAGATTTCACTTTGCCGATGAGCACATAAGACCCTGCGAGGGGACGTGACCTTTAAGAAGTCACAGTTCCTGAATTGCTGTGCATATTTTGTTATGAATATTGTTTATGTTTACAGGCTCTCACTGTCAGATTCTGTAGTTTGAACAAAGAAGATAATAGACTGCAGGTATCCTGTGTAAGAAGGCTCTTTTTTTCTCACTTATTCATTAAATGTTTATTGATTGTCTAACTCAAGCATAGTATTAAGTCCAAAGAAGATAAAAAAGTAAGACTTTAGAAATGAGGCAACATTTCCAGTAGGGAGCAGATGCATTGTGGGAAATCTTTGTGGAAAAGTAAATAATTCCCACAAAAGTCAGGGAGCCAGGGATGTGGCTCAAACAGGACGTGGGGTTAGATTCATGACTTATTCTTTTCCTGGGTCCATCACTTAATTGCTTTGTGATCCTGGGTGCTATAGACTAAATGTGTCCCTTAAAATTCAGATGTTGAGACTGAATCCCTAATGTGATGGTGTTTGGAGGTGGGGCCTTTGGGGGGTGATTAAGTCAGGAGGGCAGAGCCCTCATGAATGAGAATAGTGTTCTCATAAAAGAGGCCCCAGAGAGCCTCTAAACCTCGTCTACCAAATGAAGACACAGCGAGAAGATGGCCATCTCTGAGGCAGGAAGCAGAACCTCACGGGACACTGAGTCTGCTTATGCTTTGACCTTGCTTCAGCTTCCCTGTTTCCAGAACTGTGAGAAATAATTTTGTGGTGTTTACTAGCAACCCAGCCTGTGGCATTTTTTTTTATAGCAGCCTGAATGGACTGAGACACTGGGCAAGGTGTTTAATCTCTCCGAGTCTGGTTCTTCATCTAGAAAATAAGATTAAAAACACTTAGTTTGTTAGGCTGCTGTGAAGATGAATGGGAATATTATACGCAGAATTAGCTACGCAGAGGAGATAGCCAATGAAGATTGTTTTTCTCCTTTCTATTATTTAGTTGTAAGATTTCAAACAACTCAATTATCCTCAAAAAGCGGTTGTTCATTTCAAGACACCTTCTCTGTGAAACATTGTGGCCTTGAAATAACATCTCGTGAAGTGTACTTCACTTCTACTCCTTGCTCCCAACCCGGGGATCAGGTTGGTTCTCTACTCTTTTCTCAGATTTCTATTTCCTTGGGCTTCCTTTTCACTTAAGAATCTATTTGTCTTCACTTTCCTTTCTCTTACCCCATTTCTTTAAGGTTCCATTCCACTCAAGACCTGTCAGTACTTTCAAGCTCCTTATACCAAAATAAAAGAACTCAAGTATTTTTAATTAACAGCCTTTTCTGATAACATGATCTCTAAAACTATGTTGAAAATATTCTAGAATCTCCCCAAATTCTTATTAGTTTTGTCAAGACTTCATTGCCACAGCTGATCTTGTGTTCACTGTACCTTTACCCCTACCTCTCTCCATCCAGTTCAAGATGATAATCAGGCTTTTGGCTCATAGATTTCTGTTGTAAAACTTGTCTCTATGGCCTGTCCATCAACCACCATGACCACCCCTGCCAGATACTTGCATGCCTATAAACATTCAGGATTTTATTTCCTAAAATTAAAGTCTCTGAGAATATATATTAAGTTGAAGTGAGAGAGGCAAATATCAGGTATAATGGGAGCAGAGTGAAAGAAAAGGAAAAGTTGTAGGACTTCTCTGTTCAATATGGCAGCCACTGGCCACATGTGGCAGGTTTTAAACACGTGAAATGTGGCTGGTCTGACGTCAGTTGAATCATAAGCATAAAATACACAGAGCCTGTATGAAACGAGGAATGTAAAATACCTCATACATAATTTTTTATTGATTAGATATTAAAAAGATAATATCTTGGGTATTTATGTCAAAGCAAATAGATTATCAAAATGAATTTCATCTGTTTCTTTTAACTTTTTTTAACGTGGCTCCTAGAAAATTTTAAATTGCATGTGTGATTTTTGCGTGGTTCATATTGTGTTATCCTGGAAGCACTCTTGTAGAAGATGAGATGTAGGAATGAGACCCTCATTTCAACACACTTTTTAAAATTCTTTGTAGGCCTTTGTAAGGATGTTTGCATTTTCTCTTAGTGAGAGGGAACGCTGTGGAAGATTTTGAGCAGAAAATGAACATAATCTGCTATTTTTACAATAGGATCTCTCTGGCTACTCTTTTATAGGCTGTAGCAGACAAGGATGAAATCAGGAAGATCCTTTGAGGGATGTTGCACTAATCCAGGCTAGTGATGTCTCTGGTTTGGGTAGCAGCTTACAGAGTGAGAAGTGATCAGAAACCAGAGGATTTTCTGTTGCATTCAAAGTGGAATTTGAGAGAAAGAAAGGAACTGAGACTGATTCCTTGATATTTGTCTTAAGATTTGCTCATTAGGATTTAGTCATCATTCATTGAGATGGAGAAAATGGGGGAGAGTAGATTTGGGAAGAAGCTCAGGCATCTAACTTCGTACATGTCAAGTTTGAGATGCTTATTGGGCATCCAAGTGAAGGTCAAGGAGGTGGTTTGTTATAAAATTCAAGGAGAGGTCTTGGCAGAAGATAAACTTTGGAGGGTCTTCTATATAAAATGGGTTTTAGTGTCATGAGATTGAGTGATATCACTCAGGAAGTGAGTAGACATTGAGAAGAGAATGGAGGAGGGAGCCTGGGCACTCAGAGAATTTATGAGCAGAATCACTGCTACGGTTACACTGTAAAAGACTCTCTAGTACTTCCATCCATGAAGGTTTATTCAGAAGGAGAGATACAATTATAAGTTTTAAAAATTCTGTTTGCTCTGGGATGTAATTACAATAAGTATGTTAATCAGTATTAAAAAAAAGTCATATTTAAAGTGTATTTCTTCACATACAGATACGAGTCATTATTTAAAAATTTAAAACAATTTTTTTCAGTGAGAGTTGGCATACAGTATTTTATTAGTTTCTGGTGAATAACATAGTGATTAGACATTTACAAACTGACAAACTGATCACCCTAATAAGTCTATTGCCCATCATACCTAGTTATTACAATATTATTGACTATATTCCCTATGCTGTATTTTATACCTCCATGAGTAATTAAAAAAGACAAATTGTATTACAATGAACTCTTAGAAATGTTGTGATTTTAATAAATAATTTGAAATTTCAGTGATTTCAGTACCATAGTGTGCCATCAATTATCTCAGAAGGTGCCCCCAATTTTAAATAAAATTTTAAATTTTACATCACTTTATTTTTAATGCTACACAGTGCTCTAAATGAGCATTTGCAAAATTTAGATTAAAATGGTAGGGTCTTAGAACTTTTAAATAGTGGGAATCACTGTGACATAGACTTTCTGAGCATACATTATATTTTTAGGCACTCTTGACCTTGTCTTTTAGAAATATCCTCTTTCTGTGTCCACTTACTGCTGTATTTTGAATCATCACCTCTGATGTTTCTGAAACTCTTTTTCACTTCAAACTTGATCAACACGTCTATTTCTTAAAAGTAAAATTTTATAGAGGGATAAAAAGTAGAGGCTGAGTGACCAAAAGCAGAATAATATTATTCTACTGCAGAATACCCAGGATGTGATGTGGAAAATTAAATTCTTTTTCTAGACATGAAAACTGTATGTTTTTATTTTTCTCTCTTCATCTAGCTAGAGAGTGGATAGAGTATGGGGGGTTAGGAATCCAGACTTTGGAGCTATATTGCCTGAGTTAAAATCCAGTTCTATTTAACAATCTTGTGGGCTTGGGCAAAATTTTAATCTTCTCTGTGCTTCAGATTTCTCATCTGTACAATGGAGGTAATATTAATACCTACATGTAGTGCTATCGAAATATTAAATTAGTTAATACTAGTTGAACTTTAATAATGCCTAGCTAACATTTTGTGTTAGCTCTTTTATCTATCATCTATCTCTCTATCTAAACCTATTATCTATAATCTATCTATCTATCAGCTATCTATCTATCATCTATCTATCTATCTATCAATCATCTATCTATCTATCTATCTATCTATCTAATCTATCTATCATCTCTATCAGCTATCAGCTATTATCTATCATGCTTCATATTATGACAGTGTTATCATCAGGAAGTATTTGTTCTTATTTTGTATAAAAGAAACCTATTTTAGATTGAATCTTTCTAGGAGTCCGAAAATTGAGGGTGTCCTTAAACCCAAGATTTTGCAAAGTTTTCCTTGCTGCTTAGACTCAATAGACTGTTAATTAAACATCTATATCATTTAAATTCAAAGCCATCCTTTGTCACAGCCCTTTTGATTACTTTATGTCCCCAGCTTCTACTTTTGTGCTATCTGCCACACTGTTATTCCCTCTGGGGGCTTCCAAGTCCTTTTGGAACCACAGAAAACTAATTTAATATCTCAAGATGGAGTAACAGAGATCAAATTTATTCTCCTGCCTGGAACAACAACCACAAAAAATGTATATAATATATAAAAACTATGCTTTTTGGGACACTGGACATCGGGCAATGAAGTTCAGTGGTCTCCGAGGGACAGGAAATAATGAATCCTGTGACTGCTCCAGCTTACTGTCAGGAGTTTCTGGTCTACAGTGTAGGGAATGGGGATTCAAGCAGAACTGGGTACACATCCTGAGTTGAGGTGATGGATCTGAGAATCTGGGAAAACCAAAACAGGGTTTGCGGGACAAAATACTGGAGCAGAGAGATCTACACAGAGAACTCCAGAGAACTGCATATGATTTTTCTCTAACATTCAACTGAATACTTATATACACATGCATGTGAGGAACTACTCAAAGCTAGGAAAAGAACCACCTAAAAGGATTAGGTTAAAAGTGCTCTGCAGTCAAATAAGGCTGGAACCCATGTCTGGCTCTATCAGCCATACTAGAAAACCTTAAGATTCATTACTACTGGGTAGAGTACCTAAGGAGATCTTTTTCCAACTGTGGGAAAAATTAATCCTAGACAGAGCATTGTTCTGATATCATATACAAAATCTTAAATGCAAAATTCAAAAGATCAGATTTTTTCCAAATAACTTAATTGAATTCTGGAACAAAACTCCTGAGTATTTGTGATATTTAATATATATATAAATCACCTAGTTCCAACAAAGTAATGTTCACAATATTTGTTATCCAATCAAAAATTAATGATTATAAAAGAAACACTCAAAACCAACCCAGAATTGACACAGCTGTTAGAATGAGCAGATAAGGACATAAAAGTAGTCTTTCATGTATTCAAAAAGTTGACACATTAAAAATAAAGGAAAATTCCAAATAAAACTTATAGTTGAAAACTGTAATGTCTGAGATGAAAAATATACTGGATAGTATTAATGGCAAATGAGACATTGTAAAAGAAAGATCAATGAACTTGCAGGCATAACAATAGAAACTATATAAAATGAAGCAGGAAAAAAGAACAAAAGAAAAAAAGAACATTAGTGAGCTTTGTGGCAACTTCCAGTGGCTATATATATATACATATATATATATAAAAAATGGAATTGGAGTCTCTGAAGAACTGAAGGAGCAGAAAATACATTTGAAGAAAGAATAATTGAAAAATTTCCAAATTTAGTAAAAACTATAAACCCACAGATCTAAGAAGTTCCGTGAATCTCAAGCACAAGACACATAAAGAAAGCTACATCAAGCCACATAACAATCAAACTGCTCAACACCAATGATAAAAAGAAAAATCTCATGAGTAGCCAGAAGAAAAAGGTTACTTTACAAAGGAACAAACAAGGATTACAGATTTCTCATCAGAAACAGTGTAAATGAGAAAATAGTAAAGCAACATTGTTAAAAACCTGAGAGAAAAAATAAATTTCAATTTAGAATTCTAAACAGTGAAAATATCTTTAGAAACAAAATTAAAATGTATTTTTTCATATAAAAGATTAAAAATGTTTATAACTAGCAGTTCTGAAGTATAAGAAATGTTAAAAGAAGTCCTTAGTGCAGAAAAAATTTTTACCAGAGAGAACGACAGACCTATGTAAAGAATGGAAAGCACCAAAGAAAATAAATACATAGATAAAAATCTATAATAGAAGTTTTTTATTATTTAAATCTCTTTAAAGATATTGAACTATTTAAACAAAAATAATAACGTAATATCAGTTTCATGATATATGTGAAGGTAAAATACAGGACGACAATAGCACAGGAGCCAGTGGGGAGAAATGAAGTCATGTTATATGGTGAGGTCCTGAACAAGATGTGAAGTGGTATAATATCACTCAAAGGTAACATGACAGGGTTAAGATATATACTTTAAACCCTAAAGAGACCTCTAAATTAAAGAGTTGTAGCTAACAGCTGACAAAGGAGATCCAACACAATCATAAAGAAAAGTGTACCGTCTAATATATGTTTTGCTTGAAATAAATACAGTAGGATTGCACATCAGACTTCTAGAAGTCCATTCCTTTAACCCTGATCTCACAGTATGTCAATCGAAGTTGTACTGCAAATAACCCGAAAACAAGAAGCTCCTCTCAACACTCTTGGAGGAATTAGTTTGAATCAGTTAGAGGGAGTACAAGATTTGAGTGCACCCTGCACCCTTCACTGTATATGGCAAACTGCAGACTTAAGTGTGGGCCTCTTTTCCCATATGCAGCACCCACATGCAGGTCCACATAGCCGCAGGAAGTTGGACATTCTCTGTAAAGCCAAATCATCTTAATCATTTTCTGTGCTCATTAAAACGAATATAAATTTTATAAAATTGATACAATCCTAAATAAAAAGTGAATGAAATTCACCTGCAGACTGCAACCTATTCTTGGAAGATAGAATAGAGATAGAAGAATATTACCTGAAAAATGGAGTGAACAGACAACGACTTAGAGATCAACACTGAGATTGCTGTGGTGGAGAGAGGAAATTGACCCTCCTGACAGAGAACCAAGATCAGTGAGCACAAGAGAGAAGTGAGAAATGAGAAATATGAATTATAAGTGTGTATATGTAGCAGTTGACATCCCTCTTTCCTAGCCTTGTTTGAAAAATGCCTAACTGCTAAGTGTTTATTCCCCTGTAAAAACAAGACAGATGAAATGTAAAAAATTTTTTTCTTTTTCCCAGAGGATCTAGAAGATATTGTTAGACAAAACTAGGGTGGATGGTGTGAATACCAGTTACCTAGAGAAAATCCCTCCACTTCCTGACATTTGAGGGAAGGTATCGCCAGTGTAATGATGAGCTCAAGGCCACTGAGGCTAAATTAAGACTTTACCAAATAAACTCCACCCAGTCCTGCAGAGTTCTCAGTAAACCTTTTTATTGCTTGATTTTTAAATGAAAAAAGCTAACAAAGGATCACCAGGCATGCGAGGAAATGATACACACACACACACACACACACACACACACACACACGCGCGCGCGCGTACATACACACTTACACAAAGCTTCTAGAAAGAGAAATGAGGTAATTCAAAAATAAAGAAATCAAAACTTTCCTTTTACATTCAGGATTGTTATAAAATAAGACATAAAATACTACGAAGTAGTATCAAATTGCTAGGGTAATTAGTATTAATTTTTAAAACCGTAGGCCACTCATAAAAATTTTCTTCTACCCATTGCTTCTGCAAGCTAGTGGGCATCCTAAGTTTTATTTAAGGGAGTATGCTGTAGTACTTTATAATTTTTAAAAAATGTTCCATGTAAAGGGCATTTCTGAAAATACATAGGCTAGGCTACTCATGCCACATAAAAGTATGAGTTTATATATGATTGAAATTCTTCTCTCTCGCTCTTTTTTTTGTCAACCATTCTCTTCTGCTATTTCTCTTCTGAGCTCACTTAGAAACAAAAGGAATTTATTATTGTAGAAACTACTGAATTTTAGGGAGCTTTGATTGATGTATAATATAGTCCATTTGTGATGAAACATTTATAAATAAATTCATAGGGATAAGTTTATAATGCTGATCATTACATTTTGTTTTTATAACTCGAAATAGCAACAGTTTGAGGTCAAGGTCAAATAATAGCATTCAACTTGCTTTTCCCAAAGCATATTTTTTTGGCGCTAGGAGGGACTTAGAGATCATTAATATAATTCAACATCCTCATTCTAGCAATCAGAATATAAAGGCCCAGATTGATGACATTCATTCTTAATAGCAGAGCCTATACTCTTAAACACCTGCCAGGGTGCTCTTTCTGATAATTTTTTTAAATTGTTGAGTGTCCTATATATTTTAATTTTAAGAGGAAAAAAACTGTATAAGTTTTTAACAAAATATAGGTATTTCAAGAGAAATACAGTCTCAGCGGGTGAACTATGTGTACAGAATGTGTCAAGTACAGAGGAAAAGCAATTAACACAACTGAAATGTATTCTTTAGTTATTTAAATCACATAAGTGAGGATGTATGTTCTTACGTGATATCATGAAGACATTCTATTTTCTAATCTTGTTATAGCATCCAAAGGGTATTTTATTTTCCATCTTAATTTCTACTTTTCTTGTTTTAGTAATCCTTTTAAAGGAAAAAAAAAAGTCTTGCTGAAATTGAAGTGAATACATTTAATGCAGCATAATCAGCTTTTAAATCTACTTAGCTGGAGCCCCATCATGCATTTAGTACATTGAATGAATGGCACAAATGGGAAACGTATTTTAATGAAGACTGGGTGAATTTTGTGAGACTGAAATTTCACTTTCCTGAAATGTTTTTAAGCATCTGATTTTGTAGTCAAGTATAGCTCAATTTGCATATCATTTTATTTGCATTTGACCTAGACACCTGCGTTACTTTTTGGAGAATTCCACTTTTATGGTGCTTTTGAACACTTCACTGCTACCCCACTATGACAAAATGCGTTTTGCTTGCTGAGGCTCTTTGAGGGGTGCACAGCGTGACTATTTTTAACCTTCCACTTGTTTTCATTTACATTAGAACAAGTTGTTTATTTCTATTAAAGGGCGTTTTGCTTTTCATAGGGTTACTTTCTCATCCAATTAAAAAAAAACCTACTTGCAGTGTTAGACACACTGGCATTTTCTGAAAATAGATTGCAAATAATACCTATCGATATCATCGTTGTTCATGTTAACGTAAAGGGCCCCCCACTTTTGCTCTACGAAGTTTAGATCACAGTTTTTCATTTTCACTGTTCTGGAGGAAATAAACATCCACAACTCACGTATCCCAAGGTGAACCTCTAAGCTGCCTGCTTTGCTGCAAAATAGTGCATCACTTTAAATTCCCTTTTTTTGTTCTGCTTTTTGTCCAACTTGAAAACCTAGGAGTTATCTTTGATTCTTTTTGTTTCTATTGGTTGGTTCTACCTCCTTCACATACTGGGTCTGATCTTCTTCTTTCCCATAGCCATTGCCTTAATTCAGGCTCCCACAGATCTCTTGGCCAGACCATTTCAACTTCCTTATTGCTCTCCTTGCTTCCTCCTATTTTTCTTCTTTTCAATGCAGCAAATGTTTCTAAAATTACAATTTAAATATCACACTGCCTTGCTCAAAACACAAAAGGCATGTAGAATTCTTATTGCACTGGGCTTTAATGTACTTCTGAACTCGTACATGGAACTGTGCTTAGAATTCCCATTTCCTGAATGTGTGGCTGATGGTGAATGTCAAAAAGATTAATGGGTTTCAGAGTCTAGGTGCTAATATAGGGTACATATTCGAGTCCTCTCGCCAATTAGCTGTGGGACCTTGGCCAGATTACCTAGTGTTTCCAACTCTGTTTTCTCATCGTTAAACAGTGATGGAAATAGACCGTCTGCCTCATTTGATTCCTGTGAGGTTTATGTTCGTAAAGGGTGAAGTATAGTGCCTGGCACAGGGTGATCAATGAACGCTAGCTATTATCAATGCTAATAATGAAGAATAATTAGGTAATTGCAATCAAAGGAAATCAAAGCTGTTAAGAAGATCTTGGTGCATCTCCTGTAAACTGCCTAAAGCTATCTATACTTGGTAGCTATGGCTAAAGAAAAAAAAGCTGTGCCTTTTTTTCTGCTATGCATTAAATAATCATTTAATTTGTAAGTCATAACTGCATAAATATATATATATATTTATATTTATAATCTCAGAATTCATTTTCTATGGATGTCCACAGATAGGGCTGAGAAATTACAGTCACCAAGAAAATACCAACTGCTAGACGTTACTTATTTGATTAATAAATCAAAAACTTTTGAGGTTCACTACCTTGGACTTTCTTCTGCAGGAGAAGAAAGAGTCACCAGCAATTTCTTGGTCCTGCAAAGGTGGCTTGCACAGAGAGCATTTCCAGAGAGGTATAGATGCGATCAAAGCTTTAGTCTGGGAAATCTTTGCTGGTTCCACACTCTGCCTTTGTCGCTGGCCAGGCTTTTCTGTTATTATCACTTTGCCTCTGGGCTCAGACCCCAGAGCCCGCCTGGAGGGTAGTGGGAATGGCCAGGAGAGGCTCCTGATTTTACAAGTTCTTTAAACCCTCCCCCCAGGGCTTGCCCAAAGGACTGCAATGCTTCCTCCCACTCCTCGACCTCTCTCACAGCCTGAGAGTCAGCTCCTGTTCTTACTTTCTTTGTGGTCAGAGCTACCTCTGCTATTAAAGTGACCCTTTTACCTCGACTCCCATAACAGCCATCAGCACCTCCTCCTTACTAGTCCAGAGAGGAGGTGGTCTCCACTCCATTATTGTTTGAAATAAATAATTATTATAGTTTCTGAAAGCAGATGAAGTTTAAGTCAGTTGGGAGGCTGCATTGGGCAATGCCAAGGTCTCTTTCTGCTCTAGGATCTTATAATTTTAGGTTTATTTTATTTTAAAATCTCCCATTGACCAAAAAATAAAAGTTAAAACAAAAATCGAGGGCACACACGTGTTATCTCTTGTTTATCGGAGCGAGCAGGCTGTCTGCTATCTTGAGAAGGCTACAGTGCTCCAGGGTGGTCCCTGAGAATGTTCTTGGTGGTGGTGCAGCCCTGTCAGTCCCTGGGCTCTGCATCCCTCTCCCCAGAGCTGGCCGCTGCCTTGGAGCCCCGTCTCAAAGAACAAAGATCATGACTTCACGAGGGGAGTAGAATTTCAAGGGCATCTCACCATATGCCCTAGGGTAGTTCTGCAAGTCTTGGTGTCCCACTAAGCTGCTTTCGTGGCCACAGAAGGGTAGAGAGTAGAGGAAGGGAACAGGGCTGAGCCTGGAAGGCTCCATCGGAGCTCTATGTTGATCATTCATTCAGTTGACAAATCTTTACCAAGCCCCTCCACACGTCAGGACTGTGCTGAAAGCTGGTGCTGCTGGAGGTGACAACCACGGTCCCTGCCATCTCGGACAGGGGATGGGAAATGCAGCTAGAGGGTGAGGGTGGGAAGAAACAGTCAGCAAGAGAATTTCAGGAACTGATAATTCTATAAAAATATTAATAGAGCACTTTAGAAGAGTGATTTGAAGGGCGGCCTTAGATAGGGTGCTGCATGGGAGGGAACAGTGGCTCTGCCAGGAAGAGAAATTTCCAGGGCCATGATCTGACCACTCGACAGTTAAGCCAGAAAGGAGAGTTGGAGTTTTCAGAACTCAAGGGATGGTGAGAGTGTGTCAGAAGGGAAGAAGGCATTCAGGTCACATGGGCCTTTGTAGACACAGACTTTGGATGTTATCGTAACATTGCATTTCAGGCAAAATTTCATATGGACAAAGGGGCTGTAGCAAAATGGGGCCAATCAGTAGAGAGAAACCACACAGGAGTCTGAGGAAGAAAGTTTAATATGAAGAATTCTCAGCTATGATAAAAGAGTAACTCTGAGATCACAGAGGAACTGCTGTGGGTCCAGGCTCTGGTGGGCATCCTTCTCCCTCCCTGTCACTTCCTACAGCCAGCCCCATAAGTTACAAGAAGCCTCTTCCTCTTGCATGTCCCTCAAGCATCCTTTACTGAGGCAGATAAACATTGTGCTCACTTTAAAGAAGAAATATTTAAAGCAATTTATTGTTTCTCCCAGAGCATATGTTAAAGGATGCATCTGGAGCTGAGACACTAAATTGATAACTCACACAGGGTCCAGTGGCTGAAAGTAAAATAAAATAAACCCCTACTCAGTGGTATCCAGTTAACTAGCTAGTGTTCCTGGCTGACGTTCTGGGCTCTGAATTCTGACATCCGTGCTTCTCAGAAGACGCATTGCCTCCTGCCCTCATATCTTGTTGTCATCTGTGATGTCTGTGTAGTTGTCTGGGTTTGAATGTTTATTTTCACTTTCTTCCTAATCCTCTCATCTTGGGATGAGGGGCCTGTCCTGCGGTTCTGGCATTTCTCTCCTGGAGCCTCCCCTGAGCTCTAGCTCACCACCTGACCTCTCACCCTCTCGGAAGGACTTCCCAGAGCTGGACTTTCTGCCTGCTGTAGCCTGCGTTCCTGAGAAGCCCTGCCCAGCCTTCTCCTGCATGTCGCACCTTGGTGGCAGGGACCCCCCTCACACAGCACCTGTCCTGGTGCAGAGGAAGCTGCCATGTTTCAGAGGAAAGAGCCCAGGCTTGGGCACTAGCTCTGCTTGCTCTACTGCAGGGTCATTTTGAGGAAGAAATAGGAAAACAACTTAAAATGCAAAACATAAAATACAGTCATGCGATTCATAACAACATTTTGGTCGATGATGAACCCCATATGCAGTGGTGGTCCCAGAAGATTATAATGGACCTGAAAAATTCCCATCACCTAGAGAGGTCACAGCTGTCATAATGTCACATCGTAATGCTTTCTGTGTTTAGTGATGCTGGTGTAAACAAACCTACTGTGTTGTCAGCCATATACAATATAGCACCTATAATTATGTACAATACTTAACACTTGATAATGATAATAAGAAACTGGTACTGGTTTCTGTATTTACTATATTTTTACTATACTATACTTTTTACTGTTATTTTGGAGTGCACTCTTGCTACTCATAAAAAAGTTTGCTGTAAAACAGTGCTCCATGAGATACCGGCAGCAGCCTCATGCATCTGATGTTTACCAGGTCTCTTGATTGCATCAGTTTCTCCTGTGCTTGATTTAATCTCGTGTTGTTTTATAAATTTAGTGGAGAAAAGTAGACAGTGTTTGTAAAGTCTACAGCAGTTACATTCACTCACCACTCACGCACTGATTCCCTCAGAGCAATGGTCCTGCAAGATCCATTCATAGAAAATGTCCTATATGAGTGTACCATTTTAAAATCTTTTATTGTTTATTTTTTCTGTACCTTGTGGATGTTTAGACATGTTTGGAACTCAAATACTTTCCATTGTGTTATAATTACCTACATATTCGGTACAGCAACTTGCCCTACAAGCTTGTAGCTGAGGAGCAAGAGGCCATAACACATAGCCTAGGTGTGTAGGAGGCTCTACCATCTAGGTCTGTGTAAGTGCCTTCTGTGATGTTCATACAAAATTACCTAATGATGAGTTTCTCAGAATGTATCCCTGTCACTAAGCAGTACACGACTAAGTTCAGCATAATGCCTGACACATAGCAAGAACTCGAGTCATGTTAGTTTTCTACTGTCCCAAGGGGCGCTTCTGGATCCTGCTCTCAGCTGCTTCTAGCTGGTCTCATCCTTTGCTAATTATCCAGATCATAGCCAGTGTTTTCCAAAAGAAATATGATGATAAGAACAACAATAATGGTTGCTGTTCATTGAAAACCCTTATTTTCCAAGGGTTAATAAGTATTAACTCACTCTAATATTAAAGCAGCTTTTTAGGTAAAAGTATCAAAACCTTTGAATAAATGAGGAAATTGAAACTCAGAAAAGTTAAGTAACTCATCCAAGGTCATGCAGATCCTAAAGAATAGAGCTGAGACTCTAGGCCACATGTGTCATCACTTGTGTCATTTACGCTCTTAGCCAGAGGTGCCTCCTCAGATGCTGTATCAAGAACCTATTAGCATCTTTCCTCAGTGCTCAAGGCTCACATGGGGCATCTTCTGTGAAAGGCCCTAAACCTTGCTATTTCTTAGTTGGAGATAATGATACTTTTAACTCTTAACACAATATTATAAAGATTAACTAGTAAATGTTGGCACGTTGAATGAAGTATTTTGAAGAGGAGTGATTTAGACATAATCACGTTTTACCTCTTATTGATCTTTAGCATTCTGTTTATTTAGTATTGACCACATATCATTGACCAGCTCGATGGTCATTAATCAAGTTGGCTCAGGTGTTGCCACTTCCAAATATATTTCTTTAAATTACTGGTATAAGTTATTTTGGTGGTAATGTATCTGCACATCTCACTGTCATTTTAACAGAATTTGAGAAGTTAAATTAATTCAACCTTCAATGACACCTTTTTTATACTTTCATTATAGTCATAAATACATGGTATCATGATTTATTACAAATGTGTCATCCTAGGTTTCTTTATCTGAACTCTTTGGAGCAAGCATTTTAATTTCTTAACTATCCCCGAATGAAATGGCTCCACTAAGTGCCAAGCATGATATCTAACAACTATGTGGGCCTAAACATTAGCTGAATGTAAAAGATTGTATAAAAGCGTTTAGTGTGCTTCAGGTAGATTCTGTTGAGATTTGGTTTTAGGAAGGACTGAGACCATTAGAAACAATCTGATAGCTTTGAGTGGGTTAAATAACCCAATTTTTTTCTCTTTCTATCTATTGTATACTATTCTAATTCAATACCTGTCATGGCTGTCTTTGCAATCATCCCAGTTATCCATCTCTGTTTTATGCTAGCCTCTATGGAGCCACAGCACAAGAGGAGAGTTCTCTGACAGTACTTCTTTTCTTTTAGAAGAGAAGAAGTGATGCTAAGGATCTAGTATGCATTGCGTGCACACTAGTGCTAGTCATAGAACTGCACGAAGCAATTATGTGTGAAGTTCTCACCCCAGCGCTGCAGGTGAGGAAACTGAAGCTCACAAAGACAGAGTACCTCGCCAAGCTCACATAGCTGGTGAATAGAAGACCCTGAATTTGAAACCAGGGTTTGACTGGCTCCAGCTCCAGTAGGCTTCAGCTACAACATAACTGCTTCCAGGGTTGGTAATCAATCATCCCCTCACCCTTTCTCATGAGAAAAATGTTCCAGTAAACATTTAATTGATGCAGTATCAAGATCCTTTAAGTCAGAGTATCACTTATTTGCATTTTATTTTAAAACTTTGTCATCAACCAAAATAGAACAGCTGGAGGGCTGCCGTGTTGGTGCTGACAGCAGACACCGAGGTAGCAGTAAGAGGAAGTAGAATCTCAATGAGATGAGCATGATAGTAGGTACATCTATGTGCTTGGGGCAGTGGTAAGAAAGAATGGGGTCAATCCTAAAGGACATGGGACTTAGCTCAAGTCCTAATGAGGGAAACATGGCTTCCCCCTCTTCTGTTGAAGTGGAGCCCTGAGAACCAACTTTGCAGTAACCAGTATAACACTGAAGCAGCCACATCCCTGCAGGGACAGCAGAGAAGATGTGAGAATCACCTTATATTGGGGAGCCTGTGGTCTTCTGAGAGAGATCCACTCCTCTTTCTTCTTCCTTATCTTATCCCTTTAACTGTCTTTCATCATCTCTACTCACTCTGCTATCCCTTCTTGCCTACAATTGCCTACAACTGAAGCAAAATCACAGAATATGCAAACATCAGCACTCTCAACAATCTGAGGAGCCCAAGCCATGATTCATCAGAAGAAGGGACTGAGGGACATTGATGAGGGACTGAGTTGCTGAAGATCACACATTTTGTGTTAAACCATTAATTCGCCTTTCAATTTTTTTCATTCATCATGTATTTTTAAGGAGCTATTACATACCGAGAACTGTGTTATATATAATAGATGAAGTGTTGATCAAAACAGATGCAGTCTTGCCTCCAGGAGTTTGCACTTCAATAGCAAGAAAAAGCCAAGACTCCAGCAACTCTGCCAACTCCCCCTCCCACCTCCCACATTCACCACCAATCAGAACTTGAGGCCATTCTCATGTCTCCTCATGGTAGGTACCTCTGGGCTCACCTCTCCCCAGAGAAAATCAAAAGCTCACAGAGACTATTTATTTTCTGGGTGAAAATTTCTAAAGGGATGGAGAGAGGAGAGAGGAGAGAGGAGAGAGGAGAGAGGAGAGAGGAGAGAGGAGAGAAGAGAGAGGAGAGAGAGAGAGAGAGAGAGGAGAGAGAGAGAGAGAGAGAGAGAGAGAGAGAGAGAGAGAGAGAGAGAATTTATTCACGATAGGATGAACTCTGGGTGAGTATTTCTGCAGCAGCATGAATTCCTCTGGTTCCCATTTGTCCTGCAACATCTTATCAGCCAGGTGTACAGCAGGATCAGCCAATCATTCTCTGGCTTAATGCTGAGCCTCCTGGGTCAGCCTCACCTCTCTGATACCCGGCTTCTCCTCCTCCCATTGCTGGCATCTGTGTCTTTAGATCTGTAAATGTGGCTGATTATGTTATTGTTAGTCATTATTCCATGGACTTGAGAAAATTTCTGTCTCTTTCTATAATGATTTCATATCACCAATCCAACTTTGTTAAAGCTTATAGGATATGAATTTCAAAAAATTATATCTATAATACAGGCATACCTCAGAGCTATTGCAAGTTTGGTATGAAACCACCACAATAAAGGAATTATTGCTATAGTGAAAGTTACACAAATTTTTTTTTTCATTTCACAGTGCACATAAAAATTGTTTACACTGTACGGTAACCTGTTAATTATATAATAGCATTAGTATAGAAATGTACTGACCTTAATTAAAAATATTTTATTGCTAAAGATTTTTGACCATCATCTGAGTTTTAAGTGACTTAATCCTTTTGCTAATGGAGGGTCTTGCCTTTGTGTTGATGGTTGCTACAGATCAGGGTGGTGGTTGCTGAAGTTTGGAGTGGCAGTGGCATTTCCAATAAAGTTTGTTGCATTGACTGATTCCTCCTTTTTTGACCAAATTCTCTGTACCACATGATGCTGTTTGACAGCACTCTATCTTGGTGAAACTTTTTTCAAAATTGGAATTAACCCTTTCAAACTCTGTTGCTGCTTTAACATCTAAGTTTACATAATATTTTAAATCCTGTGTTGTCATTTCAATAATCTTTATAGCTATATCACCAGGAGCAGATGCTAAGAAATCATTTTCTTTCCTCATCCAGAAGAAGCAACTCCTGATATGTTAAAGTTTTATCTTGAGATTGCAGCAATTCAGTCCCATCTTCAGGCTTCACTACTAATTCTAGTTCTCTTGCTATTTCTATCGCATTTGCTTACTTCTTCCACTGAAGTCTTGAACCCCCCAGAGTCATCCATGAGGGCTGGAATCAACTTCTTCCAAACTCCTATTAGTAAGGGTATTTTGACTTTTTCCCCATGAATCACGAATGTTCTTATTGGCCTCAAACTAGTGAATTATTTTCAGAAAGTTTTCAAGTTATTTTGCCCGGATGCATCAGAGAAATCACTATCTATTGCAGCCATAGTTTTACGAAATGTATTTTTTAAATTTTAAGACTTGAAAGTCAAAATCATCCCTGATCCATGGGCTTCAGAAAATGTGTTGTGTTAGCAGGCATGATCACATTAATCTCATTGCCTAACTCCATTAGAGCTCTGGGTAACCAGACGCATACAGGTATGTCAAAGTAGCCTATGAAAAATTTCCCCTCCTTAGGTTTCTAAAAGCATACTTCTTATGATTGTCCCTCAAAGTTGCAAATTCTTAAGAGGTTCAAAGACCACAGCCTCCCAAGAGGCACAAGTCAAAATTAGGTCGGGGAAGAAAGAGTGGATGCAGCTGGAGAAATCTTGGCTCCCTGGTTCCAAAATGACATTCCCAAAGTTGGAAATTTCTTGGCATTTCTTTTTGTTTTTGTGAAAACAAAGTGCAAATGTGAACAAGGCTATGTTTTGTACCTTCTTCAATTTACATAAGCTTAAATTAACCTCAGTGATACCACTGCCTTCTTGGACTCTAAAAAGACAATTAAAACTGATGGTAGCACTGAAATGATTGGAATAAAGGTTTACTTTAAGCCACTGCCAAGGAAATTAAATAATGATAATATTATTTTCTTTTATTCTATTTTTCATGACTTAAACTGTTGCAAGTGTACCCCATCCAGATTCATAATTGCCTAGCAGATTGTTAAAGGGTGGTTTTTGATGGCTGCAGATGGTACCACCTACAGCCAGTTCCACGGTCCTTGTTTACTCTGTCAGTGGTCTTGGTCATGATCTTATAACAGCTCATTTAGGAGAGAAGAGTAAACCCTGAGGCCTTTCTGTTCACAATTCACTCACATTCAGCAGCCAATATTATATTGCCATGGATACAATGATGCAAGGGGGGTGGGCAACTGCTACTTATGCCAACACTATTTCCAAATTTCTATTCAGGATATATTGTGAAGAGTGAAGATATTCTGTATTCGTAGCAAAAATAGCATGAAGATGATTCAAACAAATACCTGTTTATCAAATATTCCAGGCTGCAATAATTATTGATATATAAGCTAACTTATTACTATGGAAACATCTGTTAAGATAGTGCCGAAGCTGAATTTAATTGAAATGTCTTTAAGTGGCTGTCATGATTCTAGGCTATTGTTATCTCTCATGGGCTATGAATGAGTTCCCAGATCTTCCATCACACATTTTTTACTGCTTTATATAACATGTAAATCTCAAAAGTTTCCAAGAGTCTTTATGGGGTACTCTGTTTGAAAGCCCTTTAAATACAATCAAGAATTGTTCAAATACTCTTCATGCTCTTATTGATCATAATTATTCTCTTCCTTCTCCTCCTCCTCCACTTCCTTGTTCTCCTTCTCCTTGAGACAATAAGAATAATTTTAGAAGGATCTTGGGGAAACAGTAGTAAAAAGACACTACTTTTTACAACCTACTTCCCGCCCCCTGCAAAAAAAAAAAAGTTAGACATCTTAGAGGAGAAAAGAAACGTTTGTTTAGATATTAAGTACTACTAAAGTGTTAGTCTCTGTCAAATTGCAGGTTTTGCTCTTTGCATGTCTACACTAGCAATATAGTGGGAATTTTATGCAATTGCTCAGATGTATCAACTCTGTCGGATTTTTCCAGATAATTGGAGAAAATACACAGGCAATATGGCATAATTACTGGATAATTATGGCTGTTTGGTGCATCATTTCATCATGAGAGTACATTCCTTGATTATATTTCAGCTATAAACTCTATTAAATGGTTCTCAAAATTACTGAGAGAAAGTGAGAGGCTTAGATTCAGAAAGAAAGAAGGTAAAAGAAAGAGAGAGAGACAGAAAAAACACACCCAGGAACATGTTATAAAAAACAATTTTTAAAAAACGCGTTGACATTTTTTTGTTTCTCTTTGAGATATCACCAAAGGAATTATAATAGTTTGACTTAGTATTTTTTTGATGTTCTTATCAAAAATATACTCCTATGAAATTTTTGCTCCTGACAAAGTGAACATCAGGAAACTATTTGCCACCTGAAGTTTAGTCTCTCTTGGAAGCTAACATGAGAAAAAAAAAAACAACAGAAATTTCATAAGAGGAAGACAGGGCTAACTAAGGTTAAAACGTTTTGGATGCAGATATTAAATATTCTAATTAATATTTAATAAATTTGGAGTTAAGTATTCGAGAATGTTTTAGAATATAGAATTGAATAAATATCAAAAAATTAATATTTAATAAATTTAATACATAGAATAAACATCTAAGATAAAGTATGTTTATTAAAATCACATTCAAAGATGTATTAAAATTATGATATGATACAGAAAAGTCTCTATTATACAGAGAAATTTAAATTCTTTTCTAAACTGCACAATTCAAATCCTAATGTGATTCTGCTATGAGTAGCTGACAGATCTGCAAAGTTTATCAGAGAAATTAAATTAGGCCAAAATTTTGTCCATGAAACAAAGTGTCTATGACATTTTAACATATGATCATACAGCTGGCCAAGTTTGAATTTTTTTTCATATTTTCCTTCTTGTCTTGCAGGATATTTCTTGAATCTTTGTCCAGGTCTTTTTTAATGGAATTTATTTGAAGAGAAGGAAAATAGAAACTATTATATGTGTAAAAAATATAAGTAAATAAATCCAAGACAATTTTTAAGATGAAAGAGAAAGAAAAGAAATAATGGACTATACTCTCTTCGATTTTTTTAAACATGATATGCTTTTTATATATATACTATTTGGCTTAAGGTAAAGTAATAGAAATGACAAGGACAGAGTAGGTCATGATAAGAAGAAGGTGGTCAATTACTTGTCTAGACACTGTCTTTGATAGCAATAAGCATTTTTAGATAGCCAAGGAAACCGTATATCCTTCCGAAAGGTAACTAGATAAGTGATGTGTTCTTACATTACCAATAATTGTCCCTAGAATTAACAGTAGAGAATTTTTGCCTTTCTTAACTGGCTTGTGCATCAAACTAGGTACCACCTCTCTTTCATAAATGAAATTCAGGGAAAAGAAAAATTCTGGCTTTAATGGAGTGAAGGTACTATCAGAGACCACATGACTGTGTTTCATATTCATTATCATGTGAGAAACTATGTGCATTTTTATAAGGACCTATATTAATAGATTACATTACTTGAGGTGAACTAAACCATGTTCACTAATTTTTATCTTTTATTTCTTCACATCCTTCTTTTATTCTTGACTATTCTGATTTCTTGTGAGATGTGTTTTTTCATTTGTCATTTATTTCTTTCTGCATATACTTTTATTATTATATGGATATGCTATATACATTTTTTTTTTTAAAAAAACCATTTCTTCAGTTTCTCCTTATTGCACAGGTGAGCTTTGCCGGTATTGTGAATGGAATTCTGCCTGTGAAGCATGCTGGAGCTAGCTGAATTTAAACTTCATCAGGTTACAATGCAAAAATATCATGACAAAAGAGTATGTTTCATCTTGTCTTTTGATGAGCACAGCACAAAGTAGAAAGTGTTCCCTTTTAACACCGACTGCCAAATTTCTAAACTGGCGCTCTAATTACACCCTTGCAATGTGAAGGCTTGTCCATTTACACATCAGTAGAGGGAAATTCTGCAGTACACTGGAAGGCTTGCTGTCAGATGAACGAGGAGAGTAGGTAAATGGCTCTTTTTCTTTTAATGTCCCCCCCCCAACATTTTATGATAAACACTTTTAACCATAGAACAAAATTTGAAAAATTTTTCAGCAAACACCTGAATATCTTCCACCTGGATTCTATCATTAACATTTTACTGTATTTTCTTTATCACATAACTATGTCTCTCTTCGTTCTTCTTTCTGTACATCGATACATCTTATTTTTGATGCATTTCCAAGTGAATTGCAGTACTGTTCCTCTAAATACTTCAGCCTGCTATAATGGTTTTGATGAAGAAAATGGATGCATTTCTCCCAACCAACTTTGAAAGAGCAATTTTAGAGAGGCGAATAAAGTAGAGGAAATTATTTTGCAGGAACAAAGATATGAAGAAAAATAAGTTTTGAGACATCACACAGGGTCATTTTATAGAATGCTGTTCTAGTCATGCTGGAATTTCAATCAATATGCCCTTCTTTTTGTCTCTCAGTAGCAAGAAAGAATTGTTCATCATCAGATCTATATGACACTCTTTAGAATCAGCAACACATTGATATTAACTTGGTACCAGTGATGCTTAAAATATGAGAATTGCTAGTGAATTTTGTTTTTTTATTACTAAGCAGATATAGAACAATTTTATTCTTATGTGCTATTAAAACCAAACAGTACAGATGAGATAACCCAAGTTTAGAAAAGTCATCCTTTCACTGGATCATTGGTTTGCTAAAATGAGGAGCATTAGACACGTAACAAAGTAATTGAGACATTCACTCATCTCTGTATATTATTATGTTGCTCTTTGGATGTGTAAAGACTTAACTTTACTTGGCAGAAGATGGGTGAGTAAGTTACCAAGCAATATTGAGATGAGGAAAAGGAGCGAAACAAAAATTTGGAACAAGACATGCTGGAATAATCCATTAAACAGGACTGGAAACAAAGATCAGTTATGGAAAGCCATCCTCAATCTGCCATATACCTGAAATGAGAGATGATTTAACTTTAGGATGCTTTATGTTTTAATAATTCAGGGATTGCTAAAGGGCAGGACAGTGTGTAGCGTAAAATGATTGTAATGCACAATGAGTGGCCTATAGAAGACACCCTGCTATTGCCTGGGATGAAGGATGATTGTAGTGTGGAAGACAACCATGGAAGTATAAGAGAGGTTGACTGGGCCTAACCCAAGGGTGAGTTAAAGGAAGAAGGCTTACTATGTTAGTTGAACATAGAGAGGGAAAACTGACTCTAAGTATAGGTAGAGAAAGAAAGAGTAGGAAATATACATCCTTTTCCATTAAACACTGTGGGATATGGTCTATACTGTGCACAGAGCGAGAACCCCTGCTATCTTCTTTTGCCTAGAAATTGCTAAACATACATATTTTGGGGGAATAAATCAGATCTCGTATCTTCCAGTCAGTGTTTCTTACTTATTCCAACCATACAGATAGATCTTGTGTTCAGTGACACACCACACCCCACCAGGGGAAGCTCACACAGAGGGCCATCTGGAGAGAAATACAAAGGGCAGTGTTTATTGATTGGATTATTTTGGTTAAACAGAGAAACATCAAAAGTTGAGCAATCTGGAGGAATGTTAGTCTTCTCATTTTATATAAAGACTAAGTGATTCATGTAAGTTCAGACAGCAAGTTACTTGAAAGTGCTGGATTTCATCTTGACTTCCAGTGCAACACTGTTCAGGGAAACGAGAGAAGGAAAAGAAGAGAGAGGAAGGAGGGGGAAGAGAGAAGAAAAAAGAAAGAGGTAAAATATTTCAGTCTTCCAAAATGTTTTTAACCATTTTAAATATAAAGCATAAATTAAAATAAGTATAAATGAATTAATATCATTTATTTAAAAATCTCTATATATGCACTAAATATTCCTTTTTATAGACAAACTATATTACACATGATGTGCTTTAATTTTCCCAGGCTAACCAAATGCCTCAATTTGTAATTACTGTAGACATCCTTGTGATTCACCAACATTTTCATTAAAAAAAAAACAATTCAAGATTTCAAAATTCAAAATTTCCATAAGTTCTTACATTATGTCTCCATTCTCCCCATCTTGTTTCAGTTTCAGATATTCCTCCATCCTCCAGACTAAAAACTATGGCAGAGGATGAAAGTGCTTACTTAGCTCATGAGGTTTTAAAATACAAACGGCAACTTGCAGAGCATGGTACTAGACAAATACATTCATTGCCTGTTTCCTTTCTCATTCTCCTTTAAATGTACTGCTATCTGAATATTTTAATAAGAAAAACTTTGAGAATTAGCTAATATAGCTAATTTAATTCAAAATTTCTGTGGAAGAGAAAAGATAGTCACTTGAAAGTTTCTGGAAGATTTCTCAAGGATCCCTAATACAATAGTTCTGTTTTTCCACCAAAGGAGCGCTGCTCCCCCGCACTTAGGCACCTCCCTTCCTCCTTTTGCACCCTCCCCTGACACACATTAGCTACTTGCTCACCAAGTGTTTTCCACTTTTTAATAAGAAACGATTTGAAATGTATTAGATGAAAATACATTTCATCTCCTCTGTTCTTTTTTTCCAAAATAGTAGTCGATGGCAATCTACTTTATAGTCACTTTTGCAGGAACTCATCTATTGTCTGCTTGATAATGAAAGAAATTTTGAATTTTAGCAAAGGCATAGTTTAGAATGGGTACAATCAATAAATAGCAAACATAGCCCACAAAGATTTTGAGAGCAAAAATATTTTCTACATTATTCATACGAAAAGAAAAATAAAGGCCCTTTTTAATACTCAGAGAAAGGGATTAATGGGGTGGATTAGATTTAGAAGTTTTCTACTGGGTCTTTGCCAAAAGACGGTCATATAAATACACTCTTCATTTTCACATCACATATGGGATTTTCGTAGGTATATCAACAAGGATTAAAGCATTTTGTAAAAGGTAAAGAGACCAAACTGTTAATTATAGAATGTATTTTTAGAAATAATAAATGACTGACACAGAGTTTTCTCTTTGCTGTGTATCTTCCAGTTTTTATAGTCATTTATCAAGCTTTCCATCTGTCTGTCTGTTCTTCTGTCCATCCATCCATTCATCTGCATAATGCATAATACATTTGAGGCATGTGTTAGGATTAGGAGAATGAGACATTCATTCCCTGCCCTGCGTGAGTTCATAGTGTAATAAAATGTCTGTTTGTCAACTTAGGGTTCACTGCCAAGCGTTTATGTAAAGCTGTCCCCAAAGTCAGAAGATAAACACGGCACTTCTTTTAGGGGATTCAATTTCACTTTAAGGCTAAGCTCTTGGAGAAATAAACTTATAGATCATCTAAATATTTTTGTGTATAAAACAGATATATTTTCCGATATGGAGGCAGAATTTGTTTAGATTTAAAAACGTATGAGAGTCCAGAAAGAACCTGACTGACATTCTATGATTCTGGAGAAGGAATGGCAAGTTGGTTCCAAATCACAGAAGCAAACAGCAGGTACAGGTGAACTGGAGAAGGCTGTGGAGAATGATGCTACCTGGGCAGGTGGAGCCAGCCCGGGAACGGCCTTGAACGCTGAGCTGATTAATTTGGACTTTATGCCAGAGGTTCCAGGAAGTCATCACAAGTGACCCAACACAGTGAAACTGCCAGAATGGTTTCACTCCTCTCAGAAAGCTGATATCATGCATTGTCTAAAGCTTGCCGAGGCAGCAAAATAAACTGAATGGTGTGCTATAGGCCGTGAGTCAGAAAACCGCCTTCTGTTTCCACCAGCCACTAACCATGTCAATGAACTTGTGCAAGGACCTTGGCCTTTTGGCCTCAATCCCCTAATCTACCAAAGAGTGAAAACCACCTTCCCATGTGTCCCACGGGCGATCATGCCCATGTGTCACCCTGTGTAAAGGGTGAAGCTTTGAACAATGCACAGAATGTTTATTAATATGAGTCACCTTAAGTGTGGAGTAAAAGCACTCAATAAATACTTTCATAAGTTTTTATAAGCGAATTTCCCAATCCTGCTTTTTTTTTAAACTCACATAGCAGCCCTTATTTAGAGGATTAAGGGTTTATGTCCCTTCGAGGTTTTTATTTCTCTGTTTTTACAAAATCTAGGTACAATGTCCAGTGCAATAATTCAGTTAGAGTTTAATAAATATTTTTTGTATGATTCTGTTCCCATGGCCAGGCACCCTGCATCAGCCCTGTTTGTTTCTTGCCCAAACAGTGCAACTTCTATCCTTTTTCTTGTCGTTTCACAACTCCATGTCCAAAATAATACTTTGATCCTGATCACACTCTTCAGATCGGATACTATCTAGATGTCTAGATGTTCCTACAGAGGTATTCATCTTGAGGGATCCTGACCACTGTTTGTATTTAATATTCTTTTACCCCATTTCTTGATTTCTCAAAAGGTACGTTTAACCCATTTTTCATTTTTATCATGATTTTTTTATTCATTTATTTATACACCAAGCACTAAACGTGATTCTACAGCATTAGACTCTGGGAAAATAATAAGGAAATTAAAGCTTTTGTCCTGACTTAAAGGAATTCCTGAAAGGATGGGATAAACAAACATGCAGCGGATTACTTGCGAAGTAACATGGGAGGACTAAAATAAAAGTATAAACAGAGTTGTGTGGAATCCGAGCAGGCACTGAGTAACTCTGCCCAGAAGCCTCTGAGCAGGCTTCACAATAAGGGAGGCATTAAAAACTCTTGAAGAATAAAATTTGTTTATTTGTTCATCTAGTCATTTGTATTCCAACTTGTATGATTGCAGACGGATCTCAAAATTACTAGCAATCCATATAAAAGTAAGCAAAGAAGCCAGGGTGTTGAGAAAATTGGGAAGCTGAATCAGAGCATGCTTAGGATGAACACAAACCGGCTCTCAGAGACCTACCTCAGCTCTTTCTGGTTGTGAGACATTTTCTTGGAGCACGCAGAAAGAGGACCCTTGTCAAACAGGACAAATAACACTTTTGAACACCATCACTAATGTCGACGGAACAGCAAGATGCAGGGGTTTATTCACACGACATTTTTTTTTAAATGGGGGTTGATGGCATCATGTGCATCCATGCCAAGTAGAGTAAAAACAACTCCGAGCTGTCAAGTACACAACTGAGGACAATGAATAGAATTTTGCCAGGAGGGGTTGGCATTTGGAATTGAAGAAACAAGACGAACAAGCAGAAAGTTGTGAAAGTGCCTGGAGTGGCTGGGGAACCATGCGGAGCTTGGCATGGCTGTGGCATCGGGTGTGTCTGGTACTCTGCTGCCCTCAGGATGGAATCCACACTCCTTAACGTGGCCAACGAGACCCTTAATGCTGGTTGCCTGCCTACTTGTCCTGACTTAGGCGTTGTCACGCCTCATCTCCACCCTTGAACCACAGATTCAATCTTTCTGAAGTTCTTTTTTTTTTTTTTTCTCTTCTAGATAACCCATGCTCTTTCATGCCTCCATAGCTTTGTTTAGGCAATTCCCTCAGTCTGGGATGCCATCATCCGCCACACAGCTATCTCTGTCTACCAGGTCTATTTCTTCTTCTCTTTCAAGTCTCAGCATCTTCTGCCAGCTCAGTAAAATTCCTCCCGGGGGCCCGAGCCTGGCATTCCTCCTGCGGATTTCATGATGCCTTTTGTTTATCTCTTCCACGCCCCTCATTAGCTTTGCAATTCTATGCGGCCATCATTGCTTTTTCTTTGGTCTGAAACAAAATGCTGAGATTCTTTCTCATTTGTTTTTATCTCTCCACCAGCTGGCACAGCACAGGTTCTTACCTAAATAGGCATTTGGTAAATATTTATTGAGTTAGGAAAGAATGAAAGGTGCATGGATGATAGGCAGGAGATGATACTGGAGTACTTGCCTGGGGAAAGATTACAAAAGACCTCATATCCATGCTAATGATTGTGGACTTAAACATCTTTAAAAAAAAAATTATAAGAAAGAAAACCATAGAAAGTGTTTACATAAAGGAGTTAATAGGGCAAGTTGACATTTAGGAAGGATAACTGGCAGTATTGCGCAGGTGGACTTGGGGACAAACAGACAAACAGATAAACAGGTGCTTATTGCACTTGCCTTGTTATGAATGAGTACAGCCCTGAATGGAGACAGGGCAGTGAACATGAGGAAACACTGGAGGTTAAACTGTCAAGGTCACATTGTTGAGATTCCACCCTTCATCTAATCTGTCTAAATAACAACCCTAAACTTCTCGACAGAGACCAGTTTTTTTTTTTCTGAAACTGCTTTAAAGCCACTGCTTGACATATACTTCAGCACTTCACCAAGTTCTTGCCTGTCCATTATTTATTGTTTGTAAATTGGGATAGAACATACATAAAGGGCATCAATATTAAATACATAATTCAATAAATTTCATATATCTGTATAGCTGTAATTATCATCCTGATTAAAAGAGAATACATTTCTAGCATATCAGAGGGCTCCTCATGTCCCATCATTGTCAGTATTGCTCCCCAAAGGTAGTCACTATTCTAATTTTTATCAAAACTGATATATTTGGCCTGTTCTTTAATTTTACATAAACAAAGTCGTACAGTACTTACTCTTCTGTGTCTGCCCTCTATGTTGTTGCATGTGATTATAGTTCATTTTTTGTCATTGGTGCATAGTATTTCACTTGATGAATACATCAGAAAATTTTAATTTATCCTGGTGGATATTTAGATTGTTTCCAGTTTGAGGTTATTATGAATGAAATGTCATTATTAATACCTTAAATTATTTCATTAGGCCCACACTGACTATAAAAGACTAATATTTTTCAAAATGCCTTGGACTGGGAGTCCATCCCAGTTTCTGACAGTTAGTAGCCTTATAACATTGGCAATTTATTTTGCAACTCTGTCTTTGTTATATTTTCTATAAAATTGGGGTAATTGAACTCACTTGATCTTGATAAACAAGTCAGGCCTGACCTAGTAAAAGGGATGGATGTCTCCATGAGATATCAGGACTTGAATCTGATTCCTCACTGTTGCAGCTGCTGAGCCTGGCACGTATTAACCGCCCCTCACCCCCAATTGTTGAATAAGTAAATGCAAGTTAGTAATAGTTGGTAATTTCCCCCCTCGTCTGCCCTGTCTATACAACAATCCTCTCTAGTAGACTTTTTATCATCTACCAAGCCACTAGAGGACTCATAGCTGAGTGACTAAAATATGCATAGCTAAGATGGGCAATGTAGACATGGTGCAGTTTTTACTGTTTTCTTGGTCATTGTGTCTTTAATGTGCCAGCCTCTGTGCCCCGTGGAGTATGGCTCACCACCGACTCCTGAACGAGAGCAGATGTTACACATCCTTGTGTCACCCTGAAAGACTACTTTCATTTCCATTCCACCAAATACGCTTAGCTCTTCTTATTTACAGTAAGTGCTAGTAATATTTACCTAATCTATGTATTAGTTTAAAATTAGCCCGTTTGCGATTGTATTATTCAGAAGTACACTGTTACTGTGATCTTTGCTTAAAACTTCTGAGCAGAGACTCTGTTTTTGGTCATCGGCCGAATGCCAAAAACAATTATTGATCAAGTGAACAATTAAATCAGCCAGCTGTTTTGGCTCCATGCTATCAAAACAACTGGTTTGACTCCTGTGGAAATACTGAGTTTTTGTTTAATTGTTTGTTTTAGAGGGGAACTCACTCTGAATGCAGCTCATTTTTATGCATTGTGTTAGCTAAAGGGGTGATATTTATGATGACAAACAGTGAAAATTTGTTAAAGTTGGTTACCCCTTTCTCTGTCCCTTAATTTTGGTCTCTAATCAGCTACCTAAGAAATACAATTTCATGAATTGTGAAGCTCTTATGAATGGTTAAGGGGGCCATTAGGCTCTCTCTACTGAGCACAGTACTCCTCTCCAAATGCAGCTGGGCACGCCGCCATGTATATTCCATAGGGCAATGGTCCCCAACCGTTTTGGCACCAGGGACTGGCGCTCCTATGTAAATATAATGCCTGATGATCTGAGATGGACCTGAGGCGGTGATGCTAGCTCAGGGGAGCAGCTACAAATACAGATGAAGCTTCACTTGCTCACCTGGCACTCACCTCCTGCTCTGCGGCCTGGTTCTTAACAGGCCATGGATAGGTACCAGTCCTCTGCCTGGGGGTAGGGGACCCCTGCCATAAGGCATAAAATTCAACCCATCAAAAATAAGCTTTTTTTTAAAATTCTATCCCTTTTAGTGCTTTTTTGGTGACTGACAATAGTCAGTTAAACAAACTAGAGAGTTCTTTCTCCTATACTTCACCCTAATCATACCAAATGGGGACATATTCAATCTGTTGCCCTCACCTCTTTCTCTCTCTGATCTGCTCCTTTGACTCTGCCTTCCCTGCCGTGATTTGGGCCCTTCATATTGTTCTCCCAAATTATATTTTTTTGGTTTCTCTACTTTCAATATAAACCCCCTATTACTCTTTCCATGCTTTTTCAAAGTGATTTACTAAAATTCACATCAAACAGTGCCACTTCCTCTTTTAAATCTCTCACTGTCTTCTTGAAGCTTTCAGGGAACATTTGAAGATTCCTTCATTAGCAGGCAAGGTCTCCTTGTACAAGGTGGCTCTGGCTTTGGGTTCCATGCTTAGCTTCACCCACCCTGACAGGTGTGTTTCCTCTGATAATAAACCTTCTCAAAGTTGTCATATGGTTGCTCTTTGAGTGATCATGTTTTATTTTTCCTTTTAATACTTACATAACTTATAGATTAACATAATCTCATTATGCAAGATACAAACACCCTAAACTGTGCAAAGCATAATATACAAAGTTCTACTTCACTCTGCTCCTTTCTCTAGTGCCATGTTTCCACTTTTTGCATCTACACATATTCTCTCCTCTTTCTCCAGGAGGCCCTTCTTCTTTATCTTCTAGAAAACGTCACTTCATTCTTTAATACCCAGGTAGAACACTGACTGTTCAGAGAAGTCTTTTCTAACCTGTCTCTAAAATAAGTCTGCCTCTCTGAGCTTGTATTTCAACCTGCACAATCCTGATTAATCGCATTTACACTCGTCCTATAATTATTGATCTCCTCTTTCTCTGCAGCTACAAGGTAGACTCATTAAGGAAATGAAAAGTTGTCTTTCTTGACTTTTTGCCTAAAGTCATGCTCAGTAAATATTTGTTGAAAGAATGACTGAGCAAATTGTTTAACTTGTCATAGAGTTCTTTTGAAGTATGAGGCAGGAAATAAACACAGAGAAAAGGACTCTTGAGTAATGGAAAACAATCTTCTCTGTGCTGATAATCTCAGAACATTTTCTTTCTAACACGGAGTCAGAGAGACATAAAAAGCTCTCCCGTGGCAGAAACACAGAACAGAAGACATTTACAGGGATTTAAAGGATGCCAGTTGGTAGTGGCTCTTTTGTGTGGATTAATGAATGAGCAATATAGAAAAGTATTAGAAGCAACAAATTACTTAATTATGAGAATATCACATTAAATGTCAACTGCAATCCGTCTGGCTTGGACTGGCCTCGGGTACTAAGAATCAGATTCATCAAGAAATAAAAGGAAGACCTAGGCACAGGCCAAGATGGCACCAAGAAAACCCTGTTTATGAGTTTTAACAGCACCTTCAATCACTATGGTAAAGCGTGCAATCAGAACACAATCAGAATATTCACTTCTGACTATCCTTTGTAAGCTGCCGCACCCATTTATGTTTAAATTGATTTAATTGTATGTATAGAATTTATTCAACAGTGTGAAGTTATTCTTTACAGATAACATTTTAGTTGTTCTATAAGGTGTCACGTTAATAAAATCCTAAAGTATTATCAGAGTGGGATCTGAAGCAAAAGGTACAAATCATTTGTCCTGCTCTGCTGGTAACCTGATTGGGTAAAGCAACTGAGTAGTGCTAATATAAGCCCATTTTGTGCTTACCTAGCACATGGTCGGAATGAAAAATTACATTAATAAAATGCTGTGTATATTTTACATGACAAGGAATAAATGGTCTTTTATTTTCAAGATGTATTATTTTCCTAACCGAATGAAATCAGATGGTGACAATAACATATATAGTACTGTATAGTATGTAATATATATATATATATATATATACATACATACATACATACATACATATATATGTATACACACACACACACACACATACACACATACACACACACATATTCAGTAAAAAGAAAGCAAGGCAGAATCTAGAAGTCCTGAGAAGAGGAGATCAGGAGACTGAGGTGAATGGTCTTGTGGATCATTTTAAAACAGGGATGTGATGGAGGAGCAAGAAGGGGGCATCATGCAAGATTGGACAATGGCATCAGTGACATTTCACAAACCAGTTAGAATCATAATAGTTATAAAGAAAAGATAAATATCAAGAAATCCATGAAAGTGAGAAAATGTAAAGGAATTTGGGTATTGTCCCCATATATTTTATTTTCTTAAAGTTGCTAATTTCGAAGCCTATGCACTGAAAAATGAATAAGAGTGAATCGATTGCAATGGATGCACATTAGCACGATGATATTATTAAAATGAAATATAAATAATGACATTCACTTGCTTAGAACACATAAGAAATATTTTAAATATAAAGTCTTGTGAAAACGGAGGTATATAAAACTGCAGTTTTCTGAGTGAAAGAAATGTCTTCATTTACCTTCTCAGTTTCTTTTCCTTTTATCCAGTGCTTAACCTTCACAGGGCCAGGAAAATCATTTTCCTCGGATGACTCAGGACCCTCTGCTCTGTCAAACTCCAAGGCAGTCTTTTAATTCCTCTTATCAATTGACTTATCCAGGATATTTGACACAGCTGACATTTTTAGCTTGAAAATTTATCTTCTCTTGACTTATCCGAGGTCATTCTTGATGTGTTTTTATTTTTTTCCTCCCAAACTACTCATTTCTAGTTTCTCTTATAGCTTCTTTTCTTCAAACTAGCCTTTATAGCTTTATGTATCCTGGACTTGCTTTCAGTTCTCTTTCAATACCACCCCACAGGCTCTCTGAGAACTTCGCCATTCCCAAGGCATGAACCATCAATTACACAGCAGTGATGCCCAAAGCTTTGTATTTTGCCCGTGACTTTCCCTGTCTTCTATTCTGGCATGTTCTTTGGCCTACCTCTCAGATACTCTACATGGTCACATGTCTTCTTAAAATGAAAATATTTTCTTTAGCCCAAATTCTTCTGTCTCACATTCATTTTCCATCAGAAGTAGCTCTATAGTCCACACAGTTGTTCAGGTAAGCCAGCTTGAGTTTGTCCTTGATTCTTTCTTCTCCTTCATCCAGCATACCAAATGATCACCGAGTTCTGGCAATGCCGCATTCTAAGGTTTGTTTTTAAACAGATCTTCCCTCTATTTTTCTGCCAGTATTTTAGCTCAGACCTACGTTCTTTTTCATCTGCACTGGGTTCTAAGGGTCGTTTAAAATTATCTCCTCCTTAGTGATTTTCCTGTCTTCTGTCTCTTCTTCTATCCATTCACCTTTGACATTTTGTCCAGAGTAATTTTGTAGACATGAAATTAGGATCACATTGCTCCCCAAGTTTAAATCCTTAAATGGTTCCCAATCACTCTGTAGGTTAAAATCCAAGTCACTCAGATGGGCAAAAACAAAAACAACAGTCATTCACCCTTCATTTTCCCCTAGCCCACCTTACTACACAGAATACTACACCCCATCCTCACAGCCCCAGCATGTTCCTCCCCTTGTATTTCTTCCTCTGTATTGTTGCTTACCTACCCATTCTCTGCCAGTGAACTCTTCCCCTAAGATACAACTCAAGCATTTCCTCCTTTAAGAAAACTTCACTGTGGGTAACCTTATCTTGGCTGTCTTGTGATCTTGTGCACATGAGCCTATCCTAGCACTTATGAGACAGATGGTATTGTGACCATCTGTTTACCACCCGTTTTTTCCATTAGGAAGAGATCTTAATGTTTTTTCAGATGTGACACATTTCACAGATGACATTCAATAGTGCAACACATTTCCACTGGTATTCCCAACGAGGTGGCTATAACTCCACCATTTTTTTTTGTTCCCAGTCAAGAAAGCATATTCTAATATCAGTGAGAGTGACAGACAATAATGGGCCTGGCTCTATTCATGCACACATGCATATGAGCTTATTTGTATCTCAAAAGTCACTTGCAACTCACATTCTGGATTCAGATGGCCCAGATTTAAATCCCAGCTTTTTCACTTACTACCCAAAGCCCAAAATAAATTGTCTAACCCTTACAAGCCCAGTTCTTTCTCAGTAGAACAAGAACTATAATAGTAAAGATGACTGGAGTAGATAAAAAATTAAATGAGCTAATTCATGTAACTCAGTACATTAGCGGGTACAGGAAGTATTCCCAGTAAATCTTAGTTGTCATTATTGTTACTACCGTTTGATATGAATTGATTGACTTCTCCTGCAGTGGATCCTAATAACTCACTTTTACTTTCCTGCTACAGAATCTGACTCCACATGAGCACTTTTATGAAGGGACAGAATAGTTATCCCTGAGACTTCTCTGAATTTCAGCTGCTTATGAAGTTGAGAAAGCTAGTGCCCATGTCATTGAACAAAACAGAAAAACAACACTAGTTGGGAGCCTCAAATACATGGCATTGATACAGCAGGCACTTAAATGTTCCTTCCCTTCTCCTAGTCAGACGTGCCAGCAAGAGGTAAAGCAGAGGGCAGAGCTCTTCAAATTTTCTGAGGCAGAACTATGATGAGATCAGCTTTGTTCAGTTATACAAAGAGAAAACCACTTCACCAGGAGAGGGTCTATCAACTTGAACACTGACGAGAAAGAAATAAGCCTGATGATTGGAAAGGAAATTCTTTAAGTGTGAATTGCTCCGAGTACAATATAAACCTTGTCAGTTATGGCATTCCAGCTGTTGTTTTATTGCCTTTAATTTCCCATTAGTGGTTCAATGTCTGGGAAAGGTATCCGGCCTCTAAGAGGGGAACTAAGGTCGAAACTGTTGTTCCTGTCTCTGCCAACGTTTTGAACAGTGTTTAAAGGAAGCCGTTCAAAAGATTATCTTATGCCTAATTCTTAGAGGGAGTGTTTGTGATTAAAATAAGCTCTTTTAGTGCCCTTTCTCTCATCTCCTTCTACCTTCACCAGGAAACCAAATGCTGGGATAATACAAAAGAATTATTATAAGATAGTATTATGGATGTAGCTATTCATTACCTGGAGGGAAGGGGATGGAAGTGTGTTGGCAGTGGAGGGTGGGTTCGATAATCGGATCTTATCTGCTTTATGAATTAAATATCTTACAAGTGTCTCCTGCCAAAAGGGACCACTTTCCACCTTGATCACCACTTACCCAATTCCACCTCTTGCTAGGGGAATTCAGTTGTGTTTACCGGCACATTGGAATAATTTCCATCTTGATCGTTATGAAGACTACTGGTGTTTGGACTTTACACTTGCTGTAAAACTAGAGGACATGGGAACTGTGGTAGATAGATAAATAGATGGTAGATAGATAGATAGATAGATAGATAGATAGATAGATAGATAGATAGATGATAGATAGATAGATTATTTTGGACCCCCTAGATAGATATCATTAATTTACATCATAACACTAATTCTCACAGTACCAAAGTGAAACATGCAATATCATTTTTATCGAGATCAGGGTTCAAAGATTTGAAGAAATGGAGAGCATATAATCTTTAAGTGAAAAGTGTAGAACTCTGAATTGCATTTAATTAAGTCAAAAAAATTTTAAAAATCTGTGCTTTGTTATCCATCCAACTTTACCAAAAAGAGGAAGGTAGACTTTTATTATTATTATTATTATTTTAATTTTCTGAACCTAAGGGTTTTCTGAGAAACTTCAGGCAGTAACAGGAGGTGCTATGCTCTGTCACTATTTCTTATAGGGCTGGGTCTTCAAATAGGAATTTATCACTACTTTGTGTGTGAGTCCAGCGGCCGTTATCTATGAAGGCTTGTAGAACTGAGCTAACATTCCTTATCATTAGTACCTCCCACTGAAGAGACTGAGATTTCTATAGACAAGACCAAAAGGGCTCTCTGTCTTGCTTGATTTTCAAGTCTTTCTGTGGAGTTTCTGGGGGTCAGGTAATGAAATGCAGGTGCATTCCTCTGACAGCCAGAATGTGAAAGTTACAAACATTTGGTGAGCATATTCAGCACTTATAAATGCTAACCTTGTAATGGCAATGTTCTTATTATTCCAAACCCTGCAGTCAGGATTTCCTGGTCCTGAGCACTAATATGAGCCATATTTTTTCTGTTTAACCATAGACACAATATGGTCACCTGAAAGGGCCTGAGGGTTAAATCAACTGCAGTACAGTGATAGAATATATACACGAAAAACACAACAACAGTTAATACCTGAAAGGCCAACTAAATTCCATGAAAATTTTTATTTGAAGTTGTCATTAAAGAGCAAATCATTTTTCAACTTCTGGTCATGAACTATATTTGAGAGAAGCAATCAGCAACTATTAGTTGTGGCATCTTGTTTTCTATTAAGCAAGATATAAATATGGCTGATCCTGTATATACTGCTCACCCCGACTCAACTCTACACATTTCAACTATTTCCAGTTAACGGATGGGTTATTATGGTGTTTTATTTTTAATCTTACAATTTATACTAATGACATTCACATTATAAACTCATTCCCCAGCTGGCTTTAAGAAAAACAATATACAAACAGTTACATTTTTTTTTGGCAATATTTTCCCCATACTATTATATAGCAGATATCAAAAGTCAAAATACCACAGTTTTTTAGAGATTACTGTCACGTGTGGCTCCCATAGCAGGGTTGAGGCAGATGGTGGTACAGAAGGGGTGGGAGACCTGGCCTCCCGTGTTCCCAAAAAGCAGAGCAAAACAGGCATTACTCTGCCAAAACCTTGCAATATTTGGCCCCAAATAAAGTTGGACTTTGTCCTTCTGTTTCTTCATTTTCCCCCCACCTTCTGTGTAGAGGCTGTGCCTGTCTCAGTCATCATGCTGTTATACAAACCCTGCCAATACAGGCATGTGTGTCTCTGGCCCAAAGCTTAGAATCAGGCATGATGGAAACCCCCACAACACTCTCTCTCTAAGCGGGAGCAGAAGTCATAGAGAACGCCTCAACATTATGGCTTCAAGATTTTTCCCAAGTAGGAAATTCTAAAATTCTCTTTGTCAATAATTTTTGCTGATTGATGATCAACTTGAAATTTTTCTTTTACTTCTAATTGATAGTGATGTCTACATGATAGATAATTATTGTGTTCTATTAAAGTTAATTGAGTCATCCAAGTGGTTGGTCTCTCTGATGCCAGCACCCTAAGATATTGAATTTTGGGACCACAACAAACTTCTACCATCAGCTGTGAACAATTATTTGCTTGAAATAAAGTCTTCTTTCTTAATTGTAGTCATCGATACTTTCATGCCTTTCATCAAGGCATAGCATTTCTTGGAGGCAAACCTCATGGTGACCCTTATAAAAGAAATATGAATAGAAAATTTAATTTATAAAGTTTTACTGGTATTGTCATTACATCAGCTAATAGCCTCTATCTTTCTTTTGTTAATTTTATGATTCTTTTAAAGGACTCAAAGAATAGAACTTAAGGAAGAGTGGGAGTTTGCCATGTTTCCACTTAATTCTGCCATTTTAAAGAGGAAGATTGAGTAAGATGTGCAGTTTTCTTAATCCTTTCACTAGAGTTTTGGCATGATAGAGAATTAAAAATTGACCACGTTTAATCCTCCTTAGGCAAAATTTTGAAGTTGAAAAGTAATGATGTGGTATTTTCCTCATAGAGTTCCTTTATTATCTACTTATTTCCTTCTTGCCTTTTTCTGATGTCATGTTTATTATGTACATCAATCCTAATGAAACTTGCTCTTAAAATACTGTCCACATCAAACCAGAGTTATACATTTTTTCACTCAGTTTATTTTAAATCAAAGTAATATATCATATATTTTGTTCCTTATCTATCAATACTAAGAAAAAAATCTTGTTTTAGAATCAGCAAATGAAGAGCTGTGATAAACCTTAAAATGTCTGAAACATTCTTATAATCTGTTCAGTCTTTTATTTTCTCATTTAAAAAATATTTTTAAATGTCTCTGTGCTCTGGGTGCTGTAGTAGGTATTAGGAAACCATAAAATATAGTTCTTCCTGAAAGCAACTTAACCTACCAATCTAGCAAATGAGGAAGTAAGTGAAGTAATTAAAATAAAGAATTGTAGATGTAATGGTATTGCCTTTACAGGGTGCAATGCAGATGAAAAAGAGAGAGAAATCTAGTCCACATGACAAAACGAGTCAGGCAGGGCTTCATAAAGTGTTATATTTGAGCAGAGCATTAAAGGAAAAGTATGTGTTTGCCAGGAAAGCAGAGGGGACTAAGGCATTCAAGGCCTAAGGGTTGGGAGAACAGGAGAGGAAAGGATATCCTAGGAATAGAAAAGCCACAGGGTCTTGAGGTAGTATCATACATTCAAGGATATATAAGAAGTTCACATAGCTGGAGTGTGAGGTGCACAGGAGAAGAGGCTTTGTGGCAACTAATAAAGCTGGAAAAGAAGTTAATGTCCACATGTGATACGTGATGTCTTTTGCTGTGAATTTATTTCTGTCGTTTACTCATTCCTAAATATAACTATTTAATGACTACTGGTATGGTGGATATTTGTGTGTTATCAGTAGTCCAGACATAAAGATGTTCCCATTTTCCTGGGCTACCACAGATCTATATCTCATGAGCAATTAATAAAAAAAAAAGCCCTTAAATAGTTTTAGACAAAGAAGGAACATGATGACAACTATTATGCCAGCAGCAAGGTGAAAAATAGGTTAGATAGAACAAGACAGGGGGCACAGAGCATCAATGATAAAGACTTGAAGTAACCCACCCAACAGAGGCTGAATAAAGACAGTAACAACAAGAAAGCTATGGGAGACCTTGAGTAAATAGAATCAATTGGATCTGGCCGCCAATTAAATGTGAGGGATGAGGAAACAGACTGGGGGAAATTCCAGGTTTCTGATGAGGAAGGTTGGCATTTCATGAGAAAAGAAACACAACAGGAAGTCTATGGGAAAAGATGAGCTAGGCAGAGGGCATGTTGAATTAGAGGTACGAATGAGGTATTGCTTCATCAGGGAATTGCTTTGCAGGAATTTGATTATCGGATCTGGTGCTCAGGAGATGGGCTGAGGCCAGGTGTACAAATGTGGGAATCAGGAGCACCAAAGTGTCAAGTCACTCCATAAAAGTGATTACCCAGCAAGCACTGGGAGAGTGCTGATGTTGGAACACTGCGGGATGCAACCATTTGAGGAGGGAGAAGAGTTACCACCAGAAGAGACTAAGAAGGAATAGTCTGAGTTGTAGAAAAAGAACTAAGGGTAGGAGAGAGGAGAGGAGTTATGGAAAATAACAGAAGAGTGACTGTAAGCTATAAAATTGTTAAATCAGAATTGTTGCTTATCAGAAAGAGAAGGGCTGGAGAGAGAGAGAGAGAGAGAGAGAGAGAGAGAGAGAGAGAGAGAGAGTGAGAGAGAGGAGAAAAAGATAAAGAAACAGCAAAAAGGCTTTCTTTGTTGACTTTTTCAATACAGAATACAGGCTGGATGGACATGTTGAAGTGACAGTGACAGGAAAGAACTGCATGAGCAAGAATAGAGAGACTAGAAGGAACGTATTCACATTTAGATTTGGAACTTGATGTGTGTGAAAGAGGGTGTCAAAAGATGAAGTCAGCATATAGGCCACTAAGGAGCTTGGACTCTATCTCAAAGGCAACATCAAAGCATTTTAAGCAAGGCAGAGATAATTTCAGGGTTGTGTTTTAGAAAGAACGTTCTGACAGCTGTGTGGAGGAAGATTGGACGAAAGCCAGCCTAGGAAAGGAGATCAGTCAAGAGGCTGGTCAAGTCCTGGCCAACAGATGATGGGAATCTTCATGAGGGTATGTGAAGTGGGCACTGACCCATGGCTGCTCTCAGAGATTCGATTATCTGTCTTTGATGGAGTGTTTCGTTTCCTCATATCCTGGTGTTTCTAACAATAGCCATCAGTTTGAGCAGCCGATTGCTTGGCTGGTCTGAATTAGCTCAGAAGGTGATGCACACTTTTGCAACTTTGTATGATTGTCCTTGGCCTTCAACAGGACAGTGTTTCTAGTCTCCACTTCACCATGACCACAGCTCTAGCCTGGAAGACAGATTGTGGTTTCAGAGGCAGAGCTTTGCACAAGACACCTCCTCCCCCAACTCTCGAAAAAAAAGAATTATCTGGTTCCAAATGTTAGTAGTCCCAAAGTTGAGAAATCTTGAATAAAAGCCTTGGCATATTCTTTTCTTAAAGGAAGGCTTTTTATTTCATCACTTATTGCAAAAGTATTTTTCAGATTATCTATTTCTAGCCATCTGTGTATCTACTACTATAAAGTTACCTAGAGTATTGAGTAAATTGTTTGGTTATATCAAATGAAAATTCTAAAAGAATTTGTACTCAATTATTAAGTATTACTCTAACCATTTTTTATTATTATTTCATGGTTCAAAATATGCCTATGGTTCTAAAATCGCCTCTGTATCTTAGGGCATGAATCGATTAAAAAAATAATTAAACATGCAGGTAGGTTATCTAATCAGATTTTGGCCCAAATAATTAGTATTTTCAAGAGTACTCATGAATTATTGAAAATAAATGTTTCCTCCTGTGACGAGATCTAAATCCCAATGCTCTCATCTGCATCTGTATTCATTAAGATTTAGGCAAAAAGTATGAGACATGGACTATCTTGAGAAATAGCTATTATCCAACAGCTTCTCTTCTTTTCTTTTTTTGCAGAGGAAAGAAATTGTATTTATGTTACAATTCTCTCTTCCAAGATATTTCGAGGAAAGAACAAATTCTGGCAGAATGCAATAGATCTATGCCTTTATAAGGTAGGAGACAAATCACACATCCCACAATTACTAAAAATGTACTAGGTTTATATTAGAAAGATAATCTGTCTTCTTACAAAGCTTCACTTAATCTTTGCTGCATTTTATGTTCCATTTTTTCAGCCATATTTATGTTCAAAACAAGATTCAAATAAAACACTGCATTAATCATCACCTAAAGCATAGGTCAACAAAGCAGATATTTAAGCATTCAAGTTTTTAAGCAAATGGTTAAAAAAGGATTTTCTGAGGGGGAGAGTTAGGTATTGTACACTGACATAAGCTAATTCCTTAGAATTAGCGAGAAGACTCTCCAGTCCTATAGGTATCCAAGTGGAATCCTGGGTTGGAGCCTGAGCCAGCTGCAGTGGTTACCAGAACTCCTTTCTCTAAGTTGTGTCTGAAAGTGCTTTTAAGTCATCTCGGAATTTCTAGAAGAGTACACTGGCACCCTATTTTTCCCTTTGACTTTCAGTAAGATTCCTAGTGAGAAGTAAAGTCCTAAAAGGTATTAAGACTCAGTTCTTTCTAGGGTTAAAAAATTTAAAAATAAGGGGAAAATTCAATATAATTGCACAAAAACTGGTTACTGTTGTTTGTTGTGAAACACACTTGTAAACTTTGGTTGTATGACTTTAAAATAAGGGGAGTCTGGATGTTTGATAATAGTAGGCATTGTTAAGTACCCTCTTCTCTGAGTTTGTATAATGATCCATGCATATATGTCATCACATTTGTCACACTAAATTTGAATTATTTCTTTATGTGACTATCTACCCCTTTAGACTGTAGGACCTTGAGCTAAGGACTAAATGTTAATTTGGCATTTTAGTCCAACTGTAAAAATGGACAAATGAATAGATAGTTGGGTGGATGGGTAGGTAGATGCAGGTAGACCACTGAGAGCGTGCATTGGGAAGAGGTTAAATGCAGTGTTAACTTTGGCCCAGAGACGTATGTAGCGTATATTATTAATGGGTTTTCAGTGGGAAAAAAATCTTCAGGCTAAAATATGTTTAGGGAGCTCTGAGTTTGTTTCTTATAAACTGAAAGACTTCTCAGAGCTTATAAATTGTCCATAGGCAGTGAGAAATTTTGAGAAAGAATAGAATGTATTTCAGATATTTATCTGAGCACAGAACACCTTATATCTCTTCCAGAAATGTCATGGTGAAACACCTTTTGTAAAATGTTGGTTTACATCTTGGGGACTTTAATATACCACTTTTAACAGAAAGTTCAGAGCCATTGGTGACGAAAAAAAAATGAGGAAATAGAAGCTTGAAAGGAGGTGAGATTTGGAGACTTAACTCTAGCGTAAGTAGTGTGGATTGGTGAAAAGAGATAAATTTTCTTAAAAAAACCTGTGAAATGGGTAGAGCTCAAGTTCATAGCAGGATAAAAAAAGAAAGATCACATAGAGATTCTTAGAGTAGAGCTCCTAAGCTAAACAAGTGGCAAGATACCCACTTGTACTTGCTTTTTTTCAATATTTAACTGTCGTAGTAATATGTGAAAGTGGATTTACACACATTTTGTGTTGCCTGATCAATGTTCTTACTAAGGCACCTGCCCAACCACTACCTCTGTGTTTCCAATCCAGCCACAAGAGTTCCTGCTGTCCTTCAAACATACTGAATGAGTTCTGATCCTGGGGTCCTAGTGTCATAGCCTTCCCTGTGTCTAAAAAACTATTCTCCAAGAATCACTTCTTACTTGGCTATCCTGAATGGCACCTCCTCAAGGATTCCTTCTTCATTTAAATTATCCTGTGACTGCTTCTCTCTTAAACTTAAAAAAAAAAATTTTTTTTCAGTGCTTACTACCTCCTGGCACACAACATATCTATGTGTGATTTATTTCTCTTCCCAGGCACATAACCTTTATAAGGCACTGGGTCAGATGCTCAGGATATAATTGGTCAGTAAGGTAGAGATGGTCCTTACCCTAGAGAGGGCTATCAGGTTCAGATGAATTTAGGTTTCTATCCTCTGCTCCCTAATGAAGTTTCCTTAGCCTTTTTGACAAAGTCAGAGAACCAAGGATAGTTCAGTAATATTACATTTTCTACAAGTTTTTCAAAAGTGTGAGAAAATCCTGGTGATAGAACTTCTTCACAATGTTACTAGATGCAATGATGTGTGTAGACCAGCTCTTTGTAAGAGGTAAAATGCTGCAGAGTTGCATGTTATTATTAGTGTTTCACCAGCACTTACTTTTCATTTACGCTTGTATTTCTGCGCCAAATTAATAAAAAGGGGCCATCCTTCAAATGAATAAATTGTCCCCAGGCATAACTTTGGTACATTCAGAAACACATTAGCAATTTCTGGCTCACCAACTTCTAGAATTCTAATGCTGCAAGGGACCTTCGAAATCACATAGTGCGACCCCCTCATTTTTGTATTTATGCTTTTACGGCACTAATTATTACAATCTACTACAATAAACAGTGGTCAAAAGGCATTAAGAGACCCAGAGGAGCGCTTCATTTACTTGGCCTCTAATTGGTGGTTACAACTGAATCTTGGCATAAAAGAAGGAATTTTTTTTTCTCTTACTATAAACAGATACTCTTGGTCTACATAGTGTTTCTTTTCATATCGAAAAGTGAGACAGAAGGAGAAATTTAGGTTAGAAATTGTTAAATTGAATATGTCTTTCTTTGCTGAAGTATATTTTGTTGTTTGGAGGAAAATAAACTGGATTGAAAGTTGTTCATTGCAGTGTTCTGAACCATTCTGATGTCAATATTCTCATGTCAGAGTTCAATGGACTTCATGATCTAATTGAACATCAAACAGAAAATAATTCAATGATCACACTGGGGAAAGATGAATGTGTCATTTTATTGATATGCATTTCGAGAATGCATGGCCTTTTTGATGAACTGCTTCAAAAATCAACTTGTGGAAATGAGTTTTGGCATTTGTTAGTGACACTGAAGCCTTTAAGAAATCTTTATGCTGTCCTTATAAGTTCACTATTAATATTTTAAAATTCATTGCTATATATTGCAACTAGGCTTAGAGTCATTTTGCTTTAAAATTTTGGGGAGATGTGGGAAGGAGACATTATCCCACTTCGAAATCTTTTTATTCTCGACAAAAGGTTTTCATTAGTTAGATTCAAGGTGACTAAACTACTCCTTTAGCCAAAATCATTACATGAAATTTACAGATTTGACCCAATTTTTTATTATAATTGGTTTAAAATTTTTGTAATGTATTGGCAAGAGCAGGATTAATAAACATATAAGGAATAGCAAAATAATACTTTTTACTCGGACATGAATCATATTATATGTTATAGTTAACATAAATTTATATGTACTGTACACTTAAAATGACTTGCAAAATTGCACTGTATTTAAATGCCTTTTTAATTCTACCATACACAACATCTGGTTTAACTAACTCTTTTACATGTATTCACTCATCACTTTAGGGCTGTTGACATAGATTAGACTGTTTACCAAAAGGATTTTCAAGCACAGCTCCACTGTTAAAAGTGAACAAGAAAAACAGTATTCATGTATCATACCAGCACACGGCTAATAACTCCAAGCAATAATCTCCCCTAGATACAGATCTGTGTTTAGTAATAAAAATGTGATTGTAAAAGTGTAACTCACAAACTTTCTATCCTGCCAAGCCAACTTACCATCAACAAACATGTTAATGCCTGACAGCATATTTCAGCACCTTAATGTCAGAAAACAAGAAAATGCCAATTTTAGACAGACCTCAACAGATTCCACCTTCTTAGGCATCTCCCAACTTGTGAGTTGAATGTCATTTTAAAATCCTAGTTGCTCAATAGCTGATCATCATCTTTTAGGAACCGTGTCTCTTCAAGAGGCAAGGAGGAATTTGTAGTAAAGGTAATTTTTAAAATAGAACGATTCTGATGTTTTACAGTTTTCAATATGTTGTGACTTTTTAAATAGGACATTTTAGGACAGGATTACTTTTTCTTTCTCATGCCCTGTGTTGTACCTTATCATATGGATCAAGACAGATGTTTCTTATCATCGAGACTGCTTTTATGATTATTTTTAGTTATTCATTCCACAAACATTTATTATGTTCCTTTTCTAGGGCAGGTGACCCTATGTTAGGTGGTAAGGATACAAAACTGAATAAAAGAGTCCCTCCATACTGGGAGCATGTGGGGGAGCAGGGGAGATTTTTATATAAATAGGTACTGGGAACACATTGTTAAAATAATATAATCAAGCTATGAACAAAGACAGTGGAGTTAAACTGATGGGGCAACTCATGACAGTGCAAAAGAAATCTGTAAAGAGATGGAGACATTACCTTTATGTCTAGAGAAGTAAAAGACATTTTCCAGAAAACAAAAGAAGAAAGCCTATTCCAGACATAGCAGATAGCATGTTTAAGTCACAGAGGGACTCGTGAAGGGACATTCGCGTCTAAGGAATGATGAGAAGATGAGTGTACTTGGACTGGACAGGACAGTTCAGAATGATGTGGAAGAATAGGTGGGCAATATTTTAAAGAGCTTTATATAAGCCATCCCAAGGGACTGAGATTTTATTCCCCAAAATGAAATCTTACATGTTATTAAAATACTAATTTAGGCTTATAAGATCATTTCTTGTTTTTTCACGTCAGTTAAAATCGGCGTTTGTGTTGGCATCACTCACATTGCCTGTGCGTTCCCAAGAAATGCTTCAGCACTAGAAGCATTTCTCACTAAGGAAGTCTCTTTCCTCCTTCACAGGTAGAGATTGAGCACAAGCCTGGTATAAATGCATGAGGTTACTCTGAATGGCAGCACCTCAAATACCTCCACAAAGCCCTGGCAGTTAGGTCCCCAAATAAATCAACATCCAGAACAAGTTTAGAATAACACTTTGGAACATCAGGACAAAGCTCTGAAGCATATCACTATGACTGTGGCTGGTCCTGCACATAAGTAATGTAGATAGATCTCTGCATGTTGAAATTTAAGGCACCTGAGAAGAAAGAAGTGTCCCAAGATGTCTAACACCTATCATTGGATCTATTCCATTGGGGAAGGCATTATCCTAGAGAATTCTAGGGTCCTTAGCAGAGAAAGTCTGACCAGTCCCTGTTATCCTTTATCATAAGCTCCCTTGCAAGAACCCCATGTTGTTAGCATCCTAACATTCACGAGTCAGGGAATTAAGCACAACATATTTCTAGGTAAATTGGGAATTTTAAAAGTGTATTCACAATAAAACCGAAATGCACGTAAAACATATGAAACAGGCAGTGAAGCTTGTGAGCAATGTCATAAATAGGCATTTTTCTTTAGCATTTCTCACTTAAAATAGCAATGCTGGAAGGTAAAACACAAATTTCTTAAGCCTCCTAGAAAGCCTAGGATGTAAAGAAAGCGAAAAGGAGCATAGATCCAACCTGTCCTTTGACTCTTTTTCAAGATAACAAGCCAGCAATCGTTTCCTTGCCCAAAACAGAACAAAACATGCTGTGAGGCATTCTTCGTTATCATTTCCGAAATTTGCCTATACTTGATTATCAATTCTTCCCTGGAGTAGGCATTTCTGTCTGGTAGAAAAGGACACAAAAAGGCTATTGGGGTGTAATTCTGCTAAATATCCATAATTTCGTATAAAAGCACTCCATTTAAATAACAGTCCACCACAAACTAACGAAGTCTCTTTCCTCCTTCACAGGTAGGTACCAAATCTTAGGCACACCAGAGTATTTATTTCCTGAGGACATTATATCTGTAACTTCCAATCTTGCCAAACTAGTGTTTTAGTTTATCCTCGGAATCCAAATTAATTTTTAGCTTACTATCAGCTAGCACATCACTAAAGGTGTTGAAAGAGTTTAAAAGATCATACAATATTGCAGGCAAAAATGGTATATTTTTCTTGTGTATCTATTTAATCGTGTTTAAACAAATTCACCAAAGATTAAGGCTTTTGAACTTGACTAATTTTCTTTATTGAGAAGCAATTAAAATGTTATTATTACCTTAATGATACTCTAATATGAGAAGAATTTTCAAGAATCTCAAATATCATACAATGTTCAGGTTTATAAATATTTGGGACCTCAAAAACTTATTACCGAATAAATGAGTCATTATTCTGATAATGCCTATTTGAATTCTCTGAATGACTTAAATTTAGGCCCCACCCTAGGGAAGTTAGGGTCCAGACTAGGTGATGTCCATAAATTCAGTATTCTCTTTTTGTTATTTTTTTCCACCTTCCATTATTGTAACTTTTAATGCCTGGTGCCTACATTTTATAAAGTACATTTTAGTATACATGCTAATCAAGATGGAATGTTACTAAAGCATCATAACCAGCAACCCCCCAAATTGCAGGGGCTTAAAATGACACAAGTTTATTCCTCAGTCGTACTATACTTCCACCCTGAGTCACTAGAATGTTTTGCTCTGCGTTGTTCTCACTCAGGGGCCTATCTTGCCCAGGCCTGGACAAAATGAAATCATACAGATGGCAATGAGAAAGGGAGGGGACATGGCAATTCACACACTGGCTCTGAAAGGTTTCTGCCCCAAAGTGACATATCACTTTTGCTCACACACTAATGGCCATAGCAAATAATGTGAAAATGCCTAATCTAAAAGAGGTAGGCAGTGCAATCTTATTATGTGTCTGGAGGAAGAAGACCTGGGCATAACAGATAAGAGCATTAAGAGCCCATCTGGTCCTTAAAAATTTAGTTTATTTCTCAGATGCAAAATATGAGCAACTCATTTTCAACCAAGATGACCCAAAATAACCAGTAAGTCATAGCATCAGGCTCAAAGCGGTGGCCCTCTGGGTGGTAGGAAGGGCCAGAAGTCTTAATGAGAGGACATGACATGCAATAGTCTGCACGTGCAAGCCAGTTTTGTACTCCGCACACCCAGAAACAAGGGAACGAAGGCAGGACAACCTCAATAAACACATCCAGACAGATAAAGACTGGGAGACAGAGCAGATACAGGGGTGGCTATGGCAATTCTAACATCCCACTGTTCAAATCCTTTGAGGACTCACTTTGCTTAGGCACTAGTTTTACCTCCTGGGAGTAGCTCCCTCGTCTTTTGTTCTCTGTGGCCTCTAGTTCAGACTTCTGGGATTCTTCCTCTTCCATCATTCTCCTTCACATCTGAAGTGGGACCCCATGAACGCGCCCTCCCTGATGACTGTGCAGCCCCCCAAAGCACTCATTTTCCCTGCAGACAAATGCAGGTGCACAGGCCACTTCAAGTCTGTCCCTATGAAGCCAGGTGGATGATCTTTTCAGCAGTAAAAATTCCTTTGAAAATTAGTTGGCTTTTTATCTATTTCTGCATAAAATAAAGCATGAGCTTTATTTTCTAATAGCCAAAGGAATTATGTTCTTTCTTGAGATGTAATTCCTTGGCTTTCTCATCCTCATGCCTTTCTACTTTTCCCTAATTATAGCTATGTTGAGTCCAGTTTTAGCAGAAGAGTCACAAACTTATTTTTTTCTGAACATTTTGTTCAATTGAATGGAGCCAATACAGACCACATTTATAGCAAGACCTTTAATCTAAGACCTCTTAATTCTTTCAGTGATTTTAATAATTGGCATAATGTCCATTCCCCCAAATTCACGTTTGTAAATTTCATTGATGTTTGTTATAATATTTTTTTAAGTTTTGTCTTTTGCTAGAATTAAAAAGTTGCTACTTTAAATTCGCAACATTCTTCAATTTACAAACTCCTTTGATTCTCTTTCATCTGATAGCAAATTTGCTAGTTGTTTTCTGAGCTCATCCCTCTTTTGTCATATACCTTGCCCAGTGTGACCAAAAGCAACCAGCACACACTGATTTAACAGCTTTCCAATCTCTTACCTTAGATGTAGTCTGCTTCTCAAGTTTGAAAGATAATCTTATTAAATTGTTCATTGCTGCATTGCATTATCATCATTTTTCTTGCTTCCGGTAATAGCTTCTTTGTCATCACTGCTTAAAGAGTGGCCATTGCCATGTAATTCTAAGTTTTGTTCTCATAGTCCTCCAAGTTTCCATTTTCCGTATTAGTCCAGAATAGGTGGGTCATGCTGTGGTCAGAAGCAATCCCCCAAATCTCAGTGGCTTAAAAGCATAAAAGTTTATTCTTCACTCATTCTGTGTCCTTCTTGGGGACACAGGAGACTGTGCTCAAGTATATTTCTTAGCAGAGACCTAGCTATGAGCTTTCACTATCTACCATATCATCAGTCCTCAGGGAAGAGGGAAAAGGATGTTGAATCAAGAAGTGGCTTTTAAAGTCTTCTTCCCAGAGATTGAGAGGTACAAATTGGTAGTTTAAAAATAGTCATGGGGATGTAAAGTACAGTATGGGGAATACAGTCAATAATATTGTAATAACTATTCATAGTACCATGTGGGTACTAGACTTACCAAGGGAATCACTTCATAGATTATATAAATGTTTAAATACTATGCTGTACAATTGAAATTAATATAAATAATATTAAATCTCAACTGTATTAAAAAAATAAAGATTATGAGGATTAAATATGTAAAGTGTTTAGAATGGTGTGTATTGAATAAATATGAACTATCATGGGTATTAAAAAATGTCTTTTTCCCACAAGTGATCCATATCCTTTTGAAACATAGCCCATTGGACAAATAAAGTCACATGCTGAATTTCAAATGCTTCAGAGAAGTGCAAAGTCCTTCTTAAGCATTTCATGCTTCTTGAGCTCAAAACCCACCCTTATTCATTTCTGAGTGTCCATGCATGCTGTTCCCTCTCTCCAGAATGTCTTTCCCCTTCTCTTCTCTGGCTCATGAAGTTTGAATTCAAAACACAGTGCACATGTCCCTTATGCTGTGAAAACTTCCTTAGTATGTCACTGAAATATAAGCCATATTCTCCAGGATTTTTACAGAAGTTTGCCCTTGCACTTGCAACATTGCATTTTAATTATGTTATCACCTAATTTCTCCACTAGACTTTATACTCTTTGAAGATATAATTGAAATTTTACTAATTTTTCAATTCCTAGCCCCTGTTCAGTGCTGGGCCCATATTAGACGATAAATTATTAAGGAGTGAATTGGGCTTTAATAAATTGATTATAAAATCCACAGATTCTTCTTTAGATGGAGTTTTTAATTATATATTTTGACATAATTTTGAATGAAAGATTTGGAATTGTAATTATTATTGTTTGAAATGTTTTTTTTTCTTTTTTTTTCTCCCTCTCATTTCATCTGCTATCATCATAGTCCAGTCTTCCAAAAGAAACAAACACACTTGGATTATTCTGACAACTTCTTAGCTAATGTGTTAGTGTTTCTCCTCTTTTATTTAAAACCAAGATAATCACTCCCCAATATTAGGAAGTTATCATTGTGACCATATCACACCCAAGGACCCATGATGTTTCTCTATAGTTTACCAGTCCTGACTCTTTAAATACTGTTGAATGGAACTCATTTTCCATCTCATGACCTATTTCATGTTGTCATCAATTCATTCCCTATTGTTTTATTAGCTTTTCAGCATCCGCAATCTCTTTAATAACAAGGCAAGACCCAGGGTCAGTTTTTGCAGCTATGACTGGGCCTACGGCCTCTGGCTCTCTCAGACTTCTGACCGTTGGAGTGCACCTAGATTAGGGTTTGGTGTGGCTGTGCGGGGTTCCAGGAGCATTGCGAGGACCAGAGAGCAAGATGGTGTCACAGCCGTTGGGGGAGTCCAGGGCCAGCTGGTCAAAAGTGAGAATCTTGCTTCCAGCCTTAAAGAAGCGGCTCAGGCTCAGCTGCTCACACGAAGTGCACACATCTTCAGTTTAGGGACCTCCTGGACATGCATACTCCTGGACCCCAAAATCCTGTCTGCGGTTTGATCTAAACAATGTTACCTGAACAATGTCACTGTGACAGGTAACAAAACAGCAGTCTCTGCAACTATAAGAGGGGACAGCATGGCTGTCCCAGAGGTGCTATAATATTTGCTGGAGTCTCACACTCCCAAGGGCACTGACACCATCTCCTTCCATCTTACTTTCAGAAATAGGGCTTTCCCAGCACATTTGTCTGTCCCCAGCCATGGTCAGGTCAGCTCTGCAGAACATGGCCTGAGATTTTTTCATGTCTTCCATTAAAAAAAAAATCTAAAGTATGCAAATGCTTACTTAGCCCAGAGGAAGAGCTGGTGCTTTCATCTTCCAGAACACAAAGGAAACGTGGTGAGAACTCTTAGTCTGGATTTAATTCTAACCTACAAGGAAGGACATGTTGGGGGTGGGGGAAAGGCTTGAATAATAGAAAACTTAGAAGAAGTGATGTCACCTTAAGGTTGCTAATTATCAAAAAGAATATAATGAGTATATTAGATACAGGCTCAGGCTTTATATAAGCAGATTTCAAAAGATTTCAAGAAAATATATAAAATATATATTTCAACTGGCTAGAGACTCTAAAGTAAAAAGAGATGCAAGTTTTTAAGATAAGCAAACCAGGAACAAAGGAACAGAAAAGGACACGACATTGCTACAACTGTAAATGTAGTTGAGGGAGAAATCTAAAGGAGTCTGGAGAGGTAGGTGATATAAAAAGAAATTAATGCAGCTGCACAAGAAGCTTTTGACCCATTCAGATTTTAAAACACTGCACATGAAAGGTGGAAGAAAAAATGTGTGGCCTAAGACAAATCAAAAAAATGAGTGATGAAACTCAGCAAGTATAATAGCATGGAAGTTAATGTTTTAGAGTAAATCAAGGCTTGTAGAAATGCTTGCAACAATTCAAATGCCTCTGGATGGAGTTGGATCATGGAAGATAAGAAAGACAAATAGGAAAGATCTCTAACAAATGACAGAGAACAAAATAACAGAACTAATAAACAGATTCTTTGCTTCAATATTTCCTCTAAGTAAAAAGGAATCCAAACCTTATAACTATTTAAATAAAATTTGTGTTTGAACTAGATAAAAAAAAAGTTTGACAGAACAGCCTGAAACTGGTCTTTTCTCTGAGCCGAAGCAAATTGTTTCTCCAGAGTGCTGTGCAAGTAAAGAAATGTGGTCAGTCTGAGGAAAAGTGGAGGAGAAAAGGTTGAGGGCTTTGCTACCCGAAGTAAGACCAGCAGTCTGGATGTCACCTGGGACCTTGACGGAAATACAAATTAATAGGTTTTACCTCCAACCTGCAGACTCTACATTTTAACAAGATGGCCTGTGATCCACACACACCTTTAAGTTTGAAAAAACTCTGTTCTAGAAAAATGCAGATGGGCAAATAATTGGATTCTCAACACATGTCAATTTTATATCCTAAAACATGCTGAGTTTTGACACTAATCTCAGCAGTACAGAAGAAGGAATTATTTAAGACAGTTTATGCACATACTGAAGGGCTGTAGTAATCTCTAGGGCTGACAGAGTCCACTCAGAGCAAAGCACACAAACGAAACCCATTGCAAAGCAAAAACAATGTGGGATAACAGGAAACACCAGAAACGCCACATATTTTTTTTTGGTAAGTGGAAGCAAAACATAAGAGTTAAGAACAAAGGGCCTAGAGCCCATCGGCAAGGTTCAAATCCTAGTTTTGCCCCTTCCTTAACCATTGTTTAACTTGTTTGTGTCTCAGTTCCTCATCTGTAAAATGGGGAAATGATGATGCCTATCTTGTAGGTAACTGTGAAAATGAAATGAATTAATAAAAGTAAAACACGAATGCAATGTGGAACCTGGATTAGATCTTGGAACAGAAAGAGGGTGTTAGTGAAAAACTGGTGAATTTCAAATAAAGCCTGTAGCAATGCACGGATGTTGGGTTTTTAGTTATGTAAGATGTTAACATTGGGAGAACTGGGTGTATAAAATATGAAACTCTTTTTACTACCTTTACAATTTTTCTAATAAAATTATATTTTTCTAATCTACAATGATTTCTTAATAAAGTTTATTTTAAAGAGTAAGGCACAATAATAGTGTCTCATATATAACAGCATTCAATAAGTATGAACTATTATAACTTTTAAAATTTTGTTCATTTATAGTTGTTCTACAAGAATCTAAGGAGCTAATATAGGCATACTAATCCTGATCCAGCAATATACCTTGAGTAAAGATTTAGAAGATAGAAATATCATGTTTTGAGATAGCACAGAACTAGAAGGGAGCTAATATATTTAAAGTCTATGTTCACTAGGTTTAAAAAGATGCCTACTTTAGCTCTGGTGCAGCTTATGAATTTGTAAGAGACAGAGAATAATGGGCCTCAGAAAAGACATGGTCAAGAAAACTCTGGTGGTCCAGTAGTAGGAATAAATGGACATTCTAATAAGCATGAGCTCAGGGGTGTGTAATCCACAGCAGTTTTGTCTTTGAGCCCCTCAAATATTCATATACTAAGGACCAAGAACAACTAGGTAGTCCAGACTTGGTTTTGTGTTCACTCTGGAGTCAGTCTGGCACATGAACAGAAAGTGGAGAAGGGGGCTGAAACAAGCAAGAAGGGGCATAGAAGCTAGGCAGACAAAAGGAACAGGAGTCTAAGGCAACCATAAAGATCTTAATAAACTAGGGGAGGATTCCAGTGATATACAATCTAGGCAAATTAAGACTTCTGGGTTGTTTTATAAACTGAAGAATAAGCTAAGAGGTTCTAACTATCTGCAAGGAAGTGTGAACCGACCTGTCATTTAGCTGCCCAAACGCTGCCATTTAAGGAGGATGGAGTGTAAATACAGAGTGGAAAGTCCTCCTGGCCCCAGCACTAATTAGGCCTTTGTGTTCCTGTTTTGTTCCTTATTTAGTGAAATATTTTCAATCTGAACTAAATAAGGTCACATGTCTGGAAAATCTATAACTGTGTTCACTGGCCTCAGAAGTGGCATTTATGCATCTCAGGGAGCAGCAAAATAACATTTTGGGATGAAGGTAAAATATTAGAACCGCTGTTAATATTTATATTTTATATAAAGAACTTCATTAAACTTAAGAGCTAGTTATTCTACATATTACCACTGGCATGCTCCCTGGGACCAGAAGTTACATAGTCCTGTGTGACATACTATGAGCCATACATAAAGTTAGAGCATGTGGACCATTCTGATGCCTACTATCTCATGTCCTTTCAATAGGTTGTGACATACTTCAGATAAAATGTGCTCAGTTAAGTGGGTTTGAGAAGTAACGTGAGAAAGCTCTCTCAAAAAGCCATGAGGTAAAAACAGCACTCGTAATGGCACAGCAAGGAAACCAGAACAAAATGGAAGAGCATACACTTCTGTTCCCAGCACAAATTCCTCATTAGCCACATAAATAGATGAAAGCAGCAACGATCTAAATAAATCTGCAAGAAGCTGGCCAATGAGTTCAAAATTGTCAAGAATACTTGAACTATGTGTAGATTTATAGCTATAACACTGACTGATAAAGCATGCTCTAAATTAGTGGTTTTTAACAAACAGAGACTTAGCCGCTAAAGGGATCTTTAGAATGTCTGGAGACATTTTTACTTGTCAAAACTGAGAGATGCCCCTGGCCAGGGATGCTGCTGCTACATCTCTTATAATGTATAGGACAGTTCCCACCCATTAAGATGGGCCCAAAATGTTAATAGTTCTGAGGCTATAAAACCCTGGACTAAATGTGCATTGTTCAAGATATTAGCAAATTATGGAGCTATACTTATAAAATTTATAAAACAATGTATACATGTTATATATAATAAACATGAATGTATATAGTTATATCTAAAGAAACATTATAATGGCAATATGTCTCAAAATACTTTTATGCTAGAAGACTGTGAATAAAAAAAAGATTTTGGACACCATCAGACTGGCACATAATAGATACCCGATAGAGGTTATTGTTTGCTTTTATTTAAAGACTGGTTAAAGTTTTTGAAATAATGCCATAGAAATTATTGAAGAATCTGTGACTGTACAATTTGAAATAGAAGATAAAAGAATTATGTTAGCTGTCTTTAAAACTCTACGAATGTTTTGTAGAAGAAAGATTTGTCTTAGTAATGTATCTCCAGAGGGCAGAGCTAAGATCACTGGAATCAAACACCTAAAGGAGTTTTTGATACAACAGAAGGTAGAGTTTTCTATCAATTTTAGTAGTTGAAAAAAAGAAAATGAGCTGATCTACTATAGGAAATTCTCACTTGGGATGGGAACTTGGCCAAGATGAGCTATGTGGGATTTAGCTCAAAAATTCTGAAATTTTGTTTTTAAAGTACGTGAATAGTGCTTCAAGCAATTTATGCTACTCTAATAGGCCAGACTATGTGTTTAAACTATGTGCAAATCATGGTCCAATTCTTGGCACGTGGCAAGTGCTCAGCGAGGGTCTGTTATTATTATTTGAGTTGGTGGCTCCTGGTAGAAAGGCTGTCTGTCTGTCTTGCTCATGCAAAGTTCTCAGCAATGTGTTTGGTAAACAGGGTTTCCTTGATCTGACATGACCATCTAAATGCAAGGAACACAAATCGCTTTTTATTTCAGGCTTTAAAATAATAGCCCTGACAGATTTTATAGGTCAGATCCTGTGAATGGTTAAAATCAAATAAGAGTATGGTTAGGGGAGATGGAAAAGGGTTATTTGCTCTGTTTTCTATGACTTTGATAATTTGATGTCAGAAGTTCATAGTGGAAGCATAAACATCAAAACTACTATGTTGGAGGAACCATAGGCACCAGCATTACGGTTTAGTACAAATGACTCTGGAGACAAGCTGGAGGGAAATTTAGAATGGATGGAAACAGATATTTAGAATGATGGAAAGCATAATACTCAAAAATGTCTATTAGAGCACTGAAGAATAACTTTAGTTCCCAGTGACCACTAAACCATTATTTCATCATCTAGAATGTTCCAATAGGTTTAACTAAAATGAAGCATGGGTTAAAATTACGTTATCATCTTGTCTAACTGGAATTAAAGGTTTACTTTATTTTATTTTATTTTGCAGTTAGATAAAAAAATTGGAAAATGGGTAGAGTCCATTAGGAAGTATATTAGATTTAGTGAATTTTTACCTAATGAATAAAAACAGCTTTGACATTAGTTGTCTGACTTTCTTATTTTTGGATCAGGCTAATCAGAGATGGCCCATGTATCTTTCAGCATCGGTTGCTATTCAGAGCAAAACCACAAAGCCCAAAATTGCAGGTTTATTCACTCTCCAGTGCTTAACAATCTCCAGAGGAAGGCAGATGCGTTTTTCCAAGATAGTAGTTTCATCAAAGAACAGCCGATAATGACAGATAAAGAGCTGCCTGGTGGCTTATGCTTACGTCGTTTTCAAGGATTTACTGAATACTAATAGGACGCAGCTTTTGTCTGAGAAGAAGCCTTTGCAGCCAGTGATTGCCTTGTGTCATTAAACCTGGCCACCAATTGTTTTGCCTTACAGGACCTACTTTACTAAATCAGGGGGAAAAAAAAGAATTATACATATATATATTTTTAAAAGACGAAAATAAACCAAATTTTGAAATGAATGTTTATGCAATAGTGGAAAAGGTTTGTGAGTATGACGCATGATTACTGTTTCATCACTGTGGAGTTATGCATGGTATATGTGGGAGGCAGAATGAAGTGACTTGGAATCACATCCTATGAAAGGGAACCTGACACCCCAGCTGGCTTTATCTGAGTACATTTGAATAGGCCATCTTGTTCACATACCTCCTGAACTACACAATTAAGCTTTCCATGTTCTCCGGAAATATATGTTAATATATGTTAACATGTACATTCATATATGTTGCCTTACAATTTCCTCTCATTATTTATAATATATTGGTCTTGCCTCCTCAACTATAATCTGTATCAGCAGTCTCTGACCTTTTTGGCACTCGGGACTGGTGCTCCTACGAGAATCTAATGCCTGATGATCTGAAATGGAGCTGAGGCAGTGATGCCAGCACTAGGGAAAGGCTGCAAATACAGCTTTGTCCGCTGTTCACTTCCTGCTGTGCCACCCAGTTCCTAATAGGCTATAAACCTGTCCTGGTCTGCAGCCTAGGGGTTAGGGATCCCTGATATATATTGCATAAGGTCATGGTTTCTTTAATACTGCTGTTTCTCTGTGTCACTCCTAGCAGAGAACTGGACACGTCATATGTACAAAAATATGGGTAGATTGAATGGCAAAGACAATGTTTGCAGAAAGTGCTCAGAAGAAACATTACAAGGTCCCAACAGAAGCTGACTTTTGAAGGCATTCAATGGCCACTCTCTTAGAAAGGGGCTTAACTAAAGGGAAAATAAAACTGAGAAGGTGGCTCATCCCAACACTGTTGAGACAGAAAACAGAAAAGGATAATTTCGAATGATGCAGATAAATGTTTAGCTGTACCAAAATAGATGTAGTCTTTGAACCAACTTTAATTTCCTTATGACACTATGACTTAAGTTAATGTAGAACCAGATTAGGTATTCATTCCTTCAAAACATTTGCAGGCAGTTTCCCCCTTTACCTTGCACCGTTTTTAAGCACAGTCGTTGTTGGCCCATAAAGATTATCTTAAAGATAGGTAATGAACGTGGGGATATGGAGCCTTATTTACCATTATTAGTCATAGGAAATATGTTAACTATTCTGGAATGGGTGGTCAGTCTCCCCCTCATTCACTTATGGTGTCAATGAATGATACTGAGGAATTTATTTGGGAGTCAACAGGCTAAGAATTCCAACCTGATGTCTTAACGCGTTATCAGTTAAGTGTCTGGACTGAGGTCATAAAGAGCCAATAGGTGGACTTGGTGCCCTCAGCACTTTTTTCTAAAGTTGTATAAGGGAGAATGACTGTCATGCCCACAGTTTCATGACTTATAGAAAAGCCACGAAGACTTTTACATAAATATCACTTTCTTTGATATGTATGAGTGGTATTCCTACAAGTGGAATGCTGTCTCCCCTGCAGGACATGAGTGAGGGACTTTGATTGTATTAGGACATACTTAGGCCCTCCTGTGTTTTGGGGCAGCTATTATAAAATCAATGTGTCATTGAAGTGCTTCCTAGAGGATGTAATGAAAGGAAGCAACCACCTCGTGAGTCACCGCTTCAACACATTTTTATAGGGCAGATCACCAGATATGTACCTTCTACTTTTATATTTATTTCAGAAGAGAAGGGATAGTGACTTAACATTTGTTGACCAACTCTTGTAAGTCAAGCTTCCTATAGGGCTTTAACATCATTCTATCCCTGACTCTTCATCAACTCCCTGAGTTAGGTGTGGTTAGCCTCATTTATTTAAGAGGAAAATGAATCAAAGAGGTTAAGTAACTTGTTCAAAGTACACACAGCTTGTGAATGTGAGAGTTAGGATATAAATCCAAACTACATTCCTTAGTTCCCTGCGCTGAGTGTTTGAAATTTAGTCATTCTTAATCCTCAGAACAGCCCTGCAAAGTAGGTATGATTATTATAATTCCTATATTATAAATGTGGAAACAGAGGCATGAGAGTGCTACCTAAGTTGCTCAAGGTCATGTGACTAATAAGTGGCAAACCAGGATTTGGACCCAGGCTATGTGACTCAGAAGTCTGTTCTTATAATCACTATCCTTTTAACTGATACACTCTGTATGGCTTACCATCTGAAACGCAGGCAATCTTAGCTTTGACCTTGAAGTGTGCCACTTAGTATATTGATATGTAGTACCACTTAGTGTATTGATATGTAATTACCTAATAGGGAAACTTCTCTGGGTGTCTTGACTCAAAATGGTTTATGCACTAGCTGAATCAGACTGGCTGACTAACATTTTACTCTGCCATGAGTTTTACATGTGTGGGAGTCTATTTTTCCTATGGAATAAACATTGTATCTCTGAAGACATATTTGATCTATTCTGTTAAAAACACAGGTGCTTCTTTAATAAAAATATATGTGATGTTTGCCTACTAAATGATGTTTTTTGTTCAAAATAATTCAATTGCAGATGGTATATGGGTCAAAGTGTGTTACAATATATCCGAGAATTCATATTATTTTAGATGGAAGATCTAAAGTAACATCTTAGTATTGCTTTGAGTTTTAAAATAAAATAAATGGGCATCTTGCTTGCCTTTGAAGATCCTTTTGCTAATCTCAGATTGCCATCTGAAATTTTAATTAGTGATTTAAAATGTGCTTACACAAAGAACCTTGTCCAAGTTGTCTGTTTCTGCCAAATTAAACTATTAAACTAAGTAACCTAATTAAAATCCTTTTAGCTTTTAATCAATATTTTATTTACATTCATATTTCCCAGGAAGCTTGATTAGTTTTCTGGATGTGATAGTTATTTCTCCCCCATTTATCAAAGGTTGTTTTTAAAGAGGAAAGTCCTCCAAGGCCCTGGATGCTGAAGGAAATAAATGAAGATGACTTTGAGGTGGGCCCCTCCTTCTGCTCACGGCACTGGGTGCAGGGGAAGACAGACAATACACCTGAACTTCAGGGAGAGGCCCAGGCTGCTGTTGTAGGAGACAGGGAGTGGCATGATTGTTCTATACACAAAGCCTTCCTCTGCCCTTCCTTCCAGAGGCCTTATTCCTCATTCTTAAGAATGAAATCTTTTTATAAGACTTGCGAAAATAATATTCTTTTTGTTCCCCTGTTACCCTTCTCCATTGCCAACTTCTCCTGGAAGCAGATTGCCCATTTCCCAGACTCAATGACTTCCAGCTCTTTTTACAAATTTTAATATTAATATCTCTAAAAAGCACACTTTGACTTTTAAAAAAATTGAGAGACACCTATTGATGTTCTGCTGTAGAGAATAATGATTTGGCTTTCTTTAATGAACTCCCTGTACCCACCCAGACGTTCCTGCACATTCTAACCACATTCCTCATTCTCCCCATAGAATAACAGCACGATTTGGGTTACACAAATATTTAACATTGATATTTTCATGACCACATGAACACTATTCCCAACTAAGTCATGAAGTATACTAGAACAACTTATCTTTTCTGACAAACTCCTTGTTTTCCTTGAATTTGACTATCTCATTTCTTTGTTTACTTAGTTTTTTGAGTGTTGACCTAGTTTAGCCTCACATTTTCTTTGCAATGTAAAGTTTAGTATGTCTGGGAGATATCACACCCAGAGACTTCTGACTCTTTTAATCTAGTGTGGTTGTTCTTTACAGGTATGCATAGCTGCTGTTCTCAGATCACCTTTCACTCTCCTGCAGAGTCTTTCATATCTCCATGAAGTCAGATCCCTGTTTTCTAAATTTTAACCAATCATGTGTCTTGGTAAAGCACATTCTCCTATCGTTTCCCCAAAGTGAATACATGGGAGGTAAATTGCATGACATCTAACATGTCTGAAAAATGTCTTCATTCAACCCTTGCACTTAGGTCGATGTGGCAGGCTGTGTTGTCCAAAAATAGTTAAAACAAGATGGCCCATCTCACACACTCTTAAAATGTAACTTTGACACTTCTCTCATAGATGAGGTCTCTATTCTCTGCTTTTGAACCTGGAGAAACTTATGACTATGGTGGTAGTGACATTATGTGACCTCCAAAGCTAGGACACAGAAAGTTATACAGGTTTCGTTCTGTTCTGTTCTGTTTGTTTTGTTTTTTTGTTTTTCTTGGGACATTTGGCTCTTGGAACCTAGCCAGTATGTTGTAAAGATGCATAAACCATGACATGGAGAGGAATTTGTAACCAGCATCAAATCACCAACCTTGGGGGTGAACTCATTTGAAGCTAGGTCCTCCTGACCAGTAACGCCCTCAAGCTACCTGGAACAGAAACTACTGAACCTTATTCAAATTCCAGATTTGTGAGCAAAATATGTGATTTGAGGGTTTGGGATTGTTTGTTATATAGCAATAGATAACTGAGATAGCTGAGGGAAAAAATTCCCTAGGAATTTTGAAGGTACCATTTCTCTGTCTCTTGGCTTCCCATATTGCTGTGAAAATCATGAAGACATTCTAATTTCTGATTGACTTAATTTGACATTTTAAAAATTTTATGCAAGTTTTTAGAATTTACTTTTTGGTTCTTGGCAGAAATTTCAGTGTTGAGTCCTGATATAAATCTTCATCCACCCACTGTGCCCTTTCAGTGGGGCCCTCAATCATGGTAGTTGATCTGCAGTAGTTCTTTGATGATTTCTCCTCTTACCTCTGACATTTCTTTCTGGGCGTCTATAAGAATATTAAATTTCCTGGACTGATTCTCAAAATCTCCTATCATCTTTTTATTACCCTTCCTTTATTTTTTTTTCTATTCTTCATATTTTATTCTACTTTCTGGGATTATTTCCAATATATGTCATTCATTCTACTGAGAATTTTTGTAGCATATTTTAAATTTCTCATCATTTGCCCTTTGGTCTCAGAGTTTTAACAGTCTCCTCCTCCTCCTTCTTCTTCTACTTCTTCTTCTTCTACTTCTTCTTCTTCTTCTTCTTCTTCTTCTTCTTCTTCTTCTTCTTCTTCTTCTTCTTCTTCTTCTTCTTCTTCTTCTTCTTCTTCTTCTTTTCTTCTTCTTTCTTCTTCTTCTCCTTCCCCTCCTCCTCCTCCTCCTCCTCCTCCTCTTCCTCCTCTTCTTCTTTCTTCAATAAATATACCATCCTATCTCTAAGATGGGATTAATGACAAGCATAGTTTAAAAGACTTCCTTTTGTTCTTATGTGTGTGTTTTTTTAATTCTCCTAGGATATTAGTTTTAGAAACACAAACACTTGTATAAACATGTGAGTTTTACTTTGTCTTCTAAAGACTAAAAAATAAACAAACAGACAGACAAAGGAGATTTATAGTCTCATATTCTGCATGATTCTATGAGGAAATCTTCCAGATCCCTAGTCAAAATTAAGTAAAACAAGTTCCTCTTTCTGATCTTTTACCTTTTGAATCTGTCACTAAATGCTATCAATGATTGTCTATATATCTTCTTCCATCATTTCTTTCCAGACTTTTCCAACCATATACAGCAACTTTTTATTTTTTTCTTCTCCCGTAGCCTGATTGTATGCAATATTCTCCCCCTTATGAGGTTTATTGCAGTCCCCTTCAGACACTGGGAAATGTCTAAAGATCAGAATCAACGTCAGCAGTCTCACAGGCAATTCTAAGAATTTTCCATAGGCAAGAGCTGCCATATTTTAGTTGCTCTGTCAATTTGAGGAGCAACATCTTATACCTATGTTAGCACCACATAAATGTGCCTCTTCCAAAGAAGTAGCTGTGTACGGAAGGAACTTAAATAGAACCTGTGTGTCTTTTTCCCTTGCTCCTCATGCTTTTCCTGACCCAATTTTCTCTTCTCCAAAGTGCCAACCAGGATCATGCCTGAGAGTTCTTAAACCGGGCCGAGGGAAACAGTAAACACTTTCCTTTCCTTTTCTAAATTGCCAGTCCATGAAGGTGCATAGCAAGCTTACATCTGCCTCAGTCTTATTTTTAAGTTTCTCCTTTGCTTCCAAATGCTGTTCTTGACCAGTGGTGTTGGTGTTCAGGTGTGTGTTTATTGCCTTACATCACATCATGAAATGTTTTAGAGTCAAAATGTACTGTAGAGATTATTTCATCCAAAAACAACATTTTAAGACATAAAGTTAAAGTCCACAGACATTACATGACTTGCTCAAAATTATGTGTTCAGTGAGAAATCTAGAAATCAAATTTAGGATCTCTGACGCATACACCAAGTTTATAGTACCACATGGACCTTCGTGCTGTGAAAACATAGGCTTTGAGACAAATAGTTGCTCTAAGGTTTATCTATAAATGATGTTTAAAATTATATGGTATGCTCTTAGATTTCTTTTGCTTTTTTAGGGTATAAGAAAAATGTTCTAGTAACAGTTGCCTATAATATATTATATAATATTTTTGGCTGAGTTCTTTCTTTGTTAACTTGTGTATCCTTGATTATCAAGAATTCATTATCTTTTCACTGTCCCTATGTCCAAGGCAGTTTTACAACATGTGCTTTGTAAATTCTTTTTGTTTCCTCTGAAACAATTTTCAGTGTCCTCATTACTTACAGATTAGAAAAAAAAATTGCCACACTTTAGAACTATCCTCAAAGACCATCCCTAGGGCCTTCCTGCTGTAAATTACAATGTTCTTTTTATTTGGCATGAAATTTTAAAAGCGGGCCTTCCAAGAATAGACTGCAAGGGGGTCTTCTCTGGTTAGGTACTCTCGGGAACACTATTAGAATTGTTTCTGAGCAATATCCTTCTTTGGTAGTCCCCAAAGATTACAGAAAATCATTGCATAGCAGCCACTTCCATGGAATACCCTTTATCTACCCAGTGCAAGGTGGCCACCAAGACATTCTATTTGTATTGTTCTGACTTTCAAAAACACCTTTAATACTCCCTTTTGTTGTTATGAAAAGGGAATGCAGAAAGCTAATCAAAGTGTTTTATACTCTTTGTATCATGCTATGTTAAAAATTAAGCTATTGTATTCATAACCAATCTAATATGTTTGCTTTTATTTTGAGTTACATCGGGCATAACAGAAGATGATGTATATGCTGTTTACCTCATTTCCTCAACCAGGAAAGACATTACTAATTAATCATAGAACCCTATTGTGAAGACTCAGAATTTCTTAGACTCCAGATAGCCACTGCTATCCAGTATACCACAGTTAATCTATACTTTAGCTATTCTATCTATTTTGAAAGAGCACAGACATCAAATTCCAAATATACACTAGGAGGTGATTAATATTTTATAATATTGTTATTGTTGTTTTTCCTTTCTTTTGCCTATTGAAAGCATATTTTTTAGTTTACAAAGACTTTCCAGGAATTACCCTTCCATTAGTGTAAAAAAAATTCAGAATCTTAATAGTCTCACTAGTAAAATAACAGAGTAATCTGGATTAGTTTCCTAGTTTTAAAAATATATGGATCTATTCTTTGTGGCAAAGAACATTAGCTAAGCAACCACATCTAAGTAGTCACAGAAAACATTTCAGTTGGAAGAGACACTGCCAATTAAAAATTTCCCCAAATGAAATCTCTCTAAAAACATTGTGTGTATATAAAGTAATAAGAAAAATCATATTTTCAAGTTATATAATTATATTTATAAATAACATATGATTAGAATTAGTGCAGAATCTACATTTCTAACTTTAGATAAATGACACTTTTTGATGAAATCAGTGCTGTCATATAACATGTTTGTGAATGTGATTTAGTCAAACAGCATCTAGCTTAAACAAACAAAGACATGCAAAATAACAAATAAAACTAGGAAAATACTGGCTGAATAGGGCAAGTGAAAGGAAAACCTTTGTGAATTGGAGTCAGGAAGTAATGACATTCTTCTTAGAATTATGCTTTTAATCTTTCCCCACCCCAGATAGGTCCTTTTATGCTCTAACTTCATCAGCAAGGAAGGAGCATGCTCCACTGAAATCTACAAATCTCTATTTTAGAGAATTTGTCATGTTGAGAAGAGGTAGAGAGTAGACTGACCTTCCTCAGTGGTTTCTTAGACAGGAAAAAATAAATTAAAACAACTCAGGGTAGGCCACCTCAGAGTCAGTACTGTACAATACCCCAGGAAGTCCAACACTAATAGGGACTCAAAAGGAGAGAGAGTGAGATGATTAAACCAGCAAGCCCCCAGGCAAAAATTAGCTTTAGAAAGATCCTAGGCAGCTCTGTGATGGTCTGGGTATCACCCCAGGTTTAATAACAATCAAGTGAGCATGAAAGATAAATTGAACTGTGTAAAATTAATGAGGATAAGCTTTCTCCTAGAGGTACAGTTTAGGCACACCACACCTCACTTATTAAATGCTCCTGTTTCTGGTTTTCTTTAATACATTTTTGTGCCAGTTTTATAGTAGGTATTGGTGGTATCTCAGAGAGAAATATATATGTAAGATACAAAGCAATTGCATTTAGTTATAAACAGAGTTTAATGAGGCACATCTAGCTAAAATTTTTACCCTTGAGATTAGCAAAGTTTTAATTACTAATGGTGGATACAATAGGTATGAGAGTCTTAAGGGATGTTACCAGCGATTTAATTCTCCTGATGGGACTGTATATCCTTCTATGCTATGTGACTTGCTTTGGCCAACGTAATGTGATGTGGGAAGTAAGCAGGAGTGAGGTTTTTATTTTCAGGCAGAAACCTTGCTGAGAGACTTTGTGGTGAGCCATGTCCCTTTCTCTGTACCAGACTGACATATGGATGTGGAGGTTCTATCATCCTGGGTCCCTGAGTGAGAGTGATATGGGGCAGAGCTGCTGCCAATCTAAAAGACTGATATAGCAAGAATGGGAATGATTTTTTTGTTGTTGGTTTAAATCACTCAGATTTGGACATTGTTTGTTACTGCAGCATCATGTTGCCCACTCTGATGGATAAGCAGGCTTTCTCCAACATTTAGGGCAATAGCAGAATATTATGATGAAAAACCAATAATGACAATTAAACTAGAGAAAATATTCAATAAAAAATCACTTAACTTTAATACAACCCCTTCTCAATATTCTACAGTCAGGTAAGTGCAAATCTCTCTAGTGGCTGAAACTCTTTCCTAGCACTTTGTGGACCCTCCCAAGTCCTAGAAATACATTGATTCATCTGGGGTCCAGTGAGGGAAGAGAATCAGATTCAGCAATCCAATGTGAAAGATCATGTAAATGGAAGAGAGGGTCAGGTTTATCAGAATACATATTCGAAAGAACCTAACAGTCCATAAAGTGAGTTGCAAGCATTTCTAATAAGTTCTAAGATTTAAAAGTTCGATAAGCTTGTATTTCTATATATTGAAGACCGATTATGAAGGAAAATTGTAAGACCCACAAAAAATCAAATTGCACGAACAATGAGACCACTTTTAGCCAGACTCCCCAAATTATAAGGTTACATTGTATGGGTTCTTTGCAGTTACTTCTGTGAAGTGTCTCAGATATCTTGTCAACCTAACCCTAATAGCTTCAAGTGTGAACACACCGATTAAATGACACCTTTGTGCTAAAGCTCTGTATTAGCTATTTGTAATATTATAGTTACTCTAAAAGTCACCAAAATTCCTTTGCTCTTTAGCCTTATATCTTACCTTACCAGTAATTAACTTGATGTGGCACATGCTTAGCATACATGCAACCTATTTTATTCATATCATAGTAATCACATTAGAAGTATCAGTTAGAGTTTCTTTAGCTCTGCATATTTTTCATATTGTGATTCATTTTTAAATACTCATGTTTTGCAAAATTTTTTGACATCTCTTCTTTAATTGACTTTTGATATTTTGGTTCTTAAATTTGGCTTAGCCTTTGGAGGGATATACTGCTTTTAAACTATGACATGAATGCTCCCTGGCTCTAAAAACATTGTAGAGGCCTTTTTATTTCTTCTCTTTCTAGAACATAGTCATAAAATCAAGGAAAAGTTGGTTAAGTGGATAGAATATAGAAGCTGTAGAATTACATCTTCTCCTAAATCATGTAAATGAGACTTGAATATTCTGTATAATGTTAATGCCTCTTTTGCAGGTATGCACATTTTAATACAAATATGAAAACACAGGCAAAGACATCTAAGGATATATTTCTTAATTGTCTATACTTTAGATTTTCTACATCAGCTTAGAAATTCAACACACTCCTTAGTACGAACTCATGGCTTTCTTCTCTAGGCCCCTATAGAAACTTCTTCACACTCCATTTATCAACTATCCTATTGCATCATATGTGGTTTGTGTTCACACTAGATTATGAGCTTATTAAAGCCAGTGACAATATCTGTTTTTTGTTTGTTTTGTTTTGTTTTTCAAGTGCTTGGTACTGAGCTTGTTTCAGGAAGGTGTTCAATAAGAGATTCCTGAATGAAAGAATGAATGTATGAATGTATGAATGTATATTACATCTTCCCAACTATATTTTAAGTTTTTTAAAAGATACAGAATGGTATCTTACACGTCATTTAACCCCCTTGTAAAATATTAAGATTATCAAAATGGTTTATACAGAATATGAAAGAATTAAGAAAAGAGTAACATCCAGAATTTTTGTCAAATTATGCTTAGATTTAGGAATCTTACTGTTTTTCTTTGTCAGTGGATAAATAAAAAAAGAATACTTTGTAGAAACCAAGGTTTTATTTATTAGAGTCTTTGGAAGAAAATGAATTTGTTTTTGGGTCACATTTTCAAAACATGGCCTCAAATTTCTCCGAGACAGCTCTAATGGAGAATTAAAATCAATTTTCCTTTCCCTAGAATCTGGCTGGGTTTATGCTTGCTTCAACCACTAGTGAGTACAGAGGAAGTGGTACCATGTCACTTCCAAGCCTGGGCCAGGAAAGGCCATGTAACTTCTGCCTCACTGACTTCAAAACTCGTTCATAGAGTACTGAACTGCCACAGAAAAAGTCTGACTAACCTGAGACTGTCACATTGCAGAAGCCATGAACAGAAGCTCTAATAGAGTACCAGCTAACCTTTGGCAGGCAGTTGGCATCCTCAGTCAGTGAGTAAGACATCCTAGTCATCCCAAAGACCACAGCCCAAGCTAAAATTTGACTGTATTATGTAAGAGATCCCCCTGAGAACATCCCAAATCCCCAATTTCTGATCCACAAACTTATGAACAAAATAAAATAGTTAAGTCACTAAATCTTGGGGCGTTTGTTATGTTAGAGTAGATAACTAACACAGATTTCATTGGGCTTTTCCATTGTTAATGATTTGTATTGAACTAAGGACTCAATCTTCTGGTATACAGGCCATTCAAGGTTTAAACAACCATCCCTGGTTCAGGGGATAAATTATCAGTAAAAATAAATTTCATCATTATGGGAGCAGCCTACAGTGTGGAAAATACATGTAGATACGAACCTGAAGGCCAGGATCCATCACTTAATTACACTGTACCTTCTCATTTCAACTGTGGTCTCAGTCTTCTCCTTTGCAAAAATATGGTTTTAAAATAGAAGTTAAATGAATATTTGAGCTAGATTTTGATATGGTCTATTATATACCAAGGCATGCTGGTAAATGTTTATCAACTGATTTGCTGAGAGAAAGTGTCCTAATTTGTAAAGGTTGCTAATTTCTTTGGTGTAAATACTCCCAAATATGGACAATTTCGTGCCTTTAACACATCACTGAACACAATGCTAGGGAGATTCCCTGAGGATAGACTTTCACAAGCCAGTGCAGGGCAGCCCCAGCTCATCGTGGTACACCTTCAATGTTCTGATGCCAGCAAATAAGAAGCCTATTAAGACCTTCCTGAATTATACTAATTCCCAGCATCCTGATCCTTCTATAAATTTTTTGGAATTGATTATCTGTGCGATTCATTTGACATTTAACTGCATCTTTATCATAGACATGGTTCATATTTACATCTTCTTGTTTTATAATTTAAAAATTATTTTGTAACATAGTTATATGTCTTGTTTTTCAAGCTAGAGCATAAGTTATGAGAAAAATTTTGTATTATGACTTTCAATGTCTCCCTTATATCTTGCCCTTTTTCAGTAGATGCTTGTTAAATATTTTTTCAATGTATAAGTAATGTTTAAATATTTTTCTCACTTTCCTGTGCTAAATAAACATAGCTTCATATTTTTATTTATTTCTATAGCTGGAAACAATCAGTCTATGTGGTCATTTTACTTATAAGGTACTACTCCAAATGACATCTGTCAGTTTTATTTACAGTTATTTTATACAATAGATATCAAATACAATAATAATTAACAAGGAAGAGGTTAAGAAAAAATGTTTTGGGGGGACAATTTTGTATTAAGATATATTTTTTAGGAAATCAGTTTATAAAGTAGCCTACTTTCTTCCAGTATGAGTGATCACATTGTAAAACACTGACAGAGCAGCAGATTTAAAGAATAATTTACCATTTCACTGTTTACAGGCCCAATCTGATTACAAAATATGCTTCAAACAGCTGGTTCATTTTGTTTCTAAAAGGGAATATTAATATTTTTGAGTGTTCAAATTATGCAAGTGACATTCATTGTAGAGCATAGTATTAATTACTAACTGAATCAATGGGAAAAACAAAAAACAATTGTTTGATTCAAAACACAAGGTTGGAGAAATTTATATGTGTGCATGTGTTTATTTCCTGTTACTCTAATATCCTGAATCTAGCGATAAACCAGTATTCATCAAAATGATCTAGTTTTATGGGAAATCAGTGCAATTTGGCATCATTGCCCAAATTGGAGTAATTTAGATGGAAATAAATTATAATAGTGTTCATCTCAGGCTTCTGAGCATGTGCCAAAAAAGCATTCATCAGCTTTCCCCAGAGGGGATCAAGACACTAAGACAACAACTGTATCTGGATTGGAGCAAATAGCCACAGCATCACCACAAACAGCATTGACTAGGTACTCATATTTTCAAGAGCATGAAAACTAAAAAACATGAATCATTTACTTATCTATGGGTGCTCAAAAAATTAGTAAATGATTTTTACTATTTTTTTTCTCTACTAGATTTATTTACACTGAGAGAAAAAAAAGGAAAAAAGAGAAAAGCAAAACACCAGAAATGTTATATTTAGGAAATAGTTTAAAAATCAGCAGCAGGGTGAGTAAATTCTAATGGTACAGGCTATTTCTCAGGGCAATATTTGATCTAAAAATAAAACGTAAGAACAGTAAAAAAAGGTACATATATTTAAAAAAGAAAGAGAGACCTCTGGAAAGAAGGAGAGGTTAATGGATCCTATAAGTGATGGGAACCCATATTAAGATCCCTCCCACACAGTAACTTTGGGAGGCAAAAAACTATCAGAAAGATGTTGTTAACCTTATCAAATATTCCTGTCCCCAAAGGATGGCATAAAAGTTGGAGAGACAGCAAATGTGAAGAGAAACAATGGGAATTTTGATGGTAACTAGAAGAAAATACCCATGGCATAATTTTATGAGAATTTTCTGTTAAGGCACACCTGATATTTTTGATAATGAATATCTCTGAGAAGTGACATGGGATTTAGAGTGTGATAAGACTCACTGTTTACTAGCAAAATGTTTGTAGTCCACGATTTTGTCAAACCCAGTACATGCATTAGTTCTAAAAAAAAAACAAAAAGAAAAAAGAAAAAAGTAAAGAATTCCTCATTATCATATGTTTCTATATTATATGATATTCATCTTTATAATGTGACATATTCATGTCACATTATATAAATATTAACTGTATATTGATGCTTTAATATTTAAAATAGTTAATCCCTTTTGAAGGTTTACATTAATTAACCACACTATAAATCTGAATTCTGTACCAATTGTTGATTTTTAAAATATTTGTTATAGTAAGGAAGCTTTATTAAATGGAGGGCATGTCAAGTGCTTAATAATAGACAAATGGTTATTGTTTAACATGATTAGAAAGATATTACAAAAAATGCATTCATTTTAAGTGTCTTTAATTTTTCTATATCCATCTTCATCTCCATCTCCAACTCTATTACTATCTCTGCTTACTTAAGATAATACTTTTGAAAAAGTCTTCTTTTGATGTCCAAATCCTACTTTAAGTCTCTCTTTATAATTCAACAGGCACAGAAAGAGTTATATTTCCATAGACACTACTGAATGTGAAATCCTTTTTCAGTCAAAATGGGCTAATCGTTATTCTTCTCTTGAACAGAAGCAAGTGAACTGCCTCTGCTTTTTGAAATTGGAGCTAGAATTTATAAAAATTTAAATATAACTTTCATTAAGACATGAGCCACTTCTCAACTAACTTTTTTGCGTGTGTTGGACAATGCCTACCAAGCAACATTCAAATATTTTATCTACTCAAGATGCCTTAATGAAAGAATTTCTCAAAGTCAAGTTTCAAAAAAAATCTCATATGCCAAACAAGACATGTTATATTTAAAAAAAATATAATAAATATTTAAAATAAATTTAAATGTTATCTTTAAGATGAAACACATTCACAATTATCAGAATTTTAGTTAGTTGATATTGCCATCTTATTAAACATTCTTTTTAACAGCTAAATTTGATGAAAAAAGGAAAAAATAACTTTTATTCTCCAAAAAATAACTTTTCCCATTAAAACAAATCTGAGAGTGAGAAAAAGAGAGAGAGAGAGAGAGAGAGAGAGAGAGAGAGAGAGAGAGAGAAACCTCAAAAAATGGCAGCCAAGTATTGTTCTTTGGTCAAGGAACCAAATCATATTTGGCCTTATTCTAGATACAAAATCAAATCATCAAACTGTTAGTGGGAGTGATATGCTACACCATTTACCAGCTGTCCCCATGTGAACATAAATAAACAAAAAATTGATCCCCACTGTGTATTTGACCCAATTTCATTGGTCAGTGTAAGTGGCCTAGTAAAAGGCCATCATAGTTACTTGAGAGAAATCAGTTGATTGATTAAATTCATCAACTGGTAACCTAAGGAATTAGCTGACTAAATCTTGTTTCTTTATCTAAAATATGAAAATATAAGTTTGGATTTTACCCTCTTTCTCAGTAAAAAAACATGAGCAAGGACATATTAAAAAGCAGTGCAATGCTGAAGATTGCTTTTTGATCTGGGTGGATGGTAACTTGAGGGTATTTACCTTTTGAAAATTAATTGAACTTTACAATTATGGTCTGTGCAGTTTTCAAATGTGTTTTATTGATATTTTAGAAGTTTTTTTTTTAAAGTCCATATCCTCTAAGGTATATTGATGTGATTTTTATCTGGAGGTGATGAAATTGATCACAAATGACATTTTGATGACTCTTTTATCTTTGATTTCTGACTCATGTCCAAAGAGTGGACATTTTCTAACCAGAATATTTGTTTTTGAATATAATTGTGCTCTCATCTGTATAGTTTTACATTCCATAGCCTCTTGAAATTATTTTCTTTAGCTTCGTCAAATTAGTACATGAAGTGGACAATGTGATTACTTTGTGTCTATTTAATTTCTGGTTTATGAGACTTAGCCTCATTCTTTTTTAAAAAAGTGATTAGTTTCCAAGAAAGCACAAAAGACAGGTAAATGGAATGAAATTTCAACCATAGTTTATTTTTTCCACCGATTTAAAATATCTCTTTAGATAGAAAGTTTGGCTCATGAGTTCTAAAATGTTTGAAACAAATTTGTGATGAATAAAAACTTTTTGTTGAGTTCAGTTTTTAAAAACTAAATTCTGATAGTAACAAGAAATTCTTGTTTCTTAAAGTTCTATAGATCCTGAGACATCTTCTCCAGAAACATGTGTATTCTTATGAGAATTTTTCATTTAGTATAGAGGCTTTTTATCTTAAAAAAATGACTAAGTTCTGTGTTTTCATATTGCTTCAAAGAACACAAATACTCTGTTTTGTTGAACAAAACGGTGGATAGAAGGGGCAACGTGCATTACAATATTAAGTTTATCCATCATTAACATCATCGTATCACAATGGGTATGCTTATTGATTTTTCTGCCAAGCAGGATTCTAGACGTTTTGTCTATATCCACTAATTCATTAGTATTTACAACCCTATTAAGTGGTCACTGCTATTGTATTTATTTTACAGGTTAAAAAACATCGAAGACACTAAGGTAATAATAACCATAAAATTAAGGATAAAGTAACTTCTTGAAAGAGGGAGAAATAAGGATGTGGAAGGGAACATAAGGAACTTCACAGATCATGATTTCTTTTCTTTTATTTCTTGAACTGGAACAATAGTAGTTGCATAAATGCATATTGTATCACTCTCATACATTTTGATTATTTATAAATATTATTTTATATCTACCAAATATTTTTAAAAAACAAAACCTAAGACACAGAGTGGTCCAGGAGTACTGGTATCAGTAGCCAACATACAAAACAGCCTCTCATGCTCATTTGCTGTGTCTATGATTTAAAAGTGTACAAGGAAGGGTTATAAACATGGTGTGTTTATAATATATCCTATATCAAAACATTATAGTAATTTTAGTTTAGTAGAGTCTGGGAACCAGAAAGAGCACATCTAGTTCTTATGAAGCTGAGGTCAGTAATCTAGGTGATCTAGAACAAACTAACAAAATTTAGTTGAACTAAAAAAGAAATTTTTTTTTTCCTCAGGGTAATAAGCCCAGGGATTCTAGATGGAACAGAGGTTAGAATTGGGTGGGGATAGGGAAAATAAAGAGAAATATCTAAGATGAACAATTTTAATTTACTTTGAGTCTAGACAGCTTCTTAGACATTTAAAATATTTAGCAGACCAGCACATCAGAAAGGGTTAAGTTGTTAAGTGATAAGACATGAGCATCTCTCCTGGCTAACTGAAATAATATTAATTAGGACACATATGAATAACACTACAAATCATTCAAAAATATATTAATTGGTGAGAGGTGTAATAAATTTCAGTTTGGTGACCTATTTGGTACATGATTCAAAAGAATTATAAGTATTTCTCAAAATTTTACATTAAAAATTTTCATTTTAGCTATGCAAAAGCATCAAAACATGTTTTTTATTTAACTTCAGCAAGTGTCCTATTTGGGAACAGTTGCATTCAATGCAAATCATTAGACTCTAGGCTGGGATATGCAGAGGGAGCCTAAGAGTAAATAAACAGCTCTGGTCAGATTTAGCATGATCCCAGGGGGAAAAAAAGAGAAAAAGCTTTTGCTGAAGCAGGTTCTAAGGCTATGACAAACGTTATCCTATAATTACAGCTGTGATTACTATTTCCACTATAGCATAAGTTTGGGGTCAATAAACCCATTCTAAATTCCCTGGTTATCTTATCCTTACCCTCAATATCTGTTCAGGATATTTCAGAACTTTTTTTTTTAATTGAAAATTTTTATGGTTTTAGTGAGAGGGAAGTTTTTTTCTTTAATCATTTGAACAGATGCCATGAAAAGTGTTTAAAGTACTGAAGAAAAAATTCCATAAAATGTTTCAGATATTAACAAAGTTTTCAAATGATTTGATTGGAGAATTATTTTTATTGATTGGAATTGTTTCTATTAAGCCAGAAGAGTAAAGAAGAGTCTCTTGAAAATGTCATGCATAAATTCAATTGATTTTTACCCAACCTAACAATAAATAGCAACAACAGCAACAAAAACAATAATGTGCTATTTGCCATATAGATTCTGCCTGTAAAATATGATAAGTTTCTCTTGAATTTTAATTAATTTCCTATATTTTAATTAGATTTGAGAATAGTAATGTGTAGTAATAAAATCTACAGTCCTGGAATCAAAATTGCTTAATTAAACAATATTGATCCAAAATTCATCCTGTTCATCTACATTTTTTAAAAAAGGAATTAATATATTTGAATAAATTAGTAATCAGAGTAAATATATCAGTGCAATAAATATACAAAGATGACAACACTAAACTGGGAGTTAGGAGGTATACATTTCAGGATTGTTTTGGCTGCTTTCACAGAGACTAATAAAAGTGGCTTGAAAAAGACTAATTTATTTCTCTCTCATGTAAGGTCTGAGTTGGCAGGTGATCCAGGGAGCTTCAGCATTCTGCTTTATAAAGCCATCCAGGGCCTTAGGTTCATTCTGCTAATGTATGATCCTCGTGAGGATGGTCAAAGCTGGCTCACTACATTTTCTATACCCATCACACATCCACATTAAAACAGAGAAAAGAGGGAAAGAATAAGCATCTTTTTTTTGCAAGAACATGACCCAGAATTTTCACACATCATTTCCATTCATCCATTGGCCAGAACTCAGTCACATGGCATTATAGGTTGGAAGGAAGAATGGGAAATGTAAAATCACATCCCCAGCTAATAGTAGGTGGCTCATTATCTAAAAGGATGAATGAGAGAATGGACATCAAGAAAAAATTGTCAGTCTTATTATCAAACAAGACAGCTAAACCTTGATAGAGACCTTAATTTTTTCATCTAGGAAATTAATTCTATTACTCAATGTTACTATCATTTTTTTGTGACCTAATGTCAGCCTTAACTTATCTTTTGGAGAAGTCATTCTTATCACCCAGCATGCCCTCTAGAATGCAGTTATTACATGGCATATTTGGAAAAACCTGATCTGTTTCTATATCTCTCTCCATATTTTGGCTTTTATGTGTTCTGGAATGTATATTTATTCTTAGAGAAAAAAAAAACTATATTTTGAATTATATTAACCCAAATTTGAAACCTGCTATTTGGGTGATCTTAAGCAAATGCTTTAACATCTTTGAACCTCCATTTTTTTCTTTATAAAATGGAGAGGGACTATCTTTTTAATGAGATTTAGGACTAATGTATGCAAAATCCCTTTGGGTACAGGTATTTTAACATCTTCAACTAGTCCTATTTAAATGCTAAAGTATATAAAATTGAATTAAGGCAGCACCCATAAAATAGACTTGGGTAGCGCCCACTTCATTAAAAATACATTTTAGACACCAAGTTTTATGGTGACAGCAATTTTACTTAGTTTTCTGTCTTTATTGACACCTCTAAAGATATCATATTTATTTCATTCAACTCTTTTGGGAAAATAAGTGCTTTCAAAATTTCAAACTCCCTTTTAACATCCGATATGTTAACCCTATTTTTTAATAAATCATCATAACAAAAACATGCTTTTTTACTCTTTAATAATTTTTTAATTAATAGAATTTATTTTAGAGCATTTTTAGTTTACAAAATAATTGATAAAAAATGCAGAGATCCCATATACCCCTCACATCCATTTCCCCTATTATTAACATCTAGTACTGTATATGTATCAAAACTGATAAGACAATATTAATACATTATAATTAACTGAAGTTCATAGTTTAATTAAGAATCACTCATTGTATATTTTATTTTTTAAATGTATAATGATATGTATCCACCTTTATAGTATCAAATAGAATAGTTTCACTGCCTTAAAAATTCCTCATACTCCACTTATTCATCACTCCCTCTCCCCTAACCCTTGAAAATCACCATTCTTTTTATTGCCTCCATATTTTCACCTTTGTCATATAATAGTTGAAATCACACAGTATGTAGCCTTTTCAGAATGGCTTCTTTTACTTAGAAATACTTTCTAAGTTTCCTTCATATTTTTGTAGCTCATTTTTTTTTTTTGCTGGATTGTATTTCATTGTACACATGTACCACAGGCTGTTTCTATTTTTGCCTAATGAGGGACATCTGGGTTGCTTTGAGTTTTGGCAATTATAAATAAAGCTGCTAAAAACATTCATGTATAATTTTTTGTGTGTGTACATAATTTTTAATGCCTTTGAGTAAGTGCCAACAAGTGTAATTGCAGGATCAAATAGTAAGTGTATGTTTAGTTATGTGAAACATGACCAAAATGTTTTCCAAAATGGCTATACCATTTTGCATTCATATCAACAATGAATGAGAGTTCCAGTTGCTCCACATCCTTACATTACCAGCATCTGATGTTGTCAGTGTTCTGGATTTTGGCTATTCTGTTAGTTTTGTAGTATCATCTTATTGTTGTTTTAATTTGCAATCCTCTAATGACATAGAGTATTCAGCATCTTTTTATGTACTTGTCATCTGTATATCTTCTGTGTTAAGATTTCTGTTAATATTTTTTTTGCTAATTTAAAAAATTAGGTTGTTCATTTTCTTACTGTTGAGTTTTAAAGTTCTTTGTATATTTTAGATACCAGTCCTTTATCAGAAAGGTGCTCTGCAAAGATTTTCTCCCAGTCTATGGCTTATAGCTTGTTTTTAAATTATTATTATTATTAATTATTATTATTATTATTATTATTATTAATTTTCAGTGTTTTTAGAGCAAAAATATTTAATTTTAAGTAAGTTGAAAAATTGATAAAAAATACAGAGATCCCATACACCTCCCACACCCATTTCCCCCATTAATACCATCTAGTACTGTATAGGTATCACAACTTTTCTCTCTTGTATTGTTTTGGATGTTGCATTTTAAAAGACTTCACCAAACCCAAGATTACCTAAATTCTGTCCTTCCATTTTATCTCCTAGAAATTCTGTAGTTTTTCATTTATCAGAGTTCTTTTTTACTTCCCTTTTTCCTGTGTGCATGTACATGATTGATGACATTTTTAGTGGTGGATGTTTTTGTAGAAATATTTCTAACTGATGCAAAAACTACAGTTCAATTAAAGCATGAATGCATAAAGCTTGGACATAGTTATTTTTCCAAATATATATAGATATATATTTTACAAAATTGTTTTGACTAGTCTAGGTCCTTTGCATTTCCGTAAAAATTAGAATTATTAGGGGTCATCTTTGTGGCTGGGTACCACAAAACTGAGAGATAAATTTAGTGTAGGAGATTAGTTTGTTATACATTTTTTTCTCCTTTTAATTCTCCCATTTTCTTCTCCTTTTTTTTCTACTTCTCCTCCTCCTCCTTCTTCATGAAGACACACAGATTGTAATTATTATCAGTGGTGCATTAGGTACAAACCTAAGAACACATATTCACTCATACCCACATACAAAAATGTGCTGAGACAAATAGAAATATTCACCTGCAATATAGCACACGAAATTTCCCCATGTGCAAATCAATTAAAAAGAAAACTTTATTCAGAACCTTAAAGAAATCTATATCTAAGTAAAAACCAGTTACTATTTACTCCAAAAAAATCAGGCTGGTGACCTATTAGTGATACATATTTTTAACCGTACTATTTTGTCTTCTTGGTTAGTTTAAAATTTTCTAAATATTATAAAATATTTTAAAACTTTTTTTTAAAAAATGAACCTCCATTATTTGAACATTTCTTTTCTGCTAATTTGCATATGAGTAGCCTCATAGTAACTGATGAATAAATAAGTGATAAAATGAGGTCTCCATAGAGTAATTTCCACATGTGTGTATTTCTGAATGATGTATAATGAAATGGTCTTTTCAAATAATTTTCAAATTGTGATTCATGAATCATCAGGATCAGAATCGCCAGGAAAGTTTATAGCAAATGTGGATCTTTTGGCCCCACCCAAATCCTACTGAATCAGAATCTTAAAGATTGGGTTTGGAATCCACATGTTAGTGAGCTTTTAGGTGGTCCTTGTGCATATTAAAGCCATCCTGCTGCTGATTTTTTGCAATACTTTCCAAATTTAGCAAAACCTCATTCCCCACATTTGCTTTAGACATGACCCTTTGAGGACATGATTTCCTTGCTTGGGCGTGGACTCCATTTTACTATGTGGCCATAGTATGGAATCATCATGTAGAGAAGGGTGTGTTCCCCTCCTGGGCACAATCACAGGACTGTGTCTGTTCGAGCCCTTATAGAATGCCTCATTTTCTGTGGGAGGAGAAGAATCTGGAAGCTAGGACTCTGATGCAGGACTAACAAGTCAATGCAAGCCTCGGTACCATGTGCTCTTTTTAAATGCTTTTAAATTTTAAGCATTTTCCATTTTTTCTTGAGTGGAAATAATAAAGTGCCTTTGAATAAACAATTTCCTGTGTTTCAGAAAGTAGTGTTTATCTCAGTGTGGCCAATCAATGAATTCTAAAAGATTTATCATTTTTTGTTTCCTTTTTACTTTTACGGTGCAATCAAAGGCTAAATTCTAAAGGATTTGGAAATGCTAACTTGTAATACAAACTGGGTTGGCCCCAGGGCCTGAGATCAGAACCATAACTCACCGTGTTTACAAACTGTATTATTTGGTCTACTGTGCTAACTATAAACTCACTGATAATTACAGCAGAGAATGAATTACAGTCAGCCTCTTTCCTTTTTTTTTCTCCTGGGCTTTGAACTGTCACGACATATAGATTCTTCATCAGCCGTCAGATCACACAGAGGGCTTCCTCGTAAGCTAGTCTTGAAATCAATAGACAGCTAGGCTTTCAGATGAAATATGGAATTACTATAGACTTTTTTAAGGGAGAGAGAGCAAATGATTTCACTAAATGAATCTCCACTGTTATTCTAGGCAGATGTACACACATCTGTGATCTTTACTAGACGGGGTAAAAATATAACACTCTATTAGGTAATTTGAACACAAAAAGTTACTCGTTTCTTTAGGTTGTTTTCCCTTAGTTGTTCTTCTCAAGCAATTCTCTCCCTTTGTGTTTATAAAGGAACCACTGAGGACAGAAGGATGATGCTTTGTTTCTCTTTCAATCTCTTTTCTCCTCTTTTTCTACCCTTACTTCTTTTTTCATCTGTCCCTCTTTTATCAGTAATTTAGCTTCTAAAACTATGGTTGTTTTTAATTTGGTCTAAACAAGATGTTCTAATTTTAGGACCATGCAAACAAGAGGAAGGTAGGTAGCCTGTAGAATTTTTGGACTGATTTGCTTCCCATCTTTAAGCTGCACAGTCTAGGGAAGACCTAAATCCTGAGCTGTCAGACAAGCCACCAGATTTAGGCTCAAAGGTGTAGCAATTTCGGCCATTTGAACATAGTAAAGAAACATCCCTTATCCACTAATTGCCTAAAATAGGCATTATATTTATTTTTAGAACATTACACTCTCTGGATTATCTTAATATAGATGCAGCTACAGATAGAAGTATCTCCATTTTTGGAAGGTTAATAACAGTGTCAGAAAATAAGGGACCAAGAAGAGTAGGGATAAAGCAGATGATATATTTTATTCTAACCAATACTTTAGCTGACATGTTAGAAGTACTAATGCTTAGGTGTATGTGTCCACCTGTGACATGTGCTCTGTTTTGCTAATATACTGTTAAAAACCATTAGGCACCCTTTTTCTGGATAATTGCCATTGATCTCTACCTGATATTGTGGGTGAGGTCCCATTAGAGATTGCAAATCCCATAGATAGAGGCCAACAGGACTGGGGATAAGAAAAAAAAGAATTGGAAGAAAAATGTTATAAATTTTAACAAAAATAATGGCACTTTGTTAAGAAAAAGTTCATAGAAAATGATATGTTTTGGAAATCTTTACTCAATATTGAGAGAATGGAAAAACAAGTTATGAAGTAACAAGTTTTATCTTTCTCCTGCTTCAAAATGCTGTAAACTAAACTAACTCATCAATTGGCAAGAATGGGCTGAACTATCCAGGAAAAGTCAATAGTGAGGGCAGCCATTCTCAAACCTAGCAAGTGGAATTTCCTAGGGTTTCTTCTATCTCCATTCAGGTGCTAGATCTAAATAAAGGCTTTGCAGGGGTCCAGGGACGCAACCTGATGGATAAAGAGCAACTCCTGACAGGTGCTTCTTTGGGTCTTAAATTCAGTCATTCCCCAAACACTCAACATTTGCCACAACCAAAGACTCTGTTCCCTCCCTTCTATACATTTTATAACATATATGCTTTCTTAGGGGTTAAACTAGTAGTCATTATAATTTGTTACAACACATAAAAATTGTGATTTTTTTTCCTTATCCCAAAACATTTTCCAAAATGGTAATCGTCCTTCCTTATATCATCAGTGTAATAACAGGAACTTCATGGTATTTTATTGTCATTTATTTTTGGCCAGTAATGCTGACATGCATTTTTAAAATAATATATCTCAAGGTTACCCACTGCTGCATTTTCTCTCTCAGGTGGAAATGATTTTTTATTTGATTATCAGCTTCATATTTTTTTAAATAACATAAATCTCCTAGAATTCAATATAGCTCTATTACTTTGACTTCCTTTTTTATCTATAGAAATAAAAAAAATGAGATAACAATGCTCCATCAGAACATTCTATGAATATTGATATTTCTCAAAAGCATGCTTTTATTCTTCAGGCCTACTATAATGAAAATATAGGAAAAGCTTCTGGTTTCTTTGGGGGAAAAATCAATAAAAATATCAAGACAAGACATAATGGCAAGTAAGTCCAATAATCAGACCACAACTAATGGCTAAAAAATCATGAGGTGGCAAAAATGAAGTTTTATGTCTGTTCATGTTACTAAATAAAGGGCTGACTGATCCTCAACCAAAATGAAAAAAATCTGGATTATATTGTACACCCCATCAGGCTTCTGAAAGTTCATCTAATTAACATTGCACATTAATTCTACTCTTCACCTTGACCCCAACCCACCAAAAATAGGTTGCAGCCTACTTTAGTTGAAATCCATAGTGATGGTGAATACAAATAAACAGAAAGCCAGAAAATACTGCAGGAAGGGAGGACTCTTCCTTTATACCAGGGCATCAGAAGAGATGAGGACTTTGAGAAAAGAGATAGACAACGAAGTGAGAACAAGATGGAAGCTAAGATGTGAGCCCTATACCCTTATACAGACAAAGGCCAATTAGTTCTAGAATTCTTCAATTCTTCAATCAGGGACCCAGAGCTACACTGTTTCGAGGACCAAGAGAGTCCTGAGTCTTGATTTTATTAATTACCTTAGTAAAATTGGCAGTGTTGACTGCATAAATAAGTGGAAAAGATGCTTATATTAGAGAATACCTATATCAAATAAAATATGTTTTCTATTTTGCTTATCATGATAGTCCAATTTTCATTGCTATTAATCTCTCTTTCTCTCTCTGAAATGCTGAGTTGCTGTATATGGTACGGGGCTGAGGAGTACGGAAGGAACAAAATACATTAGAGATGATTAAAAAGTCAATAAAATATTTAAAGCACCTACTACTTCAACAAATTTGGGGTAGGGGTGAGGGGAGGGAAACAAGGTTGAATTTATCTATCTATCTAAATTATTTATTTATAATAAATAAACATTTACTTAGTACTCAGTACACAGCATGGCATGGATTAATAGACGGAAAGATCAAATGATAAAATTACTCCAGCTCCTGAAAAGCTTTAACTTTTATAATTCTTCCTAATTTCTATATTCAAGAGACAGTTATATAAAGTAAGAAATTTTTCATATTCACTTATTATTGTCTCGAAGCTTAGCATAAATGACTCATCTTTTTCCCTCACTCTATAATTTCTCCTGCAGACATACCTTTTGGGTCTGGACCCCTTTAGGCTCTTTATCAAAGTTCCTTCCATGATCTGCATCTATCTTTATTATAGAGGGAAGGGTAGGGGTTGAATCGAGATGGGAGTCAAGAACTCTATAACTTCTTCTCTTCAGCATCTCCTCTCTATAGAGTGCTGTCTTCTAGTCTTTCTCTGTATTTTATTTTATTTTATTTTATTTTATTTTATTTTATTTTATTATTTTATTTTATTTTATTTTATTATTTTATTTATTTTATTTTATTTTATTTATTTTATTTTATTATTTATTTTATTTTATTTTATTTATTTTATTATTTTATTTTATTTTTATTTATTTTTATTTATTTTATTTTTTTTAAGATTTCATGTGTTAGAGCAGTTTCAGATTTAAAATAAAATTGCAAGGGCGGTACAGAGGTTTCTTATATACTCCCTATCTCCATACACACATAGCCTCCCCCGTTATTGACCTCATTACTTCACAGAATGGTTCCCCCCACCCAAGGATGAACCTACATTGACACATCATAATCATCCAAACTCCATAATTTACCTTATGGTTCATTCTTGGTGCTATTCTTTCTACAAGTTAGGACAAATATATAATGACATATAGCCATCATTATAATATCATAAAGAACATTTTCACTGCCCTAAAAGTCCTCTGTGTTCATCTCACCCTGCCCCACAAAGTCCTCGCAACCACTACTCTGTTTATGTCTCCATAGTTTTGCTTTTCCCAGAAGGTCATACAATTAGAATTATATGGTATGTCGGCTTTTCAGATTGGCTTCTCTTACTTAAAAATATACATTTAAATTTCTTTTATGTCCCTTTATGACTTGATAGCTGATTTTTATTTTTAGTGTTGAATAACACTCCATTTATCTATTCTTTTACTGAAGGACACCTGGGTTGCTTCCAAGCTTTTTTTTATTATCGTTTTTCAATTACAGTTGGCATACAATATTATATTAGTTTCAGGTTATGACAAAGTGATTAGACATGTATATACCTTAGGAAATGATCATCCTGGTAAGTCTAGTACTCATCTGACACTATACATAGTTCTTACAATATTATTGACCATATTCCCTATGTTGTACTTTATATCCCTGTGACAATTTTTTAATTGTCAATTTGTAATTCCTAATTCTTTTCATCTATTTCACCCGTCTCTTCCGCACCCCCCAGCCCCACCTTTCAATCTGACAACATTCAATTTATCTTCTGTATCTATAAGTTTGTTTCTATTTTATTTGTTTATTTTGTTTCTTAGATTCTTCATCTAACTAAAATCATATGGTAATTATGAATGAACCTGCTTTTAAATATCCTTCTGCTTAAAATTATATGGTAATTATGAATGAAGCTGCTTTTAAATATCCTTCTGCAGGTTTTTGTGTGGACATGTCTCTAAATGTCGAAGCATGTGATTGGTAAGAATATTTTAAATTTTGTAAAAAACTGTCACACAGGTCTTACTAAGTGGTTTTACTATTGCATTCCCACCAGCAATGTAGGAGGATTCCAGTTGCCCTGCGTTCGATGTTATCAGCATTCTAGATTTGGGTCACTCTAATCTAACTGGCAGGTAGCTGTATCCCATTGTTGTTTTAACTGTCCCCATTTTTACATGGACATATCCAATCACCACTTTCAATGAAGAAGAAGCTTCACAGAAGAGAAGGTGTTCTGAGTCAGAATCTGTCTTATAAACATTTAGAAAATACAATCATTGTGCTCCCATATTCCAGCACACACCATATACCACCTAGGCAGCAATTTTGCTGACAGCTGTTTGAAGTTCCATAAAAGGAAGGGGCTAATGATCTCAGCCAACAGTAAGTTGCTAGTGTCCCACATGAAAGTAGAAAATTACATGCCCTTTTTAAAACAACAACTAAAATGTTGATTTCAGGGTCTAAACATGATTAACTAATCAGCAGTTATTTCATTAATAATTATCCTATTTTCTCTTTCCATCCTATTCTTCTCTTTCTCACTCCTTATAAACCCCCTCCATAGAAAGGATGGCTCACAATATAAATGCAAGCTACCAGTCAGTCATAGGCATCTAGGACAATGAAAGTGCTTTGCCAATTGTAAAGAAGAACTAGAATGTTAACACAATTATTACATCCACATATGGGGCAGGGGAACGTGGAAAATTTTTTACCCTGAAGAGAGAAGAATATAACCATTTCAGAGATAAAGCAAGACAAACTCAGATACGTATTTGTTCTTTCCTAAATAATAGAATACAGGGTTGGAGACCCAACATAACCAACTCAATTAAAAAATAAAAACAAATAAAAAAGAAGTTCCATGTGCCAATATCAGCAAAGTCAAGGTGGTCAGAGCCCTGTTGTTCAGGTGGTCATTTTGAGCCATTCTTCAACCTCTACAACAAAAACAGCTTGCAATTCTGTCTGGGCTAGTCTTCATCCTTTATGTTAAACCCAATTGATATTAAGGTTTACCTGTGAAAGTGTAACTTGAGCATTAAGTCCCTCTGATTGTGAATGGCAAGTCTGATGGAGAAAGTTAACTGAGTGTGGCGGGGAGGCATGGAAGGGCCACACTGGGGTGCAGCCCATTTCCATGAAGAAGGCCAAGGTGAATAATGGAGAGGTGTGGCCCTTATTTTTGGCCAGCTTTCCTCGGATCAGTAAAGGGCATCTATTTGTACAGACAGTATGTTCAGGCTTATATAAGGATGTGCACAGGAATGTCTTGGACATTACAAATTCTGGGGAAAACATCAAGACCAAAAAGGCACAGAAGGACATGAAGGATAGCACAATTAGGTATTAAAACAATACTCCCTTAAGAATATATGTCTAAAAATTGTGAACACGTGGTATTTTACATTTTCCCTTTATTTTCTTGTGAATCTGAGTAAGCGATGAATATTTAAGGGAATCAGAAAATTTGGTCAATGAATGTTAACACTTATATGATTTCTTGGTCCCTTAAGCTTTTCTTCTAGAATAGACATAATTCCATGTGTCAAATATTTTGGCAAACATTTTCATCAGTTCTGTTCCAGCTTCAAGTTTTGTAGCTGGCAAGTGTTCCTGCAAACTCCCTGTGGTAAAAACAGCCAGCTGCCCTGAGGATCTCTCTTTCCTAGTGAAGAGCTGTTGCCAAGGCACAGCTGTCCTACTAGTGGTTACATGTCCAAGTCTCACGCCTACCATTTAAGTAAGGTCAAGTGACCAAGTTCTGCTCAATGAAATATTTGCAGAATTGATGATCACAGCTCAAGAAGCTTTACCGTGTAAAACAAAACCATATATATCAACCTCTGTTCTCTTCCTTCATGCCAGGGTAACCCCTGGAATCATGTGTTGAAGGTTTGGTCATCCCTCTGTCCTCTATTACAGCTGTGGATTGGACTTCCTTTAAGCAAAAAGTAGACCCCTATTTAAAATCATTTGGGGCCTGTATATTATAAGACTTTGTGTCTTTTCTTATAAAATTATCTCTTTGGTTCACAGTAAATCCACTTCTAATTATTTTCAGTTTGGGGGTAATGAAAGAAAAATCTTTATTGCATAATTCTTCTTTCCCCAGACATTCAACTGAAGTCGTGTGGATCCAAAGAGCTGACCCATTGAATCTGCGTCTGCTAATTAAGAGACCTGTAAACAGTGTCTAGTCAATTGTGTGCGACTGGTCTCAGATTTCTTCACAGAGCAGGTCTTTGATAGCCTTTAGTAGGTAATCCTAGCAAAAACTTGGTAATCATAGGGTAAGACTCTCAAGTCATCATATAAAAAGTGGGATTGAACTTCAAGATACTGACTATAGTGGTTATTCTTTACAGGTCATTCACCTTTAAAGACTGCCATGATACAATTTTAATGGCCTTCTAAAACATGCAAATGAAGCATGGACTTTTTTGTTTGCTGGTTTTTTGTTTGTTTACTTTTTTGGTTATGCCTTTTTTTTCTCCAACTTTTTAGAGATATGACAGAGCAAGGGCAGAAATCTTATACTTGTTATCTGAAATCTCTGTTCTGTCACAAGTAACAGCAGGATTAGGATGGCTGAAAAGAAACAGTTTTACTCAAATAAGTACGGATAGCAAAAAGAAACACAAACAACAAATAATTCTGCCAGCCACAGCTGGTTTTCCAGTTATGAATCCTGAGACATATTTAACAGAAGATATCTAAATCATTCACTTCATAGTGAGTCAATGACAATGTTCAGCCAAATAGAATAAACTTAAATGAAGGGGCAGCGAAAATGCTCAAATTAAGAAGAAATTGCGAAAGCCATTGCTGAGGCTCTGTTATTGCAGGATAATTAAACTGATTTAAGGAAATGATGGGATAAAAAACAGAAATGGAGAGGTCATTTAATCCACCAGTTTTTCAAAAGCCCAACCTCTGATCTATGCTGGTCTGAGATACTGGTTTCCCAGTTGGTGGCCAAATGAAATAAATTAGGAAAATGAATGAGTTCCTTTATCAAGTATTCAACATAAATTTCTCTTTATCTCACAATTACATGCTTCCTAATTCTTAGGCTAAAATATTCTTTCTTTAAAGAAATTTCAATCATAATACATTTTATTGATTGTTAGTTTTGTTACTGATATCTTTGACCAAAAAATAAAGTAACCCTTTGTACCTTATTTTTTTTCTTATGGTCCTGGTTTCTAAAATTCTGGAAGTCATTCATTTAATTCAGATCCTGCATTCAAAAAGGACTAATTTAAACTCTAAAACAGAGGTCTATGTCACACTTTTTCAGAAATGGCGGAAATGCTATTACATCTTTGGATAGTACTTGTCTATGTTAAAGACATTTTATCATTAGAAATGCTTTTTTTAACCTAATACTAATTCTTCAAAAGAAGTTTAAATTACTTTAAAGATGTATATATGTATGTACATATATATGTATGTACATATGTATATATGTATGATGAATGTATATTTTTATTTGTGCCCAGCAACATAGAAATTTAGAACTGGAGAAGACATTTGAAAACATCTAGTTGAACTACTTTTTGATGGCAGCCAGTGGTGGAGACTGGGCCTGTACTATATGGCTGGGTAATGGTACAGATTTTTAAATTTCATTCACACTACTTCCTATATACTATACAGGCTCCTTTCTTAATCGTAGATGCCACTTGCCAGGTAAAACCTTTTCAAATTTTGTCAAGCTTTGGTTTAATCCAAATCTTACCTAGACTGTGCCTCTCTCATAAAAAATGATAATGCTTACTAAAAATCACATGTCATTTGAATATTAAATTTATTGTATATTCCTATATATATCACATATACAGAAAGCCTTCATATTATTAAAGCTTGCCAAGTGAGGATCATGATGCTTATGAAGGATGCCATAATAGTGATAGTTGAGTCCACTTCAAGAAAGCCAAAATAAAAATATTTTTCTCGAAATAGCTTGCATTTTAGAAAATAGCAATTTCATTTACAACTGATACACAAATTAGAGTAAGATATAGAGAAAATAATTGTGTACAATTTTTAAACAAACTGAACTTTGTCATGTTTCATATTATGACAGAATTCCAAAATTTTACAGGAAATGAAGCTCTATATTGCACTCTAACTCAGGTGTCATTGGCAATTTTAAATCTTTAGAGATGGGCATTTTTTTATCTGAGATTTCTAGAACCCAATTTCCTTACAACTGTATATGTAAACACAAAACTGTTATAGAAATATTCACCTAACATGGTTGATGTTTACAAATTAGAGAGGAGGCACAAGTAGAAACTATATAGTGGGAGAGTTAAAAGCAGCACAGAAAATCAAGTAGGAAATTGCTGCTGAAATGTTAGCCCCATACTTCATGTTCCAGAAACCAGAGTGAAAGCAACACTTCCCTTCTCAGTTGCCTGGTGAGGGGGCCTGGGGAGAAGACTAGGCAGATCCAGCTTGGGTGCCAACATGGTGCTTTGTCAACTTGGAAAACTGGTACATAAGCTTCTAGTAGATCACCATTTGACACTCCTCACATTCATAAAACCTTTCTTAGTGGAGCACTGTATTAGCATGAAGCAATTATTATGTGAATGAAAGATTTTATCATGCTATAATCACGCATATGTTTGTACAGATGTATAACGAATACATGTATGTTTGTTTCTGTAACTCATCTGTTTAACCATCTATTTAACTGAATAAGCCTTTATTTTTTCACTCTCTTATTATACATCCACTTAGGTGTGTTAGGCCTCATCTGTAAGGTTGGCCCATCATTTTTAGTTCCTTTCAGCAAAGGCGTTAACTGTGCTTGCTTGACTCACCTCCCCCCAGTGCTTGCTTTCCTCTGGGTCCCCATTGCCATTAATCATGCTTTCTGACATATAAATTTGACTCACTGCTTCTTGCCTGGCCAGCCAAATTCAAAACTTCTAGTTCTGCCTGCAACTGCTCACCTTTCCAATGCAATCCCTTATCAGAGTTGAGATTTCTCTCTTTTCCTCAATAATTGTCCCCATTTTTCTGTTCACATCAACTGTTGTGTTCTAAAAAAGACAAAATTTATCTTTTTTTTTGTCTTTTTAGATATTTATATTTTTAAAAAAAGTATGTGATTTGGACAAATAAGTATATGTGTGCTATTATATGTTCACAATTTAATATTTAACTGATCCGCATTTCTCTATGAAAACTTTAAGATTTAAATGGCAGCTGTGTGTGAGTACAATGACACGGAAACTAAAATAATGATCCGCACTTTTGGCACTATGTTTTTTGTTTTGGAACTGAAAATGTCTGCTCTCAGTTGACTTATTTGCTAAACAATGTAAAAATACTGAGTCATTTTCTTTGGTTTTGTTTAGCAGAGAGTCTTTTTGAGGGCAAACATATTTTGACATAATGGGGAGAGGGTTAGCATTGGTTCAATTCTTAGTTCAATTTCCTCTGCAATGCTCACCAGCAATGCTTAGTAAATAACTAATTCTAGAAAATTCCAAAGACATGGCTTCCAAAGTGAAATTTATTACATTTAAAAGCAAAACTATACTAGTTGCCAAAATTAACTTATAAAGAAGTAACTATTATTCAGTCATACATACCATTTTTTAACATGTGGACATCAGCATCTGTTATAATATTTTTACATTTTTTGGTTAAAACTGACTGTTTGGTCCGAAGCCATGATTTCATAGCACTGATATCACTGAGATGGTTACTGAGTTGAGAAAAGGCATGGTGACCACAGCTGTGCATGTTCCCTGGATGTTCGTAACTATGTTTTAAGAAGTAGACCAGCATCCTTGCTATCCACCAATAGGCTGAGGGAATTCTGGTGCGATTCTGAAATGTTTCAAGCATGGAGAAGAGCACATGCATTCGTGGCTCACTTTCTCTAGCAGGCTTTACTTGAGGATGAAGATGGCTATTAGGCTCCAGAAAAGCCCTTTGCCAATTTCTCCTCTCTTTGCTTCTTACTCTGAAAGGCACCAACAAAGTACCAGCCTGTGGGATAAGGCAGCGTAGCATAGTGGTTAAAAACCTGAACTCTGGAGCTGGATAACGGAGTCCAAAGTTCAGCTCTGGTACCTCTCAACTGTGTGACTTTGATCATTTACCTAACCTCTAAGAGCTTCAATTTTCTCATCTCTATAATGAAAAAAAAAAAATTATCATTGTGGGGTTAGAAATGTCAATGTATAGGAGGTCTTTAGAATAGCGCCTATCACACAGGATGTGCCATCATAGCTCTTTCCACTGAAAATTTTTCTGGAGATAGAAAACACAGTGCTAAAATCAGAAATCAGCCACTGTGTGAAACTAATATATAAATAAGAAAAATAGAAATTAGTAACTGTTTTGTGTTTATAGAAATTCCAGTGGGTAGAGGGACATCCATGCAACCATCACCATAATCAAGATAAAAACATTTTATGATTCCCAGGAATCTTTTGTTCCTCTACTATCTGGTTCTTCCTCCATCTTATCCTTAGGCAAGAACTGATCTTTCTGTCATTAGCTTGTTTTATATCTTCTAGAATTTTATACAATGGAATTACATAGCATATGCTCTTTTTGTCGTTTATAAATGTCAATTCAATCAATACGGCTGGTGATGTTGTTAAAACCTTTTGTATCTTTGTTGAAATTTTTGTTCAGTGTGCTACCAGTTGATGAGAGAGTTGTAAAAATTTCTACTATAATTATAGACTTGTCTATTTCCCCCTTTAATTTTGTCTATTTTTGCTTCATGTGATTTTAGTCTCTGTTCTCAGGCACACACATATTTATAATTGCCATTTTCTTTATATTATTATGAAAAATTATCTTTTGTATCTGCAGTAGTACTATCTGTGTTGAAGTATATTTATCTGATATTAAAATAGTTACTCCAACTTTTTAATGTTTACTATTTGAAAGGTATGTCTTTTTTCATCCACTCATTGAAAGCCTATCCATGTTTTTAGATTGAAAGTGTGTCTCTGAGAGAACTTTTTATAGGTTCTTGCGTATCTATCTACTCTGTTAATTTCTGCCTTTTTAATTGCAGTTTTTTAGATAATTAACATTTAATATAATTATTGAAATGGTTTGATTTAGGTCTATCTTTTTATTATTTTTTTTCTATTTCTCTCATCTATTATGTTCCTCTGCTTTCTCTTTTTTTCCTTCTTTTGGATGGTTTGAGTATTTTTTAGCATTCTTCTTTTTAAATGTTCACTTTTTGGCTATGTATCTTTGCTTTTTTAGTGGTTGTTCTAAGTATTAAAATACATGTACGTAACCTAAAAAGTCTACATATATTTGATATTGTACCACTTTCTGTAAGTATGTATACCTTTATATCTGTCATATATATTTCTTATTTATATACACTTAAATAATGCATATATTAGATAGATAAATGATAGATTACCCAACCTAACAATTGTATATTAATGATCATATATATTGTAAAGAACTTAAAAGGGCAATATATTCTATTATATTAACCCATATATTTACCATTTATGTTTCAATTCCTTTATTCCTAAAGAAACATGTTTCCCTCTGTTATTTCCCTTCAGCTTATAGAACTTCCTTTATCATATTTTATGTAGCAGGTCTGTTGGAGACAACATTTTTTAGTTCCCCTACATCTGAGAATGACTTTTTCCTTCACTTCTAAAGGATATGTATATATGAAACTCTAATTTGACATTTTTTTTCCTTTCAACACCTTGAAGATGTCCCATTGTCCTCTGACTTCCACATTGGCGGATGAAAAACTATGACCATTCAAATTATTGCTACCCTGTACATGTGTGTCTTTTTCTTTAGATATGTTTAAGATAGGTTTCTTGATCTTTAGTTTACAACATTTTGATCATGATGTGCACAGGCATGATTTTTTAATGAGATTGTTCTGCTTGAGATTGGCTTAATTTCTTTAATCTATAAATTGATGTCTTTCACCAAATTTAGAAAATTTTTACCATGATTTTACCATACAGTTTTTCCCTCTCCAAACTCTTTATTCTGTTAGAATTTCTTTTGTGTAATCTCACAGTTTCTCTTTTTTAAAAAAATTCTATTTCTCTGTTCTTCAGATTGGGAAATTTGTATTGCTTGATCTTTTAGTTCACTGATTATTTCCTTTAACATTTTGATATTGCTAATGATACTATCCAATGACTTATTTTATATGTTATATTTTTCAATTAAAAATTTTTGATTTGGTTATCTTTTGTATTTTCTATTCTCTACTGATAACTCCATTTTTCTTCATGTAAGTATATTTTCTTTACCTTATAAAGCATAGTATAGTAGCTGCTTTGTTGTTTTTGTCTGATAATTCCAACATCTTGGTCATCTCAGTGTTATTTTTTGTTTTCTTGTCCTTTGAAAGCTGGTCCCATTTTCTTGGTTCCCTCATGCTAAATAATTTTGGAGTTTGTCCTGGGCCCTGTGCATGTTATGTTTCTTAGATGCTGGGTCCTCTAGGGAACACTGAGGAGTATATTTAGCAGAAAATCAACTTGATTAAGTTCATACTGTGAGCTCTGTCTCATCTTTTATGGGCTGTGCTCAAATTTCCATTCAGCTTTCAAAATCTTTGCTATGGTTCCAGTTTGTCACATACTTATATAGATCTAAGAATAGCTTGAGCTTTTATGGTTCAATAAAGAAACAAGAGACCTCCTCTTCTACATTTGTCCTCTCTAGGATTTGCTTCCATACTTTCCAGCCCATGAGCACCTCTCCCCCTGGTTCCTCTGGCTGGAAAAGAAGGATGCCTCTTGGGGCTTAGCTGCCTGCACCACCAAGTCTGATCTACTCTAAGACTGAGGCCTTTCCTCCAGTGAAGTTATGAGTAAGACAAAAAATGTGAAAATCGCCCCTTCATAGTTTACTTCTCCAAGGTTTGACGCTCCTTAATAACTCATCTTCATACTTGGTGTTTTGTTTTTTTTTTGGGGGGGTTGTTTTTTATCCAGAATTTTTAGTTGGGCTATGGTGAACCATCGTGCTCTGAACAAAACTCCCAGATTAAGGGCTTTCCCCACCCCCTTCCCATCCTCACATCTAAATAGGTATATTTTATTATCCATTTGAAGAGAAGAAATTTTACCAAGTCTCCAGTGAAGATCAATTATAAGTATAATCAGAGCTCCACTATGTATCACTTGTAGTTTAGTTGTATATAATTAGGCTTTAATTAAGTATATAGGCTTTAATTCTTAAGTATAATTAAGAATTAAAAACATTTTTATAATTCTCATTTTAGAATTTTGTTGCCATTCCTTTTGTTATTTTCATAAAGTGAAGTTCTAAACTTAAAAAAATTCAAGATTTTAGGATGGATTTTTAAATACTTAAATTCATAAGACTACAGAAAAATTAATTACTTAATATTTCATTGTTAAGACACTGATTTTTAGAATGACAGAATTGGAAGAGTTCTTTCAAGTCATTCAGTTTGTTTTCATCATTGTATAAGTGAAGGACTATAAACAAAAGTGTAGTGACATCTTCAAAAGCCTAGAGCTTATTAATGACAGAACTCATACTTTAACCCAGGTATCTTGACCAATTTTATTAGTCTAGTTCACTTCTATTTTTGAACAGTATTATTAGAGATTCATTTTTTAAACTAAGGTATTGTGTATTCAGAATTTGTCATGGAAAAGTCATTACACTTATATGACCCAAATCCGTATTAACTGCAAACATCTTCAAGTGAGTTAGTTTTTTTTTCTTTCAGGCATATGATAAAAATTTTTTCATCGAATCTACAAATAAAACTCTGAGCTATGTCTCCTTTTTAGCTGCATTTTCTGGATGATGGAACTGTTAAGAGATTATAGATCATATACATCTTGTCCAAGATTGTAAAGCAAATAAATCAGCCAAGGTGACTCCAAAGCGTGTTAACTAGCTATTCAAATTTCAAAGTTTATAATCCTAACTCTATGAAATTGTGTCTCATGATCTGACAATTTTTTCTTTTTGTAAATTTACTTATATGAAAATGTAATAAAAATGTCACCTTTAGTTATATAGAATATCTTTTAAAAAAATAAATACCATTAAATATAATACAATCATATAATACAATACAATCTATCTTGGAAAATCTGGGCTGTGCTATATACTTAGGCACCCAATAAATATTTATTGAAGAAATGAGTGATACCATCATCTTTACCATCATCATCACTAACATTTATTACGTGTCATGTACTGTTCTAAACTCTTCATGTGCATTTTCTTTTTTGATTCTCAGAGCAAACCTTCTGTTTTATATAATGGATGTGGAAATTGAGGCACAAAAACATTTAGTAACTTTCTCAAGTTTATGAAGTTAGTAAGTGATGGAGCTGGGGCAAAAACCCAGGCCACTCTGCAAACCATGCTTTTAACCAATATAAAAAGAAGAGCATATGTCAGTACTTTTTCACTGAGGAAATATGCCTAAATATTGATTTCATTTAGTAACACATCATTAGGTACCATTTGACATTTGTTATCACTTCATTATTTAGTTTTGCAATTTCAACACCCTCACCCCTGCCATCTTAGCTACTGTTCCAAATATGGAAGCAGTATGCAAGAATTCAATCCTACTTTCAAGAGCTACTCACTTAATCATGAGTATTTTACTCCTCAAAAATGTTAAGTAAAAACAGGATTATTTAAAAAATAGATTAAATGAACATATAACAAGCATTTAAAGAGAGCTTGAAAAATCTTTCAAAGAAAATAAATACAGTATAATTTTGTGCCTTTGCAAATAGAATCTCCTTTTTTTTTTAACTTGTTTATCCCAAATTCCTCCCTGATGGCCAGCATGAAGTCCAACTCAACCAAAGCTTTTACTTCTACACCTGGGTTCTCTGCATTTTAGAAATAACTTACCTATATTTTTGAAGTTGGCCTTTCTAGTTATTTCATTCTAAGACAGTCTATTTCCTTCTTTAAACAGATCATAGGACTCTTTGAGAGGGTAGGGTAATCATGTCTTATTTCTCTTTATATATATTCACTGTGTATCTTAACACTCAAACAGTTCAATAAAGCCTTGCTTAATGAATGAACGAAGAAAGCCTCTAGCGGGATTATTACAAGTACTCGTAAATGTTAAACTAAAATAAAAAGAGCTAGAAAGTTACATATAATAGTCTACCTCCATTTCCTCACTCTTCTATAATTATCTTTTACTAAAGAGTGGAACTTGTCAACTTTTTTTCTTTTGAGTCCTCAGCTTTTTACTTCTACCTTTAATATATATATTTTTAAAACTTAGCTAGAAGAAAAAATACTAGCACTGAACATTTGCTTTCTTCTCTAATTATCTCCTCCTTTCAGCTTTTCATGTCAAACATTTCTTTGAAATGATTTTCTCAAAGAATCACTCTTTTTATCCAAACAAAATATTCTAAATAAAACTTAAACGTGGCTATGGAACAGATGTTTTGTTCAATGTCATTTATCTAGAGCAAATTTTGGGCTAGCTTCACCTTAACAAGAAAGCTTAAGCATGAAATATTTGAAATATCTAAAATTGAAATGATTCCAATTCCAGAAAAAAGAATTTTTGGCAAGTGAAAACATTGATTTGTTTAACAAATGTTTATAGATGTAAAAATATACTAATAGGTAAAATAACATGTAAATTAATATCTTGCTTAAAATAAAAGATTATTTCATTAGCACTAAGTGAAAGAAAGAGTCAGATTCTGAAAACATCCATGTTGATTATACCAGAAAAATAAAAGAAAATGTATAAATTAAGCTACTATTTGCTAATTTACAAGACATATTCAAGGTTTGGACCCTGCCTCTCTCTTGGAAAGTTGCTCAGTAACATATGTGTGAGTGAGAGATGTAAGTATTTTAAATAAACCCCTCCAGTTTCTGTGAAACAATTTTGTCTCAGCTTTACATTTCCTTATTAAACTCATGTCAGGTTTGTGGGTGCTTGGACATGAAAGGAACAAATCCTCCATGAGGTGGTGACCCGCTCTGGTGGGCTTTGTGAGACAATAAAATGGGTAAGTCCCCAGCTGTGTACATGTCAACTAGTGAACCTCAAAAGTGGGGTCACCGACCAGAGAGAAAGTCTTAATTTTGTATAGGTTAAAAAAAAAAAAGGGAACACAAGTGGAGAGTAGAGAGATGGTAAAATCTGGAATAAGAAGGAGGCTTAAGGTGTGAGGGAGGATGAAAACCAGTGCCTTCCTGGCTCCCTAAGTAGAAAAAGGAGAAGGCAATAAGCAACAGAAGATTCTTAATGATCTGAATATGGCCACACATGCCTGAGGCTGGGCCTAATTCAGGCCAATAATGAGGTTTTGGGTTTGTGGAGTCATTTATTTGGCTCTGCACCCTGGAGCCCAAGGGCGCTGTTCATTAGGAAGCAAGAACTTGCCCTAAGGGTTGTTTGTGTTGGTTTTTCTTGCCAGGATGAATTGTTCATTAGCATCTGATAAGTCGTTTAAAATAAAGCTTGTTGGTTGGGGTTGGGGTGAGCAAAGGGAAAAACAAGGTGTTCAGAAAGATTGCTTAACCTCGTTGATGGTAGTCCGTATAGCGTAAATCAATCCCAAATTACTGTAAGACTAAACCTGATTTTATCATTAAAATGACATATGAACTTGGCCCTACATTTGGTCCAGTTCTTTGGGTTGACTTAAGGATGTAATTGGATAAACCAATAATGAGAGCTATCAGCTATTCGTCTCAATGCAAAGTCACTGCACCTGAATGCCACCATCTATATGGAAACCCCAAGGGGTGAATAAGAGGATGGAGGGTTCTGGGACTTGGAACCCCAACATCTGGGTGAATATACCAGCTATGTAGGGACTTCCAGTTTGTCCTGGATGATGTTATAGAGATCTCTTGCTTTTTTCTGGGGTCTTCGGGTTTGGCAGCATTTTAGGAGTGGTGATTTTTATTGTGACACCTTTGTCAGTAGTGGAATGGAGATATGAACATGTTTCTTTGTCTCTCTTTTGACTGAAATTCTCCAGACTAATTTGGAGAGTTGAAAATATATGTAGCCTGGAGACTAGAATAAGATAATTTTTAAAAAAAATGAAACAAAATAAACCAAAAATAAGCTTTCTTTCCAGATGGAGATTTTATAGCTTAGGATGAAGTACATAGAAAAGTTTATATAACTGATTAGTGATGGGAAGGCTCAGAAATTCTGAGTTACATGTAGTTTGCCGCCAGTGAAAACGACGATTCAAATTTGACTAATACTTTCCGGAAGGGTTGAAGCAATTGACTCTGCAAATCAAAAAACCAACTTTGTCCTGGAGGTTCCTTTAAATTGAGGTCCTTTTAATTGAGATTAACTTATGTTCCCTTAATTACTGTGTTTTTCCTTAGTACTTCTAGCAAATAGTCCATTGGCCTTAGTTCTGGCAATATCCAGAAAATGTAAAATTACTGAAAGAAGGGGCAACACATTAAGACAGTCCCTTAAAGACTAAATTAGTTCTTATGAGGGGCCACAGCTAATGATTTCTCAGCAAATGGTGCTGTAGTGATTTAAGTAGAAGACATTTTTTTCACAGTGTATTTGGATGTGGAGATCTACAGATGCTTTCACAGCCCATGTGGCAAATTAATAACCAGTCGTTTATAGGTGCCCTTTGTTTTCTGCCCCTGATGGCTTAGTGTCTCTTTCCTTTTTAATTAAAACTCTTCTAACCAACAAATTTGCTAGGACCAACAGTCTCAAACCTTTAAACTATTTCTAATCCTAACTATTTGGAATTACTAAGCAATCAGGAATGCCAGCATGAAAATTTATCATACCCATCAGCTGCATGAGCATATTTTTTCAGGAGCATTTTCTGCTCCTGGTTTGGATGTCAATATATTTCAAGTGCCTTGCTTCAAATGAAAGTCCCTTATTTCCCTCAGCTCTAGGTCCATGGGTCTTTTCCAATGAACAATATAGCTGTTATAAATCTTGGAAAGTGAAATTTTGTGAATGTATCATAGTAAATTATTTTTTGTCAATTTAGCTATCCTCCATCTGTTTTACTTGGCTTAAAAAGAGTGAACCTACCAGTGCCAAGCTTAGCAATTGGAACTGACCACCTAAGAATCAGATTAAAGAAATGAGAAAAATTATATGCATTTTCTCTAAAACAAATGATTGCCAATTGCTCCATAACTTCCATTGCCTTATAATTAAATAAAATAATGAGCTATGATTCAGCAAAATTGCTTTATTATTTTAACCTTGTAGCTATTTTCAATGACATATTTCCTAGACTGTGTCACTCCTTCCTGATATTGGTAATTTATAACTTTCATTTAGGACTTTTATTATAAAAGATGATATTTAGATCATTTGAAGGTGTTGCAGACTGGAGATTCAAATTATTTCTTTTCACCAGGGACATTCTCCTGAAACACTAATTTCCTGACTACTTCATGTAGTCTCTGGATAACTGTCATTTATGGATTTTATACCATGTTTTCAAAAACTGAAAGTTTAGTATTGAATTAGTAAGGAATCTCTATAAGAAATATACCATTGAGCTAACCATGATGCTTCATTCATGTGCATCATATCAATGCCAAGGTAAGGGAGTAACATTTATCCATTTTTTTTTAATTTAGTGAACATGATACAAATATCAAAAATATGAAAATAGCATTAAAAATATCTACCCAGTAACTAATATTAAAAATGATAAAATATTGCCATTACTACTTATGATATATATATTAAAAGTAAATTTAATATAAAAAAAAATAAGCCTTTTCCCCAAACCTTTTACCTTTTTCTTTCCTGAAAACTATCTCTATCAAATACTTGTAGATGTTTTCAGTCTAATATTGTGTGTGTGCATAGGTACACAACTGTGAATTTGTTGTAAATAAATGATATCATACTGTATTCAACAATCTTTGTCTTGCTTTTTTTCCTCAATAAATTTAATGCATTTGAGGTCCATATATGGAAACCCGTAACTCTAACTTGTTCATATTTACCACTGTATAATTATCTTCTACTCCAAAATTAATGTATCAGTTTTATAACTGATGAATATTTTGTTTCCATTCATATCGTCATTATAAACAAGGCTTCAAGGGACATTCTTGACAAGTCTTCTGATGCACATTTGTAAGAATTTCCCTGTAATGTGTATTCAGAAATGGAGCTATGGGTCCTAGACCAAACTCATTTTTAATTTACTAGGTGTTACTAAATTGTTCCCCAAAGTGGGAGTAACACTTTACTCTCAACAGCAGTCACTTTTGCTCCATGTATTCATTAACTTTTAATATCTTTATACTTAAAAAATATTTTACTGAGCTAGTAGTTATGAAATGAAAATGAAAAAAAATGCATAAATTTGATTTATCTAATACCTTGTGAGATTAAGCTACTTTTTACTGGTTATTTGCCTTTGAACTGCCTTTTCTGTAATTTGACAAGTATTTTGTCCATCTTCCTACATGGTGTCTTATATTTTTCTCATAGATGTGTGAGATAATTTTCAAATTTGGGTACCATTTTTGTGTTTTACTCATTGTGAATATTTTCTTTCAATTTTTTAGTTGTTCAATTTTGTTTATTATGCTTTTTTATGGAAAGGATGTTTATATATTAAAATAGTCCTAATAATTTTTTCTGAGTTAAGTGTTTAACTAAGTGATACTCTTCTGAGTTTATAAAAAAATTCTATTTCTCTAATGATGGTAAAGTTTATATATTAACATAGTAAGTTGTAACTAATTATGATTTTCTGAAAATTGTGCACTTATCTAAGTTTGCAGATTTATTGGCATTAGTTTTTTTCATAGAATTATCTTGAGTCTAAATCTCTATTACTTATTCTTTGTCTTAATTTTTTATTTGAATGAATATATTTTAATTTTCTGAATCTCTACTTGATTATTTTTAAAAAAGCTGTCAGTTTATACAATTCTCTTCTTTATAAATCATTTGTATTTCTTCCTTTATTGCTTTTAATCTTTTAAATACAAATTATTTTTAAATTTGTTTCAGATTCTTCTCTTGTTTCTTCTATTGCATGTGTCATTTTTCTTGTTTGTTACTCTCTGTGCCTTTCAAATTCTTGCAGGAATCTGTCTCCTCTTCCTGTGTACTCAAGGCCTGAGGCCTGGGTTCTCCTTCCTACACCAGAATCAGAATTCTATCTGTTAAGGCCTCTAGCTGATGTCTCTGTCACGGCAAACATTTCAGCTTTAACTTCTGTTTTTGACTCTGATATTTTAGTTATTTCCCTGTGTCTAGCATCTGGAAAGTTTCTTTTTTAGTTAGTATGGCTTTATAGCTTTTGAAAGCTTATGACTTAAGAGTTTTTCTGTTTTTGGAAGCAAAAGGCAAAAAGTAGAAGAGTTGGAAAGAGAAGATATGAAGCAGTTTCCATGGTAGCTTAACCTGTCGTAATAATCTAAAAACAGAGCACTGATTTATCATATTAAAAATTAAGAAAAGATTAAAGATAGGAAAATACAGTAATATTTTAAACTTATTCTTTTGAGATAAACTCGTTCATTAAAAGTTAGAGATAAGAGCTATAAACTATCTTTTTTGTACTGGTGAAAGTAGAATAATTACTAGAAAAAATGATAATTATTTTAAAAAGATAGCATTTAAATACAGAGTATAAATACATAGTATAAATTTAAAGATTTCTTTAGCACTTATTTTTGATGTACTTTTCTGTGATTTATAAATGACATGCTGATGAATGACCTATCTTTTGCATTTCTGGCTTCCATTTTCAATATTATTTTCTTTTTTAGTGAAAACTGTTTTTCCTATTTATGTTCAAGAGTCCATTCTCTCTTCCCCTTCAAAATATGAGAGGCCATGGGAGGCTTCTCGTTCTTGTTCATGGTTTTGATAAATGAGTGATGGAGGTTAATGCAATGCTTGTTTCTTAGGGATATTTTTAGTTTTGATGAAACAAAGGAAAACGGGATAGACGAATGGATCTGTAGTGGTAGAAGTTCCATACCAGCATGATAGTAGGACATCTGTCGGTTCAGATTAATCTTGTTATGTTATATAAATATGTTATATAAATATTTTATATAAATAATTGCCTTTGACCAAAGGTCATCTCTGCCACTGATAAAAATCAAACTTAGTACATGTGTTTCTGAGAACATGTTTCTGGTGGTTTGAGAATATCATTAAAATGCATAAGTATATTTATATAATTACTTAGTTTGGAATTTTGCATATTAGACTCATTATATCTGCTTTAATTTGGAGCTTTTTATTGTGTTTAATATATAGTAAAAGTGTGAAAATATAGTAAAAATATAGTAAAAGGGTTTTTTATAACTTCATTGTATATCATCTAAGTAATCAAGTGTGAATAAAGATACAAGAATATTGAATTATATGATATAATCATATAGCAGAGGTTATTGAATTTTGTTGAGTTTCTTACTGCTTTGGGTATTAGATGAGATTTTACTATATTACCCCCCAAAAAATTATGTAAAATTTGGATGTATAATGGCCCTAAATTTCAAATCAGAACTTAGTTTAAAATCTCTGATCCTAGGACAGTTTGCAGCATACAGGTAAACTTGATATTGAGCCATCCCAGAAGTTGAATTGTTAAATTTCAATCTAAGATGATGGTGCCTTGTTCTTTCCAATCTTTCTATGTTTTCTGAAATCGGAGATGTAAGGTTAGTGATATCAGTTTTAATTCTGGGTCTCTAAGCAAAACAAACAAAAATAGCAGATAACTTCTCTATACAAAACATAAAATTGCTGATTTATTTTGGGGAGACACTTTTCTTCCCAGGTTTTCATACCCTCATGTCCCTGATGTACATTCTTTTGCTACCCGTTTGGGTCAGATGACCTTTTCCCCCCAGGGTTATATCCAATGTTCTTAAAAAAGTTTTTTCTAAATCCCTTTTGCACTATTAAAGTCATTTAATTTTAGTGTGAAATAGACCTCAGGGATATAAAGTCCTCTATGAAATAAAATTTAAATCTATTTCTGGTTACTATTTGGTGACTGATAATTTAAACATATCTGTTTTCTTCACTTACTGTGACATACACACACACATACAGACTCACACACACACACACACACACACACAGGCCCTATTTGGCATATACTTATTTTTTAAAGTTAATGGAGTGAAGGTTGTATTAGACTTTTTCTTTATATAAAAAAAGAAAGAGTATTTGAGAAGAGTTTCTTGAAAGCTTTTATGATAATTAAGATAACCCATGGGTGTTGAGAATTACTATTTTTCATGTGCATGTATTCTTGTTGAACTGAATCTTCTGGAACATTGCTTGTTGTGAATTAATGTCATTTCACACTCTTCTAATGCTTTCAGAAGTATAGCATTTTACAAAGTTAGAATAACCATCTCTATGCTGTAGATAACTTATATAAACCATTAAAAGGTGTCTATTAGGTTGAAAGGGATGTTCACTGCAATCTAAACAAATCACTTGGCTTTTTTACAGATGACATTTATTAAAACCTTTATCAGAAATGGTAAACAAAACCTGAAGTTTCCAAACAAACTTATTTTGCTTAAATAATGGAACACTAACATTATTATTCATGAGACTTATTCTTGAAAGATATTCTCATTAAAGGATATACTAGATTTCATGAGTTTCAGTTTAGTAGAGAAAAAGCTCTACTTTTCATATGAATATCTTGATACTCATTAGGAATAATCGTTGAAATGATTTCCTAAATTGAAGGATTGTGTTGTAGTTAATGCAGCTTGTATTCAACAGTGCACCATTAAGAAGAGGTACATTTCTCACTTAAAACTTCCTACGTTGTTAAAAGATGCAACATCAATTGTGCTGCTGTGGATGTGTGCTGAGAAGTGAAGCCTGGCTTCATGTATGGCCATTTTGTAATGTGGAGAATTTATATAAGTCATGTTAGTGCAAAATCTAGGAAACTGTGGACAGTTCCTTTGGGGATGGGGTGGTCTCAATAAATTGAGATTGATTCAATCTTTGAATCAGGGATTCTTTCACATACATAAAATACACCTTAATTCTGCTGCAGAACACTTTACTTTTTACATTTTTTATTCTGTGTGTGTGTGTGTATGTGTGTGTGTGTGTGTGTGTGTGTGTGTGTGTACTGCCTTTTATGATCGTTTTTGCACTCATAGCTAATCTCCTCTGCTCAAGAATGGAAGGTCTGACTTCCGCTGCAGTGAAGCTCACAGGCTTCATGTAATTAAACTCCTGGGTCTTGAAAGCAGTTCTGCTGCTTACAACCTCTGTGATTTTGGACAAATTTCCTAAATCTCTAAGTCTCAGTTACCTCGTATGTGAACAACAACCCCAGTTTGCCTGGGATTTAGGGAGTTCCCTGATGCAGATTTTTTAGTGCTAAGACCAGGAAAAGTCCCACACAGACTGAGATAAACCGGTCACCTTAGTAAAGGGGGAAATGAAATGACTTGCCATTAGTGGTGTGCTGGAGCCACCTCTATGAGCTCTAGGAAGCAATTGTCATAGCTGTAAATTTAGTAGGCCAATTGTAATATATTTGGAAATCTCTTAAGCTATTGGTAGCTTGAAATCATCCATGTTGGGCGTGTTTCCACCATGATAATCAGTAAATTCTACAAATAAGGGGATTTTTTTTTCTCCTCAGAGAGTCAGTTAACCAGCATACTATTGTCTGCCAAACAACAAAGTAGATTCAAATACTAATTGAAATAATCATGCAAAATGCTTAGTGGAAGGCATGATACAAAGTAAGTGTTAATTCAAGGTAACTGATTATTCATTTGTTATTATCATTGCTGATTTCTCATTGGCAATCAATAAATATAAGTTAAACTTAACTAAACTCTGCCACAAGTCACTTTCTATCAATTACTTCAATAGAATTTTTTAAAAAATGTATCCAGAAGGTAGAATAAGTATAGTTTCTGGGTCTCCAGACTATCAAACTAGTGCTTTTCTCCTTCTCCCCCTCTTATGAATTCCCTTTCTAAGAACCTAGAAAGATTTGTCCTTTCTCCTGCTCCTCTATGGCCAGTCCTCACATACTGCATGTCTGACTGGGGCAGCGATTCTTGCTCCAGGAGTGCATGGAAAATGGAGCATGGAGCATGGCAAATTGGATTATGCTAATCAGGTCTATCTGGAGAGGACACAAAGAAGGTGGCCCCTGTGTTGTGACTGAGACCACTACCATATGGCTTGCCCTTGCCCAGTGCCCAAATCTTCCCGGTATTTCTCTGATCCCCATTTTTAGTCTTTGAGATATAGAGTTTTAGACACCTCTTTAAATGCAAGTCCCTTACTTGGGAAAAGTAACACATTAGGTTATCAAAAGAGTGCAAATTAGTTTATCGAGTTGGCTTTAAATTCTTGATTTAAGATACTTAACTCAGGAAGGTGATAAAAAAATCTAGAATATGGGAAATTATAGTAGAAGGTAAAGGTGAGTGGGGAAAAGACTAAAGGCCTATAGTAGGCAGCACTAGGGAGTGTTGGTGCCTTAGAAGAGTCAATATTAAAGGATGGAGGGGAGAAATAGTGGAAGATGAAGTGAAAGAAAGGCAAATATAGGTCTTTGATTCTTGGTTCTTGAGATCTAAGAGGGATTATCCCCACAAGCTCCTGAAACTGGAGTTGAGAGGTAAAATGATATTAAATCCATAATAGACATGGGGATAGCTTATCCCTTCAAGCATAGAGATACAGCATAAGAGTAAATATGTCTAAGCAATTCTATCCCTGGTTCATTGGGAAGTATAAGGTACAAAAAATGAATACACTCTGCCTGGACAAATGCAGGATGATAGTATCCTAATTCCAGTGCATTAGACCATCATTTGAGGGTTTTGTCCTCTCACTGGCTCCATGAAGCAGAAGCCAGCAGGCATTCGGTCCTTTGGAAGAACAGATCAATTTTTGAGGATGGGAATGTTTATTCGTGCTGAAGAACCCTACTGATCCACCAGCAAGACATTTCAAGGAGCAGTGTGTGAACCCCTCAGTTCCTTCTTAGCACTAGGGCATTTTCAGCTGGTCTCTCTGGTTGCTCGCATATAGATCAAGGAACATCATAGGAAAGGAGTTTCTGTAGCAGCTTACTTGCAGTGAAAGTCTGCCTGTGGCTGCCCGGCCTTCCGTGATGTGAATGCCAGTTTCGGTGTTCTGTATCACTTAAGAGAGAAAGGGATGGGATGATTAAGGGGTACAGGGGTATCTGTACAGCCCCAAGTGTTCAAAAGTGCTGGAGTAGAAAGCGAGAACAACTGGAAACAGCATTCCCTGTGCAGACATGCATCAGACACCCAGCATTTTGTTTTTTCTTTTTGTTTTGTTTTGTTTTTGTCTTTTATTTTTGTTTTAAGATCCAATCTGTGTATTGAACTGGACATTCTCTCTCTCTCTCTCTTCAATGGTCCTTTGTCTTTTAAACCTATTGACTGAAAGCTTTTTCCTTCTTCCACTCAATTATTCACTTCAGAACCCAGCAGCATGCTCCATCCACATGGTGGAGCAAACAGAAAGAGACCAAAAATTTACTCTATGTTTTTCAGAAACTTGAATTGGAGGCAAGAATTCGGGGTACATTTTTTTAAAGTGAATAGTTAAATAATGTTACGAAGTCATATGTGATTTTAGGAAAGAAAGAGCTCATTGGGGATAAAGAGTGAAGGAAAATGTTCTGGCCTTTTGTGAGAATGTTACTGATCAAAAGTAAAAGATAATGAAAGTAGAAGAACAAAATTTTAAGCAAAGGAAACCAGGTCTTCAAAAGCACAGAGTTTGTGTGGTGTTTGGTCTTTCACACAACAAATATTTACTGAGTCTTCACCATGTCCCTAGCTTGGTGCCAGGGAGCTGGGAATTCATCCTTAAAGTCGTTGTTCTAGGAGCTGATATTCCAGTGGAGCTGATAAGTAAGTGAGTTATTAAACAACATACTTTTAATTAGAGATGAGTAAGATTGAGAAAATATTAACAAAGAAAGTGCTCCTAGAGTCAGGATGGCCAGGGAAGAGGAAGACCTCTCTGAGAAGGTGACAATTTTACTGTGACCTGAAGAATGAAAAAGCCCAAGGCGTGTGAAGCATAGGGAAGAGCCTCCCAGACAGGGGGACGGAGTGAGTGCCTAGGAACAGGAAACGTCTTGGCAGATGAAAGCCAACCCTGACCACACATTAGGATTACCTGGGGAGCTCTTTAAAAATACCTATAATTGGGCCCCACCTTCAGAGAACTATATTTAATAGGTTTGGGGTGGTGCCCAGGCATGGATTTAAAAAAAAATCCTAAGGTGATTTAAATGTCAGCCAAGGCTGAGAACAGGTGGATTAGAGAGTGGTGGTTCTCAAACCTCAGCACGCACAGAATCACCTAGAGGCTTTTATTTTACCTTTTTTCTTTTCAATTACAGTCAACCTTCAGGATTATTTTATATCTTTCATAGTATTTAGACGTTTATGTAATTTAAAAGTGATCCCTCAATAGTCTAGTACGCACCTAGAATAGTTATTATAATGTCAACTGTATTCCCTGTGCTGGACTTTACATCCCTTGACTACTTTGTAACTACCAGTTTGTACTCCTTAATCCCTTCCCCCTTTTCACTCATCTCTCCAAACACTCTCGCATTTGGCAACCATCAGTTTATTCTCTGTATCTATGAGTCTGTTTCTGTTTTTTTTTTTAATTTTGTTCTTTAGATTCCACATATAAGTGAGATCATATGATACTTGTCTTTCTCTGTCTGACTTCACTTAGCATCATACCTTCCAGGTCCAACATGAATGGTCATGTTGTCACAAATGGTAAGATTTCATTATTTTTTATGGCTGAGTAATATTCCATCGCATATATGTACCATATCTTCTTTATGCAATCATCTTTGATAGGCACTTACATTGTTTCCAATATGGTTATTAAATCCAGATGGCTGAGCCCCTTCCCCATAATTTCAGTTTACCTGGAGTAGAGTACAAGTATTTGCATTTCCAGCAAGTTTCCTATGGATCCTGATGCTGCCAGTCTAAGAAAGAAACTTGACAACCTCTGGGTTTGAAAACAAAAGCAGAGGCTGGTGTTGAATGATGAGGGCAGTGATATGAAGGAAGGTGAAAGTTTTACTCTGAAATGAAGAAATCAGAGCAGAGCCACCTGAATCTGGAAATGATGAAGGCTGGTGTAAAACTGGGAGGATGGTTCTGGATGACCAAGAAGAGGTACAGGAGTCCAGACACAGATGACAGGACAAACGAGAAACCTGAAAGACTGCTCTGGATGAGCAGGGATGACCCAGCAAGCAGTTGCATATCTTCAGGACTGTTCAGAGTGAGCAGTTTAAGACATGGGTGAGGTGGGACAGACATATGAGAAAGTGGATAGACACAAAAATGACCAAGTAAAGAGGAACAACTAGGACTATTGTGGAGTTTGAAGAAGAGGCCAGGGGAGGAGTCATTAGTGTATAGATGATGTTTCACCCACGGGACTGAGCAAGATCTTTGAGAGAAAATTTAGGTAAAAGAGTGAAGCTAAAAAGCAAAGACTAGTGCTGTAAATAATGAAAAGAATTTTGATTAGGTAAAGGGAAATCAGATGAAAGCCCTTGAAACTGCTTACTCATTCATAGAGCAGGCAAGTAATGAAATCAGTGAAGAGGGTCAGTTGTGAGGGACCTGGGATAAGCATGTTCTGTTTAAATAGGTAGCAGAGACATGACTCCAGGTGACTGCAGCCATTCAGAATGACAAGTCATCTTTTGGCCCTATTGTATTGTAGGTGCTAGTGTTTGAAGCCCTGGAGGTGGGCTTCGATTTTTAAACATCATACATGCTGAATCGGTGCAAACTAAATCCTACTGTGTTTGTGGGTTATTTGCAACCTCTAAACTACTTAGTATCTAGATGTTCTGAGTCTCTAAATCTTTGTCATGTGATTGAAAGAATAAGATATCATCCAGGAGTGTCAATGTTTAAAAAAATGGAGAGGGAGGGTTAGAGTTTACATATAAGTTGATGTATATAAGCATAATAGAAATTAGTAGTAGCGACATGAGGAAGGGAATAGTTCAGATCATGTTTATGGGGCTATACTCCATTTGGGACATTTAATAGCAAAAATGATAAGGATACACAAGTGGGCATTCAGATAAAAATGAACAAGAAGGTGAGATTCTTCTTTCCTAGGTCTATAAATGAATGATTGAATGACTTGGGGATAATTTGCAGATACTGTTTATAACTTGGAAGTTTGTTGTGAGGCTCATCATTAAATGAGGATCTCCATGTGAACTTCTGGTAAATTGTTAAATGCAGATAGATGTCACTGTAAAAGCATACATGAATCTGTGAAACAGACCCCCAGTGTAGTTCTTCATGGCTACTTGGGAAGAAAGATAAAAAGAGTGATTTAAAAGCATTTATAGTTCTATGTTATGCCCTAGAAATAATGAAAAGAAAGATTAAAAGGACAAACTGCTCTGCGGGCAGATTTTAATATTTAAAATCAAGCCCATAATAGGATAATCAATTGTCGCTACGTGAGACCTTACAATTTAAATGCTAAAAGTACAAAAGCAGAAAATAATAATATTTATATTTTCAGGCAGTAGTCAACCAAATGGCCCTTTGCTTTAAAATATCTGAGAAACCTGATTTTTTAAAATATAAAATACGAGTAATATTTTATTTCTTCTGATAGGAGTGGGTAGTACTAGTGTTAACTCTCAAATCCATGTTAATTAAAATCAACCAACTATTCACCAGGTCTTTATTGAGTTTGTGTGTTTCAACAAATAAAGTCGTATTTTCTTTTTCAGGTACACACAACCTTTCACCAAGCTCCTTAGGAAATGAACTCTCATTTTATTATATTTTATTGTATTTACATATAAATAGAACTGTTATTCAAAGAAGTATTTGAGATTTCACATATCTAGCTGACAATGTAAAGAAAATTAGTAAGTTTTTATTAATGATCTTATGTTTTGAAACTATATATTATTAACATATGTTAGGACACTCAAAGTAGAGTGATATGTCTATCAAACACTTTCTTATGAGATAAGCTGCTTGTTCCTTTTCTGCATCTTTATGTTTTTTTCCCCCTCCTTAAAGTTTTATCTTCTTTCAGGCCCATCCATGGGTCAGTTCAAGTCCTATTTGGTTCATTCAAGGCATGAAACCTGCATCAAATAATGGAGTTTGATTTGTTCGTATTTTTATAGTAGCTACTGTCTATATTACCAACTAAAACGCTTACTATGAAAGAGTATAGCTTGATTGTATTTCCCTTCAGCAGTTTGTGAAAGAGATGCCTTAAATGGATGCTCATATGTAAAATAGGGAAGAGTTTCACAGTCTTTCTGTTGGAACTGTTAGGCCTGACTTATGACTCCTCTGACCTGATCTGATGAGTCTCTCATGAGCAGTACTAAGATTCCACAGTGCATAACTTAAAAACCATTGGGGAAAAGTCAGGAACCCCAATTTCCACAGGGATAAACAGGTAATATCAAATGGACTGGTGGAACTGGATTGCAGAGGGGTGTATCAGCCTATGAGGATGGCTACATCTCACTGCAGTGTACTGATGTCAGGTGGAGTTCAGTCTTTCCAGGTGTATGACCCTTCAGCAAAAGCCAGACTGCCAGATTGCCTTTAATATAATTTTCTCAACATTTGAATGATAGTGATAAATTTATATATTTATAAGATAGTGAATAGACAAAATAAAGCGTATCTGGGGGCCAAATTTGGACTTCATATTGTCAGATAATGACCTCTGCACTCTCCAGTGCAGGTGCCAGGAAGAACAAGGTCATGCTTTTTATGCTTACTATTTTATCTTCAGTATCAAGCGGGTGTCCAGATTTGTTGAATGAAAGACTAAATGATGAACCACTAGGTTAAATAGGCCACTATCAGAGTGTCTCCAACAGAGTCATTGTTTTCTGAATTAAGTAAAAGCAATGTGATGTAATAGAAAGAGCATCTGTTTAGAAGGGAGGTGTGGGTTGTAGGAGGTCTAAATCTGCCTACTACCATGTATGGGGTTTTAGGCGATTCACTTTACTTATATGGGTCTTAGTTTCCTTATTTATAAAATGGTGAGACTGGATTACAATGTTGGATTATATAGGTTTTCAAATGATGTTTTCAGGAGCCTTTAAGATTTGGAGAGAGGTGATTCAAGAGGATTCTGAAGGGATGAGATGGGAGCCTAACACAAAGGAAGTCTTCAGGACTTAGAAATTCAGAGTAAGATGACATTGCCTTTTTGATAATCATGGCAGAGTAAATATAATTATTTGTCTGCTTCTTTCCAGAACTCTAGCATGACAAGAAAAAGATTTCTTTTAAAGGCATAAGCACATGCAGAACAAGAGAATGAGAATAATAGAAGAGCAAAAATAAATTAGACACTGGGGATTTAGCTGATTCAAAAATGCTTAACTTTAAGTCAGCTAGCTATATTTATACTAAGCACTGTGGGACTATTTGACTCTAGACCATGTCTGCATACAACTTTTAACATATCTTTTAAAAGATGCATTTGAAAAAAAATGTTCTAATGCTAAAAAATAGTATTGTAAGCTCCTTAACTAGAAGAAAGCCTACCTGGTGTTACTGACCAATGATTATTCTTTGTACAGTAGACTGTATTGTGTAAAGTTGTGGATATTGTACACATCTCCGAGTCCCAACACAACATGCTAGATGGGCACACAACAGTAGACCCATAAATGTTTCCTGTCAAGACCAGTTGTTCTGGTGTCTTTACTCAGGCAAGTCAGAAATAGAATGTGAGGAAAGACACAGCACCCTCTCTGGTAATGAGTACCGTGAAATTCCATGTTCATCGAGTCCATTGTCAAATCTTCCATTTATAAAATACCTGTAAGAATTGGATACCCAAGTCATTTGTTATAGTAATTCATAAATTGGCATTCCAGAGCCAAGACAACAAGTATGGCCAAAGAATTATTTCTGATGAGATTAGCAATAGCAAAACTGAAGCAATCATCTTATAGAAAATATCTAAACGGGGATCACTCATCAATGTGTTTTAGATTCTTTCACAACTTTCAGTATGAGAGGCAGAGCTGGGTTTCCTTGAGGTGGAATTTCAGTGAAACACTTTTCAATTCATTTTACACAGCTCTTCGTAGATCTGTAAGAAGATACACACTGTGTAAGCACTCTGGTCACTCGAGAGGGGAGTAGTTACGTGAGTCATTTAACAGGCAATTAACTGTTTAAAAAAGAGACAAATATCCTGTGTCTGACAGAGGCTATTCCTATATGACAGGAACCAAATGTTCGAAATTCTGAAAAAGAAATTTCTACACTGAGGTTGATTCTGAGGTCCTTTACAGAATCCACTGATCTTAGACTAATAGTTAAAAACAAACGTTTGATGGAACTGTTCTGTATCTTGACATCTTGACTGTGGTAATGGTTACACAAATCTACACATGAGATAAAAATCAACATGACACACACAAGTGCATGTAAAACTAGTGAAATCTGAATAAAGTGGATGGATTGCATCAATGTCAGTATCCTGGTGTGATATTATACTACAGATTTTAGAGACGTTATCATTGGCATAAACCAGGTAAAGTGTATACAGTATCCCTATGTATTTTTTCTTACAACTGCATGTGAACCTATAATTATCTCAAAATAAAAATTTACTAAATATAGCAGTTACTAACTGCATGTCTTGATTTGGTAAATACTGCCAACTTGGCCTGATGGCTTACTGTCATCATTCCAGTTGTATGTCCTGTGAAAGAAGAATGTGGCTCTGATGGGCATGTGGGCTTCACAAAGAAGAGAACCTTTCAAAAAACTTGTGAATTAAAAAATGTCATTGTTGATAGTAGAATTTGGGTTAAGATGTAATTCTCTTTCTTTTCACCTCTCATGCATGGGTTGCTATTAAGGATTAAAGTAATTGGAATGGTACCCTGCATTTATTTCCTTGGAGTGCACTATGTGGCAATACTCTGACAGTTTTGTTCAGCTCTACATCAGGTTGATAGGGATTTTGGACAGATGGGCCATTTGACCCCTTTGCTGAGAGCATCCTCATGGTAGATTGCATTAATGGTCTTTATTCATGCCCTTTGCCAGGTAACTTTGCAGAACTCCCTCTGTGAGTTTGTATCGGACATTAGGTTAACAGACATAACTAAAGAGAGGCTTGAAAAGCACTTGTGTGGTTGAGCTTTCTGTCTTGCACTTAGGTCATTATGAGGACAAGAATGTGCTTAGACTAGTCCACTGATCCTAGAAGGAGGATGAGAGAAATATGGATCAGAGCTGCCCAGTTAGACTGCTCTAAAAAGGCCCATCCTGAAGCAGGATCCCTAGGTCACCTGCAGACAAACAAGTAAGCCCAGTCCAAAGAAACTGTCCTATGGGTACAAACATGCTAATAATGATTGTTACTTGAAGCCATGGATTCTGAGGTAGCTATAGATGCAGCAGTAGATGACAAACACTAAAACTGTAATGATGACTATTAGGTATCAGATAGGTGCCTGGTATGTGGAAGATCGGAATAGAGAGGCAGTGGGAGGGGGAAATGTTAATAGTCCAGGCTTGTACGAATACAAAATGGAAACCTGGTTGCAGAAAATGGACCGATGTCACTTATTAAAGTTGAGGGCAGAAGGTCTGCTGATGTCATGTTTGAGGACCTGTTTGAGGTCATGAATTAATCTTATACCAAACTACCTAAGCTTTTGAATGAAATTTTTTTGACTAAAGACCAAGTGAGGCAAACCAGCAAGAGGAGGTTAAGTGGCCTTAACCACAAGGTCTTTGGAGGAAGCAGAAAAGTGGGAAACTTTAGCTTCCATCTAGATCTTTTTTTTTTTTTCCTGTATAGCCCCATATACTAAACATTTTAGTCTTTACAGGCCATGTTATTTCCAACACAATGGTCCATATGTCTCTTGTAGCACAAAAGCAGCCACAGGCAACATGTAAGTAAAGGAGTGTGGTTGCATTCCAATAAAACTTTCTTTACAAAAATAAATAGTATCTGGAATTGGCTCTGAGGCTAGAGTTGGCTTACCTTTGATCTTGTAGTTGTCATGTATTATTGAATAAAACATTTAAAATTATTTCTTTGTGAAAAGCTTAAAATAAAGGTGGCATGAATATGGCATATATACCTGGAGTCCCTGAGCCACCCTCCCCCACAACCACTGCTCCCTGGAGCCAACAACAGACATCACTAAGCAATCCTGGGACCCTCTGCCCCAGTTTGGAAACATCCTCTGAATTCTTCACCCCACAGCAAGAGAATTAGTCATTACCAACCTATAATTGCTTGCAAGCTACTTAAAAGACAACTATGTTCTAACCTTAATTCAAAGGCTTCTCTTTTATTAGCTACAGAAAAATATCACAACTTTAAAAAGTGATTACAAATCTAAGGGTGACTTTTCTGACAACAAATTAGAGGTAACTGTCGTAGGATATTAGTAATAATTTGGAAGGATTTTTGAAAGTTTTATTATGTCAATGCATTTCCTTTCTCAGGGCAGATATTTGCTTTTGAAATTGTAAAACTGGATTGGGGATACAGAAGAGAACATGAAGACCCACACTAGGGAGCATCTATCTGATTAAGCTAACTCTTGGAGTTCAGAACTGTGAAAAGAAGAGGCCTTTGGGGGTGGGCAGGGGAGCTTGTGAAATCAGGTAATGACCTTGACAGGATGACCCATGCATCTAGCTAGACCATGTGCTGTAGACTATGAGACATGATGTTGAGACAAATTGGGTAAAAATCTTAGTAACTCATTTCCTAACTTTAGTGGAATGAATGTAATCTTTACCACAAAGGTGTGATGGCTGCAGGTGAAAGAAAGTTTGAGTGAAAATGGTAAGCATTAGAGGCTATTGTGAGGAAATCTGTCAAAATTGAAAAGTACTTTTTCTTTATGGTCCAACAAATCCAATATGGATTATTGATTATGATTTTCAGTAGTTTCATCTGTGAACTGAGTCTAAGTTGTCAGGCACATGTTGACTCCTGCTCAAATTTTTTAATTTCATTATTAATTCTAAGACACCCTAGTTTCTAGCCAACACCTCTTTGTTAATGGGGCCTGAATATGCTACCGCTGGTGTAAACAGTAAGATGTGACACTAGCCTTCCGTACTAACAATGTGATTTCCTTATTGCAGCCAATCTCTCTCTCTCTCTCTCTCTCTCTCTCTCTCTCTCTCTCTCTCTAATTCAACATTGACATACACTACAAAGTGACCACTCCCCAAAGTCTAGTTACTATCCATTACCATATAATTGGACTCCACCCCTTTCACTTACCTCCTAAAACTCTTCTCTGATAACCACCTATTTGTTCATTGTATCCCTGATTTTATTTTTGTTTTGTTTTGTCTCATTTGTTCATGTTTTTAGATTTCACATATGAGTTAAATCATATAGTAGTTGTCTTTCTATGTGTATAGTGAAGGAAACCATCATCAAAATTAAAAGACAACCTACTGAATGGAAGAAGATATTTGCAATTCATGTATATAATGAGATTAACATCCAAAATATGTAAAGAACTCATACAATTCAACAACAACAACAACAACAACAAACAATCTGATTAAAACTGGGCCAAGAATCTGAACCAACATTTTTTCAAAGTGGACATGTAAATGGCCACAGGCACATGCAAAGATGATCAACATCACCAATTATTAGGAAAATGCAAATAAAAACCACAATGAGATATTACCTCATACCTATTAGAAAGGCTATTAAAAAAAAAGAAAAAAAAAGAAAGAGAGAGAGAGAGGAAGGAAGGAAGGAAGGAAGGAAGGAAGGAAGGAAGGAAGGAAGGAAGGAAGGAAGGAAGGAAGGAAGAACAGAAAAGAACAGAAAAGAAAAAAAAGTGTTGAAAAGGATGTGGAGAAAAAACAACCCTCATACACTGTGGGAATGTAAATTGGTGCAGCGACTCTGGAAGACAGTCTAAAGATTCCTCCAACACTTGTGAATAGAACTATCATAAGATCCATGCATAAAAATAAACTGAAGATGGATTAGAAACTTGAATGTCAGACCTAAAACCATAAAATTCCTGGAAGAAAACTTGGGCAGAAAACTCCTTAACATTGGTATTAGTGATACTTTTATCAAATTAAAAAGTGACTGCACCGCAGCCCTTCCTGATGGTGCCCTCATCCCTGAGTATGAGCTGTGAACAGCTTGAACCCTGCAGGCAATTCTTAACTAAACTCTCTCCCCACTCTTTTAGAAAGCCAGATTGTAAACTTGTGATTGATCAGATGATTTGATCAGTCTGCAGTGAGGGCTGGGGAATCCTGATAGTGACATGTGAAAAGAGGTGATGGTGCCGGGTAGGATTTGTTGGCAGGTGGTTAAGGATTTAGCTGTGCAGTCATTTAACGGCATCAACTTGGAAACACAGAGCAGAAGTTTGGGAACTGCAGCTGGGGTGGTGAAATAATTAAATGTGTAAAGTTATTCTTGGGAAAGAGTCCCCTCAAAGGTCTTGGAAGAAGTAAAAAGGGTGGGCTATGACTTTTGAATGAGGGACTTTCTCTTCCCTGCTGTAACAGAAAAAGTTTTAAAAGACCAAGCCAGGTGAGGTTCCTGGTAAGAAGGAGTTACTGTTCCTTAGAGTCACATGGGGCTTGGTGGCTAAAAAAAGCCATGACTTGATTTGCATGGCAAACTGAAAGACAGAGATTTGGGAAGAAATTGCTGCTAATTTTCTGGAGCAAAGATTTCCTGGCACTCTTATGAACCGCCACTCTTTCTCTGACAACTCTCCCATTGACACCTATTCACCACCTCGCCACCCACACCCCCTGCCCCTGATGCATCGCTTTGAGTGTGAGAATAGGGAAAAGAGAAAGGAATTCTCATTTCTTGTCTTTCTGTTTCAAACCTTGATCATCCTGTCCAAAATAGCTGGTCAGATGAGTTGCCAGTGAATTTGAATCTACCAGTCACAGGTGTCCATCAAATCTTAAGCAGAAAATATCTATCAAAAGTACAGATATTTCCAGTGTGTTAAGACTCGAAGTTTCTAGACAGAACTTGGAGGGGTCTCCAGGATGACTCTGTTGACACAATCTCCCAACCTTTTTCCTTCTAACCCTTTTTCCCTGCTCTTAATCCCTTGAGAGGTGGACAAAGGAAAGAGAAAAGTTTAAGACAATAAGATCAAGAGTTAGAAGAAGAATAAAAACAGGAGGGGGAGTTAAAGACTGTGCTTGTGTGAGGTTTCTGGTGCAGTCCTCACAGATGAGAGCTACAATTTATTCATCATAAAGGCTTTCCATAATTACGTTCTTCATATGGTTTAGGCACTTGCAGTCTGGCCAGTGAACACAACATCTGTTTATAGGAAAGTGGTGAAATTTGCAAAGTATTACTCTTAATTGTGTTTCTACTCTACCCCTTTCATTTTCTTTCCAAATCGGAAGCTCAGGAAATTCCCTGGTTCTTTTATTAGGAAGATAATAAATAACAGGGTAAAGATGTGGGATTCACTGAGTCTGAATGAAGTGCAAGGAATTATTATTGTGAAACGGTTGACCTAATAAATAATATTGCTAAATGGAACTTCAGTGTCTAGTTGACTGCTGACTTAAGAAGACCTAAAAACAAAATAATAGAGCTTGTCTAGAGAAAGTCATCTTAAAGTTTATTAATGCTGTTTTCCTCAGTTCATACACCTGCTGGTAAATCATTTATTTTCAGTGATAGAGTTATTATAGATTGAATAACCTATATTATGGTCCTTTTGTGTTAAAGTGGGAGTGATACACAGTATCCCATCTACAGACATCATGCGATGTGTGGTATGATAAACTAGATGGAACAATCGCTTTCTTTAAAATGAAGTTTACTGCAGAGAAATATATAGGAAAAATATTCTGTAAACCTTAAAGTACCAAGTATTTACATCATTATCCATGATCATATGGTCTCTCTCTCTCTCTAAAACCCTGTCACTGTACATTTTAACGTAGTTGTAAACACAGTGTTCTGTGTTTTTGCTTTCCTTGCCTAACATATTGCACACATATTTCCATAATGGAATACACAATACAATTTTAATGCCCACAACCAGTTCACTGTATTGATATATTTAGTGAATGTTTTAATACTCTTCTCTGTTCCGAAACTAATATCTGAACATCATGCAATTGGAAGTAATTTTTAACTGAATTAAATATGTATGCACTTGTTTCCCAGGACACATAAGCCTGAAAGATGCAAGATTCAGTGTTTATACTCCTCACTAAGAATAGCTTTTGGCTCTGGGCCCCACAATTATAATTCTGAACCCTAAATCACAAGTCCCTCCCTTATGATGGCAGAGTCTCTTGGAGGATTGACACATATTCTTGGAGGTCCATTATCGTTTTCCTCTTTGTCCCCATGTAGCTCTTCATCTACTATGCTTAATATCATCCTACTGCCTCTTCACTGTCTTTCCAGCTTTCTGAGTGTTTGTATTTACTTCTTTGTTGTGGTCCTAGAGATACTAACACATGGGATGTTACTGTCCCAAAGAGGGCGAAGAAATCTCTTTCCACCTGCGATAAAGTTATTTTGTTGATCCTCAGGATAAAACAGGCTCTGGATCATTCATTCATCTATCCATTCATCCATTCATTCATCCAGCAAGTGGTAATGAGCATTTCCAATGGCTTTGGTCCCACACGCGGTGCTGGGGTTGTTATAGTGGCCATGCCGACGTAGTTTCTCCCTCATGGAGATTACAACCTGTGATTGTCTTCCATTAATTCATATTAATAAGGTTGTGTTTTCAATTCAACTTGTGTTTTTTGTTTTTTGTTTTTAGTTTAGCATTACTCCATCCACCACCCTTCTCGAACCTGGTGAACGTCTCTGGGAATGACTGTATCCTCACTTCTGATATCCAATCAATATACTAGGGCAACATAGTACATTTTCCTCCTCCACCAAATAAAACCTTCCTTCATCTAATATATTTATGGAAAGGTTAAGGATGTCTCTAGCACTTTCTCAGAACCTCATGTTTGAAAGTATCAATGCATGACATTTGTTTGCTGTTTCTCTCATAGACTAACTATGAAGACACCCAGAATAAAATCCTTTTTTTAGAATTTCCTTACCCATATGTAAATATTTTTACCTAAAAATGTATGTGAAGTACCTCAAGTTGAATATAAGTAATGTAGACCCATGTGTTTCACAGGTTAACACACATACACTATACTAAAATTACTAAAAAAAAAAAAAAAAAAAAGTGCTGGAGGCTAATGACAGAGTCCTAGAAACCTCCATCTACTACTGGAAGCATCTAAGTTATATATTGACTTATCAGTGAGAAGGTAGAAGGAGGTAGGGAGGAAGATGAAGTGGGAAACCAGCCACTGAAATCCCTAGGGAAGAAAGCCTACTGTGGGCTTAGAATAATGCTTTGGACACCTCTTACTCATGAATTTTGGAAGGGTGAAACAAGAAAGGACTTAGCAAAGTTTCTTCATTCTAGTGATGCCCTGCAACATTTTATATAATCTCCCGAGGGCAAAGAGAAAAGTCCAAATTTCTTCTCTCCTTCAAAGAGCTTTTTATTCCTTCATGTGTTTACTCAGTAGGTCCTAGTACACTAGCTACTGTATCAAAACAAAGACCTTCTGGAGAGAGTCAGATGGGACTTGATGTCTGGCTTTTTCCTGTGCAGATGACCTTCTTAATTTCAGTTTCTTTGACAGTGAAGAGTAGCTGAGTATGCTGCCCCAAAATATGACCAAAGGAGTTTAGGATATGACACCCCAAATATACCACTTTGGTGTATTGATTATTTTGAGCCGTAGGCACATGAAATACAACAGATGCAGAAGAGCCTGTCTCTCATATTCCCTTAACTGCCTAAAGACAGATCCTTAAAGGAAACTTGAATCATAAATCCCTTCGTTGGGAGTTTTATCAACCAGGGAAGATTGGCTTATTATATGACAGGAAACTAGAAGTTGACACCAGATCTAGCCCAGAAATTATATTCCACATCTATTCTTCTAAGAGTCTATTTATCTTCTCAAAAAACCATTCACTTCCCCTTAAAAAGCCTACATTCTCTCTCCCTTATTCTAATAAAATGGTAATTTAGTCTAAATTCTAAGCTACTTCGGAGAACTACTCACTTTTTCCTGAGTACCCCTCATGTACATCTGAGGTATACAAATGCATAAACTTATCTTTGCTTTTCTCTTGTTAATCTGCCCTTTGTTAAGGAGTCTTCAGCTAAGTCCTTAATAACTCAGCTAAGTTATTTCAGGTAGCTGCCATGATAAAGCATCTAAGGAATGGTAGGAATAAGATTTGAACTCAACTCTTCTAATTCTAAATCCTAGATTTATTCTTTTATGCTTTGTTGCTCAGGTTTGCAAATAGTTGTGTAAACAACACAATTCTATAAGCTTTCCATACAGAAGTTTCAGATGTTTATATCAAAGCTTGAGAAAAAACCACAGATTTTCCTCACTGTTCTCACCTCCAGTCACTTCACATTTGACACAGACACAAACATACACCTCTACATGCACATAGTTGTGAGAAAATCAAGCCTTCATACTTTTTGCTACAATTACATGTTGTGACATATTTTTGTGCATGCATTTCCTGATAAACCCTTATAAATTCCTGTGATATTCCTATTCGAGTCTATGAAGCATTTCTAAAGTAATGACCTTTGAAAGAATAAACTAGATGTTTAAAATGATTTTAATCTTCCATTTTGAAGAAATGATTTAATCACAGACAACATTTATTTAATACTTATTGAATAGCCAGGCTTGCAATTTTAAGGCATTAGCCACATACATTAATCTCTCTGGCTTTTATTTCCCAAATCTTTCAGAATGCTGTCATTAGTTTTGTGGTATCTCAAATTGCTTTCTACCAGCAGGGGAACTCTGCCACTGACTACGGTTAACATATGGCTATGTGGGTGGGTCCAATGAGGGTTGAGGTAATGGCAAACAGAAAAGAAATGCACTCCTCAAGTGAAAGCGCAGGAAGAGAAAAAAGGATTTGGGTCTAAGTAGGGAGACTAAATGAAATAACTTGAATTCTGGTGAGAGAGATTTTGTTCTCTATTTAGCCACTCATCTCCACTTCGATACCTTTTGCCTCCACGTGTTTGATAGGTTTATGTGAACAAGCTGCTGGAATCAACTATGGAGAAAAAATAGGGCCTCACCATTGGTAGATAAGGAAATGATTATGTTACTGGTTGGAGAAGAGAAGAGCCCCTGTGAAGCTCTGAAAAAATCCTGAGTTCAATGAGAAATTCAACCAAGGTCATAAACAAGAGATGGACTGAAGCAGTGATGTAGGAACCCCTAGAAATGGCAGCTTTAGAAACATCTCTCAACTAGGACTCTGCCATGGGTTGGAATGTCTCTCTGGAGCTAAAGTTGCAGAGTTATAGTGAAGAGGTCTTCAAGATCAAGACCAATGTCACTATAAGCCTTAATTACAGTGGTCTCCCCTTGTTCACAGGGTATCTGTTCAAGATCCCCAGAAGATGCTTGAATCTATAAATAATACTGAACTCTATATATACTATTTTTTTTCTATGCATAATATACTTACGTTAAAGTTTAATTTAAAAATTAATTATAGCAAGAGATTAACAACTAATAATAAAATAGAACAATTGTAATAATATGCTGCAACAAAAGTTATATAAATATGGTCTCATTCTTAAAATATCTTAGTGTACTGTACTCACCCTTTCTTTGTGATGATGTGAGATGATACAATGCCAACGTGATGAGGTAAAGTGAGCTGAGTGGCACAGGCATTGTGACTATAATGTTAGGCTACTACTGACTGTCTGACAATATGGCTACTAATTGACAAAGGGAAGGGAGGAAGTATAGACAGTGACAGTATGTTGGAAAAAGGCATGATTCATGTCCTTGGTGGGATGAAGCAGGACAGCGTGTGATTCCATCATATACTGAGAATGGAACGCATTTTAAAAACTGATAAATTGTTTATTTCTGGAAATTTCCATGGAACATTTTCAGACCGTGGTTGATCATGGGTAACTGAAAGTGCAGAAAGCAAATCCATGGAGAATAAAGCCACAGATAAGAGGGCACCCCTTTTAGTTAGATTGTAATGGGTAGAATTATTTAAATTGAATATCATGTGTAAATGCAGACAAGGATGAAAACAGGACTTTTAGATTTACTCTTCAGGTCCAAAGGCATGTCTCTTCAACTGTGATACAGGCAAAAGTGTAACACACATATTAAAAGAATATTCTTCAGAGTTTGTGAAAATGAGTTCAATTTATATGAAATGATAGAAAATGAAACCTTCCAAATATCAGTACTCTCATTCTTCTCTGAAGCATTAAATGCCACAGTTTAATGGAAAGGTTACAAATGAGCTACAGGGGAGAAAATAAGGCATCTTCAGACATACAGAATAAGCTTTTTCTTTATTGTTGCCTTGATAAAATTATAATCCATCAAGAAAAATTACAAATTTGGATCATCCATTTTACAACCAATAATCAGAAAATAATGACTAAGGACCAGTTTAAAAGATTTGCCTCAAATTATTAACACCATCACTGCATTTTGATATACAAATATAAAATCGCAATTACTTGGCAATCATTTATAAATTCTAAATTGCACCGAAGAGTACATGTTCTTAGATACAATGAAGAAACGTGAAGGAATCTGTTAGTAAGTGGCCCTGTCTCTGCCTGCTTATCTCTCTTCTTGCCCATTATGTTGTAATGTATCTAGAATATCTCCATGGTAACTTCTAGGCACACATCTATCTATGTAACTAAATATTTTCCATTTGTCTCTTGTATTTATTTTATTTTATATATGAATTTGTCTTTTCACAAACTGTATGTGTAAATTATATGTACACATATATGCACATGTACACACACATCCCCAAATTTCCAAAGAATGTAAAATTATTTAAAAAGAATGAATACAGTTCGTACAGGCCAGTTAAGGTCAAGAAATTTCATTGAAAGTATCAGATGGGGAAAGGTAATTGTAGCAGGATGTTTTAAATATTCTGTGGCCTGAGAAGAAAGAAAAATGTATTGCATCATGATATAGTTCTCATCTGATAAAGAAAAAAAAAAGAAAACTTAAATTTGTCTTCATCCTCAATTGATACAGGTATTCATTGAGTTGGTTCTTTTATAAAGTCTGATAACTATAATTTACAAGAATCTTACCATTCTGAAAAAGAAAAACCTAAATACAAAATATATGGAGACATGTGTCTATTTCATTTATAATCTCTGGTAAAAGTCAAGGAACTTAGCTGCAACATACAGGTCTGAATACCTTTATGGAGCTAGCATGTCAAAATTTGCTCTGAGAGGTCAAGCAAAAGGCGACCAACCTAGTTACTTGGTGAACCAGGTAAAGTCCCTCTTTTCCATATTCTTTCATGTAATTTTTTTGTGCTGCCACCCAGTCACATTCTCCTGCCTTCGACACATGGAAATATATTCCCAGGTGGAGATGTGATATTCCTCGAGTCCATATTTCAAAATTCTATGGTGTTTGCATTTAAGATTTGTCTCCAAAATGAAATAAGAGGATTTTCCCTTTGTTGTTCAGTCTTGGAGGAAAAAGAAGATGTTCATTTGGGGTAGAGCCTTCTCAATGGCTGCCTGTTTCTCTAATTTTCTTTCTATCTCAAGGTAAAAGTGATACAATTAAGAGGCCTGTGAAGACAAGTGAATGGGGACATTTGCCCCATCCTCATTGATTACTTTTCTTAGACACATCTTAAAAAACATATTTACTAAAAGTGACCGAGTACCACAATTTCTATAATATGGTTTTGAGATGCTGCATGATTGATCAAAGTTGGAGTAAAATCAAAATCATGAAGCATTCGAGCAGATTTTATCAGCAGAAGACATTTGATTTTATGTCTGTAGATATGGTATAAAACAGAGTTGAACTGCATTGACAATTATTTTAGTGCTGACAGATGGACCACGATGTGGTTTAAAAAAGCAACAACAACAACAAAAAAACAAGCATGGGAGCAGATGGCCCCAAGGTTCACATCCATGTGGTGTCATTTACTACCTCTGTGATCATGGGCAAATTAATCTTATTCCTAAACCTTGGTTTCTTCTAGTGTAAGTTATATTAAAGCTTTACCTTCTTTGTGAAACTTTTATAATAAATACTTTAGATAATGTATACAAATGATTGGCACCATGCCTGGAGTAATAATTGCTCCCAAAATATTAATTATCATCACCACAATCCTACTATTACTATAGTTGTTGTTATTTCATACATCTGCTCAAAAATACAGTAGAATGTAAGCATAGGAACTTTCTAATGTGTAGAACAATAGATAAAAATTAGTATAAAATTTTTTCGTAAGTTTTGCACAGAGATCACCTGCTAATAAATGTGGAAAATAAAAAAATGAATTAAAAGATTTATGCAGATTTGAGGTTATTTTCATGTTCTCTGACAGAAACAATGAGAGCATTAAAAAAAGTTATCTTGAAGAGCTCCATTAAATCAAAATGCTTTGAAATATTTTATTTCAAAAATGTTAATTTGGAGATCTTAAAAAAAGAACAAAATCTAAAAGATATCAGATGGCAGACCAAAAGAAAATTGGGCATAATCTTCAGAAAAAATATTTTATACACCATCTTTCTTTTCTATTTATTTTTGGATGTTTTCATGGAGTCTTATCCTTGTGGGGTAATTGGACTATGCTAATGTCTAAAAAGCAAGAAAATATTCTAGAATACAAAACCTGAAAGCTAACATAATTGTCTCTCATGAAGCATTCAAGAATGCACAGTTTCTCAAGTTGGTATTTGAGGAGAGTCTGAATAATCACCTGAGCCCTTGTTAAAATGCAGATTACTAAACCCAAGGAAGTCACACTAAACCAGAATAGTGTCCCAATAATGTGCATTTTTAATAGTCTCTTTATTTTGTTTAAAAACCATTGTGGTAAATGTTGGTAAATAAATGCCTCTCCTGGATATTTTAGAAGAGGGTACTTCTGCTAATATTATTTTTAGACAAAAGATAATTATGGCCAAGTTGTTTTATCATTGTTATTCACTTTTGGCTTTCACGGTGTTGGTGAATATGGTTCTCATATCTGGTCACACCTAAGCAATCGAAATGAGTCAACCCAGGTTTAAATGTTGAGTGTGATGAACTGCAAGCAGGTGCAGGAGCAGGATTCTTTTGCAGGGTCTGTGTGATTGTGTGTCTGTTGATTGTGTGTCCATTCACAGCTCCAGGGTGTTTTGACTTAATTGAAATCTATTTAACTCAGTGTGTAGAACACCTAAAAGCAGGACTCTGTATATATGGGGATCTTAGGTAATAGGCAGAAAGACAGGGAGAATGTTGGCTTTCTCTATGCAGACAGTTTTAAATGAATTATTAAATGAAACATTAAAACTACTCTTCAAAGGGAAGATGTTTTTTATGCTCCCCATAGGCTGTATCTCTTTTGCAATAGACCTATTTATGCAAATCAGAAAATATATTCTGTGAAATCTGTGAGCAGCGTTTTCAAATGTGGTGTTAGAAGAATCACTGAAAGAAAGAGACTAGATTGCAGAAAGATTATAAATGTATATATGTATATATATATATATTTATATGTGTATATATGTGTGTGTATATTTATATATATACATATATATTTAGATATATATATAAAATGGCCTAATAAAATTTAAATTTCTAAAATATGATTTCACATATTTTCATTTGGGCATAAATCTAATAGCTCACCACTGAGAAGTAGTTGGGGTTTCTGCCAAATGTCTTTAATTTCTTTGCAATGGAAATCATGAAGCAAAGATGAGAGAGAGGGAGTGTGTATGTGTGTGTAAAACAGCCAAATGTTATAAACTCTCCTTTGAGGTAACTTATGTCTACTTGAAATTCTCTAATATGATGATGAAAAACCAGAACTGAAAGAGAGCTAGAAAATGAAAAAGAATTGCTAAGAAATAAGTTTATGCCTTTCAATGTTTTTGAGCCCTGCCATCAAAAAAAAAAATACTCAGATCATATTTTAAATCAATAGTGTAACAAAAGAAAACAAAACACTACAGATACTCATACACCCCTTTCTACTAAGAATATATAGCTTCAAAAAAAAAAAAAAGTTTCAGGGCATCTCACGTTATGTTTCTCTGACTAAATGCTTAAAGTTTTTTGCCTAATATTCCTTGATTTCTCACCTTCCTCATATTAATTTCTGACTTTTGGCTGTGCATTGGGATAGCAGCTAACTAGATAAATAAGGAATCTTGAAAGTCTCTATCACAAAGTTACTGCTTGTCGCCAGCAAGTGGGAACGCTTGTGACTGGGCCTGCATTGTCCTCAGTATCCCGCCCCCGCTTCTCCAATTCTTGATTATTGAGGAATTTGTTTTCTGTGGCCCAGGACTGGATTTGTGGTTTGTCTGATGAATCCAAAGCCATGCGACCAACAATTTAATTGTTATATCCTCTGTTTTATAGGCAGCAACATAGAAATTTGTAATTGATGATTACCGTTTTCTGATTTCTAGCCCCCAATCTTTGGGCACATTTGATTAATGTCTATTTTGGTTGGGTTCAGTTGTGAAGCCTTAACTTCTTTTTTAATCCTTCATGACTTTCTGGGAACTCCTCTAAAAATTCTGAGATGGGGCCTAATTTTACCCCAGGAACTGTCCTGGGCCTTCTGTGCCACTGTTTCACAGCAGGTTTTATCTTCAGGCTGAGATTTGATTTTCTTTCTAATTTCCTTTCTAGATCTCGCTAGTTTTTGGCAATTGGTCCTGAGATAACTCCTATGATCTTGGAGATATGGTGGCCTGGCTGACATTTCATTCTTAATGTTCAAATGAGGACCCCTGTTTCTCCTAAGCTCTGTCCTGGACTGAACTTTACATAGTCCCACTCATTGCCAATCACAAAGCGACTTCCAGATATGGAACCATTAAGCTATCCCACTTTTCTCTTCTCACTGCAGGTGCTGATGGGTTAGTCTATCTGAGTCCTATCTCTTGTCTGATATCTCCAGGGTCTTCCAGTTATATTTAAGACCACAATGGAGTCTTTGGGAGTTCATACTCACCTCCAACCCCTTCCAACCTCCCTTACTGTCATCTTTAAATCTTATCTGATAATCTGAACTGATTGCGAGACTTTTCCACAAAGATTTTCTAAGATGTCAGAATGCATGAAAATGGGAGAGAATCCATAGGGAGACAGATCATTTCTTAACACAAAGGAAAACTAAACATAACAGTTTATAGGTGGTGAGGATAGATCACGATTACTCATTAGCAGAATGTTAATGTCCCCTTGACACACAGGGCCCCCAGTGTTTCCTGTCACCACGTCACCACCACCATTATACTGTAACTTTATATTTGGTTACTGCTTTCTTACTTTCAAAGGTTTTCTCACCCTTCTTGTTCATTTAACCTCACAACCACTCATTAGCTCCAGCATTCACCAGAGTGTGGACATGCCCATAAAGGGATCACATCTAAAATCAGCACATCAGGTAAGAACTGCGTAGAGTCAAAATTGCTCTTCAAAAATCTCTTTAAAGGTTTATAAAATGTAGCATAAATAATTTTGTTTACTTCACCTTTCTCATGAGGCCAATCCAAACAAAAATTACTAAATAAAAAATTACTATTGCTTTGGTTGAGCATCGGATGGAACAGTTTATATTCATTTGAGACCTCCTTGTAGGAAAACTATTATTATTGTTCTTGTTATTTGCTCAATATATACAGTTGAATTTGCATAAGTCAAATTTCATATGATATAATACTACTGAAGTCTTTCTATTTAAAGATAAGAAATACAGGCCAAGTGAGATTAAGTAATTTACCTAAAGTCACGAGTAGATACTGAAATAAATGAGTTTATAACTTAGGTCTCCCCATCCTAAATCAGGTGATTTTTCTGTTAGTTGGAAGTTGACTAATTACTTCATCCAATGGAAACTGATTGATTGCTAGTACTTTCCTGGTTTCCTGTATCAAGTAGGATTCTGAAGCTGAGTCCAGGCTCAGCAAAAATGACCATGATGATCATCCAGTTGCCATGGGAAAGGGTGGACAGAAGTGACGTGCTTGCCTTGTATTAAGAACCAGCAATAGTTCTTTCCTTTCCCAACCTATCTGTTCAATCACACGAACACTTTAAGTTCATTTTAATCATATCTTTCCTGAATGGTCTCAGTTAAATGAGGAGACCTAAAAAACAGGAGGAAACATTAGCAGAAGAGATAATTGACTGACTAATTTTTAAGTGTATTTTTACAATAGACACGTCCCTAATGTATTCATTACTAATGGAATTATGGCGGTGTGTGATTGCTGTCTCTACAGAACAGGTTAAAAAGTGCATGGTCATAATAACCCCTTGTCTCTCAAAGATCTGGGAGACAATCCCAGCATAGCCGCCTTCCCTGAGAAGGAGCAAGGGTCTTATTGATATTCATGCTTCTGTCCACCTAAGCCTCAATGAGCCGTTTGCTTATGGGGCTGCCCTAGAGGATGAGAAAAAAGGAGAAAAAAAAGCTGCTATGATGGATGGGAAATAGCCATTCAGACACAGTGAGGACATAGGTTTATGATTTCTGTAGGGCTTTTTGACAAAATCTTTCACCGAGCCTCCTTCAAGGCCACCAGAAACCAAGACCTGTCAGTTCTCCCTTTGTCTATGGTACATGTCCTGTGTGGTAGCTCCTGTTGGCAATGTGAGGGGACAGCACAAAGGTAATCTTGCATACTGCCTCCTAGGAATGTCTTTTTAGAGAACTAACCAGATTGAGCTCTCCTTTCAACTCTGACATAAAAGGTCACCTTCCTTTAGTTTGACCTGTGTCCACTCCAGAATAGTCCACAAAGCAGCCTGATTTCCTGCTATAACTACATCCCTGATTTTCATTCTCATCCCTGGGACATCATTCTTCCTCAGCACCTTTCGTCCTACACAGTGTGCCACCCTTTTCCCTCATGCTTTGGGGAAAACTGTAATTGCCTAAGGCCTTTGCATGTGATTAATTGTACTAAGAGTTTTAGTATCACGGATAGTGACGTGGTGTAGAATCGGAGGCAACTTAGTCTTCAGTAATAGACATTCATGCCCCTAACATGTTCCTTAGTTATTCTGGTCACCTGGATTTTCTCTCTGGCCATTTTTCCCTTTAATGGTCGCTGCCTTCCTCATGGCCCTGTCTTCTTTGCCTCAGACAGGTCACACACAGCTCTTCTGGGATACTCTGCAGAGGTCCTCACCCAGCCCTCCTTCATTGTCATCTGGAAGTCATAATTCCATAATCCATTACAGATAAACTTAACTCTGAATCCCATCACAAAACAGGCTCTGTACTTATTTTGCCCATCCAAGTTACACGTGAAATTTCTATTTCAGAGAACCTGCCTTTGAATTTCACATATCCCTTGAATGTGGAACTGTGGGCAAGTTGTGTTTGTTTTAATAGTAATTATTTCTCTTCCTGAGAGAGAGACAGAAAGACTCAAGGAGACAGAGAGAGACAGGGAGAAAACTAACATGCATTGAGTATTAGTAAATGTTTTGCATGATCCTGGGAACATTTAAGTGGTTTTAGCATTTAAATCGTAAGCTACTTCTACTTCTTTTGAGGCTGTGTAATCAGTGTTTCAGCAGATGGACACTGAATTCAGACTGACAGGCTCAAATTCTAGTCCCAACACTTCTGTGAGATTTTAGGGAAATTACTTAACTTTTTAGACAATTATTTGTAAAGTGGAGATGATTAAAAAACCCTGGAACAAAGGCTAGTGAGAATTGGATGAGATACTTTGTGGAAGCAATGCTCACAGTGCCTTATTTCTACTGCTGCTGCTACCACCACGATGGCGATGCTGCTGCTGATGGTGATGATGGTGGTGATGATGGTGATGAAATTAGGAACTCGTTTCTCTACAGTCCTTTTGGGGAGGCAAATACACACTAAGTCTGTTTCCACAATAGGATTATTCCCTGAAAGATCAAAACCAAAGCCTGGAGATGACCCTAGCAAAAGCACTCTCATATTATACTGACTTTGAAGGGTGCCAGGTTTACTGAGATCAGGAAGGGGACCTTGCACAACAACACAGGTCTCAAAAGTTACACCCCAGAGCATCCATGCTTGTTTTCAGAGACCCACAGTCATAGAATACTCCTTTCTGTTTTTCACAGTTTCAGGTATATCTAGAACAATGTGTCGTTTGCTCATTACTAATATTAAGAAAGGATAATGAAAGTTGTGAAAATAAAGAAAACAGCACACATTTCTTACATTGGCCTGAGAGATGTTCCTGGTCTGTTCTTCTCTGCTTGTCCAGCCTCTGTCAACATCCTGTCCCATCTAACATGTCCTGCCCCAGCTAAGCTCTTAGTGCGATAGAGAAGAGTATTATTTAACATAAAACACAAAACCCAAGAGCTGTCCTTCTCCACTTCCTTCTTTTCTGTGCCAGATCAGCTCATGGCAATAGAGCAGAATGAAATTTCACATAAAACACAAAACCAAGAGCTTTCCTAAAGATTGGTGATCACTAATTATCACTAATCATGAATCCAAGGATTGCATGTATCACCCCAAAGAAACTATTACAATACTTAAGAATAAATTAACCCTGGAAAATATGAGAGATATATATGAAAAAAATAAAATAAAATTTTATTGAAAGTCTTAAACAGAAGGTATTATTCCCTTTACCTAGAATAGCCTTTTCTCTCATCTCTGCATTTCTAAGTCCTGTCATTTTCAAGGTTTTACTCAAATGTTACCTCTTCTATGAAACATTTCTTGATAAGTTCCATAACACTTTTAATTTGTCTTAGATGAGTTTTTGCTTATTATTTAGTTATTTATTGCTGCAAAAATTACCCCCAAAACTTACTGACTTAAAATGACAAAAACATCTATCATCTCATAGTTTCTATGGGTTAAGAATTCAGGACTGGCTTCATGTGGCTCTGTTCTAGGGTCTTTTATGGGGTTGAAGTCAAGAAGGAAGCTCAACTGGATCTAGAGAATTGGCTTCCACCCTGGCTGGCGGGTCCATGCTGGCTGTTGGCAGGAGGCCTCAGTTTGTCACTGTGGGACCCTTCTGCAGGGCTGCTCTGGTGTCCTCACAATGTGCACCTGGCTTCCTCTAGAGTAAGTGATCTGAGAAAGAGCAAGGCTGAAGCTACAATATCCTTTATGACCGTGCCTCAGAAGTCACACACTATTGCTTCTTTTGTATCTTATAATATGGCAGACAGCTACGATTCAGGAGGGGAGGGGATTAAAGAAAGGTCTGAAAACCAGGAGGTGGTGACCACTGGGGCTCCCTGGAGAGCTGACCATTACATTTATTGTTTTACATTATAATTTTTTTGTTTGTATCATAACAGCCAAGGGGGAAATTCATTTGGGGGCTCTATTTTTCAACTTTTTATCTTTTACATAATCAGCACACAATAGATAAATAATACATGTTTTAGGAGAGAACAAATGAATAGAAAACAGATGGTAGGAAATTCAGGTGGGCATGATAGAGACTGTGGGTACTCCCACGCAGTGATATCATCTAGACACACACTTCTTAGCCATAGTTCTTGAAACAACTGTAACTATAAAAACAAAGTGACCTACCTTTGGTACTTGATTTTTTTTAGTATGGTTTTTATGTTTCATTCCAAAAATATGTGCATTTGGGAGAAGGTTCTCATTCCCTGAAATACGGCATGCTTAGAAATGCTTTGGTTATGTTGAGTTATCTACCATCATAAAACAAAGTACTTGTCTTTGTGAAAAAGATTGATATCAATTTATTTTAACATGTCACATTTCTATTTGGCATTTATTTTATGCCAGTTTTCATGCTTGGTGCTAGATTTAAAAAAAAAACAACTAAAACTGAAACATTAAGTTATTTTTCTTGCACTAAAGAAATTCACAATACATTCTAGTAACTATAAAATAAAAAATAATACAGAATTCATAGGGTTAAGCTATAGGAGAAAAGCAGTGTAGTTTTAACAAATTCAATTATCCAGAAAAGCAAATTCATTTTGTTTTTGTTAATAGCACTAAAATTTGCATGCCACTCTTTTAATTAAAGCGGTTGAGAACACATGTTGTTCACTTCACATCTATATATTTCCTCTGGGAACAAGTCAAGCTTTATGATAAAGCATAATGAAAATAATTTATATGTAAAACAATAAACCCAATTCTCTAAGCTAGAATTTTTCAAATGAGATATTTTCAGACCTATCTCAGAGTCTCTCAGGGAAAGAGTGTGGAAGTACCTAAACAGTTGATTACTATGACTTGCCTCGAACCTACAAACGTAATCCCCTAGTGGGAGGCCAGGGGATTTTTCATAAACTACTCAGGTAATATTTATACACACACATACTTCAGAAACCAGTTCTCCAACAGCCAAAGTCAGTGTGCAATAAACAAGGGAGGGCGGAAAGAAAGAAAAAGAAGAGCTCTGCATTTCTCTCTTGCCAAGTGCTCCAAGATCGTGAAAACTTCTAGATACTTCCTTCTAGATAGTGTGACGTTAATTCTTTCCTTGTCTAGATGTCATGGCTTGAGAAGGGAATAATAATGCCCAGATCCACAAAATGAGTCGATACATTTCTCCCTAGTATGGGACAAGAAAAAGAGGAGAGGAATTTCGAGGCTTTCATTTCTGCTCTCTATAGATTTATTTGCAAGTCACCTTTGCAAGGTGAGTCCAGTGATTTACTTATTGAAGAAATCCTCTCTCATTTTCTTTTGACAGCTACCAGAGATAGGAGGTAGAGAAAATTTAAAAAGCAGAAAAATAGAAGAAAAGGCAAAGGCAAAGCAAGTGATGCTATAGAGGGGATTGCTCATACTCCCTCATTAACAGAATGTTGACACTGACCAAAGTTCTCCAGGTGTCTTTTTCATACTGTGAACATTCTACTCCATTCTGAGACACAGTAGAGAAGATCTGAAGAGACCATGGTCAGCCACTCTCCCACCCATTATTTGATAGGAGAGGCACATTCAGAAAAGGGTATCGAGCATGCCTTCTCCTTAAAATGAAAAGTATGTTTTCAGGATGTCAAAACATTACCTTATTCCATTTCACTGAACAATTAATTTTCTATCATCTTTCACTTAGCTTCATTTCAAAGACTACTAAAGTGTTGCTACTCTAATTAGGATAAAGGGTAACCTTGGAAAAACACACCCCCAAATCTCAGTGACATACCACAGGTTTGATTTTCTCATCCTCATTTTACACAGGGATGCAGATGTAGCATAACTCTATTTCCAGGGTTTCATGATTATCAAAGCAGGAAAAGGAAACAAGAAGAAACATATACTATCTTCAAGTGGCCATCTAAAAGTGAAATGTGTTTTATTGGCCAAAGTGCCCTATAGTCACACCTAACTTAAAGATGGCAGAAGAGTACAATATAACTATGTTTTAGAGGAAGAAAATGAGGGCTGTTTGATAACAAACACTAATGACTACAACAAGCTCCAGACATACCCTTATTTACCAAAATATTGAATTCCCACCTTGAAACTTATTTTTAATTTTCCTTAGATCATGAGCCATTTATAGTCATCTACTCAATTTTATTTCATATGTATCCAGACATTGTACTGTTTTTTTACTATCTGGTTCATCTTTTTTATGGTGTTGCATGTCAACATCTACTATCGTTATAGTTTTGTTAAATCTTTCTTGCAATTCTTTTTCATGTTTGCACTATATACGTCTTTTATCATGTAGTTGTTCATAGTTGCTATAGCTTTGTTTGTGGGTTGTGCCCTCATTGTAGATAGAGCAGGAGTTAGTCCTGTGAAGACGTGTAGGTAGAATAGAGTGGTACATCCTAGACAAAAGAAGAAGCTGCCTTCAGGCACATCGACTAGAAACAAAGGGATTAGAAAGCCAGACAAGAGCTAGATCATGGTGTACCTTTCACGTCTTTCTTATTCCTGAGATGATTGTGATGAAAAAAATTAAACGCAATAACTCAACAAAAAATATTTTTAAATGATATGATGATTAAAGTCATCTTGAATTAGAAGAAAAGAAAGAAAATGTTCAATCAAAATGACTTTAATCTCAGTTAACAGTTACTGATATTGCAGAATTTAGTATTTGCATGGGGTTATGTTACCCTAGAAAGTCTGAGCACTACGATTTGATGGAAAGAACTCTCAACTGGAAACAGGAAAATTCATGCCCTATTCCTACTTTTTTTTTTGTCATTAAAATAGTTCTATAGCTCAGATAACCTTTGTGTCTCAGTTTTTTTTTTTTTTACAAATAAGATTGATATCTTTATAGTTTTCTTATTTAATGCATAAGGTTATGACAATGGGTATATAAAGGTCCCATAAAAAATAAAATTAAAATTAGCATAAATAATCAAAGTATTCTTGATCCCTATGATAAACAATTCATAGGACATGCCATCAATATTCAAAGTAATAAAAGTCTGACATTTAGTTCAGGCTTTTAGTACTGATGAAATATTCTATTGGATTTTTTTTCACAATAAACTTCATCAAGACTAGGATCATTTCCTAATAAAGAAAAAATTAATATTTTAAGATCAAGCCTCTTAATGTTTAAATTAACATAAACTGGACCAAATTTTAAACATATATATGTACATATGACTTATATAAAAGTATCTCATTATTACTGGTTGCTTAGGCTTTCATTTAAAATCTCATCAAAATAATTAGAATAATTACTTTTGATTCTGGAATATATAATTTTGTAAACTATTATAATTTTCAATTAATTATAAATGTTGACCCCTAGACCAATCAGAACATTTTCTATCAGTTTAATTATCTCTCAAGAATCCCATTTACTTTGTCAATAATCAAAATAAATGCCATTAGCTATGAATTTTTATGTGCCATTTAAAGAAGGTTATGATAATTTGAAAATTAAATTCCTTCTACGTGTTTCTTTTGGTTTTGATCTTCATGATGCTCAAATGCCTGTCTAGAGCTTTGAGAGTCTTGGGAAACAAAATTATCAAGATGTGTGGATTTGTGTAAACAAATCCTATGAAGGTGAAATCAGTAGATTTGTCTGTAAAATCCAATGCACTAATAAAGATTAGGACTTGCCTTTTTTTTAAACAAAATATTTTATTCAACATGTTTATTGAGTACTCACTATATATCAAGTACTATAATCACTCTTGGAATTTCAAAGAACAAGTAAGGTAGGCAATATCTCTGACCACAAAGAAAATGTAGCCTTTCTTTTTAACTAAAGACAAAATTTAAATATTGTAAAATGCCCAGATAGTAAATGTAGAATCGCATAAATATTGACAAATGTATTTACCTATATAACCAAAACCTCAATCAAGACATAGTTCATTTCCATCATCTCTCAAAGTTTCCCCATGTCTCCTTTTAATCAACCTCCACCCTTCATGGGCAACCTTCACCCTGATTTCTAGTAATGTAGATTGGGTTGGCCAGTCTTAGAACTTTATGGAGATAAACTCTTATAAAATCTGTATTCTTTTGTGTCTAGCATATTTTGCTTTTACTTAGTGTAATGTTTTCAAGATTTACCCATATTTTTATGTACCAGTAGTTCATTTATTTTACTATTTGAATGGTATTTCATTGTATGAGTATGCCATTATTTGTTGGCATTGAACATTTGAGTTATTTCCTTTTTTGGCTACGATTAATAATGCTGCTGTAAACATTCTACAAAGAACTTTTAGTGAATATAAGGTTTTATTTCTCATGGGTAAATATCCAAGGAGGAATGCCTGGATTGCAAAATAGGAGTAATGCTTCATTTTGTAGCAAAATTTTTAGCTAGAAGTTTTCCAAAGTGATTATAGCATTTTACAATTCAACCATAAATGTTTCGTTATTCCAGTTGATCCATATCCTCAGCAACACTTGGTGATGTAAGTGAAGTGGCATCTCATTGTGCTATGTGGTTTTAAGTTATGTTTGTTTTCCTTTTATGTGCTTATTAGTCATGATTGTAACACATCTACATTTATGAAGCTTCTGTTCAAGTCTTATTTACAACTTTTAAAATTGGGTAGTTGAGTTATTATTGAGTTTTAAGAGTTTATAAAATATATTCTGACTGTAAGTGCTTTGTTAGATATATGTATTACAAATATTTCTCTCAGCTTTGGGCTTACCTTCTACATTTTCTTAATACTGTTTTGTGATGAAGAGATTGTTTAATTTTGACAAAGTCTAACTTATAATCTTTATTTTTTATAATTGTGATTTTTGTGTCTTCTCTTAATTTTTTTTACTCTAATATTGTGAAGATATCCTCATATATTTCCAAGAAATTTTATAACATTAGCTTTTATATTTAGATCTGTGATACATTTTCAATAACTTTTGTATTTCATGTAAGGTAGAGATCAATGTGCATACTTTTTCATTCATTCATCTAGTCATTCCAGTACCATTGTTAAAAATAAAAACATTCCACATAAAACTGCTTTAAAGCCTTATTGAAATCAATTTTTATAGTTGTAAATCTATTTCTGGATTCTATTTTTTCCATTGATCATTGATTTATCCACATACCAATGCCAACTGTCATTGTAATTTTATAATAACCTTGAAATCTGGTGTTATAAACCCTCCATTCTTCCTTCCCCTTGTTTTCTCAGACTGTCTTGACTTTCCTTGGTCCTTTGTCTTTTTATATGTTTTAGAATTAACTTGCCAATTTTAGTAAAAATGCCCTCTGGGTTTTTGATTGGGATCATATTGAATCTATAAATAAATTTGGCGAGACCTGATATCTTAGCTCAAAAATATCAAGTCTTCCAATCCATAAACACTGATTGGTCCAGACCTCCCTCATCTTCCAGTCTTATAGGAACCTTTACATCTCAGCTAGGTTCTTAGTCCTACAACAAGGACTCCCTCCTTGGCCTTGTGGATTATCTCCCTGCAGAGAAACAGACCCACCCTAAGCCAAGACCACATAGAAGCTCCTATGCAGACTCTGGGTCATATCTCTCCTTATTTCTTTCCTCTCTGACACCATTCTCCAGCTTTTCCTTTTCATTCAGCAACGCTGTATTCCACAACCCTCTAGCTCAGGAGAACCACTCTGCTCTGCTTAGAATCCATCTCATTGCACACCAGTTTGGAAAGTATTACTGGGAAGAAAGCCAGGACAAATAAACATGGCACTAACCTTGTGTTTTCCTTTTGCTTGAAGATTAAAATCCTACATTGCCTGTTGTCTAATGTATGAAAACAGTTGCTTCAGGTTTTGTCCAATTTTATGGTTGTTTATGGTGAGAAGACTAGTCTGGTATCAGCTACATTATCATGCCAACTAACAGAACAATTGCAATTCATACTTTTAAGGAGTCATATAGATATTGAAAATATAATTTCTAAATTTCAAAAGGAAATACTGTGTGTATATGTATGAGAGAGAGAGAGAGAGAGAGAGAGAGAGAGAGAGAGAGAGAGAGAGAGTCTTTATAGTTTAGAGGTTCCAAAATGACTCCCGGCACAATTATTTTCAGTATAGATGTGAAAGTTGAAGTAGAATCAGGCAATAGAGTGGGAGAGAGTTAAAATCTTCTGTTTTTTAACTATGAAATGTGAAGATTTGATCAGATGCTGCTGCCAGGGAATCAGTGGATAAGGCTCAAGAATGTGTGAAAACAACATTATATTCCTTGAATTCCCTGCTCTCTGGGGGTCTATCATACTGCCACTTGTTTGTGGATAAAGGGCGTGTCCCAACTGCTAGGACATCCAATAACTGAAATATAAATAGAATTTCTATTGATGGATACTTTTGGTCTCAAATCATTTTATACCAAATTATCTAGATAATTCAGAAATTCTTTTTATGATGCTATCTTTATAGACAATAAAACAGAAATGTAATTATAAACTAGGATTAACTGAGTGGACTTTTTAGTTGTTAAAAAAAAACACCAAAAGAATCATATCATTTTTTAAAAGAAAGCTTTAAAATATGGTCATAAATTAAATTGCACTCATCACCTATTAAAAATGTACAGTATCCTATTATCTAAATGAGAAATAAACTGCCTTATAAACTCTTTCTTGAACCATCCATTGGAAGTTGATCGGAGAGGAGCACAGGAATGTTCTTGTCCATCATCTTGGTTTGGGTTATGCACTACTGTAGCTCCCTAAGAATATAAAAAATTGTACATAATATACATGGGATTTACTTTTTTCTTATGTTTAGCAACATGAAAGGTTAGTGCAATTTTTTTGATATGTCCACTCATCTATTGCAAATTTAAATCACATTAAGAATTCCCATTTTCAATTAGATTTCATTCCCTGTGCCCTTCAAATACCAGGAGGAAAAGTATTAGGCAAAAGTTATTAAGCTAGAATGTAATCTCAGTGTGTCTCATTATTCCATAATTTTTACTGTCTTTCTCCTCTTCTGTGCCTTGGAGACTGTAGTCAAGCTACATTTATACTTGCAATTTTATGGTCTATTTTAGATTGGTAGTTAGACCAGCTTTTTAAAAAATTCTGTTCACTCTGCAGTCATATATATTTATAGTGCTCTAAAGAATAGCTTCCACTTAAGGCATTAAACTTATAGAGTTGGGTTATACTCCAGCCCATGTTGTTTGAAATTCAGAATGTACAAAAATATTTGGTCATTTAGGTTTGTTTTTGAACATGTACTCACTGGTCAGAATGTCAGCAAACCTGTTCTCAAATAAAAAGAAAAAAGAGTAAGTTTGATTCTCTCCCTATGTGAGTCCATATATACATTCATCAGAAATTTTGATGAAACTCCCAAGGGTGGAAGTTTGTTAAGAAGCAAGTTCAGTTATTTTGATGATTTTATGTAATTTTCAAAACTAAGTACAGTCCTTTTCCATATTTTGAACAAACTTTTCATTTTAAAATAGATTTAGATTTACAGAAGTGTTGCAAAAGTAGTGAAGTTCCCATATATTTCATACCCAGTTTCTTTTATTGTTAACAGGTTGCATTAATGGTACATTTGTCATAATTAATGAACCAATGTACTTTTACATGTTATTAACTAGAGTCCAAACTTTATTTAGACTTTTTCAAATTTCACCTCGTGTCCTTCTGGTACAGAATCACACAAAGGACACCACATGGTCCTTAGTCATCACGTCTCCTTAGGCTCCTCTTAGCAGTGGTAGTTTCTCAGTTTCCTTGTTTTAGGGTGACCTTGACAAATTGAAGAGTTACTTGTCAAATATTTTGCAGACTGTCCCTCAGTTGTATTTGTCTGATGTTTTTCTCATTAGGCTGTTCTGATGGATTTTGGGGAAAACCACAGAGCTAAAGAGCCATTCTCAACACATCAGATCAAGGGTATATACCAAGGGTCCCCCAACTTTTGGGCCATGGACTGGTACTGATCCGTGGCCTGTTAGGAACTGGGCTGCACAGCAGAAGTGAATGAGCAAATTTTTATTTGTATTTGGAGCTGCTCCCCAGCACTAGCATCACTGCCTCAGATCCACCTCAGATCCTCAGGCATCAGATTCTCATAGGAGCATGGGTCCCTGGTGTCAAAAAGTTTGGGGGCCACTGGTACATACCACCAATGGCATTTATCACTATTGATGTTAATCTTAATCACTTGGTAGAGGTAGCGTTTGTCAGCTTTCTCTACTTCAAACTCCATTTTCTTCCCATTCCTTCCCACATTGTCCTCTTTGGGAGAACATCACCATGTACAGCCCCTGCTGAAGGAATGGGTGTCACTCCCACCTCCTGGAAGGCAGTGTTTATGTAAATATTTTGGAATTCGGTTGCATGGGAGATTTGTTTATTCTCTCCCATTTGTTTATTCAATAATTAATGTCAGTATAAATTCATGGATATTTATTTATACTTGGATTGTAATCAAATACTATTTTATTTATTGTGTGGTTGATTTTTCACCTTTTTGTTGAAATGTAATAAAGAAAAAAATGTCAGGAAAAACTTTCAAGTGCATAAAGATGTTGGGAAAAAATATATATGGATGAAATTTGGTGGGTTTTTTTTTTTGAGCTTCGTTATAAAACCAACACTAGATTGCTTTGCTGTGGTTCCAAAAGTATAAAAAAATGTGGATGAAATTTCTAGGAAACACAGCTTTCTAAAAATACTGGCTATGATGATAATTTTTATATGAAATGCTAAAACCAGTGAGAACACAGTATGGACAGAATTTAATGCCTAATTAAAAGAAATGAACTAAATGAGGTTTTAGTTAAACCTCCTTTTAAATACATATTTATTTGGGGGGCAGGACTTCAGTATCATTAAAGCCATTCTTAGAATTTTGAGTTGCTTTATTTCACTTTCTGGTTGACTCCTCCTGATAATTTCCTTTAGACTGTTTTTCCAGCTACCTTCTTTTCCTCCCTGGTCACCTGCCTCTGCACCCCTCCCCTCCCTCCAGATGACCCTCTGCTATTTGGTCATCTTCAGATAATGATTTCTCAGTAGCAAGTAGAGGCACTCTTCCTCCTGGCCTTGAACCCCTTCACATGAAAATATGGTATTTTTGGATTATATGATATTTCAAGATCATATAGGTCTAAAATTTTATAATCTGGTAACCTGCTGTGGTGCCAGGTATGAAGGACCACACCATAGAACCACTGGCTCAGCTGCCGAACGAGAAAATGTATTGAACATAGATAAAGTGATGGAGTCAAGAACAACTCCAGGTTCTGACCTCTGAGCCCATCTCCTCCACCTCTTTCCTCTACTGCCTGTGTGTGAGAAGGTATTAGTCAAGCTCATCTCTATGGGATTCAATATAATTAAGGACTGTATGTGCAGTGTTATGGGAGCTCTTAGAGGAGGTGATTTTGAATTATATCTTTAAGGTAGAGTGGAACTTAATTGAATGAAGAGAGTAATTTTGAGTTACATTGTTAAGGCACCTTAGCACTCCAGCTGTAAGTACATAGCACAAATGTAGAAACATTGTCTGGGATGTTCCACTAATTGCAGGTACACTTTCATAGTATAAAGAGCTGCTTTTTTCAGTGAAGGACAACTTTCGTGTTCATTTGTTTGTTTAAAGTTACACCTCTGGGTTTAATTAGCCTCCCAGTTCCTGGGGCCTTTAATCCATTCTATCAGATCAGCAAAGAGAAAGTCGTCTTCATGATCCTTAGAGTTTTGCACTGTGAAAAGCACCTCTACTCTTCTCCAAGCAGATTGAAATGCACAATTTTCCACCTGGATAGAGAAGAGGAGCAACAAGGGTTATTTAAAGCAGTGACTAATTCTGTTTCCCTCTCCAATTAGTCTGGGTTTAAGCATGGAGAGAGGGAGATACAATGATTCCAAAAGAATTGGCACAGTCTCAGTGCTTTGAAAAATAGGAAAGGAATATGAAATACATTCCGAGTACAGCATTAACAGTTTGTCAATTGAAAGGGCAAGATTAATACACTTGAAATAACCAGTTTGCAGTGCAATGTTATGCAACAATGCCTAGTTGTGTGACATTGCCTTCCTGTCCATGATCAATACCTAATTAATTTTGGACATTTTTTAACATATGTTTGTGACTGAGAATAAAAAATTCACAAGTCGAAAATAACAGAACTACATTCTTTGCTTGAGAGTTAGTGCCTGGCTTCTGGATGACTGTATTTTCTCCTTAGCATGGTCGTTGTGGATATGAACCTTTCACAGTGTGATGTGCCTCTAGGTACTTTTCTAAACAAGGCCTTCAGACCAGTTGACTTCTTGAATATCTGTGATAAAAATAAAAACCAATGGGGAATGCATGGCACCTGATACAATGCAGTCATTTAATAGCAGCTCAATAAATAGACATTGACTTGCATGCCTTCCAGGTGTGATGAGGGATCACTTGGTTCTCTTAAAATCACAGAAGTAGACAAGTAGAGGTGAGTTGGTAGAGTTCGCTGAACCAACCACTACAGTGATACCTCCTTGAATCCCTACTAGCCAGGGCTGCTCTGGACCCTTTTCACTTGCATCTGCTAAAACTTCTTTGCCCATTTCTCAGAATGAGCATGCCAACTTTTTCACCATTTTTTTCAAGTCTCACTAGTTCTCTTTTGTCTCATCCTCATTTTTCCACCTCTGTCTATAGTTCCACTCACCATTTATTTCATTATACATTTCCTCAGTGGAATTCTTACCTGCTCTCGTTCCAAAATTAACTAACACGTCTGCCTGTGTTCCTGAACGCTCATGATGAGTACTCCCCTGCCTTAGAAAGAATTCCTTTTCATATTGGTCCATCTAGTGAACTCAACTCAAGTGATGCTTCTTCTTTGAAGCCTGCCTCCTCAGACCCCTCAAAGAAGTGCAGACCCATGGCTTTGCCGTTCACTTTTCTCATCATGAGAAGTCATTTTCATCACTGGACCTTTAGCCTCATCAATGAAGAAGCATATTCTGTTTGCTGGATGAATATTTCTCTGACACTTTTCAAATATACTTTAATACTTTTTATTAAAAATGTAATAAATCTGTACTATGGAAAGTTTAGAAAACAGAAATGCTTATAAATAACATACAAAGAACTACTTATGCACCAATTCAGAGAAATGATGGCTCTTCAATTTTATACATTTTGTTTCATCTTGTCATTTTCCTTTATCAAAAGTATAGAAATAACATTTCATTTACACATTAATAAAATGTATATAATTTTATATTTTTTTATCTTGGCTCAAAATTTTATCATAAGCAGTTCTTCATAGTATTAAAAAGCCTTTAAATATACAACATTTCTTTTTGTATTTATTTGACCCATCCAGAATTCTTTTTGCAAACTTTTGCATATATATAAAGTTAGGGCAAATTTTATATATATATATATATATATATATATATATATATATATGTGTGTGTGTGTGTGTGTGTGTGTGTGTGTGTGTACACATACATATATATACACACACATACATATATATACACACACACACATATATATGTGTGTATGTATATGTATATATACATATATATATACACATATATACACACATATATACATACACACATACATATATTATATATACATATATATTTTTGATATTTTGCTATTATATATAATTTGTATATATATCCATATCCATATCTATATCCATATCCATATATATTCCTCATCTCTAGGATATTTTCTTTAAAGTAGCATGATTAGCTCAAAGTATATAACTCAGAATATATTATTAAAAGAAATTAAGATTTTTTTATACTTTACCAAAAGATTTCTAAAAGCACCAATTCATATTTTCATCTCTATCATATGAAAATATCAATGACAGTGACTACTTATTAGTATCAATTACTATTTTTGTAATTTTGCTAATATGATTGAAAAAATTTAATATCAGACTTATAAAATATAATTTCCTTTATAATATGTTGAAAGTTTATTTTAGTTATTCATTATCAGCCTCTGTAAACTATTTACATTAGGTTTTATGAGGGCATCTTTCATCTATTGGGAACATTGTAATAAACTCTAAATATAAAAAATATGAGCATTTATTCTTTGCATTTTTAAAAGTTCATGACTTTTAATGTAATTTTTAAAAATCAAATTTATCCTTTTGGTTTATAGTTTGCTTTTTTTATATTTATCAAATACTTCTTTATCTAGATGAAATAAATGTATAATGATATGTGAGATTTTTATGGTTTATTTGCATTTAATGAGAATTCTCTTTAGTGAATGGTGTTAGAATTCTAGAGTTTCTATTTTCATATCACTTGATTTTCAGTAGCATCTCCTAAGTACCCCACTTTTACCAATGTTTGATATTTTGCTACTATATATTTGTCAAATTTAAATAAATGTTAATATAAATTCCTCGTATGCTTACTATTTCACCTGTTTAGAGATGTACCTATAACATAAACATATACAAACATATTCATATCTATATGTATGCCTCTATAAATTATAATGATAAATATTGCCATTCTTATAAAATATATATGTGTAATATACAGCTATTATTATTAATATTACTTGCTATACATTTATATATTCATAATTGTGTGTGAATATGTGTGTATGCATGTGTTTGTGCTTTTGGGCTATGCATTAAATTTTATTGATCTGTTGATCTATTTTTTTATAGCAACAGATTGTTTTAATTATTACAGTTTTAAAATATCCAATAAGATGAAGCCCTTACTTTATTCTCCTTTGTCAATTTTATAGCAATTATCTATCTCTTTACATAAATAAACTTTGAGGATAGTTTTATTATGTCATCTCTGCTACTTGCTTGCTATCTCCCACCATCTCCTTTCAATTCATTTGAAATTCCTTTTATTTTATACCATATTTTAAAATAATTCAGAATGTTCATAATATTCACTTTCATGTTTGGAAATATGTTCTCTGTCTCTAATGTTTTATATTTTCGTTACTATGTTTTTTAAAAATTTTATAGTTCATATAGATCTAGTCTAATTTGAGGCTGCTAATGGATTTTTCATTTATTTTTATTATGAAAAATTACAAACCCATACAAAATTTTAGATAATTTATGTAATAATAAATATCCTCTGTAAGGAACAAAAGTGTGTGTGTGTGTATATATATATATATATATATATATATATATATATATATGTGTGTGTGTGTGTGTGTGTGTGTGTGTGTGTGTATACTTCCATTAATTATCTCTTAAATGTGCTATTAATATTATTTATGATTATTGGAATATGCTTAATACCTTCTTACAAATCTAGTAGAAAAGAAAATTAGGTACATTAGGATAAAAGAAGAAAATTTTTATTTATGCTTTTTTACATTGTGAAGTTACTCTAACATCTTGTCTATGTCATTTATAGTTTCAATATATATGTGTGTGTATGTAATTTATTAAATGTTTGAACACACTTTAAAACTGTTAAATTTCAGTTTTTCTTAACAACAGCCATATTTCCTGTCCTCCTGGATAACATTTTAGTCCTTATGTGAACTGCAATTTCTTCTATTTCTTTTTTAACTTGGCTCAAGTGCACCTGTTCTATTGGCCTTTGTAACTATAAAAGAAGATCTTTCAAAAACACTTTTCGTTGCCAGTACTGTAGAAAATGCAAATGCACCACATGGCATCTGTTTTGCAATTAATTAATTGGTGATACAAAGAAGCAATGGCTTTATTATTATTTCTCTTAGCTATTTCCTAAGACAAAACATGCTTCTTTACTTACCATTGTTCTAGCACCCTCTCACGAAAACTAAAAGTCAACATTTAAATTCCCTCTCTCTCCTCACTGAGGGAGAACTGAAACTATTATGTCATACATATTTCATCATTTCTAAAGGCTATGAATCAGGTCAGATTGTAAATATTGTAGAATGATGTCTGGAATTATTATGACATAGCATGAATCCTTATAATGAAATGTTTAAATCTGTAGCCATTACTGTTATAAAAAGGATTAAATACAAACTAATTATTAAGCCAGCTTCCTTGTTGGGTTGACTTGTGTTAATAAACATTGAGAAGAATTCAGATTTAACTTTGACATCTCTTGAGTTGTTTTCTATTGGTGAAAATTGAGAAATGTCAAATCAAAAGATTTGCTTTACGGGTTGGTCCATCAAGAAGGTCTTATGTCACATGATCCTCCTATGTGGCCAAAAGAGGAAAAAAAGAAATGAAAGGAAGGAAGGAAGGAAGGAATGAAGGAAGGAAGGAAGGAAGGAAGGAAGGAAGGAAGGAAGGAAGGAAGAAAGGAAGAAAAGAAGGAAGGAAGAAATCACTAGTTGAACTAAAAATATTTTATGTAGGATGAATGAAAGTAAGGGAAGGCTGAGTCCTGTGACCCCTTAGCACGTATTTGCTTTTTTAGTGAGCTAAGACTAATTTTTTGGCAATAAAATAAGTTTTATAACTTTATTTCTTTTTTGTAAAATAATTGAGTTTATGTAAAATGCATGCTTTTCCTAAATTTTATGTTTAATATTACAATGAAGGCATTTAAAAATATAAATATAAAACCAACAACTTAGTCGTTTCTCATATTTTCATTTATTTCTGTTGGTGAACAATCTTGTCTTGTTCCTTAATATGGTGCTTTTTGTCATTTAATCATATTCATTAACTTTACATTGACTCAACAAGAGAATTTAAATTGCTTTCTATGAGTTATTAATGGGAACAGAATGTCAAAACCACTAATAGAAAAACATGTTTTAAATGTTTTACTTCAATCTGTCACACCTCTACTTTTTCACAGGTTTCTATTTTATATTTTAAAAAAATTATACTATGATCTGAAACTTGACATTCAGGTTACCAGCTTGTAAAAATTTTTGAACAACAGTTTAAATAGTCTGTGGGTAATATGAGTTTCATTCTTTAGTCAAATGCCATTGATATATTTAGAATGATTTATTTCCTTTCAGCATTGTAGAAGTTGAAGATTATATGCTCTGGCAATCACATTTTGTGATAAATCTGAGTAAATTTACATAACATTTTAGAACTTCCTAATGGGGGAAGGGAGTTTACAAAGGAATTAAAGGTCCTTACCGTACAGTGCAAATGATCACAAATTAGGTTTTTGGAATAATCACATTTAGGGAAGATTTAATTGAATTTTGGGGGAGGGAGTCAGTTCAGAGGAATGAAGAGACTGTTGAAGTTAGCACTTCATTTGTACTCAACTCAGAAGGAAAATTTAAAACTTCAAAGAAAACTAAGATGAGGTGGTTGTTTTTATAGTCCCTGTTGCTTATGAGATTTACAATTTATTAGCAGATAGTGAATGGACCTGTACATGTCTATGGAACTGGAATTTGGGATTAGTGATGCCAGCACCTATATCAAAAATTTAAAGTTATGAAAGTCATGGTGACTCATGACAGAGCAGGACATTTAGACATGGCTCATCTGGAACTGCAGGTATTCTAAGATGCTTCCTTCTAGATCCATGCTTGACCCCTGGCCTCAATCATATTCCTGAGCTTGACCTCATCCCTGAACCTCACTCATCACACACTCACTCCTGACTCCTACCTTTTTTTCACTTTCTTTTGTCTTTACTCTTTACTCTTACTCACCCTGAAATATACTCCTTTTCTAAACATGTCCTAGAGTTGGGAGAGGCAGCTGTCAAGAATAAAGGTCAGGCTCAGGGGCAATGGGAATGGTATATTTTACTTGATCAAAAAATATATTAACATTAAACGTGAAATGGTTGCTTTCTAAAGCCTTATATGAATCAGATGTGAGAGTCAAAATGCTTTTACTGAAAGATCTGGTGTAAAAATGTCATACATCCTTTTTAGATATATTTCTTGAGCCAATGGCATGGTCTTGGGATCTGAGTAATAAATGTACCATGGATTCTGTTTGGTTACAGAAAAATGAATCTTATCCAACTTCCAGAGAGTCACTGGGGCGTCACATAATTGCCATTGCTAGTTTAGAGACGTAGCTCTAAATTCATCAGGCTTCCATCTGCTCAAACATGGTATGTTTAGAATTTGTCTATTTGACTTGTACTTAGCCAGCATTATTCAAAGATCCAGGAGACAATCTTTATATTAATAGACTTTATTTTTTCCTGAGCATTTTAATGTTGATACTATAAGATCATAAATTAAGTAAGCTGACATTTTTTATTTTTTGAGTAAGTATGTCTGAGATTGAATGACATACATAAGACACACACAAAGGATTTCTGAAATTCCTTAGTGCTTTTTGTTACCACATCCCTTTATCATGTATTAGCCACATGCCTAATGGCTGGTGGCTTTGTCAAAGTTGAGATTATTGAGAAGTCGTAGCCGGCCAACAGAATTAGACTAATGTGGCAAACTAATAGCTGATTTCTCTGGACTCATAATCTCTCCTTTCTCCTCTGTGAAAATCTGGTCATTTTTTTTATTTATTCATTTACGTACTTACTTTATTGTGACGCACCAGATTTTACAGTATGTTTTACATCATATTATGAGTTGGAAAAAAAAAACTACCTGATAAAGCTCTGAACAGTCTGTCTGAATTAGATGTTAAAGGGGAAAGTGAGGAGAGACAAGTGCATAGAGTGTCTGCAGAGCAAGACAGAGATACATCTATTCCTGTGGTGGCCCCTTACTAAAGTACAGCTGAATTCTCCAATGTTTTCCTTTGCTCTCTCTCTCTGCTCTGGGAATTTTTAGCAAAAGACCCTATGTCCTAATCGTGTTGTCTAATTCTCCAGACCTTCTGTGGAGTATCAGAACCATCCTTCAAGTGCTTCTGTCTCCTCACATAGGATTTCATCAAATGTTAAAAGGGTTCAGGCAGCTCTGGAGAGATAGTACATGGTCTATATGACAACAATCCAGCATGCTCCTCACACTTTCCTCTTCTAAATAACCTGGCTTCTTAAAATGTTCTACTGAAGTGTTACAACACTTCCTATTCACAAATCTATATTTTTATTTAAGTAAGTGAGTGAGGGCATTTCTTCCTGAATCAGAATGTTGCCTTTTGGTAGGCAAGGAAATAGTTTTCTTTTTACTCTGCCATTTCATAGAAATTGTTATTAGTGAATTAGAATGAGAATAGAAAACAATGTGCTTTTTCTTAGGAAATGAAGTGGAGAACTATTGGACAATAATTTATCACATTTCGATACATATAAATCTTTGAAATATGATGGGAATTAGGTTATAAATAATCAATCTAGAAAACCCTCTAAAATATTGAAGATGAGAGCTTAAAAAAAACATTGATATATCTAATAATAAAGACAAACAGTTTGGAGAACTGTATCCCATAACTAAAGCTTTAAATATAATTTAAAAACTAAAAATATTTGCAATATACATGGTTAGAAAATATTAATGATCTTATTATAGAAAATGTTCTCATATATTATAAGAAATATTGATATAATAATTAAAAAATACAAATGGCAAAAAATATAAATGCTTAATTTCACTAGAAATCAGATGACTGCAAAATAAAAATATATAGACTTTTCCAAATCCTAAATAAGAGTAGATGATATTTTTAAGATATCATTAAAGGCAAAGAGTAAGAAAAACTACAAAATGCTTGTGGGGAGTAAATTATTTTACAAACTTTTGTAAGGTGATTTGGCAGTTTAAAAACTCACATCAGCAAGGAAGTCCTGCTTTTAGAAATTTATCCCATGGAAATCAGGGTCAAGTTTATAACCTTTTTGTAAAACTGCTCAGTGTAGATTTATGTAATATTAAAAACAATAGAAATCTATTAAATTGCCAACTAAAGAGGATTAGAAACATTATAAAGTAATGATGAAATATATTAAAAATTATGTCCTTATAAGTATTAATACATTACTAAATACAGGTTAAAATGTACTTCACATATACAACTTATTCAAATAATTTTATTTGTTAAAACAGAAATATACATTACTTAATACAATTCATATTAGACTGTAATATATATTATATACATGTACTTATGCATACATATAGATGTATACATACATGTATGTACACACATATATACATACACACATGTGCACACTCACATATACAGAAGGTCCTGACTTAGATTGTATGACTGATTTTTTGATTTTACAATGGCATAAAAATGATATATATGTATAGAAACCATACTTCAAGTTTTGAATTTTGATCTTTTCCAAGGCTGGCAATACATGTCCTGCTGAGCAGTTTGATGCTGGGCAGAGGCTGTGGCAGCTCCCAGTCAGCCCTGCGATCACAAGGATAAACAACCAGTACTCTGCCATGTACTGTTGACAGCTTGTTTTTGGCTATTGTGTTTTATATTTTGCATCTCATCATGTCTACAAAATGCCCATCTGTGTCTCCTGCTTCCGGTGAGAAGAAAGAAGGCAATTACTCTTTGAGATGTAACTTTATATAATTGCCCAACTGTAGGTTAATGTAAGTGTTCTGAGCACATTTAGGGTAGGGTAGGCTGAACGATGCTGTTTGGTAGGACAAGTGTATTTAATGAGTTTTCAACTTACACTTACAATATTTTCAACTTATGATGGGTTTATCAGGATGTAACCAATAAGTTGAAGAGCATCTATACATATCTATCTATCCACCTACCTATCATCTATCTATCTGTCTGTCTGTCTATCTATCTATCTATCTATCATCTATCTATCAATCTATCATCATCATCATCATCTACCTATCATCTACCTACCTATATTTATCTTTATCTATCTAATATATCTATCTACCTATTATTTATGTACCTCTCACTGTTAATGATAAATAGTTAATTCTGAGTGTATTACTGCAGAAAATATTGTTTGCTTTCACAGTTAAATAAAAATATATTAAATAAAGAGACCTTTCCACTCACTTTCTCCCACCACACTCACTCAATTATACTGAATAGTCTGATCCTATTCAATGCCCCAGTTATGAATAAAAAGCTATGGTGGTATTGGGACAAAAAAATAGAATAAAGCTTATATTTAGCTGAGCTTGCTTTTAGAGACAGACTGCCACTTCTCTTGGCTTCTAGGAAACCAGGAGCCCACACCTTCTTGCAGTGCCTTTCTGCTCATTTCTTGGCACTTTCTCTGACACACCCACAAATGCTCCAAATAGCTGTCTCCAAAAAAAGTACCTTCACAATGCTCAATTTTCATCTAAAATGCTAACCAGCCTTTTATCTATCTACAAGAGAATTCTTACAACATGGCTTTTTATAAATATTTTAATCAGGAGAAAAAAATATTTTTAATTCATCCTACAAGACAAGGTACTTCACGGTTGGTAATCACCCCCTGGAAATAAACACTTAATGGGAAAGAAGAGAAAGAAGGAGAGGAGGGAGGGGAGAAAAAGGAAGAAAGATACAGTTATCCCTCAGTCTAAATAAATGAGACTTAAGAAAGTCAAAATATTGATATGGCACCAGGAAACTAACTTACCCTATATAATTTAAAAATTTTTTAAAGATTTCAGATTGGATCAATTAGATAAATGACCCTACTAAGCAAAACTCTGTTAGGTACTGTGATAGAGAATGCCTCCAAAAAAATGGAAAAGGAAGAGCAAAATGCTCATAGTTGTTTGTGTAATAACTATGTTATGGAAGACATTTTCATGGTCCAGAGAGAACAGTGAACCTGTCAATAGCAGCAGAAAGATCCCGGAGAGGTGAAATGCTGCACAAGACAATGAAGAACGGTTTGCTGAACATGTCTGAAAATGTAACCTAGAATAACAGTTCTAGTGTTAAAAAGTCATCGTCATAACTGGACATTTTTCTACTACATCTAAGTTTTCAGCGTGGTCTATTTTTTTTCTCTTTAGAACAAGACAAAAGCAGATTTATATTTTATAATGGGAACCAATGGAAAATTCAATATGTTCTTCATCTAACTGCTTAAACATACCTATTGCGGCATGCAGGAGAAAGAGCTGGGACATAAATATTATTAAGAAGGTGTGTTTTCAAAAACAGAATAATCATAGATGGAAAAACAGATTTTACCCTGAAAGCTATTGTTTGTGCATAAAATGAACTTTAACAGTTAGTTAAAACAGTATAAAATTATCAAGAAAGCATTTGTTTTAGTTTACATTTAAACTTCCAGAAGAAAAATAATCTTAAAGTAGTCCCAAACATTTGGAGTACTTTTGAATTAGGGTTCTTTGAAGCATGAAGATAAATTGATTCCAGGATGATTCCACAAAGGCACCCAAAAAAGTCATAAAGCCGCTGAGTGCACACAACTGTTGAATGTTTAGTCTATGAGCTCAACACATTTTCTAGGCCTGGGATGATGGAGATTTTATTGCAAATGGGAAAGATGGTTTAAGTTAGGGTAAGGCTGTCATTTTGATATACTCGTAAGGCTTAATGTCTCTAATCTTTGAAAAATCCTTAAAATGCAAATGTCAAACATACCTAATTGGTTCTGAAATTTTAGTTCATTGTAAAGGATTTACAGGAGTAAATGTTTCTTACCTAGTGTCCTGGATTAACCATGTTAGTCCATTATGTATAAGCATATCTTAAACTTCTTAGTCTAATACAGTGTTATTAACTAGAAAATTTTAGAAGCAGAATATATTAACTTATATAGCAATTCATTGACAAATTTTCAGGCATTATCTGTTTTTTGTTGTTTTTGTTTGTTTTGTTTGTACTTTAAGAATCTGGTTTTGAATGAAGGAAAGAAAACAGTACAATGAACTATTAATGGATACCTAGATTCATCAGTAATTCAAATAGTTTAAATAGTAAAATATTAATCTGGAGTCCTGTTTTATCAAGATAGTGATTTGGTGCTGTAATCTGTATCCAGAAATCTAAAATGAACTTGGCAGTGTGCTATGTAATATCTTGGTCCATGCATCAGTTCCAAAGGAGCTATTCATGTTTAATGGCATTCTGGGACCACATGTGTGTTCCTGCTTATTTACAAGTCTTCTCTCTCTACCTCCCATGATTTTTTATCAGTATCCCATTTAGACTTTTAATCTTCTCAGGGTTATGTCCTGTCTTCCTCTGGATAAAACAAAACAGCTTATGTACTTCCCACAATTCTTTATAAGATTTCATTTCTTGATGGTTGCATGGCAGCTCATTAAGCTGCTCTCATGGAAGGGTATGAGGTGTTGAAGAAGAGGTGAGGTGGCATCACTGAAAGAAAATGTGAATATGCACAGCTCCCATCATATTCTTGATCATCAGCTATGTTGGATAAAAATAGAGAGAGGTCTGCCTTTTCCATGTGAGCTCCATCCTTTCCTTATTGGAGGAACAATTTTATAGGTGTGTTTTGCTGGTATAGTAAAAGAACAGGGGCTCAGAGCCAGAGAGATCTAAACTGTGATTCAAATCTTATCTTTGCAGCACTTGGTAGCTATGGCACTGGGTAAGTTGCTTGAATTCTCTATGTTATAGTTTTCTTAATTATAAAATGAGGAGAAAAATTTCTAAATTACAAAGTTATATTGAATATCTGACAATATAAATGATTTTAATGGCATGTTTTATAGTTAGAATTTGATAAATGGTAGCAATTACCATTGGTATTGTTATCCTACTCAATGGGTCAGAAAACAGTCCAGCTACCTGTTCGCAGACAAAGCAACTGCTTATGTAACCCAGAGACCAAGAATAGCTTCAATTGCCTATAAAGAATGACCCAACCTCATCGGTTAAAGTCCAGAATATCAGTATACACTTCTTCAACTGCCTGATCTCAATAATCTGATGCTATTTCCTGTGCCAAAAAATGCTGGTCACCATGTATCACCTAGTGATATGGAAACAAAAAACCCAACAACCATAATCTAAAGAACACAGCATTGAACTTCCCTTAGATTTTTGAATTTTGAATTTTTGGTTTCAAAATATCCATATCTGTTCAGAGAACTCAACATACCTACTGTTTGTTGGTGCCATATTAACCTCATGCTTCCCACATTCACTCTGTCCTTTCTGTTGCTGCCTTTAATATGGAGAACATGCCTTCTTTGAAAACAAAAGAAAAAAGATTACCTTGTGTTTTCTACAGCGTTAACTCAGCCTTACATGGGCTTGCTCTGTATATAGTTTGAAGAAAAGAAAGTTTTCAGAAGAGTCCTTGGTGTCTGTAATAAACATTTCAAAATTTATCTAAATTCATCAATCGCTAAAACCCCTCCCCCTTCATCACCTGTACCTGCCGTGCTACTACGGGCCGTGACCCCACTCTGAGCATTCTCCAATGAACTTAAAGTTTGTGGACGAAGGATATATGCCTACAGATCCTTGTATACTGATGGTTACTGCTCCCTAGCAGCCTCAAACATTATCTTCTTCACAGAAATTCATCAAATAAATCCCAATAAGAAGTCACATATTTGGAACTAATTTAGATTTTGGTTCTAAACTTGTTCTTTAAACCTCTGCTGTCTCTTGGCAGAAAATGATTCTTGGTCCTTTCCTCATGCCTCACCTTCAATTTCCTAGGCAAGACTCTAGGTTGTAGGGGATGAGAAAGGTAAAGGAGTGGTAGTGATTCTTAATTGTATCATCTTGAAAGAGACATAATCTTTTGACCAAAATTTGTTACATGGCCTTAATGTAATACAAAGAAAGGGAAAATATAGAGAAGCATATGCATATGTAGTGAGCAGTAACTCTTAGCCAGAGTATTTATGAATATACTTAAATATATACACATATATGTGGGAGCTCATTTATATATAGGCATAAAAATGCATTAAACTACTCTGAAAGTTTCACAATCTATCATTAACTAGTAATAGTAAGCATGGATAAGTAAATGGGTTTGGGTGGTTGATGGATGGAGATTTTTAAAATTTATTTTATGTTTAGTTGTATTGTAATTTTTTCAAGAAACATATTTCATGTATTAGTTTTTATTTTTATTTTAAAGACTAGTACTCATTTACCTTTTCAATTCCTCATCTTCTATTTGCTTACTAACATACTGAAACCCAACTTCCATCCCACTATTCCATAGAAACTACACTCACAAATCTCATCAATGACCCACCATTTGTTTACGTTCAGTGACTCCACTTGAGTTTTGATTGTACTTGACCTCCTGTAGCATTTGATGCTATTAAGCATATGGTTCCTCTTTGAAACTCTTGCCTTACATGACATTATACTCTCTTGCTTCACGTTTGCTTCTCTCGTTATTTTTCATTCTCTTTAATGTTATCCTCTTTTTTATTTGTTTTTTAATTGAAAGCATCCACACAAATTCCCTTAAGCCATACTCTTTTCCTGAGCAATTTTAACAATACTCAGAGATTCAATGTTTACACTTCTAAGCAGAAGATTCAGAAACATGCATTCTAGTCTCTCTCATAATTTTCTGCACTGAATTGCTAATTATATGCCAGAGAATGCTGTACCAATGTACAATGGGTAATTTAAACACTATATGTAAAATACTAATCATATAATTGATCACAACTTTCTCATCATTGTAATTTTTATGTTTGTGAAATCACTTATATCATCTCCCAGGAGATGTGTTCACATGATCTTCAGTCAAACTGGATTGAAATGGAATTCCCAAATTTATCAGCTATGTTTTTTGAGAAGCTGTTAAAATTCTCAGAATCTGATTTATCATCTAAAAGGAAAATATTAGTAATAATAACATCCTCTAAAGTTTGATATGAGGAAATAAATATATATATATACACACACACACATATATATGTGTGTGTGTGTATATATATACACATTATATATATAAACTCATAACTGATATATAAAGATTTTTGTTATAATCTTCTTAGGCACCAAATGAGAAAAAAAACCTTATAAAAGAATTTATAGTTTTCTCTTCTCATAATTACTATCCCCACAATATACAGTTAAAATGTTATCAAGGCCTATCAATTACTCTGCTAAGTTGTCTTCTTATATTACTCTCTTTCAAGAAACTCCTCTTTTCTGAGTTGGGTGATGACAATACCCTTTATTGGTCTCTTTGCTCTATGCCTCAGTAGCATTTATTGGCTTCCATTGTCATCAGAATAATTTCCAAATCCATAAACCCTTAGTCAAGGACTTGTACAGTCAGGACTCGACCTCTCCATGTAGCCCGAATCCTCACCGCCAACTCTATGCTCTAATCATTTTAAACAACATGCTTCCTTCAAATCTTTTATACCTTCACTTATATCTGTTCCTTTGTCTCAATACCTCTTCCTTCCTCCTTTTTTAAAGTTCTTCTCAAAAGCTTCCCCCACCATTGGAAGTGTTCTGGTGACCTATCATTCCATAAAGAAGTTATTGTTTTCTCATTTTCACTTTCACAGTCATTGACTTTTACTTCTCTGTTATCCTTATATTATGCCCTCCTATTCCATTCATTTATTTATTCCTTCAGTCAATCATTTCACAGTGGCTCTAGTCTGTGCGGTGCTGTGAATTACTCTGGTGACACAAGAAGAGCAACCTATGCACAATTGTCTTTCTCACTCTATTTAAGTTCCCAGAAGACACTTCTGAGTTTTTGTTTGTTGATTTGTTTGTTGGTTTCTATCTTTCCCTCTCCTCCAGTCCATCTCATTCTTTTCATAGACTAGATGGTTATCAAATGTTTATTGATCAAAGAAGACCAGCATTTATAACTCTTTCTCTACAGTCTATCCCTAGAAATAAAATGTTGAGTCAAAGATATTTTCTTCAGAAGGCCAGCTTACTTCTTTGTAATCTAATTCTCTATGAATGTCTAAAATAAGAACCAGGTTTCCTTTTCTAATAGAATCCCAACTATCCCCCTCTGAATTCTATTCCTGCCATACTTATAAGAATATAGTGATTGGAAAGATGCCTATGGCCAGGTGTCTCTAGAGAATTACAACTTACCAGACCTGGAATTTTCAAGGTATTCCAACAACTATTCCCCTGGATCTATGCTCATTGAGCCTCTGTTGAAATATTTAAACTACTCAGGACCTCCAGGAAAGATAACAGTTCCATATGTACAGTCTAGATGAAGTTGGCTCAGACTTTTGAAACCTAACTGGCTATACTCTTGCCTTAAACTCTACTAAATCTTCTTAAGAAGGGTGAGAAAAGGAAATGAGGGAGCAGAAGGGAGTTATGTTAGTAAAGTCAGAGAGTGAGGGTACAGAGGAGGCAGGGGCCAAGTGGAGAGCTTAGAATCCTTGTTCTAACTCAGCAGAGCCCGAACAGGAAGGAGGCTTAGTGGCAATTTGTGTTTCACAGCCTGTAAATCATGTCTACACTCTACCAGGTCAAGATGTTTTTCAATATTTCTTTTAGCATCATATTACACCTCACACTCACCTTTTCCATGCAAAATGTTAGAAGCATGTTACTTTTTATTCTGTTTGTACACATTCACATGTGTAAAAAGTCTCCCCAAATTAATGTTTTTTAAAAGCATCCTACTAAGAAATTTAAAAATTGCCTTATATGCACATCCTTATTCTGTTTCTGAACCTTTCAAATACGTGATTCCCTATACTATAATAATTTATAACCTCATGACTCTATAAGAAAAAAATAAACAAATATTTTTTTAAAAAAGTATTGATTTCTTTAAAAGGGCAGATAAAATTTTGTAAATAACTGGATTTTTGGATCTATGTCATTCTACTAATTGGCTATGTGAATTTCTTAAAGTTACTATTCACATATATAATATAAATGAAAAGGCTTATTTTTAACTAACAACAAAGAAATAAAAATGAACCTATAATCTCTAGAGAAAAGGATCAATTATATTGCTGCAATAATAAATGCACACATGTAAAAGTATTTCTGAGGGAAAATATTTTACTGTTAAAATGAGATCATCAAGTTTCAAATCTGGAAATGGATGCTAGTTTTTAATTTCATAGCCTCCCCCAAAATATTGAAAATTAATTTAATAATAAGGGGAAATCAGATTAATTGTTGGCAATTGCATAGTTATTTTAATATTTGCTTTTTCATAATTACTTTAAATCTATTAAAATCAACAGATCAGTTATCTTTAAACAAATTTGATAATTTTGAGAAAATATCTGGTCTAGATAACTTGAAAGACCAACTTTGAAAGTAGGGAAGAAGAGATGAAGGGAGGAAGATGAGACAGGAAGGAAATGAGAGAGGAAGAGAGGGAGGGAGAAGAAGAAGGAGGAGGAGGAGAAGGAGAAAGAGAAAAAAAAATAAAAGAAAGAAAAGAAGGAATGCCATTAAGGGATTCAGGAGTGATGAGAGAACTCTTGTAAAAAGCTTGCAATAGCTCCTAGTGCAATGTGTTTTACTGAATATAGATCTACGATTTGATTTATAAATTATGGAGTATTTGAACTAAGTAATAGAAAGTCTGGCAAATGGTACCTGATTCCCAAATGGCTAGATATCTGACATTAAAACTAGTTTCTTAAAACATTTGTAGAAAATAACACTACTTAACATTTATTAAGCACTTATCATATGGCAAACATTGTTTTAAGGTTTTCATGAGCATTTCTCTCTTTAAATGAATCCTTGAAGTACTCTATGAGATGATTATTATTCTTATCTTCGTTTCATAGATAAGGAAAAAACACAGCTCTAGGAAATAAAGTAACTTGCACAGATTTATATAGTTAGGAAATAGTAAGCATTAGTGTTTAAACCAGGCATTCTGATTCCCAAACCCACATCCTTAAGCATTGTATCTGTACATATGAGAGAGCACATTCTATCCAGAAACAGTCATCGCTAACTTTGTTTTAGTTTTGGAAGACCGAGGCTGGATTCCTCTCCTGCAGCAGCAATTCAAGGTATTCCTGGAAAAGACAGCCATATTCCCAAGTAAACACCATCTGATTTTTCCAGCATTCTCTCTAAAATTTTTTAAAACACCATCTTAACAAGCTCTATGTCAACAGATTACCTGGCAAAGAGTTGTTAAGGTGTAATTTTGGGCAAAAGCTTTGTGCCCAGGAAGATGAAGCATCCCAATATTACTTCTCTCTCCCATTTGTACCACTTATGTTTCTGAAGTCCAGCGACATCCTTACCAGTGTATTTATTCAAGTTTCAAACATATACGCATCTATTTACTCCAGGGAAGTAAAATGTTTACTTTGGGAAAGTAAAATATTGGTTATCTTGAAGAACTGTGTTTTAGGAGCTGTCTTGGTTCTCCTTTCTGGTCTAAGTGACATTATTTTGGCTTCCAAAAATGATTGAGCTTAGTGGTCAAGTGGCACATGGATCCAAATGTTCCTTTTATATTTTTGCTGTGAAAAGACTCTTAGCAAGATTTCCTTTATGTTCACTCTTAATGCTGGAAACGTTTTGCAGATTGCGTGAAATTCCCCACTGAGAAAAATAAAATGTTGCCTTTAGACAGCCCACATTTTAATGACTGAATAGGCACTCAGCACATTGTAGTTGCTCAATAAAGCCTTGTTGAAAGAAGTTAAGTTTTTTCCCGATGGCTCAGTTCCAAGAAAAACATCTGTTAGGATGATGCAAGTTCAAATTCAGGTGCTCTCTGTGTGGCATATTTAGACCAGGTGTTGAGTAAAGGGATTTTAAACCGAAATGTAAAAAGAAGAAAGAAGAAAACATTTAAAGCGAACTCAGTCATAGAGATACCTTATTTTTTCAATCATAGGTGCCAGTTTTCTATCACCCTGTGAGGTGGACAGAAAATAACTCTCTCCATTCTGCGGGTAAGATATTTGAGACTTGGGACAGTAAAAATGACATCTGCACGATTAGTTGGTTAGTACAGGTTCCAGCCTAGACCAGTGTGGGAGAGACTGACTCCAGCTGGCCACATCACACTGCCACTCAGAAGGAAACCCCAGTGAAACCAGATAGCACTGTTTCTGTGCCAGTTACTCTACCTCCACCGCAGCTTTTCTTCCCACAAGACTTAATTACTCATTGCTAATACCACGCACATTCAAGAGTCATCTGTGTGGTATTCATTACAGGAGAAATCGAATGTAAAATAGCTAAGGGATGTAGCTGCTTCCCCCAGACAGGGGGAAATGGCTCCTACCGACAGTGGAGCCTTAGGGTGCAGAGGATGGAGATGATAAGGGCGGAGGCAGCACTGAGGCAGGAGTCTCCCTGGGTGGGTGGATAGTGACTTGAGCTCCTCGCCTCACTTCATCGACTTTATTACTCACCAGTGCACACAGCTCCTCGCTGGTACTCTCCCAACTGTGCTGCGAACATTCATAAGCTTTGGGGGTGGAGGTGGGAGTGCTGAGTGCCCTTGAAGCTTAGTTTTTTTCTTTGTGAGAATTGTCTAGCACAATTCTTACAATGCAAATTAAACGTAACTCCAGGTGTTACAGCTGAAGATTTTTATTGCTGCATGGCTCCCGGACTGGTGTTAAGAACACCACATTTAGGGTTGTGCTCAACCGTGCAGGGGCTTTGTCCTGTGTGAATCAATGGCTACGCTGTGTGTGCTTCAGCGAAGGAATAATCCCAGACTCTGACCTCAAATATGCATAAACCTGAATTCTTCATTTTCCAAAATTTGTTCAGCTCCATTTAGGAAGTGAGGTGAGGTAGGAACCTTAAGAGCCGGCAATTTGGCTGCATCTATGAATAAGGAATATTGAAAATAAAGTTAGGCATCATTCAAAAATATAAAATCTGTTTTGGGTACCCAGATAAGTATAGCAAAAAATGATGTATTCATTTACAGAATTCTGGAAACCTTTAGATTTAACATACCTTGAGTATTACATTTTCTCAGGGTAAGCCTCTTACTGGTAACAAAACATCTAAGACCTCACCACCATATGAACAGACCTGTGCTGGGAACTGAAACCCATTCTCCAGGACCCAGAGACATGATATCAGCCCTATATGGCCAAGTCGAGTTTAGAAACACTTCAGTGATTAACTCTTCCTTGGCTTTCCTCCATGCGATAGCAACAACACTCTTTCCAAGGGCAAAAACATATTTTGGTAGGTGAAATAACTATGTGCTGAAAACATTGTGATCATAAATCCCACATATCTGAGCTCTGAGTAAGTGAGTGGAATGTCACGGAATACTAAAGGATGGTAGTGGTCAGGACTTAAACTGAAACCCTATATAAAGCTAGCTTTGAATATCTTTTCTAGGAATAGGTGTCAGGGAGTGCTGTTTATCTTCCAATCATATCAGCCTGGATCACTCCAGCCATTGGTAGTGAGGAAGGAAATTACAGTGGACGTACAGGGCTAGAGGAGTTAGGGGAAAATGACCTGGTTAGTCTGGGTGAAAAAATGCTCACTCATTTTTCTTCAGTAGAAAGTATATATTGAACACCTATACAAGGCACAAGTGTTGTCACTTCAGCACTTTGACTCTGATGTATATTTTACATCAAAATATATATGGATTTATTATATACTCATAAATACTTTTAATGAATGGCAGAAAGTAATACCTTTCATAAAAGTGTAATAACAAATGTGCTATGTCAGCTCAAAGGAGTCTAAAATCACTCCCAATATGAGGCGTACAATAAGGCTTTTAAGCCAAAATTAAAGAAATGATGTAGGGTACTTGGAGGTCCAGGCCATTTTAGATAAAGAGGATATTATATCAATAAATATATTAAATTATAAGGCAATAACATTAACTAAGGCATAAACCTAAGAAAGTATAAAATGGGCATGTGAAACTATCTGCTTGGCTAAAGTGATAAGAGTGAGGAAAGAAGATGAAATTTGTATATGGACAGAATTCTTTCTTTAGGTAATTAATGAGAAGTGTTATGTTTTTACTTATCAAACAAGAAAATTTCACAGGGACTGTATTTAGAATTAATATGGCAGTTGAGTATATGGTACATTATACCATATAATGTATATATATATGTACCATAATGTATATATATATAGCCAAGGAGACCATTGCTATAGTTTAAATTAGAGGTAATAGGGCAAACAAACACTTGCTTCATGGTCCTAGGCAAAGGAAAGAGATAGCAACACTAAATATTTGGGGTAAGTTTCTAGAGAAACTGATGGCACCATTAACAGGATTGGGAAATCCGAAAAAGGGGAAGCTTTGCAAGAGAAAATGAATGAGCTCAGCCTCAGATAATGCCTTAGAGATCACAATTCTGATAATCTAACTTGAACAGGAGTTAGAAATCCAATCTTGAAACCCAGGAGAGAGACCAAGATGGTAAATATAGATTCGAGAGTCACCCGCTGCCTAGATGCAATCACAGAAGCTGACAGATCAGATGAGAGTGTTAAGGGAGTGATTGCAAAGGGAAAAAGGCAAGTCAAGGACAAAGACCCTAATGCCTTTCTTTTGGGAATGAAGATGTTGGATTTCAAAACAGAATCTGCTTCACAAACTGAAACAGATATATACATCTATATATAATATATATATATAGATATATAAAAATATCTATAGATATATTTATTTGTTTCTTTATATATATATTTATATCTATCTGTCTATCTATCTATCACCTATCTATCTATCTATCTATCAATTATATATATATATATATATATATATATATATATATATATATATTTTTTTTTCTGCCAAAATATAGTAGGACTTTTGGCAGCATGCTTAAGAAAGAAGTTCTCAATACATTGCTTACCAGTAGTTAACATTGCTTTTCTCTAGAGACTGGCCCTTCTGGAATTGCCCTTGTGTGTTATATGTATGACTTTGGTGATGATGTTGATGCTGGTGGTTATACATGGGTCAAAGCCAGTTTTCTTAACAGAAAAGCACTTGATAGAGAAATGTATACAACCATTTCCATCATAATATTAACAATATTACTAAAAGTATTAATAGTTAAATGCTATGCATTAGGAGATCTTAACCATTATATTTTCTTGCTTTGAGGTTATTTCTGAATCAATGGTAAATCAGAATCTGCTAATTAATCTTAATATCATTATTATTTATACATTGCCTTATTTAATGTCATTTTGAAATATATATACAGTAAAATTGACTATTTTGGTGTACAGTTCTCTGAGTTTTAGCACATGTATAAACTCATGTAATATTCATCCTAATCAGGATATGAAACAGCTCCATTACCCTCAAAATCTTCACGGCCCTCTCCTTTTTTAGTGCTTTAAAAAAAAAAGTACTTGAGGACTTGAGGTAAGAGTGACAAAGTGTAACAGCTAGAGCATGTCATTTTGGTTATCCGTGAAGAAACTCTTTCAAAACTATGCTGCATGATAAGAAAAGAGTCCCTCCCACCCACCCTCAAACCCCCACTATATAACTGCTATGGCAGACAAAATCCAGGAGTCTATTGATCTCCAGAAGTTTATAGAAATCATCTACCATCCTCCACAATCCACCAGGAAGGCATTTGAGGCCCACATCCACTGTGACTTGTCACATTGTAAGCTTTTTCATGATTGAGGTAAAAACCAGGCCCCCTAACTCCCAGGCCTCAGGAAAGTACACTTCCAGAAAGGGAAATAACACTCTTCTCTCAGAGTATGCCACAACCTTATAGAGTTAAACTAACAACTGTACTTAGACTGTTTTAAAGATGAAGATACATGCTGTGTTTGGAACTTTAAGGATTTTTCCAATGGCATACATGAGTATGTTTATCGAAAATTTCTCTATTTCAATGTTCTGTAATTATAAACACTAATTTAAAGTCTTCTATAAATATTTAAATATGAGTGATATCCTTTTGTAAATATATCGTTATGTAAAGAAGTTGTAAAGTGTTGGTTCCATTCTTGGCATTTTGAGGTCATTATATGTAAAACAAATGTTTAATGCTAACCAATATCTCACTATGTTATTAACTATGCCTCAAGTTACACTAAACAACATGAGCTATGATGGCTTATGAAGTCTATATATTTAAGAGCAATGTTCACTTGTTATACTTCTAGTAATTATTATAATATATTTTCTCATTAGTTGGTGTCATGAAATGTTTTGTTTTAATGTCTACTGAGTTTGGGAGACAAAAATAAATACTAAAAAATTTGGTATTTTTTACTGAAAAGGAGAAACAAAAAAATGCAGTGATTGACAAAGGTATATTTAAAGATAAAGTTCATTTCTGCTTCAAATGTAATTTTAGTAAAGAGGAATGCTATCCCTGGAAGTATAAATTTAATGGGAGAGGAAATGGCAGAAAAGAGTAAAAATAATAAGACTACTGCCCATTTGTCTAAAGATTAGTGATATAATTACACAGAAAGCAACCGTAGACTTCGTGTTTCAGGTTCCACATGTAAAGAGCTTGGATGTTATTACTCTGTCCTAACAACAAGTAAAATGCTGAACAGAAAAATCAACTTTTTTTTAGATTCATAAAAAAGGTCATGACATAGGGAAAACTGTTGCCCTCAAGACTGGAGAGGCAAAAGGGGAGATGCAGGAGGCAATTTCCTAGAGCAGGGATTCAAGAGGAGAGCCTGGAAGGAAAACTTGTAACTGACAATTGCAGAAGGCTCAGTGAGCACATCTCTGAGAGTTAAAGACTTTTTCCTTTACCTTAACATAGTTAAAAACTACAACCCAATCATACCCAACCTCTACCCCACAATAACTCCAGAAAGCAACTGTGGCTAAGATGATCAGAGATTTGTGACTTCTGAGAATCTGCTGTGCCTTTTAAGCATGGACCAATGTCCAACACTTTCTAACTGGTGAAAGTGAAGATAGATTATGTTCTGCATAGATTGTTTATTTCTTGTATAATAAATACAAAATAAGTTGTTTTTGAAAAGTAGAGGAGAATGATGAAAGCACAAGCTTAGAGAAAATACCAGACAAATGATCTTGGATGCAAAGTAGAGACCCTCATGGAGAGGAGAGGAAGGGGTGGTACCCAGAGATCAAGACGGTGCCCTGGGAAAAGCCAGGTTCACAACATCTCTCTGGTGACAACTGATAATCTTGATGTCTCTTGACAAACTAGTTCTTTGAATATTTCTTAATAATCATGTGCAATCTATTGATTTAATGTTTAATACTATTTTATTGCACATGAAATGCATATTTTTAAAAGTCCTGGTAACCCCTCAGTGATCTCTTATCTGCTCTCTAAATTCCAGTGTCTTAAGACTGGAATGAGGAGGCAGGCCTTACTCAAGAAGAAAAAGTGTAAAAACTAACAGTCTCAGCCAAGAGTGGAGGTTGGAAGGAGTGTTGAACATGGGATTAACCTGAAGGGTCATAATCTGAAGGGATAAAAGTAAAAATCAAATTTGAAATACCAGAGCAAGCATTCTGAGAGCTAAGAGTAGATTTTGGTGGTAATATGATTTTTGATAATAATAAACTAATTGACTATCAGTTATTTATTTATTTATTTTTCACATCTTGCCTAAGCCAGATGGTCTAGAAATAGATGCCTGCTTTTCATTCACTGATTAACCTAGGATTAACACTTGTTAACACAATCAGGGCAAAATTCTATATGTAGCCTGAGAGAACTAGGGGTAGCAACCTGTTGTGGAACAAACTACTTTCTCTATCCTCTGAAAACACTCTGCCACAGAGATCTAAGTGGTTAGTGTGAAAGTCTAGGCTCTTTTCGGTTGCTATGCTTTCAGACCAGACATGTTAACACGATAACTATTTGCCATGTGACTCTCACTATTTTCAAGGGCCTTATTCCTTATCCTGGAGGGATTTCACTGGCCTTAAGAGATACACTGCCTCATTCACAGTGGAACACACACAAAAGCAGCTGAAATGCAACATACACACACATGACTGTCCATTTATCCGGCACACACATACCGGTGTGAGTAGGCTAAGTACATCTGTACTTAGAGGCAGATGTAACCTTTACGAAAGCTGTTTAACAACAGGTAATTATGTTGTTCGTCTTTGGAATTGAACTGAATAAGGAAAGAGTGTTTTTAACCTATTACCCTTGTCAAATTTTCCAAATCCTCCTTAAATAAAAAAGCTAAATTCAAACATCCACATTTTTGGAAGCCAGCTTTTAACTTTTCTAAAAGGAATCATGCTGTATTTAACATAGTTTTTAAAATTCTGCAATAAAAATCTCAGCATTCCTGAACACTAAAATAACAAGTATTTGTTTTTCAAAATATTTATTTAAAAAAATTTTTATTTATTTATTATTATTATTATTATTTATTGTTATTCATGCCACCTGGTCTTCCTAGGGGGTCTTCCATCCAAGTACTAACCAGGCCCAACCCTGCTTAGCTTCTGAGATCAGACATCAGCCTTGTTCAGGATGGCATAGCCATGTACCACGAACCATGGCTCCACTGTGGTGTGAACCCAGGACCTTCTGCGTGTAAAGCAGATGTGCTAATCAGTACACTATGGAAACACATCTTCAAAATATTTTTTTACTACCATTTAAGTGATTATATATTTTCATAGTTACAATTATCATCTAGTCTACTTCTTTCTTACATTACATCATACCTTTTACCTATGTTTTCTATATTATTTTCAAATTTATAACTTCCATAATTAGTAATTAATGATTTAGAATTGATATAGTCTCTCCACATGATTTAAGACAGAATATGTTGTATTTCTTTATAAATCTAGAATAAATACATTCGTAATATAAATATAGATGTCAATCACTAAGGCCATGTTGAAATAATAAAAATTCTTTGCTATAGCTCTGTAACTAAGTCTACATCTTTGATTTGGCCGCTTAAGCAGTTTAAACTGATTTTGTGTTTTGGAGGTGCTAGGTAATTGAATTTAGGCATAATTTTCTAGTATATTGTATTAATCTTAAGATATGATGTGAAAGTCTTTCATACGTGATCATCCACATTGTTAAATACAGGAAAGAAAAGTTACCTAAATATGTTTGTGACTCACCTATCACTAATCTCCTTCACACTGAGAGGAGAGATTCTTATGTGTACCTTGAGAAATATTTTGAGAATAAGTGAGCATTTGTATTTGATTCTTCAGGTAAACAAAATAGTTGCAACTCTTTGGGTTGATGACAGCTGCTCTTGCAATTAGCCCTCCCCTGACCTCATGGTCAACCACAATAGCCTTGGAGATTTTGAGAAGGGAAACTATTACTTTTAAGATATCTGGACAAGACCTGTAAATTAATAGAGTAACTGTTTTCTGTGCTTTATTCTCTTTTTTCTCTCTTGGTTACAAATTGTCCCCATTCATATTTGACAGGAACATCTGGATACCTACTCTAATGGGTGAAGAAATAGGTCTAACAGGAAGGGGAAACCATATAATACTCCCCAGGAATATTTAAGAAAGAATTCCTCAGGCTTTCTCAGAAAACAGAAGTCTTAAGGGACACCCCGGGTTATTCTCCTTACTTCTCTTAGTTCAGAAATAGAAGTATGTAGAATAAGATGTTACCTACTAGGATGGATCAAGAGTATAACAATACAATACAAAAATCACAGTTTTTAATAGACTGATGATAGGTTTGTACTGAGCTAAACTTCCTTCCTTTCCTTATTGTCCTTGAATCACCTCATCACATAGAAGGGTTGTGGGCTATGAATATCCACTCTCTTCAAGTCTGTCTGCTTTGTCCAGAAGGCAGACTGCGACTCAAAATCTAGTTTGGAGTCATTTTGGAGGTGGTAAACAAGCCCCAGCTCTATCTATTCTTCATGCTGCCCTTTGATTTCAGTTAGGTAGAGTTGTCTACAATCTGAAAAACAGAGTTGAATTGGAGAAGGTCGATCATTCAATGACCACTGTCTGTATAAGCCTAATACATAAAAAAAAAAAAAAAACCTAAGACTGTAGAGTTAGAACAGTAAGGAAATAATGACTGAAGAAGGTGGTGCTAGGAGCAAAATGGATGGAAATATGGTGCTGGGAGCTGCAGGAGAAAGAAGGGAAATATTGAAAGCCAAACTTCGATGCAGATGAATGGTGAGCTCTTAGCAGAGCTGACCTGGTCAGCAACAATGGTGGAAGCTTAGATGCACTATATTAGAATACCATAGAAAAGCAGTTTTCAAGTTCTTTCAGGGGGTGACATATATATACATATTTGCCTAAAAAGGTCAAGGAGAATAGGAGTGGAATAATAAATGATAGTCTCAAAGGAAGTGAAAAATGAGTTCTCATTATTTTCCTAAAGGCCTATGAAAACAACATTCCTGAAGTTCTGTCCACTCTTCCTGGTCATACTCCCAGAATTTTTCATAATAAAAGTGAAAACATAACTACCTTTTCCAATTATATTTTGTATATTATGACAACCCTATCTAAATTACTTTTCATATTTCCATAAAAATATGGAAATATAAATCAATAAACATCAGGAGAATTGAATTAATAAAATAAGAACATTTTTATGTAGTACTGGCCAACTAACCTGATAACATATCATAATCAAATGATCATGACAAAAATACATTCTTTGGAATTATAGCTTTAATCTATTTTTATGTACTATAGTTGTATATTAAAATTTTTTAAAATATAGAACATGCTTTTCCCTTTTACTATTAGAGCTTCCTTAGTTTCCAGGGCACATAGAGAAACCAATGGCTTAAAAAATACAAGTTTATTTGATTATCTAAGTATTATATGACAATGTACTTAGTGTGATAATGGGGGCTACAATATTACACAGGAAACATTCCATAAATGTTTGTCAAATGAACTAACTAAAAAAATAAAGGTAGTTGCAACAAGTATTTAAATAGCAGAAACAACTTTCCAATAAATGAAAAATTCAAAAATAGTTGTAAGGGGAAAAAATACTCTCCTCCAGTTAGGCAACAAAAAGACCCAAGTACAGACAAGAAGTGAGACATCATTGACAGTGGTCATTCCAGGAATTCCTGATGAAGTTAGCATTTAAAATGTTTCCAGTAGAATTAAAATTTAAATCTTCCTGTGAAATATCACTTGGCAATTGACTTTATCCATGGGGGTCAGAGAGCACTCTCCAGAAGACAAGGAGAATAGATAATTCTTTTATTTCAAGTCCCTTATGCATACTGCCAGCCCTTCTGCAGCTGTCTATATTTAAGCTTCATCAGAGCAGGGTCAGAGATTTTTGGATTGGCCTGAAGTTGCTGCTTTTACTGTATTAATGATATTAAACCAATAAGTAAATGGATTATTCAAATTGGTATCCTTGAATGAGCTCTAGACCTTTATAGCAAGTAATTTCTAAGTGCCGAGATAGTTTACTTAATTAATGTTAATGGCATTGATCTTTAATGAGAACTTTTCTGTAAAACAGTTGTTAGTTTTTTTTTTTAAAGATACACCAGTTGTTCTCACCTAGAGTCAGTTTTGTCCCCTGACCTCATGGCAATGTGGCAGCATTCGGTTGTCACAACTGGCATCTAGTGTGTATAGGCCAGGGATGATACTAGACATTCTGTACTGAAGTGTAGACCGGCACACTTCCACACACCAAGGTAGGTCCAAAGTGGTTTTTAGTGACACTATTGAGAAACCTTGCTATACACGTGTGAAGATAAATTATCATACAATTTTAGGGAGCACACAAATGACTAAAGACACTTTGAAATTTGATTTATGGTCATAAAAAGTTCTGACATAATACATTTCTCCTATGCCTAAACTACTCCCTAATAATAAATTAGATTCCTTTTGACACTGCATTAACTGTTTAAAACCACTAGGGAGCTATTCAGTGTGTTACCACTTTGGTGTATTAAAGACAGCCTCAGGGTATTAAAAAAGTTAACGGAACTTTCAAAAGTAACTAATTTACAGCTGCACATTAAGAGAACCAACACATGTGAAAAAGACATAAATGCACTCAAAAGAAACACATAAACAAGCTTAAATGTTCAGAGGACATAAAGTGATCTAAGTTCAGTGTGTGCTTATGTGTATTGAACAGAGGGGGGTCATTAGTTAGGAATGGCCAGAGGTGAGTTTTGATCTGGGTTTAAAAGAAAAGAAAATTGTATATTAATTAGGAGGACATTCTAGCAATTCAGTAGCCTTTGTTAATATAAAACAGAAAGTATTTAATTGGTAATTCAATTTCCTGAGAGTTTAAACAAATAAGAGTTGAAGAAAGTGATTAGTGTCTACTGAGTGAAAACTGTTTCAAACTAATTTATCTTTTGATTAATTTTAAATGGATTTTTATGATGTTTAAATGTCATGGTATCTAGAATATGGTTGATTACTTTAAGGTAAATCTGCTAATTAAAAATTATAACATTTCACCATGTCACATATTTAACACATTGGTCACATAGAGCTCAACTCTATGCTGGTACTGTTCATTTAAAACTGAAAAATTTTTAAAGTAGTCCTTTAACCATGGGAGTTGAAACGCAGTAAAGATGGTTTTTATTTTTGTTTTTTTACAGATATTTCTGGATAAAAGAAGAAACAGCTCTGATTGTTAGATCCTATCTCTTACTTGAATAATCAGTGGAATACATTTTGCATATATGAAGAGAAATGGGAGGCAGAATCAGACAAGTTTGTGAAAATCATTGATAAAACAGTATACTTAAGAGCAGATATTATCTCTTATTTTCTGAATATGATTTATACATTAACCTCGGTAGATATAATATTTCATCTTTTGAGAGAACTTGGGGAGTGAAAATAATTTCATGACTGAGTGATTATTAGGGAAAATTAAGAATTGCGGAGTATTACCTTCTCCTCTGCCAGAGCCAGAGCTCTATGGTGAGTAGAACCCACAAAAGAATACAATTGCTATCTCAGCTATCAACAGACTTGTGATGGTCAAAATTATCTGTCAACTTGTCTGGGCCACAGTACTCAGATATTTCATCAAATATTATTCTAGATATTTTGGTGTATTTTTACAATGAGATCAATAGCGAAAATAAAAGAGAATCACACTGCAGATGGTACAATTCACCAAAAAATTATTAGTAACATGTTACAAGTTTCAGTAAATACAATAATTTGGACTAAACTTTCAATATTTCTTTTAAAAATAGCTTACCAAAACTGAAAAAAATAAAAATCTGAATAATTTAAAATTTCATAAAAAAATTGAAACTATTACTAAAAACTTCCTCACATAAAATATTCAGGCCCATTTGTCTTCATCAAGTAATTTCTCTAAACATACTAGGTAGAAATAACACTAATCTTTGGTAGACTCTTCTTAGAAATGAACAAGTATTCAAGACATTTATACTGAAAACTCAAAAGATTATTGAGAAATTTGAAAAGACTTGATAAAATAGAGGATATGGTATGTTCATGGATAGGAAGACTCAATATTGTAAAAAATTTAATTATTTTCAAATTAATCTGCAAATTCAATACAATCTTAACAAAAATTGTAAACTCTTTCTAAAACGCAAATGGAGATGTAAAGGGCTTAGAATAGCCAAGGCAATGTGAAACTGCAATGTTAAGAGACTTATAATAAGAAACATCAAAACATAATCAAGCTATAATCATTAAGGCAGTTCCATATTGCTTCAAAGAAAGACAGATTGACTAATAGTACAGAATAGTGTCCAAAAATCAAATCATTCCACACATATAAACATCTGACTTATATCAAAGGATGCTAGAGGGCAGTAGGAAAAAAAATTATCTTTTTAATAAGCAATGCTGGGTCAATTTGTTATCCATGTGGATTTAAAAAGTGTCCCTTGGCCCCCATTTCACATCATACACAAATACAAATCTAGATGGATTTCAGATATAAATGTGAAAGGAAAAACAATAAAGTTTCAGAGGAAAACTGAAGGACATCCTTGTGACCCTGGCACTGACAAAGTTTTTGTAACCAAGACACAAAAAAACACAGTTATAAACAAAGACACTAAAGATAAATTTGTTTTTAAATTAATAATTTGGGTTCATCAGAAGACACCATTAAAAGGGTAAAAATATAACTCAAAATTGGTAAAAGTTATTCTCAATGCTTATATGTGAGTCACTATCAGAATACATTTAAAAAACCAAGGGAATTAATAAGAAAAAAACAGTCAAAAGAGAAAAAAAAGGGCAAAGAATTGAACACAGCTTTAAAAACAGACAATATTAAATGGCTAATAAACATATGAAAAACTCTTATTTCATAATTACCAAGGAAATACCTACTAAAATCACAAAGTGATAAAACTACACATATACCAGAACTGCCAAGATGAAAAAGACATTCAATATCAAGTGCTGACAAGGACATGGAGAAACTGAAACTCTCATATACTGCTTATGAGAATGTAAGTGGTTTATTTGGAAAACTGAAAAGTAGAATCTTCTATAGGTAGACATACACAGATCCAATGATGTATCAATTCTCCTAAATATACATGAAGAAGAAAGGAGTTCATATGTTTACCAGGCCCAAAGTGAAAACTACACGAATGCCTATTAATAGTACAATGAATGAGGACGTTGTCACATATTTATACGATGGAATTACACAGCACTGAGAATGAACAATAATCTATAGCTACATAAAAAATATAAATGAATCTCACAAATATGGTATTGACCACCACCAACAAAAAGCTAAACACTAAAGAATACATACTATCATATTATACACTTCCATTTATTTAAAGAGAATAATACAGCAAAGATAATTTACAGGTGGAAATCAGAAGAGTGGATAACCATATCAGGAGAGTCTTTAATCTGTTGTAGGGAAGGATATGGACTTAAAGGGCACCAGGACTGCTTCTGGGGTGCTGATAATATTATGGTTCTTGAACTGAATGTTTGTTACATATATAGGTTTAATATGTAAAAATTATCAAGTTGTATACTGGCTGTGTAACCATTTTTTTGTGTATATTATTATTCAATTAAAGAAAGAAAGAAAGAAAAAGAAGAAAGAAAAAAAGAAAGAAAGGAAGGAAGGAGAAAGGAAGGAAGGAAGGAAGGAAGGAAGGAAGGAAGGAAGGAAGGAAGGAGGAAGGAAGGAAGGAAGGAAGAAAGAAAGGAAGGAAGAAGGAAGGAAGGAAGGAGGAAGGAAGGAAGGAAGGAGGAAGGAAGGAAGGAAGGAAGGAGGGAGGGAGGGAGGGAGGAAGGAAGGAAGGAAGGAAGGAAGGAAGGAAGAAGAAGGAAGGAAGGAAGGAAGGAAGGAGGAAGGAAGGAAGGAAGGAAGGAAGGAAGGAGGAAGGAAGGAAGGAAGGAAGGAAGAAAGAAAGGAAGAAAAGAAGGAAGGAAGAAAAGACCTGAATTCTGGGGACAGAGTGCCCGGGATGAGGTCATGGCTCCCCTGTTTAGTAGCTGTGTAAGCTCAGGCAGGTTACTTACCTGAACTGTGCTTATTTCCTCACATGGAAAACAGTCATAAAAGAGTACTTAGTTGCAAAGGATCACAGTGAGGATTAGCTAACTGAATGCATTAAAAACACATGGAACACTGCCTAGACTAAAGCTACCACTCAATTAGTGGTTGTCAAAGAATGGCTCGTAGAAACCTTAAGCTAGGACTCAGCTGAAATTTACTCACACACAAAGGAGCACAATCAACAGAGATTGTCTCTCTGAAAGGTGAAGGTTAAAAGGCGAAATCAACACATGGTCTGTGAAACAGAGAATCTTATTTTATTTTATCCTAGGATAAGCTGATTGACTAAAGATATCAAGGAGGGCAGTTCTCCCTTGGATTGGAAAGTTGAGCGGATTGGAAGAGTTGCTGGGGAGACCAGTGTAATTCGTGGGTTTTCTAAGAATCCTGTGGTCTCTAGGTGTAATGGTGGTAGGCTCCTTTGGTGGGTGCCTCCACCTTAAGCTAGATCTGCAGTGTCTCTGCTCTTATGATTCTCAAACTCCTCTTCTGGTCAACCTCGCTTCCGGAGAAACTGAGCCAAATTGGTGTTATCAGCTGGATGCCTGCTCAGAATAATGGTTGTGCAGTATTAAGAAGTACCTGCAGATCAGACAGTATAGGGAGGAAAGAAATATGAAGAACATCACATTAACATAAGAAACGCCTAGAACTTACTTTACTTTAAGCTTTCTTATTGGTTTTGGCCTATGGAAAAGAATAGTCCCAAGGATTAGTTTGGCTGGCTTTAGATAACCAGGTGACCTTTTATTGCAATTGATTAATTGATTGTTTTGCTTTTTCTGAATTGCTTTCCCAGATGAAACAAGATATTTTGGTAATTGCATAGACTCCACCTTTGATCGACAGTAAATGATTGAGAGCAAGTCAGTTGCCTGGAAGTATTTTAATGGATTAATGTAAGCTGGTCTAATAGGACTCTAACCCTTGCACTGTTTTATTTTCCATCTGGGTCATGTCAGGGATAAATTGCATAACAGTTTACTTTGGAAACTGCGAGCCAAGTTAGAATTTTGTACAAACCAGTGAAATCAGTCTCAGACTCCTTCTAATAAATGAACACAGCTTTGTCTTAATAAAATACAAGTGACCTGGAACTTTGCATTAAAAAAGGGCCGGATGGCCATATGTAAGGCACAGGTTTAAATCTGTGGTGATGAACACAAGAGAGAATCTTATTTCACGAAGAAGAGTAGCCCCAAGGGTACAAAATGAAGGGCTACAAATGTGGCTTATGGTAAATGATAGGTAGAAACTACTGTCTGAATTTGTTGTTCTCATTACAGAAAACGAATACTTTGGGTGGAGTTAAATCATAATCATTTCTACACAGTTAGAGAAGAAAATAATTTAACCCTAGGTTCAGTTAAGACATGAAGATTTATTTGGTTTAATGATGTTTTTTTCTTCTATTGAATGCAACGGGAAATATGATTATCACTGAGGAGCTTCATTGGCCTTGTGTGTTTGGCTATAAAATTCGTATTAAAGGGTACCAACAGGTTGAAATTGACACAGATGCTTGGGGAAGGAAAATTAGGAAGTTGAAGAGTTTGTAGGAAATAAGATAATTGAGAAAGGGGCAAAAAATTTACATAGTCATTTTAAATATGCATTATATTGAACTAATACAAGAGAAAGACTATAATAAGCAACCAGAGAAACAAAATAAGAATATGTAGGAAAGAAAATTTAAAAAAAACATGACTGCTCCCGTAATTATAGGTTTTAATTCAAAGGTCTTAGATGGGAGTTATGTACAACTGATATATTTTTGATTCAGAAACACTTGAGAAAACTACTTCTGGACTGAAATAATTTTGAGGCACTTTAATTCATTTTAGCCTCAGAGCTAATCTCCGGAGGGAATGGGTATCCAGGTTGTAAGTTCTGTAGAATATTTATACTGGGAATTATAGATCCATAAGAAATATGCTCTGTAGTTGAAGAAGCCATTAAAGTGACAAACATGATTATTTTCAATGACTCCGGATTATGTCGTTTTTATAAATTTAATCTCATGGTTGTATATTGGGTAGGAGTATGTCCAGTTGTGTCACTTTTAGAGCAGCAGCTTACACCTGTTGTGCATAAAGCTATGTGTGTGACAACCATTTTTATAGTGGCTAACAGAATCAGAATTGAGCAAGGGTGACTCTGACAAGAAGTCCTTAGCTTGCCACTGCCGTTAGAAAAAAGCCAATTTACTATATATTGCCCTTAAATTCCTTTTCCTCTCATTTTCACATGGGAGCAGGAACTTACTTTTCCAAAAGCTTGCCTTCAGTATAAATTTCATTCCAGATGACCAAAGCAGTGAACTTAAACAGCTGTTTCACTACCACAGGCTGTGTTGATTCCAGTTTTTGAATCACTGGATTTTCGGGGCCTTAGTTTCTGTTGAACCAGAGAACCAACCTCAGGTCCCTTCCATTTTCTTGACTTTTACTTTGTTGCTTGCAGCCTATTCCCAATTCCAAACTCTAATGATTAAAGGCAGTGATGGCAAATCTCTGATCATGACTAACTTGATCCTAAAAGGAATGTATTGAGTAGTTCATAGAATTAATAGGACATAGGAAAACACAGTTCTAGAAATGGAAAGAAAGGAAAGGCAGCCAGAAATGCTGAAAAGACCCCATAATAAGAACAGCTGGTTAAAAATACCATGGTCACTGCTCCAGGGTGATGCCCATACTGTGACTTATACTATCATGGCAACTGCAAAATACTTGTCACCACCACCTATATCAGTGCTGCAAAACTATTGCACACAGAATGAGTGGCTTTCTGTTCCTTTATCTGTGTGTTGCTGCATTTAAACTCAAGGTTCAGGATGGGAGCATTAGAGTTTAAATTTTGCATTTGTGTTCTAGATGCCAGAGGTCTGTGAATTTCGAAAGAATAAGAGAATACTTCACAATGCCAGGGAAATTTCAGAACCTGGTAGGAAAAAGAAATGACAAATTTTCATTACGCAACCTATACCACAATTTTCTGCTAGATTTTATGCTAGGGAGGTAAATAGATGCATAGGTAAATAGATATTTGTATGCATGATTTCTTTTAGGCTTTCTTCTCTGGCTTAAATCATTTATGCTTCTTGCTTCCTTTATCTGTTTACTATAGCATATAATCCTAACAACATGGTAAGGTCCATAAGGAAAGAGAATATATCTTATAAATCTAGCATCTTCTACAACTCCAAACAGAAGATGTTCAGAATACATCACTGATAAGTAACTATTGATTTATTGATTCTTTCTGTCAATATCTCCTTAGGCACCAATTGATTCAGGGGCAAAAAGAAAGGCTGGGATGCCAAAGTAACCTGAAGCTGTGAAGATAACTATGGATATGAAGCCATGGACAAGTTTGGAGAGTAGGCATGAAAAAGATTCATGAGTTTTTTCTTTGAAATCCAGGAAAGACAAATGGAAATCACAACCATTAAAGACTGAGTTTGACCCTATGTGATTCATTTTTTAAAAAGTACGCTCAATGTAACTACATATTCACCTATCTTAATAACATATGGTGGGTTTTGCTGTTTGTTTTCTTATTTATTTGTTTGTTTTGTTTTTCCCAAGGGAATAAGTAAAGGAAAAAATGTTATTTTATCTCAAGCTAAAACCAGATTCATCTGCTGTTAGATAAGCATAATTTTAACTTGTAAATCTAGGCATCTACAGTAACTAAAATAACCTTGTAAAGTATTTTGTCCTTCCTTACTTCATGGCTTCCAATTTTATATTTGCTGTTTTGTACTAATTAGTATTGGCCAACAAAATTATACAGATTACATTGACCCCAAATGATAAGTTTTACCCTTACAACTAAAACAACCGCAAATTATTTCAGTAGCAGGCCCGATTATATTTTTCAAGCAAAATCCAAAGGGGCAAATTTTTACAAAGAAATATATTGAACTCTTTAAAAGCCAAAGAACATTTCTTAATTAAAATGTCATTGCTGAAAAATTCAATTATACTTTAATGTTTACTCAGCTGGTTGTATTGACATATAGAGATGTATTTCAACATGACGACAGTGTTGAATGGTCTAGAATTTTAATATGCAGAACTTATTAGTGATTATGAAAAATAACTATGAGGCAGATCAGCAAAGGTTTAAGTAACCTAGGTCATGGGTAAAAATTTTATGTGAGAAGTGTAAAGATTAAAAAAATATAACCTGAGGTTCTTATAATACTTATTATTTCAAAAGAAAAAAGAAACTGATAGGAAGACATGAAAAAAAAGCATACTACATTTATACCTATCAAAATAAATTTGTACATGCATGTAAAGATATTTGAAAACTAACCCTGTTTGTATAGATAAAGTGTTCATTGAGAGAGAAGAGTACGTTTGATAACAAGGTAACCCCAGCAACCTGAGCCTTCAGGAAGAACAAGGCTGGTTTATCCACAAGTGAAGCATGAAATGGAGGTGGGAGTGTTCTCATGGTCAGGTGTAATGCAGATAATCAGGACCAGATATTCATATGCTGTTCTGGATCCTCGTCCTCAGTCCCAGGAGGATAGATGCACAGAGGAGTCTCCCAGGAAATAGAACGATGCCTATTACTAGCTAGTATTTTGTGAGGTCTTCTCCACTGGTCTTTTTTTTCTAATATATATTTCCATGTTTCCCACTTTGCCTTTCTAAAATTGGAGAGGCCATATGATTCAGGCCAATGGTTCTCAAATTGGGCTGTACATTGAAATTGCCTGGGCAGATTTAAAAGCTACTGATGCCTGGACTACACCTCCAGATATCCTGTTTAATTGATCTGGGTTTATGGCCTGGGCATCAGTTAAAATCTCCCCAGATGATTGTAATAGATAGCCAAGGGTAAGGACAACTGAAAAGGCCGGGAGTAATAGAACAGCTGCAAAGAATAGAGTGACAGAAAGAGCACAGCAATCTGGAAGGATAGTCAAGAGACAGACAAAAAAAAAGATCTGGTAAATGATAGCAAGCTATAGGAAAGGGCTTTTTATCATTTCTTTGCTGAACCACAATCCACTTCCCACTAGTTCTGATTATTAAATCTGTTTTTTAACTCCGATTTTAAGTGGGCAGTAGACAATTTTGCCACAATCAGATTTCTCTAGAGGTAGGAGGGTTTGCTTATGGCCTATTTGCTTTAATTCAAGGAAACAAGTACTCAAACCACTTTATTATTATCATTCTCTTCAAAAAAAAAATCAGGCTTGGTTAATACAAATAAAAAGAGAAAATCCTATCCTTTGAAAGAGTGTCTTTAATAATTTCTGTAGGCAGTCAGGTTTCCTCAGAACAAACGTTTTAAAACTTTTTAACAGTGTATCAAATAAAAACTGACTTTTATGAGCAAGAAATGCCTCCACACTCAGGAAACATGATTAGAGGAAGGGACTCTGCATGGGTTAATAGGCTTGGGTGGCTGAGAACTAAACTCAACTCTAACGGGCCTCAACAATGAAGATGTATTGGTTATATAAAACAGAAAATCTAAAGGTAAAAGAGGTTCTACAGCTTGGTCAGGATTCCAACTTAGTTTCTCTTCAGTCCTCTATTTTGTCTTCTCTTTCGTGTTGGCCTTGTCCTCAGGCTACTTCTCTAATGGCATCAAAATGGCAACCAGAAACTACAGGATCCCCTGTATAAATCTCTTTGGTTGGTCTTTTGCATTTGTAACGAGAAGAAATCTGATTTTCTGGCTGTGCTCTTGCAAGAGTTGGAAAGAAACCGATATTTTTACTTCATTTCCTAGCAAACAGCTGACAGAATTTTATTATCCCAAACTGGATGTTATGCCCATCCTTTCACCATGGCTGATGGAATGAAATGTCCAGAATGGCTTGAGAAAGTCAGAGCCTGGTCCTGTACTGGGGAGTAGGGGCTAGCCTTTCTAGAATCATGAGTCCTCAGATGTAAAAATATATGGAGAGAGAAAGAAATGGGGCTAGGTGATAAACATACGTGCAACACCAACTTCTAACAGGAAACCCACAAGGAAACCAATGTAACTAGGTTCCGATTTAAATTCTGCCAACTGGTTTTGTGTCCTTTGTTGAATAAGTTACTTACATTATTAAAGTGAGTGTGTTTGACAAAGCGATCTTATTTTTGGGATCCTGTTCAAACCTAAAATCCCTTAACTTTATAACTCTAAAATATCTTGCAACTGAACTGCTGGTTTGCAGACCTGTTTTTTAAAAGCATTTAAAGGAATAGATCTGATTTATGGTCTTGGTCAAAATTGTCAAAGGAAATTAAGGAATGCTTTCGCTTTTCTTCAGTAACATGGGACCCTCTGTTCTCTTTAGCATCTACTGGTGGAGCCGACTCCTCGTTTCTCTTCTACTGCTTCCCTTGGTGACTGATAAATCAGAGCAATTGCTAAGACTTGTAGAAGAATGGATTTTCCTGTATTTGTTTTAAGACTTCCTAGAATGGTTCATTTTGGTACCACAATTCTGTTGTGCTCGCAAAATGTTATGTGACACTGCTAAGGTAAATTTATTGAGGCTCTCAATTTTAATTAGTTTTTTTCTCATATTTTCTCTGAAAAGTTAATCCTCTTTTAATGAAATTGTAAAATATAAGCAAATCTTACATGACACTTTTATCACCTGCTCATTTGAGATCAAAAGTCTAACTGGACTGCCTTCTAAAATTATACCAAATTTTAAGTGCATATTAAAATGGTAATTTTTATCTTGGATCAATGCTTGAGCTTTAATTTATTTGAGCAAAATAAAAAATGTAGATGATGGTTTAGTGCTGTATTTCAACATGTTTTATGATAGTAAGATATTATTATAGTGATTTTATCACTGTTTGAAGTATAGTAGGAAGCAGATTCTTAACTTGAAAACTTAATACCTTTGTCTAAACTTTCCATCAGAAAAGAATCTGCCAAACAACTTCTCTGTGATGAAAAAGAGAGATACTTTCATATTGCAACTAAGTTTTATGATGTAAAATAGTGCCTGCTGTTACATTTCTGGTGATTGTAAAAAGCCAGTGCATGTGTGAGTTTGCCGGTTTAATAGTGTTATTCCTTTAGCTTGGTGATAAAGAAAATATTTGTACCCTAATCTTTCTTCTGAATTTTTCAACCATATCTCTTACATTGAAGACCCGAAATGACCTTTTTGGATCTAAGAACAGCACTGTTATTCTCCATTTAATTGGGACACCCCAATTCATATTGTTTTAGCTTTCTTCTTTATTTATGATCAAAGTATAGGCTCACTTTGTAGCATTATGCTGACAATTTACGACCAGCTCATAAATGCTCCTAGTCTTGTGATTTATGGTGGGCCTCCTACTTTCTGTCCATGACCTCTTTCTCCCAGGTCCCCAGTGATTGCTCATCTCAGGCAGTCAGTTGAAATTCATTAGCTGAGGTACCTGTTGAAAAAGGAAAGCAAGTATTTAAACAATGTCCACACTATCTTCAGGGTCTTGATGCCAGAATTTGAAAAGAGTGGATGATCACTGTTTGGCCTGAACACTGCTTGGAACATCACTTTGTTGAAAATTCTAGGTAATGCTCACCAGAGGAAAAATAAAAAACAAAACAAGTTTTGGTGATGAAATTCATTGAGAAAGAGCCAGTCGAACTGTCAAGAGAGAAGAACCTTGAGAAGAGAGGCAGCCTCCAAAGGTCAGTCCTCAGCATGCTGTAATCTTTACCATCTGTGTTCTTACTGGTACGATTCTGAGACTGTCACAAGCAGTGTTTTTTTCTGAAAATAACAGACAAGAAAAAAAAAGCTTGCTCCACAGGGAGCCTGGATATACTTAGCTGGATAGAAAACAAAACACTATATGGTATAAAACAAAACACTACATGATATAAACTTAGGATGACCCTTAATTTTCTTTCACCTTGACCTACATGGATCTACAGATAGTTTCAGAAAAGTAGTGCCACAGCAAAGTAAAATAATTTCACCACCAATGGAATGGAATGTGACATTTATAAGGTAGAACACCAGGCAGCTCGAATCAACGTAAGCACTGTCCATCGTCAGACTCTGTTCTTTGATGAAAGTTGACAAGACCTTCTCCACTTTTTACTAACAAAAAAAAAATTTTAAATAAGTAGAAAATAGATTTGGGTTCTTAATATCTAAAAGTTTGAAAGATATATTGGAAATCTAGAATGGTGTGATTCTCTACATAGAAATATGTTTCTCCTGTTAGAACAATTAGAGGTTTGATGTTCTATATGCTTTTTAGAAGATTTATAATATACCAAATGTCATTGTTACTAAAAATCATAATTCCATAACTCTCATTTTATGATCTGTAGTATTTTTACACAAATAATAAATGATTGAAAAAATAAATTATATATAATATTTATATATGTTTATATGTAGTGTTTATATACTTGTTTATGTATATGTAAAGATTACATTACTATTATATATTGTTATTTATTAGATAAATTATCAGCACAAACTTGAAGTGATTGTATTAAAATTTTGTGTATTCTGATTAAAGAAATTGTAAAATATTGTTTTATCTCCCACCATTATATATAAAACCAAATATTTTCAATAATGTTCTTGGAATATCAATTTTCATTTTTTTCTAAAAATCCAATTTTTTAAAGATTTTTAACTCTCACTAATTCTTTTTCTGTAGTATTACCACCATCTACATATCATCTCATCTGAAGAGCTCATTTTTTTATGCATATTACTTCATTTACATACACAAACTCAGGAGATTCATGACTACATATGTGATTTTAAAGAACCATGTTGGCCATATACATCTTCCTCATGTATCATAGGTGCTATTTTAACCACGATAAGAGTGGCAGATTTTACAAAGTGTGCTGACATCTAAACTTTATAGATAAAGCTGAAGGTTACTTGATTTGTTTTTCTCTTCTGTGAATTCCTTGCTTTGTTTTAGAAACACAAAATAGAAGGCTTGGTCTCAGTTACATTTGTCACTGCTTCCACAGCCTCCAAGGAAAATAGAACCCATAAAGTCTTAGACATAAAAAATAATAACACTCTCCAAATGCTAGTTAATAAAAGGCTCCACCTCTTTAGGAGAAAGAGATATTTTATTTGTATTCATTAGGGTGACCTAACCACTCACTTGCACGCTTTATTATGCCTCTCCTGTGTGATGTAATTGTGTGAACACAAGAAAATAAAGCATGCAGATCATATTGTTTTCTCTCTCCACATATTTAAAACACAGATATCCCTTGTTTCTCCCTTTCCCCACCTCCCTTTTGGTTTCCTCCTCTTCCCTTTCCTCTCCTGTTTCTTCTCTTCCTCCTCCTTGTTCTGCTCACCAATGACTCCCCTAACGCGTCATTTCATTTTTACATTCTAGAGGCAATCTTGTTGGTTAAAGCCCCCGAGAGATTACAAGAGCGGATTAGGTTTATTTTCTTGTTGCTTTGACATCTTGAGTTACATATTACTTGCCTCTACTAGCTTATGTTGACCTCAAGACCTTTTCTTTTTGGAAGAATGCATTGTTTTATGGCTAATAAATAACCAAGAAATAATCTCAGTTAATGAAAATGTAACTACAGAATGACAATCTGGTTCTAGGAAAAGAGAAATAGAGAAAGAAATAAGCCGTTTACACATAGGGTGCAAAATAAATGTCTCTTTCCCTTACTTTTGGAGAAATAAATCTTACCATTAACAAATGATACTCTCTGAGCCCATTAGATTGAATATTATACATCACTGTCAATCACTTTGTAATCCACAGAGCAATAATTCTCCATAATAACTGCCAACTCTAGTCAATATATTTGCATCATTTTACTTTGGAGGCTTATGAAATGCAAATGAAAATTCTAATAATAATGCTTCTTATTTAATTAGTTCTGCCTGATGGATATTCTCTTTCTTCAGCAAAGCCTTAAAAATGAAAATTCCATTTCCAAGCCTGATATGGCCAATTGCCCATTCTTTGTTAGTATTGCTGGCCAGGCCCATTGCTTTTAAGTTGTTGACCAAGGAGATGAATGTCATAATGTACAAAATGAGACTCTTTCTTGAAAAAAGTTACGCTCTACAGAAATCTTTCATTCTGTATTTTAAACCCAGAAAAAAGCTACACACCTATATCATATTCTTTACTAATTTTTAAAAAAATCTTTGGAAAAAAAGATACTGTGCTTTCATAGAGGTCAGAGCCATCCACTTTGAACATCCTGCTTTATACTGGATGTATGCGCATGTTTGCCCAACATTCCTCATTTGGGGAAGATCCTGCTTTCCCTTATTCCATCATAATTCTATATATGCATATGGTTGACAAGTGACACATTACCCTTCTTTACTCTGAGCACAATTAGAGATAGAGGCCATCCAGTTCCTTGCTTGTAGACCCTAGAATCTGCTCTGCTGCATGGAAAGAATGAGCCGACTCACCAGATTTCTATTTTTTTTTTTTATAATCTTTGGTTCCATGGAGCATGGCTTCAGACCAGTATTGTCAAGGAGGCGTGGACATTGAACTGTACTTTGGAACCTAGGTTTATATCATGAGGATGAAGTGTTCACCAGCAATTGGGAGCAATACGTGTTACACACATGTGATATTAAAAGCCTTTTATAGGACATTCCAGCCTATCTTTATCATTGATGTGACACAGTCTTAAACTAATTTATTTCTTTGGGTTCAGGTAGTGGTATCCTTTGTTTTTTTCTTTTTCTTTTCTAACCCATTTATAACTACAGATTTTACGTAACTCCAACAATATATTTTGCAGAGAAGTGAAGCTGCTCTGGTAGAGCAAACCAGAACCTTTTAATTTAATTTAATTTAATTTAAATTTTATTTTATTTTTTAACCTTTGCTGTGCCTGCACTTTCCCAATCTCTTGTACTGTTGTTATGTGAGTCTCAAGATTATCTTCTGGAAGCATGTCTCCACAGGAAAAAAGCTTAAAAATTACAAAATTATGACATTGGATTCTTGAATGTATAAGAGTCATCTCTTCAGGCTCACTAATTCCAAGTAATATATTCCGATGGCATTGACACTGTCATGGTTCGGATATTCATTTCTTTAATGTAAATATATAGAAATAGGTAGTTGAGAGGGAGGATGAAAAGATAGCTGAAGGCAGGTAAGTGTTAATGAAAGAAAAATGAAAATAGATAGTTGCAGAGTACTGAGTAGAGGTGATGGTCATGCTATAATTAAGAGAAGCCCTGATATGCCAGCAACATAATTGTAGGTCCCTACAGAAAAGAGGTTGGTTTGAAAGAAAGGTAAGAATAACAGACATGAAGTCAAGAGTACATTTCATCTACCTTCCAACTTTGCTGAGGGATAGGTCCTGCACAACCGATTTCTTCCTTGACTTGGTATTTTATAGACACAGCCACTGCTAAAAATAAGGGTGGACCCATTTTGGGCATTAAGAAACTGCTACCCACACCCTTATGTGCTAATTTGTTTCCTGCCAAAACATGTCTTTTGAATCATGTAGGCTTGTGCTAAAGGAAAAAGCAGGCAGCACGTTCAGTGGGATGCAGAGAAATATTCATGAACTCATGGGTCTGTGACTTCCCACAGGAAGTTTTGGTTTCTGCTTTCAAATTAACCTGTCCAAATGCTGCTCAGAGCCCTATAGATTATGGCGATCAATCCAAAATATCCACAGTAATTGCTTTTATAGTTAAGATTCTGAATTCCTATTAGAAAATTCTTAAATTGTTTGCAGAACAATAGGCATACAATATATATCACTGTGCTCAAAACATTTATTGGACTCAGGGGTCTAGATAGGTTGTTCCAGTGTCAGGGAGGGACAAACAAAACAAAACACAAAACCTGTAGTTCACACTTAAACCCTCAAGGTAAATATGCACAAAGAATAGACTATATTTTTCTAAGGCATCTGGGTGTAAACCTTTTTTTCCCCGTCTTTGCCAGAAACCATAGTGTTTATAGGCATGTTTTACTGGAAATCTGCTGCTTCTCACAATGTTTCCTGCACAACTGTCTTAGTAAAACTACATCTGGAAATGACAAGCACACAGTTGTAAATCTGGAAGTCAGTGTGTCGTAATAGCTTGCAGCTACAATATGGCCGTCTTGCTGAATGCCAAAGAGCCTTACAAAGACACAAAGACAGAGGCCAGCTGTAGCTACTGAAATAGATACTATTTTTTGGAGGAAATAAAAGGAGTTTTAAGAGGGTTATAATGTCTATTGTCAAACTGTCAAATGAACCAGGGTAGTATCAAACTTATTGTCTCTTTTACAAATCAAATAAGTTCAGAGACTTTAGCCACCAGATTGGGTAGACCAAGCATGGTTTGTTGGATGGAACAAAAATCGATATAGCCAATAAATTGTAGCTATCTAGAGTTAGACTGGTTCCTAACCATCTAAGGGACCATCTAAGGCAGACATCTCCTTGAATAATGAGCCTCCCTTCTCAAGAGCCACAGGTTGCCATCCTCAAGTAATCAGCTTGAACATCTCATCAGTTCTTGGTCCTGGATGAGCAATGTAATCCAAACAAAGCAATCTATGTGGTAATGCTGAAACTTGCTCCATGTGTCTTCTTTTGAGTCTTTTAAATTAATCTAGAAATCAAAGAATGATTTATCACTATGGTTGGTTCATCAAATCCTATTTTTATATAAAAGCCATGAGTGAGAATGACAGTAATAAATTAAGTAAACACTATTTAGTAATGAAAAAAGTGAAAAAAATTTGGCTACTCCTTATTTGCTTATTATTTATGTAATAATTGAGTATTGAGTATTGGTATAGATACCATGAGCTTTGGTTGTAACATGTAGGTATATGAGTTTTATCTTTTAAAATGGCTTACACTTTCAGTAATGTCTCTAATCCTGTGTTTAAAATGTATATATTTCAAGTAACTATAGTGCCTTGCCTTTCTTATTTATACCTAACTTCTACTCTGTTTCTCGCATACTCTTTTTTTTTTCCTTTCTGTCTCAGAGGAAGAATAAACTCTCTCTCTGTTTTGAGCCATGCTTCCTTTTCTTATTTCCACTATTTCACCTCATTCCACTTCCAAAGGTAATTTGTCTTCCATTATTTCTTTTTTTCTTGTGTATCTTCAGTATTTGAATTTTCTGTTTAAGCCCTTTCTCCTTCTTTCAATCATGCATAAATTTTATCTATATAAAAGTGAAGGTGTTCAAAGGTGCAGATAAAGAAGTGCTGGGGAGGTAATGTACAGCATGATGTCTATTGTTAATGATGCTGTACTGTACATTTGAAAGTTGCCCAGAGTTCTCACTACAAAAATACAATATCTTAGTATGGGTGATGATGTTAACTTATTGTAATTATTTTGAAATATATATTTCAAATAATTTTGTATATCTTAAACTTTTATAATGTAATATGTGTCAATTTTATCTCAATAAAACTGAGGAAAATAATTTTTAAATGACTTTTACGGCCTACTGAATCTGCCAGAATCAGAAGAAAAAAAAAGAGCTTTCAAATAAATGTTCTTGTAAGATCTGTGAGGCATGATGTTAGCGCCAATGTCTGTGGTTTATTGGTTTTCCCAGTATCTAAAAGAATGACCAGCATAGTAGATGCTCAATAAATATTTGTCAAACAAATGAATGAAAACAGTAAATGAGTAAATATATTATAAATGTATGTATACTTGCTGTCTCTACTCCCTCACAATTTACTGGGTGTTTTTCTTTCCCTCATGCCAAATTTCTGAAAAATCACCCTAATTTGCTGATGCTAAGTCATGATTCCAATAGCTTTTCCATCTTCATTTTCTCATTCTCACTATCTGTTTGACACTGTAGACTGCTTCATCACCAGCATCACTTCCTCAACACTCATACATATACACATATACACAAAATATACACATGCACATTTTAATAAATTTTTCTTTCCTCCCCTTCTTGATGGGACATCAGCCAATTCTTATCCAAACTGTTTATGCATCTTTTTCACTGTTTCTCGTTTTTCTCAGAGACACTTTTTTTTTGGTTCCAACTCTTTAGGTGTTGAATTTGGACTTTTCTCACATCACATCTTGGTGATCTAATGGCCTCACTTTCCTGAAAGGGAGGAAAGGGGTGAGGAGGAAGGGAAAAGCAAAGGATGAAAAGGCTTAAGTATGAGTTTGTAGTTGGGGAACACTTTCTAAGAGATCCAACACTTTTCCTGAACCTACTTCCACACTCTATTTGTTTCTCAAATGGTGACCCCTACACAACATTTATTTCTAGGCGCTACATCAGTCCCTTAGTCCTACTAACACAGAATTCTAGAGATGGGACCTCCAGAATCTATATTAAAAAACTAATGCTCCTTAGATGATTCTAATTTACAACCAAGTTTGGGGACCACTGAAATATATAATACTATATAGAGGAGGATAAAATGAAAGGAAAAATGAGGGGTAAAAACTTATGCATTCAAAAGCAATGGCACCTGGGTCATTCACCATGACTGACAATATTTTGTGCAGCCCTCTTCCTTCCCATTACTCAGAGGTACTTATTGTTAATATTTTAATACTTCTACCCAACCCTTTTCCTTCTCTGTCTTCTTAGAGCTAAAATCATAAAATGTATTTTTTTCTACCTTGATTTATTTTCTTCAGCATTTTGTTATAAATATTTCCCATTTAATTAAAAATTGACAAATATAATTTTAATGATTATGTGATACTCTACTAAATGACAATACAATTTATTTAAACATTTTCCTAATTGATAACATTTAAACTATTTCCAAGAATATAAATTTCATATATTTGATTGATGAACATAAAGGAAGACATATGTTTGTATATCCTTAACTGATTTGTTTTCCTGGGACAGATTACTGATGAACTGGTAGATCAAAGAGTATAATTTTATGTCTCTTGACACATGTGACTTGCCTATTTCCAAACCTGACTTTAGATTTTATCTCACTCCAGATTACTGTGATTGTAGGTAGTCAATATTTATTTATGAGAATTGTTAATTAGAGGTAATGGAAATAATGGGAGAAAAAATGTAAAAAAGAGTAATTTTCTAGAAAAGTCTACATTGAGGAGTTGTTTTATCTTTGATTAAATAATGTATAAATTTTAAATAAACATTTCTCACCATAGGGAACATGCTGGTCTTCAGTTTTGCTTTAGAAAAAAATCTTCAGTGTTCTTCCTGCCTACTCTCCATTCTATTTCTTAAATAAGCTTAGACTCACTATTCCCTGTTGTGATGCAATAATCTATGTGATCTGGATAAAGGAGAGACATTCCTTTTTTTTTTTTTTTTTCCTTATTACTTGGTTCACTTTCAGCCGTAACACAAAGCAAGTTATCCATCTGATTGCTAAACATTTTTATGTCCTCAATTCTATTCTGTCCTTCATATTCTGTTTGGCTGCCTAAATTCTCTTATTTCATTCACTCATAAACACTTCAGGATGATACTTGTTGGTTCAGGTTAATAATCTTTTCCAAATGGTAGGTTGAGAATTATATACTCATAGAGTTGTCCAATGTCATCATTCCACAATCTTTTAGTGAAATTTCTCTACACTGTGTCAAAAGGTTGTTGATGGTCTAATATAATCCCCTATCTTTTCTCTCTTCCTAAAACAGAGCTGAGTCCCTCAGCTGAAGCCCTATCTTAGAGTACATCTTCCCTCTGGAGACAGAACTATGGAAGCTCAAAAACAGCCTGACATTGCAATGGTGACTTTCCCTGAGAAGCAGCTTGTTAAACAGAGGTGAGTATTTATGGCTACTTTAACTTGGCTTTTGTGTACCTCTGAGTAGCTGGTGGCAGTGAGATGGGTAGAAACTTAAGAAACTACTCCTTTTATTTTCAGATTGAGAAAAATATCATTTTACAAATGCAATTCTACATCTAGCAATGTTTCTTAGGTAATTAAGCCAGGAATACAATAGTGAGAGTCACTGGCGTTCTGCCGGAGGACTTCACTAGTCTTCCCTGTGACAGACTGCTGGAATGTAAAGCATTTGATTTTTTACAAATGCTTTTACTACGGTTGGAAGCCATGATCTATGTTTCAGGTCAAAGGCAAGAACATGCTTTTCCCTATCTGTTTCCTGTCTCCAAGCGATCAATCATTTATTCCCCAAGAGAATTGTAGTTCTTAGGCATGTGGCCTGTTTTCCATTGGTTTCTATTATCATTTGCTAATTAGATTACAACTTAGTATTTACTTTACTCTATGGCTTTGAGACCTTCCCCTGCAGTGTTTTTCTGTTAGTTTTACAAATGCTGCAGATCATGCCTTCTTGGCCTATTTTCTTAAATTAAGCAAAGTGAGGCACTTCACATTCACATCTGATTATTTGGGGGCAGAAAGGAAAAAGTAAAAATTTAAAATAAAATTAATCTTACTGTATGCTCAGACATGATTCAACTTTAAGAATATGCACTTAAGAAATTGGGGGATTTTGCCATCCCTATACTACCTTAGGTTTTAAAATGCAAGTCTTAGCTTGAATTGATACCTTGTATAAGCTTGATAAAAATTCATTTTTTGACATGGAATGGTTAGTCCCACTGTGATGATTAATTTTATGTGTCAACTTGCTAGGCTGTGGTGACATATTGTGTGATCAAATACTAATCTAGATATTGCTGTAAAACTATTTTTTTTAGATGTGATTAATATTTAAATCAGTGGACTTTGAGTAAAGCAGATTACTCTCCATAATGTGGGTGAGACACATTTAATTAGTTGAAATAGGAATTTCACCTCAAGATTGCAATATAGAAACTTCACCTGACTTTCCAGCTTTTGTACTCAAGACTTCAACTCTTCCTGATTTTCTAGATTGCCCTGCAGATGTTGAACTTGCTAGCCCCCACATTTACAGGAATGAATTCCTTAAAATAAACCTCTGTAACTCTATATGTACATATCCTATTGGTTCTGTTTCTGTGGAGAATCTGGACTAATACACTCTTCTCCATTCAATTCTTTCTACTGCCCCTTAAGATTCTATTTATCAAGGAAATTTCTTGCAAAATATGACTCCACAGACCAATACAACTCAGTTTTTATATTATTCTGGTATTGATAACTTTTTGTTGTTGAATTAAAAACCACTGCCCTGAGGAACAGTAGGCATCACAAAGGAATAAAAGATAGCCTAGATGCAAAAGGCAAAAAAGAGCATTTCTCAGTAGCCTAGGGGAGACATTCATTATGATAGGATTATTGTCTTTAAACTGTCAAAGACACATTTTCAAAGTAGATGAAAACTTGTTTTCTCAATAGCATTTTGTAAGTTGGCTACAAAAGTTTTCTGTGTGTTTGGGGAAGTGTTATGGAGCGTGTAACAGAATATCCTGTGATACTCTTGTGAGTTTTCCCTTTCATTATGAGAAGACATCTTATTTGGTGAATCTCTGCTCATGTTACTTGCCAGTGCTTCCCAGGACAGGCCCACAAGTACTTGTTTTCACCATTTGACTACCCCTGGGCTCTTAGGAGGAAAAGAACAGGCAGAAAATAGGAAGCTTTCAGACTCAGAGAAAATTTCCATCTAAATGGGCAGTCTAATTTATATGATGAAGACTGGTTTTCAAGGATTGTTTGCAAATTTCTTTCCAGGAGTCCTAGAGGGATTGATTATTTCTGTCTAACTCTCAAACTCCCATAACTCTTTCTGTCATAGTCTAGAATAACCATTATAGGGTTTATTAATTTCTTGTCTTTTATTAAGCATTTCATTACAAGTGATGTGCAGGGTGAATATGTGTAGGATTAATATAAAAAATACAAACTAGCTGAACAGTAAGACATTTCACATGGCTGAAAACTCTAAGTAACACCAGGAAACAAGAATGTGGTGATCTCTACTTTTGCCAAAATTCCAATTTAGTTGAGAATGGAGGACAAGAGACCAAAAAAACAATGATAGTACCCCAGAACTGTAGAGTTTCCCAGCATGAAGTTCTTTTAGGGCTAAAACTGAAGAGCCCCTGGCAAACAAGACTGAATTAGTTACTCCAAGTATCAGGGAGAAACTAAGAATGGAAAAAATAAAGAGGAAGCATGCAGGTGAGGCTGAATGGAGAGAGAAGACCTCCGGGGGTAGAGAAAATTTTAAGAAATTAAGGATGAGGCAGATTTGCCTAGGCAGGAGGAAGGAGTCGTTCTAAGCAGAAAGCTCAGCAAGAACCAGGAAACAAGGCAAGAAGAAGCCCAATGTGTTCAGAAGACAGCAGGCAGCACTGACTGGTGGGGGAGGATGGGAAGTAAGAGATACTATTGGAAAGGTTGGTTGTGGCCAGATCCAGGAGTTCAGATTTTATTCTGTTAACAATAAGAACCAGGCAGTTCTGAACAAGGTCCTGCGATGATTTGAAAAAGGTTTTAGTTGTAGACTATACAAAATTTGGATAGGAGATAGGACAGACTAGAGTCTGGGAGATGAGGTATTTTACTAATTAAAGTTTGAGAAAATGATAAGATAAATTAGTCTGATTGCAATTGAAACATAAAAGTAAGAACAAATATGTCAAAGAAAAATTGGCCAAATTCTGTAACTGATTAGGAATAGGAGTGAATAAGGAAGACGCCACCAATGATTCCATCAGACTTTCTGGAGTCTGAATTGCTATGAAAATACTGGCAGCCTGGGAGCTCATTCCCTTCCTGGGGAAGTTGATGTCCTCAGCTCTTAAGATGGTATCTTCTGTAGGAGCAGATAAAGAAATTTAGCTTACTGTTGCTAATGCCTTAGATCATTCAGTGACTGGTATTGAGTGCAGGTTTGTTTTGAGTATATATCACTGGTTGACAAACTAAATTTTTATTTTTAGATGACTCGAGCCAGGGTAGCAAAATATTAAAATCAGGCTTTGAAAAGGGCAGCAACAATCTGGGCTTCAAGCTTTCTTTCTAGGTGGTCCTTGAAATGTCAGTCATGCTGAAATGATCCTCATTTTTTCCATTTAACCTTTGCATGGCCAGTGTCTCATTGGAATGGAAAAGAAATCACATAAACTATCAAGGGGAGAGTAATATTTCAAGATATCTTGCCACATACTCAGGTTTCAGGTTATGGTTGTCTGAGCATTTCACACACCCCACTCTACTCACCCCACTCCATGCACATGAAATTATTTTAAAATTATAAACCTTGAAACCCTGAGAACCTCACTCACCTCATCTATAGAATGTAATTAAGCATTATACCTGTGAGGATTCATAGGTACATGAAGATTCCAAAAGGAAATATCTGTAGAGCATCTGGCTTGTCATAGGTGATTAGCAATGGTGGCCATTACTATCACTGTGAAGACACAAGCTCAGGGAAAAATGAAATTAAGAGCAAAGGGACTCTGCCGTCTATTTCAGGAAATAAGGTTATAAAAACAAGAAGGATTAGACCTACTCAGTATGTCTTTGGGTCTTATGGAGCTCTAAGTTCTAGCTAAGTGTAATCTGATTAATCTTCCCTATACTTATGGAGGCGTCATGCCCTAAATCATAGCATAAGCTATTGGATCATTAGCTACTAGGATCCTCACCACTTTTGTGACTCAGACACCTATCTCCTAGATGGCTTTACCACTCGAAAGTTATGAGTCCCTGGTATTTATGGTTTTTAAAGCACTTTTGGATGCTGGAGGATTAAACGCATTGTAAGAATATCTATATCGCAGTAATAATATCATGGTTTATTCTTGCAATGTTAAATACCTCAATGTACAGGATATTCAATATAATCTAATGCAAACAAATCTTTAAGCTATCTTTCTTGTTAACTAAAAATGACACAAATTTAAATTAACAGCTGATTTAGCAATAAAGCTGCTAAAAGATAGGATTCATTGTGCATTAAGCTCTAGGTTTTTTATTTAGGTTGGAAGTGATTATGTGATAATAGGATAAATGCTTTGCTAAGTGTATAAAAACTAAAATACTCTGTATATCATAAAGGCACATTACATTTGCAGGGCATTAATTTACTTCATTATGCAATAAAAATTTCTTTTTAAAGTGTAATCTCAAGGAAAAATTACTATGCTGAATAGAACTCAAGATATGTTCACCCTGGGTAAAAATCAGCATTAGGTGTAAGTTCCATGTCATTGAAATGGCTTTTTCTTTACCTTAAAAAAAAAAAAGAAAAAGATTCTAGAGAAATCTAAATACACCTTGGCAAAGCACCAAACATTCTATTCTACTCAAGAATTTTTTCTCAGAAAAATTATGCTTAATCCCTAATACTTACTGATGATAAATTAATCATCATTGTTTTTGAACATGGGTACTGCTAAATGTTAGAATAGTTTATCACTATTTTGAGGAAATAAATAGTTAAAATTTAGTAATGACTACTAAATTAGTGATCAAAAAAACAAACAAACAACAAAAAATCTGTGGTACTGCTTGGGTTAAAATGTGACACTTTTTTATTGTTTGACTGAAGAAGATATGTTCTATATGGTCTTTGTTAAATGGCCATGGAAGTAACCAGAAACATAATCTATTAGGCTGTCCAAGTCAAAAGCCAAAGAGTTAGCTCATTCCTCTTTTTTTACTTCCTTGACTCTTCCCACATCTAATCTATCATTTATTGTTAAACTTCCAAACTACATCTCAAACTCATCCACCTTTTTCTATCTTTTCCAAAATTGCAGTCCAAACCACCAACATCTCTTGCTGGAACTCTTCATTTGCTTCTTCCTGGGTGCCCAGCTTTTTCTCCTGCCCCATTAAAGTCTATTCTCCACATAGCAGCCAGAGAGATACATATATATTTAAATGTAAATCCTGTCATACCACTCCACCAATCAAGACTCCAGTGACGGTGTAATACATTGGGGGAAAAAAATGTCTGTCATTTTTTGGGCCACCTCTTTCTCTATTCTGGCCTCATACCACTCTCTTCCCTTTTCACGATGATGTAGGCTTGTTAGCCTACTTCCATTTTTTCAAATTCTCTGAAGTTGTTCCCAATTTAGGGTCATACACATGCTATTCATTCCCCTGAAATGTTTCTTCAAAATTCTTCAAGGTAGGTTTTCTCTCATAAATCATATCTTACCTTCTCAGAAATGTCTTCTCTAACCACCTGATGAGTTGTGATCATTCCTACTTTATATTCTATTATTTTCTTTGAATCACTTATCCCTCTCTGAAATAACTTGTACCTTGGTTGGTTGGTTTGTCTTTCAGTTCTGTGGGCCAGAATCTCTGTAGGACTGACTAGTGATTGGGTCTGTCTTGTCACTGTTGTATCATCTGAGCCAGCACAGTATCTGGCACTCATTGAGCACCAGTAAATTTTAACTGGATATGTTCATTGACTAAAGTGCACAGTGCTGGCTGCTTAAAAGGACTTTCTGGCCTGCCCCAAATTGAAATATAAAAGGACAAGTATCCAACTTATTTGCATCATCTTAACAGCTTTCATCAAAGACCATTTTCAAAGAAGCAAATTCATTTAGAAATGATTGGGTTGTTAAGGCCTTTGAACCATCTCTAGAGGCTCATGATTGCCTGATGACATTTCCTGCACTTTTTGAAAAGAGTTCTTAATGTTACTACATTCTCTCGTGGACTATTTCAGAATTTGTGTTGCTACTTGCCATTTTTATTTTCACACCATAAAGTACATAAATCAAAAATGATATTGCTATCATGAATGATAGACATTTTATCAATTCTTATTTCCAGCATCAAAAATAATGTTTGGACTATTCCCCTAGGCATGTAGTCAATTCTCTTGATAAATTAATGACTGCCTTGGCCTCTGACAGAATAAATGAAACTCTTCTTAATCTCTGCAATTAATGAAATGAGCTCCTACATATGTTTGCTTCAGGATGCTAGCAAGACAGGCATCATACTGCCAGAAACATAGATTCCAATAGGGAGTTAACCTTAATTACTTACAGCCAAATCCTCTCAGTTTGCCTTAAACTGTTTAAATAATGCTGAAATGAAGTTGAGAACTCATATAAGGAAGTAGATGGAGGAAAGTGTGGCCTTAAGGAAAAATGACATAAAGAAATTAAAAAAGCAAAACACAAAACAGCAACACATTTCAGTTTAGTTTTCAATAGGATTAAGTAAAAGAACATATTTTGGAATCAATATACACATTTCCACTTATCTTCATTGGGAATCCCCTTGAGATACTGTTTTATCTAGGTTTCAGTTGGCATTTTCTCCTGTCCCTTTTTTAAAAAAAATTTACTATTACTTCATCTGGGATGTACCTCCAAAGGTCAGCCTTCTCTCTGGAATGATCCACAAATTTTTTAAATGTCAGGGATCAATGGCTGAGGATGGGCAGAAGTAGAGGAAGTATATAGATGCATAAGGGAATTGTCAGCTAGACAGGGACATGGAAGAATAGAGAAGGCAAGCTCAAGGAGATGGAGTGAAGTGAAAAGTGCAGAATATAAGCATGGTGACATCGGGGGTCAGAGGAAGCCACAGCCTGACCCAGAGTCAAGCAGGGCTGTCTTTTATGCCTGGAGGAGATGGAGGCCTGTGAGATGTAGATCACAACTTAAAAAAAAAGAAAATGGCAGAATGCAAGACAGTAAAGCCAGCTGCTGCAGAGAATGGGCAGGCCTGGATATTTCCTACCAAGGTACATTCAGAGTATACTTATTTCTAAGGCTCACTCATGGCCTCCATGAAGTCAGGGTGATCAAAAGAAAGTTAGAAAGTGCCTAAAAGAAATATAACATAATTATCATTCCTCTTCTCTTATGTTTGGTTCTTCTCCAAAATTTCTTTCCTAAGGAATCTTCTAAGTATCTTTATGCTTTTAATATCTAACTGACATTTTCACTTTCCTACTCCTTTTCTCACTGTTTCTCTGAGTACTTCCCCAAATTGTTCTCCATCCACACTATTGGATGAATGGTCAATAACTTAGTATTTTAAGTATTAACCATCATCAGACCCTTAAATTGAAAAGATGAGAGAGTGAAAATCAAATGGACAATATTAATACACTTTACTTGATTTTGTTTACAAATACAACGGTTATTTTCAAAAGATCCATGTTTAGCCAGTGTGAACTTTGAGTCTGCAGAGGAAAACAGGCAAGGATTGTGCATTTTTCTTTTTTAGATCAAATGAAATAATCAAATCTCCATCCTTATAGAGAGAAGAGATAGTCGAATTTAGACATCACTACTCCTGTATCCATTCCCTTGATCTCCTGGTCAATTTAGATGAGAAAACAGGATATTTATGTGATGCTCAGAAAGCAGGGGAATGGATGCCTCTCCTGGTGTCTGCCTTGTCCAGGCCTACACAGGCTCCTTGACAGCAGATAGATGCACTACTTCCTAGCCAAATATAAGGCCAAGAAATCTTTGCTAAATCCCTGCTACCTTCCTGCCACTCCCTGGAATATAGCAATGGAATAATGGGAAAAGGGAAAGATCCAGTCTGGGTATCTCTGGGAGAAATATCTCCATCTGTTCTCTTTTCTTTTCAGAAGTATTCCTAGTCAGCCTCTCATCATCCTCAAAATTCCTCAAGAAATCTCACAAATAAATTCCTTTTCTATTTCTTTGTTACTACCAAAGTCATGATATAACACCAATCATAAGTTATTATAGGGATCATGCACTAGCTATTGAAAAGGTCTTCTCAGTTCGTCGGGTCTTGTTTTCAGTACAAGCTGTCTGCTCTGCTCTAGACATCTGCTGGGACCCAGCTGGCCCACCAGGCACAGGAAGCTGCTTGGCAAAGAAGATAGAATACCCTCAGCCAAAGCCCAACTAGGGAACAGGCTGCCATGTGCCACTGCAGAGGACCCAAGAGATGGTGCTGTTTTAAACTTTGATAACTTAATTTTGGCTAGTTTGTTTGTGGACAACTCTGTTCCACTTCAGTTTCTCTGACAATCAGCAGAGCAGTCCATGTCAATCTTTTTTTTCTTTTTTTTCTTTATTCTATCAGCCTCTCTCCCAACAACATACACACACACAGGTATAATTTTTTGCCTACCCAAAGCTGTAGGATACGGAAATGTTCTCCTGATTATATGTACGTGTACATGTATATGTATATATGCCTCTGTATGTGTATATGCATATTACACACACACACACACACACACACACACACACACACGTACAACATTGATACGGGCTGCTTGAAACTTCCTCCTCTACAACCTCTGCAAACACCATTTAGGTGGCTACTCCATAGCATGGAACCTGACGCTGCCACTTAATAAGCCAAATTATTTTTCTTTTCTAGAAATGATTTGGAATATGTGGCATTGACTTGACTTCTCTCTTTAGATTTGTTCTTAATAGAGCACAAAATTATTTCTTGAAGAATGTCATCTATTTCACCCAAAAGTAACCCTCATATTCTAATAACCAGTGAAAGTATTAGAAGAAATGCCTTATGGTTTTTATATCTATTTTTAATAGAACCCTAGCACTATCTTGGAAGAGGGGGTATAGTGCAATCCATTCTGAAAATGACTATACTGGGTACTGGTAGGCAGTATTAGTCTGTAAGAATTTGTAACGTGGTCTTTTATTTGGGGCTCCATTTGGATATTTCAGCCTTTTACAAAGTCAGTGAGGTGGTTGGAAGTTTGGTAGAAGCTTTTCCACTCATTTCACTGTTTTTCCTTCTCCAACTTCTTTTACTAGAGGACAGGTTTATTTTTCACCCCCTTTTCTACCTTGCAGAGAGGTAGACAGGAGTCCCCATTTGAGACACACTGGTCAATGGCAATTTCACAGAGAGTGGGTCACCTGAAAGATACAAAGCAGAATCACATTGAAAGCTGAACTAAGAGCATCATGAGCCACAAGATTCTCAACCTAGGGTGGGTTTCCTCCTCCCATTTGCAATTGTGTTGGAGTGTGTTTTGCTGTTAAAATGACTGAGTGGGCAACAACCAGAAAAGGAAGCACCATTGCAGGTAATTAATTAGTTGATGGAATCCAGGAAGCCCAATGTCCTGCAATCCGTAGGACAGCCACAGACAAGGAAGATCAGTCCAACAGAAAATGCCAGTAGCATCCTCGTTAAGAAAGACTGAGTGTTAAAAGCAAAAGCGAAAACCTTGTGGCTGGAGTTCTACCCCCACTCCATATACATTTTTTTCTTTGACTAAAGAGGACTACTGTGATCCCCAAGCCTTCACATTTTTTCCAGCTGCCCTAAAGCATGGCCCTGGAGCAGCTTGCTTTCTGTGATCCTTGTTTTTCTTTTTATCCCAGGGTTTGGGGTAGAGCCAATGTTAAGAGCCCTGGGATGAGGGTGCTCATGGTTGTCCTTCAATCTGAGCTGCTGGTGGTGACTGTTTCAGTCAGGGAAGACCAGCAAGAGACCAAAGGTCCCACCCACCTTGTGCACATGCAAAAAATGCCTATTGTCTGAAGAGCTATTTCTTAAAAAAAAAAAAAAAATAGGTGAAGTTATACAACATAAAATACTCCCGAGGATTTTATTCACTTTACTGGAAACTCTAGCAGAAATTAGCAAACACTTTCCATTGGTAATTTAGACTTAAATTGATCAATTTATGGGCTGTGCTTGTGGAGAAATGATGCATTTTGCATTTTCCCTTCACATATATGTGTGTTCATGATTTCTTTGGAAATGAATTCATCTGGCATAGTCGCCATCTCCTTCAGATATAGTCTATAAATTTGTTCTTTCTCATTTTAGTATAAACTTCTAAAATAGTAGAAAAAAAAACATTAGGCTATACTTTGATAAATCTAACTCTTAAAAAAAAATAGACTCTATGGCTTTAAAATCCATTTATTATAATCCTTAGATATGTTTGAACTATTCTTCCACCTCCTACTGGAATCTTACATGTTTATGAATAATTCTGTTGTTTTAGCACTTATGAAGATAAACAGGTAAGCAACACATTTTATTTTATTTATTTATTTATTTATTTTGCCTGAACAGGAAGAGATATTAAAAAAACTGGCCTCCAAATGAGGTTCAAGCTCATTGCCTCACAGGAACCTGTAGTTAGCAAGCCATGCTATGAATTAAGTCTCAAGGGGTTGGTTCCAGTAAACAGAGCTACCTTGGTTTGTGGGACCCATGCTTCTATACCAAGATGAGATAATTTGTTGTAAATCAGAGTGAAGCCATGAATTAAAGTAGGACTGGCAGCTTATCTCTGATCATTTCCTCACTTGGTCAAAATCAAAGACATTTTCTATCCTCTCGTAATTCCATACTCTGATAACTCTTGCAGAATTAGCTTATTAGAGTTATCCTCCACCTAATTTTCCTCTCTCCATTCAGAAGGCCTTTACAGTGCATCTGCTATAGCATTGAAGAAGGCACAGTCTTGCCTTTGCTTTCTGCATGTTTAACCTGAGCTTATGATCCATTCCTGGGAGGGGTAATTAAACTCACTGATAGCCTGGGCAGCAACTATTCTAGATAATTTTCAATTGATAATAGAGATCAGTCAATGTGTCAGTAAATGATGTGGAGCACTTTGGATCCGGAAATTTAACCTATGGCCTAACTTTTCTTCCTCAAATTGGTGACAGCCACATTTTCATAAGGACAACATTTAAGTGTGCTGCTTGGTGACAAACCTAATTCTTCTTGTGGGCTCTCATACATCCCTGGGATAACCTCACTGTATGCATGGGAATGAGTATATGAATAGCATAGAGTAGCTCTTTGCTCTTGACTCTGTCCTGTTCAACTTAAGGCATGTTTAGAGGTTCTAGGTGATGTCTAATATTTCCAAGGGGAAAGTGGTAAGACCTGACACTGTCATTACCAAAAACATTGAGGGAGAACAGTTTCTATGAGGTCAGAAGTTCTTCAATAAAACCCCATAATTATATCTACTTTTGAAGTCGCGTTGCAACTAAACTTATTATTAACTCATAACTTATTATGGTACTCATTTCATTCTTTCTTATACTAAGGTTATTTTTCTGCCTGATCTTTCCACTTGGATTATAAATTTGTTGAGTATTTTATCATCTCTGTTTTTCCATGACACCTGCTAAAACTAATATAAGTGGCCATGAAATGTGGGCTAAATAAATAAACTAAAAACTTGTCATGTACCTGCCCAGAATTATTATTATCTCAAGAATCTTGAAGGATGATCATTATTAATAATTTAAGGCAGAGGAGTTTCAGGTAGAACAGCTTGTTTTAGTAAATATAAACTTTGTTTAGTTAATCAGCTTTTAAGTAAAATGTGATACAAAATATTTTTATAAACAAGGAGATTTCTTTCCTAAGATGTTCACAACAATTCATAAATATTATTCATGATCAAAATAAATGTGTCTCTGGCCCTAACTAGAATATGAATCTCATTAGAGCAAGTATTACATCTCCTCTAACTAGAAATTAAATTCATATATAATGTTTGTGTATCAGCACTTTACACATGATAGGTGCTCAATAAATGTCTAAATCATTTTTAGAAATTTTTCATATTTTGGCCCTGAAATATATGAAAAATTATTTAACTCGCTTCTTCTCTCACCAATATGATTTTAGACTTTGGGGCCCAGTACATGACATTTAAAGAGATAAATGCAATTGAATTATCCAGGTGTGGCATGCCACCTGTGTGGGGGCAAAATAACCAATAGCTTGTGACCTTGCTAAAATCTTGCCTCTCACCCAGTGTTAGGGTGAGTGCTATGGTTAATACAAGCTTACCTATGAGAACAGCTGGAGCATCATGGCAAACTGCCAGTGATTTGGTGAGTATGGCAAAGCAGGGCTAAGAGAACTAGCCTCATAGCTGAAACCACAATGACCTCAATCACTGTCCAAAATCTGAGACCTGACCTGACACAATCTGACCAGGTAGGCTTAATCTGACCACAAGGACAGGGAAATAGCAGCAGGAATACTTGGACAGCAAAGATAATCCCTTGATTTATAATTGCAAAGATCTCTAGAGGGTCATTTTGGCTGCAATAGGGTCCTGACCTGGGGTTTGGCATTGTTAATGCTTACACAAAGCCTAGGAAGAGGTTGCCAGTAATAGCTAACATTAATCAAAGATTATCTGGCAGTTGGAATGGTGCAAAAGCACAGTTGAAGTAGTAAACTCATCCCAAAAGATGAAGTTCGTAGGGGAAGCTACAGCTCAATGACATAAAGTTACAAAAAGTTGATTCTTAATAAGAGCTAGTTAAATTCTTATTTGTTCAAGGACTGGGCTATGCTGAGATTGCAGGTCTCTGTGCTTAAAGTACATGTAGTCTAGTAACTGTGGCAAGAAAATGTTACCCACTCAGTATTAGGTCTCTAAACTCTGACTGTTCTTTAATTCCTAGTGTGTCATCTCAGCATTGCTCTCACATCCTTAAACCAATTCTTGGTCAGCCGTAGGTATGCTACTTCTAAATCACCAGGCCCACCCACCTATAATCATTTCTCTAAGCAGTCAGCTTCTCAGCTGATTGGTCTACTATAGTCTTCTAAAAGGTCTTGATCACCAAGATATGGTCATTTTCATGACGTGTAGAAAATCAACACACAGAAATGATTTGTGACTTGTCACAGAGAAATTAATCCCAAAGCTGGGAATATACTAAGGCCTCTAAAACTCTCTATCCTGCAATGTTATTTTCTTTTCCATTTCCAGAATGATATTTACCTTCACCATGTTTGAAAAGCTAATACTCATTCTAAACTAGGTCCTCTCATTTCTTTATTTGCTAACTCTAAAGAAACCATCCATAGCTAGCTTCGGGTTAAGTTTCCCTGTCAAAGAGTATAGAGAAGTAATCACAGTATTGATATTTTTAATGAAAGAATCACCAAACCAACCTAATTAAAGATTTATTAAACATAGCAGTAAATCATCTGAAGTACAAAGACAATTTTCTATTTAGAAACTCAAGACACAGCAATTTCCTGGTTAATTTAACATGTAACCAGGATGTAAATTCCCAAAGCACAACCCTGTTTCTCAGACTTTCAAGTACTTTGTACTGATTTTTCACAAGCATTCATTTATAAAGTAATTTTTTTTTTCAAAATTTGCTTTGGAAACCACATAGTTGAGTCAGATTTTAAAATCAGTTTAATGTAGTTCACCTCCATCCTGTTGTATCTTACCAAGTGCATCCTTTGGTCAATTCTTGATTTAGTATCCAAGGGGGAACATCTTACTAAAGTTTCTATTTTTATTTTCTGAAAAAAGCAGCCAAGTATCATTATTCTTCATGAAACCAGAAAACTAAAGTGGTTTTCAAAATTTGGGGTTAAAATATCAGCTGGAATTATGATCAAAATATAAATTTTCAAGCTTTCCAGAAATTCATTTGCTCAAAGATAAGGTTCAAAAACTTGCATTTTAATAAACACACACTAGCAATGTTTTTTAATTGTTTTAATTTTTTTTGCATGGGTCCACAGACTACATTTCGAAATATTTATTCATTATAAAATTAATGATATATTAAATACTCTCCAATCCTCCATGTCCCTACCCTTCTCAATTTATGATATTAACCTAGGTTGGATGGTCTCATGTAATAACAATTTCAAGGACCAGAAGGTTTTCCAACTCTACCTACTACTTTGTAATTTATCTTACAGAGTTAAATAACAGCAACAACATCTTGAAAATACATCATCTTAAGTTTATTCCTCCCTACTCAGAAAAAAAGTCCAGAACCTGTATGTATGAAACCTAATCTCCTTAATCATGTGCTTCTCTTGACTTACGGTTTTTATTTACTACTTTTCTATGTCCCTACAGAATTGATTACTGGGTGAACCATTTCCGGCTGTCTCCTAAAGTTGATTTCTGTGTGCTTTATAGATTTGGACAGGCCCATCAGTAGTCCCAAAGATATTATTATATAAGTGGCTGCATAACATTTAAAGTTAACAGGAATGTGAGAAAAAGTCCCACAGGGTACACGGTTTTCATTTTTTCCAAAAACAGAGTATCGATGTAAACAAAACATTAGTAAAGCATCTATTGTTCAGCATGATATCATTAAAAAATTATGGAGAGCAGATTTTTAGTTTGAGGTTTTCTGTTTTTGAACATGCAACAGAGATAGACGCAAATTAAACCAATTTGTTTTTAGAGCCCGACAATATTTAATATGAGGAGCTGACTAAATAGTGTCCCAAAGAGTGCTCTCCAGCCTGTAATTTCTCTCTGGTGAAAGTGCCTGTTCTCAAAACAGGAACCTGGGTCAGTCTTTAGAAACTGAGCTGAACTCCAAGCCCATCTCCAGGGCAGAGGCTAGGCCTGGCTCAGAGCATCTGAACCTCAGGTTCATTACAAAACTCAGATAACACTTGCAATGGGGTCCATTTTAGCTCTGCTTTAGACCAACGAACACCCAGTTCTGGAGTCATTCCACACCTACTACTGGCACCAGGTGGCCTGGGACTCTCTAAGGCTTGAAGTCATGATTCTGAGGGAACTGCTTGGCTAGCTACATTATCCATGCATCTTCAAAACAAGGCACCATTCCAAAGAACCCATGGAATGATCCATTGGCAGGCTTTCCTAGGTTCTAAGCAAATTTTTCTCAAATTCAAAGAGAGTTTTAGGATGGCCAAGACCCCAGGACTTTGAGCTGCTAATGAATGTGCCCTTTGCCCAGAACAGGTTAGTGGTACCTATAAACTGTTCACGTGCTATTTCAACTACCCATCACCAAAAACTGCAGATCTGCAGGACCTCAGAGAATACTAAATCCAAGAATAACCCATTGCTTTTCAATCTGGCAGATACACATGTGAAGGATTAATGGTGGTATGCCAGGGAGCTCTGTAAGTTCATAGGACCTAAGTGTGATATGTTTTTCTTCAACCCCAAATTTGTCTAAAAATTGTAAAGGAAAATTTTATTTTTATATTAACCTCCAAGTACTATGGTATGGGGCACAACATTTGACTAGATTCTGCAGCAAATATATAATTCCATAGAAAATTATTGCTTATATTGGCCTCTTGGAGCTCTGCCTCTTAAACTTCTTAGAAAATGTGTTTACTATCACTGTCATTTAGAGCGTATGTTTAGAAATATTGCGAAGCACTGTGCCAATCTTCTCATTCTGCTGACGAGGAAACTGGGGCCAGAGAGAGTAAATCATTTATCAAAGTCAACAATGAGCCAGTGTTAGAACTAGCTGTGGTACTCCTGCATGGGCCCCACTTTTCCGATCACTTATTCGATCTCCCCAATATACCCTAAACCACATCAAGAGTGAGTCATCAGATTTTTTTAAGGCTTAAAATGCAAATAATCCCAATAAAGATATAAAACATTATTATTTGGGGTATAGATGTTTGACATGTCTCATTCATGTCTGTAACATTTTATAAGGGAAAAGCAGAACATGATAGGGCTTTGGGAGTGCACATGATTGCTTTCTTAAGTGTCTGTGCATTTGTGTGCACACTTTGCATGTGTGATTATATAAATGTTTATGGGTCTAAGTGACTGAGTTAGTCTGTGGACATGCAGCTGAGTGGGAGAAATACAGCACACCATAGGGAGATAACGAAAGAAACACATTCCTATTTTGCTGTTTTACACAATATAATAGTAGTTGATATAACCCAAGTGTTGCTTGTCTACCCTCAGCCTTTTCCTTGGAAAAATCATTACTTCTTGAGTATTTCCATCACTCGTGTGAAAATATCACTAAACGTCTTTCCACTTGCAGCTGCTCGAAGCAATGGATTATGCCTTTGAACTTGCCAGTAAACTTCACAGTACCGGCATAAATATCAGACTTGTCAAACTTGCTTTCCAAGGAAGCCCTATAATGAAAAGCTTATCTGTGGGGGGTAAGTTAATGCCCAAACTTTGCCTCAGAGTCAGATCCTGAGAAAATTGTGGTTGTAGAGAGCTTCCTTCCTGCTCTTGGGGGTCATCTCTGGCCAGGCCCGGGGCTGGCACTCTCCTGGCTTCTATAAAGCTGGGTACTCTCACCGTAAGCTCTGTGCCTCCCTCTGCTTTACCCACTTCCTTCCCTCTGAATAGGCATATCCGAAGATCAAAGAGGTCTGCATGCCAGAGCTACCGCTAAAAGAAGGGGTAAGAGTTGGTGAGGGTGTGATGGAATTTTAGCCAGGGACCTATGGGGTGCCTAACACTGCTACATAAACTATGCAAAATGAATAAATAAATAAATACTTAGCCTGCTCTTTAACAGGCCTCTGGTGGCGGTCTTATGGGGCGGGGGGCGGGGGGTGGGCAAGCGAAATTTCTCAAATCTGAACTGCAATGAGATAGCTAGCAGTTGTCCTCTTTCTGAGAATGAGACCCTGAAAGAAAGTCTGAATTTTAATAGCCAAATCACCTCTTAGTGTCATATTTCAGAGGGTCTAAGAGTACTTTTTTTTAAAAAGAGGTGTTAGAACAGAATGTTGTTCATACTAGTAATAAGAATGGCTTTGGAGTAATCGCCTTACAGATCTAGTTCTTGCAAACATTCATATCTAAACCTCGTTTTCACAAGGAAATTCTTAGCTGTCTCCAGCTAGGTGCCAGTCATTTGGGTCACATTGAGAATCCTCTGTGGGAAAGTCAGGAGCTTTTTGTTTTCCCCTTAGGTAGTTGAGGAATGATGGCTAATGAGAACCTTCTGGTTTCTTTAGACACCTAACGCGTTTCCACAGTATGCCCCAGAGAAAGGCTGTGGGTTTAAGGCACTCTATGGTGCTAGACAAAAGGATAAACTCCATGAACAATCTCTGATAATCAGGCCAGCCCCTCTGAACAAATGTTTCTACCTAGACTCACTAATAAAGACACCAGACCTGTTGTTTCTTTTTCGTTTTCTTTAAAAAAAGAAAAACACTTCTAGATCTATGGCCAGCTGTATTGTAGTTAAATTTCAAAATACTCATTTGGCAGCTTTGTACAGTGGTACTATAATGTTTATAAAGCCCCTGGTGCTAGTTTGAAAGTGACACGCACAGATATGCACTTTAAAGGGGGCGTAAAATGAACAAAATGCATTACCAAATGCAATACCCAGTATTAACCACATTCTTATGAGTTTTGTATTTGATCCAATAAACCAGTGGTGCCAGATGTAAAATTAGCCTGTAAAACTTGCCCTCCTCTTTAACCATCCACTGTTACTACTCTCAAATACCTATGTACAAAGGTGGCATCTTTCTTAAAACAAAAAAAGTGTATAAAACATACCACATACAGCACACATGTATTTATTACATACCACATATGGGAATATATGTAACATATACAACCTATTGCACTATATGAAATACTTAGTAGTTATAACAATTTCAATTATTGATGGAATTAAATGAGTTTTTTCAGTTCCAATTCGACTCACCTCATGGCAGAATGTGCACAGAAGCCAGGCCTGGCTAAGTGGGTCATGTGGTCTCCACTGCCCACAGGTGTTTGGTCAGGATGGCCATGTGAACCAAACCAGAGCCTTGAGATGTCATACAGGCTTCTATTAGAGTCTTTGAGAAAGAAGACACTTGCCTCATGAAACTTGACTTTCTGAGGATATTTGCTTATGGCTCACATCTTCAAAACAGAGGCTGCCCAAGCATGGAGCTGACTCAGAAGAAGATGGAATTAAAAACAGAGAGAAGCTAATCCCTGAGGGCATTACTTGAGCAGCTGGCTCCAGGTGTGTGGAAACCGGTTCTTTCTTGAAAGATTCCGGAGTGAGTTGACAAATTCCTTTCTTTGCCTAAGTCATTTGGAATTAGATTTTCTCTCTTGCAACTGGAAGAATACTGACAAATTCATCTTTATTTAGTAGGTTTTAGTTCATTTCTCTTAATAATCTATGAGGTAAATATTACTATCTTCATTTAACAGATTAAAGCTCTAAGACTCAGATAAAAACAACTAAGTTAACTAAATTGCTCAAGACCACACAAGTAGTAAGTCATAGGAGCAAAATCTAAGTCTAAAACCTAAGTTTTTAAAATACAAACTCAAGGTTTTTAATGTTTTCAAATATAAATATTTTTGGAAAAAGTACTAATTTAAGCATCTTATAAATTTAAATTTAATAAATGAAAGACATAAGTATACGTTTAGTGGAAAAAACAAAAATGAGATTCAAACCAAGGTGAACCCAAAAGAAGGCTGCTGCATATCTGTAACTGACTAGCAACCCTGGGAAAAAGGACATTGTAAGAGCTGACATTCATTGAGGGAACATCTAGGAATTGGGTTCATTTTCTCCCAAACATCATAAGGTGGATACTATTATTATCTGCACTACATAGTTGAAAAAAACTGAAGCATAGAGTCCATATCACATCTAATACCATGTTCAGTTTTCCAGCTCCTAGATGTAGGCAGACCTCCACATTTGTTTTTCATCTTAATGTATATGCAAAAACGGTAGATGAGTTCTTACATATAATGTAATACCTGTGCTAACAAATACTCGTTAATCGTTCCTCTATAATCCTACAATTTCAAGAAGGTATTTTGATAAAATATGTCATCAAACAAATAATTCATGTTTGATACTTGATTTTAAGAGAAACTTGCTATTGTGTAGAAATGTATTATAAACAATTATTTTCCACTGAGATATTTGGATGGGTAGCAATTCCAATTATAAAGTGCTCACCACTAAGAAGCTTTGTTTGGCATCATCTGATGTCCTAGGATCTTCATATTTTAGGAAAGAAGTGGGAAATCTATCAGACCTTTCTTGCAGCTTAACTGCCAGAGATAATACTGGAAGTCGTTTGCTAATCACAGACTCTGTGCTACAGAATCCGAGGTACTCAATAGAGTTTTCAGTATTTATTTAACATCATTCTTGAGAAATTAGGTAAGTTCTGAAAATATGAGACAAAAGTGGAATATGGGAAGGAGTAGCCATAGCTGACATATCTGTACTAGTAATCTCCAAGGTTTATTGATAGGGGAAGGGGTAAAAGTTATTATCTAAAATACTTCCCTCTAAGCAACATGGATTTGAGTGGTCCTGCTCTTGATCCATTTCCAGTGGGCTATGGCTTGTAGGCAGCTACAAAGAGAGCTTTTTCTAAGCAGATCTTTAGATAGTCTTGTATGACCTTACCCTAATTTCTCAGAAAAACTGGGCTGATTTTTTCTTTGTAAGAAGGCAGACAACATTGTAAAGGAGAATAAGAGAGTTGCTAAAGAAATGAAGAAAATGTAATTCTTTCTAAACCTTGCCATAAGCTTGCCTCCAGGTACTAAGAATAATATTACATTATAGGTGCCTGATGCTTTCAGGTCTTTTATGTAAAAATAGCACTTTTAGAGGAGCTTTTATAATGGTCATTTTAACCTGCTGTAAGAGTCCTTTTATATCAGGCCTCAGCTCTCTGACCACAGCTTCCCTGGACATGACAAAAAACAAAATATGAAACAAAGCAAAAAAACTCTCCAACCTATGAAAATTCTTGTAAGTGCATTTTTAATGGAGTCTTCTGCTTATGAGGCATGCGTAAGCAAGACATGACGGAACATCGACTAAGACTTTTTTAAATATCTCATTTAATTTTTCTGTGACAGGATGGAGTCAGTCTTTCAAAAGAATTCTTACCTCAGAAATAGAAATGAACTTCTCTAGGAGACTCTTTAAAAACTTAGAACAACAACCTAGACTCCCATTTATTTTTATTTTGGCCCTAAGAGATTTTTTAAAATATATAAAGTTACATTTATTTCTCCCTTTCATTAATAGCTGAGGTGAAAAAAAAAAGAAAAAAGAGAAAAAATAAGCAAATTTGTAATTGAATCTAAATAAAAGCATTATTCTCTAAAATAGTTTAAATAAAATTTAATATGCCTAAAATATAATTTATTCTTTAAAAAAATTTCTTGTCACTTACCAGGAAAATATCTTACTATATAAAGCAGATTTCAGATATTACTTAAATCAGATTTTATTTTGGTTTCTATTTTCTCCTCAAATGGAAGTATTAACTAACCGTGTGGAAGAAAAAAATATACTTTTTTTTGGCCATCAAACCTTGATATTTGGTAGCTACACGCTAATGTAAATACTTCACAAACTATAATATAGAATGGAACTCCGAAACAACGACGAAAAAATAGGCATAACTATTCCTATACTACACCTATGTAAGGTGTTGGGTTATCCATATTTTGGTTCTTCATTTGGGTGGTTAATGGAGGAGAGACTATAATTGTATTCAATTCTGTAAGGCTGAATGCAGTCTTAAATCCTAGCTCATTAGCTGACCATTACTCGTTAGCATCACAAATGCTCTCTTCTCTTACAATGGGTGCTCTCAGATTCTCTGAAAGGCAGGATTTTATTAATTTAAGATTTAAGAATTTGCCAAATACCCTTAGAAAACAAAGATTAATAAAGTCTGCCCTACAAAGATAAATTAAGCATAAATAATTATATTCATTTCAATAAAATGACTTCATGATAGCCTGCCATTAAAAAAAATCAAAAATATTTAGGTTTGATTACTAATAGGTACCTCTGCTTAATACATTGCAGACACTGAAAGGTGATTTATTTTTAAAAAATAACAATATATTAATGTGAAACAATTCTGGAACATCAAAGTAAATAATATAACAGAAAATCAATATTCTTGAAACCTTTCTTGTCACCTATATTTTGCAAAAAAAATTTCATAAAAAAATTTCTGTGATTTTCCTTTTAACATTTTTCTACTCATGCTAGAATGCAAATTCAAGGCTATTTGTCTTCAACTGTGAAATTAGTCATCCACTTAATAATAATTTTTTATTTCAAAAATAAAAAATGATATTAAATATCTATTTTTATTTACTAATCAAAGTAGTAAATATTTATTCCTATTATTACAAAATTAGTTTTCTTCTATATTACATTTGAGTCTAATCACATTTCACTTTCAAAATATTAATAAATGTTGCATATTGGTTCTTACCTATTCATGCTTCAAAATGACACTTTCCCCCCTTAACTCATGATCATTATTTCATTTTTATCATTCTTAACATTAATAGTGTAATTTTAAGATATATGGAAAATACTAATATATATAGTCTGAACTTCTATTTGGTAAATTGTATTATAGTTTTAGATTATTTTTTGTTGTCCTCAATCAAATTACCTGTTTTTAGAAGTTATACAAGGTCTCTGAAAGGTCAGCCAGAAGACACTGCCAGATGCTCAGCTCCTTTAAGTTTTTAAACCTCAAGAACAGATCACATTAACTTCTAGCTTTAAACATTCTGTGAGCTTGTCCAAGAATTTTGGCAATTTCTACTGTCTTAATTGCAGGTACTTTTCTTCATATAAAATGCCTTTCATTTTGATTCTATATCTTATCATGATTTTAAAAAGAATTAGGAAAATTAAATTTTAATCTTTAATGAAAATTCAACTGTACATGGAGTCATCATTCCCCCAAATCTAATTAAGGTGACAAGAGGAGGAGAGTCACCACTACTCGCAGCTGATCTCACATATATGCAGTCAAAGATCATTTACTTGTTCACTATTCCTCCCTGCCTAACACCAAGGTTAACATGCGACCTAATAGCAATAAAAGTAAAATTTAAAACAAACAAACAAACAAAAATTTGGACCTTAGTTTCAACTATTTCTGCTTTTTAAAATTCTGTTAAAGCCACATATTCCTTTTTCAGAATTCTTTTCAAGGCCCTCATATTATCTGGCAGAAGAATCTCTCCCTCCTATAATCTCCTCTAGTGCATTTTATTTCACCGTTATTTATGTGTCTGTCTTATTTATTCCACTGGATTGCAAATGTTGAAGCATGCACGGGGACTGTCTTTCCCCAGCCACATTAGGCTAGCTTCTGTGCCAACACATTCCTACATAGTTCTGAGAGTTTCATTAAAATTCATTCAGTGTGAAGGCATAGGTAACACCACAGGTGACTCTTTATTGAACTAGCCATCTCACAGTTAACAAACACAGGAATTAGTGAGAGCCCTTGTAACTGTCAGCCCCCAGTGTACACACAAGGGGAAACTCATTTTCTTGTCTTCCAACAGAATTCCAAGGATGATGTTCTGTGTGCCAAAAATGTCCATTCTGGTTGTGGAAACAGGCTATAAAGAAGAGCAGAATCTGTTTTACTTTACAGTAAGACATAGAAAATGCTCAATTTAGTATCTCCTGAATGAATGGCTATATACACTGCAATATGTATATATTAGTTATCTATTGCTTTATTATAATGAATTACCCCCAAATCGAGCAGCTTAATATAACAAATGGTAACTCATAGTTGCTATGAGTCAGGAAACTAAACTGATGCTTAGCTAGGTGCCTCTGGTTCAAGGTCCCTGACAATGCTGCCATCAGGCTGTTTTCTAAGGCTGTGGTCATCTCAGGACTGGAATGAGGCTGAAAGACCTGCTTCCAAGCTTATGCATGTGGTTATTGACAGGCTTCAACTAGACCTGCGGCCTCAATTTCTCATCATGCCATGTGGGGTACTCACAGCATGACTGGTCACTTCCCTCAATACCAGTGACCCAGAGAGAAAAGGAAAGATAAGACAATGGAAGAGGGAGGGAGAGGGGCAGAGAAAGAGGGGAGGAGGAAGGGAAGGAGAGAGAGAGAGAGAGAGAGAGAGAGAGAGAGAGTATGTCACAGTCTTTTTCTAACTCAATACCAGAAGTGTTTCCATCACTTCTTCCATATTGAATTTCTAAGAAAGAAACTATAAATTCAGCTCTCACTCAAGGAGTCAGGATTACACAAGGGTGTGAATAATAAGAGGAAAAGATCAGGGAAGGTCATCTTAGAGGCTGCCTACTACAATGTACATGACACGAACACTATCATATCATTTTCCTTTTGCAGTGTGTTTTGCACAGGCATTAGGTGTATTGCAAATTAAATTATCCACATATAGAATGCCCTTTATTTTAGTTATTTATTAAATATTATGTCTAAGTTGCCCTCAATCATGCGTTTGATGGAGTTGTCTGCCACCTATTTTGTCTAGATCATGTAAGTAAGATGCTACAGCTCATCTCTGCTCCTCATGGCTTTTCATCTGCCGGTAGGCTAGACTGAGCTTCCCCATATATCAGCCTCAAGTCACTGTTCTGCCACAGTGAGAGTCGAAACCGCAAGGCCTCTTGAGGTCTAGGCTTGGGGTTTGCACAGTGCCACTTCTGTATCATTCTACTGGCCAAAGCGAATCATAAGACTAGCTCTTCAAGGAGAACAAGGGAAGTCTTCATCCCCATTGAAGTGGGTATGCAGATGGGGATGGGCAGAATTTCTTCCTATTAAATTATCTAGCACACTCTTATCTCTAGTCACAATATTTCATATTTCTCCCACACGCAAAACATATTCATCATCTCTAGAGAACCCCTCACTCCAAATCTTGTATCGCGATGGCATCAGGCTTGAAGTCCACGATTTTGCTAATTGCTTTAAGTCTGGCTGCACGTGAGTTTCCTTGAGCATGGCTCTTCAGGCATGGTTGCTTAATTTAAAGACCTGTGAACTAAAAAGACAAGTCATCCACCACTCACACAGACAGCATACATGGGGAGCCAGTGACTGACTCACCGTAATAAACACATAAAGCACAGGAGTCACAAGAGTCCAGATAGTCCAAGACAGCCTCACTGCTTTGCTCAGCAGCAGGTGCTGGTTGTTGGCCAAGCCCCTTTTTCCAAGTAGCCTCTCTTTCTCCAGGAGGCTAATCTGGCTTCTTCACATCATGGTTTCAGGATTGCAAGAAGGCAAGAGAGAAAACTGCACGATCTTTTGAGTTCTAGGTTTCAAAGCCACATAATATCATTTCTGCCACATCCTATTGGTCGGTACTAGTCACAGGGTAAATCTAAATTTTAAAAAATGGAAAAGCATTTGGGAGGAATCATTGCAGCAATCTTTGTGACTGTCATTGATTGAGAGAGGCTACTGGCTATCTCTCCCCCATTTTAATGCCTAAAACATTTAAAGATTCTACTTTAGACAGATCTAGGGTTAATCAGTATGTATCTTCATAGTGTGTGTGTATATATGTGTAGATACATATACCCGATTCTCTTCTCCACTGGGGAGATGGCAAAATTACATATGCAAAGGAAGGGATGTAAGCATTTCAGAACATATAGCACAAAAAAAGAGAGAGTTAGAAGTGAATATTTCCCTAACATCACCATTTTATCTAACTGGGACCTTGTCAACGGCTTTTAGACAGAGGTGCTAGATGATGCTTTAGACTCAGAGATGCAGGAGCAGAAGAAATCAGTTGTTTTCTGACTGTAATTTGAAGGTCAAAAGAAACAGAGGGAAAGTAGCTTTGCACCCTAAATCTGAATGGGAGATCGTGTAGGATAATTAGATTCCCACTTTGGTTGACTTGCAAAGTGTGTGTGTTTTTTCAGATTTATTAATGATGATCATTGAGGACAAAAATCCACAACTAAGATATTATAATGAGAGCATCAATGTTAACCAGTGACTTCTGCTTTTTAAAAAGTTCTTTACATAATGATTTTGTAAAATTCTCAGGTACCCAGTGATAGTCGGTAAGAAGAATAAAAGAAACTGTGTTGTTGCAATTATTTGCAATTATTAATTATGGAGAGTCATTTGATGAAGCATCTTTTTAAAAAAATCAAGGAACAGAAGGGAACTATTATCTTTTTTCTATACTACAGTTTTTTCTTTAACGTTTACACAATTTCTTGATTACAGCTCAATGTAAAAGAGGAAAATAAAATAACTTTTTACTGTTCATTTTTTTTTATTAATTGAAAGATCAATACAATAGAAACAACTAGAATATTCCTATAGTTGGCACATTTCTTGTTATGTTGGAATTACCCACTGTTCATTCAGGCCTGAAAATAGCTTCTAAGGGGAACACAGAACAGCTAATGGAATGTGTGGTAATTATTCTTTCTAGGATTAGGAAAGCTTAGAACTAATTGGGAAGGAGCAAATACAAATAACTCTGAAGGTTCACCCTCTATGCCCCCAATCCACACCCTCCCTACAATACATTTTTTCTGGGAAAGAATTGGAAAAGCTCTAAGCTGTTATCTGCCACGGGGGTGGGCACTTAGACAAGGCAGCATGTTCCCAGCATGGACCACAGAGCCCCGTAAAAATATAAGCAATTATACAGAACATGGCCTTCATTTTAGGTGAGGGAGGAAAAATGACACCCAGAAAGCTGCTGAAAGTTTCATGCAAGCTAATGCTGCAGCATCCAGCAGGTAGGAACTCCTTCATTTTCCAGCATTCCCTGTAGCGCACTGCAGTCAACAGCTACCCTGAATTCCCCAGCCATTGCTGTATCTGGCTGCTCTTCTGATGAACTCTCATACCTTCCCAGATCTAAGTCGGATCTGCAGCAAGGCAGTCCTCTGGGTCAGTCCCACCCAACTCTGCTTCTGCTTTTATGTCTGCCAACCTCTCAAAACCTGAGAATTTATGAACTTGATGACGAAGTAATTCCTTTAAAAAATGCAGAAGTTGCACATAAATAGATTTATACCCATATATCTTTCCAGCAAGCAAAAACATGTAGGTGATATTCAACAGTTTCTCACTGAATCTGCAGACTGTTCCAGAAGATAGCTACAGGATAGCCAGCTTGATGACAGACATGGGGGAAGGGAAAGGACATTTCTGGTTCCCTTTCTACAGCAGGTTGCTGGCTCTTTGTTTACTTTCTCTTCTTCCTTCTTTTCTTTTTTTCCTCTTTCCATTCAATTGATATTGATTGATTGATCACCTGCTATGCAGACTAGGAAGGAGAGAGTCTAGGTCAGTTGGTTTGGAACTCCAGCTTCATGGAGATCATATATGTGAGTCTATAAGAGGTCTGAAATACAGAATCTAGGTTCAAATCCAGCCTGAGCCACCTAGTCACTGAGCAAATAATAGTGCCATCTAAGTGGTCTGTTCTGAGGACTGAACAAATATATAAAAACTGCTAGCAGGCCCTGCTAAGAGTTAGCTGTTCTAATTGGCCTATTACTGTGAGTTCTCCTCTAAATTTAGCTAATCCCTAGGCTTGAGGAGGGACCCAGACCTGAGCTGAAGAGATCACTGGCTGATATTATCACATTAAATAACAAAATAATCATTAGTTTGATTGACTTTACCTAGAAGTAACAAAATGGCATTTTCTGTTCTCAAGTGGAAATAGAGGCATGTGGTAGAAATTAAGGTGAGCGATAAGAATCGTATTTATATTAATGTCGTTATCTGTGTGTATTGTGAAAATATTATACCATTACCCATGTGATCATGATAGAGTGTAACAAGATTAACAGGGAAATGGGGTAAGAGGTTTTTATGCAGGAGAGAGCACTTCTCATGAGAAAGTATACTTTTGCTGCAACCAGACAAGACGAGGGTGAGATGCATGGTAAGGATCAATGTAGATTTTTGCTGCATGATCAGGAAATGAAAGAGAGATTGGTAATCCCCAAACTGGACATTCAGCAAGGCTGGAAGCAGTACCTAACAGGAGGTCTGTTAAGGAGCTAAGGTCGGACAAGGAAGGAGAGGCAAGACTTAATCAAGACAGCAACAAGGAGTCTTTAGTGGTTTAAGCAAGAGATTTATAAAGTTCTTTTAACTTTAATGTCTATTTTTTTTTTTTACCATTTCCATTTTCTAGTGGACAACTGATAACTTTATATTTGGTAGTCTATGGAGGATAGACAAAGTTAGGAGAGGGACATACATAGCTAAATAAAAAAAAATTATTCTCTCTCTCTCTCTCTCTCTCTCTCTCACACACACACACACACACACACACACACACACACCCATATGTGTGTTTTAATAACAAAAAAAAAAAAAACATAATTTGGTTTTTTAAAGTTTCCACCACATTCAACCAGTGATTTCTGTGAAAAGGAGAGCAACCTTCAATTTTTTTTTTGCCAGAAATAACTCCAAAGGAGTCATTGCCAGAGAGAACTGAAAGAGCTCAAATCCTCAATAAAAGAATGTAGAGAAATAAAGGAACCTAGAGAAAGAGGAGGAGGCATTCTGCTTGTATTCCCCAAGGAAGCCTTTTCTCCTAGCTTTGACTTGTTTTGCATTCACTCTTATCCTTCTTTTCCAGCATACACACACATTTTTTTTAAAAAATGAAGCATCTGTAAAACATTTGGTTACCGGGAGATTCGAACACATTGAGTCAAGTGATTGCCAAACAGCTTTATTTTTGCTCTCATATTCTATCAGAAGACCTTGTGATCATTCTAGGATGATGAAGAGAAACAGAAGGATTTAGGACCCAAAATGAAGCTGTCTCTTAATCTCCGAGCCATTTTTTACTCTATTTTTAAAATATGCTGGTAAAGAGATGGAAATGGATCCCTTAAGAAAGAGCTAGAATGATTTGTGGCAGTATATCAGAAGGTAGAAAAAGATATTCAAAACATATTTGTTCAGTTTACATTTCATGTGCTTTTCAAAAGAAAAGAAAAAAAATCCTTTGGAAGAGAAAGGAGCATTCAAACGTGGTCAATAGTTGTACAATTTTATCATCAAACTTGGGTGTCTCAGAAAATGTGGAAACTCATCTGGATGGGAAGAACAGGAGCTTCTTTTTCTCTCTATCAATAGCCCCTTTTGTCCTCATTCAGCATTACCATCTCGAGTTGCCAGGGATTCTCATTGTCTCAGGTCAAACACCTATAAAAATTAATTGTCTTACACTTAATACTCATTCAAACTGCCACAGAATGCCACTGATATTACCTAAAAGTTCTTTGTTTTTTATTTGGTTTATAAATTCATCTCTTATATCTACTTATCCATATATTTATCTATTTGTACACACATTTAGTTTTCAGTTTAAGCAAGCTCTCCCAACCCTAATATGACCGTAAAGTCTGATATTATTCAACTTTAGATCACCAGTCATCATTGCTATGAGGTATCTAATTTGCTCTACACTGCTTTATATAAACACTCCTAAGGATTGATTCATGGTCTTCCAATTAACCAGACTGTAATTTAAATATATTAGAACTAAAAGAGTTATCTAGTTTTCAATTTTTCTCTTCCCTCTCATTTTATTTTACCCAAACACAATGTTACACGAAATATCAGTGCAACCAATATATCAACAGATACACACATCATTGCTTATTATGAACCAGGGAGAAAGGACTGAAACTGCCCATTCATCCTCAACATCTTCATCCTCTTTTATCGAGGATTTTCTTACAGTCTAAGGAAATTCTGTGGGAACTTGAGACCCCTTGGGAAAGCACTTAACCTGTTTCAACTCACTCATTTTACTAATGAGGAATGTGAGTTCTAAAGAAACGAGTTCACTTGTACAGTATCTCAGAGTAGTGACCAGCAAAACTAAGACTTTGACTCAAGAGTTCTAAAACCAAATCCTGACTCTTTTGAGTATAAGGTCCTCAATACAAAAACTATGTGTTTTATTTGTTTTCACTTGTCTTTCTCCTTCACTGAACAATTAGAGTATGAGATTTAAGCAAGCGACAAAGGTACAGAGTAATGAAATGGGAATATAGATCCTAAAGTGAGGAGATGGGCTGGTTGCAAAAATTGTCTGCTAAGAGTTCAGAATATACTAACATTGCCTAGATTCATGATGATCCATTAAGTTCCAAATTAAGTAGGTTCGGAAATATTTTATTGCTTATTCTGAGCTACTTCTTTGTAATATGACTTAATTAAACGATCTGAAATAATGACAATGCCAATAACATCAGACATAGCCATGTTCAAAAATAAATATAAAATGTTTTAAGTCAAATATACATGCCTTCTGGATTACCTACTATTTTTGAATTATTCTCACATTGTTTCTCATCATTAGCACTAACGACCAAGAACTAATAGTGAAATTAGCTGAAGGGTGAACATCATATGTCAAAATAAATTCTTTCCATCTTTTGTAACAAAGAGAATACTTAAATATTAACTTGTTGAAAAGTAGGAATTAAAGAAAGCCACAATTACATTTCACCCCCAAAAAGGAATGTAAATACTCATGTTTTGCACATTGAAGTCCAAGTGCTTTTAAAGAAGTCATACATAAATACACTTTAAAAGTTCAATTTTAAAACATAGTAATATAAATTATTTTTGTCCCAAATAATTGTTTTTATCTAACCCCTTTACATGTCAATTTCAAATGTTTTGCAATTACTATGGCACCATTTGGGAATCAGTTTGGATTATTACTGTCAGGGCCATGTGTTTTGGATTTTCAAGAAGAGTTCTGACTTCTGGGCAGTCCTGATTGCCAATATCCTGTCCTGCTATTAAGCCATGTGTTCTATGGTTTTTCATTTTTTACAATTTTTGGTAAAGAAAATATTCACTAACATTCCAGTTAAGTTGTTCTGATAATAACTCATCATTCCTGTTTCCCATCTTGGAAGTTCACTCAAGCAGACGTTATTCCAAAACTCAGAGGCTTCCCATTGGAATAGAGAGGGAGCAACCTGAACATTCCAATCTGTATGTGGAAAATATGAAGCATCTATTTATAACAACCTCAGAGACTCAGAACTCCACAGGGTAAGATGAGCAGACACAGAGCCATTTTCAAACTAACGTGTGCCCTTGTCCAAAGATAAGTTGTCAGTATGGCTTTGGTCTTTCACTGACCCAAATCCCTGGGATGGTGCAAGAAGTTGATGGAGTTTCCCCTAGGAGAGGTTTATTAGTGCTTTCTTCTCTCCCCTCTCTTATTTAAATTGCATTAAAAGGTTGCAGATTCCAAACTCTATGGTTTGATAAATGTAGTGCAGATGGAAGGCATAAGAAAGGTCAGTTGTTTGCCATTGGGCTAAGGATGTCCTACTTTCATGCAAGTGAAAAAGATGACTCAGAAAATAGAAAACTATTGTTCATGCAGAACCAATGTTAAACTAACAAAACTTTCTTAATAAATAACAGAACTTGTCAGTGGCAAGGGTCTCATCTAGCAGTTCACATGACTTTAAATACTGTTCAGTGACCCACATGTCATAAGCAATATTTATAAATATGAAAAATTGTGTCATCTGTTTTTCTTAATACTAGTCTGTCACTCTCTTGAGTCCATTTAAAATGTAACAAATATAAATTTACTGTAAGTTAATGAATTAAAATATATCATTTTTACTATTATTTAAATTTATCTATTGGTAAACTCCACCTGGCCGCAGGGTGGGTAATCCACAATGCCGGAATTCAGATGCTTACTGAATTTGGAGTATTTTCCAGTTGTTTTAAAAATCTGGTTTGGCCTTGATGTACATCATGTAGTGGCAATGTCATTGGATGGGATCCTAGTGGATGAATAGTTGCTTCCTCTGTGAGTTAGACATTCTCAAAGGTGCTCTAAAATGTGATGGAGTCCTCAAGTGCCCATTTAATAGCCTTTCACAAGTGGTCTCATGATCAAAAAGCCTTAGAACCCCATAAACAGGATTTATCTTGGACTGTAGCTATGCAGCTGGTTACACAGCTGGGAAACTGGAAGAATCAACAGTCAATCAATTCATTTTGGCCATTTCCATGATTACCAGTAATTGCTCCAGCTGCACTAATGTGTGGTGATCAATATTCATTGTAAAGATGGCAAAATAGACAGCATGGATGCCCCTTGTCTTTTCATTTCACACATGTTGACCTGTCCATATACACACAAAACAATTAATTCAACCAGCAGCACCTAGCTTCTAATTTTTCGAGTGCAGAATGGCACAGTAGTAAATGACTATTAAGAACAAAGCAAAACAAAACCTTCTAGCAACTGGGCGCCTTAATTAATGCAAAAAAATAGTTTGGCAGGTGTGGATCAATAGATCGAGAGGAAGGCAAAATGCCAGCTTTCCAACATCTGCAGTATTTAGATGTTCAAAATTGCATCCCAGAAGGATCAGCTGCATCCTTGAACCTATCCACCCCAGAATTCCAAAAGTTGGAATTCTTAGAGGATGACTAAGAAACTGAACTCCAAGAGGGAACCCAAGGAATCCCTCAACTACGGGATAATAAAACATGTCAGTTTACCCTTATCCTTGGGCCTCAGTCAAGCTATCTTCCTTGGGGACCACGGCTCTCTTTCTGTGTTTCCATTGACATACTGAACAAATTCCTCAGAGTTGGCTCTCAAGAGTGAGCTGCCAATAAGTGAGATGCCAGCCTCTAGAATGTGGGAATCTGCTAAGGTCACTGCCAGGTCAGAGATTTTAGATTCCTTTTGTTTTGGTCAAACTGGAAATTGATATTAGACTTTTTATTTGTGTGTTTTGGTCAATATAGGAAGAACTCCTTGGCATCCTTGAAATCTGCCTTGAACCTCAAGCATATTTTTATTCTCCCTTTGAAAAAAACAGCAAATTCTTCAAATGCAACTTATTGTCTCCTATTTAAGAACTCCTGGGTGTGTTGAATGGGAAATTGAATTTCTAATAAAAGATATTTTAAAAGTTGGATGAATGAGAGGATGAATAAATGATAGCATAAATGTAACAGAGAGTGTATTCTCTATAGGAAGAAATATAACTAAAAGCTTCTTTTTAAAATAAAACATGGATTTTAATTAGCGGACATAATTATATTCTAGGAGCTAAAAAATGCTTAGCTTACCAAGCCAACCTTCTTTTTCTAAATTGCCATCAGATTTAACATGCTAATTTACTTTTTTTTCCCCTAACTGAGCAGAGTCCCCCATCAGCACTAGGTTTGGGTATTAACTTTTACTGGTCTTATTACATGTTCTAAGACAATCACTTTATCACCGTAGGCTTCAGTTATTTCATTAATAATAAAGGTTAAGCCTGGTCTTCTCCAGAAACTGGGAGATCTTAGGCCAGAAATTGCTTATAAAGTGTGGGGATAGTAATTCATTTTGTGTTAAGAGCTCTTGAGACACAGCTCCTTTCTGCTCCCTCTCTCTTTGTCGTAATGGAAATTTTTTCTACCAGCAAATGGAGGTCGTATAACACCAGGTAGTCTCAGCAAATTACTATCTGATTCAATTTAACAAGGATGCAATTGATTATATGAGAAATACATAATATTAATCCTCATTATTACATAAAACTTTCAACTTGCTTTCCCATACATTATCACATTTTTGTTCACACAAAACCTTGTAACCTCACTTATTAGATAATGCTCTATGATTCTGGCCCTTACAGTGTTTAGGCTTCCAATGACAAGGCTGGCCCAGTTTCTGCCTGTCATATTCCTCTAGTTTGCTGTTTTCAGAAAAAGAGATGTTTGGCTTCATTTATAAACCCAGAGAGGGGCGGCAGATCCTAAGCCAAAGGGAAAGGGCAACAGGACCAGGAAGCAGGACTACACCTGGGTCCTAGACCCACCACCATTTCTAGACAGAAGTGAAGAGAAAGTGAAATTTCTCCAGGGTTTGGTTTCCTTGGCTCTAAAAGGAAAGTGTCTGACCAGGTGATGCAGGACGTCTTCCCAATGCTGTGAGTTTTGAAACTGACAGCGGAGCATCATTTCAATTCTAATTACTGAATTTTCAAACGATTTCAAATGCTGAATATATTTTCTTTTTAAAATTAATATGAATGACTCCCATTGTGTCTGCATCCTTGATTTGTTCTGTGGAAATCCGGTTATAGCAATACAGGGGAATCTGGGGAGTGTGGGCTGGTCTTGCCTGGATGAGGAAAGTTCTTGGCACCCGAAACATCTCATTACTGTTAACTATGCATGAAACACTATGCTAAAGATTTCGTTTGCTTTATCTATTTAACTCTTCAAGTAACTCTTGGATGTGTTCACTGATATTTCCATATGCATGTGGGGAAACGAGGACTCAGAGAATTTAGATTACCTGACAAAAGTCACACGGCTAATGAGTGATAGATGCAGGGTTCTAACTTCTCTGTGTGATTCCAAAGATTCTTAATAATTTCCTGATACCGCCTACTAAATAAAAACACAGAAGCACACAAACAAGCGCACACACGCAACGTGAGCCACAGGAAACACATCTGTGTAAAAGTAAGCGAATGCTTGATTGAGAAATGGATCGCATAGATGAACACAGTCGACAGAGCTCTTCTGAGTGATCATGACTCACGCTGATTCCAAAATGTCTGAACAAAGTTTTATGGAGAAAAGCCTGTCCTTCAGCTACAACAAGTCATTCCAGGTCAGCTTCACTGACAAAACAATCTTCTGATTAGCTGCCAATGTCATTTGGTCCCCTGGTTATTTTTCAAGGTCCTTTACCTTATGCAATAGGCCACAAATATAAAGGCAAGAAATATGTTTAGGATATTTTGAAAATGTCTGCAGTGCATAGGAACCCACATAATTTTGGATGGGATGTAAAATGTCACTTTGAGAAAGTTGTCTGCAGATATTAATGGATTTATTTACAGTCTGGTGACTTTATTAAAATAGATGCTCCTTTTCGAATGAAGATTACCTATTAAGTAGAAAAAGGAGATTTTCTTTAGAATAGTACTTCAGCACAAATACTATTATGACATCAGTAACCAGCCCAAGAATTGTTTACTCGAGAAAATGAGCTAGGCAATCAGACTGCCTTAAAAGTTTATGGATTGCACTGAAATTCCCCTAGAATATATTTTCTGTATAAAGCAGTTATAAGGCACAGACTGACCAAAAACCTATCTATCTTTCCGTCTTGTGACATGGCCACCATTTCTTTTCGTTAAGAAGAAAGCCTAGTTTCATTTGGAAGTCATTACCCCTCAGATGACCAAATCCTGCCCAAGATGCCTAATATTTACTTTGCCTGTGAAGCATAATGGTTAAAGTTATTTCCCCATCTGCATGATTTTTTAAAACTTCTTAGACTCTGTCCAGTCATGACAGAGACCGAGATTCCACAATGTAAATGTGCCTCATTAATCAACTCTATTATTTGGGGGAGTAATGAACATTTTGCTATTTGACATCTGGTAATGATTTACAGTAACAGAAACAAGAATTTCTAGTTTACAAAAGTGCACATGTATGATTTGATTTCTTTTGGTGTATTAAAAAAAAAATCTCCTGCTGCTTTTCTTGGCGAAAAAAAAAAATTGCGGGAGACGGGGAGCTCTCTGGGTAGGGTTAGACTGTAAACTAACTAACCAGCTTAGAGCAAAATGTTGTGTGAGCTATGTAATGTGTAAAATCTGGTGTTTATGTAGCTCTAGAGCTGGCTCAATACCAGTTACTAGTGAGTGATATCTAAACATAAAATAATTTCTACATAAACTGTGGGTTTGTAAAAATGTAAGCACTATATTTTTGTGTAGTCTGAAAGGAGGTATTCTTTGAAATAGATTATTAGTGTAGGGTATGAGTCCACCCAACTGTATTTTTGTGAGTTTTTCTTTTCTCTTTTGCCTCCTTGGAAAACTGATTGGGGAGTTGGGCCTTTCCCAAAAAGTCAACATGTACTTATAAAAATCTTGATATGCGATACACTGACTGAAGTGAAGTTTGTGATTTACTTCAAGTTGACTTTGCTACTGTGCAATGAAAGCTTTAAATGAATGCATAATCATGAGAAATGTGTAGCCCCCAACTAAGCCATTAGTGTACAGGTTCTTGGTAGTATTACCTTACAAGCAACACTGATGCTATGCTAATGATTAAATATACATGAAAAAAATCACTCAGCTGGAGGCAGAAAGAAAAATGAGATTAGAAAAGATTTTCAAATCATGGGAATTAAGCATTAATGGGTGGTTGTTTAGATTTAAGAAATGCAATACTCTCTTCTAGAGTGGGCTATGAAATCAGGTATTTATCCCTTTTAACAAATTCCACATGTGATGAATGGACATGTCAGTGGTACAGTTATGATGCTCTTATGAAGAGCACTTTCAAGGCTTCTTTGCATATTCAGACATCTTCATGATCCTCTTGTCAGAGTCACTTCCAGTTGTTCACAGATGTCTAGGAAAAGGCCAATTGAAAGCAGAAGGCAAGAGTAGGCCTGGGTGTTTGGCTGGTGTTGGTAAAAAGAGCTCCTACCCAGACATGACCCAGAATTTGAGTCTAAAGAACAAATTCAGTGGTTTCTCTTTATTTTTATCCACATCCTACTAAATAAAGTCAAAGCTGGCAAGAGAGTTCCTGGTGGTTAGTATTCTGGAAGGAGAATGGCTTCCTGCTAGATCAGTTGTGACTCTTTCTGTTGCAAATGACAGAATTCCTCCTAAAAATGGCTTAAGAAAAGAAAATTAATATGTTGTCTCGCTAAATGAAAATTCCAGGTGTATATTCAGCCTCAGGTGCAATGGGATTTGGAATTCATACATTTTCATCATGGATCAGTTTCTTGCCATCAATTCACTCTTCCTTCTGCCATGTTGGCTTCCTTTTCAGACTTCACATAGAGATTCTCAGGAGCTCCAGGCTCACATCCAATGCATGCCTCACACCCAGGCAAGTTTGGGCTCCTGTCCTGCATGCATGCTTTTGTGAGCCCAAATATCACAACCCTGAGAAATCTAACTACCAGTGACACTTGGTGTTTCCATCACTTGCAGTTCTGAACTTAGCTCTGACAGAGAAAAAAACGATAACCTGTGACTCTCTTCAGGTCCCAAGGGAAATACTTCTCCCCATCACTTCAAAACAATTAGCAGTTACCTCCAAAGGCTGTGAGGCATGTGAGTTGCCAAGTTGCTGACACAGGAGGTGGCCACCACTTTGAATTGGAGTACAAGGACTATTGGAGCAGCGAAGCACTTAGGTTAGAGAAAAGAAAATTCATTAACTTGTCAAATCCTTTCACAGAGCAAGAATTCAATAGTTTCTCCCATAATGAGGTAGATTTTTCAGGTGGGTTTGAGTCTCCATTTTCTGGTTTCTCTTTGTATTCCAATCCCTGGTTCTGGGAGAATACAGGGATTAACACAATATTTATAATAGTTGAACATAATGGCTGAGAAATATTTTGCAATATTAAGCAATTCGATTATTCTTAAATTTGTACATGTCCAGGTTGAGATAAAACATAAATGATGCATGCTATAAATTCTTTACCTACCTTGAACACTAGAATAGTAAAGAGTCTTCTTTTGATGAAGATATTTAATAAGATTTAATTATATTTCAAAAGTGAAGTAAAAGTTGTATTAATTTAAATATACACACTTAAAATTATTTACAAGTTAATTACAATTAATTTATCATTCTTTAATTTTGACAGATTTTGAATATTTTAGAAAACATTTTAGAAAAATATTATTTACTTTTCTGATTTTAAAATTTGCTTTAATTTACATTTTTAATGAAAATATGCCCCCCAAATTATCAAATATACTTTCATATATTTTGATTAAAGTATACTTTGATTACAGTTGTATTTTATCCTTTTAAATTATTAAAAATAAGGTGAAACAATATTTTATTTTCTAGTCATAAAAATAGATAATTATCATATAGAAATACAATCTAGCAAGGTATCTGCTCTTTAATAGTACATAATTAGAATAGTTTCAAAGGACTGAAAATCAAGTAGAGACTCACTAATAATTATAATATATAACCTTTCTGGAAAAGTTTTATATATTTTAAAAATGCTCTGACATCCAGTTATTTACATAGCATTTACATGACATTAGATATTATTCTAATCCAGAGATGATTTAAAGTATACAGGAGGATGTCCAGAGGTGATATTCAAATACTTTATTATTTTATATAAGAGATTTGAGCAGCCACAGATTTTGATACCCTTGGCTACTCCTGGAACCAGTCCCTCACGAATACCAAGAGAACTGACTATATAGGCTAACACTAAGTCAGTAGGGAGCCATCCAGTTCTATAGGCATCTTACTTGCTCATTTCCAAACCCTAATTTTGAGAAGAAAAAACTTGGGGTGAAACTATTCACAAAATGTTCTGTTGAAAATTGAAATTATTTGGTGGGTTTTTAGTTCGCACCACTCTCACAGAGGCTTTCTTTAATTCATCTTCCACATCCTGTCTGATCATTCCAAATTCCAAGAAGAGGATTCTGGGGACGCTTCCAACTCTCACACTGAGAATGCTCTGTCGACCATTTTGTTCTGCTATATAGTCAGCCAACTACCAACACGATTTAGGTGAAGAAAGAATGGTTTAATCAGCCTTAGGCTTTAAATACCAAAGCTGAACACTTAGTATCCTAAAAACTCAATGAAGATACACTCTTTAGCTAATTTATTTCTTTATTATTAATTTTCTAGGTCTGTTATGTATTCTACTGTTTAAGGAAACCAAGTTCCTCCCTTAGGCTTTAGTTTCTTAACAGAATCACCATAAAGGTAAATACCAGAACAATGACCTAATCTCTCTGTACCCATCACTCTGCTTGAGCCAGGTATGAAAGCTTGTCTTTGGACTCTGTAATGGAAAGTACTAAACTAAGTGTTCACTGTTAAACCACAAAAGTGTTTATTAAAAGGATTCGGTGACAGGACAAGTAGAAGCCTCAAAATGAGTGCTTATAAAGTCGGTGACCACACACCAAGATACTTCATTTCTCAGATCCTCTTAGCTACTCTCTACACAGCCGTCACCAGCCTCCTACACCCTTGTGTCTGGAGGAGGGTAGAGTTTGGGCTATGTGTAGGCTCAGGGCCAGTCGCAACAAGGACTGGTGAACACCAGCTGAGCAACTGCCTGAGAGGTGGGGCACCCCCAGATTGTTCTGAAGGCTGGATGCTGTTGATTTGCCACTGTAGTACAGGGCTAATGAGAGCACTTCCCAGACACCTCCAGCATGTGTCTGAAGATGACCCTCTTCGATCAGGAAAATTTTAGAGGGAAAATTCTCCATTAATTAATTTGATTCATCTCAGAATGTAAGAATGTGACCGCGCCAAATCAAAGGTCACCAGTTGCAATCTACCTACTATATCAGAAAAGCCTCTGGCGCTTTGCCTTGCCCACATGGCTGTTCAGTAAATGATTGCTGCTGTTGGTATTGTTGTTAGAGGAGGGAACACACTATGGGATGTCTTAACCAGTTGCAAGGAATTGGGTGGGTACTGACTCACAAAAGTGGGCGGATTGGTGTGAAAAGGGCACTCTACACTGACTGAAATCAATTCCTATTTGTGTGGTGGTTCTGAACTCTCAATTTTTCTTTAGTCCAGACAGTCCCTTTGCTCTCTAGCTGCCTACGTTCATTCCATCACACACACAGACACAGACACAGACACACACACACACACACACACACACACACACACACACACACAATCACCACCACAAACAACAACTAAACACCTGGCTAAAGTCTCTCTATCAGCCTAAGTCTCATTCATCACCCTGAATTATCCTCGGATCCAGATCACGTCCTTAGACGCTTTCAGTCCCTTGGAATATTCTTAGAAGCTCCTCATTCCCAGTGTCCCCAGGGTTGTGCAACCCCAACTTGCACATTCCATCTGGTCAGGTAATCCCACTGACCCCAACCATGCCAGAATTACACAGAGCGTCAGTGCCCTTGATTTTCAACCAGATTTATACAATTTTATAGAAAACAAAAGACCCTTTCTTTTTTACCAAAAGATACATACTAGGAAATTGTTTTCTCAGGGGTGTGCACTTCTGACCTATTCAGGCAGGAGACAACAGATGATGAAAGAAAAGTCTACGTGGCCCCTCCAGGCCTGAAGAGTGTCCCAAGTGAGGGTCCCCTTTGAGAAGCCTAAGCTCCCTGTAAGAGCAGGTGGGGTAGTTGAAGCAGAGAGTTTGGGGAGGGGGTTGCTCACTTGACCCCCAGTGCTGGGGACCAGCATTGCCTTTGCCTTTGCTCTGATGCCCTGGGTTTCCTTAGGGGCCCAATTCGTCCTAGCTTCCATGAGCTGCAGATCAATTTCTAAATAGTTCTGGGAAAGCCACATAATGAAAACTTGTCAGTGAAGAAAAATGACTAGTGTCAGTTGCAGCCTGACTCGTGACCGGTTACTAGTGGGGGTTTAATATTCATCGGGTCTCCCTTCGTGGAATATTATATACACCACCTTCTTAATGTGCACCGGGGTGTGAATTAGCTTTCTGAAACTACAGAAGAGCCTATAATTTAGGTACTGAGGGCCATAACCACAGCAAAGGAAAGGATTAAGGTCAGAAATAGAATAGTTCAAAAATACCATTGGAAGCATTTTTACCTAGTGTGAAGCTTTTGCCAAAAGAAAGAGCAGCCAGTATGTTCCTAATGCCTCCTTGGAGAACGTTAAATTCAGAAGTATGGTTTTGGATTTGTCGATTCGATACATAAAACTCAACCTTCTATGGCTATAATTAAATCACTTTAAAACCTCAGTCTAAAACACAATAATACTTTCTTCAAATAATTTTATTTTACGTGAAGGATATGAACACTTTAAGAGTAGACACTTGAAAATTCTGTGTTGGAGGTCATCGGTAAATTCTGCTGGTAAATAGGTAAATTTTTTAAAGGTATCATTTCATTGTATGCAAATGAAGCTATTTCTAACTCCACCTAAACAAATAACTGGAATATGTTGGAGGAGTTTATATGAATTGAGCAGGGATGTGTTTTATGCACCTGCTCTCATTATTATCAAAACATATATAAACCAAGTCAGCTGTTTGCATGTGTTTTCAATGGCAAAGTCAGAAGGCAGGGCTGGAAAATTCAAGAGCCTTTTTGCATAATAAAAAGTCATGAATATAGAGTGCTCCACAAGGAGAATAAAATATATAAAAAGGCTACAAATTTGATCTTTGTCTGAATAAAAAAAATAAAATTTCCTAAGTAATGGTAGACATCGAGACCTCTGGTTCCCTGATTGTTTGGGATGTAGTTATACCTCCTGATTACATCATATCAAAATTAATTGAAATTCTGTGTGTAGGAGCTAACCTACACTATTCATTGGAATTGCCTTCTAACTGGCTTCTTAATAATTCCTCTTGCTTCTATAGAATCTTTCTACATAGAATTATATCAGATCATATCTTTCTACTACTCAACAACATTAGTCTTCTTACCCAGCCTCTCTCCTAACCTTATCTCCCATCCCCTACCTCCTCAGTCCTTGGGCTTCAATCATCCTAGCTCTTGAAATGACCCTAGCAGATATCAAGCTATTTTGCACTTGCTTTTCTCTCTATCTGAAATGCTGTTCCTCAAGCATTTTCACACGCTTCCTTGCTTCATTCAAGTCTTGGCCCAGTTGTGATTTTTTCAGATTCTTTCATTACCTTTTTGTAGCAGGAGCCACCATCCCACCCCACCTCACCCTCTAACACCTTATCTTTTTTTTTTCTTTCCAGCACTTTTCACTACTAGATATTAAATAATAAGTGTATGTGTCATTTGTATTTATCTCCATTGGAATATCAGGTTCTGCCAGGGAGGATCTCTTCAGTCTTATTTTTAGTCTCTGCTATATTCTTACCAGCAAGAATGGTAGATTAATAAATATTTGTTAAAATGGAGAAATGTCCATAAACAGTGGAGGAAGGAGAACTCAAAAAGAAAGGTGCGAGTTGAAATATTCATAAGAATCATTTCTTAAATTTAGTGCCTTTAAATTTTAGCAGATCATAAAAGTCACTTTGGTTGCTTAAAACACAAGCATACAGATTCTCGGGAGCTATCTCAGACTTAGTAATTTAGGAACTTCAGAGGAGGTCGCCCCCCACCCCCAACACCCCTGTTTTAGTCTGCCAGGGTTGTCACAACAAAGTGCCATGGGCTGCTTAAACAACAGAAATTCACTTTCTTACAGTCCTGGAGGCTGGAAGTCCCAGGTCAAGATGCTTACAGATCCAGAGTTTGGTGGAGGCTCTTTCTGGCAAGCAGGAGCCTGCCTCTGGCTGTGTCCTCACAGGGCCGCTTTGCTTCCATGGAGGAAGGAAGGTCTCTAGTATATTCTTCTCGCTTTGTAATGGCACCAGTCCTATCAGATCAGCGCCCCACCCTTACACCCTCATTTCATCTTAATCACCTCCCAAAAAGCTCCATCTCCAAATACAGTCTCACTACCAGTTAGGGCTTTGATCTAAGATTTTAGGGAGTGGGGAGAGGAGGGCATAATTCATTTCATAATACCCCCAGAAACTATATTGATAACAACACCCAACATACCTAGGTAATTCATATGGCCAGGGAAGTTTGGGAAGCAGTCCTTAATAATAGAAAGAACTCCTCCTGGCTGTCTGGAGAATATGACCTTGCCGTTGATAGATATTTGGTGGCTGAGTCAGTCTGATAATATGAAGGGAAAATCCTTAGAGAAAGATGGTGATGATAAGCCAGGGGTTTGAGCGTGTTGAAAGAGGAACTACAAAAATACAGAGGAAAGTAACCAAGTTTTTTTTTTTAATTAAAATTTTCTGTAGAAATTCAGAATTGCTCTCCAGTCTTAATGAGATTTAACCTAATAGTCTTTTTTTTTTTTAATGTGACAGTCTAAACAGGGGGCTGGAGTAAAGTGTGGGTGGAAAGAAATGATCCTAACACTTTCTTCTTCCATTGCTGCCTTCAAACGTGTCCTGTCTAGTCTCCCTGATGATTCTGAGGCAGAGCTCAGAGCTTGCTAGTGAGCTCTGTTTAGGAAGTTGGTTAAGTCTGAGCCAGCTTCAAATTTGAGTCGCCAATTCAAACTGGAGCGTACATTCTCTCAGCCTCCAGATTCAGAGAGGGTTGGGGCTGCATTTTGTCCTCTCTGGCTCCGTCCCTTTTCTTTGTTTTAGTTTCTCAGGGTGAGGAAGATTGCTGGAGAGGATTAAAAGGATAAAACTGTTTAAATGGATGTTGTAGTCATTGATTGATTGTGGCTATCAATGTCCTGCTGTGGGACAATAGCCGACATACTACCTGTCTTGGGGAACATAAATGAATTACATATGAAGCTCTTTGGATGTGATCTCCCTACTTTGCAGAGAAATGTTCTCTTTTAATATTTTTTGGAGTTCCCTGAGCTTCTTCCCTCTATGGCATTTCTCTAAGCTTCTTATTATTAGGGTGATTTTGCCCATCTCATGTCTTTTTTCACTTGCTCAAATAGACAAAATAGTAAGTCGGCAAGTCTGCTGCCCAAGCTGAAGTCCAGCTAGGAGATGAGATACCAGCTTCCCTCAAATGTAGATATTTCTCAAGCGGTCCTCCTGGTTGTCTTAGAATTTCCTCTCTCCTGGGTCAATTAAGTATGTGGTGGTGGGACGAGTGGACCCCTACAGTAGAGATGACTGGCCACATCTCTACAGACCCATAGGCTTAGGGAGGCACCAGCAGTTTTATTTTTACCTTAAAACTTTAGCTGCAATTTCGGACATTGGGAAAAGTCCCATTCACATGAACTTTCAAAGACTCTGAGATTTACATCTTTGATGAATGGTTGCATTTCTGCCAAAACAGACGATAGGTAACGGGTCCTCTGTCACTGAGGTGCTTCTAGAAGCTGTTGACATGACAGGTTGTGTTTTCTTTTTCCTTTACAGAGTAAGTAAAATCCTTTGGTAGACTGGCTTTTAAATTCATTATACCTCCCCCTCGGATTTTAATTATTTTTCCTAATTACTCCTCCCCCGTGAAATTTTAATACCGCATACTGTATAACTCTTTATGTAATATCTAAGAGTTCTTTTCCACCTTTTCCTCCAAAAAGCCTCTTTTTATCCCCTTGGGGGCAATATTGGACCCATTGTGAATGCATGGGATTAAGTTATAACATTGCAACAGGAGAATTTCTGAGTACTCTTAAATATACTATTGCTTTATAAAGCTCCATTACCATAAATTTTAACCAATGTAGTTGGTAAAATGATTGAAAAATACACTGCAGGTCTGTTCTGTAGCATCCACACAGATTGCACAGCAGAGTTCTCACATTGGGAGCAGAGCAAACAGCAACGGATCCCTAACACCAACATTATCTCCATTACCTGGATGAGCTCTCTAATAGCCACCCCCCTCCCATCCGCGCCCCCACCACCACCCTATGAAGGAAACTTCCATTTTTAATACTCTCAACATATTCCTCATTATAGTAAGTCCTTACCTTCAGCAGATAGCCTTGTTACAGACATTGAACTTCATTCAAATTTAACCTCTGAGGACAAGCCAGCTCTCTGTTTCTTTTAATACGTAAGTGAAACCCTTTGTCAAAGACTAATTCTCTCCCAGGTCTGGAGTCTCTTCTGTCAGAGAGGCAGAATGTGTGATTTTCTGCTTTTACCTTGACTGTAAAGGCGAACTTCAAATTTCAATTAGAAGTAATAGTCTATAAACCACCACATAAAAATGTACAATTTTCATTCCCAATACTTAGTCTTATTCTTCCTCATTAGAGAGCCATAATGAACAATGGAGCTTTGCATACACATGTTAATGAAAATGCCATGTCTGAAAAAAGCCATAAAATGCAAGCTCAAAACAAAAGGCTTGAGAAATTTATATAAAGATTTGGGTTTTTATTGTAATCCCCCTGAACTAATGCTATACACAGTGCCTTTTACATCTGTGCTATGACTGTGGAGAGGAAAATTGAGAAATAATAGACCATTCCTTTACTCACACACACACCTTACTTCCCCTCACACCACCACCACTCAACCTAATCAGCTAAGAATTCATTTCTAACAATAATTACGAAATTAGGAATGAGAATATAGACCCTTACAGAGTGGTTACATTTTCTATAAAAAGAATTCCATTGTAATAAAATACAAAAAGCTTAGTAAAAGATAATAATACAAGTTAAGAGTTGGGGGTGTGGGGTAGAAATGCCAGGAAATAATCTTTACATTTTATAATAGATGGCATTCAGCTACCAGTAACAGAAAACTCCAACAGTAACAGAAAATCCTTGAGATGTTGTATGATATCATGATATCATCATGAATGGCTCGATAATGTCCTCAAGGACTGAGATTTCTTCCACCTCTCTGTTCTGCCATTTGTCCTCTGAGACTATTTCCCTCATAATTATAAGATGGCTGCAGCAGTTCCAGGCATCCCTCCAGATCTATGAAAGATAAGGTCAGGTTTCTTTTTAGTCAGGACAATTTTTCCTAGCGGGCCCCTCCCTGACATACCTTAATTTTCTCTGTTTAGATTGATATCACATATCCATGCTTGGAAGAGTGATTAGCTAAAGGGATGGGGATCACCATGAGTATGTTAGAAAAATTCCCTAGGGGCTGTCCATGGAGTCAATTTTTTAATGAAACTGAAAGTTGAGCAGAGGAAGATAGAAACCAAAATAACTTTATGGCTCTGCCAGCATGAATGAGGGAGGCTGGAGTGGAAAATAACAGTTGAATCAACAGTTCTCAGCGTCTGTTCCATATTCCCAATTATATTGCACAGAAATAGTTTCATTTCTCCTTTAAAAGATTTTGAGCTCTAAAATGTTAAATTTCTTGAGTTATTTTATATGTTTTTTTGAACACTATAAAGGTGAAGCCCTAATTCACTTACTAGTGAAGTTCAATGTCCACTGCCAGTACCTTCCTTGGTGGGTGTTGGAGAGGGAGTTTCAACTTAGTCTTTCCAGCCAGATGTGACTGTTTTGTTTCAGAGCTGAAGCAAACTTCCAAGGAAACTTCCTTGACCTCAGTTGGATTTTTCAGTGCTCATCTCTCATAGCCCATTCACCTCAGTCCTCTTGAAGTAGTCCCTCTCAGGGTTTGTGAACATTTGCCTCCACCTCACGTTCCTCTTCCAAAGTCCAAGCTATTTTATTAATCAGGTTTTTTTTTTGTCTTTATTTTTGTATCTTTGGAAATTTCATCTGCTTCCAGGGCATGGATGGCCACCTCTACAGAGTGTAGCTTAGAACTAGCTACTCCTATATTTTATGTCTTTAAGGAAATAGACCCAAATTCAACATGGCAAAATGTTGTCACTAAGTCTTTCTCCCCAAACAGGCTGACAATAGGAATTTAATGGTGTTATTGTAGTGGCAGACTCAGATTCAAAACTCCTATCGTGACTGACTAGTTTTTACATTAACTTTTGAGCTATCAGTCAGATCCTGCTGTTTTATATTTTTCTACTGTGATGTCTCTTACACTGGCTTTTTAAATGAGGTAGTGCATGTAAAATACTTAACAAAGAGCCAAACTCCAATTAGAAAGTCAATATATGTTTGCTTCTATAGTTGCTATTACAATATTACAGAATATCACAGTTGGGTTACTGAAAAATCCTCATGTATGCCTACTCTACTTCTCTCCAAATTCATGCTTTAGGCCTCCTTGTACCCACAATTGCATTGTGTTATTACCTTATTTATATTTTTTTCATTCTCTAGTACCTATTTAATTTAGCAATGACATCAACAAAACTCTACATAATCTGATATTCCAAGGTTACGTCATTGACTTCTCAGTACAAATCTCTTTTTCCACAGAATCAATCCACTTTTCATTTCTTCTTCCCTTCTTGTTCACATTGACACTCTAACTCTATATTCAGGGCAAACCAGAGCATTTAATTCAACCACCTCAGTGTGCTGTTGTGAAAACTAAGCACCACAGACTTATTCAGGGTCAGGTGATCCCTGAGAGAGAGGCAGAGTCTGGGCTCAAACCCCAATGCTCTGTCTCCCCATTCAAAATTTGTTCTAATTTTCCAAATCTATTAATTCAGCACAATATTGCTGCTAAATTATATTAAATTTACTTTCAACTAACCCTTGTGTTCATTTTTTTATATAAATAAATGTAAGTGTATCCTTACTGGAGTCCTTAAACTTTGACCCAAAATAAGGAATGCTAACTTAGCCTCAATAATTTTTTGAATTGTTTTCAGCTCAGTGTTCCAGTCTATGAAAATTGCTTCTGTATTTCTGTTCTTTGTATTTCTACTGCTCTTTGAATCAAAATGCTATAGTAGACAACAGTTCTAGACATCAAGGAGGACTCATTAACTACCTGACAACCTAATGTCCCTTCCCCCCCAGAGCATAGGTTAAGGTGATTATATTGGTTAACCACAGATAATATGTTTTGTCCCATTTATATTTAACCAAACCAGTGAATCTGGCCTCAGATAACTTAGCACTATTTTTATCTGACCCTCAGGGCAGAATTCTATTTATTGTGGCATATAGCCTCATTAACCAGTCCCCAAATCACTTTTTACAATGACTCTATTTTATAAAGTGTGGGGAGGAAGAAGAGGAAAAGAAACAATAAGTAATTAAACACTTAATATGCAAGACAGAACATATTAATCAACAGTTGATCATAATGGCTTTATGTTCAAAGCTTCTACAGCTTTGGCCTTTGGATTTCCCCAGCAGAGACTAATAATTAGGTCCCTGTTATCTCAATCTGTGTTTTCTGTCAACTTTCTCATTTACATCATAGTCTTCCCATGCAAAGAAAAAGGGGTGTGGTCCGCTTCACTCTCAGAGCCAGAGAAAAAGAGAGAGGAGATTGAGGTGAGAGAATGGGCAGAAAAAAGATGCACGATCTTCGTTTTAAAAAAGTTTTATGTTGTGGGATATCTGAATCAATTTAGACCCTATGTTTGACCCTCTTCTGATCCTGATACCTCCAAACAAGAGACAGGAAATATAAAAATATCCAGAATTCAGTTCATATGCAAGAGAGAATAAAAGTAGAGACAAAAGCAAGACATAGATGAAATATCTTTATGTCTAGTTCCCTTTGCAAATGTCTATACCACAGAACGATTTCTCAGCAATCTTTCATAGTTGTGTATAAATGTTGATGTTGGAAACATGCTTGGGATAAGATTCAGAGTGGCCTTGATGGATCAATGAGGAGTGAACAGGCATATAACACCAGCAGTACGAAAACCGTTGCTCTAGAGTGATGCCAAGAGGAAAACTATTTTGGAGAAAAAAAAATCAGTTTTTCTTAAACTAAGAGAACACAAATTAGCCATTAGCACACATCCCCTGCCTGTATTGCACTGTTCTGGTGATGTACTCAGTAGCACGTAGACCAGATTTTTTTTATCCTTGTTTAAGTCATCATACATTTATCAGGCTTCATTCTTCCTTCATTTGTTTAGGAATATTAGGCTATTAATGAAAATAAAAATGTCTCCTGAGACAAAATTGTTTTCAAACAGTCTCTAAGCTGACTCTGAATTTTTGTAACTGCCTCTTCTGTTATTTATATATCTGACCTATTTTGTTTAAGTGCATCATTGCCCCCGGGGAATTACTCTCTCTTATTATGACATGAGACCCAATTATCCAATGAGTTGGTATCACCCAGAAGATAACATACATGTTTTTCCCTTGAATGTTTCTTTAGGAAAAATGAATTTTCTCTCTTTTTAAAGAGTCCAATAGTATTCTCTTACAAAAGCAATGATGTATAGCATGATTAATTTCTCATTCAAATCTTATGTGATGTGTCATTTGTTCACTTAGTACAAAGCAGTTATTGATCAATTATTGATATGATTAAGAGCATTTCAGCTTCCCTGAATATAAGGATGAACTCTAAATGATAATGAGGAGTTACTGTAATCAGAGTTGTTTTATCTTTTATTCCCTAAATACAGAGGATCAATTAACTTTAGAATAAATTTAACAGAAAAAATATCTATTTCAGTCATGCTTCCTAAAGCTGCAATATTTATTTTCTACCCCTGGGGGTGAGGCAGGGGGACATCATTCTTAACAACAAAATGAAAATACATATCTAGTTTCTCACCAAACTAAAAGACATATACTCAATTGTCTTATTTAGTTTGCTCTCTGACTATTCTTTTTTGTTTGTTTGTTTTAATATAACATCTAGCATTTCTTACTAATTTTCATCTCCAGGTTATTTCTGCTAACTAAAAAATGATTTGGTTGTAAAATAATAATTGTTTGAAAAGTTAAGAATACCTCAATGAGTGCACATGAGAGATGGGACCAAAAAAAGTGAAAGTTATATATGAAGTATTAGTCAGTCTAGAAGAGAAGGAAATTCAGTCATTTCAGTTATTTGCAACAACATGAATGAATGTGGATGCTATAATAAGTGAAATGATCTAGACAGAGAAAGACAGATATGTCATGATGTTTCTTATTTGTGGAATTAAAAAAAAAATCAAACTCATAGAAACCATGTAGAAAAGTGGTTACTGAAGGTAGAGGAGGGGGAGGAAATAGAGAGAGGTTGTTCAAAGGGTCCAACCTTTCAGTGAATGAGATGAATAAGGTCTGAGGATATAACATAACAAGGTGACTGTAGTTAGTAACGCTGTATTGTATAATTGAAATTTTCTGAGAGAAGAAAACTTAAATGTTCTAACACACACACACACACACACAATGTATAATCATCACATTGCACTCTTTAACTGTCTTATAATTTTATTTGTCAATTATACTCTAATGAAGCTGGGAAAAACGTTATTTCCCAACTCCTCTGCTGTTTGAATGATTATGGCCTAATATTATGGCCTGGCTTGCAGTGCATGTGTTTCTGCATATAGCCTGTGTTCAGGTTCCTATTATGTGGTTAATTTAAGTGGGTTCCTGTCTTTCTGAGTGTGCTACATGGGGTTTACCTCATTCTGGGCATTAGCAAGTGAAAAGAATTCTTCCTTTTGTTTATGAGGCCAAGTGAGAAATGAACCTAGGGTTAAATCCAAACAAGGCTTGCTTTTTTCAGTTTTGGAAATCTACTTGTTGCTTTCATGAAATTCATTGAGTTCTCAAGATATGCATTGGCTCAGCAGAACAAAATTTTGATAAGCTTCAATGATGAGGTCTTGAAAATACATGTAGCTCATAGGATACTGCTATTCAGAGATTGCCCAATATTTTATTTTCTGTTGATTGGTATTTATAAATGTCTGTGTGTGCATGCATGTGTGTGCTTTTTTTAAAACACAAATAAAATGATTCTATGTTAAGTTGATTGGATTAGTGTGCCTACACCGTTTTTTCTAGATTATCTTATTATTTTATAATAACTGTAAGATAAATATTTATATTCTCACATTACAAATAAGAAAAGAGCTCATTCTGGTTTATTCTCAGATATGCTATAGAACACAATGTCACACATATGCTTCCAGTGAGCATGAGTTTCTGACAGCTTGTTGAGGACATACTTCTCCATAATGCAGTTATTTCTCCCCATTAGCACTGGTATTCTGTGGAACAAAAATTCAATGATTGTATATTGCACAAATTAATAGATGATTACGTTTTCCTAAACAGAAGAAGATGAAAAAAAAAAAGCAGTCGAAATTGATGTCCCTTTAAACGTTATAATTAGAACTAATAAACCAAGCTGGGAAATCTATACCAGGTTAAAGTTTGCTTTGATTCTCCCAAGGTAACTCCTGATAACAAAATCCTTCACTACTGGCTCTGATGGCCTAGAAATCCATGGCTTAAATTGCTTAATTCTCTATAAAAAATAGCTTTTCCTGGGGATCCTCCAAGATAGCTGGGCCTTTTCCGACCTAAGTTCTCCTTTCAAATGCAAGTAGAAACCCAAGCAAACAAATAAACTTGAAGCACCAGTGCATGGCCTCTTCTTACACAGAACCTGCTTTTCCAAACTCCTTGGCACTCACCCAATATATCTCCTTTTAACTCTTTCAAAGTAAATGAAATAATATAAAAACTATTAGGCCAAATAAATGGACCACTATCTTAAGCCGCATATTCATTTTTACCCTATACTCTACCTTAAAAAGCTAAATATCTAATATTTTAGCATATGAACTCATTCATTCTTTCTAAGGAATGAACAATGTGGATGATGACCAAACCAGGAGCAAAAAGTGGGGAGCCAGTTTTTAAACAAATATATTGATCTTACGAACAGTATTTTATAAAAGGCAAAGAGTTGCTTCTTAGACTCTTCTGGCAATGAATTACCAACATCCTAGCTCATTCCAATGAAAAAAAGGTGGTGTGGCATATAAAAACAACAGCACCGTTAAAGTTAAATAGTTCTGAGCCTCACATTCCTACAGTAATAATATTGGCCTTTTGCCTCTTTTACAGTAAATGTATTAAATATTCATGTTGATATTTATTTTCTAAATGTAAAATGGAATTAGGATAACAAATAAAGTCTACCATCTGGTGATAATATTAGTTATATATTATATATATTTTTTGTTTCAAGGGCTTTTACATGTTTGATTCAAGGTAGCTTACTGAATTATGCATAAACATCTTTAAAAATGCATTTCAATAGTTGAGGTTATAGTTGGTTGTCAGGTTCTCATCTTGAACTAATAACGGTGATTTTCTTTTTGTGCAGAACAAAACTATAGAGAAGAGAGCCATTAGAAACCTAATCAGTGCTGAGTCAAAATATTTTCATGATATAGATTCTCTATCAATGAGTTCATTTTCTAGAAAGAAACCACAATAATATTCTCTATAAATGTTAGTTTTCATGAAGCGTCTTCTCAGGAAATTTTTGTATGTGTGTGCAATTGAAAGTAATCTAAAAATAATCTAAACATCTAAGAAATAGGCTATACATACAAAACCTAAAAGGAGTAAATGATAAAAGCTATAGAAGACAACATATATTTTTGCTATAGCTCTGTCTTTTTGAAGGGGTCCTTTTCATCTCTCTTTTCAGCATAAACTGGTGGTACATGTATTTATACTTTGAAGCTAAATGGCTACTAAAAGTTTAGTTTCTTTACATCAGATTTTCTAAGTAGTAAATGTTCATAAACACCACATTATGGGTTCTGATTCTTCATTCTAAAGATTCAGAAAACTTATTGTGTAAGCCTACTTTATGATTTTTCATGTTGATGGCAAACCACCTTTAATTAATCAAATCCGCTGAAGATTGATTGATAATATAAAATTTCATTTTATGAATTTTCAGTGAGAAACCTGACCTATGAATTTGACTCAGGACTGGCTACATCTTCAGAAGGGCCAGTGCAAAATGAATATGCAGGGCCCTTGTTCAAAATGATTAAGAATTTCAAGACAGCAACAGCAGAGCGTTAAACTGAACACAGGGCCTTTCTAAAAGTGAGGCTTTGTGTCACTCAGAGGTCACATGGTCAAGAAGCTTGCCCTGATGAGACACGTCTATCTGCCAACAATTGCTTGTAAGTACAGAATGACAGTAGGAGGATATGGACATACACCTGCATTCCTGAGAGCACTGGTCGCATCACTCTTTCCAACATTAATAAGTGTGTGGAAACACATTAGCACTTCCTACTGTTGGCTCATCTTTATTTAGCACATTGTTCTTCTGTTGTAGCAAGGCAGGAGCTTGCTCTCTCATGTCACAATCGAGGTGAGCCGATAACAGCTTTTTACAAAACACCCTGTCTTCTTCACTGGACTGAGTAGGTGACCTTGTCACATCAGCTACACTTTCAAAACATACCTTAGCGTGCAATGTATTTTATACGCAGTGGCTGGTTTTTAGTAGTTTTCATTTCAGAGGATGGCCTTTCTCAGCCCTATTCCTGAACTCTGAAGAAACATATAATAGTCATCTCTGCACTGACAAGGCTTTATTCTTTTATTTAACACATTATTGAGTACCCACTATGTATGTGTTAGGTGCTATAGTATTAAAGCACATACTTGTCAGCATAGGTTTACCATTCAATATATATTATTCTGAGAATCAACATATATATTTGTCTGTTATGTTGGGCATAAATATTAGTCAGGATATTTGTCTGCCTAAAAAACCCAACTTGAACTATCCTACAAATTAAATAGATGACAGAGATAGATGATAGATGATAGATGATAGATAGATAGATAGATAGATAGATAGATGATAGATAGATAGATGATAGATAGATGACAGATAGATGACAGATAGATAGATAGATAGATGATAGATAGATAGATAGATAGATAGATGATAGATAGATAGATAGATAGATAGATGATAGATAGATAGATAGATAGATAGATAGATAGATGATAGATAGATAGATGATAGATAGATGACAGATAGATGATAGATAGATAGATAGATAGATAGATGATAGATAGATAGATAGATAGATAGATAGATAGATGATAGATAGATAGATGATAGATAGATAGATAGATGATAGATAGATAGATAGATGATAGATAGATAGATAGATAGATAGATAGATAGATAGATAGATAGATGATAGATAGATAGAAAGTGGTTTCAAGTGACTGGATTCAGAAATATAAAACATGTCATTAGAGCATTCTCTTCCCTCCTCTTCCTCATCATCCTTCTTCTCCCCATTCTCTCCCTCTTTCTCTCCATTATCTCTTTTCCTATGAGCTTAATTTGTTGTCAAGCTGGATCACTTTCTGTGGTTACAAAAATAGGCTCAAGTACTTATGAGCTTAAGTCTCAGAGGAGAGATCATTTCCCTGGTTTGGGCATCCAAAGTGATATGTCAAATGGCTGGACTTCCTGGGGTTGCTCACTCACCCTAACTCTATTAAGTAGGTCCTGGGGCCTTGGATTTTGTTATTAGTCATCTATAAAACTATGATTGACAGTTCTACTGAGAAATGGAGGGGCAATTAACAAAAGGCAAAGGAGGAGTTTTGTTATCAAAGAAGAAAACAGAATCTGTGCAGGTACAAAATATAGATGTCTCCTCCAGCATGACACAAGAGGACCCTAGAGAAGAATGTAAAGATCTGAAGTCTGGAGAAAGGTATGCACCACTAAAACCTGTTGTTTGTAGGAATGTGATTAAATCACGGGGGTCAGAAGAGCTAATCATTTTGATTCTCAAGGAAACATAAAGCAAAAAAAAAAAAACAAAAAAAAAACAAACAAAAAAAAACCAAACAAACAAACAAAAAACCCTGTGTGTTCCACAGTTCTCAGAGGAAACTCTAAAAAGTTTACAATTCAGGATAATCAAGCTACCCAGTCTGTTCAATTTTGTTGTATATATAGGTGCTACGTAATTTTTTTAATTTGGTCAAAATGTTTAACCTTTAGGACCTGTTGTGCAGGCATCCACCACATACCGAGCCAGGGGCTGGCAGTCCCAGGTTTTGATACTTCTAAAAGTTGCATTAATTCTTGTAGGCCTTTCAGCTACTTCCTGAGTTCCAGAAGGACTGAAGTTTTCCACCCCTCCTGCCTTACTTCCCTCAAGTACTGGCCACAAGCATTTGAATACTTCTGTATCCATCACATCTGCTACTCGGCAGAGTTGGTATTTCAGAGTTCTTTTAAATTCTTTTCTTCAACTTTGTTCTCACAAACATCTTTGGAGGAAGGTAATGGTGTTATTATATAATGTTGTGTGACTTGGCTCATGAATGGACTTGTTCACGGGCACGATAATAATTAAGCCCATCATAAGGTCCATTTCTGCTCCCCATCACATACTACGAGGCAGAATAACCACGTGAGACGCTGTGGTGCTGCACACACGGAAAGCAGGGGTTCCCTGAGGCCCTGCCCCTCCACCCACACCCACACTCCAGGACTGTCACAGTTCACTCTGATCCATTTGACAACACATCGGAAGAATGTCACTCTTGTGTGTGTTCTTTATCTGTGGGGTGATGGGATGCTCGAGCTTGTCTCCAAAATTCTTCAGTTACATCAGGGGACCCTTCTGGGAGCCATGGTGACAGCTGATGCTTATCCCATCCAAGCAGTAAATGGAAGCCCGTCTCCCTCCAGCAGCTTTGCAGAGACGCTCAAGCTCCTTTATGAGACAGCAGGCCCCACTGTGTATTTGTCATGTTAAGGAGACATTACAGTCACAGAAACGCTGAGATCAGTGAATCACTGAATATCTGGGAAAGACTAGTAAAAATCAACAAGAGAATCAGCACCAGAAAAGCCTGCCGATGGCAGCTTTCTGTCAACACTGCTGTGGTCACTTTAGAATGAACAGAATATTATCATCTTAGTATAGATTCTCAGCTAAAGGGATTTTTAGAGATCTGGGCTTCTGAACAAAAGGGATGATACTGCCATCAGGCTTATGATAAGGGCTGCGTGGAGACCCAGAAGGCAGCGGCAGGTCCTTAATGGATAATGAAGACATGCTCAGAGCATGGATTAGCCATGGACATGACACCAAAGTAAAAGAAAAAGAGAGAGAAATTGGATAGTATTTCATTTTTTTTTTATTTCAGGTGGGGGAGGAGGGCAGGAGGAAAGTTTAAAAAAATATTGTAGACTCAAGTTCCAGGAACCAACTAAGAAAAATTAAAAATAGCCAGCTCCCTAAATAGAGCGTAAGGGCTGTCTGCAGCGTGGGATCCAGGGGGCTACACCTCCTAGGGAATCCACCAGCCCTCTCAGAAGTCTTTTGTTTTCTCTCTTAATGGAACCTTCTAGCACTTTAGTATCCTCAGATACATCTGATGGCAGTGACGTCACAAAAGACCAGTTGGCAGGTGTCTGTGGGGGCAATCCTGTTTTCAAAAGGCATGATTCTTCCCACAGCTTCCTCCCCTGAGACCATCAGGAATATCCTTGTGCCGCCCCCCAAAGAAAAAACAACCATGATTCTATTTTAGATTTTTCTTTTTGCCTCAAGTTGCTGAAACTTGGTCACAAGAGTCAAAAATGAATTTGTGAAAATTCATGAAAATGATCTTGTTTGCATGAAGTAATGGCAACAGAAATAGCATCTCTAATATTGGCTTCAGCTTTAATCTAATCCATTAAAAAAAAATTTCACTACTTCATCATGCTCACCAACACATTGTTTTTAACACTCACCTTATGGTCAGCGTTCTCAAACCTGAAAATGCTCCAGTCAAACCTTTCTACCATGTAAGTTCAGACACTGGTCTCCATCAATACTCCATTTTTCCTCCTTCCCGATTTATTTAAAGCTACCCTAAGGCAAAATCACAAAGTTGGTAGTATTTGCCTATAGCATCTCTTTATCTATCTTTCATCATTTTCCTCAATTCTTTTAAGAGCCCTTGCCTTCTTTTCCCTTAGGTCATCAGTGTTCTAGGACCTTCTGGCCATTAAAAAGCCTCTTCACTTGTAAGGATTCCTTCATTACCCTACACCCAGGCCTGCTGCCCCAGAAGCCCTGGAGGGCAGAAACTGAAAGGAAAAACTACACTGGGAACCTCTCTTTGCCGGTCACAAGCTGTGAAAATCTGAACAACTCCATCTCTCTGAGCCTCACTTTCTCCATCTACAAAATGGAACAATACTAGAGGCCTCCTGGCACTCATTTCCTCCCAGCGCATCCTCACCTCACTTCTTTGCCTCGCCAGGTCTACTCTAGGCTAGCCCATCCTTCATGCTATACTATCATCACTCTATCATCAAGCCTCAGCTTCAAGTTCACCCCAGAGATGGTCTCCCAGCTCAGCCTGAGAAGCCACTCCCCTCCCACTCTAAGCACACTATTCGTTTAACTGGAACAATTTGTGATTTTCTAATATAATTTTATCATTTTATTCATGTTTTATTTCACCTTCTTGGGGTGAGGTGGGGGGTTCTGCCTCTCTTATTAGACTACAGGGTCCATCCACAAAGGCAGGGGTTCTTTCTAGCTCCTTCATCACTGCTGCTCCAGGCTCCAGTACAGAACAAAGTACTTGGCACCTGAAAGTCTCAGTAAACATTTTGTTTGCCCTCTGCTAACATGTGTGGAAATAAACCAAGACCACCTAAATTAGAATAAATAGAGGCTATTTATTTATACTGTGCTAGCACTAGGGAGTCAGCCACCATTGTTTGTTTGGGAGAGACTCAGACTTTTGGAAAGTGGGAAAGTTTTACAGTAAAAAAAAAAATACATGTGCTCTGAATGGTGGTTGTTGCCATGGGGAAGCTGGAAATGGGCCATCTAGAAGCAGGACATTTTATGGGATTGGTATGGAGAGCATATTTGGCTATCTCTACTGGTCTTGAGTTAGAAGTGGGGGCAAAACATAGAAGCTTGGCACTCATTGACAAAGTCCTACTTTTAGAGACTGATTATGGCAGAAGTTGTAGGTCAGAGTTCTACATGGTCTGGTCATTGTACATTTGTACTTTCCATCTCTCACTTGATGCCTTTTCTTTTCTTTCTGTACTCAGTACATAATCTGTATTCTCAAAGTATAGAGGGACTGTATTAATTAGCTTAAAATAAACTGTTACTATAGGACAATATCTCGAGGCATACTCATTTTCAAGATAATTGGCATTTATTAGAGCTGACGAAGACTCGAACAAATGGATGGATATGAAATAATAAAGATGAGTGAGGAGGGCAATGTTGGAGATAAAGCATTGCACTGTTTATCCTATTCAAATTATACTGCAGAAATAGTTCTGCTTAGTTTTTCTCTTTAAGATAAACGGATAATAAAATGTTAAAAACTTCAAAGACAATAAGCTTATTTAAAGACCAAAGAAGAGGCCTTTGATGGATGGCTCCACGTTGATACCTGGACACGCCAAGTCCATCCACACCTCTGCAGTGCATTTGTCTGGGACATTGTGACTTTCTCTAGGCCCTGATGTTCAAGATGAGCTTTAAGAGTCACCTTCTTTCAGGTCATTATTGTCAACAGTGGGTTCACAGCTCTTCTGCTGTCTAACTTCCTAAATCTCTTATCTGTGTCACTCAGCACTGAGTGACATTTTGCAGTGGGGTATTTCTCATGTTCATGTTCTTTCTTATCAACTCAATTAAAAGTTCCTGTGATTCTTGTGTATCCATGACAGCAACCATAATATAGCCACATCCCATTCATTCAGTTGTATAAGTGATTTTTTCCTCCATTAATAATTACTGAAAATTGATAGACATTAAAATGTAAAGGGACAAAATATGAGTATTCTGCCCTACGTAGTTGGGAATAGTGTATACAATATCTAATGACATGAACTCCGGTTTAGGCTGTGTGGTTCAGACCCAGGTTTGACTGTGTTACATCCTTAGGCAAGTTTTAAAAATATTCCTCCACTTGGCTCCCTCCTTTATAAAATGATGATAATATATGTCCTATACATAAAATATTGTATATAGGATCAGGGAACTTATAAGTATATATATATATGTATATTTCTAAAAGTTGGGTTGTTTTGAATGTGTTTGGTTGTTTTGAAGGTATTTTAATCGACCTAGAGATTATGTCTATTAAATATGTACGGAATATGTTGGTATACAATTATTTACTTCAGTTGAACACCACACCAGAGGATTCATGATCCAGTAAGAAAACAATAGAAAATATATGTGTATTTCATCAGTACACATCAAAAATAGACAAGTGAAAATGGAGAGGTAGCCTTTCCTTTTATTTTTTCAGGCAACAGACTTGCCAGCTGATCAGAGGTTAGTTTACTAAAACAATAGGGGCCACTGTGATGTGATATAAAGAACCCTGAGCTTGGAACCAGAACTCATGATCCAAGATCTATCATTTGTTAACCATATAATAACTGTGGTAAGACCACATATATTCATTAAATTTCTTACCTCATTTGTCAAATAGAAATAATGACACTTAATTCAGGGTTAATATAACACAAATGTGAAGGGACTTCGTTTTCTGGCTATGAGTGACATACTTGTAGTAGATCAGCAAAGCACTAAGAATAACTGGAGAAGTCAGATAGAATATATATATAAATAAAATTTGTATGAAGACATTGGAAAATTGCTTAGGCAGCCAGGATTTGAGGGCTAAGATCCCAGGAAAAAGGGGCAGCCATTGAAATAAGCTTAACTTAGACATGCTTCTTTTCCTTTCAGGACATTTGATAATTTTTGATATGAGTACAAGATTGTGAATCCAGGTGGGAGATGGCTGCCAAAAAAGAGGGGCCAGCAGAGCTTTTGAAAATATCATAGGGCTGAAAGACAAAAACTGGAGTCCAGGCCATTGTTTCTCAGTGATCATGAAATATAAAGAGGCCTAGAGATGGAAGCCTGACTTTGTTTGCATTCCCCAGTAGGCATTTGCCAACTTCTTGTTGAGCAGCATCAGAGGTTAAGAAGCTGAGTAAAAAGTAACTGACAAGAAGAGAATTTTTGGCAACCTCACACCACTGGGTAAACAAAAAACTGGAATTCAAGACTGCCAAGGAAAAGAGATCATAGTAACTACTTCAGTCTTTCAGTTGGAACACTTGGCAAGATTCACTCCAGAAACTGGAGATGAAAAGTAGACCAAGACTTAGAGAGACTGCAAAATAGTGTTGGGTTACATCATTTCGGATCAAATTGAGAGGAACTCCTCTTTCTTCACTGCAGGATACAATGAACCCTCACTGTAGCAAAAACAGATAGATCATGCCAAACGAATCCTACTTGCTATTGACAATGCCTGGCATTCAACCAAAATCACCATGCAGAACAATAAATATCACCCCAATCAATTAAAATTGATTTAAATTAACAACTTCAAAAAAAAAATACATGGCAAAAACAAATTTCAAGAGATTAGAGATTCATGTTTTAATATTCAATCAAAAATGCACAGGCCTACCAAGAGACTAGATAATGGGACTAAAACCAATGGAAAAAAGGACAACAGAGGCACAGGAGATGCAGATCTTAGACTTTGCAGGTGAGCACATTCAATAACTATTAATATTTTCAAAGAAATTGAGAAGATAAACAAACTAGATAGAAAATAAAAATTTCCATAGAGCAGTTTTGTATAAAAATATTTGATATTTTATATGAGATTATCTTCTTTAGAATGGGTTAATGTTTCCACTAGTTCTAAAAAGCAGGGCTCATCACTTTTCTCCAATCGAAAACCTAGTCGAGGCCATTTTTGCAAAGTTCAGACTCAATTTATCTCTGGCTCTCTTTTATTCTTGAAATATGGCCTTCCAGGTCAGTTGAGACTCCAGGCATTCACACACAAAGGCCCAGTCCCTGGCAGGCCCTATGCTCTAATTTTAATCACTCAACAGTGTGAGACTGGGCAACATTCTGGTTTACTTTTCAGAAGTTTCCAACTTAGCTTTTTTATCTCCCACTTTACATAGCTTTGAATTTCAGCAAATGTGTTGAAGGAAAAACCGGCTGTGTGTTGGAGGTCTCTAAATTCTCCATTTTTGTCTTTTCAGCTTTATATAGCTGCCCAAAGTCTCACACATTTGCTATTTTCTGTTCCTCTTCCCAGGGCAGATCCTGGATACTCACTCTGCTGTCCATACCAAATATCTGCAAATCCCCCGGCAACGAAAGCAGCTACGCATGATAAACTCACATTTTTTTACTTCTCCCTCTCTGGAAGCTTAGTTTTTCTGGTCCTTATTGCTTCACCAACTCTCTGACTCCTTTAAACAAATTAATTTTATTTTGTGTAGGTTGTGAGCTGATCTCAGCAGAAGCATTTGTCTTCTTTAAATTACTCCTTCCTGCTTGATAAGACTAACAATGAGTGTTGGCAAAATGTCAGGCAACTGCAACTTTTATGCCCTGCAACTGAGTGTAAATTGGTACAACCATTTTGGAAAACTGGCATTAATATGTATAGCCAATGACATAGCAATCCTACTCCAAGAATTAAACTAACCTAAGAAGTGCATCCATATGTTCACTAGAGCCTCAAAGTGGAAACATTCCAAAGGTGTACCCACAGCAGAATGAATACATAAACTGCAATAAGTTCATACAAAAGAAGATCAAAACCACAACCACAGACAACATAATAAATCTCGCAATATTTGGCAAAAAGCTGGACACAAAATGACACCTGAAATTTGAAGAACAGCAAAGCACCACAGGTATAAAAGATTATCATTGGTGAAATTACAATGAAAAATATAGAATATTGTTATGCCTCGGGAATTTTATTCCATATAAATTTAACTTCTAATATTCTATGTAACTGCAGTGTAAATCCACGTGCAATAATGAAAGATGAAAACAAAAATAGGTCAAAAAATAAATATCAGTTTTGAGATAAATTTAGTTGTATCAAGACACTGCTGACAATGCCACACATTGCTTTTTATTTCTCTAAATTATGCAAAGCTGCCAACGTAATCAGCATCCCACAGTCTTTTTTTTTTTTTATCTCCACTGCTTAAATGCATAAAGCTGTACATTTTTGCTTTGGCTTGATATATGTCTCTCATTTTTGTCACTTATGTTTGAAAGTGTCAAATTCTCATTTGGACTGCTATATCTTAAATCTGATATTTGTGGAGTCTATGGAATGTAGTGGGTGCATCACATGGCTTGTCTCAATGTTTTGACAATGATGAGTACTTTTTCCAGTGATCAAATGCTCCCAATCTCAATTTGTGTTAAGTATCAGAGTACTGTAGCTTTACCCTGCACAATATTACTTTTCCAAAGGGAATATTTTGAAAAAGATCTGAGTCGAAAAGACCTTGATTAAAATTAAACAGTGTTTACAGTAGAGAAAAGCTTAATATAGAGGACTACCTTAATATTATACTCATCAATAAAATAAATTTTATATGAGGCCGGTTTGTCTCAAAGATACAAATTTTTGAGTTTAGAAATGTCAACATGCTTGGTAATTGTAACTTGTCTGAACCTCAGTTGGGGACTATTACACCTAAGAAGTTAAATATTTTGGCAGCCAGACGTTGAACTTACTGCTTAACACATCTGGAATATCGCTTCTTAGTAAAACCGGGATGCTGATTTTTCTTAAGAAAAGGAATGTCTTTATGTAGGGTAAATTTTTTCTTTTCATTTAGTACTTTAAAAAATATCTCTTTATTTTGGTATAGTTTCAAACTGACAGAAAAGTTGCAAGAATAATGCAAAGAATTTCTCTATATTCATATACTCACACTCACCAATTATTTTTTATAAATGTAACCCCTTGTTTTACCATGTTCTCTCTCACTTTCTCCTCTCTCCCCTTCTCTCTCTCTCTCACTCCTTCTCACTTTGAACCATTTGAGAATAAGTTGAAGATACCATGCCCATATCCTTCATTCCTAACGCCTAAATACTTCAGTGGGCATTTTCCAAGAACAAGAAGTTCACTAGCCTTCCTTTATCCTTCTTGGCCTTGATATTTTTAACTAGTAAAGCCAGTTGGTTTGCAGAATATCCCACAGTTTTGATTTGTCTGTCATTACATCATGATTTCATTCAGATTATGCATTAAAAATGCAGGAACAGCTCAGGAGTGATGGTGTGCTGAGAGGTCAGGAGGGACACAATGCTAGTTTGTTGCTAGTATCAAGCTTGATCATTTGGTTAAGGTCTCTGGGTTTCTTCTTATGTTTCTCTCCCATTAATTTATTCATTTATTTAATTACATTATTATAGACTAATGGATTCATATTTTAATCAATGAGTTATAATCCACTTGCATTATTATTTATTTTTACACTCAAATTGTCCCACATTGACTGTGACTTCAAGCTGCCTTCCATGTGTGTGTGTAAGTACACGTGTATGAGTCAGAATGTGTTTGTGTTTATATACTCCCATCATCCTTTGAGCACTTTCTCACTCCTGGGTTAAAAATAAATTCCAAGCTCATTTTTCCCAAGTCTTACATGAGTTTGTTTTTTTTTTTCTGCAAGGATCCCTAGTTTCTTTTAGTTGAGAGTGGCATTTTCCAGTATGTCATTTCTTTTAGAATCCCTCAGCAGAGTTGGGAAAATATATATGTATGTCTCTTTATTTTAAGTATATCTACATTTACATACGTAGATTTAAAAAAATCAAGAGTTTGTATTGATATCTTCAATTTCGATCTAATATTGTAGGACTTATTTTGTCTTTTATCTTTCCATTTGTAACTCTCTCACAACGTATTGAGAAAGTTTGCTTTTCTCTTTCTCTATTCTCTCCTTCCCTCTACCCTTCTTTCTTTCCATACTTCCAAATGTGTTTATTTCTTTTCAAATAGACTACTTAAAATCTTTCAAAAGTTTCCAAATATTAAGCCAGAGTTTAAAAAAAAAGACCAAAAAAGTTGATACTCTGAACACAATTCCATGATTTCGTGATATTAGTGACTCCAGTTTTAAACACTACATTTTGCCTATACCTGTGTCTGCTCTACCTACTGTATTGTATGTTTCTGTAAAATTTATTCAAAGGAATATAATTGTATTAACCAATGTTACCCCAATAAGCTTAATAAAATTTATTCAAAGGAATTCTTATTTAAAAATAAATTTATTATTTAAATTTATTTCAAGTATACAGTACATTGGTTAGACATCTATATAGTTCATAAAACAATGCCTCCAATTACTCCCTCCATACCCTCACCCTCCACCTAGCCATCATATTAACTGCATTCCCTATGTGGTGCTCCCCATCCCCATGACCAAATATCAACTACTAATTTGTACTTCTTTAACCCTTCACCCCATTCTCCCAGACACCCAACCCCCTCCCCTCTGTCCATCACCAAATTGTCCACTATATTTGTGAATCTGTTTTTGATTAGTTTGGAACTCTTTTTTCTTAATCAGGGCTATATAAATGTAAAAAGAAGGTAATTTATTTAGAAAATGTTTTCGTTAAGTGATAAATGTCAAATTGGATATTCCTCTGATTTTGCAAAAGTGTGGTGGGAAAGGAACCCCTTTCATTAAAATTGTTGACTAGTGTTTGTTGATTGCCTATGGCATATAAGCCCTGCCATTTTACTCTTCAACCATCCAAGCTGGCAATAATAACTGAGATTACTTTTTGAAGAATGATGCCCTTCCATTGACTTCCTAGGAAAGCAGACAAATATTATGCCCCAGTATCTGTTCCCAAAGCCCTTCTTGAAAGTGTGATCTACAAATAATGGACAATGGAGACATGAAAATATTTGACAGTACCAAATAGAAAACTTCTGCTGACAAGCAAACGTGAGGTGCATTGCTCTACAGCAGCGAGAAGAAGGTGTCTAATAGAAAATGAAGCAGGGAATGACACAATACCATGTAAGTAAACAAACAAACTTGTTAATAAAAAAGACGGTAAATAAAAATATGGACCGTGAACAATTTTTGTGAGGATTTGTCTTTCAAAGGACACTTCAGTTGGTAGTACTTCTTCCCTACCGATGAAACAGGTGCAATGACCCACTGCCACTCTGAGCGCATAGGGATAAATAGTATCATTGGGGCTAAAGAGAAAATAAAAGAAGGAATGACTTCTGGACTTATGCTTCAGAACAGACTGGAGAAATGTCATGATGAACATTGAGTGTGAGGCCAGATTGTTATTTTAGCAGGTGGTGAACAAGTCCAAAACGAGCGATTAGACACCCAAGTCCCAGTTTCTGGTTCCACTAAGATAGAGCAAGATGCTTAGAGATCTAGGAACATACGGAGGTGCAGCATTACCAGAGAGAGAACCATGGCTCCGAGAGGTAGATGAAAGAGTTACGCACATGCTAATGCAGTACCAGAAATCAGAGCCTCTAAGAGATTAGTATACCCACTGTCTGCAAAGTAACACATATTAAAACAAAATAAGGGCCAGGTCTATTGTTGTCAGAGCTGGAATTTATTTGTTTTTGGTATTGTCTTTTTTCCCTCCTTAATTAGATGGAGAATATTGCTACATATTCTGTACACAGCTGTGCAGGAATGTGCAAATGCCAAGAGGCAAGTGGGAGAAAAACAGAGTAAGAAAAGCAAAACAGCTGCAGGAAAGGTGGACAGCCTTAGGCATTACTAACTGTGGAAGCCACACCTGAGAACTCTGGGCAGCAGGACACCTGGGCTCTGGGACAGGATGCCACCCACTCAGACAGATCCTGAGGATGATGCAAAAGGTCATCAGGACCAGTGACCTAACCTCAACTGACTCCATTGGACACCTGCTAGGTGCCAGGTTCTTTGTTCTGCATTCACAACAAGAGCTGAGATAGGAGAAAGTCATTCTCATTTTACAAAGGGGGAGATTAAAGGTACCCTAGCCATGACTTGCTAAGCCTAGGCCTGGTGAGCTTTCTGCTGAGTTATGCTGCTTTATTTGGGGCTAGAATTTTTTTTGTTGTTGTTATAATTTCTTTGGGGATTGAGAAAGTTAAATGAGATTATACCCATTGAGTGGCAACTGGCAGAGAGTTTTATATTGTGTATTCTAAAACACAGAGGTCTGTATGGGCTAAGGGGAGCATTATTAAAACAACAGCAGACTTTTATTTACTGCCCCTTCTGTGACACTCCCTAATCGAAAGGTTTTACATATATTAATAAATTTAATCATCTCAATAGCACTTGGAAGCAGGTATTATTATTATCATCCCCATCCTGCAGGTGAGGAAATTCAGACACAGAAGGAACTTGTCTAAGGTGCCTCGGTGTATTGGATTGCTAGAGCTCCTATAGCAAAGTACCACCCACTGAATGCCTTAAACAGAAATGTATTGTTTCGCAGTTCTGGAGGCTGGAAGTTGATACCAAGGTATCATCAGGGTTGGTTTCTCAGACGGCTACGAGGGTAGGATCTGGCCCAGCCCCTTTCCTGGGCTTGTAGAAGCCTTCTTCTTTCTATGTATGTTTATGTTGCCTTTATTCTGTGTGCTTCTGTGTCCAAATTTCCTTTTCCTATAACTACACATCATATTGGATTAGCAGCTGCAATGGACTGAATTGTGTCCCCACCCAATCCATATATTGAAACTTGAACCCCAATGTGACTGTTTTGAGAGGCAGAGCTTTTAGGAGGGAATTACTGTTAAATGAGGTCATGAGGACGAATCCTCATCTAATAGGATTGGTGGTTTTAAAAAGGGGAAGAGAGAGATATCTCTTTCTCTCTCCATGCACACGCATCAAGGAAAGGCTGTGTGAAGCCATAGCGAGAAAGCATCTGTCTGTAAGCCAGGAAGAGCCAGGACCCAATCATGCTGGCACCCCAATCTCAGACTTCCAGCTTCCAGACTGTGAGAAAATAAATGACTATTGTTTAAGCCCCCTAGCCTGTGGTATTTTGTTATGGTAGCCCAAGCTAAGATTGGAGGGGTGGGCAGGAGAGGCACAGCCTACTCTAGCATAACCTTCCTTAACTAATTACGTCTACACTGACCCTGTTTCTACTAAAATCACATTCTGAGGTAATGAGGTGGATGCTAAACATGAACATTGGCATTTGGGAGGGTATATTTAAACCCATAACATTCGGCTTATAAAATTAGTCAGGATTCAAATCCAGGTAGTCTCAGTATTAACCACACTGTTGCATTGCTCATGAAGTATAACAAGATCTTAATGCAACAACTATTTACTAAGCACCTGCTTTATTCCTCCATTTCCTTTGTCTAGCTAAATGGCTCTCTCACCTTTTCTAGAGAGGTTTTTCTCTTTTCATCTTCTCTGTTTCTGATAAAGTGAGACTTTTTTTTTCTTGCCACTGAGTCCATTTTTCTTGTTTTCGGTTAAGCAGTTCATTGAAAATTTAAATGTCACCAACCAAAAATATGCTTGTCACAATTTTTTCACTTTCAAATAAATGCTGAGTAGATCCCTGCTTGTCTTCTGCTGCAGACTAAATATTTGTGTCCCCCTAAAATTCATATGTTGACACCTCATCCTCAATGAGAAAGTACCTGGAGGTGGGTCTTTGGGAGGTGATTGGTTTGAATGAAGTCATGAGGGTGGATCCCCCATAATGAACTGGTGCCCTTATCAGGAGATGAAGAGCCCATAACTCCCTCTCCCTCTGCTATGTGAGGACTGAGCAAGATGACAGTCATCTATGAACCAGAAAGTGGGCCCCCACTAGCAAGTGATTCTGCTAGCTTATTTGGACTTTCCAACCCCTAGAACTGTGAGATATAAATTTTTGTTATTCATTAACCAGGTGATCTCTGGTATTTTGGTTTCTCAGCCTCAGTCACCTAAGACATCTTTCCTACCTCAGGAACTCTGCATATGTTAATCTCCCTCACATTGCATTCCTGGTGCTTGGAATATAGTTGGAACTCAATAAATATTTGCTGAATGTTACTATTTCAAAGGAATTTAAAATCCAGAGTTGTCATTGCCCGTGGTCAGAAGTTGATTGAGTTTAAATAGGTCTCATCAGGCAAACCTACAAATACTCTCCAATTAGAACTAATAGACCTTATTCTCTCTAGCAAAATTATCTCTGGATAAATTTAAATAGCTTTTCATAAATGCTTACATGTCATAACAATAATGTGAGTTAAAATAACCCATGGGAAATGCCTGTCTTTTTATAAGCTACATCTCAAAGAATGACAGTATAATGCTCGACTGCGAAATGTATAAATTCTGTGGCAAATTAAGTGCTCTGCTGTGGATTTATGGACAAACACTTAATATGGTTTAAATAAATGAAGGCAACGAGTAACTGATTTGAAATTAAATTAAAATGCTACAGAAGTCACGTTTTCCCACAAATCTTATGGAAACTGCTTCTGAGTTGCCTTTCTTCCTTTTTTTATCTCCTCTTTCTCTCAGCCAGCCTTTTACATTGCCCCCAAAGTCAACTTCATAAAATGTAGAGCTGACTTTGTCACTCTTGTACTTCAAAATGATGGCATCCATTGCCAACAGAATAAAATACAATTTTTTTCCAACTTATCTTTTTAACTTTTATCTGACTCAGCCCCAAAGCCTTATATTTCCATCCCACTGTTCTATTAAGCTGATATGAGCCTTCCCTGCACCTTTCTGCTCTGGACCCCTTTGTGCCCTGGGTCACTGCCTGGAATAAATGCCATCCACTCTCCTTTTTCCAGTCCATCCCTATTAATCCCCACACGGCTCATTTGAGAAATCACTTTCTCTGTAAAGTCTTCTTTCACTTTCATCTCCTATTGTAAAAAGAAATAACCACTCTTTCATCTACATTTCTCTAGAACATTTTCTCTATTCTACTATTTCTCCACTACAACATAAACAACTTGAAAACAGGTGCCATTTTCAGCATCCCAATGTGGGCAAACATACCCCCACAGAGTAAGTGCTCATTAAATATACGTTGAAAGACAAGAGGAAGAAAAGAAGAAACTCAAGAAGGAGAGTAGGAAGAATGGATATGAGAAATAGCTTAAAGAAAAAATCACGGTTACCTAATTCAATACAACCATCCATGAAATGAAGAGGAGAGCAGACATTCATTTGCTTTTTCCCCACAGATGCAGAGAAAAACTAAAAGATGAGAAAATCTAATTTTGATTTATTATGAAAGAATACTTGCCTAAGTAGAAGTAATCAGGTAAAACAAGTTTAATAATAAAGAAATGAATTTGCTGAGACCTGAAAATTGTGCCAGCTTTATAATCTACTGAGTAGTTATGCATAACCAAGGTTAAACATCCAGGTGGAAAATAAAAATCTATTCTTTCATCAAATGTGTCCCAATATCCAGATGTTTGGCATGGTGATAGACAAAACATCTAGATGACGGATTGCATTTTTTTATTGGCCACTTACATGTTTTGACACAATTGGTGATATTATGAGCCTGGAGTTGTACATAAAGTCCCCTTCACTTATTTGCCCTATAGTTTATATAGTAAGCCATTTGCCAAGAGGAAAGAATGCCAACATAGTTAAACAGAAGGAAATATAAACATGATTTCCTTTGAGTGGAGGATATTTGATGTCAGTTCTGATTACTAGAATAATAATTTGTTAAGTTTCTTGGGAAAGTTTAATAACAAAAGAATTTTTTAGTTTAAAAGCACACCTAGTCTTCCAATATGCTGCTTCCAGTGTAGGCCAGGCAGATTTCTTCAAATTGTTTGTGGTCATGTAGTTTTCAGGGGTTGGTTATATGACTATACCAAAAATAGTTTAAGATTTATGGTACATTTTATTTTCCAAAGATAGCTGTAACACTACCCCTATCCCACATGTTTTTCTCACGTTGTGACTCCGACATTCCTCATAGAGAGATGTGGCCACATTTCCTTCCTGTGCATAAAGGTGATGTTGCAATTATGGCAGAAGTAGAGCTTTGTGACTCCTGAATCTATAGTATATGAGATGATACAGCTCCTGACTGCTTTTCTTGGGCCTCTTGCTCTTCAGACCCACCCATCATTGTTCAGAAGGGAGCCAGACAGCCCATGTGGGGAGAAACTGAGGTCCCCAGGCAAAACTTCTGGCTAAACTCCCAGATAACAGCCAGAACCAATATGCCTAGGCATGTGAGTGAGCCTTCCTGGAAATAGATCTGTTGGCCTCCATCTGAGCAGCTGAAATTGAATTGCATATGTAAATAAATAAATGATTATTGCTGTTTTGGGGGTTTCCTGCTAATTCAGCAATGATAACTGGGAAATCTCCTAATAGGAAACAACATACATTCTAACTTCCATCTTCCTGCCATCAGAAAGTATATTCTTTAATTTAAGTGTGTGGTAGGCATAATAATGGCTGCCCAAAGATGTCCACATTCTAATCTCTGCAACCAGTGAGTATGTTACCTTAGATGGTAAATAAACTATGTGATTATGTTAAGGAATCTTGAGTTGGGGGAGATTGTAATGGTTTATCCAGGTGAACCCTCAATCTAATCACAAGTGTCTTTATAAGTGAAAGGGAATGCATGAGGACCAGAGTTACAGGGAGTTGAAGATTCAGTGCTGTTGGTTTTGAAGATAAAAGAAGAGGCTATAAGCCAAGGGATGAAGATGGCTTCTAGAAGCTGAAAAAGTCAAGGAAACAGATTCTTCTCTAGAGTCTAGAATGATGAAGCCCCAATTTTAGCCAATGATACCTATTTCACACTTCTGACCTTCAGGCTATAAAATAGTAAATTTGTGCTTTTTTAAGACACAAATTTGTGATAATTTGTTACAACAACAACAAGAAACTAATAAAAGTATTTGTCATTCTTTGCAATCTGTACCTCCCTTCCCTCATTCTCTAGGTCACCACTAATCTGGTAGTAAATAATTTTATTTAAATAATAATAATAATAATAATAATAATAATAATTTTTAAAAGAATCATTCTAATCAAGCATCATTTTGAAGGAAAATAAGGCTATGGGAAATAAATTGACTTTTATGAGTAATATAGCTTTTTAAGGACAAAAGGAGGTTAGAATTCAATTTTCTTGACTTCCATGTTTGGGACCTTTACACTGTACCAGGCTTTTTAAATTCTTTGACCTACTTTCCTGATCCTATTTCTTTCTTACTTGACCCCTCTTAGAGAGTATCTCTTTTGAATGGATTTGAAGAAGAATTTCTTCTCTGTAGGTTGGAGTCACTATATTAAGAGAGAGACTTCCATTCTGACAGCCACTGGCAGCTGCCTCCGAATAGGTTCATTAACCTTGAGAAACACACCAAAGATATTTCAATCTTCTCTTCTAAAAGAATTCCCCAATTGCATTTCACTTTCTTTGTCATAAAATAATTCAATAAACTTTATGGAAACCTGAAGTTTTCCAACCTGTCAATCTTATAGCAAAGCACTGTTTTTCAACAACGAAAGCATTAAGAAATAAAACACGACATTGAATTTCCATGTTATTGAAATTATATTACTTTGCAAATTGTCCTATGTTGCATTCCTCCAGAAGTAGATTCTGAATCAAAGATTTGAACCCAAGTACTTAATTATGGAGGTGCTGGGAAAGGACAGGGAGGTGAGGTGGAAAATGCACAAGTCAATAAACTCTATATTATCTAGCAGTTTTTCACCTTGGGCAACTGAGGTCTGGTCTTACTGGGGAACTCTAGGAGGCACTCTAGATTATACCTCAAAGGTAGTCCAGCTGAAAGGTGAGAAGCTGGATTTTTTGTCCTCCAATCCCATCAGTCATTGCCTGAGTGCTTCTCCAGGAGGCATAAACTCTGGAATTTCCTACCTGCCCTCCCCATATGTGAGTGTCATAAGAAATGGTGCTCAAGGTGATGAATCATGAGTACTTGCCATAGGATAGTTATGGTATGTGCTGGACTGCTATGTGATAGGAAGTTATGTGCAGGTCACTGAAAGTATCCACTAAATGAACTATATATAATGATTATTTTTGAAAGGAAACCTCAACTCAAAGAATCATGGAGTTTTTATTCCTCTTGTAATTTCACTAATAAAGCTGTAAGCAAGTTATTATGATAACTTGTAAGCCCCCTGAGAACAGGATTCATGTCTTGTTCATTATTGTACCTTCCAAAGGCTTAATCATAACAAATGATCAGCAAATATTTAACAGTGACTTTGTAATCAATAGACTGAATTACTTTGCTGTGAACTACATTTAGAGTAGCTACGGGATTACATGTTGCAGTGGTCAGGAGCTTATACTTTAGAATCAGACTAGATTATAGTCCTGCTCCATCCCTTATTAACTAACATGACTTTGGGCAAATTTCTTAATCTCTGATTTTTGTTTCTTTCATCTTTTACATGGACATAATCATGATTTCTATGCAATTGTGTTGCTATAGAATTAAATTTATGGCAAACATAATGCCTAACACTTGTTAACTGCACAAGACCTTTTAGTTATTAATATCAGTAAACATTTGAGAGATGAACATTGAGATCGATCATCTAAAGTGACCATATTATGGTTGGTGAAATCAAATTTCACACATATCTGTTATTATTATAAAATGATTATAACCTTGTCAGACAAAAAATTGTCAAAACTGATCACTTTCTAGTAAGAGACAGACATAATTCTACACTGATCTTTTCAGTCTTTAACATTGTGTTTTGAAATGTTTGATTTATTTGAGGAAGTAGCCTTATATGTTGTGTTAGGTAGATATATCAACACAAACCATTTAAGTAAACAGTCTAAGGTGGGATTTCAAATATTATTTTTCAACTTTACAGATAATAAATTTTATCATGTATCTAAACACAAATTGTCTCTTAGATTTTATTTGTGTAGTTTCCATTTCTGTTAATAGCTTATTCATCCTAGAATTTAAGGTTAGATTTACTTTTTTGCTTTAAATTGTTTATTAAAGCACTACTAGGTAAGAGGCATCATGCTAGATGCTTGAGGTCGCTGGGCCATTTTCTGCCTTTATATGAAATACTGAATATATCCTAAGTAGAAAGGAATTTACCCTAGAAAGAATTTTCATAGCATTCTCAAGAGCACATCTCTATAATAAATAGTTTTCAGTGTGTGGCGTACAACTTAAGCACATTTTCTCACCTTTCATCCCCAGTGGAAATGAAAAAGCAGCCAGCTTTGTGAATATACTTGAAAATTATCACTGATTATCTTCATTTTGTCTGGACCAGATGGTCTGTGGTCTTTTTATCTTTTGAGGGAAGCAGCAAAAGATTGTAGAAAGATTACTTAATAAGGAATAAGAAAATATAAAGTCGGGTCTTAGCTTTGCCTCCAAGCCTTTGATTCAGTGGTATCACAGACACTGTTGATAATACTTTCACTCAATGATACAACACTGTGGATATGATCAGAAGTTTAGATGCATCTGAAAAAAAAATCTAGTTAGAGTTTAGGGATATAGGTTTAGAAACTTGGCCACCAATTGATAATTATATGGACAGGGTTTGGAAATAATAGAACAATCTAAGGTGGACAGGGAAGATGTAAATAGCATTATTCTACACAGAGTCCAAAATCTGAGGTTTTTATTTAAGCAACGTTGGAGATATAGTCTAGCAAATGAATACAGCGAGTAGTCAGTGAAAATCCTATCTTCTTCAGGGTGGTCCCACAGCAGGAGAAAGGAGCCCAGGGCCTCAGTTTAGTGGCTGGGGTTCAAGGGAGAAGACAGAGTCAAGACAACAAGAAATGTGGACTGTGGAATACAGCAAGTATGACATCAAGAGACCGAATGGTGGCAGAGGGCGAAGACTTAGTAACAAGAGATTGAGAAATTCTTTTTCACTGGGCTCCAGAAGCAAAACTGGCCTCATAAACTGGAGAGGGATAAGGAAATGGTGGTGTCTATTGGTTATCTATTGCTGTGTTACAATTCACCACAAAATATATCCGTTTAAAACAATCAGCTTAAAACAATATACATTTATTATTTCACAGTTTCAGTGGGTCAGGAATATAGGCAAATGTGTTCTTTGGTTTAGAGTAACCCACAAGGTTCTGATCAAAATATTTTCAGGGTTGAGATCTCATCTGAATGCTCAAATGTAAGAACTTGCTAACCAAGCTCAATTGTGTTGGCAGGTTTCCGTTCCCAAAAGGTGATCCTCACTGGCTGTTGACTAGGGACCACCCTCATTTCTTTGTCATATGTGCCTCTCCATAAAGCAGTTCAAAACATAACATTTTGCTTCCTCAAAGGCAGCAAGGAAGAATGTCTGCTAGCAAGAGGCAAGTCAAAAATCTCATAAAATCTATTAAAGTGAATCTCATCACTTTAACTGAATTCTTTTTTGCTGGAAGTAATCAGGGGTCCAGCCCACACTGAAGAAGGGAAGGGATTTCACAGGTCATGAATACCAGGAAAAAGAGATGATTTGGGGTATTTTAGAGTTTGTTCCCCACAGGGAGCTAACATTTTATTAAGTATTTACTATGACAAGGTATAGCACTAAGCACTGTTATATATGCTATTTACTTACCTAAAAGTTTGGCTCTTAAGTTGTGTGGGCTTTAAAGGCACAGAATCAGGAGGGATAATATAGTAGTTGGAGTAAATATTTTCTCCTTTCTCCACTTAAGTTTCTTCAGCTATAAGAAGACAGGGTCTGGATTAATGTCTCATCTAGTTCTTTCGTTTCATCCCTTCAGGGATTTTCCATAAGCCTGTCAAATCTTTCACAGTTCTCCAGATTCCCTTTTACTTGTGGAACCTGACATTATATTCACTCTTCTATAAAGGGTCTGCTTGAGTGTAACAGGATCAGAAGGATCACTCTAGTCTACAAGCTGTACTTTAGCACATGCAGCCAAGCCATGTCTGAAAAATAAAGTATAAGCCACACTTTTGTATATGAAACAATTTTTTCATTAATTATAAAAATTTGCCATAAAAACAATCTTATTAAAAAAATTAAAGTAGAAAAGAAAAGAAAGATAAAAGCAAGAAAGGAGTAAAGAAAAAGGGGGAAGAGGTGAGGCAGAAGCTAATGAACACTATTTATTGAACCCTATCGTGCACCAGACAGAATGCTAAGAGACATTTGATCTTTAACTTTATTTTGAAATGTGAGCAACTATTTTTTCAAAGATTTACTCATATATTTTATATCTAATTCTTATCTTTTAAAAACTCTGGCCCTGTTTTTTCATTTTTTCCCCAATTTTTCAGTTAACATCTCATATCATCTAACTACCCTTCTCAATTTCTTGATATTAATTTTGTAAAAAAGAGATTATATATGTCTTTGATAGTTTATATTTTTACAACTACCTAGTAGGAAAAAATATTTCTTCCCAAGATCCCCATGGTGACTAGGATTCAAATGTAATCATGAAAACCAGAAAGGAAATTACTGGTTGCTATCTACATGCTAATGCTGGTTGGAGCTAGAACTGAAATTAAGGTGACTGTGGCTTCTTGTCTTTCATGAATCAATGAAGGTTCCAATGTGTGTTGGAACAATCCTTCTCCACTGGGTCAGCCTCCTGGCTGTATTCAATCATAGTTTCTAACTTATTCAGTAGCTCAGTATAGACACAGATTCAGTCCGTGGTTTTTACTGCTCTAAGACCAGTTTTCAAATAAATAACTAGCTAAATGATTTCCAGATGCTAAAATAAAAACTATACAGATGCAAATACATTACATTTAATTTCAGGGCTGTTTAAGGTTTCTACTGTGCCTAGGGAAGACAGCTATAAAAAATGGACAAAACTTCAGTAGATTATACTTCATCAATTACTCCATTAACAATAACAACGTGGGAAATAAAGGGTGAAATTGAGTACAATAAAGCAGTGAATAAAATGAACATAAACAAGAAATGGAAATAAACAAGCAAAGAATTAATATTGAACCATAGCTACACAGAGCAATGTGTAGGTCTTTCTTGAAAATTTGATGGTTCTGACCACTGAAGAATAGGGCCAGGATTTTGAAGCACTTTTCTCATAATGAGACCTGAGTGACCATGCTCCTCCTTCTAACCCATAGCAAACATTCCCAAGATTGCTTTATGGTGGGGAGTAGCCTTACAAAAAGAAGCCCTCCTGTCAATCAGTTCTAAAACATTGGGTTTATTAGTACCACTCAGTTTGTATCTCAGCACTCGTATGATGCAAGGTGAAAATGGATCAGTCATCCTCAAGGTCACATGGCTGGAGATATAAGTAGGCACACCAAAGAGGAAAAGTTGGGGCACAGAACTATCTTCATTATAGCTGGAAATTGACATCTAATCAGAAATCATACGCTCACCACATTAAAAATAGGTAAAGCAACAATCATATTAATTGACAATAGAGGGAAGCCTCTAGAGGTACAAGATATCAGGGAAAAATTAAAGAGTGAGGTTCGCAAAAATTAGATTCATATCTATTTTATGGAAACCATGATCTTAAACTGACATGATCTCAATTATATATGTGATTTTAGTCCATGATGTTTCTTGGGAAGATAGAGAGGAGAACTATGTCATTGAAGGGGGATATAAACTTCTTTTTAAAAAGGACATTTAAAACTCCTTTGATTTACTTTTATAGCAGAAAAGCAGATCATAAAGAAGAGAAAAATTATCTGGTTTCATGTGAACTCGTTTGATAAAGCCAAGATGCTGAGTCAAGTGTTCTTTTACAGTAATCTTATAATCATGAATAATAATGAACACCCTTTAATTTCTACTGTGGCATTTGGTGAATGGGCTAAGATAATTAGGAAGAGAGAAGCCCACAAGTTTAGTGTGGGGTGTGGGAGAGAATGAGGATTTGAGTTTCTCTGGGCTGAAGCAGAGAGAATCTTTGAATGATTGTGTTGACCGTGTGGAGGAGGTACATTCCTACACATGCCTGAGGCTGGGGGAGCCAGATAAAGAGGTGCTGCCACTGTCCCATAGATTTTAAGCTCCATGGACAATAAACATTTGAACTTTCTCATTGCTTCTGTATCTGGAGGCTCCTGCTCAGCCTGGCTTCAGATTGACAATTTATGAAACTGCTTTTTTAAATTAGTAAATTCATTTGGCTTCCAGATTTACCCACCTTTTTCAGCTATTTTCTGTAAAGTCCAGAGACCTATGAACCCTGACACAGTATTCAATACAAGCTCCTGAGGCTCCTGGTCCTGACTTCAACATTCAGTTTCCAATTTTTCTAAAAGAAGGAAATGTGTGTGTGTGTGTGTGTGTGTGTGTGTGTGTGTGTGTGTGTGTGTGTATTCTCTGTGAGACCAAAGCAAGTTCTCCTTGATACAATATGAGCCATGAGGATTCCATTAGTACACATCTCTTTGTGTTGTGCATGCCTACTTTTCAACCAGCACTTGCTCTCCAACCTTGCCCTAAATTTCCTCAGACACCTAGAAGGAATTCCTCTGAGGAGGTCAAGGGGAAGACATGAAACATGGGATAAAAATCACTGGGCAAGGAGGTAGGAGACCTGAGTTCTGGGTCCACAGATAACATCAATTAGCTGTGTGACCTGGAGAAAGACACTCCTTTGGTTGGATGACTCACAAAATCAGCAGGTGAGACTCAGCCATCAAGACCCATGACAAAACAAACTTCCAATTTTTTAGCAGAGAAGACAGTGTTTTGAAACTTTTAAAAATCTGTTTTCCAGCTTCTAATGGGTTGGATAGAAAGTTACAAGAACTTAACCAACATTCTAGTGAAAGAATCTGTGCATGTTTGCCTGTAGTTTTCTTTCCTTAACTTTGCTCCCACCATAAAGCTTAAAAAAAAAAAAAAAAGAAAAATATATCAAACATATATCACATCCATGAAAAAAGGAACTTGCCAAGAAACTTTCTATTCATGTGTTCAGATTTACTATACTGCAAACCAGTGGGATTCTAATTCATTTATTTAAACTTCTGTCACCGTCATTGTGAATATAGCCAGAGGTCTCCCATGGGCTGCTAGATGAAATGCTCAGTGGCATCATAAGTAAACAAAGAAGGATCTCACTTTCTATTCTCCTGGATGCACCACTGGCACTTAATGACATAAAAAATACCCAGAAACTATAGCTGAGTTAAGCATGATCATCAATAAAGTGACAATCCAGCAAGCTAGAATGCTTCTATCCTAAGTTCGAAGATCAGATTACTTTTTCTCTAGGTACACATCAAGGTGAAATTATATTTCTCCTTCCTTTACAAAATGTACCATACCAGAGGGCATTTGTAAAACTGAAACTAGCTCAATAAACCAAGTAGACCTTGTATGAAGTTCATCTCATGCCTCCTCCCTTTTGCCTCTTCTGTGCCCTCTGGTCCTGAAATGGGCTCTTCCTCCATCCTTCTCAGAAACAGTTCATCTTCATGTTCTCTCTTGCCCTAGGGTAAGGGAAACACATAAGGAATATAGCAGTCCTAAATATGAAATATTTATGATGGTAAGTCATTTGGGGGTATAAGTTACTTATCAATATAATAGTCAGGACACTGGTCAGTTCTATGTGTTCTAATTAGTAATGTGTCACAGTGAGAACCAGGGATGTTCAAGGTCTGGTCAAAGTGATAGGAACTGTGGTGAATAGCTATCTCTAAGTTGCAATGACCACACACACATAATGGGCCAGGTGAGACATGAGATGGAGTAGGTCACCTAAAGTATAGGTAAGGAGCTGTTATAAAAAATTACATCAGAGTTTTAATGAGAATTCCATTGGCATATAAAGAAGAGGATTGGAATCAATAGAATGGCTTCTAACCACATTTGTAGCATTGATTAACTCCAGGGCTTACCGAGACCTATTGTATCTCTTTAAATCTGTTTCCACATCTGAAAATTCATTCATTCGGTTATTTATCCAAAAAATAAGTTCCATTTAATTTTTATTTTCAAAACTGAGTAGTTGTAATTTTTAGGTTAAAGAAGAACAAGAGTAAGGAAATGTGGAAATCTAAAAACACTCAGCAGTTTAAAAACCCTCAAATCCTCCATTAGGACCAAATTGCATGAGTTTAAGAGTGAAGCAGAAGAAACTGGAACTATTTGTTTACACTGGTTGTGAAGAATCTTTCTTGTCATATAATCAAGAGGCATAGCTCACCCTATTACTTGGAGCATGAATGTCATACCTCTTTTTAATATTGAAGTTAATTACTTAAGCCTTCTCTGTTCAGATTAGCAGAGATTCAAGTCCCTTGTTCTAGACCTTCATCTTACTTCCCACATAAGTCCAAGAACTGTGGAGTATAACTCAGACCAAAGAGAAAAATTGTGGTTCTAAACAGAGACCTATAGGCCAAGAGAAAAAATGAGATAATCTGTTTTCTGCTGCCTCTGCTTCTGTCATTGATGTTCTCGAATGTGGCTTTCTCTTTTAAAGAAGTATTTTCTCTAAATCTGATGTTTTTCTTGCTCACTGCTGTAAAAATCACACTGTTTGATATACAGTATTTTTTTAAGTAAAGAAGATGGAGAAAGTGGAAATTTCTGCCCAGTTATGGCTGCCTCATCTAACTTTGACTTGGACACAGAGCTTTATATTATCATTGGCTTGAGCTTTCAAAATTCAATTATTGTTGTTGGTTTACACCATCTTTTCCCTAGGTCCCTCAAGAAAGTTGTTTTAGAACAAATGCTGGCATCTGTACTAGACCCACAAATACCTTTAACCTCCATATTCTGTCTTCTGAGTTCAAAAGTTTTTCCTCATCCTCATTCAAAATCCATATCTATTTCTTGCTGCAGAGAGACACATATATGTGGAGAAAAATCATGCAGTGTTACCACTGTATTTTACATAACAGCTTGAAGCAATCTCTTAAAGTGAGAGCAACCTGTACAAAAGTTACACAGGGGTGTCTAATCAAAGAAATGAGAGTCCCTTCTAGACCCAATAAATGGAAATGAAGCTGGAGCTCAGAATCTGCATTTTCAACACATTCTTCAAATGATTTTTATACACCATAAAGTGTGAGAACCACTAGCAGATCTGTTGAGGATCAATAGATCAAGAGGATACTAGAAGCGGGAGACCAATTAAGAAGTTATTGTAATCATATACTTAAGTAATGATGAGAGTTTTTACTATGATAGTGATTGTGGTAAAGGTGGAGAGAGAGCATGCTCGAGAATCATTTCAGATACAGTCTCCAGAGGTAAATTTCATCCACTGGCAGCATTCAGATTGGAATCAGGTTGAACTTGCCTATGAATGTGTGTGGAATCCACTATGAGAAATGGTTCTCTCTGCAAATTCCCTAGATCCTTGGCTTGCAGAGTAGGCACACTATACCTCCATCTAACTGATTCAGCATATCTACAGAATGGGGACTTGAAACAGTTTGGGTCATGCTTCAGCTACTTGACTTTCTTCTCATCTGTACTAAGCAAATAAAATGTGCAAAGAAGGTGTCAAAGTAGATGGATGATAGACAGACTCTGAAGTGGGATAGCCAGTAAAACAAGCAGGCTGCTGGCCACTCTAGATCTGAGCAAGCTTTCTGAAGTTTATTTTGTTACCATACTGCCCTGCCAAGTCCTCACTACAGCTTCTTGAAACATCAGAAACCTTAAGAGTATTGCCACAAGTCTTCTCCTGTTTTCAAATCTTAGTCTAAAGCCTCCAGAGAACATATTATGGGGTCATCAAGAATAAGGACATGAAAGAACAGAGAACCAAGGACCATACATTAAGACAGTGGTCTCTATTCTCTGTTTTAAGGACCGCTACCCTTCAGAGAGTCAATGGTTTAATCTCAATAGTAAACACAGTAAAAGAAATTGGTCAAATATGCTTAAAATATATAGGCTTGATCTATGTCAGACAATTTTCTTTGTTGCACAAGCTCCCTAGGATAATAGGGAGCCCTAATAAGATAATTATATTACAGAAGCTGTAGTATGCTTAATGTTTAAGAACACACACTGTGCAGCACAAATGCTGAGGTTCAGATCCTAATTTGGCCACTTACAAGGATATTGATCCTCTCTGTGCTTCAGTTGCTTTGTTGATAAAAGTGGTAATAATCATACCTGCCTCATAGAGCTGCCAAGAGAATTAAATGAGATAATGAGTGCAAGGGCTTAGGGCAATGCTTGGCACCTATCAAGTGCTTAATAAAGTAAGCTTTAAGCAAAAACAAACAAACAAACAAAAAACAAGAAGGCCAATAGCATTTTGTGAACTGACTTGACCTAGGATGATTTTGGAAGTGGGATTAAGGAACATGCATACATAGAAAAGCATTCTTTAGGACATGGTTTAGGAAATTTTACACTAGAAAATACTGGGACTTAAGGAGTTAGAGAAAGGAAAAGAAGCCAGTAAAAGAGACTGAGGAGTGATTAGAGAAATAGAAGTAGAACTCAGGTTTAAATGGTGATTCACTGATGCCCTTTTTGTTGTTTCTAACCTCAGTGACCTCAGGCAAGTAAGGCCTTATTCCCAGAGGGAAATGGGTTTTTATCCATAAACAAACAGTGCTGTAGTTTTCCCTGGTGGACTTTATCCTGTTGGAGGATTTTTATGGTAGAACTCATGGCAGAGATGTATTATACCAGCTTACTGACATTGATGGGAAAGGTCACCCTTATCCCCATCTGGTAGGAATGAAATCTGTATCAGAATCAATGTTGTGTCTTCCCAGATTTCCTTGGCTTCATCCTGAGCCCTCAATGGTTTGCTCAAGGAAAGGCCTGACCACTGTAAATATCTCTTTATCTCTCAACACCACTGTTGTCTCAGTCGCTTCAATCATGATGTGCAGACATTGGCATGGCTCCTATTACAGCTGATGAAGCAAAAGACTCAGCAGCTGCAGCATCTATTTTGTCTTTTGAAAGGTCTGGATCTTTTAACTGTTTCTAGACCCACAGGTAGTACCACTGAGCAGGATATGGTTTTTTACTTCTCTGGTGACTGTCAGGAGGATCCCAAGAAATATAACCTGGAAATTTAAGAGATTAGAGAGTGAAATGAACATTGACCAGTGATAGACAGGAGGTGAGAAGGAGATACCTAAATTCCTCTCCCTGCCTTCCAGTATGAAGAACAGTTCCAAGAGGCAGTGATTCTACGTGGTCTGTCTAGAAACTGGCTATATACTCTTAAAGTTGTGACTGTCCCAATTATATGCTACTTTCTATTTGCTTTTCAACTTTTTCTGCTTCATTCACCTTTTTTACTGACTCCTCCTTACCTTAAGATTGTATGGAAGTTTTGCCTCAGTCTTTGTTTTTAGGGAACCCAATCTAAGTTAAATTCTGTATCAAAAAAAAAGACATATTTCTTACTGTCCTTTGAATGTCACAGATATGACCATATATCTCTGAATTTTGGAAGTTGATCAGGGAGAGAAAGCTTCCTAATAATCTTTGTTACACAGTTTTCTATTCTAGGAAATTTATTTTTCTGATTTCTATGTCAGAGACTGTGGTTTGAACAAGAATAATGTCCAGTAGTTTAAAGTTTTCCTCTCTACTGAGAAGATAGGAAAAGAAACAATTCTATTTCTCTCTGCATTTCTAACACTTTGAGTGTTGTAAGCACTAAATAAAATCTTATGGAATAAATTTTCTTATAAATATACATTTAAGCAATTTGGCTAATGGGAGGATAATTTGTTCTTCATTTACTTTGCATAATAATAAAACTAAATTTCAAAGGTTAATGACCCACAAACCATGATTTCTGGACCACTGGCCAGTCAAAGTTGATTCATTGCTTAAGTAGAGACTTAATAGATCTCACAGTAAACCAAATTTTTAACTAATAATGCCTGTAGAAATACATAAAAATGTGTGATACCTGTTAAACATCAGCCTTCTTTATCTACTAGAAAGCTTATTGTAGGAAAATATACTGTGGCAAAACAATCTTTTAATGAATGTGTGCATCCTCCATTACTGTGAATCTCTGGATGTTTGCAATGTAGGTAGAGGCATGTTCATTTATGTGAGGAAGTGATTTTAACCTTGTCTACATTTTAGAATCATGGAGTGGGGGCTGGTGGGGTAAGGGAGAAGCATTAAAAAGTCATCCAGGGTCCTGACCTCAAAGATTCTAATTTCATTGGTTTAATTGGAACCTGAGCTTTAAATTTGCTTTTTGTTTGTTTGTTTGTTTGTTTTAATTTCCCAAAATGTACTTAATATATAAGAAGGTTCAGGATCACTGCAAAAGTTATAGATTACATTATAAATATATTAAATGACTTGTGTATGTCATGCTTCACAGAATATTTGTAGGTAAGTAGCCACTTTCTTTAAAAAAAAAAAATTAATGTGAATTAGAGACTATCTTGGAGAATTTTAATAAGAAATTTGTTTAAAAAAGCATCAGGATACTTATGAATACTCAGTAGGAAACTGGGTAGGTAGGTGGATAGGAAACTACTTCTAGAAGTGGGATCAAGAATGAAGAATGGGAGGTAGAGGCCTAGAAAATATACTTTTAATCTCCCTTTTTTGCAGAAGGCAGCTGAAGGCATCAGTTTTCATGGCAATGAACTCTGAGAAAGAGAAATGATGGCAATGATGATGATGATGATGGATATTATGAGGGAAGATAACAATTCTCCAGTCTCCACTATATGATAGAACCAGGATTTTTTTCTCATTCAGTTCTCACATAAAGTTCTAGGAAATAGATAGCAAATGAGAATATATAGTTTCCAGAATATTGCAACTCTTTTCCTCTTTCTCTTATAAACAATTTGGTATACTTTGACTTTTAACAACTTTGGAAACTGGAAGTCATCAATATGAAAAATTAATGAATTTTCTTGTGGAATTAGAAACTGGTCCAATTATATAAATTTTCTTTCAAAATAAAAAGGTTTTATGTCACAGAAGACATGACCGAAAGACAAGTGTACACACACATGCACACACACACACACACGATGCCCTCCCTTGTGAACTATTGACATAATAATTTATGAAAGCCCTTAGGATTAAGCCAAGAGCAACTTTCAGAAGTGAAAGAATTCTTTTTTCTAGTTGTCTGGATTCCAGGTGCTCTCAAAATAAGAAAGATGTTCAGCTACACCAAGCATGCAAGGCATTGATGTGATATCATGTAGAACCTGGTGGTCAACCAGAACATTTGAAAAGGGATTCAAATCCAGATGTCAAGGACTACAAGCAGAATGATTCAGTCCTGATACTCTTCATTCCTGGAACAAAAGTAACAGATAACGACTGTCTTCAAGTTTTATAGCCTTATCTCTGTAATAATTTGAGTTTAGAAAGAGCCATTTTGTTCTAATTGTTAATCTCTTGATATAGTTGTTAATAGTGGTTAAAAATTCTCAATTATTTTTTCAGAAATTTGTTGGTGAAAAGGGAGAAATGCCTGAAAATTCCTTCATTTGCCTTTGAAAAATATAGACCTTCTAGACAATCCATTAGGAAACTTTAATTTTCTCACCACTTTTGAATAATATAAAACAAATTCTTGCTTGCTTCTGCCAAGATGATACTTTGAGGACTTCTCATATTCTCTGGGAATCATTACTTTGTTTTGGTTTGCCTAGGTTCAGACCCCTTGAGATGGCCCTTGAGTTTCAGGTTCATTTAAACTGCTAAGATGGGCCTGGCTTCCATCTGCAACCGTAAAATTGCTTTGAATTTTTCCAAACTCAGCCCAGGTTTGCTGAAAACTCATCTAAAAGTTGGCTAGGGTTCACTGAGAGGTTTGCAGATCTATTTGATTATTTAGCTGTTCAGAACCCCAATTTCCAAATTGCCAGGTGAAAATTTCACCTGGTTGGAAATTTTCTCATCTGGAGGTACTTCTTTGCTACTCAAGCCCAAATTTAAAGGCTGCCTTTTTTCTTTAAAGAGTTAAGGTCTCTGAAAGGAGAATACTGTCTCCAAATCTCAAAATGTCTCTTGAATTTTCCCCAAAATGAATAATAAAAACATTCACTTATTGAACCCTTCTTGTATAGAACACGTGTCTGCATCCTTATTAGAGTGTCCTTTTTCATTTGAGGTTACTAAGATATGGTTTCCCCTTGACCTGAGGTGAGTTAAAATTAGCAAATGTGACTGAATTTGAAAATGTTCTGATTTCAAAACCAATTAGAGGCTAAACAGTGTGTGGAGGAAGTAGTGTATGTAGGAATATCTATGTGCCAATGTGAGTGCAATTATGATTAAAGGTAGAAGAATGGAAAATAGGATATATTTTTGAGTTATGGAGAAAAGTATAGGGTATTTTCTGGTGAAGTGCTTTGTCATAGCTGTAATAACTTCTAAAATTTGAGATTTAAGGTTTAATACAATTAAAAATCTTTTTCTTTTTAAATAAATTTTAAGGGCAGTGGATAATTTCATTTTTCTTCCCCTTCCATTCTCCACCAAGCATTGCTAAATTTAGCTTAAGCTCATATACTTCAGAATAATCGATGTCCAATTTGGACATATTATTATCATTATTTAAAAACATATTCTTAACTTTTAATAACTTTCGAAATGCTACTGATCAGCTACTGCTTGACTATGTCCAGAACTATGCATATGACTAAAATTAAAACTACAATTACTATTTAAAATTACTTTAAGACCATTAAGGCTAACATATTTAAGAATCATTTTGATAGAACTCTATCAAAATTTGGTTTTGATGGTGCTAAAATTAGTTTTACCTTGCCTCTAAAAGCTCCAATTTACATGTCGTCATTACACGTTTCACAGTCCAATGATAATTATATGGAGAAAACGAGGAAATAAGACCAAAAAAAAACCTAGAAAACAAGATAATTAACTAGTTGGAAAATAGATTATTATGCTTATTTTTCCTGGCACATAAAAACCATTTAGATCATGCTAAATTTGTTTACAACATAAAACTGGTACACACACACATACACACACACTGCTAAAATTTTACAGTTTGTCCTGAATATTTCAAATACAGTTAGAGACACTTTTTAGAAGTTTCATAGTTTTGCTAATTTTTATCTCTACAAATCTTAGAAGCATTGCTTACTTACAATGTGCATATTAGTTACAATGATTCAGATATAAAATTTAACTATCCAACCAGAGCATAATCTATGAAGCCGTAGTCTTCCAATGTAGTTCTGATTCTAGAGAGAAAGTGTTTTTTGTGGTGTGATTATTTTTATGTATTTGGCCTTGCCATGGGCAGCTGATGGGAGCATTGATGCCTAGATGCCATGTCTTTGCCATGCCCCAGAATAATCTATTTTTTTCAGGCACTTTGGAAATGTATGGGGTTGGCTATTATTTTCATTCTTAATATGGATAGTAATCCCTGTTTTTTGGCTTGCATGATGCTCCTCAAATGAATGTAGACTTAAGATCGTTTAACCTGTTCCTGGTTAGTCACTTCTGGATGAATTCTATTCACAGTCTAGACCCCAAGAGAGGGACCCACAGTGTTCACACTGAGAGTCAAGTTAGCAGGCAAGAGACAGGGGTTGGGAGTGGGAATAAACTTTAAATATGGAATCACCTGTAACAAAAGAGGTTAGAAAGGAGATGTTTGACATTAAAAATGGCAAATGCATTATCTTTCTCTTACAATATGTGTAGAGCTCCTACAGCATCTAGTTGGAAACTATTTAGGCAAAGAGGAAACAACCCATAATATTTGTGTTTGGTTTCTTTAATTCTTTTTTTACTATTCCAGGAAAAAAATAATCATCACATTTTTTAAAAATCTATATGTAAAACCTAGGGTTTCTGAATATGGGTGTTTCACAGTGATACTTCTAGAAGTTCTAAAAACAAAAGGTAACAAGTTTCCTCTGAAACAAGTTTTAATTTACAAAGTTTTTAAAGTTTAGGAGATTTTGTTTGCATATAAAAACTTGAAAAACCATCTGGTTTTGCTGACCTTTTAATTGTTTTATACATTTATTTATTTATTCTTTCCATATTCATAAAACATTTAATCAGTCATTCATAATTTAGTTGATGTTATGGGCTAAATTGTTTATCCCCCTCAAAATTTTTATGTTGAAGTCATAAGCTTTGTTACCTCAGAATGTGGCTGTATTTGGACATAGGGTCTTTACAGAGCTAATTAAGTTAAAATGAGGTCATTACATGGGCCCTAATCCAAAATGACTGATGTCCTCATAAGAATAAGAGGAGTTTTGGGAACAGACACTCATAGAGGAAGGGCTGTGTGAGGAAGAGACACAGAGAGAAGACAGTCCTATACAAGTCAGGGAAAGAGGCCAAGAGCAGCTCTTTCTCAAAAGGAACCAACCTTGCTAGTGCTTAAGTTTAGACTTCGAGCCTCCAGAACCATGAGAAAATAAATTTCTGTCATTAAACCACTCAGTCTGTGGTACTTTGTAGGGCAGCCCTAGCAAACTAATACAAACCATGAAAATGCACTGACCAATCAGCTACACAGAAGTTGTACTGTTCTACCTTATGCAAAGAATGCGACAAAGACTTCAAGAGATAAGGATACCCAACACTGGTGTTTAAAAAAAGAGGTAATGAAGGGGGTGATGAGGGGGTGGGGAGTGAATGGGAAGCAATGTTTGTGGGATATCAATAGATGGCAGTCCTCTGCCAGTTGTTTTACATGGGTCACCCAATGCCAAACACACTGGCTCAGGAGTGCAGAGGGTCCTCATGATAGCTGTGAATACGGGCTATCTCTTGGCCAGCCCCTTACAGAAGTAAATCCTCTAACAAGGATTTCACAGAGAAATCTTTGTTAAAATCTCTCTCTTCTGTTTCCTTGAGGATGAAAAAAGATCTGGGGTGAGGAGAGAGGTGCTTATGTGTATTTGCCCCCTCAGGCCTTGTGATTTCTGCACACAAGTATCTTCTAAGTGCCTGGAAGATCTAGGTGACCTTGAAGACTCTTTCCTTATAATATGTCTCAGAGGTACTTTCCTTTTTTAATAATTGACAGTGTCTTCCTTTGGCTACAGAGCAATTCCTCCATTTACTGCTGTGTTTGCCTCTAAAGGCCGTTTCAACAAAGAAGGAAGGCGACATCCTTCATCAGCTGTGCGATTCAAATGCCCTCCTGACAGGTCCATTCATAGTAGATATGCAGTCTGGGCACATCTTTAGCACCTCTGGCATTCTTAAGTTGCCTTTTCTGATCTTCCTCACAGTCCTCTAACTGTCTTTTAAAGACAAGATCAAGATCAGGATCATATTATAAGAGCAGAGTCTGAATTTGAACTCAAGACTATGAATTTCCAACCCCAATCCTGCCTCCACTCACTCTAAGGCTAGGAAGTGGGTAAAATTCTAGCCATTTAAATGAGCAGAAGTTTTCACAGTGATATCTTACTCTAATAGGATTCTAATGTAATCCCTTAGGGGAGTAGGGCCCAACCTTGCTGAACATTAGAATAGCTTGAAGGACTTTGTGAAACACAGATGCCCAGTACACATCCATGGTGATTTGTTTCAACTGGTCTGAGGTGAGGCCATAAATCAGTATTTTTAGAAGCTACCTAGAAAATTCTACAAAACAGCCAGTGTTGAGAACTACTGCCATAAATAGAAGCTCTACATTATTGCAAGGAGGATAAGAATGAGCAATCTATTCTACTCAAATTTCAAAGCAAATAAAATTTGTTAAATAGAAGTTTCATAATTAGCTGAAGTTTCTAATTATTTAGTAGAAATACACAAGGAAGTAAAAGACAAACAAAAATCAGCCAATTTTGTTCCAGAATATTCAATTTATAAACATTGATGGTAATTATTATTATTTTAAAAAATTTATTGACATTCTACTTTCTCAAACACTGAAAACAATATTGAAAAATCAAAGCCTAAATACGTATATTACATGAATAGCTAAAATGTATGTTTTCTTCACATAAATTTTATTTCTTTAGAAATAATTAAAAACTTCTGGTTGAGAATTCTTTTGGGTCTATTTTAAGGTCCTTCATCAAGCTACAGTCCATCCTACTGCCCAGCTCTTTCTCATTGTCCCGAATCCAGACTATCAATATAATGTTTCACTGAGAACTAAATGTTTTCTTTCTTCCTTCGGCTGATAAATTAAAGTCATGGTTTTACTATTTATAAGATCTCAAATTCAAGCCGAACATGGATTTTAGCTACACCACCATGTTTAAACATTTTTGATAGAAAATGCTTTATTGCCACTGATTCAAAGCCACAAACATGCTTTGAATCCAATTCAATATATTTCTTATTTGTTTCTGATTTTCTTTTTTTTCCTTTTAATTATTATTAGAAGGTATAAATTTCCAGAAAAGGTTGGCCCTGACAAGGCTCCATTATTTGCACATGACAAGGTTTATCAAAAACAGTTGGATTTTTCTAAAAAGCCTTTTATGTTTCCTCCATAAAATATAAATAAATGAAAAGGATTAGACTGAGGAAACGAAGTATAATTCATCACCAATGTGAAACATAGTCAACCGGTTGCAGATGGATAAACCGAAGAACTTGTGATACTGCTCCAGGCAAAAAACCCCTTCTTGCCTGTGCCAATCAGATGTCTTTAACTTTAGCAAAGAAACAGGGTCTGGTTTGTGGTTTGTGATGTCATCTTAATTTATTAGCCTCCTTTTGTTTTTTAGTGTTTAGTATATACATCTAAAGCTGGTTTTGACTCTTGAAAATCTATCATATTCTAATATTGACTTAAAACTGTAGCAAAAGCTCTTGTCTTTCCCTTGCCTTCTCTCTCTTTCTCCCCCTATTTATCTCTCTTCCCTCTTCTTTTATCCTAAACTTCCCATCCTCTCCAAATAAAACAAAAGTAAAACACAACAAGGACTTACAAAACATTGAATGCTACAAAGGCAGTGGCTCTTAGCTGCATAAAATACCAAGTTTAACAAATTTTACATTTAATGACAGTAATTACTAATTTAAGAAAACATTCACTTTTATGTGTATAAATGCAATTTCTCCCTACTCAAACAAAATCAAATATTTTAGCTTGTTTAACCTAAAACATAATAAAATTACGTTGGCTTATAGATCTGTCTCTAATTTTGTCTGTACTGCTCAACATGCAGCCTCATTCTTGGTAAAATAGAAATTCATGGCGCAATTTCTCCCTAAAATCTGTCTGAACTTTCGGAAATAAGAGACTTTTCAAGTCCCATATTTTTTCCCTGAACTCCTATTTTTATCTAATAATAATAGAGTGCTTTATAATATATAAATCACATTTTCTGTTTAAAAGTGACCTTCTCAATGACCTTTTTGTCTCTGCCTGTCAGCACATATTCTTCTAGTAATAATAAGCTCTAGCCAGGAATGAGTACTCAAAATTAGACTGATTCCAGGAACCGCCCTTATGAAGTCTGGAATATGGCTCATTTTGAAGTTAATAACTTAACAATTTTCCCCCAAATAGACGTGAACTCGATGAGTCATTTTAAAGAGAGAAGTTTACTGATAGTTTTGAAAAGAAGAAAAAAAATAAGCCAATAAGTTTGCAGTTGCAGATAGCCCTCTGAAAATGATAATCCAAGTATATGTGTATCATTTTCTATTGAAACTGAATTGGGATTTATTATTTCCTTTTAATCCTAGCTCAGTTCTTAGAAGCCATAGGAAATTAGAAACTTTGTCTGCTATCTTTATATGTGGAATTCTTTTGATCCCAGAATTCTTCCAAATTTAAAATACTTTTCTATAATGATTCATTTCAATGGGACACACTATATTGAGAACTGGCACATTTTCCTGTGTATTAATACTCAATTACAAAGCTTTAGTACAAATGAGATAGGCACATAACATTCTAATTTTAATATTTTCTCAATAAAATGGTCCTGTTTAAATGCTGTCACAACCTTACTTTTTATTTTGAGAAAAAAAAAAAGATATAAAACTGAGCCTGTAGAAGCTGTCTCAGAAATATTTGAAACTGACTGCCTGATAATAGATGGAGAGGTATATTTTTCCTCTTTCAAGTAAATGATTTCATTTTAAACAACTGGTTTAAATTTTACATGAATTTTATTCTGTAGTAAATCATAATAATAAAAAAAGCAGCTTTTTTTTTTTCATTAGGTCAATTTATATTTCAACCTATTTGGTATTCAAGATTGGCTTGTAACCTTGAGCTAATTGCTTTTACCTAAATACGCAGCTAGGGTGTCAAAGGAGACCAGGAGTGCAGTGTCGTGGTATATAGGTGACTTTCCTACTACTAAAACATTTTTAGACAGTCCTATCAATAAAGAGTAAAAGAGGAATATGGGCTGCCTCCAAGACCACAGAATCACAAATGTCAGCCCTGACATCAGTGTTGGAAGTCATCTGCAATAGCAACCCCCAGGATTTTCTCAAGGATGTAGATAGATGTACCACAATAAGAAAAAGTTTAGGTCAACGATCTGGAGAGATCCAGCATGCTGGGTCTGCTCTTGTATATTCACTTTCCACACTAAGATGTGATGGACTCGGAGATGTTTCAGAGGAAAGCAGCCCATTCTTTGTGTAAAGTCCAATGCTCTCACTGAACATGAAAAGAGTTATACGTGGTGAACCCAACATCTTTTCCCTGTATTAACTTTTAATTTCTATAATTTTTAAAACAATGGAACAAAGCCAAGAGAGATAAAATATTAGCCATAAGATCTCATAGGGAGCAACCTTCAAACCTCAGCCTCTAACTTCATATGCTTTGCAAAGCACCTTCAAAAAAGATACCAATTTACATACTACTTGTACACAAGTGAGTTTATTGCATGCAATCTGCCCATATTCTTGACTTGAATGATAAAAACATCTTCGTGAGAGGCATTTTATTTGGGTAACCCTGGGCTACAGGCCACATGAATGATCATGAAATTGTCGTAACCTGAGCCTTTCAATAACATTCTATCCAGTCACACACAAAGACACATGGCTATACTCACTGGTAAGATGAGTGAAATAGAAGATAAAAGACCCAAACTCATATGCTTAGACCCTGCCTTTAATAAATATTATCCTAACATCTGGTTCACTGGCTAAGTTCCCCTGGGTATCTTCAAGTGGACCCAGCATCTCATATTCTTTTGCTGGTGCTTATGACGGTTTGGGAAGCGCAGATTGTGGGTAAGGTTCTTTCTTCTTCTCTTACTCACATCTGTGTATAGCTTTGATTTCTCTCAAATAATAGTGAATGATCTCACAAGTCAACCCCACTGCTCAAAGTGTTGTGGAGTAGAGAGATCTGGAGATACTAACTACTCTGGCATGGGATTTGTCTGTGAGCCAAAGTTCAAAAGGAACCATTGATGGATTAGAAGGATTCTTAATGGTGAGCAGAGAGAAGCTGCCAACAATTGCTGGTCATGATACTCACCACTGTCCTGTTGCCCCTATCAGCATCTTTCAACTGAGTCCTTTGAATGTCCACAAGGGGCCAGGTGGGAGATAGCTAAGATCAGTGGAATCTTCAGGTTTGAGTTTAAAAGGAGGATCAATTGGCAGGTGGCAGTTGAGTTATCGAGCTGTACTCTCTTGTTTGTGTCAGCAGCAAGCTATTCTTTTTTGTTTCTGTCTCAGAGACAAAGTGCAGGCCCCAGGCCTATTAAAAGCAGTGAATCAGAACCATAAAAAACTCTGTAGAGGAAAGAGACATGGTGCTTCTTTTCCTTATGGAAGTGATTGTTGATCAAACCATGTTTAAATACAAAGGCAAAACAACACAGATGCAAAAAAAAATCTATAGATTCTTAATCATTTGTGGTACTGTTTCTCTTCAACACCAGCTCTAAATTTCTGCAAGATATAGTCTTTTTCTTTACTATTCTTCCTTTTAGTAAAAACTGTATAGAGAGTGCTTCTCGCTGTTTAATGTACATACTAACCACCTAGAGAATTAGTTAAACAGCAGATTCTGATTCAAGGGGTCAGTGATGGGACCTAAGATCTGCATTTCCAACAAGTTTCCAGGTGGCACTGATGCTACTGGTCAATCACCACATTTGAAGTATCGAGGCTCCAGTATATTATAATCATGCCTGAGCTGTTAGGGTTATACACTTGTAAGCCAACCACTGAGCAGCAAATTGAATTTTCAAATAGTTGTTTTGAGTTGGTATTAAAAGTAAGAAATGTCACTCTTCTAATGTGTATGAAGACTTTTATTGAGGATAATTGAATGAAACAAGAACATTTCAATTCAATCATTTTTCTTCATTTATCATCCTAGCTCATAAGCTTCAACATTTTTCTACTGAAAATGAATGATAAAAGGGGACACCATCACAGGAAGATTCCAAGTGTTACTTGCCTGAACTTTTGCTCTTTTCTAAAAACTAATACTAATAATATACCCCAAAAGCACTTCAACTTTTTTTTGTTTGTTTGTTAACTTTACCTTTGCTAGATAGGGCCAAATATCAGAAGGAATTAAGTCAACATTCCAATGAGTTTTGTATATTTTTGAAATTTGATCCATTTTTATTCACTTCAGGCAGTATAAAGGTTAAGCTCTACATTTGAGAAGTATAGTTTAATCATGATTACTTATCCTAGCCAGTCTTTCTGTAAATATATTCCAAGGTGCTCACTCGATCTCTTTATTTTGGACAACTAAACACAATTTTCAGAGACCAAACAGTGCATGTGGATGATGAAGTCATTGAATTAGCCTGGCTTTTTAAAAAACTTTTTAACAAATAGGAACAGTGATGGAAAGTCTCAGAACTTCTAAGGATTAGTGATTAATATGGCCTTAGTCATTAATAAGAAGTAGCATAAGACCTAAGGCCTCCTTCATATGTGCCCATGCCAACTTAAAGAACCAGATCTGAGGTAATTTTCAAGACCCACTTTCATAATGATTTTGCTTATGTTAGCTAGAATCAATCTTTCCTTCCCATTTTTACAGTATTTTTAAGTGAGATTAGTCTTTACATTTCTGCCTCTTATTCTATTCTGTAAGCTGCTCCAGGTCAAGAAATTTATATTTTTTATTTAGGCATCTCTCAGAGAGTCTAGCACAGACTTTTACATAAAGAAAGAGCCTGATGTTTACTGAATTGAAGCTTACCCCAAAAGCTGTTTTCAAAATAATCTTTCTGACTTGGTATGGGGAGAAATGACTGAGTTTAACTAACTGTAAAGTAAGATAAATCTAAAACAATGTTCTTTACATGAAATTTCTTCTCTATTTTGAAAAATTCTTGGTAAAATTTTTGATGAAGACAAAACATTTCTTGAGCTGACCTGAAGTAATTGATAAAACATTAAAGAGGGGGAAGTGGATTGTAGAATGAGACCTTTTCTAGGGAAAAGGAATAGCAGAAATAAGACAACAGAGTTCTTGAAACTAAGCCAATTAAATGAAAGGAACTACACTAACAACAATGTCTATGTATATTAATTAGAAGGGCTGATGGCTTTACATTTTATATTTATTATCATCTTTATTAAAACTTCATATGTAATTTTACAGGAAGAAAAGTTAAAAAACATTCGTGACTTTGTTTTTATTCTTATCCTTCAGTGATCCAAATACAAAATTTTTACTGTTATCAATGTTAGCTCTGTTTTAAAAATCAAAATTTGTTCAAATACAAAAATTGCATGATGAGTATTGGGTTCCAATATAGTATGGTTTGTTTGTTAGTTATTTTAAGCAAAAAAGAAATATTAATACATGAAGGTATTTTAAACATACATTTTTATGTGAGTCTTTACTGCTTCTTCTCCCTTCTACTCTGCTGCCACAAACAACAAATTCCCAAAAGCCCCCCAATTTTGATTATTTATTTGAGCCCCTCTCCTCTTCCCTCCTTTCTTCTCCCATCCTTTTTTTCTCTCTTCTTATCAGTAAAGATACTCTTTCATTATCTCCATTTTACTTCAGAAAAAAAAAAAGTCTCAGTTGGGAATGAAGTCAATATGAAATTACTTTACAATGCGACCTTCCAAGGAGCCCTATTGTATAAACATAAATTATAATGACATTTAAGATAAATTTAGATAAAAGTGATAATCAATAAACACTGAATGATAACAACTAACTTTATGATCTTGAGCATTTAAAAATACGTTGTGCTTTTTGTGTATGTATTTATACACTGTTGGAAATGGAGCCAGTTTTTGTTGGTAAATTGGTTGCAGTTTACCAAAACATCCATAGCCAGACAGAATCCAGCAATTCTCACTGTGCTACTTCCATGTTTATGCTCAATATGAAGTCTGTTCTTCACCTATCTGGAGACTAGAATATACAGTTGCTCAATCTCAAGCTTTATTTTCTCCCTTTTCTAGTTCTGATGATGGTTTAATGAAGAATAATTCTGTTGTATGCATATAATTTATTTAATTCACTACTAACAGGGAACATTTGCCTTAATTTAATTTTGAGTCAGTCTTTAAAATAAGAACACAGTTTGTCTTTAATTTTCCTCATACTTTTGACATCTTTGAGGTATTTGATATGAATAAAGAAGCAAAATGGCATGAACACTTCAAATGTCTTAAAATTTTAAAACAAACAAACCTTTAAATAATTCACAAGTTAGATATCCGTAAGGAAACTGACTTCTGGGTAAGATATGACCTCAGAGCTATAAACCTTTACCTTCTAAGAGTATAAAACAAATTATAAAAGACTAAGCCTAAATTCTCAAGGTGTTAAAACAAGTTTATGTCCTAAGAATTGATTTTATTTCTGCACTGGGTCATTGACGTAGCCTTGTTTTACCTACTGAGATAGTTCCTCAGTATGACATCATCATTAACTTGGTTTTCATTTAATCTTTTCAATATGTTAGTTTTTATAGAGTAAAAGTTTTATTTAGAAAACCTGTTGGTATCAGAATCCACTGTTGTTCTTTTTCAGACAAACCTTGTGGTAACTTTCTCTTTATATTGGGAGAACTGAGTTCATCTTCTTACTTTACCTTTTGCTTCTCAGTCTGGAGAGAATAAACAGCTGTCACATACAGATTTGTGATATTGAAGTTTATGAAACATGCCTTATAAATAAACTTATTGAAAAGTCTTTGAGAAGCAGTAAAGCTTTGCTTCAATTCTTGAGCCTCAACCAAGACCAGGATGATTTACAGCCAATCTCAGTCGAAAACCACTGCAGTGTTGTTGGTTTTCTTCATTCAAGAATTTTGTAAAGCTCATATCCATATTCAGAGTTGAATAACAAAGCTTGTTAAAATCCTTACGTATATATTTCCCTAAAAGTTGTGCTGAATAACTTATTTAAGCCACTGCCATATTTATTGCACCACTGAAAACCTGGCATTTGTAAATATTTCTTATTTTTATGGGGTGATTATAGGGTGCTATGCCTTACACAAAATTCTCTTACAAGATTTTTCTATTCATTGGCTAATACGTAAAGTATTTGGCATCGTTATTTTTTTTTCAAAATTCAAAAGATCAAAATAAAATAAAAACTAAAAGAGAACACAAGGAATTTCCAAATAAATAATACACTCAAAATGAAAGTTGCTGTGCTCTTTTAATATCAAAGTTGACTAAATTCTTTTAAAAATTGTGAGAATGCTAGTCTCTCTCAATTTAGAGAAAATCTACCAAACAGTTTGAATTAATTCAAGTTCAAATACAAATCATCCACTGTGAAATGCTGCCTGGGATTTCAATAACTACAAACAGAAAATAAGCCTTGAGCTCATCTCAGAGACAAAGTTTCTAAGAGCATGGTCTTTGAACTGAAGGAAGAAACCTGAATAGCCAACATTCATGAAGTGTCTAGCAATTGAAGGTGTTCATATGATGTGGCACAGATCAGTTCAAAATGTACCTATAACTTGTTGCATTCTTTTTTAAAAACATTTTTCTGAGTATATTTTTAACATCCTTTTCCTTCTGAGATAATAGTCATAGAATACACTTTCCTTGTGCTTTTATATTTCAAAATTATGTGTTTTTCATTTCTTTAATCATGTGTGAACCATATTTATTTATCTTTATATTTATACTATACTGATTGTGCATGTGTGTATTGAGGAACACAGCCACTGTCAGGTTGACCCACATCAGGGAAGGGAAGAGTAAAGGCCTCTCCTGTTCTCTGATGTCCTTGTAGGACTTCCTGGGAGCCAAAAGCCCCTAGAAGCCGGAGGGTCCATGCACCCCATTAGTGAAGCATATGGACATTAGTTTCCCAAGGTCCAGAGTGGTATGGAAAAGAAAGAAGAATGGATCCTGAGAGCAAATGCTATCCAGTACAATTAGATTAAAGATAATAGTTCCTCAACATGATAGGCAAATCCATAGAGAAAGAAAGCAAATTAGTAGCTGTGGGAGGCTGGGAATGGGAACAGTGGGCAGTGGCCACTTACAGGGTTTCCTTTTGGGGGTAATAAAAACATTCTGAAATCAGAGAGCAGTTCCGGTGATGGTCACACATCATGATATATGTTGAAGTCATTAAAATAGCAAAATGTATGTGTTTTACCACAATTTTTAAAAATAGTAATTCCTAGGACACGTGGAAATTTTTTAAAAAGTCATTAGTCCTGCTATCTCAGAAGTAAGAGACAATTATACGTCATGGTTGTCTTGAAAATTGAAAATTAGGATTATTTGTTTTAAGTGAAACAAATAGATCTAATAAAGTGCCAGTTATACCAAAACAACTCGAGAGCAATCCTGTTGACCTGGTTAAAACGTTTGCAAATTGATATATCTTTTACAGAAAGTTCATGTACACATTTCAACCTTAGAGATTTTGTTTAAAATGATAACTATTCTTCATAATCTGTACCTTCTCTACCGATTTTCATTGTTGACAAACCAGTCATTTCACTAAAGTGTCCTTATGTGCCTTAGAATTCGGTAGTTGGCTCTACTGTGGGAAGAGAGATTAAAAATATTTGAGTACTAAGCTCCAATATACATGAACTCAATTGTGGTTTAAAGCAACTAAATAAAAGTACCTAAATATAAGACTTTTTATGGCTCACATGAGGAAATGATTCCAAACCACCGTTTTCTCTAACAAGGAATTTCTTCAGTGTATTTTGGAAACAATTCTATAAATGTCAGTATGTTTTATGCTAATTCTTCATATACAATGCATTAATTTTATAGGGATTTAAATCACTAGGTTTTATTATTCCTTTTACATTGTATGCTTCTTTGAGAAGAAACATGACTCCTTGATTTATCTTTATACAATGCTTTAATTGTTGAATGGAGCGGGGTTCTTAATAATGGGTCAGGTTCCTTCAAAATGCAGTTTGCCGATGACTTTTGTGTGGGTGCCCAAACTCAGACCCCCATCTGGGTGTGCATGCCTTAATTAAATTAATAGTGTTCTCCTGATTGGAAGATGGTTTTAAATGGCTTTAAGGTCCCTTCCAGGGCTAACATTATATTTGACTTACAACTCTGCGTTTTTAAGTGCTTAAACACATACACATAAACACACATGTGATCATGTCGAATATTGAATCCTTAGCAGCACTCACATAGAGAGATCAAGTATTTTGTCTGTTTTTTTTTAGGTGAGGAACTAAGGCTTAGGGAGATAATGGGACTTGCTCAAGACCTAGACAGAATTTAAGGCTAGTTCTTCTGATCCTAAAATATCACATCATCACATCTAGAGTCATATCCTGTACAGATGGATCAACTTTCTCTACCCGTATATCAGGGGAGATAAGCCTAACATATCAAAAAGTTTCCTTTTAAGCTTTAGACTCTAGATGGAAAGATTAATTTCAGCTAATTTATTGCATTAAATTAAAGGAGACTAATAAGTATGGATTAGGTTTTGCCAGCCTATGTCTCCTACAGATGACCAAAGGTTGACTTCAGTGAATTAGAAAAGTTACTATCTTCTAACAATATTTGCATTAACATGATTTATTGTGTGTCAATCATTGCAAAAACAAAATTGAACCACCGCTTGAATTTTAGTGTATGTCCTTTGAATGGTGCACTATTTTCATTTTACAAAACATATACTTTGTTTTCACTTAAAAATATATTATGAACATTTTCCTTTGGCAATACAGATTCTGCTGGCATATTTTATGCTCATCTTCGTTTTATATTGTTTCATTTCAAAAATGTTCTGTCATTTTCTTAGCCAATTTTCTCTTGTTAGTCTTTTCAGTTATTTTCTTTATTTTTTTTCAAAGAAATAAATTCTGTTATCAAAATTTTATGTAGTTTAGACAACATCCTTAGGCTACAATCCTACAAAGGAAATTACTGGTAAAAGAGTTTGTACATTTTTAAGACTTTTGAGAAAATTTCACCAAGTTTTTCTCAGAACTGCTATGAAATTTACACTCTGAAATGCAGGGTTTAAGATCTCCTAATACCTAATCTCCTTGCCAATATTTTCAAATTTTTAACCTTTGCCAATTTGGTAGTCGAAAATGATTTCTCTTTACTGACATATTTTTGAGTGACTGTGACAAGAAACATTTTTCTTATGTTTGTTCTTAGTTTCATATATATTTATTGATTATGTTTATCTTGGGCATATATTTATTTCCATTTTCTATGTAAATAGATTTAGTTTTGTGTTTAGAAAGGTCCTTTCTACTCAAGCATGATATAAATATAAATATTAATCCAGATTTTTATTTAGTTATATGATTTCAATGTATGTTAATATAATCACAATACATTTGGGTACGTGATATAAGTATTTTTCATTTTTTTCTCTTATAATATATTTTATGCATTATAATTCCAACATCATATTTATCAAATAGATGTTAAACATTTATATGTAAGTTAACTTTTTTGGGTAAGTATCTATTCTTTCCCATGAATAACAATGATAATTCTCAGTCTGCTCCCACACTGCTTATAGATACTTTAAGATATATTTTATTACCTAATGATAAAAGTCTTCCCACATTATTATGCTTTTTAAATTATTTTCTTGGCTATTTTTGACTACTTATTCTTTCAGATGAAATTTTAAACCATTTCCAAGTTTCAAAAAAGCTCCTGTGAGATAATAATAATTCTCTGTATTAACCTATTTAGTTATGGATTTGTTCATTATTTCAATCAACCAACACTTACTGGCTTTTTTCTATACTCCCAGGAATATCATCCAATTCAAAAAGGGCAGCAGCTGGGAAAATAGCCAAGAATTTTAGGATGGTTTCTAACATCCATCAGAGGTTTTCTGATAGTGTCCGAGTACTTCTCAAACTTTTGGGGACATCAGAATCCCTTAAGGAACTTGGTAAGAAAAACACTAATGCTAGGGCCTGGTTCTATTTCAACAAGTATGGGCCTTCGTGTTGGTGTTTAATTTTTCAGGTGATTCTGAAACATGCCAAGTTTGAGAACTGTTGTCTTAATCTCTAAAATAAATTGCAGGTAAGATAAAGCAAGTTCCTATCTTAAGAAAGATAATAATTAATGGTATTTATTGAACACTTACATAAGTGTTTTAAAATTTTGAAAAAAATAAATAGTTTAATTCTCATGACCAAATTATATAGTAGCCACTATTGTCTCCATCTTATAGATGAGGGCTTGGGGACTCAGCAAGGTGATACAATAACCTGGGACATTTACCTGAGAAATATCAGAAATGGGATGGAAATATAAGCCACCTTGTTCCCTCTGTTTCCTCTGCCTTCATGTCACCTCTACTCTTCTTCACTTAAATTTTATATTAATGCATTTTTTAAAGTTTATATACACATATTTTTAAAAAGCATTACATCATTGTCATAAATCAAAAATGTCTATGATTTGCCAAAAATAGAAAGTACCTGCAAAAATAAATTTAAAAAATGCAAAACAATGTTTCTCAATGCTAGCTTAATGCTATTGTTTGTGCTCTGAGCCCAAGATCTCCACTTTGGTTTTAAAAAGAGATTGACATGTATTTAAAAAGTTACAGAGATACACTAACCTCAGTCTTAGACTCATTCTTTGATTTAATTGCAAGGCTTTAAAAAAATTAAAAGACCAAACGTATGCTGTATTGTTCAGAGAAATTTAACTATGTACTTGTACAATCTGGAATCATATTAATATGGCCTACATTAACCATTCTTTGTGGCAACAGTGAATCAGAGAAATAACTATAAAAGTCACAGCAAAAATGATTCATAAGGCCCTTAAGTGCTAGACACACTTCCCCCACTGTCACTTTCTTTCCTTTCTTAGTTCCAATAACGTCAACATCTTTACTATTTTTTAAACTCGCCAAGTAGGGCCAGGCCTTTCACTTTGCACTTAGTATTCCTTTTGTCTAGAATGTAAATTCCTTATATATCTTTATTATTTTCTTCTTTTATTCATGAGGTTTCTGCTTAAATATCAGATTACCAGAACAATTATCTTTATTACTTCACTTTACTTTCTTCATAGCGCTTATTATTTCATACCAAGTTAAATAATCATTTGTGTGATTATTGATTAGTCTCCCCTACTAGAACATGAGTGAAGGCCAGGGCTTCATTTGCATACTTTATTACTCCATGCCTTCTATCTCATAAACATGCTAAATAAATAAAAAAAAGTCACAAACAAAATGGAAAATATGGCAAACATTTGTTTAACATTAAATCAAGGAAGGACTTTATAAACATAAATGCAGTAAAAGAACACACAGGGAAATTCAGTTTGATTACAAGTTTTAAACAGTATATTCCAAAAGAAAAATAAGCAAAAAGTAAATAAACAAGCTGGCAACACAATCAGAAAATATTTGTGAAGTATATAATGGACAAAATGCTGCTGTCTTCTAATGAAACGCTTTCATGCAAGTAATTTTAATAGTGCCAAATAAATTGAGAAATGAGCAAATTAGAATGTCAATGGTGAGTTTTCTCTGCATCATGTTTAATAATTTTCTTTTGCTACATTTTTGTATTTTCTAGCTTAGTATCTGTTAGCATGTATTGTTTCTATATTCTGAAAAAATAAACTTCTTTAATAAATGTTATTTTAAAGAGAGAGTAGAAAAATAAATTAGCATGTAAATAGAGAACCACAGAGAAAAGATTTATCAAACAAGGTACTTACGTAGAGATACAATTAGCTCACTCATGGTTTCGAAATACCCATTAGTAAAATGTTATTCTACATGAAAAATAAGGCGAATATACAAAAGAAGAAATGACATTCAGATTAAGTCACTCATGTTTCTGGTTTTGTCATTCTGTCTCTCTGTCTCTCTGTCTCTCTCTCCAACTCTCTCATTACAGTACTCTAAGAGATTTCCATTTGATTTTCTAGAGTAATTGAACAGAGCTAAAAGTTCTAGCATTGAAAGCTGAAAAAACATATGTAAGTCTTTCATTTGAGTCTCCTAAAAACCCTGAAAAATTAGTTAATCAATAGTCAATATTATGGATGTGGTTTTGTAGCTGTGGATTCAGGCTCAGCAACTTGACCTTCTTTGATTATTTTTCTTAAACTGAGTGTGTACTTAGAATTGCCTCCTAGAGTGGCTTTGACAAAGCAGTCCAGGCCCCACCAGTTAATTTAGCATCTTGGGATGGGGCCCAGGTAATTGAAATATCCTAAAAATGTCTCAGATGATTTGAATGTGCAGCCAGGATTAGAAGTAAAAAAGCAAAATTTTGAAACATAATTTTCTGACTTAAATCCTCATGCTAATTTTACTATACTTGTCAACAAGAGATATGTTATATGAATGTAGAAGTCTTAAAGCATATATTTTTTATAGGTGTCTGAGATTTGGCATCATTGCGATATTTGCCCATATCTATAGTGGTACAGACATTTGTTCTCATTACAAATATCTTAAGAAAATATCTATTTATCTATAAGGATAATAAAAAGTTCATACTTGATGCATCATATATAAAAAATTGTCAAAAATTTTTGTAGCCTTTCTGTCCAGATTCAAAAAATTAAAAAATTTTGGCAAATTTAGGAGTTAAAAGGAATGAAAAGTATTTGCCAAAAATTATTTAAATATGTTGCTTTATATACTTCATGTATTTCACACTATTTGGAGACACTTCTTTTAAAGCAGAAATATTTGATATATTATTTAGTATCCTAACTTAGGGTTAAAAATTCTAAAATTTCAATAGCTATCAAATGTTAATTTTTAATAAGTATATTAACGAGTTAATGACCATGTTTAATAATTAACATACTAAATTATACATTCCAGCAAGTTTCTTTTTTATACATTTACCGGGTAAGTAATAGTAATATTCACATTATTTTAACGTATGTCTTGCCTGGCTAAATTCATGAAGCTCATTTCCAAGTCATTTGGAAGCTTTTTCTGGAACAGTTGATGTTTGCCAATGGTGCTTCATTTCCTTAAATGTTCTATAGTAACAATTAATTAGTCACACAGGGTAGAGACCATAGAATTTACTATAGGTGCTTGAAAGTCTTTCATTTCATGAGCAAAATATTAAAGATATAACTAAGATCTTTTTTATGTTGCTACATGTTTGATATGGACTGGCTACTTGATACAGAAGTTTATATAATGAAGCAAAAAGATGAAGTAAAACAAGTTACACAACAAAGACTGGGTAAAAATATAATCTCAGTTCAAAAATTTAACAGTACTAAACAGATAGCTCTTTTCTTCTTTTTCTATTAAAATATAACCTCATATTCAATTTTCACAACAAATCACAGTAATATTAACAAATGGAGAAAAGATTCCTATTAAAAGGAGACAATTTTGATTAATGGGAAGTACGTGGGTTCTGAGGTTTGCAAGAGCTAGGCTCAAATCTGGATCAGATGTTTTGCAGGCAAGTGAATTTTAAACAAATTTTTTAAAGACTCTTGATTTCAGGTCGTTAGTTGCCAAATAGAGGTAAAAATACCTACTTTGTATATTTTTTGAAGATTACAAGAGATGAAAAATGTAGAACAACCGACGCAGGGCTCAAAACCTGTAGTTACATTTTTTCTTTGATGTGAAGAAATCCTGTAGCTCTTAGATTGAATTGATTACAGTCACATAGCACCTTGCATTATATATGACTTATTTCCCATTTTTTTCCTAAACATGTGGAGAGCAGGGGCCTTGTTTTAATATATTTTTTGTGTACAACACAATTAAGATGATAAATAATATTGAGCAAATAGAAAGATAAATATATTTACTTACATTTTTATTAAAAATATTATCTTTGCATAATATTATTAAGGAGAATGCAGCGAAAATACTTAAAGTAAATTCTTGACCTTATCAGGGAAATATAATATGAATTTTGACTTTAAATGAAGAGACTTTTCTGCATCTCCACAGTCTTAGATTCTTGGCTTTGGATAGTGACTGCCCTTCATCTAATTAACCATGAGTGGGCTATAGGAGAGACATAGCTTAATTGTTGCTTCTAAGAACACACTCTATCGACAGGAACCATGGAGTGATAGATTGTGATAGTCCAGTTTCTCTCCCTTGCTCTGTACCCACACCCTGTGCCATGCTACTTTGTGGTGACTTCTTGCTATAGATGGAATTGTGTGCCATCCTTTATCACCAGGGACAACCACATGACTTTCTTTGGCCAATGAGATATTAACAGATATAATCCAGGTAGAGGCTTGAAATGTATTTGCATTCAGGCTTCTTCTCTTATGTTTCTCGCATTGCTGTAAAAGCACACCAGGGCTAGTTCATAGAAAGATAAGAGACACATGGAGCAGAGTAGCCCCAGTTGTCTGAATTGACAGTCAGCTGACACCCAAACATCTGAGAAAGCCCAACTAGATCAGCATAGCCACTGACCTAAACTTTAGCTTTACTCAGATATGTGAACACAAATTAATTGTTGCATGCAATTGATGTTTTGTATCTGTTTTTTTTAAACATGGCATTATTATGGTAACAGGTAACTGTGGCAGCTATCCTTACAAATTATTTTTTTTTAATTTTTAAGAAGGTGGTGTTGTGAGCTAAGCCAACATCCCAAACCAATCTATTATACGTATGCCTGCTGTTTTTGTTTTTTACTAAAGCTTATAAACTAAGGATAATAATGCCAGATTTTAATTTATTGTTGTTTCGATAGAGGCACAGAAAGGTGACACCTGGGATGCACATCCACTGACTGTGAAGGTTAATTATCTATACCTGGAACCTGAGCACAATGCTCTCCGATGCCCAAGTAACCTCATGGCAGTAAAATGAGACTTTGTTTAAGAGCTAAATAAATATTTTCAAAGTATGAAGTCACATATAGTTAAGCTTATGGACATGAAACTCTTGAACAGATATTGATGCCCAAGGCATTTGTCTTTCACACGGCTTTTATAGTGTTGTTACATTTTCTAAAAATAGTAACATATCAATCCATAAACGTCCACCTCCTCTTATTACTTTAAATCCCCCCATTCCCCACAAATTCCAAGTCTTGACCACTTGCCTGGACTCCAGACAAATGCATTCAACGGCCTGCTAGACATTTCCAACTGGAGGTCTAACTGGCACCTCCTACTCAACCTATCCATAGACAAATCCACTATTTTTCATTGAAAACTGACACTTGGATTTCCTGTCTCTCTCAATGGCTCCACCCATCACCAAGCCAAGACTGGAGAATCATTCTTCATCCTTTCTTTCTGTCAGCTTCCCTATGCCTTCTAAACCTTATAAGACTAAGGTGGCCCACATATCTACAACAACTATCCATCAAAATTTTCTTGGCCTGCAGGAGCCCTGCTATTTGTATTGTAGTAATCCATTTTGATCACTAAAATATCAAAGCCCTTCATTTTTCACAATAATCTGGTTGGAATTACAACACAGCCCCCAAGTAGAAAAACGTGAAGGCCTATTTTTGAACAATATTATCAAAGCATTATTTGTTTTAATGTTCCTGCCCCCATGTAGGGTTTTGAGAACTGTCTTGCAAGAACTCCAAGAAAGCAGGAATTCTCATCTTTTCTGTCCAACAAATAATCCTTTTCAAAGCCTTTTTAAAAAAAAAAAAATTTCAGTGCAAGGGTTAAGGGCAAAAAGGGAGTTCAAAAAGTTAAAACTCACCAATAGTTATCTGGCATGAGACTCTTGAAGAAATTGTTAATGTCTAAATGTTCTATGCTTTTCAGTGGCCTGGTGCCTGAACATAAACAGAACTTCAATAAAAGTCATACAGAAAAATAAATGGAATGGAATCTAAGGAGCTTGGCAATTATGTTAGAAATGTTTATCCAAGGAGAAAAAAAACTAAACATCAACTTTTAAATCTTTTTATTATAAAATAAAGAAGACTGAAAGTTTATCTCTAGATTGCATTGGGCAAATGAAATGCATATGTGTTGAATATACTGATTTCCCAAATAATAAATCTGCCATGTGGTTTATGCAACTCTGCTCTTGGTGTGAAATCTTGAGTGTATAAGATGTATCTCCTTAAAGAATCCAAGAGGCTGAGCATATGAGGGTCCTGACAGTGGTATGCCTTCTTCAAAACAGGTGCCTCTCAGAAGATATGAAAAACTTGAAGAAGTGACTAATAGAACTAACATGTTCAGTTTAAGTGATTCATTTGGACTTTATAGTGAACATTCAACATTCAAAAAGGAACCTCCCCAGTCTATTGTAACTGATGTCTGTGTATGTGTTGGAGTGCTACACAGTAAATGATGACATGTCGGTTACTGGGATATGGGGACAGGAATCCAATGTTGGTGCCTACTTATCAAGAAGATAAAATCTACACCCACCCAACTCTGTGGCTCCGTCATAGACAAAGCTCAGAAGATTTGGAATGGAAATAGTTAAAACCTTGCAGGGTCATAAAAACAATAATAAAAAAAAAAAACTAGACACTGAATGGGAAGTCATCTGAAGCAGCAGGCATTTATACAGCAGATACTACAAAAAGCAAGCGATATATTTGGTATCTAAAGCGCAATGTACATTCATAAAAATAAAGACTGACCATCTTCTTAATGTGATATTGGTCCTAATCAAAATAAGATAAATGTCCATACATAAGATCAGAACAATGTGTGAGCACCAAGAAGATGTTTGTCAAGCTTGAATAACACAGAAAGACCAAGAATCCGAGCAAGATCTGAGTAAAGGGATCTCTTGGAAGAGTTTAAATGACTGGTGAGACATTGGAGAAAAACATCTCAACAACACTATTAAATGTAACTTGATAAATATACCTGTGACCAATTAAAATGGCCTCACAAATTTATGAGGATTAAGTGTTAACATTTAATATTGAATATGCAGAGACATAGTATAGTGATTGGCACATAGTAAGTACCCAGTTCATGTTAAATACTCAATCCACAGCTTTTATTTCACTATGGGAAAGCAATGACTCTCAACAGACCCTTTCTCTTTTTAATGAAATCTTGAGTTAAATGTGAGTTATTTCTTTCGGTAAATCAAGCTGGCATGCATTAGCTATCTTTCATTGCATAACAAATTATCCTAAAACTTAGTCACTTAAAGCAACAATATTTATGATTTCATAGTTTCTGTAGGTCAGGAATGCAAACACAGGTGTACTGGGGCCCCTGGCTCAGGATCTTTCATAAAACTACAATCAAGGTGTTGGTGTGGGTTGCAGGAATCTTGTCCTAGTTCAGCTGCTACAGCAAAGTATCATACTCTGAGAAGCTTATAAACAACAAAACTTTGGGCTCTCACAGTTCTTGAGGCTGTAAGTTTAAGATCAAGTGCCAACACAATCAGTTTCTGATAAGAATCCTCTTCTGGATTGCAGATGACTGACTTTTCATTGTATCCTCAAATGGCAGAAGAAGTGAGAGAGCTCTATAGGGTCTACATATAAGGGTGCTAATCCCATTCATGAGGACTCCATCCTCATGACCTCATCACCTCCCATAGACTTATCTCCTAACACCATCGCATTGGGGTGAGGATTTCAACATATGAATTTGGAGAGAACACAGACATTTAGTCCATAATACATCTCAAGGCCTGGCTGGGGAAAAACCCACATCTAAGCTCAATCATGCAGTTGCTGACAAGATTCAAATCTTTGCTGGGTGGTTGGACCGAGCACCTCAGTTTCTCACTGGTCATTGGCTAGAGGTTACCCTCTAATCTTTGTCATGTAGGCCTCTCTTTGTGGTACTCACAGCATGGCAGTCAGTTCATCAAAACAAGCAAGCAAGAACTTCCCATCAGAAGGAGTGCAAGCAAGGTAGAAGTCACAGTCTTTTTTCATCTGTTTGCTTTCATAAAGTTGTTTAACAGAACTATGGTGTTATGGTCCAGAGAGTGGGCTCTGGACTTCACCATTCCATTTCCACGTATGTAAAAATGTGAAGAATTTTAATACATGTTCCATGCTGTTTTGTGAGAATTAAGTGAATCGATCCACATACATCCTTTTGGAGACGGCCAGGGAATAATAGTAATAATGATAGTACCTAGTTAACATGATTGTTCAGAGGTTTAAATGAGATGATGAATGGCAGTTCTTATCACAAGGCCTGGCTAGCAAACATTCAGCACATAGTGTCTACTGTCATCAGTGTCTTTATTCCCAATTATAAAAAGAAGAGCCTCCTTCTCCTGTGAAAAATGTTCCCCCACCTGCTTTTCCCAAACGTTTCTATAGGGTGGGTTAACTGATCTATGGAGCATTGGGAGCACAACCTAATAGGTCCCCCATATGCACTACAGTTAGCCTGTCTCACTATGGTTATATGACCCCAAGTGTTTCTGTGCCACCTAGCCAAGTGCTAATGAGGAAGTTAGAAGGACATATGCAGCTTCACATAGTGGGAAGAGGAAAGGCATTCACAATTCCTCAGAAATATCAGAGGGGCTATGGTATCAGGCATGAACATGACAGCAGCCAGGAGCAATAGCACACTCTACTTTCTACAAAGGGGATGTGGCCCTTGCTGTACAGTGGAGTGGGACCTGTCTCTGAAGTCCTGGATGAATGGGAACATTAAACAAAATTTTTCTTAGGTTTTAGTAGGATCTTATTGAGGTCCCACCAGGAAATATTTTGACTAAACATTCTGTATAGAAACAAAACAGTGGCATTTTCAGAGGGGGGGGGGTGGGGAGAGGAGCAGGGGGAACTTGCTCTCTTACTTAAACACAAATAAATACTGGAAATAATACTAGAGTCTAGGGTCCTTTTAAAGTCATTTCAAAGCCAGAGAAAGAAATATAATAAAAGTTGAATAAGGGCTTATGTTATGTAATCATCCACACAAACAAGTTGACTGACTGGTCAGTAAAAGTATAGTGTGATGATTAGAATGTAGGCCCCAGACAACATGTGCCTAGGAAATTTCCTGCATTAGGGAACTAAGCCTCTTGTATTAAGTAAGGCACACTGAACATTTCATATGGTTTTTACAACCAAAAGTCTGAAAACGGAAGGTCCTGAACTGACAAGGGGAGGGAGAAGTTCCACCTTGCATTGAATTCCAGGGGAATACATATTTTATGTTTTTTTTTTTTTCAATTAACAACAATGCCTTTTTTTGCATCTCCTTCAACTCAGACCACCCCCGTGGACTCACTGGCAGGCAACCTGTGTTTTTAGCAACCTGACATCACAGATAACAAAGACAGATGAGAACTGAATGATAGCCAACCTACCATAATGGAAACCTTTAAATGTGACCTGTTAAAGACACTTGGCTAAAGCAAAATACCACATAAAAGGCAGCTCTTTGGGACAAAAATGTGTATGTATTTATTATTATTTGTATTTGTATATAGTTATACAAATACATATACACAAATATACCACATACACACATATGAAACTGGCTCTGAAAGAATAATAATATACAGATACAATTATATAATATATATACATCATATAATTGCACATCTAAAATTTTTTAAGATGAAAAGATAATGAGGTATGATATTATAACAGATTATACAATAGATAGTCCACAATTACATTGCAGAATAATGACGATGATCTCTTTGGACTACTCAAGCTTCTGGAATTTAGAAATTCAGATTTTTCCAATAATTAAGAGAAAATGTCATCAAGTAATAGGAGTTTTTAAATGAAAATCACTTCTTAGAAGGAATAGCCCAAACCCCTGCGCATTTTTAGAGACAGTAGGGCAGACATGCTCCTTCAGCGTATCCATGGAGGGAATCTTGCAAAGTGTTTTATTAGCAGAGAGTATCTGGCCCCTGTCTGTCTATATGATGGAATTTACTTAGCAGTGCTCCTGAGAATACCAGTTGGCCCTCAAGCCCAATCTGGGGTCTTGGAAGAAGTCTGGGCAGGCCAGGCGAGCAACAACTCAGGGAGCCAGGTTGACAGGGCCATGGGGGAACAGGCAAGGGTGGGGGTGACAGAAGAAGGGTCATGTTACAGACCAGTTAAGAGTTTGACCTGAGGCTGAAAGTCAAAAGACCGTGGGTTCTAATTTCAGTTTATGCCTTTAAATAGAAGTGGGACGTCTGAAGTTTTAACTACCCTGGACAAACCCTCTTTGTCATCCTTAAGAGGGGATAATGAGATGTGGCAGATTTCTTATACGAGGATTAAATGAGATAATATATGTGAAGCACTCGGGACAGTACGCAGGATATTTTAAGACCTCGATAAAAGTAGCCGCTGTTATCATCATGACTCTTGCATTTTAGATTTGAAACCACTTGTGCAATCCCCGCTATTTATAGGCCTTAACAATAACCAGGGATATCTTTAAAAAAAGAGTATCGGAGAGAACAACTTTCAAAATTAGCGGAATATATTAAGTTTCACATTAAGTACAGCAGAGTGCTTAACAACTTGAGCTAAATTTGAAGATGGCTGAGTTCAAAGGTCAGTTATTAAAGACGGTGATGTGACCTTCAGCAACATTTGAGCTTCGCTAAGTCTCCTTTTCTTCCTCTGTGAAATGGGGATGATAAGAAAATAAAACTGACAGTGTTTAGAATGTCCATAGGATGTCAGATCCCAGGCAAAGTACTTGTCACACATCACTACCTAAAGTGTTTCCCTTGGAAACCTCATGAGGTAGATCTATTTTTATAGATGTGGATTGTGGTGCTCAGAGAGGCCTGGTCATTCAGCAAGTAGCAGAAAGGCCAGGGGGTTGTGACTATAAAGCACATTCTGTTTCTCTTTTAATTTGCTGTCTCTTACTGTAACAGGTGTCCCTAGTGATACTTGGAGGTTCTTATGCCAATATCTCTGGTAAATGTGTGGCAATTATTGGCTGATAGTTTGCTTCACTAGAAAATAATTTCTTGTCTTTTGTCAACAGCATCCTTATTTCTATTTGGGTAAATCCCCCTCCACCGGGTGGGTGCTGCCTGACAGACCTGCTAAATGCCTTGTGCTCCCTAGGACAAGGAAGTCGGAGGGCTGGTGGCCCAGTATAAGCCAACAGAAAGCACCTTCCTGGGACTGGAATTAGAAACAGAGTGATGTAAAGTTTAAAAACAATGGGAGCCCAACCAAGCTTGTAAGTACTTTCTGCTCCTTTGGTCCCTGTGCTTCTGAGTGTGTTCTCAGGGCTGCTCTGTGATCCACTTTTTTTTCCCCATTAATTTCCCTTTTGGCTTAGGTTAAGCAGATCCAGTTTCTGCTGTTTTTCAACCAGAGAGTGCCCAATGCAACAGTAAATTCACTCTGTGTATAAGATCAAAGAGCTGCGTAGAGGGAGCTGTTCCACCCTGCAGCTCTGGCTCCAGCATGTTCTGTTCGGGAGTGCTAAGGGAGGAAGAGTTTGTTAAGGCACATGGAGTGCGTGAGAAAGAGTGTTTAATATGTATAGTTCTACAGAGTGGTTTAGGAGCAGTGGCTAGCTTCTCTCCAACCTGCTTAATAAAGAGAAGGTTTTCTAGAGAAAGTCGAATCGGAGCTGTTTGGAATGAAGTGGTAAAAGAGAATTGATGGATGACAGGTAGGAAGTTGCTTTTCAAGGATAAAGTTGTTAGATAAATACTTTCACTAGGTACAGACAAAAGTCATTTAAATACGACCGTGTTTAATGGTTACTAACCTAGCCGGGGTTCAAACCCTGTCTATGCTCAGATGCTTCTTCCTGAAATGTTTTGTATGTTTACGTTTATCATAAGCCCTTGGCTTTTTGAGAAATATTTTCCACTCAAAAAAGATATGGTTATTCAAATACTTCAAACTCTTCTATAATGAATTATATCAACCCCAGTCTATGAAACCATATACTCTTCTAAGTGAATACCCAGGCTTGCTGGATAGAGAGTCTTATAATTCCTAGTTTTTGAGACAAGAGACCACTGCAGATTACTTTAAAAGCCCAAACACATGAAAAAATCCTGATGATGCCTCATTTAGCTCTGCCTAGAAAAGTTCTGCTGCTGGTGGATTGAGATTGGTGGGCATTTTGGAGAATTGAAACACAAAGTGGTACTTCTTGTGGCAATAAGAGTACTTCAGTGTGCAAAGAGAGGGGGCAATTAATGGACTCAGGTCTGCATGATTAGACTGTGAGGTTGCACTCTATTTTAAATCTGACATGCATAGGAAATAGATGATTTATTTCTACCAAAATTTACTAGTAGCCCACTTTTGATAAGTAAATATTTTTAATCACTTGTATACATAAGACACTCTTCCAGTCCCTTCTGAGGGACATCAAAAAGAAACAAATCTTGCTTCCCAGAATCACATAGTCCAGTTTTCTACCTAACTAGGGGTGGAGAGGAAAAGACTAAGGTAAATGCCTGAAAGTAAAGTCTAAGGCCAAAGGTAGTTACTTCTAAAGTTGGAGACCACAGAAGTCTTGATGAGGAACTTGGCATCTGAGTTGCTTCCTCCAGATCTTTGCACGTGACCTATGCTTCCTATGTCCTGTGGTATGAAAGCCAACTGTCACAGAATAAGATGATATTTAAAGAAATATCTAAGGATGAAGACTAGGTGTCTGCTGGGTGACAAAAGAATAACATGTGGACTTGTGCATGCTTGGAACCCAGTCACCCCTAAGGGCAGTGAAGCTAAGGCTGCTCCTTGGACCCACTCTCCCTGCACTGGTAGAAGGAGGTGCAATGACCCTGCAAGGGCGACAGTGTGCGAGAAGTTCACCTCCGACTTGGGTGCTGAAAAGGCCTGAATTTCCTACTGAGAAATGAGTTCACACCGTTTTCGAGTTTAAAGGTGAGCACTGTCCTTTCTCCTTTCCCCTTACATTTTTCCAGCTGAAATGGTTTATTTTTGACTTCTCCCTTTAAAAGTGTTGTCAAGGTAAACTCTCACCTACACTCATTTTACAAAAGTGTGCCAGTAGGTGGGAAATGCAATATCCTTCGCCTCGGTTAGGATGATCTATTTGAGAGAACCTGAAAAGTACATGTAAGACAGAAACGAAGCCAAACATTATGCTTGTCCTTTGCCTGGTTCTGAGACACACTGCTGTGGGCATGGTGACATGAGCAGAAGTCTCACATGGCTTCTGTGTGAATCCCTTATGATGCTGGGAACTGCCTCCACCACTGAGGACTCAATGTTAGCCAGCTCCTGTGACCTACCCTCAACCCCTAATATGGCACCACAACTTAAGGGGACCTGCCACTTCTTAGTAGAAGGTAAGGGACAGTAAACAATGGTGTTACTCAGAGGAAAGTGAGGCTTCTCCAGAGACAGCATTGGCTCTATTTCATCACAATTAAGTGTCTGCTATAGATCCAGGACCTCTGCCAATGGCCTGACAAAGAAGGGACTGGTCTTATCTTCACCCTTGGAGGGTCCACAACCAGCTGGTCTCAGAGATGAGTGAAATGGTCAGCAGAACTTGGTTTAGTGCCAGCCTGGAATTTTTATTTGTAGGATGCTTTGTTTGGAGTAAGTACATGGTGACATGGCAAATACATGAACTTGGAGACCGAGGGGTGGAGTTGAGAGCAAGAGCCCCACAAAGTCCTTTAGGAGAAGGAAGAGAAAATGGGCTCACAGATCAGACTAGGCTGATTGATCCCCGAGTAGTGAAGCCAGATGATGCAAATAAAAAGAGAGGATGGATAGGTCTGTATGGGACATTTGAGACATATACTAATTTTTTTTTCATTGTTTATCTGAAATTCATATTTAACTGGGCATCCTATTACTTTATCAGTCTCTACTCATGAGCCCAGAGCTATAATGAAGGAGACAGCGATTCTGTAGGAACCAAACTGAAGCCAGGCAATTCAGAAAGACCAAGGCTCAGTCCCCTTTACTAAATATGGTGAGTTGCTAAACAGATATGGTTCCTAGAAATTTGTTCCATAAATACTACACTCAGTATTTTCACCTTATTCTCTTGGTCAGTAAATTTGGCCTATTTTCCCCTTCTTTCCCCAATTCCCATCATACACATTGTCTGAGGTTGTCATTGCATTTGGAGTCTGCCAGGTTTTTCTCGAGGAATGCTGTTGGATTGAAGGGGTTCGCAGGGCATTCTCTGCTATCTCTTTCTACTACAGATGTCATTGTGCCATGTTTTCCTAAACTCACTCACTGCCAGTTGGATCCTGCCTTTCAAGGAAGAGATCAAAGAGTAAGTCATAATCAAAGCACCTCGGGGCAGGGAGGAAAGGAGATTGGAAAAGTTACAATGATTTCATCTCAACCCAGCCATGGACGGGAGTGCATGGGAAAGAAGGCCCTTTCCTTTCCCCCACTCTGGCTGTGTCAGGCACATTTAGTGAGCATCTGCTCTGGAGTAGGTATGGTGCTCAAAGAAGGGTTGAAGCTTTGACAAACAGCAAGGTTTCTATTCTACTTGAATGGCATAATAATGGCATTTATAGTCAACCTGTCTTAAAAAAAGCTATACTCTAACCTCCAAAAAGAGGGGGATAGAGAGAAACAGTGGCAAGACTGAGACAAAGTGTTGAAGGATGTACAGGGCTAGAATTTATTCATTCAAGAACTATGAGTTGAGGAATCCTGAAGAACTATTTTTATCATTCAGTCAGTATAAGCCCTTTTTGCAGTATCCAAGGAACAATTGAGAGCTAAGAAAATGTTTGAGGCCAAATCATATTTTATATATATATATATATATATATATATATATATTTATTTTATATATCATATTTTATATATATTATATATAAAATAAATCATATTATATATATATATATAATAATGATTCTAAGATACAGAGCAAAACTGTAAAAATTAGTGTTTTTGCTTTTTCAAATATCTAAAAATGTAATGTTATGTTAGTTATGCAACTTAATTTACATGAAAAATTTAAACCAAAAGCGCAAACAAAATTTGTTCTTTAAAATTATCCCAAGTGATAAAAGTTAAAATCTTTTTCATCCTTTCCCATAGAAACTATTTTTAATATGAGATGCAAGAGTGTTCAGATAAAAGATGTTTTTATGTTCTAGTCTTTATATATTTTGTATTGAAGTCCAGGTTTTTCAATTATGTCTCTTCTTTAATTTTCTCCAATATAAAAATTAAGTCATATTTTTCCTTTTTATATTCATCATACATGGATTCTTTGCCATCTGTAGTCCTTCGTTGTTATTCAGTTATTCACCAATAGATAATTGCCATTTTACATTCTTGATCTTAAAATATATTTTATAAGCATTTATAGTTGTCATCATAAATGCATTAGCTCTGAAGTGTCTTTGAGAAATTCTCTGGTACAATCTCCTCATTTTACAGACGAGAAAATTAAGCCCCAAATGATCGAGCTGACCTAGGTCACACTTAATTAGTGACACTTATGGGACTCCAAACTGGGTTTTCTCGTTCCACTTCCAGAGTTCATTTCACCACAGCGCAGTAACTTTGAAACACTTCTCAAACTCTTTCCCTCTTTTGCATAATAAAAATGCTGATGTTCCATGTAAACTGTTGTTGGTTCATCCTCCTAAGATCCAATGGCAATATTATCCTTATACTTAATTCTTCTGCCTCGGCACACAATTAGCTGTCCCCACTAGCCTGAATGAAAATTATCCATAGGATGAAGATAATCACACTATTTATTTGCAAACTCTTCTCATTTTCATTCTGAGTTTAGAGTAATGCAAAATAAATTTGGATATGAATATGTTTATTACTTCACTTTGCAATTATTTGAAATTGCAAAAGCAGATATTGAAATAGAAGTCTTTTGGGGGGTGACTTCGATTCAGTATATTAATTTTAATTACACCACTCATGAACATAATACGAATTTTCCTTTGCTTCTGAATTTTCTTACACAGAAATCTATTTGTCCAAGAATTTCTATAGAGCCTATAACCAGAGTACTTAGTAGCTCAAAATGGAGGGTGAGATTACAGTACAATAATAGCTTTCTTTTCTTTAGAAGAATATTTTAATGTAGATAAAGTGGGCTAATATTGGAATCAGAATTATACCACAGAGTTTTTCAGTTTAAGCTTCAGGTATGACAGTTTCTACATAGAGTTCTTAAAATCACAAGTATGAATGTCTGATGGAAAATATATTCTACATCGGTGTTTGTCTGACACTGGGGTCATTTCCTTCCAGGTTTAAATTTAATTTTTTAAAAATTTGTGCTCGTTTAACCTTTTTAGTGTCTTTTTAAAGTATTTATGTTTGGGTTCTTTTTTTATAAAAGTCATTTGATCAGAAAGATTACATTCCGATTCTTAGAAAATAGGTATTTTAAGACATTTAAAAATATTTTTAACTTTTAAAAGTTATTACTTAGGCTCCTCGTTGCTTTCAATATACAAGGACAAATACAAAAACTTAATTTTAAAAAAGTCTCTATTTCCTCTCCCAGTGGCATTTCAAATTCAAAGTAGTTTAAGCACATTATTAGAATAGGCCTTTGGTATAATATTTGACAGATGGAGATGAATAAGGGGAGGCAGCTTTGGAACTCTTCCACTAACTAGTCGTAAAAGAAATGTCATCCCCTTTTTCTTCATTTTAACTCCATTGCTTAAAACATGCCTCTCGTGTTATTACATTGTTGAATGTCCTCAGTTAATCCTTACCCTAGTCCTTTGAGCTCAGTCTACGTGCTTTCATTATTTAGAATATTCAGGAAATTCCCTTTTAGGGTTGCTGGAATGTCTTTGTGAGAAAAAAACATGTGCATGTGAAGAAGATATTTTTGTTTCTTAACGAAGTCAGCAGATCTCGTATTGCACAAAGATGTTTGGAAGATTAATAAGCACCATGGCAATTAGCAAAATTATTTGTGTCTAACTCATACGCTGGGGAGTAATGTCCAAACATCTATCGATTAGTGATGGGTCCTCAGTCTAACAGACCAAGGCTGTAATAGTCTGCCTATCCAGAAGATAAATAAATAATGTTACTTTTTTAGAAGCCACCTAGGCCAGATCTCAAAATTGTTTTTATCTCCTCTTCTTCTTCATCCACTTTGTTCCCACTTATTCTATGCTATTTTGCAGAAATACATAAGTTATAACACAATTTTTGGGAGAAAATGCATTTTGGCTTTGATACATTCTCTTTCTAAAACTTGAATTCTCCCAGACCATGTGTTGTAGAGATGAGGAGTGTCTTGGCATGAATGCATTGCAGGGGTTTCTTAGTTCTGCTCTGCAGAGTCCTAGAAGTTTCTTAGTGGGACTGCAAGGTTTAGAAGTGGGTAAACAGATATGACTCATGTGTGTGTGTGTTAGGCAAGAGACAATCAAACATCACTTCATTGAAGTGATTATTGGTATTACCAATTAGAGGTACTTACATTATTTATTTAAACAATGATTCCATTCCTTAAATTAAAATTTAAAAAAATGTTTGAAAGCCAGTTATCTACAGACATTGGTCAAAGCACTCTGAGAATCAGGTTAAAATCACTTGATTCTCTTAACCTCAGTGTACTCATCCACAAAAGTAAAGAGGATAAAGAAATTATCTCTAAGTTCCTTCTAGTTCTAGCACTAGTCAATTACATAAGAAATTTTCCTTTTCAATATATTCGTTTTATCAGGCTACCTTTATTTAAAAGCATAGTTATCATGAAGTCACTTCTTAAATCCAGGACAAAGTATCCTTATGTATAGAATTTTTGTTTAGATTTAATGATTTAAAAAAGTACTTCTAGAAACTACAGTTTTAGAATTTTATAGTCTTTTTATTTGCTATTATAAGTCTGCAGAGACACAAATGATAAAAGTAGGGTATTTGCAGCCTTTGCTTTTCCTCTGTGTGACAATAGGAAAATTTTATTATAACTCTTTCATTCTCCTTTTCTTTTTCATTCTCCTAGAAAGTTCTTGAACTGTAACTAAATAGATGTGATGAAGGGACTCAGCTGTTAGATGAAAGCAAAAGGGGTTTTTCTGAAGCAGGTCATCGGAGCAAGATAGCTCCAATGAAAATAGCTGTGGTATATGGGAACAGAGGATCAGAGAAGGGCAATAAAGGCACTTAAAATATTTCTGGGATCTATGTATAAATGTCTCAAGTTAATTTGAAAATATTTCACTGTCTGGATTAACGTTCATTGCTTTAAGATACACCTTCAGTATTAAACTACAGGCTGCATAGCTTCATAAGTGCTCTAGAAGTCAGCATTGCTTAGCGAAATAAGTGTTAGATCAGAGTCTGAACTGTAAAACTAGCAAAACCACTCAGTAGTTTCCAAAACTCACAACAGTAGATCTGCGAACTGCTTCTATCCACTTACCCACAGAGATGGCCATGCCAGTTAGAATTAGCTTGTGTTCGTGAGGAGCTATGTCATTGTGTCCTTCTTCTCTCAGTCTCTATCAACCTATCCACCAATCTTTCCCCTCTGCTCGCTCGCTCTCTCTCTCTCTCTCTTCCCTCCATAATCCATCTCTGCTACTCTCTGCATGTCTAATTCACTCTTCTATCTCTGACAAGCACCTTTCACTGGATCCACTAGGATACAATTTTCTCATAGCTCCTGGGTTCTATATATCCTTAGTTCCAGACATCAGCAAAGATTAACTCATTTTGTTCAGTTCCAATTCCAAATCCACAGCAGAGAGAAACTGGCCCCCCAGCTCTGTTTAGATGTGTGTACCTGGTGGCATCTTCGGCCAAGCATTTAAGCTTACAGACATTCCTCCTCTGCCGTGAAGCTCGAAACAAACTTAGGGAACTACGAGTATTCCTCATTTCTTAAGTCTAGCATTTCTAAAACTCTAGGATCCTGTGATCTTTCTACACACCGGTTAAGAATGTTCTGCACTTCCACAATCCTCCAATTTGCCACATCATTAAGAATTACACATAGGCCATTACCCCACAAGCAAACAAATGCACACACTGTAATAGGAAGAATCTGGGCACTGAACCATGCATTCTCTCATTACTTCGGCCCAGCTTTGCCAACACAGATTACAAAACATTATTTACCCCAGGCTTCCGTTTCTGAAAAAAGGAATTCTCTAGTGGACAATGAGATTCACCATTGCCCATCTTTCCCATAGGGTATCCTGAGTGTTTTCTGCCTGTCTTCAGGTGTTGTGTCCATGCCAATGACAAGGAAGCGTAGATGGTTCTGAATAACCTATGAATGTTGACTAATAATTCCTCTGAAAAATAGCTGACTAACAGGTCTCACTGCCACAGAGGTAATTAAGACATATTATCTGGAAACAATGGGGTGTCACCTAACTTGCACAAGAAGCTGTTAGCAGGCCTTGTATATTTAGTCAGCAATCGTTATGAACTAAATTGTTTTCCCCAAAATTCATATGTTGAAGCCCTAACCCCCAATATAACTATTTTGGAGATGAGGTCTTTAGGGAGGTCAGTAAAGTTAAATGAGTTCATAAGAGTGGAAGCCATAGTTTAATAGGACTGGTGTCCCTATAAGAAAAAAAAAGAGAGAGAGACACTAGAGATCTCACCTTCTCTGCAAGTGAACAGAGGAAAAATTATGTGAAGACACAGAAAAAAGATGGCTGTCTGCAACCTAAAGAGTGAGTTTTCACCAGTAACTATCCCTGACAGCAAGTACCTTGATCTTGGACTTCCAGCCTGCAGAACTGTGAGAATTATAAGTTTCTGTTTTTCAAGCCACCCAATCTATGGTATTTTAGTACTGGGACCCCAAGCAAACTAATACAGTGACACTGTTGACACATGCTTGAACACAAAAGTATGGCTGTTGACCTGTGGCCCCAGCCATCTTTAGCGGGGGTGTTTAGGTTTTCTTCCCAGGTCGATTTCTCTAGTGGTGTTAACACCCGATTTCCACTTAACTGATCTGATCAGCTCTGCCCTGATCTGAACTGGTCACCAGGATAAGCGAGATCCCTAAATCGACTCTGCCACCGTCTGCTGTTTCTCAGTTGTCTAGACATAGTCATAAATAGCTGGATGACTGCCCACTGTAAATTTTTAATGAGAGATTTTGAAATTACGAAAGGAGGAAAGCAATTGCAATTTATGGCCTGGAGTTCTTCAAAAAGCAGGGACCCGCCTGAAAAGCCAGCACTGGATAGCGATCGGCTCCTGCACGTCACCAGCTCCCTGCTTATGGAAGCTCAGAGCGTCCATCCTATTTTTATTACGGCCCCTCGACTCTTCCCAGAACAATTTCGTGCTACTTCTCGGCTGATTCTCAGATTATGGAATGTGCATTTTAAAAGGATCCAGAAAGCACTACATTTAAATCAAAAGAAAATGATTTGGGGATTATTTGTTAATCTGATTAAGTAGTTTTTACATAGGCTGGATCAATGACCCCTTTGAAAATGTGAAGCACATACAGGTCTTCTCCCCCAGAGAACACCTAGATATCTTGAAGTCTATTCATGCACCGGAGGATGCTAGGTTAACATGCCTACAAGATAATCAATACCCCAGAGTCCTTCTCTTTGTGGATGTGTGTTTTCTGAGCTCTACCTCTGTATATGAATCTGATATTCAGAAAGCAATTTACCTGGACTATAATTTTGTTAAAATGTGATCATTAATTTAGGCTATACTATTGTGCTCTCATAAAAGGACAAACCATGTTTAAACCTGCAGAACATGTGTGTTTGTTTATATATGTCACTTTTTCTTTCTTTTTTTTTTTTAAAAAAAACTTTAGTGAAAGACATAGTTCTTGATGTTACCTGATACGCTTCTAAATAAAGATCTTGGTGATAAAATATTTGTTCCCCTAGTTTCTCCCCACTGAGCTTCCTCTTAGAGGCAATAAAAATTATATAGCTCAACATGTTTACCTTTTTTCTTGGCTCCCAGAAATCTTATAACTAAATTTTATTGCCAACAGCAATAACCAATTTATTCTAAGTTCCTGGAAATTGTTCTTAATTTTAAAGTTTATTTAATTCTTTTAAACTAATTTAACTTTTGGAATATCTCTCTCCTCTCTCTTTTATTTCTTTTTTTTTCTTTTTTCTTTTTTTTAGAATAGGCAGGGCATAAATAATAAAACAGGAAAGGTTAATGAGCCATCAGACAACAATTATCCTCAGCAGTATCATAAATGACAGTTTTTAGCAAAAAAAAAAATAATAAAATGAACAAACATATACTGTTATTTCCAATATTGAATTGGTAGAATGAATAATAGTCTCCGCTTAGTGCAAAGATGATACTAGATGTTTGATTATCAATGCAATATTTTTTTTTTCTCCCAGCTAACATTTACTGAGACGGCAACTAGATAACAAAGGCTCCACTAAATGGGCATTGAAGGGGTGGGGTACAAATCAAGCAGGATAAGGCTTTGCCTTTAAGAGATGGGCCCTTCATAACTTGGGAGACAGACAAATAAATAGATGAATAAAGCAATGTGGGAAATGCTGTGTTAGCAATACACACAGGATTCAACTCGTGTGTGTGTGTGTGTGTGTGTTTTTCATTACAGCATCATAGCTAAATAGACATACAACTCCTTTATCTAGCTCTCAGTGATACATACAATCAGTCTTTCATTTCATCACAAAGTCAACCTTCCTAAAAATTTTGCTTCCCCATTTTGTTTCTTTGGTCGAGAAGTATAGTTTCAACCTTGAATTCCATAAGAAGAAATATAAATGACCAACAAAAATATTAAGATGTAACACACACTGACGCCTAAGCTCCACCTACCTAACAATATCATTTGATTTTCAGGGGTAATGCCTGGGATTGGTATTTAAAAAACAAACAAACAAACAAACAAACAAAAAAACCCTCTTATATTACTTTGTTATTATCTGTGGGTGTACCACTTCTGAAATCTCAAACTATTTTATTCTCTGGACTTTTTCTCTTATATTTCCTATTCAGTCTTCCTAGTACTCACAATACAAACCCAGTAGGATCTCAGATCCATTGATATCTATCATCACACTGATACCTCCACCACACACACACACACACACACACACACACACACACACACACACACACACACACACACACCAAGGAGGAAACTTTCCTCTCTATCTTACTCTCCACGGACCACTCTTATAAACGCTCTCTTGCATTTGTGATCTACTCCTTTGCCCCTCTTTTCCTCCTTCTTCTGTGCCTAGAAAAACTCCAACCCTGGTCAAATCCAACTCCTTTCAGATTCCACAATTGCACTAAAATAGCTAAAATTTCACTGGAGGAAAACACCGGCCATGTTGACTGGTGGCTGGCCTCACTTTGTATTTATGATAACAAATCTCAAGTGGACCCTCAGCACTGGCGGGCAGCCATACTGTCAATTCATTCCCCAGTCTCCCATCTGTCCAGTTAACACTCTTTCCTCACCCCTCCAACCTCAAACACCCCTCCTCCACTGTGTCCTCTTAGTTGATGACTTGGCTTCTTACTTCACTGAGAAAATAAAAGCAGTTCAAAGAGAACATTCCTGCTCACCACCTCTCACATGGCCTGCCTCTGTGCCCTTTTGCTCTGCCTTTCTTCCCATCATGGTGGATAAATGGTCTGGGCTTCAGACTAAGACCAATATTTCTCTTTGTTCACTGCATTTCTTCTTATTTTCTCACTCAAGGATCTTATTCTTGTAATTTTCTTCCTTCTCTGTGACACTGACTTTCCTTCCCTTTGTATCATTACAAATGGGATGCAAATATGCTGTAATATTTTTAACTTCAAAAACCACTTTTGATCTATAGCTTCTGAATCACTTCTTGAGTCTACTATAAAAAATTTGAAAGTATTGTCTATATTAGTTTCTTCATTGCCCTATCTCACATTCTCTCTCAAAAACACTCATAGGAAGCTTCATCCAAAACCCTCCCTGATCTCCTCTCCACTGTCAAGGTCACCAGTGATCCTTATGTTGGCAAATCTAATAGTCAATTTTCAGTCTGTATTGTTCTTAAATTCTGAACACCATGTAGCAAAGCTGATCGTTCTCCCCTTGAAACATTTCCTTCCCTTAGCTTCTGTGAAACCAAAATTCTCTTGTTTAGTTTTACGACAGTGTCTTTTTTCCCTGTCTCCTTTGCTGGAACCTCTTGTCTGACAACATCTAAATTTTGGAGGTCGCAGGAGGTAGGCCTCCTCATACATCTTTTCCAGTTATACTTATTCCACAGGTATTTTATAAATTTCCATAGAATTGAATACTATAGACAAGTTTGATGCCTCTCATTTGTTTTAAAGGCCCAGCATCTTTTCTGAACTCTCGACAGACTCCACCTCTAACCAGCTCTCTGTTGTCCTGAGGCTACAGTAGACATTTCTCAAATCTGGTATATTCAAAGCCAAGTTCTTAGCCTTGGTCCATAAATATGTTTCCCCTAGTAATTTCCAGCTTACTTCAGCCTAGATGCCCAGATAAAATCCAAGAAGACATTACTGATTCTTCTCACTCACTTGCTCTTTAGATCTAACCCATGAGAAAACACTTTCCACTCTATTTTAAAAATATATCTCAAATCTCTTACCAGCTAAAGTCATCTTCAAGCACCAGTGTTGTTCAAAGCAGCTCCCTCCACCCCACCATTAGTGCCTCATCCTGAGTAGTGAAGATGTGGACTGGACATCAGTCTTGACTTTGCCACTCAATGAGCATTCATTTGATCTAAGACAAGTTATATGATCTCTGGAGTTCAATTCCCAGAATTTGAATATGTATATGTATATATGCATGTGTATGTATATGTATGTGTGTGTATGATACATTATAGGTAGAAAGATAGGTCTCAAACATTACTCTTCTCATCACCTTTAGCAGTCTTTATCATTCAATCTGCCACCATCTTTTGCTTAGATAATTGACAAATGCTCTAAATTTGTCCCTTTGCTTCCTCTTTTATCTACCCCCATCCCCATATTCTGTTCTCCACCAGTGATCCTTTTGTACCATAATAACATCATGCTGTGTGCCTGATCACATCTCTCCATCATGTCCCATCACACCTAGAGTAGCATCCCAAGACTTCATGATGGTCTAGACACCCAGCACTTCACGATCTTGGCTCTGCTTATCTTTCCCATTCACTCTTCTTCAACTATTGTAGCATTCTTGATGTTCCACTAATGTATCAGGCATGACTCTGCCTCATAGCTTTGCAGTGGTTGTTCCTTCTGTCTGGAATACTCTTCTTTCATTGATATGCATTACTCAGTTCTTTCTTTTTTTCAGGTTTCCTCTCACATGTTAGCTCCTCACAGGAATCTTCTCTATCTACTAGTAGTATGATAGAGTGGGCTTGTATTGAATCATAAGAGACAGTTAGTTATGAGCCAGACCCATGGGTCTTCCCATCTCTGTGTTCAGTGATGTCATGATGGTAGCCAAAATTGGCCACAGCAGGAGGGTTTCCACCATGGAATCACCAAATGCTACAAATCAGTTCCTCTACCCATTTTATCCAGGATACACAACCCTGTCTTTAAGAAGCACCTCTCTTAGTGCATTACTTGGTTTTAGATTCCTCCATGACATCCGGCACATTCTAACACTATATTAAAATGTATGTACATGTTCAGTGTTTATATTTCCCACTAGAATGCAAGGTTCATACAGGCAGGGGCTATGTCGTTTTTGTTCACCTTTATATCTCCAATGCTGAGAACTCTGCATGGCACGGTATATTCTCAATAAGTATTTGTAGACTGAATAAGTGAATAAACAATTTGTGAACATAATTTTTGTACTTGAAAAGTTTATATTTTCAAATTCCTTTTAGTTACATCATCAACTCCTTTTATTCATTTCTGTCCTTTCCCTCAGTATTTACTCTGCTAAAACGGTGTTAATTTTCTTCTCTTCCAAAGTCTCAAATTTTCTTGAATGTCGATTACTGATGAGAATTTTCAAGGCCAGCCTCCTTATCTCTCCAATTGAAAGCATATCATCTTCGCAACCTCTAATATTATCACATCATTTAGTTTTCTAATCTGTCTGACAACTGCGTTCCACACATTAAGACCATCAGAGTCCACCGTGGCATTACTCTTTCAGTCTATATTCTGATATAATACTTAACTACAAGTTCACGACTCATGAAACAAATGTAAAGAGACAGAAGTAAGGAGTGACAGAGAAAGTGAGAATATTTTATGAAATTGAAAAAAATTAGTCAGCTTGATTTTGGGGAGGAATAGGTTTATAATTAAATCAGATTTGTTCTTATTTTTCAATAAATGCCACCTCTTTTAACTTTTTATACCATCTCTCTGCCTCTCTGGGAGAAGTTCTTCTGTGGCATAGAACCTGAGTTTTAAAAGCCATTGACCTAAAACTGATGCCACTGAGCTGTTTCTGCTAATGAGCTTACTGTGCACAAAGATGGATGGCAAGGACACTCACGTTACTCGACTTATCCCTTCTGTTTCATTAAAGGAGCTTATAGACAATTAACATAGAGGCAGACTAAGATGTGTTTAGGTAAATAAAAAGACATGTTTGGACTCCCTCATATCATGTCATCAGATTGCGAGCTTTTCTGAAATGAACACCTATCCGTGAATAACCACATGGTCATAGAAAGCTGATTGTCGGAGACTAAAATGCAGAGAATGGCACAAAGGAAAGAATTATTTTATTCTGTCTTCCCTGCTTTGTTCCAAAATGATGAAATGTAAGAAATTAATCTATCACATTTGGTATAATTTTATAAATATAAAGGGAAAGACTTTTATTAATTTTATTAATAATAATTTGACAGGAAATGCAAGGGATTCATTTCTTCAAAACTGAATTGTGAGATGACTAATAAATTGTACTGTCATTTCTTTCTCCAGCCAATAATCCCTCATGTCAGAAATAGTCTCACGATTGAACAGGTGTTTTCATAATAGGCTGGAATATGCTTTAAAATATATCCCTGAAACGTCTTTTTCTAGGGCTTAAGGATAAAACCCACATTATAACAACGTCAAACTGACAAGCTGCTGATGTAGAGAAGGCCCATATTTGGGTATATGTAGATCAGGTGACAGCCAGGGACTTGATCAAGAAATGCTGAGAAAGCTTTCCATTCCTATTTTCTTCCCCATCTGGCTTGAAAAAGCCTCAGGTTTCCTCAAAGTTAATAGTCAGAGATTTTCCTTTGACTTTGTACTTTTAAAATGTGTGTGTGTCGGTGCATATATCTATGCGTGTATGTGTGTGCTGCTGTGCCTGTGTGTATATGTGTGCATATATATGTGTCTGTGTGTCTGCATATATGTGCATATAAGTGTGTATCTGTGTCAATTCATTTTCTAGGAGCAGTTTTTGAACACCAGATGAGGAGAACTTGGGGACTTTGTCAGTAAGATGTGGACAAAGAAAAAAGAGAGCCTCTGAAGAGGGCAAAGTTTTTGAAATACAAGACTTGAGGCTGGAAAGGGCTGTGCCCCAAACAACTTTTCCCATTTTCTGATTTGGCTCATATTAGCTTTGACATGGTCTTTGAGACACTTTAAATGACTATTCCTTAAGTCTCTATTTTTAGTAGGACGGACCCTCCCTCCTAAGACAGCAAACATCAGATGAAGTAAAAGTGCTGTAATCAGTGGCCGCGCATAAACTCAGGAGGTTTCTTTAAAATGTTTACTTTGTATTATTGGAACTTTATGAGAATTCCTTCTTCTCCTCCCTGCCTGAAACAACATCCCTGCTCCCTTTCCTTCATCCTCTTCCACTTTCAGGAGCACTTGAATTTGGTTCTTCTGTTCAATCCTGTACTGGGAGTTTCTGCCCACCAGAATGAGAGCTTCACGGGGTACCCCAGCTCCAGGGAGAGACCTATTTGTACCTCCTAGTCACTCAAAGTTGTTTCAAGTCTCTTGCCCATTCCCCAGGGTTCCTGCAAGGTCCCAGGCTGTGAACTTGGACTTGTAGGCACAGCTGACAAAAGGGAGGTGGTCCTGGCTCCCATGGACTCTCTGACTATGGATGCTTATGATAGCTCCAGAAAAGTTGTTCAAGGGCCAGAGTGTCTAAGAGGTTTTTCAGGAGCAAGAGGAAGACAGAGAATGAGGAGATCCCCAGACATGCTTGCCCTTGGTGATCTAGAGGAGACAGAGAAACTGAGGTGCAGAATAAACCTCTTTATGGAGGGCTCTGTGGTCTGGCTTAGGAATCTAATACTGATACTTATGGGCTATATGATTTTGTAAAGTGTTCTTAACTGGTCCATTTCTGAATTTTCTAATCTGTTTGTTCTTAGATTAAATAAGAATGATTATATGGCAAAATCTATCTATCTATCATCTATCATCTATCTGTCTATCTATCTATCTATCTATCATCTATTTATCATCTATCTATCTTTATATAGATATATATATCTATATGTGTGTAGGTGTATATATCTATTAGTACTTGTATTAATCACTGCTTCTCTCTCTCTCTCTCTCAAGGTGGGAGGGAGGGTAGTAGTGATTGCTACAGGGTTTGGGATTCATAAACACTCAACAAATGTGCTGTGATTGTCATCAGTATTATTGTTATTGCCACTGTTCAGATTTGTACTCTTAATCCTGCTGCTATTGTCATCATACCCCATAGGCTTCTTAGACATGGAGAAATAATGTATTCGCTATTTAATTCAATTTATGAACTGTTTTGAAGCTCTATTGTGTACAAGGTACAGAGCTAAATGCTGTGAAAAAAAACTGAACATGAAGAAAATATTGCCTGACATCTATTTAAGATCCAGTAGGATATGTCAGACACACGAAAATACAAACCAATCCAAAGTGAAGCAACATTTGATCGATATTATGGAAGATGCATGAACAAAGGGCTGTGGGCCTGTGGAAAACAGAGCCTCTCCTGCTCCCCATGTTTATTCACACAGGTGCACATGAAGGCCGTGAGGGGGATCAATAGGAGAAAAGAGAGAAACAAAAAAATCATTTCAAAGATAGGGTCACAGATACATTCCATGGGAAGATAGAGGTAACATTGAGAATCTAGAAATCTGGGTGAGGGTTAACAGAAAATAGCAATAACAGCAGCACACCACCACCAACAATAACAACAACAACGCAGAAAAAAGGTTTGGGGAAGAAAAATGATGCTTCCTCATGCAACTGGCCCCTGGACCAAACATTTATGAGGATACTCTAAGCTGAACATTCTGCCTTTGCTGAGTTCTCCCCAACAAGACCATGTAAGTTAGGAATCATATTTGTTCTTCTCCACCTAAGCTTCAATGTTCTCTCATCATTTTGGCACCGTTTTTTGTTTGTTTGTTTGTTTGTTTGTTGTTTTGTTTTATTCTGATAATATTGCCCTTGGGAACAGTTATTAATGAGCATATTTTTTCACTGTGAGGTTAACCGTGTTCTATAAGTGAAAAAGCAAATCGTCCCACATTTCTCCTTAGCTGACCTCAAAGCCATCAAGAACCCCATCGAACCCAAGGTAACAATTGAGGCATTTTAGAGCTAGTCAAATAATGCTCCTCATAGATCACTCCTGCTACTCCGTCATAGATATTTTGCAGGACTGATATTTTGGGGAGAAATTTTTACTCAGTGACTCTTGTACTTCCATCCCTCACTGTGTCATGTGCTGTTGTTAGTATTTTGGCTCAGAAGAGAAAACACGTTGTAGGAATATCAACTAGCTCCTGTGTAGACACTCAATTTAATTTTTCTCCAAAGACTGTGTTCATTGTTTATCTAGACTAATTATTCTTGTGTTAAAAACAAAACAAAGGGCACATTACAGAAAATTTAGAGAAAAATAGTCATATTAATCTTCTGCACAATACTTTAGAGTCACGGTTGAAAAAAACCAGGGCCCTTGGGAGTACTCAGACTCTATACTGGCATCGTATGATGCTAATTCTAGAGGTAAGGACTACTACCCACAATTTACAAATGGGAAATGGAATAGGACAGTGAAATGACTAATATAAGTTATTATTATTGCTCTAAGAAAGTTAGAGGCCCAAGATTATTCTAGATTTCTTGCATTCTAGGAATCTTATTGAAAGAAAGAGAGAAACACAGAGAGAAAACCATGGAGGGTATGGAAAAAGAAGGAAACTAATTATATGAAACAGTCTGAGCTTAGATGCAGCCATTGCCAGGTTATGAGCCTTGGTGTGTCAGAGACAAAATAGTGACTCCAGACCACTGGGGACCTCAGGACATATCAGTGTGTGCTGGGGCAGAAAATCCCACCTGGATCCTCTGATAAGCAGTTGTTTTGTCTTTGGGTGAACCAGTGAATGTAGGTTAAGATAAGTGGCTAGATAACTTAACAGTGCAGTTTTTCTACCAAATTTTACAGCAACCCGGGTCCTTCCAGTCTTTTCCTAATACAAAGACTTGCAGAAAGCTTCTGTTCACTGAGAAGTTTCCCTACAATGTTTTTAGAATTGAGATAATAAATTGAAAGTTCTTGGAGTGTCTATTAAGGACTGTCACCACCCTTGAATTAAAAGGATCGGAGAGAAGTCAGGTCAAGGTTCTCTGTCCTTCTCCCTTAGGACATTAATGCCCAGCCTCACCCCTGCCTGTGCAATCAGAGTTCACCCCTTATTTTTATCCTCCCATCTCACTATCACTTCTCCTCTCTCCTTCCTTGACCTGTATGAATTCGGTCTCCGGCACAACTTCTAGGGCCTCACCTCTCCCTCTGCAGAGAGCATTGTTAAGAAACCAGGGAAGAGATGGGAAGAAGGAGACCAGCAAGACTAAATGTAAGTTTCACCAGCATCCCTATCTTCTTTTTCCCCAGCACCTCCTCATTAACCTTCAAATGATCACGGACGAATAAGACCTACCTGCAAAGGTGTGTTGACTTTCTTTGGGGGCACACAGAAGTGATTTCATAGAACACAGCTGTTATATATGAATATCTCTAATGACCCCAAAGACCTAACTATTTAGGTATTTGGGGTTTGGCTATAACTATAGTTTCTCATTATTGGGGAAGACAGCAGTTGTTGCTTTTTCTTTCAGATTAATGTCTCCTAATTCCCAATCTACTTCAGGGTAATGCACAGGAGATTTGCAGGGATAAATAATTTCTAAAGACATTAACCTACCTTAACATCTCTTCCTGTGATAAAAATATCTTGATAACGATGATCTTTTGTTTAAAGCAGAGCTGAGTAATTCACATGGATGTGAGTTTTAGTTCTGTTTAACGGGAAAACCAGACTGGCTGCTTAATTCAACATCAAGAAAACAAAGAAACTAGTTGGTTCTCTCTTAATGGAAGCAAATGCTCTATTTATATCTGGTTAGTCTGGCTGGCCCACTTGATTATTTCCAATGGTAACAGAAGGAGCAAAGGACACGATTGCAAAACTGGCAAGCCCTTCTCAATAAAGATTAAATCAAGCCATGACTCTGTTCAAGGTGTAAAGGATTCACACACTTACCTCTTCTTTCCCATATGTTTCTTAAGTCAGAATTCGGTGTTATTTTTGAGTTCTCTCTTACTGCCTCCTAGGATTACATATGCCCTTCAGATGTCCACCCTCCCTTATTTGGATTAACCAAGGTCATGAATTCTTTCCCACGCCTCTCATAGGAAATGAAATCCCTTCTTCCTTCTTTGAACCTGGGGGCCTTCTGACTGGCGTTGGCCAATGAAATGAGTAACTTCTAACATTCTTTCTAGAAAGAGCACTACCCAGATCCATGAGCTAATTACCTACTTTTTCTTTCTCCCCTGTTACCATAGGCAGCATTTTGCTATTTATTCTGCCACTACATAACTTGGGTCCTCTTTTCTTCAGTTTTTAAAAACAGTTTTCTTGTTGCCCTTTTGACCTTCAGTGACAGTCTCCTCAAGACCTTTCAACTTTCACCTGCCTCCAGGCCCAAAATCAATGCTACACATTTGTTTTTTTTGTCACGCTAGCACATTACTTCCAGTATCAGTTCTGTTTCAGTTATTTATTACTATGGAACAAACCACCCTAAAATTTAATTGCTTAAAATGGCAAATTTGTATTCCTTCTGATAAATCCGTGGGTTGATTAGATTTAGTTGGGGAGTTCTTCTGCTCCACGTGATCTCATATGGGAGCTTGATTGAACTGGAAACTCCAGGATGGGTTCTCATAGCTAGCCGGTGATGCTGGTTATCCATCAGGAATTCAGCTGGGATTGCCTCCTGGGGCATCACCATATGGCTTGGGACTTTTACATTCTCCTGGCTGGGTACCAAGAACAAATGTTCCAAGAAGGAGAAAGAAGAAGGTTCTAATACTCTTAACCCACTAAATCCAGAACTAGCACAGCATCCCTTCTACCACATTCTATGAGATAAGGCTTAAGCAGTCATGGTTCAGGGGATGCAAAATAAACTCCATTTGTTGATGGAGAACTGGTGGCCTTCTTTAACGCACTCTAAACTTCAAATGTCATTTTCCTTGTGGTTGCATTTTCTAGTTCTACGAAACCCTTTCATTCTATGCATTCTCTCCTGTTCTGCATTAGCAATCCAGACATGATTCCTTCAAGTTCTTAGATCACCTGGATGTCTTATATCATCCAGGGACATCAGTAGTCACTAATTTTCTAAACATAAGATTATAATAAAAAAACATAAGATAGAGATAAACAGAACTAACAATGATAAGTGTTGAACCCAGGTGATGGGTACATGGGAGTCTGTTATACTAGTTTCTCTACTAATTTTCATAGTAAAAAATAAGAGAAGGAGATAATATTAGGTATTGGGATATACTCTTAAATAATAATCTTATAGCAACACTCTTAACTACTTAATAACTTTTTAAGTTTTCAAACTCCTGGAATACATATAATGTAGACAAAGTCATAGGAAACCTAATTAAATGCATAGATTCACAGTAGTCCTCCCTTATTCACGATTTTGCTTTCCATAGTTTCAGTACACGTAGTCAACTTCGGTGAGAAAATATTAATTGCAAAATTCCATAAATAAACAATTCATAAGTTGTAAATTGTGCGTCTTTCTGAGTAGCACAATGAAATCTCTCACTTTCCTACTCTATCCCTTCACCCAGCTTCTTCACCTGCTTCTTAGTCATTTAGTAGCTGTCTAGGTTATCAGATCGACTGTCATGGTCTCACAGCGCATATAACCCTCAGAGTAGCCTGATGCTACATCACAAAGCCTGTGTCATTCACCTCACCTCATCTCATCATGAGGGCATCGTATCATCTCCATCATTACAGGAAGTAGGGTGAGTACAGAACAGTAAGACATTTTGAGAGAAAGAGAAAACCACATTTGTCTAATTGTTCTATTATATTATTAGTTATTATTATTAATCTCTTACTGTGCCTAATTCATGAATTACACTTTATTATAAGTATATGTGTATAGGAAAAAAACCATTGTATACTTAGCATTAGGTACACTTTACAGCTTAGGCACCTACTGAAGATTTTGGAACATAACCCTGAGGATAAGGAGGAACTGCTATATCTGATTTTAATAAAATAGGACAGAATTCTTCAAGAGAGCAAATGTCAAAACTTTAGGAGACATAGCTTTGCAGTTACAGATAAAAACAGGAATATGTGCAGTAGCAGAAATGGACCTTGATGAGGACTTCATTAGAAAGTCTAAACTTTGAGCTATTTTATACATAAAGACTTAGAACGCTCTTAATAGTATGCAAGATCTGATATGTGTTATTTATCTAACATGCTAAAGAATACTTCCTGTGATATTGTAAGCACAATAGCAACAAGAAGTGACATGGCCAACAGTTACTACTGTGACTCAGTGTAGGCCCCTAACTGTGTTTAGATGCAGTAGTGGAATAACAGAGGGCATAGAACAAGGACAGTGACTAATGGACATTCAGCCTCCAACAAGGACATACATGTTCCCTGAAGTCACAAGAATAGTCTCAGTAGCTAATCCCAGATGCCACTGCTGCTATGTCTATTTGCCAGTTGCAGTCTTGTTTAGCTAATAAAGCTTATGAAGTTAAGAGAAGAATTTATGGAAAAGAATATTGAGAGCCATCAACCTGCATCCTTAAACAGCCTGTGTCCTCTTGCTGCACCACAAAGTCACCACAGCTTTTGAATATTTTTCTCCTGTGACTTTCTTATCTCAGTTGCCTCTTGAGAACCTGGAGTGCCGAAAATTGCAGTTATTTTCTTTAATGCATTTCGTCATTATTTCTCTCTTCTATTAGTATATACATTCTATGAGGTTAGGGCCAAGGTCTGTCGTGGTCTCTATTATGCTTCCAGACTCAGAATAGTGCCAGACACATTTGTTGAATGACTCTATATGGAACGACTTACTATTTGCTAATATTTTCGCTTCAAGGAACCTCTTTGAGTAGTAGGTTCCCACACTAGATAGATAAAATCTGTATTTAGTCACCATCTTGATTTTCAAGGTCGTTGGTAGATGTCATCTTTCAAAATGTTACCTGAGTAGATACCACTTCAGACTGGCTACTCTTCATCTTACAAATTATCAAGTAGAGTGTCACTAGTTCAATGGTTGCATAATTTATCCTGATATGAGCCTTATTTGTTTTGTAAGGCAATAGAATGTTATTTTAAGGAAACTCTACCTAAAGTGCTTGACCTTAAGCTTAGTAAAGATTTACAGCAGTTAATATCACATTAGTTAATATTTACTATATTCCCCAAATTATGTCATTAAATATGTAAATAGGTATGTATGTGTTTATGTGTGTATACACATATATATGAATACTCCTCTACCCTTCTACCTCTATTTTTACAACTATATATTGAATATTCAAGTGATTAAATAATCAATTTAGGTCTGAACTGAGACACAGAGTTGAATGTTTGAAAAACTATCAAAAATCCAAACCAAGGCATAGCCTTTTAAAAGCATTCTAGCAATAAATTTTTATATAACTGAGTCATTGCCATTATTTTAATCTGCCTGTAGCTGTTAATACTAACTACTGGTAATATTTTTATAGTACTTTATAGTTTGAAAAGTACTTTCACACAGTCATTGCCCTTTTGGTCTTCACAATAACGCCACACCTAATGTATTGTTTCAGTTCCAGTAAAACCACACCTAAGGTATTATTGTTTCTGTTTCTCAGATGAAAACAAAACAAAACAAAACAAAAAACAAAAAACAAAAAAAACAGAGGTCTAGGTTTCTTTATTGACTTGCCCTGAGTCATTCATCTATTAGCATTCTTGCATATTTAAATGTCAAAGTGTCTGAGGTGTCTTAGTGACACATCAGGCACAGTATTTTGAAAACTTCAGTGTGTGCCTGTTAGCAGATCCTTTACATCAAGAGAGTCAGAGGTGATCCCAAGGTCACTGGCATTGGAGGTGAATGTCACTTGGACTAAATAGGGTTAAACAGGGCTTACGGCTTAGAAGCAACAGAAGAACAAAGTTCTCTTATGATTCAGTACTCTTCTTTCTGAGTGAGTTTTTAATCGTTCCACCCCGCTAGAATTCACATCTGTTTGTGATGTAATATTGTGGGTCAGCCTGGGTTCTGTCAAAATGAAGCCAGCATTACCAAATCCCAAATTACAGTATGTTTTACTAACCGGTTTTATAGACTAGACATTTCACTCAGGCAGAAAGGAATTCCCACTGCACTTGAGGGGTAACAGAGTCTGAAGAACAGGCTACTGGTTCTGCCTGGCTCTCTCCTGCCCACAGCCTGCAGGCACCCTAAAGACAAAGAAGCTGGAGAAATTTGGTGCAAGATGAAATTATAAAAGCAGCCTCCTTGATTTTAATTTACCCTTATTTGTGAGAAAGAGTGAGTGGATGTCATGACCTTTTATTATGTTGTAATAAAGATTTCAATTCTAAAAATAAAACTTCTTGAAGACAGAAAACTAAAATCCTGACCGTAAAAGAGAGTGAGGTCGCCCAAAGAGAAGAGAGGAAATTACATATCTGGCTGTTTTTTGTTTGTTTGTTTGTTCGTTTTTGATGATTTTTTAAGGCTGTTGTTTTATAAAATTCTACATAATTGATAGATATTTTCTACGTGGTTTAATTTACTCCTTTCCTCTGGTTTTACTTAGCAAAATCACATCAAAATATGCTATCTTACTTCTTATGTAACCCCATCAGGTTAGTTGCAATTCTGGGTAAATAGTTGAAAACCGGAAAGAGAATGAGAAAGAAATTAAGGGAAGATGTGAGGCTACCAACATGATATAAAATGCAGGGCATGGTCTGAGGTCTTTACAAACATGTTCATTTATGCATTAAAAAAATTGCCAGTTGCATTTTTCCCTGAGCATGTGTTTATGTTTGTGTGTAATAAAGGTCTGAGAATTATGGCCTAACATCTGTAGCTACTATAATTTTGTTTGCCTATTCATCTATTTCTTGACACACCCAATAAATAGTTACTGCATGACTAAGTGGTGCCAGGCACTATTCTAGGTGCAGAGATGCAGCAGAGAAAGAGGGAAACTTCCCTGCCTTCTGCTCTTTACATTGTAGTGAGGGAAATAGAAAATTACTAAGTAAACAAACATATGTGACATAATTTTAGGTAAAATAAATTTCAGAATAAGAATTTAGAAAGAGACTAGTGCTGTTTTAATTCGAGTCAGGAATGACTATCTGAGCAAGTGGCATTTGAGTAAAGGGTGGAGACTCATCAATTTGCTAGAGAACACTAAGCAACTTCATGGAGGAGTCAATGAATGGACAGAATGCACTGATGCCAACAACCAGTCTTGAGGGCTGGTTTCTTAATCTTCAAGACCTCTCTGGATACCTGCCCTGGGAGAAGGGGGTTCAAGCTAAGAAAAACAACCCCTACATGCAAAAACTCAGAACCCAGGCAGCAGTTAGGATGTGATTTTTGAGTTTAGCATGGTGTACTCACATTCTAAAATTGACTTCTCACTCATTTGCCCAGGGTCTCATTTATATCAGAGTGCTTGGGAGATGTGCTACAGAAAAAGAGCTATGAAATCCATGAATCCATGTCTCTAAAAATTTCTTTTTCAAATTTATGACAAACAAAAGAAAGCAACACCTGTATGGGGAAAGAAAAGTGTATTTCATTTCAGAAGCATTGAGAATGTCATCAGAATAATATGGTTGTAGAAACATATCTGACCTCTTTGAGACTCTTTTCCTTTCTTCTTCTACTAATAGAATCCCTCTTTCCCAGAGAAAACCCAGTCAATGTGGGTGAGGTGGAGCCAAACCACTCCCTGTACCAAAAGCAATTGTCTGACTCAGTCAGGATACATGTGCCTCAAACAAAACAATCAGTGAAGAATAGGCTTGCCATATGAGTCTTGCCAGAATCCTCAGCATAATGTTTCTATAGGAGCCATTAGAAAAATCTACTTTTTTCTTCTTCTGAGACTGATAAAGGTGGAAAATGATGAATGGGGAGCCCTCAAATTGCCATTATGGAGTGAAAATATTAAAGAGGGAAACAGAGTTTCGATGATGTTTGTAAGTCCTGGATCAAGGAATATCCAAAGGCAAATCTACTCATACATGTCCCAGGTACATGAGTCAATAAATCTCTGGGTTTGTTTAAACAAGTTAGAGTTGGGTTACTGTCATAAATAATTGAAAAAGACCAACATAATGAAAATCAGGGATCTAGGAAAAAAACGTGAATAATGACAAGAAATATACCAAGGGCATCAGCTGCTGGTGAAGTCACCAAAACGGACCATGCTGGAAAACAAAGAAAATGCTATGAGAAGAAATCTGACAGTGGTTGTCTACCATCATGTGTCAGATGCCCAGGAATGTCATACAAATGACAAGAAACAGTGGATGGCATTCCAGATGTCCTGTCCAGGGTCCACTGCAAAGGGTTGTCGTTGTTTTATTGTCCCTGTGAGATTCTACCTCTCAGATTGGGGTGACCTAGACAATTAGAGTTTATTACTGTTGCTTAAAAACACGTTCTTTGTACTTAGCATTTTCAGAGAGGACCAGCAACAAGTCATGGGGTATGACTTTCATTCAGTGCACATTTCATGAGTGCCAATTTGGTTCCAGGCCTATGTAAGGCAGGGATTGCAGGGACCAGGTTGCTGGCTTTAAAGTTTACCAAAATGGCTGTCAATTTATCACATCCCTTGGCTTTCTCTGCCAACTTATAAAAGTGAAATCCGAGTGCCCAGATGTTGCTTTTGAGGGTATAAGATAACAAAAACAGAAAATGCTTCCTGAAGAATGCATATGAAAGCAAGGAGGTAACTTTGATTAATTTGAGCTGACTTGCACATATGTTTCATAGAATATTATTTTTAGCATGGGCTGGAGGCAACAGCGGTTTATCTCTCTTGCTCCAATTGTTGTCCTACCTCGTTTTCCATCCACCAGCAACATGGCCTTCCAATATGGCAGCACAGGCAGGGCAATCCTGTATACTCCCATCTCCTGTGCTTTCTTTCCTTAGTGAAAAGAAAAGGCTTTTGCTCAAACAAGAATAATAATAATTAATAATAATAATGATGATGATAATAATACACTTGCTTTACATGATGGCCCTGAACATTTCCACGAAGGGAGACACAAGTTGTAGGAGACACTATTTAAAGGCCCCTCAAATCCCTTCCTTTCTCTTGTCACCTGGAGCTACCATCCTGCTCGAATGTGTGGGGACTGGATATAGAACATGCAAAGCAAAGGACGAAGGAGGTGGAGAATGGAATGGGGAAGATGGGAGGCTCCACTGGGAATCAAATCATGGGGATTCTGAAGGAAACACCTGATGCAAGTAGCACGTACGACTGATAGAGGATTCCTAGAAAAGGGTATGAGTAACCTATCTTCATCTGAATGTGTCTTATCTAACTGTGCCACTCTCTGCCTCATCTCAGCAAAATCTTGCATTTTTCTAAAATATATTTATTGCTACCCTGAAGAGAAATCATTTTGCCACTCCTGTTGCATCCAGCCTCCTTGGAGACTGGAGAGAGGCTTCCATTCCTCATCACTCTGCAAAATAGGAAAGAAGGAAAAGGTTTGAACGTCATCTAGTCCTCTCACAAAAGGATAAAGAACAGAGCTTCTCAGAGTTTCCTATGGACATGCACACAGTCAATTTAAACACATTCAGATTACCAGACTGTATTGACTGATGGGTGCATTTCTCTCTGTTTTGGATAAAAACTAATTTAAATGTGGTGGTACCAGGCTGCAAGCACATTCCTACAATGAAGTAAACAAATGTTATTGCCTTCACTTAGAGAGTCTTGCCCAATTAGGTTGATTATAGTGATCACAGAGATGTATCCTGAATGCACAAGAAAGTAGTAATGCTCAGATTTGTTATATAATATTTATAGACTCTGCAATAAAGCTTCAGACGAATTAAAATATACAATCTTGTATTTGTGTGGATGAGGGAATGCGATCCACATGTTTGCTACAAGCAAGACATGGAGCCAGCAAAGTCCCTGACATTCACGTTGATAAAACCTTCTCTGAGACATCGTAAACTGCTGCTGTAATTGCTATTTTAAACAACAGAGAACCAGTTCCTCTCTGTCATCTGAAAGTTTAGCTCCAAATCACAGTTTGGATCAACTTATGAAAGCATACGCTAAATGAAACTAACCTATGTTACATCATACGCAGTCTTATTATTTTATTAATATCCCCATGTTATTAGTGAACTGATTGACTAAAATATTTCCAGGATTAAGTATGGATTTTATCCTGTTTCTGTGACTATTAAAGACTGTGTCGAAGTAACTGAAAAAATAAAACAATTTTTAAAACAATTACTTATTTTAACTATAAGTTAGAATTATTCATATCATAACCCGGTTGATGAGAAAGCATGGCATAATAAAAGATCAGTGGTGAGGCTTGGGGAAATTTTAGATAAGGAATTTAACCTCTGGGTACCAGTTTCCTCAAGTGAAATAATAGAGTTATGTAGGTGATTTCATAGGTTTTTACATTCCTAACCATCTCTGATCTTCGATCGTTGACACCCTGATGCTGTGGATGGTAGCTGGTTTAGGGGACCAAATCTGAGAAGGCTAAATTGTGACACACACTGGTTCAGTATGACAGTCATTTGTAGTTATTTGGAAACAATATAGTATTTTTGAGAATAGTCATTTGTAAGACAAGATTAGAGGAGCTATAAATGAAATTCATACACATACATATGCATATTTATAGTTTGGAAGAAAATACTTGTCTTTAAAATAAACATTTTTTGCAATTTCTTTTGTATAATATGTGATTTTAGGGAGCTGGGTCATTATTTAGGAAAAACACCTTGGTGAGCCCCTTTGGATGTAAAAACTAAAACTCACTGTGGAACAGGAGAGAGCCAAAGAAACCTCCATTCCAACTCCATAAACATCTCTGGACACCATCTAAAAATGTGAGAAAGGAACCAGCATTAAGAGAAATGGTTTCTTGGCCAGCCTTGAAAAGCTGATTTCTGTGTTCCCTCTTCCACTTTCTAGCTGTGTGAACAGGAGCAAATGCTCCAACCTTTCTAAACCTCAGCTCCTCAAAATGATAACTGTATTTATTACAAACATTTTTATATTAGTTTTGACCAGGCTAACCTGGCCTTTCACTTGCTTGAATTATAAAGTTGGAAAAATTCATCTGTATGGACACAAAAGCATCCACACACTACATGTGAAGACAGACTATGGAACACCTTTTAATTTCTCAAGAAGGTAGAACATAGGAAAAAGACAGGTAGGACGTGGGAAGATACAAATTTAAATAGCATTTGGGTCAATATCAGGTTTCCTTTTGTTGATGGCACTTCTCATTGATGTATTATCTTGTATTCTTGTATTCTTGACCTGGAGCTGGATCACTAACAAATTGGAGGATTCTGACATTGGTGTCAGCACAATTTGTTCAATCATTCATTCATTCATTCAATAATCAACTACAAGCTGCCAAATACTGGGAGTAAACTGAGGAGTATGCATAGACCATATACTAGAAATATTCAAAGTTCAGTACATTGGTTTTTGAATTTCAAATACACATGAACCACTTGAGAATTTGATAAAATGCACATTTCTGGAGACCTCCCTTAGAGATTTTGATTCTGTAGGGTTATGGAAGCCAAAATTTTTATATTTTCATCAGCCTTTCCAGGTTACGACTACTGAAGGTTATCTGAAGATCCTAATTTGAGAAATTCTGACCTAGCATATGTTCTCTCTTTTTTGTGGCTAAAGTCCACCAATGGTTTTCTGAACAGGCTGTACTTCTATTCCACCTGCCTTTATTCTGTCTCTTCTTTGCACATCCCTCAAGGTGCCCACAGACTGGCTGTGAGTATTACTACAAAATTACACAAAGAGTAAATATGTAGGTTTGGCTACTCACATAAATGAAATGGCTTACAGAACTTTTTAGAAATAAATGCAACTAAACTTGCAACACACCACAGCAGCACAGAGTGAAGTAGAGATTTGGGAGCAATTTGATGAATTTGATGAGTGTAGTCAGTTCATTTAGGCAAGACAGAACCCAATGTATTTCAGAGAACTTTATCTAGATTTGAATAAATCTTTGCAAAAATAAAACCACCTGTATTTGCTGTCATTTTATATAATCATCTTACACGTAAAGGCACCACTAATGTTTAATTATGAGCCACTAGTTCATGATAGTATTCATCATATATATAACACATAGAGCTCTAGATTCTATCAGTTTAAGAATAAACTATCATACCTAAATGTTTTATGGTTCATAAAGACCTTAAAAAAATTGAGCTACCAAAGCTAGGATAAAGATTGGCTGATAAGGTTAAACAGATTGATGCCAGATTTTGAATAAAAATAATCAATGAATCAATGGATCAATACATCTACAAATCTGCACTGAACACATGTACAGGGATGTGTATGTGCATGTACCTAAAACTATCCCATGAGTAGGAAAGCACAGCTGGAAAATAAATTCGAAAGCATTTTCTGATCTTTGGGTATTTTGTTTGATTCATTTCTTTCCATAATTGTAAAATGCACATGGGAGTGAAATTTATGGTCCCCATGCAATAGAAAAGAATCATCTCAAGTTAGGGAAATGATGGGACCAACTGCTGGTTTCTAAAATGTGGTTAGGATGTGTATTTAAAGAGGACCCTATCAAGCCTTTATTCTATGAAATAGCTAGACAAATAAATCTGAGGCATTGAGGGTAATGGCATCTTGAGAGATAATGGATATTCAATCTGGGAGATGGAAAGGAGATAAAACCTTGGCCAAGGTATGTTTTTTTTAAAAAATCAGACTGCCTGTTAAATTGCTGGATAGGCCAGTCCTATAAATTCTCAAAGAAGTGTCCTGGGTTTCATCCAGGAGGATATTGCAAATGAGACACACACTGCTAAAACTCTCCACAGTTCTTTAGAAATTTTAGGGCCATTTCATGTAACAGACACCTGATGTCTGGGGTTAATCACCAGTAGTTCTTGGCAGGACATAATCTTTAATACTTTTAAAGCTAATCCAAGACAAGGTAGAAAACTCTCCACTATATTTTAATTCAAAGATGAGGAAAATTCCTAATGCTGTTCAATATCAGTTATTTTCTAATGGTAAAAGAACAATTAGAGGTAATTCTTATTAACATTTTTGTTTGCTTCCAGATAGATCGTACTCCACTCATTTCTTTTGCTGAGAGTGTTATTGTCAACTCACAGGACATAGGAATTGAGTGTGATGAATTAAATGACTTTTAGAATATTCATAATAGATAACACTACCCTTTGGAAAACTTCTCACATTTACAGAAAAGCAAAATTTTTATAAATATTTCCCCTGGAAAATTTTTTTTGTTAGTTGTGTGGGGATGAAAGAGGGAAATTGTGGATCTGCGTGTTCTCTACTTTATACTTGGTAGGTAGAGTAGAAGCAAAAAGTCCTCCAGCCTTCCTGTGCGGATGCTCTTTGGATCAATACAACTTAGCACTGCCTTCCATTAAGAGATGGAATCTGTTTCCCCACTTTTTCATTCTTGGCTGGCTTCATGACTTGCTTTGTCTCAAATGAAGATAGTTGGAAAAACAGTTTGGAGCCCAGGCTTCAGGAGGGTTCCCCTCTTCCTCTTGGTTTCCTAACTCTACCTTTAAATTAAGGCAGGCTTTTTGGCTAGAGGATGGGAGACCATAGCAGGGAGATTCCAACCACCCCAACCAACATCCTGCTAAGCCTATAGGCAGCTGAGGTCTAAAGAAGGGAGAGACCCCAACCAATATCAACATAAACTATCTGACCTGTAGCTGATCACAAATCCAGAACTACCCAGTTCACTTGTAGATTCATGGGCAGTGATAAACACTTATTGTTTTAAGCCACAAAGTTTTAGTTTTTTATTTTGCTTTGTTCTATTTTTGTTTGTTTGTTTTGGTTAAGCAATAGCTCATTGATATAGTTGGTTACATTAAAAAATAAGGAAATGAATGGAAAGAAATAATGATGTGATTTCCTTCCTCAAGGAGCAAATGTCTGTGCTGTGTTTTCAGACTACCCATCCTAAATGGTGTAAGCCACTGCTTATGTTCTCTTAGCTTTGGATATAGGAAGTCCCCATGACAATGACAATGGCATTGAGAAATTACAAGTTAAAAAAGCTCCCAAGAAATGTGGGTGGGGCTTATGTGGATGAGAGAAAATTTTGTATGCCTAATGATATTTTCTGAAAGGACTTTCAAATCTGTACTATACATTCAAGCCATGCATCTCATTAGGCTATACATTTCATTAGGCTATAGGCTTCATTAGATACTTGAATCAAGAATCTCATTACACACTCCAGACACACATCTCATTATGCCACGCATCTCATTAAGCTCCCAGCCAGGAACAGATGTAAAATAGACAAATTTCAGCAAGGCTTTGATTCCAGCCCACATGGCATTCTCATCAACAGCAGAGCAACGGTGGGCCAACAATTGGGTGATTTCTGAATGACACTTGACAAAGAAGAACCAGCTCAATCAGGCGCTATTAAATTACCAAGGAGAAAAAATAGCTTGGTGTCAAATTCCACTTTGCTGTCCACTCTAGGAATGTGTTTCTACTGTCAATCAAGAATCACCTATCAGTGAAGAGCCGGAGATGGGGGTGGAAGAGGGCACGCATCTGCAACATTGCAATCATCTGTCACGAGGCAGACATTCAACAAAGGGTAGCATCAATGTCACCTTGAGTTTGGCTTCAGCGATCGTGTCTGTTCTGTGTCCCCAGCCTTAATCAGTTGTTTGGCATCTTCGTGGATGGGTCCTCAATGGTGTCTCTGGTTAAGCAATACTCATTTGGTCACAAATGATAAAAACCCAACTCACATGAATTTAAGATTAGAATGTATTGAAGAGTCCAGAGGTGTGGCTGATTTCAAGCCAGACTAGATCCAAAGGCTGAAGCATCACTAGTATACTGATGTCTCCCTATCTCTCAGTTCTGTCTTGCTTTGTGTTGGCTTTGTGCTTAACGCTTTTCTCACAAAAGGGTTGCAGGTGGCTCCAAGCTTTCATCATCCTCACAGCTATCAATTATAGCAAAAGATAGCGTCCCTAGGAAGAGACAAACAAATCCAAGGAGATGACTCTCATTGGTCAATTTGGATCAAATGACCATTCAGAAACCAATCTCTTTGTATCATAGGGATGGGATAATTTGGGTTCCTAGCACTGGGTCATAGGCCCTCCCCTAAATATAGTCATGGATTAAAAATGGAAGGAAAGCTGGACACCAAGGGATGCTATGTCTACCCTTCTGTCCTGGCAATACTCAGAGCTCTTGCAGAGATTGTGCAATATCTGTGCACTATGAGAACTTAGGGGTTAGTTTTTGGTCACCAGGAAACTGTTTGTCACTAATAATCAAATAAATGACATCTTTTAAGCAAATCAAGGACTAAATAGATACCATGGGTGTTTCTTAGGCTTTTATACCACCAGAAAATGTAAATAATTGTTATTCACAAGAATTTAGACTAGATCAAGTAAGCCACCTATAGATACAATCTCTATGTGCCATCAAGCCTTCTGTTTTGACTGGCTAAATAATTCTAACTACTGGTTCATGCCTCAACATTTTTAGAAAGTTAAATTAGGAAACATAAAAAATGCAAGAAGCAAACAAAACAGAGGAAGAGAAAACAGAGTTTAATTCAACATTCAGGTGCAAAGGACATGTTAAGTTCCTTCTTGAGAATAAATTTGGGGAAGGAAAAAGTAAAAGAGAGTCCTCAGAATACCAGATATTTGGTAAGGATAGAAGGGCAGGTAAGAAGATATGAAAAAAAAAAAAGGCTGGGAACAGTGAAAAGTGAAAAAGGTTGGAAAGTGCGAAAGGTAAAATTCTTCGACTTCATGATTTGCCTCGGGCTGTCCCCAGGTACCACTGTGCAACTCTGAATAAATAAAACTTTAATATGAAAGAATAATATTTGGGGCATATAGCACTCTGAAGTGATGTTCAACCAGAATCAGTTATTAAATATTTTCACTGGACTTTCTAGACAGTATTACTCTGAAAAGACTGGGTGTCAATACCGGTTTGGCCTTATGGGTACTTATGAAGTTTCTTGCCTGTGAAAACATTAAAGTTTAAGCATTTCTTCCACATTCTTTTCAGATGAAGTGTTGTATCACTTATTGTCCAAAGCAGACAAAGCGATTTCCTTTTCCAGCTGAGTAAAAAAAAAATTGTCCTATAAAACCATTTAGCTGGGTGATGTTTGAGCAGAAGAGAAGTTGCAGTAAAGGTTATGGGTCAAATTCAAACTTCATGTAGTAACGGACTTGCCCTGGTAGCACATTACACTGAAAGTAAAGGAAAGAGTTACAATGGTTTACACCATAAGAATGCTCAAGACCTAGAGGAATTTGATATATTTATGTTAATAGAAGCAGCAAAGTTCTCACACACTCACAAAAAAAAAAAAAGCTCTCATCAAGTCTTACTTATTAAAAAAAATAATAAGCACAGACTAATGAAGCACACATGATAAAAATTTCAAAAGACCCTTTTTCACACTTTGTTTTGTACGACTTGCCTTTGAGCTTCTCTGTTTTTAGTCTTTCAATTAAAATGCTTGGATTCTCATCATACCGTTTCTGATCAATACGTAAATATTGAACTTTCTCACTCTTCGCTCTTGGAAAGATACTTACTCTCGTCCCATCTACTCTCCAGCTGCAGGTGATTAAGAGAGAGTTTTTGTGGAGTTAAAAGTAAAGGATGCATGCCCCTAATTTAAGACACTCGACCTCAGATTCAGAATCAGAAGTGAGTTATCATCCCCTCTTTGTCTTATAAGTACAATTTTGAAGCCACAGACTGAGATTGTAATTGCAGAGTACAGGGCAAAGTCAGTTTGTTTGCCTGTGAGTTTTGCTCCCCAGCAGTCCTTGAACTCAATGACACACGATTGTAAAACTTCATGTGATCCAGAGTGCCTCCTTCTGTCCCAAGTTCTGAATATGGTAAAGGGGCTTTGCATGCATGTCAGTGAGTAACAAGTCAGCTCATGGTCTCATTTCCAAAAAATGCTGAGATTACTGTTATTTTTAATTTTTAAAAAGTTGTTAAAAGGACACTTAACGTGAGATCTATCTTCTTAACATTTTCAGTGTATAATACATTGTTGATGACAGGTATAATGTCTTTTTTGTCCTCTACCATCTTCTTTATGGCAAGAAAGTAAAGTAAATAAAAAATTAAGGAGTAGGCAACCAATCTAGTTCAAGACAATAGTGAAAGATAAAAAGGTCTTAGTGTCTGGTTGTCAAGTTTGTCTCTTAAGAGAGCCTGTTACACCAGAACACAGTCACCTGGTGGTCCATGTGGCTCAAAAAAAGACGAAAGCCTTTAACAGAAAAACATATACTGTCAGGGCTTGGGGTCTTATACCTACGCAGTGTCTGCTTTTCACAACAATCCCCTGGGTAACACTTTCCTGTATCTATTTGTTGTGAAACTCTTAGCACTTGAATTTCATTTTACATAAACTATAAATAATATTTAGATATGCAAAGCTAAAAGGATTTGCTCTCTTGGCTAAGGTGGTAGCATATGTAGACTTAAAAAAAAAAGGCATTGTGACCTTTGGGTGAACAGTAGAACTTAAAATGCTATTGTTACAATGTGGCATGGGGAAAGCATGATTTAAATGTAAATCTTTTATCTCCAAAACCATAAAAGACTATGCCTTGGAGGTATGAGAAAATGCAAGCTCTAATGTGAAGCATATAAAAAAAAATTAAAACATTTAGTACAGCACCAAATCTGCTTTTCTGAACTGCATTTTGCTCATAAAAGACTTAGAGTCTGTAGTATTTTATTCATATTTAAAATGAGCTTTTCTTTAACTATTTGGTTTCTGGCTCCACGGCCTCTGGTCCTAAAACTCAAGACGTCAGTGCTCCCTGTTCACCCTGCATTTTTCCTTCTCTTAATCTCCAAGCTCCGAGTGACCTTCCAGCCTGACCAATAAATGTCCCTGGGGAAAGAGCTGCCCCTCGGAAACCCTCCAACATGGTTGCCTCCCGTGTGAGTCATAGAAAGACAGGAAGGACAGTGTCAATAATGAAGGTCACACCTCCATATTCACTTACTCTGACCTGCTCCGTGGCTTTGAGAAAGAAGAAATAAGATTCTGTTATTTGGACCAAGCTGTGGGGTGGGACTGGTTTTATGACAGGTTTGTATATGGGCCACAGATTGGACACAGTTGGAACTGAGGATCCTGCCCAGATTCTGCTCCCGTTTTCCATATGGCTTGGTTGGTGCCGATTGTACCTTTCCAAGTCCAAGTCCGCTCTCCTTTTTAGGAGTCTCCTGCCGTTCCCTTGTGTTTTCATCACCTGCTGGTATATCTACTCCTGGTGCCGGTATCTCAGACTTTTTTCTCTGATACCATGTGAGGACCAGACAGAAGTCTTCTCTTTTTGACACCAAAAGAAATGAATGGCTTGTTCAGCCCTAAGAAGGGTATTTGTTTCATTTGGGGCCAAGGTCTCAGGGAGCAATGTGAATTTGGAACCATGTCTTTTGTGTTCTCAGAATTGGCACATAATAAATAGTTGATAAGTTTGTTCAGTGAAAGAATGAATATATTTCACATACTTCTGAATTTTAGACTTATTTCTGTAACCCTTTACATAACCTGAAGTATGCATAACATACTTTCAAAATATTTCTTGTTTCTTCAGCCTGGAATCCTTTTAGATTCTATATCTTCTTACAGTGTCCCCCACATCCCAGATTAGAAGTGGTCCCCTCTTGTAAACTCTTACGTCAGCCAGTATTTTTCTTCTTAGCCTTAGTACAACTAATTAAATGATGATGTGTATAACTGAATGATTTCTTAGCTTAAATATTCATTTTTCAAAGTCTAGGAACACAGGTCAGTGAAAAACTTCCCTGGAACTTGACCTCCCCTAAATATTTTACATTCCAAAATCACTTTGCACTCTGAAAGTTACCAACTTTCTATGTTTCCTCAGAATCTGTTGTGAAATTATAATTTCTGTAGCAACTTGTGTATGCTTTCTTTCCTAGTTTAGCCACAACAAACTTGTAGAAAGCTGTAACCCTCCAGGGCTACAATGAATGATCAATCCAACAAAACAAAGTTGCAATGCTTAACCAGAAGACCACAGATTCTGACATTTTGTCAAAACACTGCAAGCCAGGGTACTTATTCTCTTCAACACCAACACTTTTTTCTGACTGATGAAGAAATTAAGGCAAAATGTAGCACAAGCAGTTAAGAGCTACATTGGAAGGTATGACCGAATAATCTCATCTGGACTTCTAGAAAAACCTATTAATATAATCATTATTGAAGTCAATACTCCAACTACAGAGGCTTAGAAAGACTTTTAGAGCTTCTATGCAAGTATATAATAAGAAATTGATCAGACACCAAAACAAAAGATGTTTATAATTATAGGTGAATGGGATGCAAAAATAAGAAACAAAGCAGAATCAAATGTCATTGAAAAACTTGGACCAGGGGTAAGAAATGAAGCAAAATATTAGCTCCTGGATTTCTGCAAACCCAACATCTTCTCTTTCACAAGCATCAACTTCAAATGGCTGAGCAGGTGACTTTGTATGTGCACTTCATTAGATGGCCAATATAGAAATCAAATAGACTATGTAATTGGAAGCAGAAGATGAAACTGCATTCTCTCTTTCAAAAGAAGACCAGGAGCAGATTTTGGTACTGATCACAAACTGTTAATACTAAAGTAAAGCTGAAGAAGAGCACTAAAAGAATCAGAGTGTCCAAACATAACAGAAATAATTCCTAATGGACTTAAAGTTCACACAGATTTGGGTCTACGGCCATACTACCCTGAACAAGCCCGGACTTGTCTAATCTCAAAAACTAAGTAGGGTCAGGCCTACTTACTTGGATGGGAGACCACCTAAGAAAACCAGGTGCTGTGGGCTTAAAAAATAAAAAAATAAGGGATTGTAGCTGACAAGTTCCTTGCAATCTGTGAGGTCAACCAAGGTTTGCCTTGCCTGAAAATAGATAGATAGATGATAGATAGATAGATAGATAGATAGATAGATAGATAGATAGATAGATGATAGATAGATAGATGATAGATAGATAGATAGATAGATAGATAGATAGATAGATAGATAGACTCACTCATTTTGCACTATTAAACTTAATTGATGGAGATCCAGAAGAACTGTGTGTGGGTTGAAACCAGAAATAGTTTTAGAGAAGAATGTGAAGTAACAATGGCAGAAGTAAAAAGAAAAGAAAAATCGAGATGAATGACAGAAAAAACACTAAAAATTGTCAAAGGCAGGTGAAAGGCAAAAGCAAAGTTGATGAAAACAAGGTTAGAATTCTGAATGTTATTTTTTGACAAGTGTTTGTAGAGATAAAGACAACTATTATAGTGGTAATGTAAGGAGAAAGATGGGAACAAAAAACCCCCTGAAAAACACAAGATCTCAACCAGAAGATTTAAGAAATAAAAAGAAAATTCAAACCTAAATTAGGAATATTGAATGACCAACAAGAAAGTATATTATTTGACCAGGAAAGAATAAAGGGAAGGTGGAAATAGTACTGAAATTCTATCAGAAGAGACAAAAGAATGGCAGATAGATTTGAAGATTTCTGTGAAGAAGAACCTATAATTCTAGAATGTGAAATGAAAGCTGCCCTGAAAATATTGGGAAGCCTTAGGTTAAACACCAGGAACATATCAGATTTAGACAAAATTATTTCAGGTCATAGAGACAAACTGCTAACAAAAACATGACAACAAATATGGAAAACAAAACAATGTTCAATATACATCCCAGTTTTCAAGGAAGAAGATGCCAAGGAGTGTAGCTACTACAGGACCATTCATTGTTCTTATGTCCCATGCAAGCAATGCAATGTCGCAGAGGCGTCTACCTTATATGAAGCCAGAAATGCCAGATGTTCAAGCTGGGTACAGAAAAGGATGAAGTACTCGAGATCTAATCATGAGCATTTGTTGGACACTGGAGTGTCACAAAGAATTTCAGAAGGAAGCTAGTCTGTGTTTTCTAAACTAAGCCTTTGACTGCGTAGATCATGAAAAACTATGGGTTGCTCAGGAAAAAATGGGTGTGACTCGGCACTTGATTGATGCACAGCCTTTATTGTGGACAGGAAGCCGCTGTTGGGGCAGAATGTGGAGAGACTGAATGATTTCCTATAAACAAAGATTTCTAACAAAAGTTCACTTTATTTCCTTATTTGTTTAATTTGTACACAAACATATCACACAAAAAAACTGGGCTAGACTCAGAGAGCAAAGGAAGAACAAAAATTGGTGGCAGAAATATCAGTAACTTAACATATGAAGAAGACATCATCTTACTAACAGAAAGTAGCCATGATTTGAAAAGACATCTAATGAAAGTGAAAGTGCTGAAAAGTTCTGCATTTGACCATCAAGAAGACAAAAATTAAGACGATGGAAGAAATACACAACTTTAATAAAGACAGTGAAAACATCCACGTTGTTGAAGGTTTGCTTACCTTGATTTAGTCATCAATTCTAAGGGACACTGCAGCCAGGAAATCAAAAGACTGAGACTCAGAAGCAACAGTGATAGTTAGGAAACATCCCTCAGAAAAAGATGTGTCATTAGAGAACCAGGTTAAAATCATCCACATGTCACGTTCCCATTTACTGTGTACTGATGTGGAAGTTGAACGTTGAAGAAGGCTGATAGCAAAATAAAAATGATCCATTTGAAATATGGTGTAGAAGAAGAGCTCTATAGATACCCTGGACCACCAGAAAGATGGGCAAGTGGGTCCTGAAACATCATGGGAGGCAAAAATGACAAAACTGAGGTTGTCTTCTTTCAGACACATCATGCGAAGGCAGGGTTCATGGAAGACAACACTGTTGGGAAACATAGAAGACAGCAGGAAAAGAGAAAGACCAAATATGAGATGAATTGACTCTGTAAAGAAAGCCAGAGGTGTGAGTCTGCAGGAGCTGAGCAGGCCTGCTGAGGATAGGACATTGTGGATGTCACTCATCCATAGGGTTGCCCGGTGTCAGAGCCAATTTAAGGTCATGTAACCCACATAAGTGAATATTTGCCATCTTCAGTCAGACTGTAAGCCCATGAGAGCAAAGGATATTTATTCCTCACTGTTTTTACAACACCAAAACGATGCTTGACACATAGAAAACGTAATATTATATTTATTAGGTGAGAGATGAAGTATTAATCAATGATTTTCAAGGTGTGTGTGTGTGTGTGTGTGTGTGTGTGTGCGCGCATGTGTTTTTCTGGTTTGTCTAAAATGTCTTCACACAATATTTAGCTCTCTAAATATCCTCATATGTCTAGTTCATTAAAATTAAATGCAGATAAAAAATAAATAAAAAATAAAATGTCTTCAATTATTCCTTTAAAATCTCCTTTAAAATCTCCCCCAAATCCCCACTACTGGCACTGTCTTTCTCTGTTCAGTGTTTTTCATGTCTCTACTTATAACCCTTCACTGAGATGTTATGCCATTATAGTCACACATACAGATTCAGAATGATTTCAACACATTTCCTATATATATTCTTGTCTATCCATCAAAATTCCTCATTCATTCTCTCCTCAAGACAATTAAACATAGTCCAGAGCTTTCTCTTATTCCTAACATTTACAAATCACAATGATTCTATCACTTTACACCGTGAGAAGATAAACCCTGTGAAAGCAGGCATGTCCATCCATTCTGCAGTTAAAGAAACTCAGGTTTCCTAATACACAGTGGGGTAGCCATTGACTCACTTAACCACTGTCAAAGGCCTCTTGTGACCTACACCATGATTTCTTCCTACAGTACTTTTTTTTCTATTTAAGTAATCACAGTCTTGAACCAGACCCTGAGTATTTCTAACTGGCACTAAAAAAGTTTTGTATTTCTTCAATGCTTTCTTTTAGATTTTTTTTCTATTATTGTATCTAAATAATATTTATACCTGAAGCTTAAAACATCCACATCTTTAAAGAGGAAATTTTAAATATTTTAAAGAGGAAGGAACTTTAAAAATAAAATTTTCCATAGACAAACAGCTCAACAAAAGTGTCTTTTTTTTCCAAATATAATTAATAGGTAATAATATCCTTAATATATAAAGAGTACATAAAATAAATATGAACAATTTTAAGTTTATAATTGAAAAAAGGGGTAATACAGATATTCAATAAAAGGAGAAACATGGTAGGACAGTCAACATAAAGAAAAATATTTCTAGTCTCTAGCAATCAGAGAAATTAAAATAAAAGAATAGCAAATTTTTAAAATTTTGTTTTGTTTTTAATGCTCATAGTTAATATTCACAATATCTTATGGGTACTTTTCTAGATTTTAGATCAGATAGCCACCACTTTCAACAATTCATATCAAAACCAATAAAAATTTTTGTGTCTAATAACCTAATAATCCATAATTCTTCTTTTAGGAATCTAGCTTCAAGGGATCATCATAAATTCAAATTAAGTGTCATATATGTAAATCTTTTTCACTATGCTGGATTAGATTGTAAACTGGAAATAAAAAAAATTTGAAAATGATTTATGAATTAGATGATAGTATTATATCAATATTAAATTTTCAGATTTTGAATATTGTTCTGTGACTATATAAGAGGAAGTTCCTGCTTTAGGGAATATGCACTGAAGTATTTAGAGGTTAAAAGATAGTTTACTCTCAAATACTTCAGAAAAAACTATAGGTATGTGTGTATAAGGGAGAGAGAGAAAGGGATTGAAAGAGAATATTAAAGCTGAGTAAAAGCTATACAGGAGTTTCTTATAATATTTTTGCAACTTTTTCTGTAATTATATCAAAATAAAAAGTAAAAAACATGCTCTTTACTATATTATTGATAAAAGTGAAAAAAAGCAAAAAACCCTACATGTTAAAAATAGGAAAAAGGCAAATTAAATAGTAATACCATCACATGATGGAAAATAAAGAAGACATTAAAATTGTCTACAAAAATTTTTGTTAAAAGAATGCTTACAGTAAAATGAAAAGCTTTTGATAAGAATTCCAAATACAACATAGTATTAGTTATGCAAAAATAATATAAATTATTGATTGTCAGTGGGATTACTGGTGATTCTTATTTTTATTGTACTGTTTCTTGTTTACTCTATATTTAATAGAATAAGCATGCATCGATTTTATTTTCAAAAGAAAATGTTTCAATTTTAATCTTTATTTCTTTTTATTATCTATTTGCTAGAAAAGAATAAATTGTTTACTTTGTCAAATGAAACACTTCACTAGACTAGCAAGATCAGCATTCAAAGATGTAATAAAATCCTGTGTCTAACAGAGACTCATGAACATGGACAATGGATTGGTGGTCGCCAGAGGGAAAAAGTAGATAAGGGTCAAAGAGGTCAAATATTTGGTGACAGAAGGAAATCTAACTCTGGGTGGTGATAGTGAACATGTGTGGTGTGTGTGTGTGTGTGTGTGTGTGTGTGTATGTGTACACACACATATATTTATATATATGTACATGTATATACTACTTACTACTGAGTGATATACTTGAAACATTTAATTTTGTTAATATATGGCACCCCGATAATTTAAAAAAAAATCTTGTGTCTAGATGTTGTCAGTCTGCTCTTCAGATGTTCATCCACATTAGTGCTCTGTATTTACATTGCAAACCTCCCTTGTGGGAAAGTACACATTTGTCACCACTCTAATAGCGCAGAGTCACACGCAGTAAGCTGCTCCTCGATGTTGTGATGTTTTCCATTCTGAACGCTTAGTGTGTAGAATATCAGAGTAATGCCAGACAGGGCAAATTTCCCCAAGTGACCAGGAGACCAAGCCCTGCACCAAGAGAAGAAGAGAGTCCTTTGACGGAAAGTGTAGGAAGAAATCAACACACCTGCCAAAGTGCCAAAGTCAGAGTCAAAAGAAAAGTTTATTAGAAAAGGGGTCACACTCCACAGACAGTGTGCGGCCTCCTCTCAGAGGCAGAGAGAGAGACCAAGAGAAACTTGGAAAGACAGAGTGAGTAGAGACGGGGCGGGGCAGGGGTGAAACTGTTTAGGGAATTCAGTTTCTATATCAGTCTTCAGTTCCTGTGAGTTATTTTTAAAAGACTTTGTTAGCCCCTTTTCTTTGATGTGTACATACAGTGAGGAAGAGGAAGAGTATGTAGTGTGAAAAGGTGAGAATATGGAGAGTGAAAGGCCTGCCAGCAGGTCCCAGCCTTTAATCCATAGGTTCCCCGTGGTTTTGTCTAGAGGGAGTGACTCTTGGTTCCTGTTGCTCCTTTACAGGTGGGGAATGGGCTGTTAGCAATCCCAGCAGAAACCTTCCTTTGTTCTGAAGAAGTCCCCCTGGCCTGGGTGCAGGGCTGCTCAGCACATTGCAGTCTCTGATTGTGGCTTGATTAACATTTTAATTCTCTTGCCTCTTCCCTGCATTCTGAGCATTTGACTTGGAGGCAGAAAAACCTCTGTTTGAAATGTGAATCCTGAGTTTAAGGAAATTTTTAAATAGTCCCGAGCTTTAGTTTCCTCACCCACAGAATTGGGATGTCAGTACTTACTTCCTAGAGCAGCCATAAAGATTAAATGGGATAACAGGGGTAGAGAAAGTCACCTACTGCACTCCCAGTGTAGCAGACACTAGTGTCACTGTTGGTATTATCTCCTGATTTTTTACATCTGGGGAGGCCGACATAGAGTGCACCTCTAATTCCCTCTAACAGATGATGAAGAAACTGAAGCCCTGAGACCTGCAAGTGCATCTTGTCTTTTGACTTTGAGTTTTCAGTCATTAAAAAGAACAAAAAAAGAGGCAAATTTTCATTTCAATCCCCTTGAGGTTTCAGCAAGTAACACTCTTGAAATTCAAAATCACTCATCCATCTTTAAAAAAGAGTGGGATTTTTTTACCTTTCTTAAAGATCAGGCAAAAAAGAAATTCCAAGAAACCAAAGATTTTCATTTTTTTTATAGTTCCCTGTAATGCCGGCAACTCATAGAGTTCACTTGCTGAAAATCTCCTTGTAGACTTTCAAGTTTTCATGGCACACAACTGTTTTCTCCAGAGTATTATATCCGAATCCACCAAGCTTTCTGCCCAATAGCACAGTCTCGCTGCTGAGTAAGCCTTGACTTGGAGGGGGGGTGCACAGGCTACCAGGAAGCCAGCAGTGGCTTTGGGGCGCTTCCCTCCCCAGCAGCCTTATGATCTTCCTCTTACAAAAAAGTCTCCTGCGGGAGGCCGAGGGGATCTGGAAAGGATAAGAACTGAAGGACTCCAAATGTAAAAATGGTAAACCTTTCAACTTGCATTAATTTCTCTCTGCAAAAGAATAAAGTTAATTTGTAATGTTTCTTAAACAAGAAATAGAATAATTATTCCAGCTGCAGGAAGACATAAAGAACATTGATTTAGTCTGCTAACGAAAGATGAGATCCCTTTTTAGTTCTTTGCTATTGCCATCTCCAGGAAAAAAAAAAATTTTTCATGAACTTTTCGTTAAGTAGATCACCCCAGAGCAGACCTACCTGAAATCGGGTCTGGAAATCAAATTATTCTGTGACAGAAGCAGAGAGCTGAACAACTTCATTGGTCAGGAAAGCGATCAGAATGGGATTCCTAAACAATAGACCATGGTCCTAGTTTTCAGGGCCCTCTAACTAGTTTCCAGAAACTCTAACTTCTTTCCGGGGCACCCCACATTCATCCCCCAAGTGCCTGGCTCCTGCCCTATTGCAGAGCTCAGGTGACAGTCCATAAATCCCCTGTAAATATTAGCCAGCAGTAAAGATGTGCTCCCTTTCTCCCCAGGAGCATTCACATCTAAGAATAAATAAGCTTTCATATTCTCAGGAAATGAAGCTATAACGATGGCATTATTAGCACTAAGCATGAGATTTAAAAATAGTGTTCATTCCATGGACTTTATTCTAAGTATGTACATAGGCTCCAAATTTCAAAGAAATTTGAGATTTTTTTTCCTCTGGTGAGAAAGAACTTAGTCTAATCAGAAATGAGTTTATCTGGTGATAAAATACTCTATAAGTTATCTTCAGCAGAGGTCTGCACAGGGTGCCCGTAGTACAGAATAAGGACACTTGACACAGAATAAAAATGTCTGAGTTGTGAGAGTAGTACTGTCCCTTACCACACACTATGAGCATCATTAGAAGCCTGAAATAGATGTTATATCTGATTCGCAGGTGAGTATGCTAAAGTACAGAGAAAAATATTGGCCTGGCCAGGGCAAAATGCCAGAAATGATGGAACCACAACTGACACAAACCCAGACTTCCAAATTCATTTTCCTGGACCCAGTGTGTGCTCAGCCTACCTCCTTTCAAACTCAGCTAAGCATTTATACACTCATGAGAGATGTCAGTCTTCCTAGGAGCGGGACCAGTCAACTTGGCTTAAGTGACTCAAAATATTGAGGCCAAATCTAAGTGAAATCACCACAAAGTGAACCATGTATTTGGCTTTCTCCTTCGTCCACTGCAGGGAAGAATGTGAAGTGAGATGGGGAACGGATACTGCTTTAAAGTTGTCTCCTAGTCCAGGACACTGGGTGGCTTACGTCCCCAGCTTAAGCCTTATTCAGGAGAAAACCAACCACTGACTTAAAAAATCAGCAGCATGTAAGTGATACTTAAAATTTTAAAATAAAAGTGAAAATAAAAGTAATGCTTTTTCATTATTTCAATTGTAAAGAAAAAATCAGCCTTAACAAGTTAGGGAAGGACAAATCTGATTTTACCAAAGCACATGGAACAAGGTCTTGATATCTTTATTCTTTAAAGCTTGCAAAAGTCCATTCATTTAACAAATGCTTGAAGCCTATGATGATCAGGTATGGTCATAAACCACCCACGATACAAAAATTAATGCCAGGAAGGTCTTACTTTCAAATACCTCAGATCTTAGTAGTAGACACAGTCAGTAAAACGAAAACCTCAAGTTCAGTGTGATTAAACTCTACCAGGACACGTGATGGGTCATCCAATCCAGACCTGGGAGCAAGACCCAAAGTGGGATTCCCAGGCAGGAGGTGAGGTGACATTGGAGCTAACACGGATGTAGCAGGTAGCCAGGTGTAGAGGAGGCAAGAAGATTCTGGGCACAGGGAGCAGCAGCAGGAAAGGCAGGGGCAAGTGAGTGCTCTGAGGAATCACAGGGAATATGGGGAGGGATAGGTAGAGAGAGGCAAGGCAGGAAGGGGAAACCAAGGCCAGTAAAACAAGCAAATTCTTAACTTTTTTTTTGAAGGCAGTGGGGAGCCATTGAAAAGTTCAGAGTAGACACACAACATACCAAACTTTTACCTTAGACAGATTCCATTGCAGGATCAGGAAGGATAACAAATAATGACACATCTGACTATAGCTGGGAGGAATTCATGCAACCATTTTTTGAGGGAGAACATGGAAGAGGAAAAGAGTTTGAATTCCACAAGACAACATAAGACCTCATTAATTTATACCTTGATATTAAGGAAACTGGTCTGATTCAACCGAGGTTGAACTAGAACTCAACTTTGCATTATTGCAATTTTTTTTAAAAGGTATTTCTAATAAGATACCACTATGCAAACAAGATTTCTGTGACATTGCTTTTAAAGAATAAACTCTTCTGGTTTTGTTGAACAAATAGAATATCCATTTACTTATCAAAAAAATTCTTGGATAATTACAAACGAGTATTATTTATTCTAAAGCAGAACTGACAGTTCAGTAATTTTAAAATTATAAAACTGCTTTTTTTTCTAAAAACAAAAAAGAACCTAACATTTCAGTCAGTAATTTAGACTGGCCTCTCTCCAATATGAGGATTTGCTCTACCAGCTTTAACTGATTTGCTCACGACATTAGAAAGCAATTTGTGAATTGTGTAATCAAAATCTAAATGGATCTTAATAGCCCCAAAGAATTAATATTTTTGCTACAATGTGAGCAATTTATTCCCTTCACACCAGTAGATTTTGGTTCAGTGATTATTAAATTTGGGATTATTTGTAGGAAAAACATTATATGAACAAAGTCGTCTTTTAAATTTGCCTTTTCTGTTTGATTTTGTTTATTTTCATTGGGTCACTCCTATCGATAGTAAGTCATTCATTTCTCAAATACTGGGCACAGCTATGTGCCAGACACTGTACTATTCATTGCAAGGTCCTGGATGACAAGGACTCGACTCCTGCCTTCAAAGGGATCACCGTCTGCTGAGGGATATTGGGATATAAACAAGCCCTATTAAATGATGCAATAAATCCCATAATGGGAGTTTACTTTGGGGCTTACAGGAATATAGAAGAGCAAAAACCCAACTGTCCAGGATTGAGTATGGAGAAGGTTTCCCAGAGAGGTGACTTTGAGCAGCCTGGTGAAACACTAGCCGAGAAAAGGCATTTTGGGCAGAAGAAATGAAGACATGAATAACACGCCACATGTCTTATAAGCAGCTCCTAAAGATCTATACGTGGATTTCATGCTGACCACCAATTTCTCTAGAATGGAATGCTATTTACTTCTATCTCATCCTGCCCAGAAGGTGTTGGCATCCTGATCAAATGGTAAGAAAGTGACATATTCTGGTGTACCCAGAAGTAAAACCTGATGATGTCTGCCCTCATGGACTTGACAATAAAACTGTGCTCAACATCCCCACTTCAGTTGCCTGTGTAGTCCACTACATGTGCACTCAGAAATTAAGGAAAAGCAAGTGAAATTAAATGATGATCATTTTAATCACAAAAAATGAACAAACATAATTTGAAAAATGAGGAAATAACGTTAGAAAAATCTATTTAAAATTGCGCATGTGTATGTGTGTGTGTTTACTTTCTTTTGTCCCCTTCCATTCAAGCAGAAGTAGGGATTTTGGGATGTATACCAATGGAGTAAAGTATTTACCACAAACATGTAAGGACAAGATAAGCAGTTTCAAAAACTTGATCTGAGTATCAAGAGCAAACATTGGAAACTCAGAAAAAAGCATTTAAAGCATGTGAATCTAAAAATGGGAAGAATTCAGGATGATGTAGGAGTTGTTTTGGCTACCCAGTGAGGGTACTTGAATCTTTTCTGGAAAGAGAGAGGGAAAGAGAGAGAAAACAGAAAAGAATCTAGGGCAGGATTTATAGACTGGGATTCCCACCCCTGAGGCTGTGTCCCAGGCTGTGAAAGAAATCAAAGAAGTCACAGGATATATTTGAGGGGTTGCAGAATAGAATTTAGCCATTTCCAAGAAACTTTCTTGGAAAAGGCATGCCATTCTTAGAAAAGTCAAGCTCTTCTGCAGCAGAGAGGAAGATGACAGGACAGACATATCTAATTGAAGTAGGGCCTGGGAGAGCCCCCAATTTCTCCATGGCCACAGAACAATAAGGTAAAGCAGGCCAAAGTTTTCTGTGTTCCCAAGAGTAATCCAGAAGAATCCAAAAGACCAAAGAATAGTGGAGACTCATGATTGTGGAAGGAGACAGTGATTGAACACGTGGCCATGGCAGGTGGGCAGTGACAGCTGAAGCAACACAAATGAAGGGAGATCAGACAGGATGGGTAGAATTGGTCACTGCTCAGAAGGATAGCAGGTTGGAAGACACATGTGGACCTACAAATCTTCTCCAAACACAGAAGCAGAAAGGCTGGGGGGGAAGGATTATTGAATTAACTGAGTAGCTCTGCAAAAGTGAGTGTTTTTAAAATCACAAATGATTAGTTGCCTTGATTTGACAAAACTCTATTATACAACACAACAGAACTGGGATCTCTTGAGCTGGGTAGACCTTAGGTATTTAGAAATAAATTTCATTTTGTACACCTGAGCTCATCACTGCACAATTTGTCTCCAAGCCACGTGTATTCCATCTTAGGAGACAAGTGGAGCAACACAAAAGATCCCCTCTAAAATAAGTGAAGCTTCAGGGAGCTTACCTGATTGGAGTAAAAAGAGCACAGACGGCTTTGCATTGGCTGTTAATTGTAAGACAAAGAAAAATAAATCACTCTGTATTGGAATCAAACCAATAAGCTTGAGTTCACTGGCACTTCCCTCTAAATCTCTTCAAATTTGATTAGCATCTAGGGTGAAAACATAGAATGGGGAGTCTTAAGCCTCTTGGGGGAAGCTGGTTAACCTCCAGTTATTTCATTCTAATGGGTTGGAGAAAAATGGAAGATCTAGAGTAAACAGCCACTTGGTTCTATGTGTCATCATGGGGCATCTGGAGGGAATGTTATTTGTCCCAGCTATCTGAGGACTCCTCTGTAGATTCTATTTCTTAGTGCCCATATCCACGATGCCTCTTGTTATGAAAACTAGTAAAAGATTTGTGAGAAGAGGCTGGAAAGGGTCAGTCCTGTCCGAAAGGACAAAAAGGCAAGCAAAATGCACCGTGATCCTAGAGGTCCTTTCAAATCACACATTTATAAGAAACCCAGAGAGCAACACTGTCTTGGGGGGATACAAACTAGGTACTTTGAGGGATAGAAACTAGGCTGTTGCCCAATGTCAAGTGTGCCATACAAAAAATTCTGTCCCATATCCTAAACATCTGCAGCATAAACTTATTGCCAGGGAAGAAAAAGGTGTCAAGAAAACCTCACATTACCCCCAAACTGTATGGGAAAACAACCGGGTCCATTGGTTGCCTCTAGAAAGATGTTTTTCAATGTAGTCATTATGTTTAACTGGAGAAAACAAAATTGATCTGTACAAGTCAGGACTTAGAAACAAGAGCATAATTACTAATTATAGACTCAGGGGTTTATTCTCCCCTGGATACACATGGCCAACGCTCACCAAAATTAATCTGAGTCACATTCAAGTGTGGGGTGGGGGGAGAATAGGCTCCCTGGCTATAACTGCAGAAGTAATGAAATTCCCTTAAAAGCCCATGTTGCCTCATAATAATACTACAATATTGAAGCTTGAGTTTGTTAAGTAGCAAAGACTCAATACAACTATTCACTGTGAAGCTTTCCCAGGAAAAGACCCCAGTGTGTACTGAATATTTTAGTATTTTCTTAGAAATGATTAGTTTTTTAATTACTTTAAGTAGGAGGGAAAAACCCCTTTCGTAACTATTTAGGTGAGGGGTAAGTTATAACCTCCTTGGAGTTGAAGGCGGCATTGGGAGTTGGGTAGAAACGAGATTTTAGTAAACCATTAATTTTGCCATTTACTTTTCAAGCACATGAGGCAAATATGTCTTAATGAATGAAATAATAAAATAACATACAGCAAAGCATACGAGGTGCTATTATTTATAATGGAGAGTTGGGGAGCATAAACAATGTAAAGAAAGAATCGTGCTATGCTTTTTAAAATAGAAAGCTGAATTGCTACTCGCTGCACATGAGCATATTTCTAAATTAATTATTTTCTGCTTGTAGATTAATACTCATTGGAGAGAAATTAGAAAATATATGGAAAAATAAAACTCTTTTCAATTTTACCACCCAGATATTATCAATGTTAATATTTTCTGTTTTTTTATTTTTTATACAAAATAAGATTCAGAATCTATATAATTTTGTATTGAAGTTTTTGATATTTATTAGGTGTTTCAATTTTATTTTATTCAAAAATCTGTAAAAACTTTTTTAAAATTTAATTAATTTATTTTTATTATGGTGACATTGATTAACAAAATCCAGTAAGTTTCAGGTGTGCAATTTAACAGTAAGGCATATTGTAGGTATATATATATATATATGTGTGTGTATGTATGTATATACTACACTGTGTGGTCACTATCCATAGTTAGAGTTCTTTCTGTCACCCTATATTTGAACCCTTTAACCCTTCTACTTGTCTCCCCTTCCCCTTCCCTCCTCCCCTCTGGTAAAAACATTTTTTTAAATCAATTTGATCATTAAAAACATTATTTTAATTCCTCTCTGCTTTTGTGTCATATAGACTGAGATCTACTCTCTTGCACTTAACTCACATTAAATGTCTGGGTATATTCCTATAAGTGAGATTCTTTACATTTTTGTAGGCTTTCCCTTTTTATATCATTTCGAAAAAGTAATGTCAGGGCATGCTGAACACTCTGTAGAAAATAGGCACACGATGACAAGTCAGTCTCCTTCCCACCTTTGCCCCCACCCTGCCTCATTGTTTTCCCCAGAGACAGCTCCATCACTATTTTCTTCTGTATATTTTCAGAAAGATGTGGCATGAAGCTTTATTTTAAAGACTTCTCGTGCATTTTTACTGTTTTTTTCCCCAGAGCATTTCTTGCCATCACTAGTACCAACAATGAGATACTAGTGGCTACTAAATTTAATGTTAATGGGTAGAAGTAGCTAATGTTTCTGTTTACCTGGATTGTACTCATTCTTTTTCCCCTTTCTTATTGGGATAGACAAGAAAAGGTCAAGGACCAAAGCTGATCTATCGGTAGTATGTTGCTCCTCTCCCAACAGTGGGAACGGTTCAAGGATCTGCACATGACCCCAGTGGGCAATGAGGGACCTTTATGGCATTTATATATTGCAGCTGGGAAGATGAATCTGGCTACTTGCTGGCAGTGCTCATCTGCAATTCTGCATTTTTGGTGAGAATGAAGCCAGTTCATGAGAAGTGGCCATAGTGGGTGTGATGTCAAATCACTAAAACTAACAAGTCCACTCTATTGTTTTGGAATTAATGTGGGGTACGGTTTTATCACCTATAGCTGAAAGAAACTTGACTTCTACAATGAAACGTGACCTTGTCACGGATAACAACTTGCCGGCAGCAATAAGAAAGACCCAGACATCATTCTGATGCCAGAGAAAAATATAGCCAGAGAGACGCTCCCAAGATGATAGCTTTGTAAAGCAATACATAGGTGCTCGCCAACTTGGAAAAACAGACAAAATATGCTACATTCTCTATTCTGTGCTCCACATGTACGCACAATGGAAGACAGGACAGTTCTAGCAAACACCCAACGAAAGCCATTCAGCCTCTGTCCATTCCAGGTTAGCTCTATCTGGCTTGCTATTTTCATGTCAGTTTTGTTTGCTTTTCACGTTAGCTTACTTGCCTCAGAACAAGAATATAGAGTAACTACTTAGCAACACTGAGCTCCAGAAATCCAGGTTTCAATATGATTCAAACAGGCCTGCTTTGCAAGGTAGGGAGTATTCACTGCCAGAATCTAAACTGGTCTTCTCAGAAATTTGCTCTTAGTAGGTTCATGAGTGTGGTGACACTTCCTCACTATGGGTGAGGTGGGCAGATTGTGTCTCTGAATGGGCTATGGCAGGTTGGTGGGGAGCATCAACCTAGCTTAGCAAAGATCTAACACACGTGCATGGACAAGCACACTCACACACTCATGTAGATGCCCGTGCACACATACATGTGCTCATATGTGCATACACACGAACACTCACGTTTATAAATATACCAGCCTTGAGAAGTCAGTAGGTCACCATGTGATAAGGTGCTTACTGTGTTTGGGAGAGGAAGAAAGGACTGGAACCCACCCTAAAGCTGCCAGTGTTTCATTTGAACTTGGGTTTACATATTAAAGAAGGAGAATGAAAAATGTGCTCGCATTTTGTCATTTCCTGACAATTATTATTTGTAACAAATCCCCAGGTAATTTGGTCTCATTAATGCTCAGATGACTATAATCTATTTGCTGTATTTAGCCGAGCTATTGAGTGTCCGAAGATTTAAAAACACCCCCACCCTCTCAAATCTCTGCTTTCTGTCTTTTTGATATGAATTGTAGGAGCAAGGTAAACAGAGGGCTCTGTTAGAATTTCCCTTTTTACAAATGAGCCATAAAATTGTCCATTAATCAGTCCTGGCTCCCAGGGGCCAGTTTGCATTGTAGAGGTTTCCTTTTCCTTTTCTGATCCCCACTTTGTTGAAGAGATTACTCAAAAGAAAAGGAAAAAAAAAGTCACAGAGCAATAAGCCCTAAAGAATAGGCTTAGGAAAGCCAGCTTTTTTTTTTTTTTTTTTTTTTTTTGTAAGCAGCCTTTGGCCTGAGCCAGATTCTCATCATTCAGCACCATTCAAAACTTTAAAATTTATTCTGTTTACTTTAGAGTGCCTTTAAAATATAAGATGTTCTCCCTTTCCCTGATGGTGTGGTACTCAAACAGGTACTACATATCAGTCCTTAGCTCCACTAAAATATAAAATGTTTAAAATATAAAATAGAAACAAAACATTTAAAAATATAAAATAGAAACAAAACATTAAAAATAGAAAATAGTTTTCTCCCCTTCCCAGAGGATACAGTACTGAATTGGGCACTTCATGTCAGTCTTTAACACCATTTAAAAAACAAATGAATAAACAAAAACTGGATCTCTGGGGCTAGAATCTATGAGCACAAAAATAGTCAAATACTGGAGGAATTTGCTCTGAGTTTGACATTTCAGCACTCACCCCACATTAATTGCTACACTAGGTGTCAGTTCTGACAGTCTTGCATTTATCGTGAGGGTATTTCCTTTAAAGGACAGAAGGAGGAAACATATATCAAGCCTGAACTAAAGGAAAGGAGGGCAGGCAGGCCATCCACCTTCCGGCAGCAGCCTTCTCATTGGGCAGCTGCTTGCTGAGACCAGCCTGTCTACTGGCATTTTCCCCATGAACCGGATTTCTCACCTTCAGCAAGACTCCCCCACATAAATACAGACACTACACAAGTATCACCTACAGATAGGCCATATGCGTGTGCGTGTGTGTGTGTGTGTGTGTGTGTGTGTGTGTGTTCATCATCAGTTTCAAGTGTACTAATAAAAGAAAGAGATTGTGCAAAAACTGGCTTCAAGGGAGATGTAACAAAAAAGTTTTCTTTGTTTGATTCAGAGCTTCTGGTTTTGTTAGGTTCTGAACCCTCGCTAGGTCCCCTCTCTCAATTTCGCCATTTGTATTTTGTCCTTTATTTACACTAAGCATAAAACTTATAAGCTGTCTTGAGGGATTTCTTTATTTTTCTTTACCTTTTTTTTTAAAGCTAAACTGTTTGTCTAACCTGGGAGGTTTAGGAGGGAATGAAATAGCCGGCAAAGGTTTTTATTTCTAAAGGAGAGTCACCCCAAGGTTAACTTGGAAGGCAAACAGTTTTAAAAGTTCATCTCACAAAAGTCAAATCTAAATGCTGGAGTGTGGAGTTTCCTGTATAAAACACAGCTTTTTCCCCATTGTTGATCTGTGAGATGGCAGCTAAGCTCTTTAAATAAGCTGAGTGTGACTAACCAGGAATCCGTCTTCCTCGGTCATTAATGTTGTTTAGATATCACCCTTGGAAATTAAATATATTGGTCTGAAGTGATTAATTGTTCTATAAATCTGCTTCTGAGAAAGTAGATGGGCCTAATAGTCCTTTTTCTATTTTGCGAGAGCTCCTTCAACAACACGCCACTTATGCACATAAAATTCCAGAACGTCTGGACTCGTATTTGAAGTGACTCACTCACACCTAGTGAACCATTTCTCTCTTTTAGAGACGACAGAAGTGTGAGTTCCTTGAATCATTGATTTTGTTAGCACAAACAGGGTAGATTTTGCTAACCAACCTTAAGACTTTATTGGCCTACCTTATTTTATATGTCCTACAGGCTTTGACAGTTTCGCACATTTAATTGAAACACATTGGCGTCTATGAAAAAAAGGACTCGCTGAAATCAAAAAAGGAATTTCTCATAATCATTCTGATATTAACACTTGGACGCTTGACAGTGCCTGTTGTATCCCATGGCGTTGCATTGATGTAGCTAGAGTCTGACTTCCTATCTGTTTTAAGTCAAGCTGCATGAATTCTCTTAGATTCGTGGGGAGGAGGGTCAGGCAGGTGGGGGCAGAAGTCTGTGCCCAAACTGGAAGCCAAAAGACACCTTTGTTATGCATATTTTCATTGGTGCCTGTGTCATCTAGACAAAACCTTATGGTAAGAGAATTCATAAAAGGGCCAACAACTGGGATGAGATGAGAACCTGCTGAGTTGTTCCATCCATCTGCCCAGGCTCCACAGATTTACATAGGTTTTTAAGTAACTTAATCCTGACTTAGCTCTAGGATGACTGACTACTGCTGGGATTTCCCCAGGCAAATCACATCATCCTTCTTTGAAACAATCAATGCATTTTAGGACTCACATGTGCAACCCTGGTCTAATTCTCTGGCGTGACACTGGAAACCAGAAGGGACTTCTGCTAGGACAAGGTGGCCTGCTAAGAGTAGAGGAAAATCTCACACTCTCCCTGTATCTGTTCTACCAATTCTCTTATCATTACCTTCACAGGAGCAGTAGGGTCGTTCTCAGATAGTCAGGCAGGGTTGCAAACACACTCACACTTCACTCGGGTGTGCAAAGGAAACGAGTCCCTTTATAACCCTGTAGGTGACTAATCCTTCACAAAGCGGTTAGGAAAGATACCCTAAATGGCTGACCCGTTGGTGCAGGTCAGAAATTTAAGCTATTTGTTTGAGCACTGGGTAAATGCTCAGTTTATCAAGTTTCTTTTCATTCCTGTGGCTCCTCTCAAAGATGGGGCCTGGGTTTGAGCACAGGGGCCATATATCACCTCCTGGAATAGGAACCGAGGATGGGAGATGACTCAGGAGCTCATGTCTGGTTGGCTCTAAGGAGCATCTACTATCTGCCCTGTGTGGCTGAGCCCCCTTCTGTCCCAGCTAGTGTCATGGCCCCCAAGGTGGAGCTGTGAGTCCCACACAGTCGCTGGACCAGGTGGTCTATACTTCAACCCACTGCAGCCCAGGCTTGTCTGACAAGGTCAGCAGTCAGCAGAGTACACAAGACTTTGCAGATGCCTGCCCAGCTTCACATAGCCACAGAAGACTAGAGGTCCACGCCCGTCCCTGTGTTTGTCTAGCCTTGTGGATTCTGAAGAAGCTGCCTCAGGACAAGTTGGCGGCAGGGGCAAATTCAGGTTTTGAAATACAGATGATTTTGAGGGTTTTCTTTAAGGAATACAAAAAAGAGAGGAGGAAGAAGGATGCAATATTATGAATACGAAATCAGGCACAAAGGTTAATTTAAGTGAAAAAAAGAATTTAAAACAAATATTAAATTTAAAAGTTGAAAATTACCACATTCAATGTTAAATTTTTAAAAATCATATTTTTGTTATAGTGCTATCTGACTCACACATCTATACAATTTTTCTCCATAAATTTGGCCTTATACTTTTTGATTGCCTCTTCATATGGCAGTAATTTTTATTATTTTCCATAGAAAAATTTAAAAAAATAATAATATTCAGTTTTTATCTAGTGTGACTGACCAAAATTTGTTTGCAATACTGATAGTTTAAAAAGTAAAATTCACCTTTAAAACATCTTATTGAGGGTGTAATATAAGTTTATAGACTTACTATCAAGTTTCTTTCATGTATGAACACTAACATTTCAGGGTATTTCAAATTGTCCTATTCAATGACTAGTCTTAAACACTTTTTAATTGGTAATACTGATTTTATGAAGAAATGACGTATCTGAACTTCAAGTTATTATCAATATCAGTATTTTATATTATGTTAGCAAGAAATTTAAATATTTAATATGTTTATATAATTCATTTTTCTTCATTAATTGAATTCTAAAACAATTCAAAATTTTATTCATTAGTTCACTCTATTTTATATGCTTTGAAGAAAATTGCATTACAATTTGCTCCTTGGTAGTGGAATAATTTCTATTTAATTCATAGAAATAGACAAAAATAATTCTGTTGTAGGGCTTATTTATAATTATACATATTGCATTATTCAGCAGATTCCTGGAAGGATAGTATTTTTATTTTTGAGTAGATATCAACTAAAACTTGAATCTGACATTAGAATTTTACATAAATGATGATAGAAAAAAAAATGTTTTACAGACTAACTTCTGGTCCTGAACCCTTCACATGTTGTTTTTCCTTTACATTCTCCACTTTGAACCAGAATATGAAAATTATCTGGCACTGCACTGTGATGTCACAATAGCAGCTGAGCTAGCACACTATAATTCTGATCATTATAATATAGGATACTTGCAATAACTTAACTACACAAGAAATGCCTATGATCTACTAAATATATTCTACCAAACCCAAACCAACACTTCTTTGAATTGACTTCCTCCTAGCCAGATTCTAACATTGCCTATTGATACTTTAATGCCACCTGATTGAAGGAACACTTATTTGAAGAATTCTCAGTTATACAGCGAGTCCCTATAATAGACTCAGCTACATATATTCTTACCAGACATTGCCACTGCTGCATCCAACACCTTTGGAGACATCTTTGATTCCTCTCTCACTTCACATTCCACATTCAGTCATCAGGTCTTGGTGGCTCTGCCTACTAAACCATACCCAGAATCCATCCTTCTCTGACTCCACCCCTACCACTCCACAGGGGATCTCCTAGCCTCTCACCTGGACTCTGGTAGAGTCCATCCTGGCCTTCCCGTCGCAGTATTGCACATCTGTGAGCAGCAGCCAGAGTGACATTTTAAGATCACATACTGGATTATATCACGTTTCTGTTCAGAGTCTTCCAGTGGTTCCTTACTTCTCTCAAAGTAAAAGCAAAAATGTTTACAATGATTTATAGGCAGGTACAGCTGGCTCTCTCCTGAACTTTGCATGAATTAAAGAAAAGTGCATAAATTAGAAAATGGCACCTAAAACTTTTGTTCTGCTAATATACGGTCTCGTAATGTACCCTAAGGAGACAATCATAAATCACATTTAAAATGTATGCGTATTTCTCACAGCATTGTTGATGACAACCACAATAATAGACACAGCAGCTGACACAGGTTGAAGGCTTATTGCATGCCATATTCTAAATTATTCTAAATGCTTCATGAAAATTAACTAGTTTAATGCTCACAAAACCCCATAAGGAATGTATTATCATTGTCTCCATTTTATAGGCAAGGAGAATGAGGCATTAACTGTAAATTAATTGGCCAAGGTCATACATCCAGGAAGAGGTATAACCAGGGTCTAAACTTGGGCAGTCTATCTGCCAAAAGAATATGTGAATTAGAAACCATGTAAATGTCCAACTGTATAGGTTTGGTAAATAAGATAAGGTGTGACTATATAATCACTAAACAAAATATTTTTTAAATCTATAATGATGTGAGAAAATATATGTCATGTTAAGTGAAAAATGATTAATTACATATAATAATCTGAATTGAACAAGTGCATGTACATACATGCACACACATATACACATATACACGTGTGTGTAAAAAGCAAATATCAAAATGAAATGCTGCAGATGTTAATAAATATTATTTCACAATGTCCCAATTACTAAATGACTTTCATTTTCATTTTCTTCTTTTATACCTATTTTTTTCTGCAATTGTCTTTTTATTTTATAAATGGGAAAAATGTATTTTAAGTAGTTATACTTTTATCTCAAAATTGCTATTAATTGTTCATGCAATAAAGTCATAAGAAAATAATCATAAAGACTATGGCTATATATAATAATATAATAGTTTTCAAATTTTTTTCACCAGGGAGGATTTACAATTTTCCTCATAGAAATTTTGGTTGAAAGATTCTGTTTATTTAAAAAGAAGTTTTTTAGATAATTTTTATCCATTTAAACAAAAACATTCAAGGTCATAGAACTGCAAGGTTCATGCCTCTATGAACAAATTGAGACAACCAACTTGATTTGCTAGAATTCCTGAGCAAAGCAAAGAAATATGATTATGAATTTAACTCAAACATAATATCAGCAGATTTTTAAAAACATTGACCATTTCTTGAAGACTCTCATTTCCACCTTTACAGAGAACTTTAAATTTGGTGCCACCTCTGAAAGTGACTGTTAAATGAATCTGTTAAATGAAAAAGCAAAAAAAAAAGTTGTAATTGCACTTGAAATTCTTGATCCGTTTGGAATTCATTGGCTGTGAGGGAGAGAAAACCCACCAAGCAGAGCTGGGCCTTATCTGACACGCATGTACTTACATGTACGAATTCATTTCCTTTTCACCACCACCGCAGGAGGGTCTGGTTCTATCGCAGATGGAGAAAAAGAGGGATATAGTAGGTAAGAAACACAGATACAGATACACAGCTATAAAACAACGGATGTGGGATTCAAACCCAGGCATTGGATACCAGAGCCTCTCCCTTCTTAACTTACAAAACCATCCTGTCTACAGGAAAGGGAGAGGCACCATGATACTCAGGAAAGCATTCACTGTGACCTGGGTCTCTTCAATGGTTCCTGAGCTTAGGGGGCTTGTGGGAGGCTTAAGAAACCCAGAAGTCAGCACATTTTTTAAATTTAAAATGGGAGCCATGTGGGAGCCAGGCTAATGCAGCACTTTCTCCACCTTTCCATCTTCAGTGAGGTTGAATGACGTGTCTTTCTCCTCCCAGGAAAGAACCCACAAATGAAAAAAAAGAAGACACAGTTACTCACTTCCTCTGTGAGTGAGCTGTTTGAAGGGCAGAAGATTCCTGGCCCATCCATTACCGTGTAAATAATTAAACACCCTGAGCCTGCAGCCGGTTGGGAGGTCTGTGGAGGCGATTTGTTTAAATTGGTGAGCCTGAACTCGGTCAGTCATTAGCTCCTCCTAGTGGATCTCTGGCCTTCAATCAGGAGGCAGGATTGCTGTTGCAGTCCTTGAGGGATGAAAATCCTGATTGATGAATAGCCCAGCCCAGAGTTTCCTCTGAAGGGACAAGACCTTTCTACACCTCTCAGGCCACAGGACATTACCACTCAGAGAGAGCTACTTTGCCCCTAAGCAGGGAAACTAAATTGGTTCACAAACTACATTTGCATAACCACAACAGAGCATGGCATTGGCCACGTAGGTGGCATTTACGAGAGATGCCCAAGCAACCCTTTATGTATGATTCCATCTATTAACAGGGCCCAATCATGATAATTTTCTCTTCTGAAGATAAGTAGAGACACAAATAACTCAAAAAACAAATAATACATTGAGAATTTAAATTTGACTTTGAATTAGATTTTGCTCTTGGATGTGAATGAAGACATGTCTGCCAAGCCAAAGTTTAGTCACTTCAAATAAAATAAGGGTGCACCTCGAGAAGGGAGAAGAAAAAGGCTGGGAAGCTGTCCGGCTTTGTCATCCCACCCTTATGCACAAGGCCTCTGTGAAAACTACTCCACACGGTGAAGTGCAGGTCTCAAGACCTATAAAACTGTTCCCCATCCCCCAAACCTTCACTGGATTAAGTGAAGGAATCCAGTGTTTGAGTTTCAAAGGGCATCTTGGCAATAAAAGTCAACAAAAGGAGCTGAGATGTCAACAGAGCCCTGTTGTAGAGTGGGCATCATTAGTGAAGTTGAAAGCACGTTTTTCCTTGAGTAGACTCAAAAGAAAATAATCTACCCATAGGCAATCTAAGGTAGCAGCTGATAGGTGAATCCAAATAATACTGGGGGAAAAAAGTAATTAAGGAATTCTCTTTATTCTATCAATGCAAAGTATAATCAAATAGGAGGACATTTCGGCTACCAGGCCTGAAACTGTGAGTACAATTACCTAGCTTAACGTGTGATCCATAAGCTACTGATCCTGAGGAAATACACTATCAATTTTATTATTGTCATCAATAAGCATTCAAATTCCACCTCTTTTCTTTCACTGGAAGGTGCGTAGTTGCATGGGAAAAGTGACTCCAAACATGTGTCACGTTTACCCAGCATTGCTTAGAAAAAAACAAGAACACACACTCGTGTGGCCACATGTGCAGACTCGCACATGCGTACACTATCCTGGGGCAGTGTGAGAGCTTGAAGAATAATTTGGGCTGTCCTAGAATCCCAAGGCCCTAGAAAACCAGCACCTCCACTGAATTATTTTGATAAGGAGAATGGTAGCTGGAAAAAAGCTATAGACTCTGGAGTGAGACATAAATCTAGGTTAGTATCCTTGCTTTCCCCTTGAACATGGTTTCCCCTTAAGCAACTTGATGACATCGGTAAACTTCGTCTAAAAAAGCACCACTAATATCTACTTCACAAGGCTGCCTGTGGAAATGGAAGGATCCCGTAAATAAACTGCATAACTGTGGCTGGCACAACGCAAGTACTTCAAAATGCTGGGTGCCCTGCTTCTTCCCTTTTTGTGACAAGTTCTTGATATGATGACTCTCTAGGAGAGAAGAAGTTAAAAACAGGGGGCAGGCTCCTGAGAATCCTAAATTATTTGGAATATTTTTGCTACCCAGCAGTCAGTACTATGGATAGGCAGGCTCGTGGTAAGATTTTTTCCCTCACCTCTTGGAGTATCCTTGGGTTTTATAGATTCATGTGCTTCCAGAATAGGTCCACCTGACGACATACCCACAGTCTCTCTTCAACTCAGCCCATGTTTTCTGGGAATCAGCTCTTTCCAGCTTTATTCACTCATCCGTTCATTCCATGAATATGATGTGCTAATCTTGTGTTTGGGGATGTAACGGTGACTAAGACAGGCTCGGTTCCACTTTCATGAAGATCATGTCCCCTGGGAGGAGACAGACAGGGAAGAATTAAATAGGCACATAAGTGGTTGAATTATCACTTGTCACATTGTGCAAGTGTTATGTATGACAAGGGCTCCAGTGGAGAATGGAGTCAAAATTGTAGGGGGATCGATCACCATCCAAGGCAACGCTTAAAGAGGCCTCTCTAGGTTAGGGTGGCTGTTAGGCCAAAACAGGATTGCTTCCTGATAGAGGAAGAACACATGCAAAGTCCTTGCACAGGAAGAAAAACCGAGAAGCTGCTCAGTGGGACATTTGGATGGGAAATTGCTGGATATAAGGTATGCGGTCAGATTACCTCTTCAAAACTACCCCACTCTTACAATCCTGAATACCTTCCTGAGGACTTAATTGCATATATAAAGTCAGAATAGCTTTCTGTGACTTTCTCCTTTTTATGTTTGTTTATTTGCTTGTTTGTTTGTTTATAGTTGTCTCTGTGTGTCTATTTAAGGAGCCAAATTCTCTTCCTCTTAACTGGAAAAGAGAAGAATACTGCCTGGACTCCTGCTGTGTTGGAACCTTGTTCTGCTTTTTGATCTGTGTAGAATGTGTGTAACTTTGTTGGTCTTATAGATGAACCTGTGGTGGGGAGGAAGGGAAGCATGGGACAAGTGTCCCCAACCTCTCTCCAGGAAGCCCATAGCACAGGAACCTCTTGTTGATGCTGTAAATACAGTCACAGGGTAGATGCCAGTGTCTTCCCATCAACCACCCACTAGGAAATGGGGCATTCCTTCATGCTCTGCAGGGTACACAATACTCCACTGGCAGAAGCTCCCCTCAGATGGACCCCACTGTTTACAAAGATCCACTTGGGGAAAGAGGCTGTGTGGCCGCTGGTGGCTGTCTGCTTTTATCAGGAGTCTCCAGCCAGCCTTTCCTCCTTCAGGGCAGCACCCAGTTTTCTTCCAGCTAATGATCTAGAAGGCACCGGAAGCTCTGTTTGGCATATTTTTTACTCTCTTCTTCTTCCTCTTCCCTTTCCCTCTCTTCCACCTCACACAGATCCTGAACAGATAGATTAACATTTCTTGGCTTATTTACTAGGGAATCCATCACAAGATCCCTTTCCACACAGGACAGCTCTCTCTTCTCCTCCGCAAGGCTGCCACCTCTGACATTTCCCGCACGCCCAGCCTGAGCCAGTTTGGAAGTCTCTGCCTCCTCCTATCAGTCTGGACCCAGGCCTGCATCTGGGCACTCAGGGCTCCAGCAGCAGCTGCTGCTCGAAGTCCTGACACTCTGCCATGTCAACACTTGCCTGGACGATTTTCCTTAGCACTTGTCTGCTGAACCCAAACTTCCCCCGTTGGCTCTCTCTCCCTGTTTGAATGGGCTCCCAGTCAGAAGGGGCTCCCTGAGGCCTGAGATGCAAGCCGGTCGGCACTTGCCGCCTTCCGGCCAGAGGATGTTGGATCAGCTCAGCCGTCTTCAGTTCACAAAAAGAAATTCAGTTCTATGCAGCTTTTAACAAAATACCCTCAGACAGCCATCCTTGCAGAATGTACCTGCTGGCCTTGGCACTGTCTTTCTTTTTTTGACTTTTTAGACTACCTTCCCTCCTTTCTGTGAGGGTATGATGGGCTCCAGGACCTGGGGGTTCAGGCACATGTTTTTCATCTGGACTTTGGTACAGCTCTTTTTTTTTTTTTTCCCAGCTAAATTCTTCTCCTTGAATTTCTCTTTCACTATCTCTTTCCCCACACTGACGTCCTTCCCACTTTTCTGGTTCCAACTCTCAGGCGGCTGCATACCGAAAACAAGGTTGCCTCTTACAGCAAATCTCAGATAACACCTGCATGGAGACTCCTTGGGAAATGCAGAAAACCACAAAGAAATAGATTTCAAAATCTACCCTGAGGAGCAGGAGAGAACACCATTTACACATCAGGCACACCCTTCCAACCGTCTTCTCTGTGTCACACTCACAAAGAATAAACACACATGTAGATGACCCTTACTTCATATAGTCATAAAGGTGGAATGACTTTACATGTCTTATAGTCTTTCTGATTTAACATTTTATGAATTTTAAAGACAAGATTATTCTTTGACCCAGCAATTTTACCTCTAGAATGGACAAGTACATTAGAATGTATGAATTACGAAATTCATTATGATTATCATCTTATTAGCCCCGAATTAGAGATAATTTAAATTCCCAACAATAGAGGATTAGCTAAACCGATTGTGGGATAACTATGCAATGTACTACTATGAGAATGTTAAAAATGGTGATATATATATATATATATATATATATATATATATATATATATATATATAATTACTTTACAAATATAGGCACAGAATACTGAGATAAAGGCCATGAATTAGTATGTACAATGGAATAAATTTGCCCATATATATCACATTTTTAAAGAATATCCAAAATATTAATAATATTTATCTCTTGGTAGGAGTTTTGTGAATAATATATGTTTTAGTTTATCTGATTCTGTTAATAATTTACAATCAACATTTATGCTCATGTAAAAGTTAATAGAAAAATATATATTAGAGATAATATTTTTTATATCATTATTTTTCTTAAATATGACAGTTAATGACAAGATACCACAATGTAGTTAGTTAACTATTTTCCTATCTCAGCATCTTTATTTTGTGGGAGAGGGGTCTTAGAGACAAGAAGTACTCTCATAATTTAGGGACAAATCTGGATTGGAATCCAGGTCCTGTGTTTCAAAATTCTAAATTCTGAATTCTATGCTGCTTTCCAGTTGTTATAAATACAGAGACTTCTATAATAGACTGTAAAAGTATAATATGCCTGTGTGTGTATGTGTGTGTGTGTGTGTGTGTGTAGTGTAATGTAGACACACAAAATATCACATTATTATTTTTAAAAAAGAAGTTTGAAGTTGGCTAGTAAAAGGGTCAGTTATACTTTTCTAGATCCCTATCACCATCTCCTTGAAAACAATTTCCTACTCTAACCTCATCTCAATTTTCTCTATACCAGTAGTTCTCAAAATGTGGTCCCCTACTGACAACATCAACATCACATGTGAACTTGTAAGAAATGCCCATTCTTGGGCCTCACCCTGGACCTGTGAAATCAGAAACTCTGGAATAGGGCTCAGGCACTTGTGATTACGAGGCTCGCTCAAGTTTGAGAACCTCTTGTCTATGTAATTCACACCAGCAATGTCAACAGGCAAAACCAAGACAAGACAGAACCCAAACAATGGGAAAACTAGAGTAGTCTTTATTTCTCATGACTATCCTCCCTCATTGCCTTCCTTTCTGCCTAAGCTGCTTTCTCTTCCCCCAGATAATCCTGAGTAATTGCTAAGAATGTAGATTTCTGAGTCAGGTTGCCTGGGCTTCAATCTCAGTTAAATGACCTTCAGCAAATAACTTAGGGTGTTTGTGACTATTTCCTCATTTATAAAATAGGGTTAAATTATAGTACTTACCTCTTGGCACTATTATTCATACAGATTTGTATGTATAGCTATGGTATGCACGTATAAGTGTGTTTTAGTCATCTTTATTACCTGCCTCCTGCCCGCCTCTATGCTTCGTTTTGGGTCTGTCTCATCAGAAACATTGTGTGCTCTGAGTGTCCTGTCCCTGTTCACACTTAACGGTGCTGTGTTTAGTCAACCAGATTTTTTAGATTGATAATAATTTTCTTATATTCCACTCTCTATTAATGATTAGTAGTTATTATAGGTTAAATTGTGTTCCCCTGAAAACATATGTTCAAGTTTTAACCCCCAAAACCTGTGAATGTGAACTTTTTGAAAGTATTGCCTTTGCAGAAATAATCAAATTGGTATGAAGTCATGCTGGATTCCAGTGGGTCCTAAAGCAATGACTAATGTCTTTCTAAGATCAGGGAAACCTGGACACAGACATACACAGGAAGATAGACATGTGAAATTGAGACTGGAGTCATGCTGTTATAAACCAGGGAAAGTCAAGGTTGTTAGTACCACCAGAGCTAGAAAGGGGTGGGACTGGTCCTCCCTGAGAGCCTTCAGAGATGGCATGGACTGCCACCACCTAAATTTGGATTTCTGGCCTTCAGAACTGTAACACAATAAATTTCTGTTGTTTTAAGCCAACCACTTTGTGGCAATTTGTTAACAGCAGCCTTAGGAAACTAATACATTAATGATTTGATATATGGGTCCTGCAGCTAGCATACATTAATATCCTACTTACCTGGAAGACCCATTTTCAGCATTTTCTGTAGTGCAGAGAACAGTCAGGAGCTCTGGACTTGCAGTCAAAAGCCCTGTCTCTAAATCACAGCCCTAATTCTTCTTAGCTATGCAAGCTTGTATAGTTTTTTAAGGTCTCTGGACTTAATCTCTTAACATGTAAGGTTGCCAGATAAAATACAGAACCCTAAATATGAATTTCAGACCAACAACATACCATTTTTTGTGTAATCGTATCCCATTCAAGTATGTCTCAGGAGACACACTTACGCTAAAAAATAAATATTTATGTGAAATTTAACATCCACTCTAAGTTCTGCAATGTTATTTGCGAAGTCTGAAACCCCACTCCCACAGAAGTACAGTGAATAATATCTAATTTGCACTCTTATTAGACAAATTATAGGGAAAATTATATGGGAAAATGCATGTTATTTTTAAGTGCCCAATAAAAATAAATAATGATAAATCAGCAGAAATGATCTTTGAAAGACTCAAGTGGAGAACGCAAGCTATTTCAGAGAAGAGCTCTCAGGCCATCACTCAGGTATTACTTATATCCAATTTTCATAAGCATGATGTATCTGGTTTAATTAGAAGAGGGTGGTTGAATATCATTAAAAGTAAGATAATGGGAAGCAACTAATAGACCCACATAACATATATTCAAATTACATGTATAATTATATATTTGTGTCTGCTTTTTATAATTGTTCTTTATCTCCTTTACTGCCAAGTATATAGATAGCGTGTAATAATAAAATCATGAAATTATATATGTATATATATCTATGTAAAGGAATGTAAAAAATGCAAAGTACAAATATAAAGGATGTAAAGAACGATTATGAAAAGCAGAGATGCAAATACTTGCAAAGCGATAGTTTGGGGTCAGTTAATACAGGGAGAAAGCAACCTTATGCAGCAAGTGCTCCCAAGCATATCATAATTTCATCAATCATAGTACAGTGATTAACGACAATAATTACCACTCTGTGTCACTGGTTAAAGGTTAAGTTGTGTTTGTCATGCTGCCTTTGTGACAGTAGGGCTGTGCATACCATTTCAGGAACATTTCTCTCCAAAACAAAAATTTAAATAAGGTTAGGCATTTAAAAAGTAATCTTTGCTCATCTAGGCGTTTGACTTCTCAGTAGATGAAATGTTAGCATATTTTAAGAGTGGTCTTCTGGATAGATGAACCCTTAATTGAAACAGTTAATATAATGGTGAACATTTCCAGTATTTCATACCCTTGGGAATCTTCTTCACAGATAACTGGTCGGCAAAAAGTGTCTTTAGATTATGAATTTCTAGTTAAAACATAAATATTGAGTAATTTATTAACTAATGTTTAGTACAGAAAAGCAAAGTGATATAGGCAAAGAAGAAAATTCTCTTGAATAAAAGTCTAATGAATTCACACTGTTCCCATCTCCAAACACACAATTTAATTTCAAATACGGTGCCAATTTCTGTGAACCTAATATTTGTAGACTTTTCAATAGTTATTAACTATTGAATAAAAATGAAATAGAAAACATATCTCAACTCAAAAGCCTGGAAACAGAAAATATGTATCCATGAGGCTATGTAGAAACACAGAATATTAGCCCCATAATAATAGAATTTTATAATTTTAGCCTGAAATTTCCAACTTACATGACAGAAAAATCTTTTTTTTAATTTCAAGAATTTCTAATATTCAGTAAAACACACTTTGGAAAACATTGGACTACAAGACACCCACCACTATTGTCTAACCTCTGTCTGACTTTTCAGCATCATCTCTGATCTCTGCTATGCAAACATTTGAATTTAAACAGTGTCAGAATACTCACTATTAAGTTTTTAGAAGCACTAGTTCTTCAAAATGGAGTGTGCATGATCCAGGGAGTCCATAAAAAAATGTATTAGGTATTAAAATTTTTTTTCATACTTGCTATTCCTTTTTAATCTAAAATTTAAGATAAATTAATTTTACAAATTTCTAGCATATGAATTATTATGCATGCATCTATATGTATATCCATATGTACATGTATGTATGTACGCATGTATGTATCATCTATCTATAATAAGCATAATGAGAGTCTATGCTGAAAGTACTTTTCTTCAAAGGACTATATGATTTAAAGTAAAGGGATCACTGTTCAAAAGATCTCAAGCTGTCTTTTTCATGCTAGTCCCGTTGCCTTTTTTTTTTCTTGCTTTTGTGTAGGTCTATTCCATGAGACCACAAGTTTTTAAAAGATCTTTGTATCCCCCTGAGCCATTATAGTATCAGGGACTTGATAAAGTTTTGTTGAATAAGTGAATGGTGAGCGAATGAATTCCTAAGCTTGGGTGGTTAGGCTGAATCACACACAAAGGAAACCTGAAATAACAGATGACCTTTCTGCCAATTTTGATTCCTTTTGCCAAATTCATGCCCTACCTAGGCAAATATGCTTTACCTTGCATTTGTCCAGTTTGTTTTTCAGAGAGGATAACAAGGCAATTTTCGCTTTATATCAATTTCTGTCTAGTCTTCAAAGCTTCCATAGATGAGAATGCAGAAGATAATCACAGCTAGAAATTATAAGCTATGGGAACATGTAAAAATTGTAATTACTTATTGAGGAAAAGATAATTAACTGACAGATGCCTTGCCCTAATTATAACACTGTCAATTACTTGGCCTCATTTATCAAGATCTCCAACTTTTCCAGATCATTTTGCTGCTCAAATTAGTATGTGTAGGATATTTTTTTCCACTCCCTTCATTAGACTAATGTGCTTCTCCCCTTGGAAGTTCAGAAATGATGGTGGAGTCTTGCTCCACTGCATAACACTTCTCCAGGCACTTTCCCATGGAAGAGAAAGTCTTGAGAAAGCTATCAAGATTATTCTTGTCTGCATAGATACAGATTGTTTCACATGTGCATTAATTATATTGAGTTAAAAATATATAAATAAAGATCATATTTAATTGTTCAAAATGAAAACGAAAGAAAAAGAAAAGTCAGCAGGAGAAATTTGTGTAAGAGAAAAGATTTGTTACTGACAATACCTATTGAATATTAAAAAATAAGACATGCCACCCATTTTGGTTAGGTCTTGCAGGGTAGAATAAACAAGTCTGACTCTGTTTATTTTTAAATTTGCCTGTAGAAAAGAGTAAATAATTTTTCAAGTTCCTTTCAAACTGCTCAGGGATGGGAACACTGGCTATGCACGAAGACTGCCAAGGTCACAGAAGAGACATTGCGGAGATTTATATATCTGTTTGTATTTTATATTGTGCCACAGAGTAAAGAGAGGAGGGCTAGTTCTATCTTGAATTATGACTTAGAGAAGGCATTGAATTGTGGGTTGGTGAAATCACACCTAGAATACCACAGTCAAGTTAGGACATCACAGCTGCAGAAAGGAGGAGATAAATTGGAGGGAGTTCAGAGACAAGCAAAAAGAATGATAAAGGTATTGGAAGACATGACTTATGTGGCAAGACTGATGCAGCGGACTATTTATAAGTACAGCTTGCCAGAGGGATGACTAAGGTGACGGCATGATAATACTTGATAAGCACAAACAATCAAGGAGCAGAAAGACAACTAAGACTGGAGGTGCTCATGAGTTAAGAGATGAATAATTGATATTTTTGAGGGTGGGAAGGGTTAGTCTGAAAATCAGGAAATAATTTTGCTTACAAAGAGTTTAATTAAACTAAATGGACTTTCTTTAAAACCAAAATTACTTGATCATTTTTCAATTATGTGATGTGTTATAGAAAGAAGGGAAGAAACAAAGCCCCAGAAGTGGAGGGTAAACTCACAATGACTATGCCTTCCTGGGACTAGAGTCTTCCCGGGAATATCTGGTAAAACAGGTAACTAGGGTTACTTTTGTAACTATTATGTTGGTGTCAAATCTTCCATGAGCTATTAGGGCCAGAATAGTTAAAAATATCTGACACTTTTAAATAACGCTTTCTTACAGGTGTATGAAAGAGCTGACAAACATTTGAAGAATGATAAGGGACTAAAGTGTCATAACTCATAATTCTTTTTAGGGTTGCTTGTTCCATAAAAATATATTTAAATCTGTAGTCTTCATTTTATTCTTCCGGAAAAATAAGAGATAAGACAGTCTACAAATTTATATTACAAATTACCTTTCTGAGTCAATCATCTTCTTTTGATAATAACTCATGTTTAAAGACGTATTTTAATCAAATATTTCCTTCTCTCTTCCAAATACCCTTAAAAGCCAGTGGTCAGCAAAATTTCTTTTGTAAAAGACTAGAAAGTAAATATTTTAGGCTATCTCTGCCATAACAAGTTAACTCTGCTGTTTTAGGAAAATTGACCATGGACAATATATAAACAAATGGGTATGAACATGTTCCAATAAACTTAGCTTATGGACACAAATTCAAATTTCATATCATTTTCACGGGTCATAAAATATTTCTCCTTTTTCCGCAAACCATTTAAAAGTCTTGTGTGTGTGTGTGTGTGTGCATGTATGTATGTTTATATATTTATATATATATTTTAGTTTAAGGGTGGTATAGAAACAGAGGTGGAATACATTTTCAAACTTAATATTCATTGAATAGTGTTTTCCATTTTATTTCCAATCACTTTTTATTATTATAGAATTAAACAATTTTGATTCTAAAGTGAACATATTAAAATCTCTGAATAAAAAGTAGTTAAGAGAGGAAAGTCCTTCAGCTGCACTTGGACTGATAGAAATTATGAAAAGTAATGGTGATGACTCTGATGGTTATAAAAATATTATATATATATATAATCATTATATGGAATTACCTTGGGGCCTCTATAAATTACCAACTACTTTTACTTCACTAAAATAATCAGATATTCTCCAAAAAAGAAGGGAACAAGAAAATAACAAATGGAAATGTTCTCTGGCCACTCTAGGCTTTTGTTTTTTCAGGTTTCTCTGAAAGAAAAATGAAATTTCTCCGTCTGTGCCACAGAGAAGGAATAGGAAGTACACATTCTTCCACGGCCATCAAGACCTACTTTTTGGATATTTAAGGCACACATTCTTTCTGCAGGTTAGACTAGCAGTTGACAGGGCATTGGGCACATCTGAGTCACTCGGAGATAGATGAAATTTTACTAAAAGATAAAAATTAAAGAAAATAGAGATAAAATCACCATTAAGATTTATTAGGTATTCCTATAAATCAGAATGCTCATTAAAATGGTCAGTTAGAAGGACTGAAGAAGAAGCTACAGTCTCAAAGAGCATCCACAACTCAAATGATCATCTCAATAGAATTAGCATAAAAGAGATGCCTCCAGCTCAGATGATACCTCACAGGTGTGCGGCATCCTTAATGTGTATCCTATTTTGTCTAGTAGAAAAAGGGTTGGCTTTGGTTTCTAGCGCTGCCAATTCACTTGGGGAAGAAAGGCTTACAAATGAATAAATAGATATCTTTGCAACCAAATAGAAATGATTTTCCTAATCAGCTTTATACAGTTTAGTAAGAATAAGTTGGGACTTTACAACTGCAACTTTCACTCAAATGTGTAAAAATGGTTTTATGTTTTTCACTGTCTTTTAATAGGTTTACAGCTTCAGAGCTGACAGAGTTTAATAAAGACAATAAATAACTGCATTATAATTTTGAACGTTTATGTTGCTAATAAAGCAACAAATTCACCCTGGTGGGAGAAAATATCTTAAGTACACGCATAAAAGAAAAAATAAGGAAAGCATCTATATCTTAACAGTTATAAGTCCAGTTGAGTTATTACCATTTACTAAATCACATGAAACAATAAGAATTTATAATAAAAAATATTGTCTGCAAAACGATAGCAGATTTTGATCACTGCCGCTGGCATAACTGCATATCTCATACCACTACAGATAGTATGTAGTAAAATGAGAAAATATTGTTGATTCTGGAGAAAATGCATACTAATTTTGATAACTTTATAAGGGTTATGAAATAAAATTTGATAAGTTTTCAGATCTCTAGGAAAATAAAAATGGAAAACACATAAAAGTGAAGACACATTGAAGTTTAAGAATAAATGGAATTGGCTGAATCAAAGTATGATGAATTAAAACAATGTCTTACAAGAAGCTGCCCAGAAAAGTGAGGATAGGGAGAAAAACAAAATACATGAATATAGAGGATTGAACAATATGCATCTTTGCATCTCCTGCTTCACTTCTAGGTAGCCAGGGTAAAGATTTTCATTAAAATAAAGCTTAGACTAATGTTTAAAAGCACACACGCAGGAGCCTGGCTTCAAACACAAGCTCTACTTACTGCTTACCATCTGTGTGTCCTTGGGCAAGTTAGTTAACCTCTCTGTGCCTTAGTTTCTTCATGTAAAAATAGGAATAGTACCTAATTCATAATGTTATAATGAGGACTCGTTGAGTTAACTTTCGTAAAATAATCTAGAATAGTGCCTGTTTGAAGATAAAGCTATGTAAATGTTTGATAGTAAAATAAAAGTTTATCTTTTTTGAACCTTTATTGCCGCTTCTCTTTTCGGCAGCCTAGTACCCCTCCTTCACCCCCAGACAGTTCTTATGCTCACCTTGAATCCCTCCACAGGTAGGTGCAGCTCCTATCCTATTCCCTCATCCCACCTCAATAACTCCTTCCTTTTCTTGCATCTAATTTTGCTTTTCCCACACCTGCTTCTACATCTGATAAGCTACTAATAATAGTTAATGTTCTTGAAATGTGAACTATGCCTGGATGCAACGCCAAGTTCTCTGTGTATAGTATCTCATTTAATTTAATTTAAAACTGCAGGGGAAGGACCTTTCATCAGCTTATAGCTAAGGAAAATGATGCTCAGAAAGGTGAGTAAATTACACAGCATCAAGAAGTCAGCCAGAGGCAGGCAGACGCAGTGTACGAGTAAAAAAGTTCGAGTCAGGGTGGTCCTCCCCACCACCACGTGTTGCCACACTCCTTCCACTGCAAATCAAACCTGGGGCCGAAGTGGAAACGCTCACTGTTCTGATTCCATGCACGTGATCTAACAAAGGCCTGTGCAGATCACGACTCAACTCCAAATTTTGATTCCCAAGAAGCTAATGGAGAAGCGTTGGAAAGAACAAGGGGGTTACAGACACTGCTCAGATTATCCGCTCTCATGGGAGTCTAGCCATCACTTCTTCTGAGGACCTGAGACTGTTATAGAGCTGGAGTAGATTTGTCATGGAGCAGGAACCATCAAAGGTGTTTTTGTTTCTTTCTTAGGGGAGACAAGACCTCCTCCAGCCAGAAATCCCATGAGTCCTGTAGCTTTATTACTCAGCGTGGAAGTATATGATAAGCAGAAGTGTGTGTGTGTGTGTGTGTGTGTGTGTGTGTGTGTGTGTGTGTGGGTGGGTGGTGCAGGGAGGGTGGGATCATTTTAATAAGAAAAAGACTTTAGGTTTGAAAAGAAATAGGGAATAGTCTTGCTCTCTCATCTCTCTATGCCACCTCCACGTCACCCTTGGAATCTATGCCTTGGAATCTATTACAGATTCCTTCTCAGTGGAAAAAATATATATAACATACATAATAAATATATCTCACAGTTACCTATGTATTTTTTTATTACTTATCTTCCTGGTAGCTGTTTAGCCTCATCCGATGAAAATCAAACGACTACTTATTTATGAAGTATTTTACATTGTTTGATCAACCTTCTCCGGAAAATAAATGTCCTGTATTTAAGGTAAGGAAGCAGCTGGCTGCTGAGAAGAGGGACCAGCACTTGTAATGATGAGGTCACCTATGACCATTTCTTCTAATCTTTAGCATTTTCAGATGTTGAATTGTGAGTTTCTTAAGTCTTCCTAGCATCACTGTATGTTTTACAATCTTACAGCTCACAAATTCAATTTAAATTTGTAAGCGGCTTCTCAGGCATGGGATTTAGAGACAACTAAAGTAAAAAATAAAGTTTAAGGAAATGCATATCACTCTTCTCTACTCTGACCAAGATGCTGCCCTGCAGAGGCTAGTTGGCACAAGTCATCAGTATGCGCCCAAGTGACACAGTTTTATTTTTCTATATCACTAATCATTCATTTGCCTATTATTTATCATGGTGTGTTTCATTTTAAAATTAATTCCTCAGTTAATTTCAAGATTTATGGCCAAGTCTTTGTCTCAAAAAAAAAAAACTCAATTGAAAAATAATTAATCTGGGGGTTGAAACTGTCCTAACAGTGAGTTCAGATAGTGCATTATCAGTTCAGAAAACTAAGTCTAACTTTTGAATTTGTTAAAAGAAAGAAGTAGGCAATTGTACTACATTTCCAGAAAGGCAAATTTCCAAGAGGCCAAACATGTCTTCAATTCTGGGTGAAAAATGGCCTGTATTGAGAAGAAACCTAAAGAGAAGAAGATCATGATATGAATGTCTTTAAATTATCACTATGTGTGAACTCTGGGGTAGGTATTTTCAACTATGTTTTATGGGAAAATGAGGAAAAAGAGACACAGAGCCAATATGTAAGCTGCCTGAGGACCACACACACCTGGAGATATCCCCTCCATCCTCGTGCTCCACCTTGGGCTCACAGGCTCATTTTGAAAGGTTCCATGAACGGGCTAAGTTCTTTCTGAGTTAGGGACTTCTTGCACTATTTCCTTTTCTTACCAAACCCTTCTTCTGGCTCCTTTTCATTCTTCAGGCCTAGCTGAGATTCCCTTGATGCCTTCCTTGACTATTCCACCTCAAAACAGAGCTCTCGATTTGTTCTCAACATGCCCTTTGTTTGCATCATAGCAGTTGACTTTTTAAAATATGGATCTGCTTAATAGTTTTCAGGCTTTGTCCTTCACCCACCCACTAGAATGAAAACATTAGGAGGGCAAGGGACTTGTTTCCTTTTGATAAACTTCATTGTACAACCAGCATGTGTCGTGGCCTCTAGTACCTTAAAGATTCTCAGTAAGTTTTTTGTTTGTTTGTTTGTTTGTTTGTTTGTTTTTTAATGGATAAAGTAAAATAATAAAGAGAACGGGGAAAGAGGAGAGTGATAGATGGGAAGGAGGGATTCAGCCCAAATTGTGTTTGACTGTGGGATGCTGGATTTGCATATTTCTGTATCCCAAATGGAGAGAGCAGCTGGGATCCCTTGTGGCCGATAGAAAACTTAGCCATGAGGATGGAAGATGTGGGATCTCCAGAGGAGTATAAACTATCAGCAAGAGATGAAGGGCAATGTCTAAGGACTAGCTGTCAGCCAGTGATTAATTTGAAGAACTGCTTTCCACAGTGGGGAACCCACTTTGCCAGCAGGACCACAGAAGCCAGCCCCATTGGTCATTTATTTACCCAATGACCTATTTGTCTTGCTGGGAAAGTATTCAACCTTCACCTTTGCACCATTTATTTCACTTGAACATTTTCTTAATTATTCTCTTTTACTTTTCATTCTTTTTTTCTATTGTTGAGTTTTTTAGATGCATATATTTACTAATCATCTTATTCTAATTATATTAAACAGTACAATTTTAGTCTCTCAGACTTTATTATTCTTTTTGATATTCTAATTGATATTTTTCTACTAAGAATATTTATAACCTTTGTCGTGTCTCCTTAATTGTTTGTATTAGTTCTGGCTGCTATAATAAAATACTATAGATGATGCGTTTGAACATCAGGCATTTATTCTCACAGTTCTGGAGGCTGGGGAGTCCACGATCAGGACCTCATGTGGTTAGTTTCTGGTGAGAGCCCACTTTTCAGCTGATGGGGGGCCACCTTCTCACTCCCCTGGTAGGTAGAGACAAAGCAAGTTCTCTGCTTTCGTTTCTCTAAGGGCACTAATCTCATCCTGAGGGCCTCACCCTGATGACCTCATCTAAATAAAATTTCCTCCCAAAAGCCTCACCTCCAAGTACAACATATTGGGTTTTAGAGCCTCAGTATATACATTGAAGGGGACACAATTCAGTTTAACCATTTTATAGCCATCTTATTTTATTTTCTTTAAAATTAAAAAAAATTCCCCTTTATATTACTTACTCTTTAGTACAGAACTCATTTGAAAACTTCAAATCATAATTTTGGTTTTCCATACTCCCTTTCACAGACTGTCAGTAAAGCATTAAGAGTACTTAATTATTTGTTAAAATACTATTGAGCAAGAAAATTCTGCTACCAGTCTTAGTGGAGATTACCATGGCATGGAGGACCACAAGGATCACTGAAAGAATACTTTTCGTGTTGGGTCTTTGGCCCAAGGGAAGCTGGGTGAGGGTGAGAGAGTGGGAACCTACAGCAGAGGTAAAGGACAAATGGTGCTTTTTCTTACCAGCTCATAGGGAGGCACAAAGCAGCAGAGACCATGAAGCAGAGGCAAATAGAGTCCTAATAACATCTAACATAAGGTTTTCTAGAAGCCATATTTTTTTTAAACATGCTTTTCAAATATTTGTCAAGAAAACCAGCAGATTGGTCTTTGAAAGATTTTCTATGACTCAGATATATTTTTTTTAATTTGGAAAAAATATAATTATTTACACTTTTATTTTTTTTGGCACCCCGCATGTATATGTCACCCAGTTTTCTTCTACCCATCTTAGCTCTTATCCTCTCCACTAGAAGCTATGCTAGGAGTTGCCATTTATAAACTACCAGTTGGTTTTATAGGATTATTACCACAGGGGACTCAGTCCACCTTTCTAAGGCTTTTCGTGTATTTGAAGATCAGAATGCTCACATAAAAACTGAGAAAAGCATTTTTTTGATGACTTTCCAGGTCATTCTATATGGTCTCCCCTATGTTTGAACAATAAAAGTGTGAGAAGAGGGGAGAAAAATAAGTAGGCTAGAAAAATACTCTGGCCCCTACACTGTGCTTTGTGCTATAAAACAGTTTTAAGAAACTTTAAGCATCCATTTTTACAAAAGTAACAGTTTGACTACACACAGCATCCATCTATAGATTATGTTAACTAAAAACTAAGTGAGTTGATTTAGTTTTCTGACTATTAAATATAGCATGAAATTTTTTTTTAAATTAAAAACAACAGCTAAAACCAGACGAACAAAATGTCTTGTATTTAACAAATACAGAACATAAATGTAGGGATTGATTAGATACTTTTAAAATCCATTTAAATAACTACATATTAACAACAAAAAAAAAAGTAATGTAATATGTCTCATCACATAAAAAGCTCCACTAATTAGGATTGAAACATAAACTATTAGTTCCATGGAGTAGTGGATTTTGAAGAGGTACAGATATGTAAGGGCACAATATCTCTTACTGTGTCTTGTCTTACATTTGTTTCATCATTGGACAGTTTAATAACCTAACCATGAAAATAGTTATATATTATTTTATAAACAACTAAGAAAATAAACCAAGTCATATTAATGATTAATGTACCAGACTGATACTAGAACATTATAAATGAAAGTGGGTTTTATTTTCCTCTTCTAAGCACACAATTGTGCTTGGATAAAAAGTGAAAATTTAATTCATCTGGGGTTTGGAGACTATGTAGCTTTAAATAAACATCTGGGTTTTCTTTTAACCAAATACATTAGTTGCTTTTAAAGCACATACAATGAATACATTTAAATAATTTTTAAGAATACAGAAAACAAGAGAGTTTTATAAAAAGACTATTAGAGAGAAATGAGACAGATTTTTCCTGTGTGTTAAATAAGTTTAGTCTGAAAGCAATTAAGAAAAACCTTTTAAAAAATATCATTAACATCCACAGAACATATGTATGTCAGGATTAAAATTTCAGCCTCTAGCCAAAAATTGTCCCATGATCTTAAGAAACTAACTTGAGCTCTCTAAGCTTCAGTTTTCTTATTTGTAAAGTAAAAATGATAATAATATCTATGGCATCGATTTGTGAAGATTTTAAAACGTAGTAGATGCAGAGAATTTGGCAAGTGTTTGGCCTCGTACAAGTGCATGCTAACCTTCTATCTGCTATCATCATTATTATCTCTGTCATTATCATTGTCACCTTCCAGGGCTCTATTGAGGTTGTCAAAACTTCAATATTTTTACTTGATATCACCCAACTTCTTTCCTTCTTAATAATATATGGTAGTTTATGATGTACTTTAAAAAAGGTGAACAGCCATATTTGGACAGCCAGAAAGAAATCTTGAACGCAACTCTTCTATGCAGATAAAAGTGTTTAGGGGAAGAAAAAATGTATGGGCAACATGTGGAAAACACATGATGAGATGTGTTAGAAACTTCAATTAGGAAAAGTTGCCACGTGTCAACGTTCAAAGTATGAGTTGGTTGGTATGGCTACCCAGGTGCTGCACGTGTTTTCATGTTCAGCATCTTGGACTTTTTTTTTTTTCCATTTAAGAAGGAAAGATTGAGAGAATAAATACTACAATCAACTTGTTCCTGATGAGAACACATTGAGCACTCAAGAAGAGCCTGCAAGAGGCCTTTGAATCTTTAGTTGTGCTGTTTATAAATCCTTAGGGATTAGCCGCCTATTGACAACTAAGCCTGGGAAATGTCTTACATTTGCTACCAGTTCATGTTAATAAATGTTAAAATACTTATCTGGAAAATTTGGTGCTGATTAGATACAAGCCCTGAGCAAACCAAAATCCAATTCTAAGACCAGCTTTCAAATTTGGGAAGTTTTCTATCTGTTTCATGAAAGCACAAGGAGAAGCACAAATTGCAAAGCTTATTTAAATATAAAGCCTCCACAGAGCATTCAATACTTCCTTATGTGAATTTTCAGTAAGAAAAAAAAATAAGCCTTTCATGAAAAACAATCCCCAACTACTCTATTCCACTCAGAATTCATAATTATGCTTAATCTCCAGCTCCTTTTGGCTCGATTACAGGTCCTGTTGGCAGGTAGTGAATGCAAAAGCATTTTAATGGGGGGTCCCCTGGGAATGGAGCAAAAGTTGTGAGCATTTACCGATTCACAATATGGCCAGCTGTTGGGCGCCCTGAGCTCCGGGGCTACAGCAACCCAGAAGCAGCCATTCGCATGGATGGTTTCAGGTCAGCAAACTGGAAGGGAAGAAGCCATCTCTGGGCAAACGATGGCCCCAGTGTGAGAGTGGAACCAGCTTGCCACCAAAGAAGCCAGACAGGAAAGCCATCTGCGTGACAGGGTGATGCCCAGCTCAAAGAGCCTCTTCTCTGCTTTCCTTTTGGCGGACGGTTGCCCCAAGGGGCAAGTGCTAATGAGAGTGAGATTCTCAGAGATGGGGGGTGCTTGGCTCCATCAAAGGGCCCATTCAGAGCTGCGCTGTCTCCACCACCCACTCAGGAGCTGCCAAACAGGATTAAGTTACTATCCTCATTGCATACCTCAAAGGTATGGTTACTTGCAGGGGGACCGGACAGTGTAGGAGATGAAGAGAAAGTCTTTTTACTTGTGTGGGTGTTAGATAGCGACCTTTCGTAGCATGTGTTTTGTTTGTGCTGTATATGTTTTGTTTTATATTTAAAATAAATTTGAAGGAAATCTCGTTACCAATTCCAAAGATTTTTTTTTTATCAAAATTGTTCACTCACTTGCTAGCTCATTCATTCTTTTATTCACTTATTCATTTAAATAAGCATTCTTAAATGTTTAGGGCATTGGATTATAAATTTGGATTATAAATCACCTGTGTCCGTTTTGACAATCAAGCTGTTATCAAAGGCAAATTTCTTTAGCTATTTTCTCTAAAAAGACACTCATTCTCAAGCTACCAGAGTTTTACAGAGGCACTCTATGTTTTGTGTTTGTCTCATTTAAGAAAAAGATTTTACAAACTGATTTCTGTAGTCCCTTAATCCTATATGTAGCATACATATGTATATAAATATATGTATGTACATATTTATTAATAAAATGATTTATTAAACACCTCTTGTGTAGTAAGCTCTGGACTAAATACTGGATTTAGAAAGAGGAGCAGAACATAGCCCAGATCTCCTGAAACTCTCTGAAAATGAAAAAATGTGCGTGTCAACAGGCCAGTGCTAGAAGCTGTTAAAGTCTCTAAGAGCAGTGTGTATTAGTCACCTCAAGAGCCCAAAAGAAAAATGAACTTTTTTTTTGCATCAGGAAAGGTCGTAGATAGTAAAAAGTTCCTGACTTAAATCCCATTGTTATGCTTTAATTTAATTCAATTTAATTTAAATTTCATTTTATTTTGAGCAAGCCCTATAATTAAGTCATAATTATTAAGATTTGCAGAGTATTAAATAGCCAATAACCACACTTCGATGGGTGCTATAGAGCTCTGGACTGTTCAGACCATGAGGCCAGAGAACATGAATCTAATATGTTATGTTTGTACGTAAAAAACCTCAGGCCGAAACAGCAAGTGGGAAGATGTCTGGGATCACTTTCTTAGGTCCTTAGGCATCTTTAGACTCTAGAGAGACCCAAGCAGTTCAATATTCAATTATAAAAGAAAAGAAGAAATCCCTAGATCATGAGAACTTATTTTAAACCATCCCTGGGAAACTTAGAGAAAACCGAATTGAATTACATTGCAGTGCTCTCTTTTTCTTTTCCTGTGTCCCACCTCTTGGCCCTCTCCAAGTGTACTTTTCCTTACCAGTCTAGGTAGGACTCAAACCTTTCATAGTGATGACCAAAACATATAGAATATTATAGACACACACACACACACACACACACACACACACACACACACACACACACACACGTACTCTCATTTGCTCACAATAATACTGATGCAAACCTCTTGACCTTCTGACCTCATCTAACGTCATTCTCCCTCTTGCCCAACATATTGGCTTTCTTTCCGATCCTTGAACTTGGTCATACATTTCCACCTTTGTACCTTGCACTACTTGTTCTCTGCTCTTCCTACCTCCCCGCACCCAATTCCTTGCTCTCTGCATAGCTGCCTACTCCCTGTTATTATAATTTTTAGCTTAAAAGATGCTCACCGTTCAGAGCTGAGTCAGGGAATGTAAAAGGTTAGCCTGGAAAACCTTGTGGAGCCAGAAATTAAAGGAGTACTCAATAAATAATGGGGGCACGTCCAAGAACACAAGAGCCAGTAGGAAGGACCCCCCACTTGCCAAACAGGGACATGCAGATCATCAAAATAAATAAAAATGATAAATTATTGTAAGCCACTGAATGCTATAAGAATCCAAGTGTTCAAATGGATATAAATCAATCAATAAATACATAAAAATGGAAAGCCAACAAGCAAATGTGGAAAGAATAATGGGACTAGAAATGTACCACTTAGAAATTACCACAATAATAATTGATTTGAGCAAGAACCATAGAAATTATCATTATAGAAATGGTACATGAAAGCTTGAGAAGTAACAGATATTTACAAAGTATCTCACCACATGATTCTTACTAATAACAAACTTTACAGGAAAAAAAAACATGGCAAGATACCACCTTAATGAAGTGATCAAAATGAACACTATTGATAATGGGAAATAGACATCACGTGCCTCCTGATCTGATGTCTAACATTAGTTATATGACATTTCTACCCAAAGTGCATAATATCAGTGTAATTATGAGGAAACTAAAGGACATATAAATAAACTGGCTCATACTCTGCAAAAATATCAAGGTCGTGAAACACAGGAAAGACTGAGGAACTGCTCCAAATTAGAGGAGACTAAAGAGATGTGACTACTGGATGACACACATGATCTCTAGAATTTGTTTTGCTAAAAACAACAGCAACAACAACAAAAGACCTTATTTGGAAAATTAGTCAAAACTGAATAAGGTCTGTAAATTAGGCAACAGTATCATATCGATTCTAGTCTGATTGGGGTAATTACAGTGTTGTTTTGTAACAGAATGTCCTTTCTTTTAAGAAATGCAGTTAAGTATTTAGAGGTAAAAGGGTATCATGTCTGCAATGTACTCTAAAATGATAAAGCACACACACACATTTATACTTTTGCATGCGTGCGTGCATGTGTGTATGTGTGTGTGAGAGAGAGAGAGAGAAAGAGAGAGAGAGAGAGAGAGCTAAAATCTTAAAATTAGGGAATCTGTGTGAATAGTACTAGCCGGAAAATGTCTCTATAGGCCTGAAATGGTATGAAAATAAAAAAGTTAGCTCCTGGATATTCTCCTTTTTCGATTCTCTATATTCTACCTGTCAATATGATCTAATATGGTTTCTCATTTTTATCTAATCATTTATCTATAGATTTCTTGCTGGCCCCACTAGAATGTAAGCTAGTAAACCAAACAGAAAAGGTTAAAAATCACATGATATCACATATATGGGATATAAGCCTAAAAGCAACAAATGAACAGAACAAACAAACAGAGACTCATGGATGTGGACAATGGACTAGTGGTTACCAAGAGGGGAGAGGGGGGAAGGGAAAAATAAACAAAATGTTTTAAAACTCATGTATATATAGTATGAAAAAAAAAAATAAATAAACTGGCACTTAAAAAATAGTTTCTGAAGAAAGCATCACAGAGATAAAATTTTCTTAGAAGACAACAAATAATTTTCTCTATGGCTTTCTTTATCAAGTCCTCTTTCAGAATTTTTTCCCACATTGGGAGAAGTAGAAAAAAAAAGTCTGCACTTAATATTTAAAAGTCATGGCTTATATGGAAACTACTGCATTTTAGGTGGGGAAGAATACAAGCTGGTGGCACCTGAAGTCCCTAACTCCTCCTGACCCATTGCTTTATTTTACATGCAAATTTACATCAAAGCCTCACAGCTTTGCTGGTGATCAGATACAATTACCTAAGAACTCAGGATGGCATATTGGAAACAGCATAATTTTAGTGTCATTCAAATTTGGTTTCTAACCATAGTTCTACTGCTTGTCTTTCACTGACAAGTGACTTTGGATAAGTGACTTAATCTCATTGGCCTTCCTACTTTATAGAGGCTTTAACTTCTGCCTCAGAAGGACTCTGGGAGGATTGAAAAAGGAAACAGATGTATCCCACCCAGTGTGAACTCTGATACGTAGTCAATGCCCGTTGCTTAGAACACACCCAACGTGTTAGCTGGCACATAGTAGGAACTTAGTTAATATTTACAGGTGAATGCGTGCAAAATGTGAACTCTATGTGCCTTCTCTTTGCCACCAGTTCTAGACTCATTCCATCTACAAAATGTTTACAATCGTGACAATAACATACACTAAATTTCATTAACGTAAATGATTTAAAACTATATCACTTCTACTCATTCATTGCCAGAACGGTTTTGGAGATGGATTGGCTTACAGAGATAAAACAAACAAAAATCAATGAGAAAACAACACAACTTTTTTTTTTCTGTTAGTAAAAGCCTTGATTCAGTGGAAAGCCACATTTCCTAGCCCACGGCACTTCCAGGGGAACAGAACGAAACTAATCCACTATTAAATTAAAATGAGACCTTTGATTCCTATATAGATCTGAGAACATTCATCAAAGTCACTTATTTCACTGAGTTATTTGGTATCTGAAGACAACTTATGTAAATGAAACTGATACAGCAGGTCGTTAAACCAACAAACAGGGACACTCACTCTTTCTAACCCTGTTGTTTACAGCAGACTTACAGATATTTCTCGAAATCTGTAGTTGCTTCTTTATTCTGGGCACACAGCAAGACTACGTTTCTCTACAGGACTACACACCTTCTTTGCAGTTATGTGTAGCCTTTGACAAAATTCTAGTTAATGGAAAGTGAGCAAAGATGAAATATAACACTTTGGTGGTGGTCCATAAACACCACCTTCCATGCTTCCTTTCTTCTACTAGAATGGAGAGAATCTCTGAAGGACCTAACAAGCTACACTCTAAAAATGGCTGTACCTCTCTTAGCCAGACTCCCTGAATGACTTAATGGAGGAGATGAGCCACTCCACAAATCCTTTCATCTTCTCTGTTACATAAGCAAGAAATAAACAATTGTATTGAGTCATTATATGTGTGGGAGTCAATTGGTTATAGAAGTCATCCTGCTCTATCAATACTCTGCAAAGAAACAACTTTTCCCCCATGAAAAAATTGTAAAATCACAGTGGGTACCCAACACACACATCATTCTTAAATTGTCTTTATCTTAGAATTCTTTACCCTGAAAACATTTTCAGACTAATTATGAAAATTACCATCAGTATTTGGTATGGTTTCTCACATTTCTTAAAGTCTCAGTACACTTTGCACTCAGACTGAGATAAAGGATTTTCATATTTATTTCCACATTTATATTATCAGCTTTTAATTACTAAATAGAGTTACTACTTAAACAATGTTTTGCATTTGATACACATTTCAAACACCTGAACTTTTTTTCTTCATTACATATGATGAATTCCTCCATGCCGGAACCAGTCTCATCTTATGAATTTCCAGGACTCAGTAAATTGTTTAGCATATAGCAGGTACTCAGTAAACAGTAGCTGCTTGCAATTAGGGAAACATAGTCAAGGGAATACACTTTTGTATTAACTCAAAGTTTCGATACTTTCATCAATCAATGATAAATATTGGGTACCTAACGTTTGAACAGCAGGCTGTTTAAGAAATGAGATAAATGGAAAAGAAACAGAAGAAATGGCCTCTGCATAATGAGTGACAAGAAAGGCAGAACACAACAGAGGTACTGAGTCGGAGCATGTGATCCCAGCAAGGGGCTCGTGCTAAAATGCATAAGGCTCTACACTCCTCTCATTTTGTGCCTTGTGCATGTGCGTACCTTGCTACTTCTGGGGCTGTTCTTAAAGGCTATTTTAAGACTCAGCAGCCAGTAAGTCTTTTTTTTTTTTTTTAAGAAGCTTTCCTAAGCCTTTTTGTTATACAAAGAAAAAGCTATTTCTCCAAAAATAAAGAGTTGCTGAAAGCCTGAAGCTTTTGATTTAAAGGAAAACTCCAAACTCATCGATTTTAATCAGAGCTAAATTGGGAGATTTCAGAATCTGAGATTCTGAAATTTTGTGCATTTCTTAGCATCTAGTGTTTTAGAGAATATTTAATTAAATCAGCTAACCTGGAAAAAAAGTCAAGGAGAAAATACAGAGAAATGTCTTAAGTCTTACATAGAGGATTCTTTTATTCACTGCGAAACCTGTAAGTTGATGGGCCTGTAATCCAAGAAAAATTAGTTCATTTATCTTTAACTATATGCATAAATATGCCTCTCATATTTTTATCTGCCTGCACTAATTCTTAACTGTCAATCAACTTTTAAAAGCTTGATTATGTTTGATGATCTTGGTGAGGTTAGCCGGCCATATGATGAAAATTCTCCTAAAAAAATCATTCTATTTCCTTTAGTGTCAATGTTCTCCATCTAAATAAAATCTTTCTACAAGTTAATATGAGAGATTTTATAATTATTGTGAAACTACTGTTCACCTAAATACTACATGAAAGTCATTAGCTAAAAGAATCAATCAATTTTAATCAGCAAAAGGATTTAAATTTGTTTTTAAGTTTTTTCATCCTTTTTTGCAGTTATAGTAATTGTGTTTTTCCTCCTTAGTGTGGTAGAAAAAAGTATTTACTAACATTTTAAATGTCTAAAATATCCTGACTTTTGTTCAGGAACTCAGCCTTGACTACAAATAACCTACAATCCTCGCCCAGCTTTGTGACTTTGTGACCACATGTGGATATGACCACATTTTTAGTCTGCTTTTTAAAAGCAAAAATGGCCAGATAAAACCTTTTATATGTAAATATATTGTATTTATTTTTGTTTGATGATTTAAAAATTTTTAAATAAAGAATATCATTGCATTATTTAAAATTTTAAAAAGTGTTTTAAAAGGAATAGAAACATGTTGTTCTCATTCTTTTTCTAATCCATTGTCTTCACCTTCGAAGTATCCACTATTATTCATTTCTTGCACATTTTTCCAGTTTTCTTAGGTATATACAAATACAAACTATCTATTATGATTTCTGTATATACAAATAAATATAAAATATCTATTATGAGTTCTGCATTTTTGACGTAAATGGTCCCAGGATCTACACACTCCTCCATGTCCTCATTCTTATCTTTATCAAAGAAAATCTTGTGACTATTACTCATACTTTCTGAAAAAGTCTACTCCAGGTGTTTTTTAGTAAAGCTATTATTTAAAAGGGAAAACAATGAAAAGCTGAACACATAGTAAAGGGCAAAGACTAAAATGAAAAAATTCTAACTGCATGGCAATGTAGAAAATATCAGCAGCCTAGGTATTTTGGCAACCTGAAATTCTTCCACTAGCTGCTGACTAATCTTGAATGTGAGGGTCACTTAGGTTCACTTATAGTCACTAAGGTACAAAAAAAAAGCATATTTTTAAAAGTCATTCAACAAATATAGAACGGACACCTTCCCACTGTGTACCAACTCGCTGCTGAGGAAGAGCGCAGCAGACTTTTCCCTGTTCCCACGAAGCTTATGTTCCAGTGGGGAAAGCTGAGTTATTTGAGAAGGGTGGTGAGGGAAGGTCTCTGTGTGGAGACCATATTTTAGCTGGTTCATGAGACTCATGGGCAGAGAATGTTTGATGAAAAGATTCGTGACTATGAATTCAGGACACAAGTGAACACGACAGATGTGCTTTGGAGCCTCTCCAGGTCCAATGGGACCATGGCAAAAAGTTGGATACTTTTCTCTGTGTGATGGGAAGCTGGTAGAAGTTTTTAGAGAGAAATGTCATGATCTTGTTTTCTCTAAAATGATGTTTGCAGGTGAACGCCTTCAAACACTTTCGGTGATTGTTCATGGCGAAGATTTTGAGGCAGAAAAAGAAATCAAACCTCCATCCCCTACATGGAGGAGTTTCCCCTGCTTACTTTACAAAATTCTGTAAACAAATTATGCTTGAATCTTGGCCTCTGCTGTGATCAGTACTTTGACTATCAAAGTAAACTTCATTATTTTCAAATAGGGAAAATTAAAGAGTAAAACTATAGATGAGCATAAAATTCCTAAAGATTCATGTCTTATTTCCAGGGAAATGGATATATTCATGGTCATAAGACAGCTCAGTAATTCTCTAAGAATCAAGAGTTACATTATTGAACAAGATCTCTTTAGAAAATCTAAACTTTTCTATTTTTCTACATATCTCAGCATACATTCCCATGAGATAAAATGCATGTGTTCAAAATGCTTTACTGCTAGAAAAGGACACTTTTCAGTTCGCTGCTAAGATACACATTGCTGGAATATGCTTATTATGTTAATAACAAAGATTTGGTTTCAGACATTGGTCCAGAGTTGTAGAAAACTTTATAACAAAGGGAATCTGGAGGCATGAATTCTCCAAGACAACGAGAGAAAATTCAAAGCATTTTCCAATAGCAAGAGATTTAATTTATCATCTATAAATTACTGCTAATTTGATGATAACATTCCTTTCTGTCAACAGGTTAGTAACTAGAACCACTGAAATGATATACTGTTCAGCATATAAGATTATGTCTTTAGGTAGAAGATAAACACAATGCTTCATTGGTATGGCAGTATGACAAGGTAATAAACTGATAATTCCTAGCCCCTCACATCTGCATTCACTAATTGAAGCAGATGTTTATTGAGCACCTTGGTAGACACTGGTGCACATGTGCTGAATAAGACAGACAAGGCTGCTGCCATCACACAGTTTGCATTCTAGCAAAGCCACACAGTGAAATATATTGCTCATGTGAACTGTGCACACAAATTTGTCTTTTATTTCTTTGTATTCCAAATTTAGAATAAATGCATTTTCAAAAAATAATAATCATCATTCTATCCGACTTTAGTTGACAGGCTCAAGTCTTTTAAGAGAAAATAAATGTGTAGGCTCATAATAGCTTGTAAATATCTTTTTATAGACGATGTTAAATCTTCTCACAGTATCTAAAAAAGTCCATACAACAATTTCAGGAAATTTAAAATATTTTGAGACTTTCCTCCTCCCTGTTCCTTCATTTGTGTTTTTAAAAGAGTTCTTTATAAATATCTATAAGTATACATAGAACAAAATAATTAACATTTTATGTCAGGTATGAAAAGCATAAAATTTCATCTCTGAAGACAAGCTCTATTTTCATAGATTTGTTATGGTTCTAGAATCACATTCAATAGCTTGTTTTTCTAACATCTTTGCATTCACTGCTCTTTCCTATTGTCATCTTTTTTTCCGATGGTATGGTAGGAAGAGAGAGCAAATCCAAAAAGTTTAAAAAAGAAAAAAAAACACTCATTTTTTCCCATAATGACAATTTCTCTGGCTTCAATTTAGACTAATGAAGAAACAAAATGCTCAAGTTATTCTCATTGCAGTAAGATTTCTCTCTGACCCCCAGGGAAAACTCTATAGCACTTTATCAAAACTTCCCAAACAATCATTGACCTGTAAAAGGTGATGTCTTCTAGTCCAACACCATTCTGCATTCTAACCATAGTCTCCATGCGAAGTACAGAGTCTGGGAGTCAGATTCCGAGTTCTTCCACTGCGCGATGTCACACTGAGGATATATAAAAATATAGTGAAAAGGCAGGCTGACTTTCCTTCAGAAGAGTCACCGCAGCTAAATCCATAATAGAAAGCAATATTGGTTTCATAAACAGTAGTATAAATGGAGGCTTCTCTTACACTGAAACAAAATAGAATGCTTAACTAGAGGCATTTTTTTTTAAATTTCAGAAAGTTTTTCGATGACTGCCAAATGCACAGTGAATTACCAAAGAACAGTCTTCTTTAGTAATGTGGCAGGGTCAGGAATTAGCAAGATTGAGAGAATGAGGGCAGAGAAAGAGATATTAGAAGCTACAAGAGCATAAACTATCAAACCAACCTCATTGAATAAAATGAAGATGTAGGTATAGGTAACTATATATTTTTTTCTCTCTCTGCATTCAGTCCAGAAAAATACTTCCCCTTCTCATTCATAAAAATATATATTTTAAGTGATTCATGTGTGTGAAATTTTGATCTGTAAGTCAGAAAAGAGAGAGGAGGTTTTAGAGATGGGGAGCAAGTAAGGGAGAGAAGAGGTTCTGGCTGTGTCTCTCACTGTGTCAGTCTGAATCATTTTGAGAATTAGAGACCAAAATCGATAGAGTTACTCCAAAAGATTCTGTATGAAGCAGGACATAAGGTGGATTTCTATAGAGCTTTTTGCCATTCTGGGAAAGAGCTTAAATCTTTCCCAGTACTATACATATCCTCTGATATCCAAGTGCCTGGAGTTGGAAAAGCTCATTTGGAGGCATCGGGGATGTTGGAGTTACCATTGACCATGGCACTATAGAGAGTTTCTGAAGTAGTGTAGACAGGGGATGGACACACGGGAGCCTAGGCCAATTCTGTGACAACCTCTGCTAAGAGACCTTCTTGTAGACTCACATGAGGCAGTCCTGCAATTGCTTCCTAAAATAATAAAGTTCGGAGCTTCGCATTTGGGTGGGCCTGAAGTCTATTTTTAGGAAGATTGGCTTATCAAGCTTGTACTCATTTGGACTCAGAGGTGGTGCATAAAGGTGACTATGGACGACCACAAAAGAATTTGAGTTTAAAGAATATCAGACTGCACTTTCACAGTTAACCATAGAACTCATCCAATTAGATCATAATGGAGAAATGAAAAATCATTTGAAAGACATTAAATAGTTGTTACACATGCAACCCTTGCTTATACCTTAACTATAGGTTTAAAGTAATAACAAAAAATCAGTGAGAAAAGGGATTTTAAGTCAAAGGGTAACATTCCATTGTTGCTATACCAATTAGCACAACTGTATTACCTTACAATACTGGGGGTTGGAAGTTTAAAATGTGTCAGCAGGAATGTGTTTCTTCTCCAGGCTCTATTTCCTTGTCTTTTCCTACATCTAAAGGCTGCCTGTATCTCATGGCTACTGGTCCCCATCGAGCAAGAGCATCACTTCAATCTGTTACCATCTCCACATCTCTTTTTCTCCCTCTGCTTCTGCTGTCACATTGCCTTCCCCGACTCTGACCTACATTCATTAGGATAACACTGGTTAATGACATGACATAAATTGCAGGTGTACGACTTTATAATATGACATATGCATCCCCTGCTGTACGCTCATCACCCTAAGTCTAGTCTATTTCTTGAATGGTTGTTTTCAAGTCCTAGCAAAGGGGGACTGTAATATATAAAATCTCATTGGAAAAACAAATATCTATTATTCTTTCCTCGACCAGCCTCAGAAAGGCTGAGCCTGACAAAGCGGCTTAACCAGCCGGGTCAGTCCAATCAACCCTTAGCATCAATGAGTGACATACAGATGTCTCAGCAAGATCACCCTTAGGTATGGTGTTTTTTCCAGTGTTAATACTCATTTAAGCTTGTACTTTTAAAGAATCTTACCCTTGAACATTTTTGAAAAAAAGAAAAAAAGAAGGAGGAGAGAGGAAAAGAAACAAAATTCTCTTCTCATCCCACCCAACTCCACCAGCTTTTAATTAACTTCTTTCTCTTATCCTAAAAATTCATGGCAGTCTTCTCGTCTACTAAAGGCCTAAGCAAAACCTACTTAAAGCTTCACCTAGCTCTTTGACATTCTGATTTTTCTTTCTCCTTAGTTAAGGTCTCTTCATTTCTTATTTTGTTTGCTTTGTAAACTCCCTTAAAGAGAGCCTGGTGCTCAATGTCCGGGGATTCCCACTGCCTCTTAAAATCTTCCGTATCTCTTATTTGTGGTTGGCAGCCACACAACTGCTCCTGTTCTTTATTTCCCAGCTCTCACTTTTTCTTTTTGATCAATGGCTCCTTTACTATTTACTGTGCCTGCATATTTTATCACTAGCTTTGATTGAAACTCTTTTGATGTTGATTTTTATAATGTTATCTATCCTTGGTTTATTGTATGTTTTCATTATAATTTGGAAAGAAATCTTTTTCTGCATTACTTTTCAATAGCCTCCATCTTCACTTTATTGTCAATTTTTAACTCAGAATTGAAGTGGTAGCAATGGTGTCTTTCTGAAGAATCTAATTGGAGAGGAATGGGCAAATACTTTTTCTATATAATATCTCGGTTTAAGCTTTGGCAAACTTCCAGATCTCTTGGACTTGGCTAAAAAGAGCTCAGCATTATTTCTATGTTTAAGATATTTAACTTGAAGAAGAGTAAAGCTTTGTGGTTTAGAAACATGCACTCTGGGAGCAAACTATATGGATTTAAATCCTGCTCCCTGGGACTTACTAACCTTGTGACCCTGGATAAGTTCCTTAAATACTCAGTGCCCTAGTTTACTCTTCTGTATAATGCAGGTGATATTTATATCTACCTCACAAAATTATTGTGAGTATTATATTAAGTAACGTAGGAATTAGAACTTACTCCGGTAGAGTAAGTGCTACAGAAGGATTTGCTATGACCAAATCGTCTGTGTGTTTTTACTTATCCAAAAGAGTCATTTTCATATCTCTATAATTCACAACTAGCATTCTTGCCATGCGTCATTGCTATCGAGGCAATTGTATTAGCTAAATTTGCTTGCATCGTTCTACATATTCCCATACTCTGGTAGAATCCAAGATCAATTTATCCTGAACTGTGGACTATAATGAATTATATTAAAAAGTTCCAGTATCTGGAGAATCCTGTCCTTGGACATTCAAATGACATTAAACTTTTACAAATCCGAGATGTTATTCTATTCGGCAATTTTGTGAAGACTGATGATTAGGCTCCATTGCCTGTTTATATGAATCAGCTGGAAATTCTTATGCTCTTGTGCAATTTAAGATGCCTAATCAATAGGTTTATAGATCTCTGAGGGGGGATTATATTCATCAAGCAATATTTTGAAATGGAGACAAGAAGGGGTAGTAAATTTAAAATAACATGGCTCCCCAGCTGCATTAATTAGGTGGCTGTGAGCAGTGCATTCCTCCTCTTTTTTATTTATTTCTCCTATAGTGGTAATTTTTTTTTTTTTTTTTGGATAACCAGACTGGTTCCTCAGTATTCGCAAACATTTTCTAGATAACTCAAAGAAAAGAACAGAATTAGGCCTTTGGAGACAATGAAATGAATACTTAAAATGAATGTAAAGATATCTGAACTCATAGTGAACTCATTGTCTGACTATTTATAAGGATCACTGAGACCAGGTCACATTTCACAATTGAAATATAAGCTCAAAATATTTCCACTGGATTACTAAACTTTTTACATTTTATATTCTTTAAGCTGTATTCAAGACTTCACTTTACAAGTGAAATATATATATATATTGTTTTAAGAAAACACATATTTATTTGTTACACCGTGTAAAAACCTTGTTTGAAAGATTTTGTCATTGAGTCAAACAATTGTTCTAGTGTTGTTTTTGAAATAATGTGAAGAGGATAAAGTTGAATTGCAGTCAAGTTTAGATGTGTTTGTAGTGAGACAGTTTAGGTTTGCTGCCTCTCCTACATGCTCATAACCTAAGGCATATTCTTCAACCTCTGGTAAGACTCAGTTTTCTCATCTCTAAAATGAGAATTAAAATACCTCCCTCACAGTGTTATTATAATGATAAAATGAATGACCTCTATGGAATCCTTAACACCATCAAAGATCCATGGCAAGAGCTTAGTAAAAATAGTCTCTATTAAGATTAAGAGAGTCAATCAACCTCCAACACCTTCATATCTGATAAGCATGTTCTCAAAAATCTAGCTTTTTGCAGAAGTCTTTCATCAGATTTTATTTTCTGTTGTTTCCTTTAGAAGTTTTCTTGCTTGAGCAAAACATGAAGCTCTATGTAGAAACCCTATAAACTCATTTTATGAATCAGCTTGACAATTCCAAATATGTTGAAATGTAGCCATGAAAATATGTAAAAATAAATTTGTAACAGAGTAATATTGTGCTTCTATAATTTCAAAGAAGTGATACAATTTAAATCATACGATGAGAGATCTGCGACAACTATAATGTGATATGAAAATAACTGTAATTGCTTTGGTAACAAATCTGAAGGCACTGCTAATACTATGATGGGATGTCGTTTGGGTTCATTCATCATTAAAGGAAATGCTAAATTTCCATTAAAGTTTAGTGAAACATAGATGCAATGTTTTCTTAAGTTCCCAGATCTTCTTAAGCCTGAGTTAAGGTCTGCAAATTTGCAGCTTGATTTATAAAACGTAGGATGTCTATTAACAGAGACTGCAATAGTGATTAGATGGAACTGTTGATTGTACCTTCCTTATGTATGAGCTTTAGAGGCAAAATCAGCTCCCACATGAGTGATGGATAATGAGTGTCCAGGATGGTTGGTTTGGCTGCAGAGGTTGTGATGTTTCAAGAACAAAATGGCCTCTCTTAATGCTTTCCTTCAAACATGGTCCAATTTAGAAACCTACTTAATGGCTTAATTATTGCATTCAGAAAATGTAAATATGATACTTTGGCTTTAGTTAGAGAGGAAATATGTCCCATTTATAATGCTGGCACCCTGTCGAAGTGTGAGGCAATTTGCAATAGAGAAAGCTCTTTCTCTTTTGGACTGGAGCCAGGAATCTTGATAATGCTGTCTTTTATCTGAGTAAACCTGGGCCATTGCCCTGCTAACATATTCAACCTCTTCATTCTAATTTTTTCCTTTTTAATAAAACAGCAAAATCAAATAGGATTCAACATTCCTATTCCTACCTTTTAGATGTCATTAATTTGTATTATTTCTGTGAGGGGATAAAACCGAGAAAAGGTGAGGGGGATGTTTAGTAATTACATCAGTTGTGTGACTCATGTGTCCATAACTACATCTTTGATGAAGAATGGGAAATCATCTGGATAATTCTAATTTTTTTTACAAGTTTTCTTTAGATAGTATAAAGGAGACTAGTGTGTTTATTTGAACTGAAATAGAAACAGGTCGTGAAGAAAGCAGAGGACTTTGATGAGCCCCTTCCTGCCTGGGCAACCTTGAACTAGTTTTTTGCACTCACCTATAAAATGAAGACAGTGCAACTTTCTCCCTGAGCTGCTGGGACAACTTAATTAGCTAATTTGTAAACTACAAAGCACCATGCAAATAGTAGTTTTTATCAGTCTACCCACACTATTTCCTAAGTTTCATTTCACTGGTACAGAAATATGGTCTGTGATGGTGAAAATTACGTAACCCTTACAGACTAAAAAGAATTTAGAGGAAATGAAAAAAGCACATTTGAGAAAATCAGTATCTTTTTGATAGATTGGGAATCATGTCTAAAAACAAAAGTGTTTGGTATAAGAAATATTTGAATTGGTAATGTTTAAATATATGTGTTTCAAAGCTGGTAGAAAAGCGGTGATGATCCACGGACTGTCCTCGTCCTTCGTGTTTGAAGACAGGTATCGTATGCTTGGTAAAAGAAGGAAAACTACTTTAACTCAGCCACTGGGTGTTTTTGTGTATGTTTTTTTTTCTTTTAATTCAGCATCTGAAACATCAAACTGAATTGGGTCATTGTTCAAAGTATCACTTAAGTCAGTTTTCTCAATACTCAAAGGCTGTATGATCATGGAGCAGTGCAGAGAAAAAGCTATAGGGGAGGCTTCTATATTTACAAAACATAAGGCTCATGAAATCCCAGACTGAAGATGAAAAAAAAGTACCAAGTTTCTAAAAAGGTGAAAAGTAGAAATGCGTCCTTAGTTATATTATAAATCATAGCAAAAACATGTCTATTTAAATGCCATTATACTCTCACCATTCTGTTCATTACCTTTTCATTCTGCATGATGTTTTGGACTATTAATTCAGGTCAATAAAAATATTTCAATAATTAATTTTACAGTGTTATCTGTCTTGTGGAGCTTTTCATTTTCTTATTCAAAAGCGTGGTAGAATTTATGAATAAACAGTGACAAGCTTAATAAAACTGACTGACGTGAATGATTTATAATTAGAAACAAGAAACCTAAATGATGTTCATACTGCTATATGATTTCAAAAGTCCTCTTTTCCACTATGTGGTATTAGTAAAACTTAGAATAAACATATGTAATGACAATACTATGTAAATTTTATCCTAGAAATGACAGCTTTGGATTGTACTTAGTCAATGTAGATGTCCAAGGCTATGATACACAATTATTTTTAAGTGACAAAATTTCTCAAGCTTTAAAAGGAAATTTTGCCATCTAAAGTTGACAGATTTTTGTTTCAATGAAGTAAGGGTTCATTTCAAAGAACAGTTTGAGGCATACACTAAAAAAATAGGCTGCTTCCCTTCAAATGTGCTCTATCTGCTCTGTCACAGCTCATCTTCAGGGCCAAGTCATGTGGTCAGAAGCCAAATGTGGGACTTTTGCTGAACCAGGTGGACCTTATTTTTACAGTCTCACATCCAGTTTGCTGTCTGTCATCACATGGACTTAATGTCAGCAACTGACAGATTTCAAATATTGATGGGCAAATGCTGCTGGATGCAGAAACTTGGAACTTGCCCAAAATATCCAAATCTTGTAAGTCTATAAAAATCAGCCAGAAAAACTGGCTATTTTGTGAAATGTCCACAGTCTCCTATTTTCACATGGGATTAAAAAAAAACTGGGGGAAACTGCCCTTTTGATATATTAATGCATGAATTTTTTGAAATTTTAGCACCTGGCTTTAGAATCTATTTTTGAATAGACAATGCACCTCTGTAAGAGAGAATAAATTTCTTTAAATGTATGTGACATTTAAAAAATTACTGGAAAATATTGTTTTTATTCATATTGTTTTCTTTAGTGCTTTTCCCCTATATTTTTCTATTTCCATGATGTTCAAGAAAAAATATGAAATCCACTCTACTTCAGAGAGTGTCATAACCTCTCAAATAAGCCTCCTGTCTGCATGACCTTGTCACCTTTTGTGACAAGTACACTACCTAGAGTCATGTATGTCTCAAAGAAACCCATGTTGCTTTTTCATACTGTTGCCTAATGCGTTTTTTGTCCCCTGAGTTGAGGAAGAAAAAGAAAGTTACGACTATGCTGGTTCTTTCTGTAAAATAAAGTATGTGTAAGCTCTCACACGTATCTCACCTAGAGGGGTAATTTAATTTTCTTAATTAATCCATGCTATGGAATTGCCCATTTTTAGTGACTGGTACTGCAAAATCATTGAATGCATAAGAAAACAAACATTCCGTACCATCCTTTTAAAGTTCTACTCTGTGTGTGTTTGTAGGTGTGTGTGTTTAAGATACAAATACAGAAGAACCAAAGTGTGTCTACTTGAAATGCTAATGCTGAAGGAGAGAGCAGATTTCAGGATTTGAATAATTTCATTTAGTCAATAAAGGGATAAATCATTCTGCAACAGCTATTTTTTCTTGACGCAACTCTGGATTAGAAATTCAGTCCATCTCAGAGAAGCACTTATGCAAATGCTGGTGATAGTGATTGGCCGATGACATTCGAGTCCAGGGTTACTCCATTACCTGTGTGGCCGTGATGAAAAGATCAGTGCGTTTTCATGCTGGGATGAATTGATGCAATGCATTGTATCATGTCACCAGCAAATGTCATTTTAATAGGACTACAAATCATTGTGACAACAACAACCTCAAACAAATCTTCTGGATATTTAAATACGCTGATTCTTCCCTGGGGTTCAATGAAAGATGTTTAAAAAAAAAAAAAAGACTCAGTCATATAGTAGCAACATCGAGATAGCAAAATTTTTTATTTCTTTTCAGCTGTAAACTAACCTACATGGCCAGAGGACGAGTGATGTAGTGGCCATTATGGGGCTGTGGGTGATTAATTCCCCAACAACGTATAGTCAGCTCTCAACCTGTGTGCTAGAGGCATGGAGAACAGTGGTACAGATTCTTTTTAGATGACAGCATAATGGGGAAAAAGTTACAAGTACATTGTTCATTCTTCCCAGCCCTGGAATCAGAAAGAAAGAAAAAACAGTTCTAGGCAATGGGGAATACTGCCAGCAACAGTTATCAGACAATCTAGGCTTGCATAATGTATACATAGTCAAATTTGGCATTTTCTCATATTAGAATTGCTCAAAAATGCCTGCAATGACACTCAGTTGTTTCTTGGTTGCAATAACCTATGGACTCCTAGAAAAAAAAATCAAATAGCCCAAGTAGTTGTAACACAAATTGAATTAACCAACAAATATCAGATGAGAGCCCTGGATTGTTCAAAAATGTTAACTATATAATGACCGTAAGTTCTTATTTTAAAGATCCATCCATCCCTTATTAGTTATGCATAAAAATAAAGGCAAACAAGATAGCACATTTAAAACATTATAATAGTGTTTTCTATGTGCTTTTCTCACTTTATTTCAAATTGTTAGAGACTTAAAAGAGAAAGATGAGAGAAAATAATAGAGTAAATATCAATTTGATGTGTCCGTTGAGCATCATTTAAAAAAGTAAATTTAGGACAGCCTTGAAAACAGAAAGGACAAATATGAAGCCACAAATGCTGGGATTAAAAGAGAAACTTCAGTAAAGCCAGGAAAAGGAATTTTGGAACCGTATTCTATGATTTAAGTTGAATTGCTCTGGCTGACAGTTCAGCTGGTGGCATACTTCCACAGATGCTATCCACCTATGACTACGTCACATGTTGCTTCTTTAGGGGCTTTTGGAACACAAAGTGTTTACGATGTGTTCTGTCTACAGATGAGAGTCTGTGGTCACACTTTAAGCTATCATAAGTGCAGAATTATTTTAGATTTAATAAGACGATATCATGTAAAATGGCAAAAGATTACTGAAAGAATAATTTTGCAGAGGTTTAAGAAGGAATAAAAATAGCTGGTTTTTTTTTTTTTTGTACCATCATGGGTTCTCTAACCTCCTTCACTTTGCAGGCTAATCATTGCTGTTTGCACTCACAAAAATAAAATATTCCTCCAAAACAATGATAGGTGGGGTATTCATTATACTATCCTGTATTATTTTCCCTCAAGAGAATATGTTCTCCTTTACCTATTGCTTATTTAAAAATACACTGGTATCTATGGGAAAACACTTTTTGATTTGTCTCCTATTCTCTCTTTCTTCCATTGACAAAAACTAATACATATATATATACACACACACATACATATATATACATATAGATACACTAATACATATATATATGTATAATATATATGTATAAAACTAATACATATATATATGACATATCTTCTGTGAAAATAATATAATTTGATTACTTTTTTAGTCTCAAAACCTAATGCAAGTTCTGAGAACTGATTTTCTTATGTAACCAAACCATAGGAATTGTTCAATTAATGGCTTGTTCCAAATATTTTATTCTTGGTATCTTCCCAGCTTCCCAATACAGATGGGCACAGCTATGCATTTAGTGAAGATGCAGCATATGAAGTGCAGCCCGTAGACACTATTGGGAGGTGTGACTTTTTAAGGACAATCATGTTGAAGAATGGGTTTCCTCAAGAGTTCCTTAGGATTCTCTAAGTCAAGAGTAAAATAAAGGCAACATCTAGATTGGTCACTGTTATAGATTAATGAGATAAAACTTCCTCAAAGGACAACTCAGGGTTGGAACTTGGGAGACTGGAAAATCATTTTTCTTTTGTTAATGGTGTGGCTCATATAATATTATCAAATTTTTATTTGAGGCATTAAAGACCTTGACATTAAGAATTATCATTCACTAATATTATCACTACTAAAATGTTTCAGAATCAATGCCTTTAAAGTCATCTAAATTTTTTTTAAGTCGTGCTGCTAAAAACCAGTAAAAACCATATTGCAGAATTGCTTCTGTTCATTTGCCAGCATTTGTGAATCATTTAGGTGAATACACTCAAGCTGTATATTTATACACCTGGATTCTTCATTCATTACTTCTTTCACTTTATTTATTTAGAGTACTTGTACATGCCAATCCCAGGGCTAGGCACTGACAACACTTGAGAAGCAAAACCAGACACCCTCCTTATCCTTGTTCATGGGCTAGTTGAACACAGCACCTCCTCCTTTCATCTGTGTGACCCTGTGTTAATTACTTTTAAAAACTGTGAGCCTGAGTGGATGTCCTCTTGGGTGAAGTGAGACTGCGAATGTCCCCGCTGCAGAACTGAGAGTCTAATTGCCATCAAAATGACATTTGACTGATGAGAGCTCCTATCACCAAAGGTCATTAAATGGTGAGCTATCTGAGCAAGATTTTCTCAAGAAAGAGAAGAACATGGAGAAATGGCAGATTGTCCTTAAAACATTCTTAACCTCTCTGACCCTTGAGGCACAAGTATAGATGCAGAAGAGATGACTAAGGTACAAGCGCAGACAGATACTTCTTGGCGACACTGACACCAGACAAGGTGTCCAAAAATCTATTAAACATGTCTGTTGGATAACTTCACCAGATATTTGGTAAAAGTGTGCAGAACTACCTTACAGAACTAAAATCACAATTTTTCATAGGGAAATCACTCACAGATTGAGATACAACCTGAACGGTGTCATAATTGGGCTCTGGAGTTACATATTTGTTAAAGATTGTACAGCTTCGAGGAATCTAATAAAACATCTGACAAAAGCAGAAGCTTCTGGCTGATAGTATGGCCTGAAGGCATGTACTCCTACCGACTAGAAAGTTAAGATGTCACAAAGTCCTCAACCCTTTCTTTCTCTTTAGCCTCTAAGAATTGGTTGTGAAGTAGAATAAAGACACTGTCAAATTTAAATTTTAAAGAGAGACATATGGAACTATTTTTTTTAGGAAAAATTTTACTCAGTCTCATGGTACCCACAATCAAGAAACTAACACAGCTCTTCCGCAAATTGTGTTAGGGCCCTGATGCCAGCTCTATTTTCACCTATAAAAACAAAAGCACGATCTTGCAGAAATGTTAATTTAGTTCCAACTGAAATGAGATTCTAAGTGTTTCCCAGTGGCATTAGCTGAGGATCTGCTCTGCAGTCTCTCTCAAGACCCCATTTATCTCTTAGGTCCCCCCTTTCTCTCTCCATTATGATACTGTTTATAGTTTAAGACCTTAACATTCTCAAAAATCTACTTGTGTTTATATGAATCTTACTCTCAGATTCTTCATTTTTACAAAAGTGTAATGGTCTTTATTGGTTCATTTACTTTATGCAGGTTTGTACTAAAGAGCAAGGTACCAGAGCAAAAGGCAAAAGTTATATAAATAAGAGCAAAAGTCATACAAATAAGTTAGGCACAGAAATCTTTAAAAAGTTGTTCAGTGGGCAGGGTTTTGTTTCTTTGAGATCAATCCAAAGTGTGTGTACAACTCCCCAGGACGTCCTGTGCCCTGATGGCTCATTAAGCAGGTCAGATAGAGAAACCAACTCACTTTTGACATTGCAGGAAAAAATGAAAAAGGCCAGTACTGAATATGTAGGTATTGGAGACACATTGCCTGTGAAGTTTTCAATCATCTTCCTTTCATAGATTTCATTGACTATAGATAAGGAAATATTCAACAAAGAAGAAGATGCTTCAAGACAGAGCAGACCATCTCTAGTACTCACCATTTTTTTTTGTTCCATCAACATGTATTTGGTTCTGTTTTACTACACAGCCTTTTGCTTGTGACCTCAAAGAGCCAGGTAAGTTCAGAATGACTTGTTTCAGTGAAAACTGCACTTTGCTGGATGCCTCTCCATCATCTGCTGCTCCCCTCATCACTGCTAAGTCCTTGAACATGCTTCCTTCACAGCATTTCTTATATACGTTCTTTTTATACCCATTGCACAACCCCTTGCAGCTTCACAACTGGGGGCCTCTGTGGATCCTAACTAGGTTTTCTGCCATCACACACACACACACACACACACACACACACACACACACACACACACACACACACTTCACTACCACCACCAATGTACTCAATACCATACACCACACTTAGGAAATAGGCAGCAAGTTCCTAAATACTACTTTTATCATCTTACTCTCAAAATACATCCATGACTGACACCTACAATTTAGTAAAAATCCAAACCTCAGCCTAACGGCCAAGATCCAACGTTACCTGCTACTATTCCTTGTATAAATCTCATGTTTCTTCCGCTATGGTTAGCTCAGCATTTCTGAACAGGCATTGTGCCCACCCCCGCCCTATGTTATTTAAATTGTTACCCAAATTTCTATCTGAAATTCTCTCTCTACAGCCTCTCTGATAGTTGAAGATGTTGATACCCTTTAAGGTCCTGTCTACACCAAACTGAAGAAAGGACTTCACTGGCGGTATGACTCTTCCTGATGCTTTGTGGTAGTCACTTTAGATGCACAAGGTATTCTTTAAAAAAAAATTGCAAAGATGCTTTATAGAAACATTGTTATTTAGAATATGATACAATGAGATTTGTATCATATTTGTTCCATACCTCCCTGATTTCTTGGACTAAGGTTTAATTCTCTTTTAACTAAATGCTGTTAAGCATTAAGCTAGAAAAAAGGTTAAAAGAAAATTAGAATGTAGTAGAGAAAACATAGAAACTCTACTGATCACAAAAAAAATTGCATAGTTTTCTTTTAATTATTCCCCAGGATAGTGGGGAGAAATAAAACAAACTAAAAAATGGACAGTCTTTTGGTATACACCCAATACTTCTTCTACCAAGAATTGTGGAGAAAACTTGAGTTATTATGGTCAATCAGAATCAAAAAGAAGCCAAGATAAAAAACAAATCTTACAGTTTGAAGGCCACACAGTGGGATGGTTGTGTGGTGCTGTTAAATCATAAAAATCATTCCCCATTTTATGAACTAATGAGAGCCTGACATGAATAATGATTCAGGTTTTTCAGTGAGGCAGATTGAATTCGATGAAATGGGCAACCAATGGATTACCAAAAGAAAAGTGATTTCTAAACAATTAATAATGGAGGAAGAAGATAACTTTGAATATTTTCATTCATTGGTTCGTTTCTGAATATACAATAAGGACTAAAATATGCACAGTTCCTGCTGTTGTGGATCTTTAGGGTCTAGAAGTTGAAGTATTACAGCTGAATCAGGAGGGGTGAGCTCTTTTTAAAAGAATCATGTAGTTAATTTCAGACCCAGGCCTCATAGAAAAAAAAATTTGCCAATTAGAGATGTGACATTTGGTTGTTCTGTGTCCTCATTACTGCAATGTCATATTGCCATTTAATTGATCCTTCTACCCTACCCGCTAGGTCTCATTCCTTTATTCCTCATATAGTATGCACCCAGATGAAATACATAAGATGTTTCAGAAAAGGAATAAGGAGAGAAAACTGGTTGTGTGAAAACAACCTCTTTCTCTTGAGTAGTAGCATATTCACTGAACATGCATCTTTATATTACAGGTTTTTTTTTTTTTGCTCTTTCTGTGAAACATAAATAATTCTAAAAACCTTTGCAAACTTTGATAGGTAATCTTAATAAAATTTTTATAAATATTTGACCATAGCTTTGTAAATACATGTATGCACAAACTGCACAAACTGGTACATACATGTGTACATACATTCATTTACATTCATATACAAGCACACATACAAAGCCTGGATTGTTATTACACATACAACTTCAAGGAGAAATATAACTATTCTAAATAATACTAATCTGAGTTCATTTTCTTTTCAAGTCAATTCTTTTTTGTTTTATTACCTTTAATGACTACTACATTTAATAAAGATTTCAAAGAGATAATATTTAACAGTGCCAAGGCTGTGGGGAGAGGGTTACTCTCATATACTGCTGGTGAAGACGAAAATGGAGAAAACTTTCTGGAGAACAATTTGACAATAAAAGTCAAAAATCCTTAAATTATCATCTAATCCATTAATTCAACTACTAGATATTTCTCAAAAGGAGTATCAATATACAAAGATGTATTTACAAGGATATTCTTTATAAGGTGGTCTATAGTAGGAAAAAAACTAGACCCCCATCTAGTGATGATAAAGTACACAATGGTGGTCATAAAATGCTTACAATTCTGTGCAGCTATTCAAAAATAAAGATGTAAGTGTATATTTATTGGTATGGATGATGTTCATGATATATTGTTAATTGAAAAAGGAATTCTAAATAAGGTGATAATAATAGCTAATATTTGCATAGTGTTTACTTTGAGAAAGGCACATGTCCTAGCACTTTATATACAATAACTCACTGCTATTCAGCCTCATTGCTATTATCCCTGGTTTACTAGTGAGGAACCAATTTCATAGACCTGAAGTGATATATCAAAGATAAGACCACACTCTAATCTCTCCAACATAATACCTATATAGATACATAATACCTATATAGATATAGGATTTTGCTAATGCATTCACCTTTACATATATAAATGCAGAAAACAAAATACAGAATGACATTCATCAAGATTTAACACAGCTATCCTTAAGTGACTGGAATGTTAATTTTTATTTAGCTATGTGTGCTAAATAAAACAATATTTTACTTATATATATTTTAAGAAGGAAAAAAGGGGCAAGCACAATCAAAATATTCGGCTCAGCTGTCATCAGGTGCATTCCATGAAACAGTAGTGTTGTCTTCTTGACCCAGATCATGGGCTTAGCAAACAAAGACCTCTTAAGAGCCACAAATAATGCACAACATGGGAAATCCCTGGAATAATTGAAAGTTGAATAAATTGTATTCTCAGCTTCTATGAAAGTGAGACACGTTGGAATATTAAATTATTCTTTCGAGCCACTGAATTATAGCTTCCTTATAAAATGCTAAATGGTACCACAGCCTGAAAGAACCAATGTGGCATCCAAGAGGATGCTTGACGGTTATTTAAACTATGATTGGGTTCAGGTCAGTTTTACAAGCTCCTGGTCCTGGCATTTGTTTAGGTCCAAGTAAATATACATATAAGAGATTGCAAAACACCTTGTCACGGTTTAGATTTTATTTTAAGATTTAACCAATATAGTGTGTTTGCTATCACCTTTTAAAAATCTAATAAGCTTTAAGGAATACTACAGAAACTGAAAATATAATCCTTGAGTTTATCTGTTCTGAATGGAATTAAACCTTGTTTACTGCATGTCTCAGAGAGGAGCTCTTTCACTTCTGGTCGTGACATCCAGTTTTATTAAAGCAATCATTTTTTGCCCTTCTGGTTATCTGCAATAAGGCAAACTTAAAAATCTCTACCTTGGCAGAGTGAATATCTATAAATAAAGTTCCTTCTTTACTTCCTTTTTTCCTCCCCTCTTTCCTCTCTCCCTCTCTTCCTTTTTCTTTCCTTCCTTTCTCTCTCTTCTTTCTCCTTCTCCTCTTCCTCTTTTTCTCCTTCCTCTCTCTCTCCCTCTCTCCCTCCCTCTTTCCTACCTTTTTTCCTTTCTTTCTTATTAAAGAACTACTCTTCAGTTTTTGATGCTCTTATAAGAACTGTCCTACAAGTAGATTTCACAATCTGAGCATAACTCCTTTCAAGTAAGTCTGTAACCCTACACGTGCTTTCAGGAAAGGCTATGTTTTCAGGGACTGAAACTTTAGCCACTGCTGCATGCTGTTCTTGTCTGAGCTCCACGATTGCTTCGTTATTTCTCCCCTGAGGATTCGATGGATTTGGTTCAAGCACCATTGAACGTGATGCTGTATTAATTGCCCTGGAGGGTAGCGAGGCCTTTGAACTGTGGCTGTGAGGGATATTTTGCTGTAAGACATGTGTCAGCACTTGGCTGGTTAACTCTGGGGCTGGACTATGCAGCATGCTGGGACCAAGATCTGGAAAACTACTTTGCATCCTAATCTTACATCTGTTTTCCATCATGCAGTGAGATTGACTGACCATTCTAACAGGAAAGCATCATTCTGGAATAGCCAGAGTCTCAGTACAAATGTTGTACTGTCAAAGAATATTAAGAATTTTCCATCATTTTTTCAAGTTCTCCCAAACAGCTGGCACACATAGGTGATGGGTGATGCAATGGATTAATTGCTTGACCTTTCACCCCAAGAGGAATTGTCCGTGCATGAGTTATGTGTCAGTATTATAACACTGAAACATAAATTGAAGATGATTCCTCAGCTTTCAATAAAAATAAGACCTCATTTTTCATTGGCCTAATTTTGAACCCTTTCTAGGTTCCACATGCCACTCAGAGTTTATTCAAACTCAGTTTAAAGGCAGAATTTCATCTTAAATACAATCAACACCTTTTTTCCAAAGGACACAGACCAGTTGATACACCCAGAATAATTTCTTTCTTCCAAATTTGTTGAGTAACTGCCACTTTCATTGCTACAGATGAGGACAGCTAGGAAAGTTTATGGGTTCATAGTAAGTCAATAATTCTAGATTGTAGTTGCAGAGCTGTAATTACATTAGTAGACTTCTGAATAGCATATCAGCTTGTTTTTTCAGGATGCTGCAGCCTCACAAATAATATCAGTCACCATTACTTTCACCGTTACTTATGTCACTGAATTTTAGGTTTACGGTGTTTACAGATACACTTCATGCATACATATTGTGTAGTTGGAAAAAAATAGGTTAAATACTGAATTTATAGGTAAGTGTTAATTTTAAGAGTAATTTGTTCTCAAAGTTCTGTAAAAAAAAATAAGTGCAAAAATAATCACTATCTGCCCACATATCTCTTTCGTACTTGATCCCTTAAAATGTCTAAGCATCTCTTGCTTTGTGGAGAAAGAAGAAAGGTTGTGGAAAACATAGCCTGGGTAGAGTGCTTTTGTAGTGTATGCAGGAGAAAAAAGTGACTGATTGTATGCAAAGAGTTTTGTTTGGAAACCTCAAGTAGTGTATCGTGATTTTTTTTCATATTTAATTTTTATTTGTAATTGATTGACTGGTTGACAGATTGAGTTGTGAAAATGCCACCATATTCATGGCTGCAGAAGAACTGGCAGAGTATATTGAAAACTGTGTGCTTTCCTTTACTTATTTATTTTTTTTAATTCCAGGTTTGATTGAACAAACTCTTTGCAATCTAAGATCTTGCTCAGAAAGACTCTGTATGTGCTCAGAATTGATCCTAGAATAGACAGTAATGGCGGACCATCCAGTGGACGTTTTTTAAGTCTTTGATGTATGAAGAAGGCTGATACCTTTAGAGTCTCAAGTCTATGTGTCATCCACTTCTTCCTCTGACCTTTGTGGGGCCCTTCACCTCAATTTGGGGCAAAAGTTTTATTTATTTGGTATTAGTAGTTATGATGACTGTCAACACAGACACATGACTTTTTAGAAGGTATTCACTCATTTACTCAACTACTTATGGAGCTCTTTCTGTGTAGTGTATATGAGAGAAAGTAACTCTTCTCTATAGAAATGATCATTATTTAAGAAACCATAAAATAATGTTCAATTAGCAATGTAAAACTAAAAATTTTGAAAGAAACAAGAGCAAAAGTATGTGCAAATATTTTGTGATTCTAAAGCATTCTGTTAATAAAAGCTATGCTTCTAAAGAAGAGATTAACAGAATAATTGGAAATCTGACAAAGTGTCCACATTGACAACAATAACCTGTAATCATAAAATAGTCAGCAAATTCTCAATCTGTGTTTTAGGACCTTGCCTTTAAGCATCACCCTGGCTTAATGGGGATAAAAAAGCATAGGTTTGATTTCTGCCTCCACCGTTTCTAAGACAAGTCACTTAGCCTCTCTCTCAAAGCCTAAGTCTCTTTGTCTATATATGGAAACAAATATGACTTATCTGTGTATTATTGTAAGCATTAAATGATATGATGTTTGTAAAAGACCCACTAGAAACAGATGATTAATTTTCAATAGATGGTTTCTATCATTTTGTTATTATAATTGTTGTGATTATTATTATATTACTTGTTATATATTACTGTTGCAACACAAAAAAAGACATTATTTATAGGCATAAGTATTTTTTTAAATAAAAAATGAAATCTATAGTATGGTTGTATTTATAATGATTAAACCACTTGCTTTCTATTTAAAGCAAGTATGACTTTTTATGGAAACATAAAAGCTTCTATAACAAAAAAAATATGCACATCATAGAATATCTGACAATTTTGCTTTAAATCATATTTAAGAGTGATATACAAAAATATTTCTTAAATATTTGAAAGACTAAAATTAATCAGTTCTCAGCTTTTTGCTGCCTTCAGATAGTATTGTATTCTTTTACCATAATATTTGCAGTCTGAAGTTGAAAGTATATGAGGTGGCAATAAATTCTTGAGGCAAATTATACACATGTTAAATCAAACACAAATTTACATGCTAAACATATGTAAAATATAAAAATATATGCAAATTAAATACATGTATGTCTCTATATATGCATGAGAGACATATATGCATATGTGTGTAAACACACACACACACACACACACATACATTTGTCCAAGTTAGAGTTTTTATATATACTCATTAAAAGGTGTATATATAATTAAGAGTAAAGAGTTCACCATCTACTCTTCACTAGAGTACAATAGTAAACAGAAATCCATGATGAATAAAGATAGTAATTTTTTTAAATTAGTATATTGTACAAAAGAAAAAACCATTTATTAGAAACAAATCAGAAAACTTGAAGTTTTAAAAATAAAGTCATGGTTAAGTCAATAATGCTAGGGCTTAAAATGGCAATATATACTTACCCTAACCTAAAAAAAATGCATTTTATTATTTTTAATACACATTTTTGTTATCAGTTCAGCCAATAGTAGAAGTAAATCTGGAGCCAACCCAGAAGGAGCTGTTGATTAAGTAGTTCTGTGAATTGAGAGAAACTTCACATTAGCTCAGACCAACAGATGGGTCCATGTCGAAAGCGGCTCTCTGTGGCCTGGGGACACATCACATCATTCATCCTCATTAACATAGAATTACTCAATATTTTAGTAACTATTTCATGGAATATTTTTCATACATTGTCCTATAGAGTACTTCATCTAATTCTCATGGTAACTTTAAATAGATGAAAACAAAGCTCCGAGGAGTTAAGGAATTTCCGAGATGATTTTCAAATTCAAGGTTAAACACTACAACTGCTTCTGAGGTGGGCCCAGAACAACTTTTATTTGCCCTCTTTCTTATCTAAGCAAAAAATAAACAAACAAACAAACAAATAAATGATAAAAAGTACATTGATAGTGAGTCCTTATGGTTGTACTCTAGTAACTACAGTCTGTGATTTTTTTTTTTAATATTTGTAAAGTATATAGCACTATACATGGCTCAGAGTAAGTGCTATGCAAGTGTTTTAAAACAAAAATAAATTTTAAAAAATTGAGTAAAGAAATAAAACTGTTCATTTCAGTTGATGGCTTCAGCTCCTTCTTAAGGTGAAAGAAGTATGCCACAATTTCTTAAAGAAAAGCATAGAAAAATGTTTTCTATACCTGACTGCCCAAATCCACACTGAGAACCAGATACTCTTTCTGGAGAGTAGGTAGCACCAAATTCCAAGTGGGAATAACTCTACAAATAGCTCTACAAATTGTAATGCATGTATATCAACTGAGCTGAAGTCTTACTTGCTAAGTTGGAGCGACTTTTCTAAGACATCTGATCTGATGCTAATATTCTAACTCCCAAACAACACAGTCTCCTCCTCACTGTCCTTAATCCTCCTGAAAATACACTAGGATCAGCTTATCTGGAAAGACTTTTGCCACAACCTTTGCCTCAGTCTCTCAGAAGCAAGGGCCAGTGGCCTATCTTCATTCCACACCTGTCTCAGAAATGGTTGCCAAGACAGTGCATGGAAATATGCTGGTCCAGGCAAGTTATTTTTGTGAAAATCATTCTGTATCCTTTATCACATCATTCTCCAGAGATAGAATATTTCTATTCCTCTCTGGCCACTTAAATCTTATCCAGCTGCCCAACCTGGGTCAGAGTTCGCCTTAGCCTGAGGTGACAGAAAGGGTCAATTTTTAAATCCTTTGTTCTAGCATTTACTATCTATGATCGCCACTGACTGTGAATTTCTTTATCTGTAAAATAGAAAATACGTAGATTTCTGTAAGAATTACTGAAAATGAATGTAAACCACATGCTAGGAGTTTAATAAATGGCATTTTAAAAATTATAATTCAAGAAAGAATTAATCTTCTCAGATTATCAAATTTATCTAGCATTTATTTTTTAACATCCCTTGTTTGATGCTATGGTGGTTTAAAAATATGTTCTCAGTTTTTAAAAAATTTTCTTCTATGAAGACATTAAATTAAATTTCCTTCCCCTTGAAGGTAGGTAGAGTACGAACTGCCCTTAGTGATTTGTTTCTAGTAACTAGAATGAGCTGGACATGACACTCAAAGTCAGAACATAAAAGGCTAAAGATCTTCTTCCTGGATCTCTTCTGTCAGGATGGCTGTCCTTGGAATGCAGCCACCACACTGAGAAGAAACCCAGGCAACTTGGAGAGGTTCTGATGGAGGAGAACTGAGGATCCTGACCTTCAGCTCCTGCTGCATTTCCCTCTAACAGTCTCTGTGAATTTGCCAGCTATGCGAGTGGAAATCTTGGAAGCAGACTTTCCAGCCCACAGTCAAGCTGTTGCACCTGACACCAAGTGGAACAAAGACCAGCCTCCCCTGCCAAACCAAGCTCAAATTATAAATCCACGAGCAAAATAAATAATTCTTATTGTTAAACCCACTACATTTTGAGGTGGTTTGTTACACCACAATAAGTAACAGGGGCAGAGTTTATATTCAATCCCATGTGCCAGAAGTCACCATCGTACATGCAGATGAGAAAATCTCCTTAGAGAATTTAAACATCTGCATATAACAACACTCAGAGCTTAAAAAGAATTTTGTTACCATTAATTAATTTAGCTGATTTAGACATTCTCATATGGCCAAGCGAATTGTTTTCCATGTTCTCTGTTTGAATTGAACAGGTATTTATGGCTTAAAAAATGGGGCAATACAGCAAAAGTGTTATTTCGCAATTTTCTCTTTCAAGATTCTTATTTCAAAACAGAGGTGATCAAAATAACTTTCAAGAAACTGTTACTTTAGCTGAAAGTTACATTTTACAAGATAGAAATTGCTTGTCAACCTGAAATGTTTGAAAAAATATATTCAGCATTGGAAGTTTAAATGGAGGTGACATTTTCTTATGACAAGAACTGTCTTTTTTATGTACCTTCATTGTACACCACAGATTATATGACAAATTGGTATCCAGAGTTTTTTAAATGAAGAACAAAATATAACCCTCTGAGTGGATTAGTTTGGAGATCTGGAATGTGAGTGTAGTCCACAGAGTGGTATTTTGGAGTCTCAGAAATCCTACACTCTTCAATAAAATAGAGGATGGAAGAAAGTGAGAACTATTATAAATTTCTTAATCATTTCCTTCACCTTCAGGGAAAAAGAAATATAAAGTAAACATGAAAATTATATTTCTCATTTAAAATAATAATGAAAATACAGAGTAAGACATGTAGCAGTCTCATGTAAATAAATATGTAGTATTCCAGTGGTTTCTAACAGATCGTTGGGAGGAGGAATGAACCCTGGATGGATATGCCATTTATGCTGTGGAAAAAAGTTACCATTCAACTGAAACAGCCATACAACCTGCAGACAGCTCCAGGGTAAGAAATGTTCTAGTGGTCCTAAGACACTTTTGCATCTCACTAAAAAAATTGAGCCAGGTTTTTGAATTACCATCTATGTAGTACATACAGCTCATTAAGGCTGATACGATGGATGCAGCAATCTAGTTAATTCAACGAAAAGCAGAGTTTAGACCGGAATTACCCTGATGACTGTACTTGACTGCATATTTCATTTCAGCTAGGTAAAGCTGATTCGAGGTCATCTTTTTTTTTTTTTTTTTTTTTTTTGGTTGAAATTTAGGACCAAGTCGATGTTAATTACATTCAGATACTGCTTTGTAAAGGCAAAAAGATTTATTTAAGGTCATGTCTAAAAAAATCTGCTCACAGGTCTATACTTTCAAGCCTTGACTCTGATGTTTGTGAGTGGGTCCTATAATTATGAGTACAGATTCGGGGGACAAAGAGAGGGTAGAAAGTATGTAAATAACCGTAATCTAACTTACTGAGTAATTAGTGCTAAAGAAAGAATTTTAAATGGACAGGAGGAAAGGTAGCATTTTGTCTACTTTTGAAGCTTTATATTATAAATCAGGTACTCAGATACTAAGACTGGACCCCAAATTTGCTTTGGCATATGGGTTGTTTACCTGCCCTCTGTCTTTTCTCAACTTTACAGTGAAGATATTATTAGACTAGGGGAGAGCTAAGTTTTTTCTCAGCATCAGATTTCTTTTTTGTTGTTGTTTTCAGCTTTTTTAGAGGTATACTGAATATATAAAAAATGAATACATTTAATGTACACATTTCAAGGAGTTTGAGTGTATGCATACAGCTGTGATAACTTCATCACAAACTAAGAAATAAATATATCCCTCTCCTCCAAAAGATTTCTTGTGCCTCTTTCCCTTTGTGTGTGTGATAAGAACACTTAGCATGAGAAGAATCTTCTTAACAAGTTCTTAAGTGCTCAGCACCGTTTTACTCACTTTAGGCTCTATGATTTATAGCATATCTCTAGAACCTATTCATTTTGTATAACTATAACTTTATACTTACTGAACAACTCCTCTTTTCCCCCTGTCTCACCTCCAGGCAAGCATTCTGCTTCTCTGAGTTTGATTATTTTAAATATCTAAGTGGAATCATGCAGTATTTGTTCTTCTCTGATGGACCTATTTTATTTAGCATAATCTCTTCTAGGTCCATCCATGTTGTCACACATGGTAGGATTTCCTGCTTTCTCAAGGCTGAGTATGTATATACCACATTTTTTTATCCATTTGTCTGTGGATGGACATTTGGGTTGTTTCCAAATATTGGCTATTATGACTAAGATGCTGCAATCAAATTGAGAGTGCAGGTATCTTTTTAAGACAAACCGATTTTATGTTAAATTCTACATAAGAAAGTGGAAAGATGGTCTATGTAGATTTAGAAAAATAGCAATAAATTAGCTCTATATAATGACAATAAATATTCATCTAAACTGTGGTTATTCAGTATCCTACACAAATCTGAAGTTAAATATGAATACTACCAATCTGGAACGTATTCTGCTTTTTAAATTTGAACAATCTTGTATGGAAGCTAGTTTTAAAAAAAAAAAACTAGTTGCACTTTTCTAATCCCAACCATAAAACAATACATTTATACCAACTTCAGAAATGTACTTGGGCAACCATTTATGAACACAGCTTATATGAGGGACAGATAACAAGTCAATTGCCGAATAAATCCGGCAGATGAAATATGAGTGCTCTGCCTGCCTATGTCTTATGAAGTTTCCTTGTTATAGATGTTTTAAAGCATTCTTAGAATTTTCAGACCTTGAATTGATTTCCATATTGATATTTAATCTAATTAAGTTTAAACCATCCATCTAGAAACATTTGGTAGTTTTTACTCTAGGTTTAAAAAAATCAGATATACAAGAAATAAAATGCAATGCACTAACTTGTAGTAATTTCATTACACTGTGGTATTTTAAGACCATTTATTGCTATGGAAATTTAATCAATTTTAACAATGTTTCATATATATATGATACATATATGAGACACACACACACACACACACACACACACAAGCATACCATATATAGTGACTTCTGATGAACCCAGTTTGCTATTCTATTTTATGAAACAAATAAATGCTTTTATTGAAACTTAGCTATTGAATACTTTAAAATTTTTCATACTTTCTTCTTCAGGGACAATGCTTATATATTAGAATTCTAGAACCAATGAGAATCAAATTCAATTTTAAGTAGTATTTATATTTCCTTTTCTTCAGCACAAATGCAATTTTATTTATTTCATATAAAATATCATGTGGATAATGGTTATGGATTTAAAAACTTTGTAATGTACTCACAGTTTTTAAAAAGAAGTAACCCTAAGAACATAATGTTTTTGAGTTTTGATTTTATAATATGTTCCTATATTTAAATATTTCTTTTAAATTTTCTTACAGGCACAAATCTTCATTTGAAGTTGATATGCCTGAAAACATGTGGCTAAAAAATACCCCAAAATATAATTTGTGCATGTGTATGTACACATACATGTGTGTGTATATAAATAATTATTTTTGGATCTAATTAGGAGACAATATTTCCAATAAAGGCTAATTGTGGGATGTCAGAATTATTTTTTTTCTTTAAAATCTGGCTCATGCTGAAATCATTTTAGTGGGTTTTAAAATGCCTTCTTGATGGAGATTGCTAGTTTCTTTTTGGCCTAGAAAAAGTGATAGTTTTAGAATACTGTTTAAACTGGTAGGAGTTTTTGGTAATGGATAGGTTTAGTGTTTCCTAGGAAGAATGGAAGAAAATAACATTCTCAAATACACTTTGTAAAATAACAACCTGCAGACTAAGAAAAGATATAAAATTGAAAACATTGCCATTCAACTAAGTAAAAATTACTTCACTCTTTCCTAAGAATGTTATATGTATTTATTCTCATATTAGAAAGAAAAAATAACTACCACCCTCTGCACCAATAATGCATCTTAAGTAATTCCAGTTTTTAAAAGGTATTACCACCCACACAAAATTCATAGTTCTATTTGTGAACAAACATTTACAATGATCATTACTCAGGACCATCTGAAATATAAAATGATAAGTAAAAATAACACTCTCAATTTGTGTATTTCAGCAATTTTATATGACCTTTTCTTTTATATCTACTTTGCTATGTTTCTTTGCCAACCTGGAATTATTATTTCCAGTCTATTTATATAGTTTACTGATTTGATCTTACAAGTTGTGCCTAGCCTGATACTTTAAAAAAATAGATTCCTTTTTCAGAAACAAAAAAAAAAGAGAATGGAAAACTACTTTCAAGAACAGGAAAATATGACCCAGGGATTTATTGTTTGATTGGTATGTCTATAAATTTCTAACCTCAGCTCTATACTCTCCTCTACTTAGCTATCATATTATTTATCTCCTGGCAGTTCTCCTTAGGTCCACATTGGAGATTCCATAGTTTTTATCCTCCCTTGGAACCTGAACCTAAATCCCTATCCTGCATCCTAAGCAGATGGCTGTTGTTCCTGCTTTTCTGAACAGTACTCGACACTAAACTCTCTCTTGCTCTATTTTCCTCCACTGACTTGCCATGTGTGTTCATCCTCATTTTAGTTTTTAGTCTCTCCAGAAGATTTTCCTCCTCCTGCCCATTGCTAATCCCTGCACCTGTGTCCTCCAGTCCCTCTTTTCTTGTTGTTCTTGTCTCATTTCCATTTCCTTCTACTTATTATGTACATACTCAGATCAACTTAACAGTAAAAATAAAATGTTTCCTCCTATCCTCCTACCTCTTCAATCTGCTTGTATTTTTCTTACTGCCTTTGTTCTGCCTACCTATTTGAAAAAGAAGTCTATCACTTCTATCTACACCTCTTCAAATATTCATTTTTCTTTCAATAGATGATGTATGGCTTTGGTCCCTCTCTTTCTATTGAAGATCACCAAATGACTTGAAATCACCAAATTTAGCCATTATATTCCCCATTTATTTAGCCTTCTTGGACATCAAACACTAGAGAAGAGAAGCCATCTCTCTACCAAAATATATCTACTCCTCTCATTGTATAGATTGATTGAGAGGAAGAGGTTGCCTGACTTTTGCGTTTACATTTGGCTGTTCTCAGTTCTTGCCAATTGAATATAAGCAGGACATAAGTAACCTTAAGATCAAGAACTTTTTCAAGTCTCTCTCTTCTCTTTCAGCCAGGAACAGCAAGGTTCCATGAGGTCTGGTGCCATGATATGGACCAAGCTATTTTCCCTGAATCACGCAGCAACCAGGATCACCCATTTGGGACTAGTATTTGAGCAAATAATAAACTTTTAAGATGTTAAGCCACTAAAAGACTTCAGTTTATTTGTAACCATGCATAGGCCATGTTAACTGAAGCAGATACTGTAGACAAGTATCTCATCCGTCAAACATTTTTTTCACTAGGATTTTATGATATGTACTTTTTTGGCTCTTCCTCACTCTCTGATATCCCTTTCCACCTCCCTCTGATTATGCCTCTTTCAGTCTTAGCTCCATAAATGAACTGATTCTGAGTTCTATCACTAGGCTCTCGATCTCAGTGTTTTATCTCCATCTGTCCATCCTTCCAATGAGCACTCCTATGAGAATGACTTCGAAATCCATACTTCTGGACTCTACTATCACATTTTCATTGTCTTACTTTATTAGTTAAAGTTATTTTGGTTGTTTGAGCAAACAAAAAGAAAAAAGGAGGTCTTTATAAAGATAGAAGGAGTTAAATAATCGAACTTGGGGAACATTGAGATGAGGACGCTAGGCATAAATCGAATGTTTGAGGTCCGTACATCTGCTGTTCAGAAGTGGTTTATTCAGTAGAAAAGCTTCATAGTAAAACTTTCCTGATAAAGAGAGCAATATTCTGGTATATGCTCCTTATCTCATTGCAGATGGGCTCTTCGATGAGCGTGGGTCTAGAGTACCACCACCAGCATGAAATAGTTACAGTCCACCCCCACTCCAAAAATTGAACAAACTGTGTTAAGAATAGTATCATGTACTAAATTTGAGTAGAATTACAATCGATGAGATGAGGATCCTAATTGTACATTATCACAGAGTGTTAAGTTGAAACCTGGCCTCGATTCTCCACCAGTGCCTTGGGACTGAGGTAGAATCAGACATGAGACTGAATACAAAATAAAATCTAACCAGCCCTATGTTTCTGGCTAAGTGAGTTGGTGAGAGTTTTAACGGTTAACATAACTAATTACTTATTTTAGTTGTAGACAACCTGCTCAAATGGTTTTCTACCTTTATTCACTTCTTACTATTGAGAAAAGTATTCTTAATATATTTACTTTATTGATAAGAAACACTCTAAAATAACAATATCAATTCTTCCAACCATAGATAAATAATCAAATGACTTAAAAGCTCAAGAATACTATTTTAGAATGTGTTGTCTCAGAAATTCAGCAAACTAGCATTAACACAACTCAAAGAAACTGTTAAATAATATTAAAATAGCTTTAGTATTTCATTCAACAAATATTTATTGTGTGTTTGCTCAATGCCAGATGTCATGCTTGACACGAACTAGAGAGATGTTAGTTTAAGTAACTCTCTTATAGAAACATAATTTTGTAGAAAACATTGACTAGTGAACTTAGAGTACTCAGGACCATGTTTGTGCCACGAGGAATAATAAAAGCAACATAAAGATTTCCTTGAAAGCACAGAGACATATAGTAGGGCAACTTTATGGGAACAAGGAGAATCCCAACAGATCATAGTGAGTTGAGTCTTCCTTTTATAAATATTACATTATGATAAAAGTAATAGATGTCGAATATTTGTAAAATGAAGGCAAGTCTAAACAAGAAAGCATAAATCAACTACTATCTCATCAAACAAACAAACAAACAAGCACAATACATATGTGTGCCATAACATATTTATGTCTTGTCAACATAAGCTTAGACTATTTTTTTAATTTTTAATAAATTCCAAGAAGGGGAATATTTTAATACATAGTGTCTGAAGAAGGTTATATCAACTTACATTCTCATGATTTGTGTTTAAAAGTTGTCTGTCACATATACCCATATCAGTAGTGTTATCAGAGATGAAACATACCTCACATGCGTTCATTAGATACAATCATATTGAACAAACTGAATATTCAGTTATCACTGGGTCTGTAGCTCTTTTGTCTACTCACATACTTTGCCCATTTTGGTTTATTTATCAGTTTCATACTGATATAAAAAAGTAATTTTATATTAAGCTGTTATTTTGTTTTCCAAATAAATGTATAATATAGTATCCTTTTTTTCACATAAAAATATTACTTTTTGTCTTAATTGTAACCAAATGTATCAGTAGTTTCCTTTATGGTTAGTTTCTTTCCTTTTGTATTTAAAAAAGACATTTTTTGATGTGAAGTAATACTTCCTTTCACTCTTTAAATGCCACCAGTAGTACATTCCCTCATGACAACTTTGGAAATAGTGGATGCGTTACCTCACTCCTCCTGAAGTCACTGGCATAAACAGAATGGATTTGGGCTTGAAAGAGCTACTTGTCTGTGCCACGTTAACCAGGGGCAGCTTCTCTCCCCACAGGAGTTAATTTTTCAGCTGTTCCACATAAGACTTAATTAAGATCACACAAAACATCTGGCTTTAGTAAATTCGAACAGATGATTTACCAACTAAAATTACTTTTTAAAAGTGGTTCTCACTCTGGACTGCACAGGAGAATAACCAAGGAGAGTTTTTAAAATTATCAGTGCCAGGACCCCACCTCCAAAGGTAGGAAATGAACAGTTCTGGGGTGAAGTTCAGTATCAATTATTTTTAAACTTAAGAGATTTTTTTAATATAAAGCCAACATTGAGAATCATGATTTTAAAACAATTAAAGGAGAAAGATGAGAGAATTAACCTTAGAACTGGAAAAAGTTGAAATAACATCCTTTCTAAATAAGTGGATAAATAGACTTTGTTCATGTATAAAAATATCAATATCTAAATAACACTAACTCTCCCCATACTGATCTCTATATTCAGCGTAATTCTAACAAAATATGGAACAGAATTGTTAATAAAAATTCATAATCTCTTTCTAAAATTTTTATAGAAAAAGACTCAAAATAGCCAAAGTGCTCATAAGCGTGAGGGGGGAGGTAGGGAGAATGTGGAAATCCTCTCCTCCTAGATACCTCGGTTAATAATAAACTGTAATAATTAAACCATAATCAATAAAATCTAGATATCTAGAATAATGATAAACTATAACAATTAATATGACATATCACATCATCACATGGTATATCTTAAATTTTCAAATGTTATATATTAATAATATTTCTATAAAAGCTGAAGGGGAAAAAGATGCTGCAGTGCCAGGCAGAGAAAGACAATTGGCAATTAGAATAGAAAGAATATTATGCATAAACACAAGTTTCATAGCAAATTGCTAGGAAAATTTTATCTGCTTGGAAAATTTTAAAAAGATTAAAAACATCCTTATATTGTATATATAAAAATTATTTCCAGATGATAAAAGACATATCAGAAGAATTTTAAGAATTTTAGAAGAATATATAGGTGAATATTTTATAATCCTACATTATGAAAAAATTTCTTAAATAACATCTTTAAAAGTGCTCATCTTTAAAACAAAGTTAACATGCTGATTATTTTTTAGAAATAACATACTTAAAAAAAATTAACCCAAAACATGAACAAATATTTTCATTATGGGAAAATCTTATGGCCAATAATATAGAAAGATATTCAATCTTATTAATAATCTAGAAAATATATATTAAGATTGAAATTATAAGTTACATTTGATGAACAGATATTAAGAAATCTAGAGATTTCAATTGTTGGATGTCTTACGCTTGCTGATGGATATATAAATTTGTTAATACCTAGAATGGTAATATTTTATATTTTTTATTTTCTTATGACTGCAATTTTATTCCTTTATAGACCAGAAAAAAATTGTTCTATGTGTGCTTAAGGATACACGTACAAGACTATTTATAGAAAAGAGGTTTATAGTGTTGGAATTCTTGGAACAATTCATAATCCCCTCTTAATGAGTTGTGGTATAATCAAATTGTGGAATATTATACACCAGTGAACATTAAAAAGAAGTTACTTTCCAACAATATAGTAGTTACTCCATGAACAGGTAGGGAAACAACTCTTAGGTTGATGCAAGATAATGGTAGTTTTAGTTCTTGCGAGGGTTACTTAAACAAACAGGTATTCAATGAAGAATTATTATGAATCAAGGATTATGATTAAATCAGTTCTATGGACACACCTAAATTTAAAAATAATAATAATATAAATTCAGTCCATTTTCCAATGCTGTCTTTAGACCCTAATAACTGAGTTAATATTAAAAGTATTGTTGCAGACAGAAAAAAGTTGAAAATCTGATAGCACATGATATGTGTGATACAAACCTAAAAATAAATGAACAGAACAGAGACTCGTGAACATGGACAATGAAGTAGTGGTTACCATAGGGTAGCGGGGAAGGAGGTGGGGGCAGGTAGATGTGGGAAAAAATTTAAATCACTTTTTCAATTAAAAAAAAAGTACTCATTACAAAAATACTAGTGATGTGTATGTGTGTGTATATATATGTGTGTGTACATACACACACATACACACACACACACACACACACACACACACACACACACACACACATGAATTCCTAGGATCAAGAGTAGTAGTCAGCTTAGAGTCATCTGTATTTGTAGAAAGGAAAAAATATACATTTGCTTGAAGCATCACTTAAGATGCTTTTGGCTGAAAAGAACAGAATATGTAACATGTAGTCTATAGAAACATGAGGGCTATGAATTGTACATTCAAAACCTATATGACTTTATTAACCGATGCCACCCCAATAAATTTAATAAAAAATTTAATTATAATAAATAGTTTTTTAAAAAAGAAAATGCAGGAGATAATTAATGCTTTTGCTCTTTTTGTCAGGATTTTGCCTCTAAGGCTCTGCCATTCTTTTAGCAACGCCTTTCTCCTTTAATTTAGCTAGTGTTGTGTAAAGGTAAAATGTTTGTTGTCTTCATGTCCCTCCCCTGCCCACTTCTCTTTAAGCCCTTTACCTGGTTCCCCTGACTCTGTCCCCACACCAACAGGCTTACACATTTGTAACCAGGCAATATGCCTCGTTAAGACATCCCTATTTCCTCCTGTGATGGTCTCTTCCAACAAGCGTACGTCCCACATACAAAAGCCATCCACCCTTGACTCCCAATAAAGGTTGCTTGTCCACAGGTTGTTTGGTTCTCGTCTCCCTACATTCAGCTTGAGAAACCCCACTTTGAGAGTTTGGGTACCTCTTGGCCCTCTGGGTGTGTGGTGACTCCCTCTTCCAGGAAGCATGAGTATAGATAAATCTATTTTATTTTTATATACCTCTCCACGATAATATTCCCTGTCTGCACCAGACCAATCATAAAAAAAAAATTAACAGAATTACTTTTACAAAACAGCTAGCTTTATGCTCAAGCATTCTTTTTTTATAGTTTCAAAATTGACGTTCACACCCCATACCATCTAAAAAAGCTCTCAAACCATAAACTTTAGTCCCCAGCAGAAAAACCATATGTGAGCTCTGGTAAATAAGGCCATGGATATGCCCATCCTTGTGGCCAGTGGAGGGACATCATACTGATTTGCTTAAATCAGTCACTGGAGTCAAGAGTCGGAAGAGAGGCAGCATGTCCACAGAATCCAAACAGCTGGGGTCCTAGTAGGAAGGGAGAAAGGGAGAACCCATGCTGGAAAGCAATCACAGTATTCACTGCACCTAATTAGAAATTAAAATTTAACTATTTTTTAAATAAATTTCGGATAAAAACATTAATAGAAGAAATTTTTCACATGTAGTTGTCCCTTGGTATCTTTGGGAGATTGGTTCCAAGACTCCCACGGATACCCAAATCCGTGGATGCTCAAGTCTCTTATATAAAATGGCACAGTGTTTGCCTGTAACTTGTATTTGCACGTAGTCTACAGACTCCACATCATTTCATTCTTCTTGATTCAGCATAATGCTCAGCATGTGGCAAATTCATTTTGGTTTTTGGAACTTCCAGGGATTTTTTTTTTTCTCAAATATTTTCTATCAGCAGTTAGCTGAACCCAGGGATACAGATGGGGCCAACTGTGTGAATATCGTGTATTCTTCATGCTTTAGGCATCTCTTTTTTAGTAGTATCACATAATCCTGATTACTGGCTCTCTCTTTTTTATTAAATGTTCTGTGGAAATGAACTTGAGTATCAGAGCCGGCATTCTAAGCCAGCAAAGTAATAATTATGCAATTTGCTTTCACTAGCCAAATGCAATAGCATTCAAAAAGCCTCTCTTACTTAAGATGTTTTAATAATACTAATTTTTTAAACCATAAAACTAAGTACACGGTGTTTAAAGAGGCAATTCATTAGCTTTACAGATGAGTTAATAATAAAAACTACTCTGCAAATGGAAAAAAAAAATGAAGAATCTCACATACTTAGATTTCCAGATTTCAGTGTAATGTCTCCCATCATAAATTACTTCCCGTTACTTGCTCCTCATCAATTAATGTTTGCTGATTACTTTAACCTTGGACAAATTATTGCTTTACATTTAAAGAACCACATTTACAGGTGCCATTTACACGAGACACACAGTCCACCCTCAGGTAAGTAATGCAGCAGTGTGACAGTGGGTAGTGCTTTGTGGCAAGTTGTGACTGATCAAGGTTAATTCTTGAGACGGGAGATTATCTTGCATCCTCTGGGTGGGTCCAATCTAATCACATAGGTCCTTAAAAGCAGAGAATCTTGCCTTATGATCAGAGGCTGATTTCTAAAGGAGAAAGATCAAAGAGATGTAATATTGCTGGCTTTGAAGATGAAGGAAGGGGTCCTTGAGCCAAGGAATGTGGGCAGTAGCTGGAAAAGGAAAAGGAACTGATTTTCCTCTGGAGCTTCCAGAAGGAATGCAACCCTGCCAACACCTTGATGTTAGCCCAGTGAGATCATGCCAGACTTCTGACCTCCAAAACTGTAAGATAATAAATATGTGTTGTTTCAAGCCACTAAGTTTGTGATGATCTGTTACTGCAGCAATAGAAAACTAATACAGCCAGCAAATACCACAATATCTGAAGTATATCCAAAGTATAAAAATACAGAAAACTCACCTCCCACTTAAGTGAGGTCTTGCATACTTATTGTGACATATGGTTTTTATTTCTCCAAATTCCGGAATCTTTGGTTAGAAAAGACATAGAATTCCTTTTTAAGATTTTAGCTTTTGAATATTCTTTATTTTCAATAGAATGAGATTAATCATAATTAAGTAATTGTGAAATGTTCCTTCTAGAGCTCCTTCTGAGGTGACTGTATCACTTGATTCTGTTTGCCTACCATAAATTTTGAGGGCTACCTGCCTGAGTGTAACTGACTTCTAAAAAGCATCAATCGGCAGGCAAAGATGACCTATAGTTCTGACCTGTACCCTTTACTCCTTCTCCATGTGATGGAAAGAACAGCTCCAAAATCAGAACAAAAACACTCTGCAGAATCTGCTCCACCCAGGTAATGTAAAGTGACCTACATGGAGGGATTGCTATTGACATGCTCACCTCCTGACCTGAGACTGGTGTTGACCACAATACCTGGTGTCTGTTTCCTGTTGTTGTTGTTGTCACCTGCTGAAGGGCTGCACCCTATCACCTTGGTTTCTACTCTATTTCTGCACTACCCATGCTGCCTGCAAGGCGTGGCCTGCACTGATCCCCCTGCCCAGTCTCACCCTATCACATCTTGTTTATGATTTCCAAACTGTCCAGCTTCTCTCCAGAAAATGTATGCAGGAGGGTGCAAGTGTTTTGCACACATCTGCACAGACCTCGTATATATATATGGCTGCTGTCAGGAGCCTGTGGGGTAACGCGATTCTAATGCCTGCCAGGCTGAAGGCTGCTTTTGTACAGTTAGATTCTTTAAGCTGCTGATTCCCTCTTATGCATCATAACAGTGAAATACATCTAAATGTATCCATCATATGTTTAACACAGTGCCCTTGTAAATAATTAGCATGTAATAATACATAAAATTAGAAGGTATCGGTTTATTAAAAATCACAAAATTTTTCCTCTCCGAGAGCCACCAAGAGCAGTTTGCTGATTATATACCTCCTTATGCACAGACACATTATAAATCTTGAGATCTCAAGATTTCTGCTTTTATTATGAAAGTCTTTTGTTTTTTTTTTTGTTCGTGGTGTTTTGACTTCCTAGTTCCTTTGTCCTCTCTTGTTTTTACCTTTCTCCAATAAGATGTAGTCATTTATATCTATGTATACTTGTGTTTATATGTGTGTGCTTGTTTTGTTGTTGTTGTTTGTTGTTGTTTTGCTGCTAAAAGTGGCAATTTAGAGAAGCAAATTTAGATATTTGCTTTAGAAAATATTTCATTGCTTTTCAAAATGCAAATTTTAGCCAAATGTCTAGTGTTGATTGAGGAAGGAGAGTTGCCTAGCCTAAAGAAGGATGATTTGAGGGGACAGTTGGTGGCTTCCAGTTAGAGAGGAAACAGGCTTCCAAGCAGATGAAAAAGGGCCTGAAAATGGTGATATGCCAAGACACAGCAAGACTTTCAGGGAAGAGAGAGCATGGCCAACAAGATTTCCTTAGGCCAAGGACAGACGATGGACTAGAAAGATTCAGTCCATTGATTGTGTATTTACCTTTTCACCCACGTTGTGTTGTATTGTGATTGCCCTTTATCTCCAGTAGTTTGGTAAAATTCTGCTCCACTGTAAATGGTCGTGTGGTGTTGGAGGAAAGAAAAACGAAGGGATCTACAGAATAATGAGGTGTGGAGAGGCCAGCAAAAGGAGAGCTGTACCGGGTCTGAATCTGAACGTGCCATGGAGGTGGGAAATCTGAGCGAAGGGTGACCTGCAGAGAACTCTCAGAAATTTGGGGGAAGGAGCAGCACTGTAGAGTATGGAATGGGGGTGGCTTTTGAAGAGTAAAAGAAAAAAATGTTACCAAGAGAACTCTAGGACTTGGGAGCACTGAGATGGCAGACAATCCAAATCCTAACTCCTTTAATATAAATTTTCCTAAGCAAAACTGCAAAGTCCATGACTAAATATTTCTAATACCTTAATTACCAATTGATAGATTCCTCTTTGTATTATACCCCACTGAAATGTAAATTCTTATATTTAAACAGAACTGGGTCTTTATTTTTTCTCTTTGTCTATTCAGTAGGTTAAACGTTACATATCCAGGTAGATTAATGTTGCAGTCCTTTGACTTCTAATGAGCTTGAAAATCTTTTATTTTTTTAAAATGGCTCTGTATTTATTCTACTGTGAATTTAAATATCAGAATACTAAATTCAATCATCAGGTAATGCCCATCTAATCCAGTTATCTACCCATAAGAACATCATTAATTTCATAACTAACAGTTTTATAAATATAACAAAAAAGCTTTATTTTAGAAGAAACAAATCCATTTGTAGACGTGAGAACAAGGTTTATTTTACTACACAGCTAGGTTAAGCGTAATTATCTGCAGCAAACAATAAATGAATTTTTAAAGCAGTAAACTTTCTATCCGTTCTTCATGAGAATGTACCAGAAAGTTAGAAACCCTGAGAGAGATGAGACCAGCAGAGTTCTCTGTATCCTGGTTGAGTGGGAATTTTTTTTCTCACATTCGTGTTCCAGCCCCTGCATACTCTGCATTTGAGGAAGGGGTGAGAGAGACTGAATTTCACCCCATTTGCCTGAAAGAACATCCTTGTTAGTGTTTGGGCCAAAGATGGATCACCCACTGCTCAAAAACATAATGCACGTGAGACTTCCCACAACTACTATTCTTAGATATAGAATATACAAGTTTTTAGGACTACCATAACAAAACAGCACAACGTCGGTGGCCTAACACACAGAAATTTATTTCTTACGGTTCTGGAAGCTGGAAGATCACGGAGCGGGCAGTGTTGGTTTCTGGTGAGGCCACTCTTCCTGACTTCCTGCCAGCCGCCTTCTCACGTGGCCTTTCCTCTGTGCATGCACACTTTGTCATAAGGGTGTTAGGACGTCACCCTTATGACCTCATTTAGCCTTAATTCCCTTCTTAAAGGTGCTGTCTTCAAATACAGTCACATACGGTGAAAGCTTCAACACAGGAATTCTGGAGAGACCCATTTCAGTTCATAACATGGAAGTTCCAGTTTTACTGTTTATGTCGCAGCCTCTAATACATGGACTCTGCTACAGTAGTAGAATATGTTGTGCCAAGAGATGCCCAGTGGGACTACAGTATTCCAATTTTGGTGTAGAAGTGGTATTTCTAGTTTCGATGGGGAATGGATAATTCCATATTGAGACATGAATGAATAGGTGTGAACGTGATCAATGGAAGACTATATGCAAGTTATTAAGCAAAATCAGATTTACCATTTTTTTAAAATTGCTCTTGTATCTCAAAGCCAAAGGTTTCCACATTGAAACTACAACTGTGTCAATGTACTGGTGTATTAAGAAAACTGGCTATCAGCAAACATTCCACCCAGGAATTCAACATTTAGTTCTTCTGACATTTATAAAGGTCCCTCCTCCCTCCTCTTTTTATTAATGAGTTAGGGGCCTTCCAGCTGCAAGGCAGCTTTGAAGTTCCATTTCTTCCTAGAAGTGCAGCCTTCCTCCAGAGATTTCTCTCTAAATCCTCTTAGAGAATATGGTGCTCAGAGCTTTTGTTCTGTGTAATCACTCTCTGGTGGCACAAGTGAACTCAGATCTAAGCAACCTGGCTGGGTGCTTAAAGCCGCTCTCAGTAAAGACAGACACCACCAGGTGTTGCATGACTGTGCCGACTGTGACAAGGGAAAGAGAGCCCGCCTCCCCCGTTCTCACTAGAAGTATCCTCAAGTGAAAGCATCGAAGCGATGTATACCAAATGTGTGTGTGTGTTTGTGTGTGTGTGACACACATATCCCCAAGAATTACATATTTTCTTATTTATCTATCATTATTCCCCCCCACCCTTGAATACCCTTTACCACCTCAGAGGGCTCTTACAGAAAAACAAACAGCAACAAATTGTTCTTGTTATTTCTGAGTTTCTTCAAATATCGAGTGCTCCTTTTAGTTTACTATTTAAAATAAAAATTGATTTAGTATTTCTGAGTGCTTTCCAAGTCTTGTATGTTTTCTTTTTGTTTTATGAATTTTTAAGATCTCTAGACAATTCTGGAGTTTTTGAATCATGTTCTCCAGCAAGACTTTGGCTGCTGCCCAAAGAAAGCCTGGATCATTCGATATTGGCCCGAGACAGCTGATTCTCACAGACAGACAGTTTCAAGGAAGATTTCTAATCTGATGCAATATTAGTGGTATAGATTGCTAAGCAATTTGTCCTCCGAGGGTAAAGCAAAAAATTTTGTGCTTTTTAAAAATGGCATTAAAGAACAAAATAAAACATTTTGTAATCCTAATTGGGAATGCCAAGGGTTTGATTAAATATCTATCTCCAAATACTGTTTTTTATTGTTAATAATGTGTTGTTCCACCACTAATGCTGCAGAGAAGTGACCCATCTTGGCGATATCCTGGGGATGTCCTTAAAGATATGCAAACAGGAGATGAGCCGAAGCCCAGGGCCTTGCCGGCTGCCAGCCACTCCTTGTCTGGTTTTTGAAGTTCCAGCTTTTGCCCTATGGAGTGAGGAATTTTTTTTAGAACTAGTTCTGGTTTGTCTAAACTCCTTTTTAGCTTTTCATAATTATTGCACCTGATATAATAAGCTTTTGGCTTAATGTCATTTCAAGTCATCTTCAATGTCCCATATACTTGGAAAAACTCAATTCATAGTATGAGAATTTATTAGATCATCACCAAAGTTTTCCAAGGAGAAAGTATGTCAGCCCTGAGGACATATGACTGGGTACTCCTGAAAACGGTTTTTTCTCTTTTTATTTATGGTACATTAGAGGTCCAAATGTGTTCTGCTTTGTTTAACCATCATGCAGCCTAAAATATAGTATTAAAAAAGGCAGTGAAACTATTAGATACATGTTATTGTAGAGGAGGAAAAAAGATTCCTTTTTTTTTATACTCCTAGACTCTTTTACTGAGGCCATTCAAATTAGACTGAAAAAGAAAGACAAAAGAACAAGGAAAAAACAAACAGAAGTTTATTGATGCATGTATCACACATACACATAGGAAAACTCAGTCACCAGTAACTCAAAGGGATAGTTAGAACTTGGGACTTATGCAGCATCTGAACAAAGAACAATGCATTTGTAGAAAAGTGACAAAACAAAGGAAAAGGCTTTCAGGCTTCAGAGGGCAGCAAATGTGAGAGGTAAATATATGGGGAAACTAGTGGAAGTTAGGGGTTGCTTAGTAAGGTTTATTATGTAGACTCCTCTAAAGCCATCTCTGGTCTGAGAAGAGTCTAGAGTTCTGTCTGGTGATTAAGAAGCATCCAGCCCTTCTTGCTAAAGACGGAGAAGGCAGAGAGCTGGTCCTGGGTCTCCTTTTACTCAACTGTCTTCAGTTTACAATAATCTTGATGCCAGAGTGACATATTTTGAGGTGACACACTCTCACTTTCTTTAGTGTTATAATACATTTGTCAAAATTCATACACAACACCAAAAGTGAAACCTAATATAAATTTTGGAATCTGGGTGGTAATGATGTATATTCATCAACTGCAACAAAAATAACACTATGTGTGTGGGGGGGGATGTTGATAAGGGGAGGCTGGTACTGGGGGTATGGTCAGGGGGTACACAGGAATGCTGCCCTTTCTACTCAATTTTGCTGTTATATTAAAACCACTCTAAAGAAAATAAAGTCTTTTTAAAAATAGAAAAGCAGATGTGGCACAAGAAATATTTTTTCTTTGTTCCCAATTCCTGACAGAGCTCTTAAAACCCTTAGAATTTTCAAAATGATAGGAGTGTCTTTTATTATTCATAATGAGGCCCCTTTTGATTATACCTGAGTTTGTTTTAACACTATAACTTAGAGTAGACCCCCTAGATAGCCTCAGAATGGGGTTGGAAACCAGAAAGAACAAATTATAAAAAGGTTGGAACTTTCAACCCGACCCACCAATCTCCTTGGAAGGGAGGGAGCCTGGAGACTGAGTTGTTATAAAAATTCTTGAACAATGAGATTCAGAGAGCTTTCAGCTTGGCGAATACATTGAAGTGCTGGAAAGGTGGCATATCCAGAGAAGGCACAGAAACTTCATGCCATGTCCCTATACCTGGCCTTGTGCATCTCTTCCACTTGGCTGTCCCTAAGATCTATCATTTATAAAAAGCATTGGACATCAGTAAGGTGTTTCCTTGAGTTCCATGTGCCATTCTAGAATGTTATTAAACCTGAAGAGGGGATTTTAGGAATTCCTGGTTTACAGCCTGTCAGTCAAAAATGCAAGCAGCCCAGGACTTGTGACTAGTGTATGAAGTGGAGGCACTTTTGTGGGACAGAGCCCTTTCATGGGTGGGGTCTGATTCTAAATCCAGGTAGAATTCAATTGTAGGACACCTAATTGGGGTCGGAGATTTGAGAATTTCATGGTAGGTAGTATAGTTGAGAAGTACTGGGATAAAGTAAAATTCAACATGTGCACTAAATACAACATGAATTTCATTGTATTCGGTTTTAGACCATCAGAGGCATACAAATAAGAAAGGTTTCTCATGTTTTATGAACACTTCTAAATCATGGCAAAGTGCAAAATACAAACCAATGTGCTAATATTTATGTAGACTGCAACTGGACAAATATTTTGTTTTTATTGAGTACAACCTACCCCTTTCTCAGGTGTTCACTTCCAAAGACTACATATAGAATGCTCAGTTCCCTTGCTGGCAACTGAAAGAATACACACACCATACTCTCAACATCTTTTCATGTTTTCTGTTACAGCAGTTGACTCGTAGTAACATCTTATATATACATAGTCATCTTTATTTAAAAACATGTTTACATCCATTATTTTATTTGATACCCATTATTTACCATCAGTAGTGCCCTTGCAGTTTGAATGTCATCAATCAAATTCAGAATTCTAGGTGAAATTCAAAATGGAATTCATTGCTCTTTCAGGTGTTGCGTGGTCTGGGTAGCACGAACACATAAATGAACCAGCTGGGTGGTCCCATTCATTGCTCTGATTTTCTGCTGTTTCCTTGCAAAACTGAAATGGTAATTTAAGAGGCGTATTGCATGACTTCAGAAGAGTGCCACAGAACATATTTCAAGCTCTATTTGCTCCTAGATTTTCAACCTAAAGTAGAATGCAAATATTCTCCAGTATTCCTTCTATTTATGATAAAAAGTATGTTTGAAAAGGTCTCTGTAGATGACCAATGATGAAAGCCATTATTATCATTGGTGATTAAGGTAAAGAAGAAAGGAGATGTTCTTGATGATTCCAAAACTTCAAAAGGGAGGGAAGAAAGAGAGGGTCGTTCTTAGATTCCTGGGGAATAAAATAACATGCTTCGAGGACTAACTCAGTAAAAATAAAATCTAAATGCAATGTGACTAAAGATCTTCATATACAGAGAAAATTATAACTAAATTCCTCTCCCTCACACTGAGAGAACCATTAATAATAACCTCATGTTTGAGATGAGAAAGACATTGATAAAAGATACCACCAAGCTGTGAAATCTATTTCATCAGATATACAAGAAAGAGTGTTGTCAACTGAAGGACGAATGTTGGTCCTGGAAAATTTTTTATTCATCTTCAACAGAAAACCAAAGAATCTAAGAATTTTCAGCCAGTCAGAGGAAGCTCCTTATCAAACCCTTTGTTCCATGGGATCCCTGGTAATTTCTACATCTTATAACAAATCACACAAAATGAACAAGCAAATTACGTATATTGTTAATGTAAATTTACTTAAATTATTCAAAATGTAAACTAGAAAAAAAGCCTGAAGCTTTCGTTATAAGAACAAATTTAAGTACCCAACAAGGTTATCAAATCCATTAATATTCCTCTGTATAGAGATAAATTCTGCATCTCCAAAGCCATATGGAGGTTGCAGAAACTTAAAGAAAAGAATTTAACACTGAAACTTAGCCCTAGGTCTAAGATACTTCTAGCCTCAGAGATCTGAGTAGCCTTCTCTTTTGAATGATGGCAGGAAAGTCTTGTTCTTGCAGTCTTTGGGGATTGAACTCTCAGCTCTGCCTCTTTCAGTTTCAAATGCTTAATTGATAATATGGTAAATACCACTTAGGGAATTAAATGAGATAACACTAGTGTATAAAGTACTAACAGATTAAACAATATTAATATCAAGGGGAAAAATAGAGATTCGTTCAGCCCTACACAGGAATGAGCCAACTGTCTCAGTTTGTACTACTATAACAGAATATCATAGACCAGATGATTTATAAGCAACCAAGGTTTATTTCTTACAGTTTGGAGTCCAAGATCAAGGTGCCACAGCTTTGATGTCCAGTGAGAGCCTGTTTCCTGTTTTACAGACAGCTGTCCCCTTGCTGTGTATTCACATGGCAGAGAGGGCAAGAGGACTCTCTGAAGTCTTTTTTTTTTTTTTTTAAATAAGGACACTAATCCCACTCGTGAGGATTTCACTTCTATGACTTCATCGCCTCCTACTACCATCTCATTGAGAGTTAGGATTTCAACATATGAATTTCGGACGTAAACATTCAATCCAGAACATCAACCATCTACACTAAGCATGGCAGAGGAAAGAGATGACAAGCAGGGTAACATTGAACATACATTCGTTAGTGAATGCACAAAATATTTACCGAACACCTGCTATATGCCAAGTCCTGGGCTAGGAGCAGAACATATGAAAATAAACAGAGCAGAATCCTTGTCTTCAAGTTGCTCACCATCTAGTGGAACATTTACTATTATATGACAGTCGGTGGTTTTAGTTTTTCAGTTTCTTTTATAGAGTATGAATGGGTTCTCTGCTCAAAGCTTTGGAGAATACTAGATTAAAAATAATAGCTGCTAGATGTGTCAGGCACTGTTTTAAATTTTTTTTATACATTAGCTCTTTTAATTCTCAGACTACTCAGTGAAGTAATTGCTATTAGACTATTTACAGACAAGCAGACACAGAGTTAAGCAGTTTGCTCAAGATTGCACAGCAGAATCTTTTAGCACTTTGCATTTTGAATTCCTTGGAAAGATTAGAATACAAATAATATTTCTTTTCTTTCTTTCTTTTTTCTGGTTTTTTTTTTTTTTGTCCATAGAAACTATTATTTCCTCTAAAGGAGCATTGGTAGGATCAATGTTTAAAAAAAAACTATCTGGGGGGAAGGTTATAAAACAAACTACAGGGAAAGAAATAAAACTTTATTTCTAACTCCTCCACATTGAAGATACTATCTATATTGTCAAGGCTTTGTGCTCAGGTGTTATATTATCACTCTAAGAGGTTGGGGAATACAGATGGTAAACAGACAGGGCACTGTGGAACAGAAGCTCAAGGCTGGCTTTTCAGCACACCTAGTAATAATAGCATCATGAAGATTTGGATCATTATTGAGCCATAACTTAGAGGGAAAAGAACTCTGACAAGCCTTTTTCATAACCAGATCAAAGAGAATATGACAGATTGTGAAAATACAACCGTATTTTTCAAGTTGCTAATTTGTCTTCTTGCTGCTTCCTGGAGAAGCAGCTTATGAAGGGCCCTTTCATAAAGGAAGTTTAAGAAGTGGTTGAGGACGCCCTCTCGGCTGAATGGTTTAACCTCAGATGAGCAAATAGGGCTTTTATTGATTTAAAAGAGACAAGGTGAAAAGGGGAAAAGGAACCTTTCTTATTTAGTTGGAACCTGAGTTTTAGCATCACAATCACAGGTCATTGTAGGTTTCTTAAAAATAAAGAAGAATAAAACAGGGAATTATATATCATTTATACTCAGCATTCAACCCCAGTGAATGGTGCTTAAATTTGAATGCTCTTTATCCTCCCAAATATAAATATTCTAAAAAAAAAAAATCAATGACAAAATGGTCAAATTGCTCATTATGCTGAACAGACAGACTTAAGCAGCTCCTTTTGTGCTTAATGAGCTTCTAGCACACTTTTTAATAAAGCTAAACTTTACAATAGTGTACTATGATTAATACAGTCCCTTTTCTGTACAACAGTTTAATAGAGGTCAAATTTGAGAAGATTTTTCTAGAAAATAATCTCAAATGCATTATATATCTCCAACCAAGAATTATGGAACCATAATAATAATTCATATTCATAGATCCCAGCACTGTTTACAAAATACAGATGTGAGAAGGATGATAATGTTGATGGCAGATGAATGAGAGACCTGCCTGGTGCTTCTGTTTTCTAAAAGAATATGAGGCAAGTTTATTAGCAGATAAAGGAGGAACAGGTGGAGTACCTATCTGAGATTTCTGATCAGAAATTTAAAGTAAAAATAGTCAGCGAGGGTGTGTATTTTCCTCTGGGAACATTTGACTCAGATAAAAGCATAAAGTATGTGAGAGTTTTTTTTAATGAGATCTTTTCCTATGATATCTGCAGGAGAGAGAAAGGCAGGGAGCTCAGTATTTGCAAGGGAGTGTGGCAGTTGTAGACAATAGAATCTGATCTGGGTAACAAGACTAGTGAAGACTCAGCGTAGGATGACAGAGAGTGAGGCAAATAGGTTTAACGAACTGTGGATCTTCTGAGGTTGAGGGTTTGACCATAATTGTCCATGGTTTAGGTTTCACATACATTAACTTCTTTTTCTAAGTCCAAATGAGAGTCTTTCTTCACATTTGCACTTAAGGAAAAAGAAGCTCAGAGTTTAGTGTCCTGTGTACGATCACAGAGAAAATAACAACGGAAGCCAGGACTGGAACCCACATCTCATAACAACAAACCATGAACTCTCAACCCCAAAATGAGAACATTTTTCTAAGAAGATATTTCATGGTATCTCTGCTATTTACTTTTTTAAAAAATGCCTTACTTATATGGGAGGTGTCCTAAAAGGCAAAAGGCAATGCAAAAGTGGTGAATAAAATACTGAGTGGTCAGGCAACACAAGACTAAAACTGTATCTCTTTGTGAATATTCTCCACGTGACATGGGAAAATCAAACTTAGGGACCGAAATCATTAAAAAACATTTTCAATGAATCACCACAAAGAGTCTGGTGTTTAATCGTCTAGCCTACTACGAATTAGGCATACAGCAGGACAAAGCTAGTGAAGAGCAACTGTGAAAACCCATGATGACAAGGACGCACAGTTTCTGCCACATGTCATTGGAAGTCTCATTTTAGGGGCCTGAGTTTAATCACTTCTGTTCCATAAGATTCCCAGGCATCCTTGATATACATATGTATATCCAGGCACGTGATATACATATGATCAGAAGTGCATGTGGATTTCTGCTCAAAGACAGAGATGACAACTACACTGCAGAAGAGGTTTTACTGAAGGGAAGCAAGGCTTATTTTTATTTAATGTCTCCTGGAAGCAAGAAAATTTCAGGTAAACAATTCTTATGCAGATTGTAAATCTTGCCCAACTAGACAGATATTGGGAAATAAATTTAACAACAAGTAGCACACACAAACTAACGAGCAAAGCTCTATAATACATTCAGTGCTTTTCGTTTATGGATGCAGAAATTTTGTGATTATGCCTGCTTTATTTGTCAGTAGAAGTTCTGAGGTTCAGGGACTCTTGCTGTGAAGTATGAAAAAAATATAAATAAGGATGCAGAACCAGAACAAAAAAAAAGGATATATGAGTAGAAAATAAAAATAAGTGAGAAAAAAAGCAAGTACACATATATAGGTTAAGAAGTTCTTCTTAGCTGTGATAATTGATTTGCAAATGTGATTTAAACTTCCTGGTAGTCAGCTGGGGGGATAGCAGGGGGAGGTAGTAGCACAAAGGTCTACTAAGCAAGCCCTTACATAATCAATATTTATTATTTAAAATATGGTTTTCAAATCTCTGAACTCAAAGTTCCTCCCCTCAGGGTTCTTTACTTCCTCACAGCACAGGTGCAAACCCCAGCTCAGGCCACACCTGGTCCCTAGACTGACCTCACCGGAAGGCCAGTGCCACCCTCAAAAGGACACCCAGGATGGTAAAGTGCCCTTGCTCAACAGCAGCCTTGAGAGCTGTTCCGTCTGGTTGATGCTATAATTAATTATCTCTGTTTGGTTTCTGTTGTTATCAAAGTTCATGGTGATCAGTTGGTTTTTATACCCCCTTTCTCAATACTTGGATCTTCTGGTTTTGGGGTTATCCCCTTGATTTATACATGGCCCTGGACTAATATTCTGATGCCCAGGTTAGAGGCCCACATGTATCCACGGCCATTTCCTTTGGTCTCCTGGGCCCCTCTCTTGGACAATGCCCTGCTAGAGCCCTGATGTTGGCTCAAAGTCTTCTCTCCCAGCCTTTACATTTTATGCTGAGTAGATTTCAAATATACCTTCATCTTGAATTTAAAAATTAGCGACAACCCTCCAAATTCATGTTATTAAAAGAGGCTTGGAATGACCGAAGCCATCAGCAGAAATAAGTAAAACGAGATAAAAGGACCCAAGCAATGCCTAGGACTGTCTTTCTCCTTAAATCAAAGGCCACACATTGTCACTGTGTTCTTAAATGTATTGGTCTCATTTGTGTTGCCTATAACATGGCCCAAAAGCTTGGGGAACAGGTAGAAGACACTCGCAATCAAATCTGGCACAGCGCCCAGCAAACAGACATTCAGTGCACAGGCACAATGCCTATCAACCGAGGATGAAAACTTCAAAAGGGTGGGAATAATTTGGAAACCCTTCTGAGGAAAGCAACAATGATGGCCATTAAACAGTTGAAAAGTGATCTACACTTAAGCAAAGGCTCACAGAACTAGGCTATTTAGCCTGCAGAAGAGGCAGTTAAATACAGCATGATAATAAATCCACACTTATGTGCTATCTGTTATACAGAAGATCATAAACAGCTATTCTTCAACCTCGACTGATTATAGAACAAGGAAGAAAGAACCCAAGTGGCAAATCAGAAATGTCAACTCTAGGCAAGCAGACATTTTCTCAGAAAATCAAAATTTTTGTAACTACATTTTGTTTGGGGAGAGAGAAATTATAATTTCTCCTCTGGATTTTTTAGTAAAACTGTAGCCTCCTCTCTCTCAAACATCTTTGAAAACAAAAATCTTTATTGCTCACCAGCTGCGATATTCTTTCATGTTTTTCTATTATACACACACACACACACACATTTCATTTAATCTCATACAACTAGCTAGGAAACAACTGTCACTTTGTGCATTCGATTTTGTGCCTAAAAATAGTTGTTCAACACAGTTCTGGCACTTTCCAAAAGTGAGAGCATCCAGAAAGAACACCTTAGATCCAGTCCTTTTCAGCAGCCTGCTTAAATCTTCACATTATCTATTTCAAAATCATAAATGTGCTAGCACCCAGAAACTGAACCTCCTATGAACCTGTGTTATTTTTTAAGGTTGATATAGATGGAGTTGGTCCCTAATTTTGAATGGCGTGGGAACACACTGTGCCACAGAATATAAACAATTTTTCCTCGTGCGTAAATCACTCTTCCTCTGCTCCAGAGTAGCCCGTGGATCAGCTGGTGTCTGAGGATGGCTGTTTACTTTAGACTTTGTTCTCAAGTAGATAAGAATTATCAAGTGGAAGAAATATACGTGTGTGTGTGTGTGTGTGTGTGTGTGTGTGTATGTGTGTGTTGCTATATGGTGACATCTCAGACACACGTACAAAAATCTCCATGATTTAGGCTTCATTTCAGTGTTTGAGACTAGAAACAGGTCCATTTAGTTGGATTTAGCTTTGCTCAATTAAAGCTGAGTTTATGTAATACCATCGAGCATCAGCATTGACATTTGGTGGCATTCAAGTTGTTATTTACACTCTGTCTACCGAGTGTCCGTGCAACTGTTTGCATTAGGTTCAAGCCTCCGGCTCCCTGTTTGTTGAGGTTCACCTAATATATTAGCCCCATCAAGAATCCTGAAAGAGGCTCTTCGTGCTGAAGCAAGTCCGTAGAAAGCCATGCATGTGTAGCACAGAATGTATCAGCCATCTGTCCAGAAAGTGTATCCAGATGCTTCCCAGAACATTTTTCAAATCAGACATAGATACAAGTCTTTATTCTCAGGTTGGAGAAAGAGCCTCCTTCCTCTCCCTCATTATAAACCTTAAACTGCTTCCTATTTTACTGTTTTTTAAAAAATATTATTTTATTTAATAATATTTCATTTAATTTTCTTAATAACCTTTAGAGGTATGTGTCATTTTCCCTTTTATGAGGAAACTGAGATTTAGGGAGATTGAGACTTGCTCCAGGTTGCACAGTCATAAATGGCAAAGCTTCTGACCTCCTGGTAAAGAGAATAATGCATCATATACTATAGTTACTGTTGGAGTGGGAAGAACACATCTCTCTCTCTCTGTGTCTCTCTTTCTCTCTCATTACATACCTATGTGTACACACACACACACACACACACACATACACATCCATATGTGCGTGTGTATGTGCATATAAACAGCAACAAACCATAAGGTTAGCAAATGTCCCTACCTCCTCTCCTGAATACTTTAGAATCGCAAAAAATACATTTACTAAAAACATTAGGCTTTGAAATCTTTAGAAGAAAAGCTAATACATTACAAATATTATTAGACTGAACCTCGCAAATATAAAAAAGGGTTTGCCTTGTAAATTAGCATGAGAAAAAAAGTTGTCTTACTTTATCCCAAAGCTTCGTTTGCCATTGTCACATTCTAAATATTTATTCATCTTGTTCCCTACTTTCACACTGTTCAGGTGCCAGCCAGGGGAAGCTAGAACACTCCTTATTAGTTCCTTCTTTGGCTCCAGACATACAAGTTTTCTGTTATAGAATATAATATATTACCTAACAGTGATTAAACAGTTATTATCTATCACCATCTTAGCACAAGTGAAGTTAAAATATAACTAGCCAAACACATGGCAAGACTTCAATGATAGCTGGAAAGTTCTAGAATGAGGACTCCAAGATTTTCAATTCTTGGGCACCAGGCCAGGAGTCAAATGGTTGCTAGACAATAAGATTGTATTGTCAACAATGAAGAATCAAGATGCTCATGCTAAATAGATATGAGTCAAACATAGATCAAAGGGTGAAGAGGAGAACATCAAATCCAGCTTTCTTTTGCCAGTAATCTTGCTAAATATCCCAGTTTTATTATGGAATTTTTAAAGAATTAAACCTGAACTGCTCAAATTTATATAATTTCTTACATTTGGCTTCTTTCACTAATACAGTATTAATTAATCCAGTCTTCCAGGATGATTTCTAGAAAAAATTCATTTCAAAATTCATAAAATAAGGATGCTTATACCTGCAGTATCTCCAGATTCAAGTAGACTAGACAAATATGTGAAAATCTTCCCTAAATTAAAACTCTCAGGTTCCCACAGTTTGGGTAAGATATCACACCGTGACCTAGAGTCATACTATCTAATGTGGCAGATACTTGTCATATGGAGCTATTTAATGTATATTAAAATTAGTTTAAATTAAATTAAATGATAAATCAGTTCCTCGTTGTCACTCACCGTTCAGATGCTCACTAGCCACATAGAGCTAGTGGCTACTTCATTGATCCAGCCCCCTTTACTTCATTGCTGGCAGTTCTATTGGATAGCACTGGATCTGGAGAATAAGACACATGCTTTTCTCTAAGGTTAGGCTCCAAGACTGCTACCTCAGAAAACAAAAGACAGCTTGAGTAGCGACAGAGAGAGCAAGTGCAGGACCAAATACTGTTCGTAAAGAAAGAAAGAAATCCTGCTATACGCAGCAGTATGGGTGGACCTTGAGGGCATTGTGCTACGTGAAACAAGTCAGATAGAGAAAGACAAATTTTGTATGATCTCACTTATAAATGAAATCTAAAAAATATCACAGAGAGAACAGATTTGTAGTTGCCAAGGGCAGAGGGTATTAGGTGCAGGTGGTCAAAAGGTACAAACTTTCGGTTATTAGATGAGTAAGTTCTGGAAATGTAATGTATAGTTTGTGACTGGTTGGCAATACTGTACTGCACGTTTGAAGATTGCTAGGAGAGTAATTTTTAACTTTTTATTTTGGCTTCTTGAGACTAAATTCTAGGCTGTGCTTTAGTATAAATAAAATTTCTAGTAGAGTATTTTTCAGATTTGAAAACACACATCTCCCATAAGAATGAATTGTGTTTCCATCTCTTGAACAGAAAAAATGTTTGCAGGAATCTTCCATAAAATAGTATCATATCCATGGCTTATGGGATGAGCTCTATGTAATACAGTTGAGGAGGAATTAATGATACATATTAAAAGGCTAACTGTAGTTCAGCTATTTATTAGATGGGTGTATGGTCAAGTCAGTTCATCTTTCTGCATTTCTGTTTTTTTCATCTACAAAATGAGAACATGATACCATATGCAAAAAATAGTATAAACTGTGGTGCCCAATTCAAAGGTCATAATTACCACTGTTGCAGTTACTCAGGCATTCAAGGCTTACCACTTTCTATGTCTTCATTCTTATCTTCCACCAAATGACAAACATCTGCCGAGATATCTCACTTACAAACTGCCCTCTATAAATACCAGGCTAGATAATTCATTGTTTCCCAAACAGATATGACACTTTCTTGCCATAAAACCCTTGCTCCAGAGATGGGTCCGCAAACTGAAGTAGATAGACCCCATCTTACCCATTGCCTGTTTTCATAGGGCTCCACAAGCTAACAATGGCTTTCACACTTTTTAAATGGTTGGGGGGAAAAAATATCAAAAAATGAATAATATTATGGGACATGTAAAATCATATGAAATCAGATTTCAGAGTCCATAAAGGGTTGTTGGCACACAGCCAGGATCGTTCTCTTACTCATTGTCCCTGTTTGCTTTCACACTACAATGGGAGACCTCAGTTGCAACAGAGACCAGATGGCTCACAAAGCTCCAAATATTTATGATCTGGCTCTTTCTGGAAAATGTTTGCTAGTCTACAACCATGCCACCCTGAACAAGCCCAATCCCGTCTGATCTCATGAGCTAAGCAGGCTCTGGCCTGGTTAGTACTTGGATGGGAGATCACCTAGGAAGACCAGGTGCTATCAGTGTAAAAAAAATTTTTATAAATAAGGGATTGTAAGCCGACAAGGTCCTTGCAATCTGTGAGATCAATCAAGGGTTGTCTTGCCTTAGAAAGAAAGAAAGAAAGAAAGAAAGAAAGAAAGAAAGAAAGAAAGAAAGAAAGAAAGAAAGAAAGAAAGAAGGAAGGAAGGAAGGAAGGAAGGAAGGAAGGAAGGAAGGAAGGAAGGAAGGAAGGAAGGAAGGAAGGAAGAAAGAAAGAAAGAAAGAAAGAAAGAAAGAAAGAAAGAAAGAAAGAAAGAAAGAAAGAAAGAAAGAAGAAAGAAAGAAAGAAAGAAAGAAAGAAAGAAAGAAAGAAAGAAAGAAAGAAAGAAAGAAAGAAAGAAAGAGAGGGAAAAAAAGAAAATGTTTGCTGATTCTGTGCTCAAAGGTTTTCTTCTTAGAATACATTTTCTCATGCCTTCTTTGCCCATGACGATGTATATATTCATCAAGATGCAGTTCTAATGCCAGTTCATGAGGTCTTCGCTGTTACCCAGGCCTAGGCTAGGAACTCTTCCCGTAGGCCTGATAGCATATAGCAGCACATAATAGTTCTTCAATAAACATTCATGAATTGAATAAATTACTATCTAATTTACCCTAAACACTAATATTCTAGGGTTATTGGCAGTAGTGCATACAACTTTTATTTCAGTGTGTAAACAGTGTTTTCTCCAGTAAAAGCATTTAAATAATATTTGTTGGATGACGTACAATTAAAATAGTAATAATAGTAACTTTTTACTGAGGGTTTACAATTTGTCTGTAATAATGCTGAGTGCTTTGTATAGAACATCTAATTCACTCACATGACAATTTTATGAGCTAGAAGTGAGTATGCCCATTTTACAGATAGGGGAATTCAATAACTCAACCAAGTTAGGCAGCCAACAAATAGCAAGAGAGAAACGTGAATGCAGTCACCTTGGCTATAAAATGAGTCAGAATCATGGAGTTTTTAAAACAGAAAACAGACAGTTCACATTTGATGGTAAAGACCAGCGTTCTCATAGTCCAGGAACCCTTTGCGTCACTGGCATTTTAGGAGGTTCACAAAATCAAAATTATTTTCATAACAATACTAAAATTTTATTTACTTTTTTTACTCACATTTTCTCAGAAATGCACAGTGGAGTTTCCAGAGGCCCCAACATATGACATTACAACAGATTAAACACAGCAGCAGACATAAGAATACAGCTGTCTTCTATTAAGCCAAACATTAAAGAAGTTTATACAAATGTAAAACACCAGCACCCTTTTCACTATGTTTTTGTTGGAGAACATACAGTTATTTTTTTAATTTAAAATATTATTTATGTTGATTTGTAAATGTTTATTTTTTAAACAAATTAATAAATATTTTAAAATTTGGTAAGTATGGATTAATCTAACCCACATAAACAAAAGATCTTAGAGGTTCTCAATACATTTTTGCAGAAAGTAAAGAGATCTTAAGACTAAACGGGTTTGTGAACTCCTAAGTAACAGGGAGACTTCAAAATACTTGGAGTAAAAACAGGGCACGGTGAAAGCCAAGGTCAGCAGAGCTGTATTCCTAACTGCAACTGACCAGAGATGCATAAATGGGTCCAACTTGAACAAAAACTATTCAACCAGGCTGTAAACTCGGGAACAACAGCAAGTGATTAATTTTAAGCTGTCAAGTTTTTTAGGGGATTATTAAGCAAAAATAGCTAACTGATCCACAGGGTAACTATGAGAAGTAAATGAAGTCTGACACACATGTTTTGCCTTATCCCCGATATTCATCTTATCTGTCTCCTTATCATTCAAATGATGCCTGGACAAATTTAGTACATTAGGAACCTCCAACTCAGCCCGGATACTCTTTTTCTAGTGCTCACTCTCTGTGAATCTTTTTCCAAGACCACGAAGGCCATCACTGAAGACTGGATCAGAGGTTTTCTTCTTACTCTGCCGGAGTTCAGCTGGTGAGATGTATCCTGGAAGCCCAGGGTGGAAACTTGCACCCATGCTCCCTTAAGAGCAATATTAAACGCTGCGCTTAAACCTACAGTTGTGTAAGAATGTGTCTTGGTTGCTACACACTTGGTTTGACTGAGCTCTCAAGAACTGACAAAAGAACCAGACCTCTACACAAACTTTTGTTTTCAATCAGCCCACCAACCACTGCTGCTCTGGAATACAAGGAAGCCTCTAGTAACTCACTAGGTCTCTGAAACTAAAAGTCATAAAATCATGCCTAACAGGAAACATTCAACATCTATTACATAAAAATGGCTTCGAACAAACGCAGACTTGGTTTGGAACAAGTCCTGGAGCACCTACATCTTATCATTTATTTTCTGAGTTCTATCTCCAAACTGAAGCTGCTTCCATACTCCCAGCAGGAGCCCATCCAGCCAGATTCCTTTTGACGATCTGCATAAATAAAGCAAGAGACCTGCTGCTCTCTTGATATTGGTTTTATAAAGAAGGACAGACTCATAATAGATTGTAATTGAAATGGGGAGGCTTAGTTTTATAGTCACTCAAATATTTGACTTAACAGTGTTTCTAGATGTATAATTCAGAACTGAATCAAGTCTAAAGCTTGAAATTTTCTTACTTCTTTAACTCATACCGTTTTGTTTTGTTTTAACCAATGCAGCCATGTGTTCTCATTTATTACCTACCACTCAGGATTAAAATCTCAAATTAGTGCCCATCAGATTCATGCTACATTTTGCTCACATATGTGGAAAAAGTGAGCATAATTTCTCACAATGTTTGATTGCCATTTTTGCCCCCCTCTGGTATCTTTGGTCATTTAAAAGAGCACATACTGCTTATTCTGAAAATTTGTGATGAAGTCAATACATCCCCATTTAAAAATATTTGAAGTCTTCAAAGGCTGAGTTGAGCATGATATTTCTTAAGGTTAATTTACAATCAGCTTTTCTTCTCCCTAAGGAAAAAAAAGAGAGACAGATAAATAAGCAACTTTTCAGGCATTTAAAGAGTTGTTTGTACAGAAGAGAGTCTGAGCTAGTGGCATATCCTGTTTTCAACAGTGTAGATAAACTATGGCTAAATGTACAAACTTCTGTATTTGATAATTAGGTTTCAAAAATAAACGGTTTCAAAGCAATACATTTATTTGTCTTAGCCTTGGGAATACTTTTTGGAGAGAATAACCAGGCCCTTAATTATACCACATCTACAGGAAAATTTTTTAAATTGTGGTTATAGCTGTAAATTCTCATTTTGTGTGTGCTTGTGTGGGGTCTTTCATGCATCCATGGCAAAGGGGTTAAGAACTTTTCTAAACGTTTCTAAGAAGGGCTAAATCCAAAATCTAGAAAATGCATTAGAAAGAGCCAAAGAGACGTGAAAACTGTTTCCAGTTGTCATCAGCACCTTACCAGATAAATTTGTTTGTGACTTTTGTCATCACTAACAAGAATCATTGAGCCAGTCCTCATAGAACATCAGGCCATGGCTGCCTTTCTCCTGTATCCCTTATCATTCATCCCACTGAGTTCTAGTGGTTGAGGTTGGCATAAAGGGTCAACTATAAGCAAGAAGAAGTAGTTGGCACCATACTGAGAATTGATTGAGGCAGTAGATTTTGACACGGCCAAAAGGTGCCTGTCGAAATGCAAAATTGATTTTGTCTGTTTTTATTTTTATTATTTTACTTAATAATGTGCCTCATGGATATCCTGCCTCTTATTCCACTCTGATATTGTCACTTTTGACTTTATTAACATATTACTTGTATTTTTTATGGGTAGTTGCTATTTTTACTGATTTTAACCCCAGCCAAGAAAGATATAATTTGGGACAGATAGATGTGTTGAAGTCACTAACATTTAGAGGAAGAAAAAAGTCCCCAAAAGGCAACAGGTTTACATGTTTTATATGATTCATGCACTATTTATTCACATTACCTTTTTTTTAGTAGAATCTGGATTTCAGACTTCTCTTGAAAATACTGCAGATGTGGAATAATACAATAATCTTTGGAATTGAGTAATGGTTGTCCCATATGGAGTCCGCCATAATTATCATTGTTTCCACCCTGTTGGCTTCACTCATTCATTGTAACTATTTTATTCCTGTATGCTTTTGAGTTTGGAAATACTGGTCTAGAGTGTGCGGTGATGCCTCAACAATAAGTCTATGGAGAGGACTGCTCAGGTGACCCTGAATATCACCTGTCCCATGAAAGGGGGCAGAGAGATGCTAAAGATAAGCTTCACACTAAACAGGGTTTTGCTTGGGAGTAGTCTGTGTAGCAACTATAAAACAGAAAGTTGTGTCTTAAGTAATGGCTTACATAAAACTTTTTATTTGAAAATACATGAAAGTGAGTTTTTATTTTAATCCTAAAGATAAAGCTCAGAATATTAAGAGATTTAGAGAGAATGACAATTTTATAGTGCTCAAATAGAAATTATTGGCTGAAAAACAGGGAAGTAATAATCTTCAGTTTAGAAGTTGTGACTTTGAAATGAAAATAGCCCTGGAAAGCCAAAAGAATGGACTATTCAACAAAAGTTCACCACGAAGAAAGAAAATATAATTTTACTAGAATAGATAATTATGGGCTTAAGAAAAGAGAAATTTAAAACTAGAAATATATATGATCTTTATTTAAGCCATTTCTGTAGCCATTTATTTAAGCCATTTACATACCTTTACTACATTAGTTAAAGCACTAAGCTATGACTAAAATATCTAATATAATATCATTATCTTACAGTTCTGAAATGTTATTTTGAACTATTAACACACCTTTTAGGGATCTATAAGTGTAAAAATTTAAAATAAGTTTGTTCGTGAGGACTTTTCAAATGATAGAAAAAAATTTACCCTTTAGTTTGAAAAACAACCCAATTCTAAGGTCATTTTAAATTTTCCCTATGGCTTGGAAGAATCCAGGGAGATCAGGTGAGCAAATTTAGTTACAGTTGTCTTTCTCCCTCCCCATAACCCTACCAAGACACTATCTTAAGTTTTGCTTTGTAATAATTTTATTTGACAAATAATTTGTGCAATAGACTTCACCGTCTCAATGCAGAGCCCCAAAGACAGTGGATTGCAAATTGTGTGACTTAAATCTGGTACAGAAATAGCTGGGGAAATCTGGAGAGAGATAGATTTGAAGCCCACAGTAGGGTCTAGGAGGCTAATATGATCAAATTGGAGTCTGGGTCCCAGAGCACAAAGTTAAACGATAAGTCCTGAAGATAAAAGCTAAGCGATAGATTAGAACCAAATAGGCGAGCAAGGGTCAGGCTTTAAAAATGTGATGTTAACAGTTAACGTGAATTCATTTCTCACTTTATGCTGAAAACTATTCTACACTCTTTGCATGCACTAATTCATTTAAGCCTCAATACCAGTAGGCTCTGTTATGAGGAACTGGGCCCCAGATCATTAAACAAGTCATCAGAAATCTGCCAGCAACAAGATAAGTGGAAGAACCATCCTAAGAAGACTCTGGAAAACTGCAGTGGCTCTTGACTTGTATGACTGATTCCTGGACCAGTCCTGGGAGACCAAAAGTCACAGAAAAGCCTATGGTTGGAAGGATTGGCAGCTTTTGATGCAATCTGCTCTTTTCTTCCTTTGTATATCATTTCGTATTTAGATAGCATCCTACTCATAATATCTCTCCAATCTTTCCATTAAGGAATTGAGATGAGGAGAGTGAAATGACTTGTTCAAGGTTATAAAAGGTAGAGGAGTAACAGAAAATACTTTAACACTTTTCAACTAAACCCAACCCTAGGTGTATAGAATTTAGGATGTGCTACATTTGCACTTAAAAAAAATAACTTTCAACAAAGTAACTGACTTGACTTGTCTCTGTGCTTTGGCACCACACCTGGGATGTCCAGTGGGACTGTGAGTGCCTGTCAGTCTTACGGAGATTAGTGTACTTTGGAATTTAACAACATGGCAGTGGGTAGATGAGGAAGCAGGGGTAGAGAATGTGAGGTAGAGAATGTGAGAACAGCAGAGGGACAATAAATACCAAAAGGAGGAGAGAAGGGTCAGCATCTAAGGCCATAGGACAGGGCCACGGTAGCATCGACAAAGGCCTAAAAAGAAAATAATAAAATAAGTAAACAATAAAATAAAAAAACACTAAAATTAACAATTACCATGATTCCCTTAATACGCATTAAATAAGGGTGGTTACCATGGGTTAATTTTATTTTTCACTTAGATTCAAAAGAAGAGTACTATCATGTCCATTTTCTAGGTATGAAAACTAAGGTTCCAAGCAATTAAGCCCAATCAGTTTAGACAGCTGTTGGATGATGGAACCTGGTCCAGGACTCAGCTTGCCCTGTCCATGCCATGGCTCTGAGGGAGTGGAGGGGAGGCTGTGCTGTTTATTCACTTACGACTACCAGCTACGGGCCCCACTGCCACCAAGGCTAGCATTTCTTTTCAATGAATCTAGACCCTCGTCACCATGACCCTCTCTTCCTTTTTTGTAGAAGTAGTCTGGCCTGCTAAGAAATTTCAGCAAATCTTGATTTATGTATCTCAAGATGTAAGAATTTCTCAAATGTCTTTGCTGTTGGCTCCCTCAACATTGTTGTCTGATCCCTCTGGTGTCTTTTTTTAATTTTTTCCAAAGGAAGTGCTTAAAATATATCACGGTGGTGTAAAATGTATTTTTTAATAGTCTACATAAAGCTTTTGTCTAGAAAATACCTTATTGTGTGACAGAAATAAGTGTCTTTAATTAAAAATAACAAGGGACTCTAAAAAAGGGTGCAACTGTTATTCCCACAACAAAACACGCCTGCCCACCGCCATATGTACGCACTTATTTCCCAGCAAAGAAGCATGTGTTTACTGATGGGGACACAGAGCCACTGTGGGAACAGGTGCCCATCTTAGTAACAACAATAGAGACAAAACAACGACACTGTAACTGCACATTTTTCCAGCATCCAAAATCCATATTCACTTCTAGTCCCAAATTTCACTCATTAATTCCCTTTCAGCGACAAAGAATGTAAATGAGGGAACAGTGTAGACTGTTTTACACTGTAATTCCACACATATTATCTTCATTGTATAGTCATATTTTTAATCCCAATTAAATCAGTTAGAAAATCAAGGCTCGGAGAAGAGCACACACAAAGTAGAAATTTATAACCATAATCTCAATTAAAATTTTATTTTTGTACTTGAGGAATGATTTAAGGCCTGGTTAGTCTCTCCCTAAGGTGTTCTCAAAGTTTAAGACAGAGATAGAAAGTGAAAGATGAAAACCCCATACTCAGGTCTTTCTACAGTTTCAGAAAAGAAAATGGGAAAATGAAATGAAAGATCCAGAAAAAAGAAAGTGGTTAAATAAATAGAAAAATTCCATAACATAAAGTTGATTTTTAAGTTCGATTCCAATATTGTATTAGGTATTTTTGTCTCTATTTCTTCTCTTCTCAGGAAATCTGTGCAGAAGCAAAGCCAGGAGGTCAGGGCTGGCTTCTGCATTTACATCATCCTGCCTTCTCCCTTGCTACTTAAAATTAGGGTCCAGCAAACCAGCCACATGAGCACGGCCTGGGAACTTGGTGTAAATGCAGAGTTGTAGGCCACACCCGAGACCTACTGAATGCAACAAGATCACTATGTATGTTTGCTAAAGCACTAATCTAGGCTTTTCCTCATCTTTCTCTTTCAAGCCGAGAGATGCTCCGTATGGGAGATTAGCTCTGCATCCTGTTTCTTCCCATCCCGGATGCCAGCAGTGAAAGTGTAGCCAACTAAATAGAGAATTCTTTCCAGTTATTTCAGCCTGAAGCTCAATTAAAAATCCTATATCCCTAAGACACAAAGAATGAAACTCTTGGCAACTTAGCAGGCTAGTGGGGGAATATCTTAAATCATCATTCTCTCTGCGATGTAAAACCATGCCGGCATCGCCGATTTCTACTTAGGCCGTGAGTTCACATTGTGGTCTCCATCCTCTCTTACACAACAATGTGAAGAACAGGTTTCAAGAAACCTGCACTCTAGGACCAGCTCAACTGCTGTACAACTCAAAGTCCTGGGTTGTACCATCAACCTGCTCAGACCTGTTTCTATCTTTTAAGATAGACCTTAAATGAGAATCGATTTTAAAGTGTCTCCCACAAAACATTAGATCTCTCTCTTTCTCTCTCTCTCTCTCTCTCTCTCTCTCTCTCTCTCACACACACACACACACACACACACACACACACACACACAGTCTCACACACATACTCTGTCTCTCTTATACATATGCATCTGCACACGTACCACAATTACACCTGTGCACACTCAATTTGGGGCAATTTTCTCCTTCAGAGACTCAAAATGTACTTTCATATGAAAGAGACTAAAAAGTCTTACAGTAAAGACATAAATTTAAGCGTTTCAGCAAGTCTTTCTTAAACTAATTTGCCCCGAAATTATTTCCAGTCTATCTTTTTTTTTTAATTTATTCTTCAGTTACCATTCTGTGTCCACAGACCACACTTTGAGAAATGCTGGGCTAGAATATCTCAAAGGATTCTTCCAATTCTTACATCCTATCGTTTTACCACTTTACCCTTCCATCATAGAAGGACTCTGCTATGGTTTCAACTTATCTATTAGTTTTCAGAGCAATTGTAATATTAACAATCATTATTTAAAAGCAAGTTTTCTTTAGAGCACAATAGATTCCATACAAGATACTTTTGCTCTTTGTTTCTACATTAAATACATATGAACCTGCAGCAATTCATTGACTTGGTACAAATAATTTTTATTATTCAATGACTGAAAAGTAAACTTGCATTTGAAAACTTATTTTGACTAATTTTCAAGTCCAGATTAAAACAGATTGTGCTGTGCTTGTTCAATTATATATATTATTTTGAAATAAATGCACATGAAAATGTACCTTTATCTTGCCATACATATCCTGTGTCAGTGCACATTTACTTCTGTGAAATTATACATTTTTCAAAATATTTAAGAAATGGCTCTCTCTCTTTTTTTGATCACTTCACCATTTTTTATATATATATAAAAATATCTTTTTTGTTTTTCTCAAAGGGATGTATCTATATTGATTGGACCACACTGTTTTCATCATGCCTTCTGGGCTTTTATCTTACTTATGCCATTCATGCCAATAACTATGACACAGTAACAAATGATAAAACACTTTTACCCATGTTCTATATGTCACTCAGTATGGGTACTACCCTTTCATGGTACAATTTGTGTTGAGTTTTTATCCTGTGCTTCACCCCACTCCCATTTTATTTTATTTTATTTTATTGGCAGATACTCACAGAAAACGTTTAAATAATCCTGTAGCAATCAACGATTAATCAAAGTATGGTTTTTCACTACAACAGAAAAGCCAGGTAATAAAAAGTCCATATAACTTTATGGGCACCAATAACAGCTGAATTAGTCAGGACCTAATAGTGATAAGGCTAATCAGATCACTTATTTCAAAGTATAAACAAGCTTCCTGAGAGGATCAAAAGTCGTATCTTCCTCTATCCCAGGTGGATTGTAGAAAGGAAGCTGGCAGGGGTGGAAAGAAGAAAAGTATAAGTGTTTTCTTTTGCGTTTATTTCTATAAAAGAAAATGAATAATAAAACATCAATGTTCCCAAGTTGTCTGCATTTTCAAGTACCTAATTTCTAGCTATCTGGAAACCTTTTATAAAATTCTGCTGTCCCTCTCTCATACCTTGTGCCCCACGCGGGCCTGGATGTGCTTTTATGGCGTGTAAGGGGCAGTATTTGAAGAAAGCCAGTTGTGTGATTGCCTGGTGAGCTCTCGCTTTGCACTGTGTGTGGCCGGATCAACCTTTCATCAAAAGAGCCCTTGTCACAAATCTCAGTGATTTCAATCATAAGGTTATTTTCCTTATTTTAAATACAAGTGTAAACACTGTTCTTTTGACCTTTTGAAAATAGTATGAAGGCTGGTGTGAGGTAGACATGGAAATATTTGTGTTAAAAAATACCAATTGAAATTTTAAAATTTTAAGCCTTTGATTACATAAAACTGTTATAATCCACAGTAATTTTATTCCAATAACAAAAATTGTCACTTCCCATGGTCTAACATGCTTGCCTGTTCTGTATAATAGTCTAGATTAGCCTTATGGGACATAGTTATGAAACAACAACAAAAAAAGTCTGATTACTGCCCATAAACATTTTTGGTAAAAATTGATTTGATTAATTCATTCTTCCCCCATTATTTTCCTAAGATTATACAAGTCTATAACGTACAAGATACATCAACTCACCTCACTAGCATTACCACTGAGTCAAGTCAGACAAGAGAATCCCTCCAGGTGCTAGAATTGTTAACTAAGGATATTAAACCCGTAAATAAGATCTTTCTGTGTGTGTTTTACCAATGAAGAGAGTTTCTTATTGCCACCAATTAACACTAAGAAAATTAAACATCATTTACAAACAAGATTAAAGACATTTTTCCTTCCACACCAATTAAGAAAATCAGAAGGAAAATGTTTTGATTCATGTTCATCATATATATGTAAATATATCACATAATGGCTCATATTTAGCAAATACGAAATACCAAAACACGAATGAAAAATATTTTGGCATCTGTCCGGCCCTAATCTGGCTAGCGAAAAGTGTGATTTGAAAGTGTTTTAGTCCTGCTGTTAAACATTTACTAATATAAATAAATTAATGACAGATTATTTTTCTCAGAATCACGGAGAACTTTTAAAACACAGCTCGAGAGAGGCCTGTTTTAGTTACTCACACACAAAGGAAGATAAAAAATATATATATATTATTGAATAGTTAGTCCAATTGAAGACATAAATTCTGAAGATTCTTGGCAAAATGACACTGTGTTTTCATACTTTGAGAGAACCCCTCCTCACTGTAAACCCAATAAAAACTGGTTATAAAATTTAAATAAGATTTAAATGAGAACACTTTAAAAATTAAAATTAACAAAAGCAAGAAGAGTCACCTTCTTGGATCAGTAACAGAAAAATGAGACCAACTCATACAATTGTAAGCAGGGAGAAGGAAGCCTTGAACCTGCTGACATCCAGGTCCAGAATCCAGGTAATCATGCTGAGAGAAATAAACCAGACAGAAAAAGTTGAAAATCACGATTTCATTCACTTGTGGGATATTAGCCTAAAAGCAACAAACAAACAGGACAGAGACTCATGGACATAGACAATAGCCTAGTGGTTACCAGAGGGTGGGAGTAGCGGGGAGGTAGATGGGATAAAAGGGTGAAATATGTGGTGACAGAAAGAAATCTAACTATGGGAGGTGAATACACAATGTAAACATATATATGCTTTACTGTTAAAATGTACACTTGAAACTTACTGAATTTTATTAACCAATGTCACCATAATAAAAAAATTAAAAAAAAAAATAGCCCACAGGTTGTGAGGGACTAGCACTAAGCTCATTATGCCAAACTGGAGGCTGAGGCAGAACTGAAATTACCAACACCTTCTCCCAGGTATGCGGTGTGTGTCAAGTTGCATACCCACAGAAGGAGTGCGGGAAGAAGAGGAACCCAGGTCAGTAACTGGATCTTCAGTACCCACAAAAACGACATGGCTTGGGAGCCCCAAACCACCAAGATAAGAGTCATACTGACTTTAGAATGAATGAGACCAGGTGGGGGCATCTTTAAAAAGACCAGACAAGAATAATTAGGCAGAGAAAGAGAGAGAAATAACTCCCACTCAAGACGAGCATATGAATAAAAATTCTAAAGCAAATGATGCAATTAATGTTGAGAAAGACAATACCCATCTTCCCCTACAAGAGAGCTGTCAGTTCCTGTCTATGTAATCCTAGCATGTGTACATGCCCTCTGGAGAGACTTTAAATCTTAACAATTTAAAGGCATGTGTGTGAATGAACGTGTGTTTCGTGTATAAGAAAATATATAAAAATATGGTAGCAAACAAAAGGACGTGCTGCACTAAATTGTGATGATATTAAAATGCACAAACTAGTTTCAGAGTCGCTTAAGTGTGACTCAATATAGTTTCCCAGAAGTTCAAGATAATTCGCCCTAATATATAAATACAGAATAAATACTCATCAAACGCATTGAGAACGGATGTGCCATCATGTTGGCATAGCAAGAGGCAGGAAAACAATGCATTAAGAGTTAAATGATTTAAACTCAGATCTTGCCAACTGAGTGAACTTGGGTAGGTCATGTTACCATCTATGAATCTCATTGTTTTTCATCTGTAAAATTACCTGACTGTATTATCTGACCAGCTCAAAGATGAGAATATAACAAGAGATTGGATTTTTAAAAAATAAATAGAATTAAAAAAAATAAAAAAAAAAAAAAACCTCTTTTCTCCCTCAGATCTCATATGATGAAAAAAATGATATAAATTCCTTTCAATACTAGAAAACAAAACAGAATCTCGGGGGTATACCAGAGATTTTGAAGAACTTCCGAGATGAGCATCTGATAAGCTCATATTAATGGATAAGTGGCAGCAGAGAAACCACAAACTCAAACACCCTCAAGAGGAAAGAATGCTTTTAGAAATTCCAGGGATGACCCAAGCTCAGGAAAATACACGCCAAGAGCAGGACAACAGCATTGGGCAATTATCAAAGGAAGTAATTAAAGAACAGCATTTAAAATAATTGGGGTGTCTTGTCCCTCCTCTGCCTACCATGAAACAATGATGCTTTCTCTTCATTTATTATCTTAAAAAAATGAGACAATACATTAAGGGAGGGAGTCTAGAGTGGGTGCCTGTGCTAGACAGTCAAGTACAGCACAGCCTGAGGCCATTGTTGACCTTGACAGCCACAGCGGGAAAGAAAAACAGGAGCGTAGTAGCTGACACCAGCATGCTCTGACACTGCTCTCTGATGTGAGGGTCTTGATATAAGAACCCCACTGAGCAGGCCCTGGGAAGGTGGCCCAGGCAACTTACTAGGAGAAAGAGCCCCGTATTCAGGCGAGAACCTGCCTTTTATCTTGTGTAACAACTTCAGCCCCAACGGCTAAGGCAGGGGAGTAAAAATAAAAAAGTAGAGCCACAAACAGTGATCAAGATGAATCAAGTACAAAGATAAAATTACAACGCCAAATAACTAGATATATAAGGAAACCAAACATGATAGATAAACACAAAACTCAATAAAGAGAAAATTTGTTTCTTATGGGAAAAAATAGACTAAACGAAGAGAGATCTAAGAGGTATCTCAACTTTAAAATAAAAAAAAAATTATGTTAAATGCATTTGTTTTATAGGCTGAATAACAAATTACCACAAATTTAGGAGCTTAAATATATATATACATTTATTTATTATCTCATATTTTTAATGGAATAGGAGTCCAGGTATGGCTTAGCTTAACTCTGCTCAGGATCTCACAGGCTGAATTAAAAATCTTATCTGAAGCTCAGTATTCTCTTCCAAGCTCACGTGGTTACCATTGGCAGAATTCATTTCCTTGCAGATGTAGAACTCACGACAATTTGCTTCTTCAAGATCAGCTAGAGTCTGACTTTTGACCCTCTATTAAAGGACACATCTGAATAAGTCAGGCCCATCCATAAAAATCTTCTGATTAACTTAAAATCAATTAAGGATCTTAATCACTTCCACAAAATCCCTTTATTTTGCTATATAACATAACGTAATCTAATGCCATCACCTTTGCCCCATTCTATTGGTTAAAAGCAAATTACAGATCTTGCCCACACTTGAGGAGAGGGGATTATATAAGAGTGTGGCTCATTAGGGATTATAGAATTTTGCCTACCACTTAAAACATGAACATTTTAAAATATAATCATCAAACTGAAAAATAAAAACACAATCTAAATGGTTTAAGAGAATAGACATCTGAGCAATTAATTGAGATTATCACTGAAATATAATTGATATATATCAAAATATACAGATTGCAATGAATCTAAGTAACACATATTCCATCCAGGTTTTCTAGTGCCTCTTCTTGATCAATCCTAAGCATTTCCCAGTAATTACTTTTCTGATTTTTCTCACCATATGTTAGTTTTGTCAGCTGTAGAATACAAATTTTTAAAGTGAACAAACTTACCTGTTCCCAAGCTATGGTAAAGGTTTCAGTCTTTCAACATTAAATAGAGCCCTCTCTGTAGGTTTTCTATAGATATTCTTTATGAGGAATTCCTAATTTGTTGAGCATTTTTTAAAGTCATAAATGGGGAAATGTCTGCATTTATTGAGATGCTACATTTTTTTCCTTTTGTTCTTGTTAATAAAATAAATTGTGCTAATTGATTTTCAAATGTTAAAGCAAGCTTTCATTTTTTGGATAGATCCACTTGGTATTACTACCTATTCTTATTATATATTGTTGCATTTAATTTTTTTTCTAAGAGATATTAGGCTACACTTCTATTGTAACATCTTTGTCTGGCTTTGGTAATAGAGTTTTGCTGCCCTAATAAAATTAAATAAGGAGATTTTCTTTCTTTATTTTCTGAGAAAAAAAGTTAGCGTAGAATTTGTATTTTTCCTTACTTAAAGGTTTCAGTTCACCACTGAATCATAGGGATTTATTTGTGGAAAGGCTTTAAATTATAAATTCAGTTTCTCTGGCAGATAGAGTTAGTCGGATTTTCTCTTTTTTGTGTCAGTATTGTGAATTTGAGTCTCTCAGGGATATGTCTGTTTCATCTACATAGACAAATTATATTGAATAACACTGTTCATAATATTCCCTTGTGATCTTTTACTATCTTAAAAAATTGTGCTTAAACTTCTACTATTCTTAATAATGATCAGTTTAGTTAAGGGTTTATCAATTTATTAAGGTATTCAAAAATTCAGCTGCTGATTTTGTTGATTTATTGATCTTTCACTTATTCTTTTATTTTGAGTTAATTTGCTTTAGGTGGGGACTGATTGGTAAAGAACAAGATGAAAGAAAGTTCTATATATTGGTAGAAGTATGGATACATGAGAATATGCATTGGTCAAAACTCATCAAATTGTACACTTAATTGTTCACTTTTTGTACTCCACTGTATACAAATTATGCCTCCAAAAACTAAACAAATATAAACTTTAATTGGTGAGCTTGTGTTTTGCAGTAATAGTGTTATCAGTTCTGAAACTGCTTTGCATGTATTCTAGACTTGAGCAAATGAGTATTTATATTAAAGATAATGGGAGCTGAGTTTCTTACTTTTGGAGAAAGGAGTAACAAATATAAAAAATGACAAGACCCTGTTTGGAACTGGAGACACACATCTTTAACTTACTCTCAAATATTTCCAAAAAACGGTATAAAATACATGTCTGTGTGTCTGTGTGTATCTGTGTGTATGTCTATGAAGAGAGAGAGAAGAGACAAAGAGAGAATTAGAAAGCAAAATAAGCAAAATATATAAACAAATGGTAACATATGAGAGTTCCTTGTTCTTTTCTTGTTGTTTTTGCCTGAACTTCTACTATAAAAAATTCATTTACAAAATAATAATAATAATAATGATAACCTCTTCTATGCATATAAATGTTGATCTATTTTATCATTTCTCACCTGAGGGGTGCTCTCTTAGCTTGGGAAGGATAATAAGGATGGCTCTAAGCTGTACTCTAGGTAGGCCCGGCAGTTACCCATCACAGAAAGGTACAGAACAGAGGCACAAGTCACATTCTCTGAAAGAACATCATTGAGATGTTTTTGTTCTCAAGGGAACCAAAATAGAAAAACCTCTTTCTTTTTAAGAATACTTGCTAAGGGGGAAACAAAAACACATCAAAGGTTGGCACAATGGTGCCAGAAGCCACCTTAAAAATAACTTCTATAACCTTTCTAGTAATTTCCATGTTCTGGACAAAAAATTGTCTGTAATTTTCAGTCCTGAAAACAAACTGTCCTTTTTCTAAGAACTATGTGACATGCTCATTTCCACTTTTTCCCTTTCCTAATTTTGGAACAAAGAAAGCTGTTATTAGGTTGTCTTTTGGCATTTATCTTATGAAAACCCCTGTCGAGGCCATTCTTGAAAATTGAAATAAAAGAAATTTTGTATATTGTTTTTTATCTCCCCACCTTTTTTTTGGTTTGTGCATGTAAAGATAAACATTTCAAATTGCCAAGATATAATTAAATTCCTTTCAAGGTCTGATAAAGTCTTAATAACAACACATCATTAAAGGATCTGTTTAAGGCTGCTATCTCAATTTAACTTTATATTTGAGTACTTATCTATGTATTTCAAATTCTATCATGTAAAAATTATACCGTTCTTTGGTTCTGACCAGGTAGAAACAGGCTGTTTTATACCACATCTGACACTCAAGATTCTTCAGCAAACTTTTTGGCACAACTGCCACTTGGATAATGTTGAACACAGCCTCTAGGCAAAACATTCTCTTTTTTAATTATATAGATTTCTATTGGGGGAATAGATTTTTTGTTTCTATGAAAAAAAAAGAAACATATAGAAAGTATGAATATTACTTCAGAGGTTAGCCTATTTCAGTTCTAATAGGCCGTGTTGGGGTACTACCAGATGTTAGCATATTTTTAATTCAAATCATCAGGTTCAATTACATCACCAGGAAGGGCTGTTGTGTTCTTCCTGTATTTGAGCTATTAATAAAATATGTTTTTAATTTTCAAAATTGCTTGGCTTTGGAATGGGCCCTTACTCTGGGGAGTTGGAAATACAGGAAGGCAAGCAGCATACTTGGACCACTGAGGTTTTCTAAGACACACACTAAAATAAATTTTTATAACCATTTCCCTTTTGATACTTTACCTTATGTTGTCTGATATAACACCGACTTAAATTCACTCATTAGCTCTGATGATGGCATTTTCATTAGAGCACGTATGTCTGGTTAATGAACCCGACACCATTTTAAATCACTGTAAGACAAAGAGAATACATGCACACGCCTCTGTCTGTGTGTGCACATGTAAAGATAATCAGTTTTCTCCTACAATCCAAAACCTTTCTATTCCTGACTTGAAATCAAGGGAATAACATGTGTGCACAGGTTCTGGCTGTGAAGTAGCAGGACCATGGAAACCATTTTCCTCACACAAAACATGGCTGAGTTAAGTCACACCTAGGTTTCTGTGCTCTTCCACAGCCTGAGTAGTTCAGAGTGAAAGTATGTCCCTAGTGTTCTACTTCTTAAATTCCAGTGCCCTTATGGGTCAAAGGGAAAGAGAAACTAAGTTTTTCAGTATTAAAAGAGATAAGTTCTGGAAGATTATTATTTAAATTATCTTTAAATGTATATATTGTTATTATAAGAGTAGCATTTTATTTTACTGCTTTGTTTGTTTGTTTAATGAATGTAAAGATTGTATTTCACATTAAGAAAACCAGAAAGAAATTTTACTAAAGTTTTGACTATAGCACCTGGTCTTCCTAGGTGGCCTCCCATCTAAGTGCTAACCAAGCCAGACCCTGCTTAGCTTCTGAGACCTGACGGGATCAGGCTTGTTCAAGGTAGCATGGCTGTAGACAATTTTACTGAAGTTTTAGATAAAAGGCAGTATATATATAAAAAAATAAAAACTGCATGGAACAAACCTCTAAGGCAGAGATGGCAAATAGATGTGCTAATGCGTTCCAAATTTAATCAATTGGTAGTGACTATATGAAACACTGATTGCAAAGAAATATGAAGTGGTGTCCAGGGTTTGTGAGAATAATAGTCATTCTTGATTAATGATGTCTGCTCTCGGCACAGAACTGGAAAGTGGCAAGACTTCTCTTATTTATTTACCAAGGCTATGAATGGTTAGTTTTTGTCAGTTCTTCTCAAGCACCCTCAATGTTTTAAGTACACTATCAAAAAAGAGACTTACAAAGAAATAGTTCCAGATATTATAACAAAGAAGCATGAATTTATGAAAGTGAGATAAGGCACAACTGCCATGCCCACTACAGAAACATGACAGATTTGGCCCTAGGCCTTTAATTTGCCAACTGAAAAAGGAAAGCTTACACACTAAATTCACTGTCCCTAAAATGAAAATAAGACAGTTTTTTCAGGTAGCCTACGCATAGTCTTAATATGAAGATTGGCCAAGGATTTTACTCTAAAGTCATAAAGGTAAGAGAATGTATATAGTCAAGACCATCCTTAACAAAACGTCCACGATGAGCATAAATAACCGGCCTGTTTTGATAATGGCTCTCCATGTAAGCTGATAGCATGCCACCAAAATAGAATTTAAGAACAGCAAACTTAAGGTGATCAAAGGTACAAATATTTAGTTGTAAAATAAGTAAGCATTAAAGACATAATGTATAACATGATATAGTTAACATTGCTATATATGTATGAAAGTTGTTATGAATAGAGATCCTAAGAATTGCATGACAAATAAAAACAAATTTTAGTATCTATATGACATAATAAGTGTTACCTAAACTAACTGTAGTAATAATTTTATGACATATGCAAGTCAAATTGTTATGTTATATACACCTCAAATTATACACTGCTATATGTGAATTATATCTCAGTAAAACGGGAAAAAGGAAAATGAACAGCAATTTGGCAGAACACCAATCAAATGTGTTCTTTACTGATCTCATTAACTTATATATTTTACTTCTAAGTCAAAAAATCTTTTAAAGTTGATTTCCTCCAGTCTATAGATAAATACTGTGACTACACACTTAAGACTATTCACTAGTAAGTATGTAGAATGCGTCTATTTTTCATTGACAGGTGTGAATAGTTCTGCATAAACTAAAGATAATCTAATTGAAAAAAAGGTCAATCTTACTATGGCTATTGAAGAACCTAACACAGATAAGTATCTGGATGAAAGACCAACATGTCTTCATGCCCAGGGTTGCAATTAAAAAGCTAGCATCTTGTCCTCTCTCCATGAGGAGCTAAAGCATTCAACCTCTACCTTCTTTGTAAAACACAGAAGTGTATATGAATTAGTACACAATTCCAATTATTTTATTTTATTATTTTATTTTATTTTTGGTTTGCTCCTAAATTCAATGAACTTGAGTTATAGAAACAAAAGAACAGAATAATTTGGTACTACAAAGATGTATTATTTAGAAGCCCAGTCACACAAGGAGTCATCTAATCAAGTAAGTTAACTAAAGCATACATAATCTAGCTAGCTTCTCTTCCTAGCCTAGAGCTTTTGAATTTGAGCTTATGAATCCTAATAGGCCAATTAGTTTAGCTGGTTAGAGCATGGTGCTAATGATGCAAAGATCAGGAAGTTGGTCTCCTAGGAGTCGGTGAGCTTTAAATAATACAATACAATACAATACAATACAATACAATACAATACAATACAATACAATACAATACAATACAATATGGTAAAATAAAATCATTTTCATAGCCAGAGCTTGGACTTTTAACCACAATTATTCACTTCAAAATGACTCATCCTTATTTTTAACTGAGGCCAGGTAAAAGCATGTGGATAGCTCCGAGCCACCTTCCACTACCACAGGGTTACAAAGCACACATAATCTATTGATGATAGGTTAACCCTAGAAAGAAGAAATCCCAATAATTTTTAGTCAAATTAGCTATGCTATTTCCATGCCAAATATACATTGTTTTTTTTTTTAAGTCGATTTCAACTCAATTCAAAAAGGTAATGAAATCCAGATGTAAGAAGACAGAGACTAACTTTCCTGAGCATCTATTATGTCAGACACCTGTGGATACCTTAAATGTATTATGTTATTTAATCATCACATCTACCCTTCTGAGACTGTTGGTATATATTCAAGTGTATACTTGCAACTCCAAAACTGGTTTTTCTGTATTAGACTCAGACAGACTTGAGTCTTTAATCTCTTAATTGCTAGTTGAGTAACTTATATGAGTTATTCAACTTCTCAAAATCTGATTTCCTTGTAACTAAATTAAAATATTAATAATACCTTCTTCACAGAAGGAGTGTTAAAATTAAATGTCATAATATATATAAAGTACCTAGCACAGTCCCTGGGACATGGCAGTATTCTAGGGAAAAAGAAGGGAGAACAAAGAGAGATAGGGAGAGAGAGAGAGAAGGAGGTTGAGAGAGAGAGAGAGAGGGACAGAGACAGAGAGGAGAACCAAGTAAATCAATTACTACAAGACTATTTTTTATACTCTTGTACTTTGAGAGACAATAACGTTTTAATAAAAATTGTCATGTCTAAAATATCTAAAACAAAGGTTGGGAAACCATTTTCATTAAAGGACCAGAGAGTACTTGGGTATTTGCAGGCCTTATGGTTTCTTTCACAATGACTCAACTCTGCCATTGGGGTGAGAAAGTTGCTGTAGACAATTCAAAAACATATAGGTGTGGTCGTGCTTCAATAAAACTTTATTTTCTAAAAGAGGCAACAGGCCAGATTTCTCCCACAGGCCATAGTTTGCCAAACCCTGATGGATTTTTTTGTTGTTGATTTTTTGGTGCTACTTAGTTACAAATTAATAGCCTATTAAAAATAATTTCAAAGTCAGACTTAAATTCTGAATTATTTCTAATTTTGCATTACTTTCAACAATTTTCTATTGCTGTCTTTCATAGCTTTTGTTCAGCTAATGTAAAGATCAGCTAAATTTGGCCATAATTACAATGTTGTTGGAAATGAACAAGGAAGTAAGGAACAATTGATAAGTTTAAAAGCATTTACTGGGGAGAAAAAATCTCAGCATGCATCCCCTTCTTATTTCTCAGGTTATTAGGAATTAACACATCGACATGACAGACATGTGAGATTTTTACATTGGGCACCTCAGAATGCAATCAGAGTTTATCTCATCCCTGATAATTTGCAATGCTTGTTTATAGATTACAGAACTCTCTGGACTTTTCCTTGCCTCCTTGATGTTATGAGGTCCGGGCCTTAATACCTGTCCTCTGCAGAAGAAAATTCTCAGTGCTGTTAGCAAGTGTTGTTGGCTTTTTAATGATGACTTAAGAAATGAGATTCAGAGAATGATAAAGGAAAAAAAATTGCTCAAAATTATGTTTATGTATTATCATAACTGGTTTATAACCACTACTATCCTGATTATGTATAAGTTTTCTTTACACAAGAAGATTGTTTATTTAACACTCTTTTTTTTTTTTGACCCCATAAGATAAAGTCCAATGAAGGATTAGTTGTCACCTATTAAATAATATATTTTGAACTTTAATAAATTCCAATATTATTTGCCTTAGCGTGTATAATCCAAGCTTACATCAATCAGAAAAATGAGAGGTGCTCCATTAAAAGGAGGATGATTGAATAGGAGAAGAGGAATATGACCAGGAGTTTGTTAATGATTTTATAAGATACATCAAAATAGAATCATTTTATTTGGTTTCATTGACTTTGGTCTCGTCAGCCTCTTAATCTTTAAACAAAAACACTTTACTCCTATCAGCTTGCTGACTATTCAGTGATCTTTATTTGTTATTATTTTCTTTTGCCATAAAAGTCTGGAATACTCATGGCATAGAAGAATTTTGAAGAATTATATTATAAAAGAATTGAATTAAAGGAGAATAATTGTCTTCTTTACTTAGCCTGTTCCAAATGAGCCACAAGATTCATGAAAGGAAATCTTTTCCATTTCCCTCTATTAATCGCTTTGCTGATATCTCCCCAAAATTCAGGTGCAAATTTTATTGTGAGCTATCTGCTCAAAATAGTGCCATGTTTTTGACACTGAAATACCAGTTCCCTGATGCCAATGATTAGAAATAAGTGGGAATGAGACTAGCTCTTCTGTGCTGTTCCTTCTCTGCTTTTTCCTCTACCTCTATGACTCCCCTCACTTGTGTTTGAGAAATGCTAGGTTATTTCTCCCTGCTTGTGATACCTTGAATTTCTTAACTTTCCTGAATAATAATAGCTTTAAATAATACAAGACCAGTTGTACAGAAAATGGCTAAACAATTAAATATTCATGACAGGAGTAATTTCTGGAGAGGCTATTCATTCATTGTATCTGAATATACATATCCTGCCTCCCCATACCCAGGAGCCTAATATGGACATTCCATTTATCAGATTCTATAATGAAGGCTAAGAGGAGTTTCTTTAGTTTCCAGCTCCAAAACATTAGCATTTGCCCTGATCTAATTGTACTGAAAATCTGGTGTGGCCCATACGAAATTTTACCATTTTATGTGCATTGTAAATATTGGTGGCATTTAAATGCTTTAGCAATTTTTGCTTATAGATGATTTATTTAAAATAAAATCATTAAATTTGTTTGGCATTGTTAATACATAACCAAAAAATATAAATGTTCAAAAAGATTGAACTGCCTTGCATGCCTCTTCATCTCCAGCTTAAAGCAAAGATAGGACTTGAGTCCGTGGACATTCACAGGAAAGTGGCTCCACCCCAGCAGGCTAGTATTGTTCCAAATTTTCAGTAATGTGGGTGGCTACTAAAATAGGCCTAAGATTTGAAAGAAGTTTGACTATTCCCACAATGGAAATCAGACCCCAGGACAATAAGAATCCTGACAATTAGTATTGACACCACACTTGGTTGAAGACATTGCACGTAGTTGTTTTGGCTAGAATATTAATATGAGTAAGAAGCATTGTTGAAAACCAGTATAATTATGCAATGTGCCTAAGCCAGTAAGGTCATATTGTTTTTATTACAAGCGTACCAAAACATGATGATTGACATTTATATTTGTTTTCTTTTCAAAATCCACTCTTTAGTTTATCCAAACCTTAACAACCTGGTAGGCTTAATGTTATTATTTCTACTTAATCCAAAAGGAAATTTGCCCGAGATGATTCATAACCACCTCTGCCTGTTCAAAGTGGATAGTGATAGAATTCATACTTGAACCATTATATTTTCTAAATTTAATTCAGTGTTGTCAATAGAAAAACTAGGGTATTCTTTTTACCGGTGCCTAAAAGAGAGTTAGTCTTAATATGTCACTGGCTATTCTTGTCTTTCAAGTAATTTTTAATATTCACCTAACATTATCACTACACAGGCAAAAACAATATACACAACCACATACACCATTTCAAAGTTCAGTCCTCAACAGAGGGAAAGTGAGTTCTTCACATTTTGAATTTCTCTTTGTCACTTTTAAACTCTAGGCCCACCAAGAATTCTATAGAAACATACAAACAAGGGAAACCAAACAGGAAACCCTCAATTTTTTTTCCTTTTTTATTATCAGCAGGAAATTTAGCTCAGGAAGTACAATAGAATTTTGGCCATTCAGAATCCTTAGGGAATGGATGCTTCCAGAAAGCCAAGCTTTGAAAATCCCTAAGGGTAAACTCCCTTAAGCCCTGAAACTAGGGTATTTAATTACTCTGAATTGAAACATTATAAAAATATACTGGGCATTCCCTGCATGTTAAACGAAGTAGGTTATTTCTTAATTAGTCAAAAGCATTTTAACACAAATCATTTACTTTAATACTACTTAAACGTCTGTAGATTCAACCAAGGAATGTAGAACACTTTGGCAATTAATTAAATCACTCCAGTGTGTGTGTGTGTGTGTGTGTGTGTGTGTGTGTGTGTGTGTGTGTGTTAATTGCATTTGCCTTTGGAAGATTTTCCATCACCTTCGCAGTCAACTCTTTTTCATTTTTAATAAACTCTCCCCTTTAATTTGTAAAATTGAATATAGAGAACCAAGCCTGTTAAAAATGGTAGTAAAGTTAGTGTAAATAATCAGTAGGTGAAAACCTGAGGAGTTCTGTGGATATCGAGAAAACGGCTTTACCTCATGGACTTGGTGATATCTTGACGAAAAAGCAAAACAAAAGTCTAGTGAATGAACTTTTACAGTCTGGACCTAATTACTGTTCTTAACTGTGTGGACATAGCATAAGAGAAAACGGTTTGGACAAATTTAAAAATAATAATACAACAGACATGCATCTGTATTTAATGATCATTTGTTTGGGGTCATTAGGGGGTTTTAAAGGAAATATGCCCATATTCAAATTTCTCTTAAAGTCAAACCTAGCATAACTTATGACTTTGAAACTACCAACTTAAATTTCATTAGTCAAAGCATTAATTCAAGAAATATCTACCAAATGATAACCACACGCAGCACTGATGATGTTCAATGTACAGCAAATGGAGCTTCAGTGACATGTTAATTTCTTATCAACTTTTAATTGTTTAGCTGTAATTTATTTAGTTATTTATTCATATCAATATTAAGTGCCTTCTATTTTCAGAAAAGATACTAGTCTTAAGGAATTCATGGTGAGCCAAAACACACATGGCTCCAGCTCTTCTTCCACAGCCAGCAAATTCTTAGCAGAGCTAGACAATCAAATTATCCACAAATGTGGTAAAGCACACAGTGGTCAGGACAATGTGCAGGGAACATGGCCCCATGGAAGCATGTAACTGGGGACCTTGGCTGGGATGTCAGCAAAGCTACTGCAAGGAAGTGATGTCTGAGGTCAAAGTGAATGAGTTAACCCAGTTAAGAAGAAGTGCTAGGTTAGCTGGAGAGCACACCAGGGTGTTGGAACAGCCCATGCAAAGGCAGGAGGTAGGGGCACATGTGAGACACCTGCAGAAGGCCATGGGGATGAAACTAGGAGACAGCAAGAGCATGGAACAATGTGACACTTGCAATGCCAGCCAGATGATGAAGAGCATTAGAAACTGTGCAGGTCCTCTTAGGGAATTTGTTTCTAATCCAAAAGAATGGGAACCTAACAAAGTAATCATTTGTTTTCAAAGAACAATGTCAATGTCCAAAACATTAGAAGAGTTTCATGTAGAAATCCAAATGAATTTCACACTTTACACGAAAGGTGGAAGATTAGCAAAACTTCTTTTACTTCCCTCCACGAGTCCTTCGGCCATCTCTCTGTTACGTAGACAGCCCCTGATGTGCATTGTATTTCAGTCAATACAATGCAATTTCAATTTCTGTTTCGTGTTATCTGTGTTATTTCTCATCCAGGAGAACAAAAGATGATCTCCAGGTGACAGTCAGGTTAGGTCAAAAGGGGCCCCGTCTAGATCAGAGCACTTCACTTATTAGGAGAAGAAAGATGCCAAAAGAGGATGCAGATTTGAGAAGGAACTAGAGGTCTCCAAAAGAGGGGATTCCAGAGGAAGGTTGGGATGGATAGATCAGCAGATAAATTAAACCCTCAGAAAATAGTACAGTTAAGCACTCAATAGATATGCCAGGGCACTTGGGGAAGAAAATACAGTAGGTAGCTAGAAAACTAAGCAAAATTTTAAAAAGGGTAATTATTAGATTCAGGAAAATAAAGGATTGCATAAAAGGAGAAACAAGCATAAGATACTCCTCAGTTCAACAGAAAATGTAAATACGTACAATCAGATAAAATAAGACAGTGAAAGAGGAGATATGTATACATGATATAAGATAATTAAATCTGCACATTTATCTTCATAAAAAGCTTATGTATATTCAATAGCTCATATATAACACTGATAAAAATCACTATGAGAATATTTTTTAAGAACATGTATTTGATTTCCAAAAGAAACAAAAAGAGTTCAAAATGATTATCTCAAAAAAATGCGACTATTGAATTTAGAAGGGAGAAGAAAGAAACTACTGTTTTAGTTTATAAACTTTTGGGGAAAAGAGAACATTTTAAGATACATATGAATATATTGCTTTGATAAACATTAAAATTAACTTAAGAACAAGTATATGCATTTATTTCTCAAAATATTTGTATTTATCTGATCAATGCGAACCAAAAATTGGCCTACCATTCAGACAAAATTTAAAACAAGTTCATATAAGTCCATTTGGGAAGAATTTACTGGTATTTTCAAAGGTCTTTTCTTTCTGCGTTTAATTTTTTTTTCCTAGAGCAGCTCTGGAATTGCCAATACAGCGCTTATGGACATTTTTTTGAGGTGTGAGCTTAAATGGAAAATATTTATCTTGAAATTCTGCCAAGAGATAACAAGTATGGAACGGAATAACATGGCGCTCCATTATTCTGAAAAGAGATACACAGAGGCAAAATGTGGCTCACCAAATTTGGCTTCAGGATTCAACCTGAATCAGTCACAAAACGACCAAATTCTTTGAGCTTAAGAAATATATTTTCAACACCTAAATGGGCATGACCTCCCTCACACTTTAGAAATTATTAATATCTCTGGTTTATAGATGTTTAAAGACCAAAAAATTCAATGGAAAATGCAGAGAAATAATACTAATTATGCCTAATTAGTCTTTAAAGGTCCACAAGTGCACAGGGTTATTTGAAAGGCTGTTTAATTTAAAATGCTTATTCAAATTTATGAATATTCTGGAGTAAAGGGCAGTGGTCAAATCCTCATGAAACATGGCTCTGTGATGAAACCATCTTCTGAGAAAAGCAGTTTGTGACAAAATGTACAATAAGCAGTAACTTTAAATTTATTTTTTCATCATTTTTAAATTAATTCTATCAATTAGGATCATTGGGAAATCTGGATAATAAAAAATTTTGAAATCTCAAACATAAATTGTAAAGTTAAATGCCAACGGCACCAAATTAGGTACTAAATTTTCTTTACTTCCATGTGTAAGGCCATGATTTTGCAGTAGTCAAAAATATTTTTATGAGAAAAATATTAATTCTCACAATAATCTTCTCAGAGCTGGAGAAGTAAGGCTGAGGGACAGGCTCTGGTAGAACCTCATATGAGTCAGCTTGCAGACAACAATATCCACTCTGCCTGGTTCAAGTAGATAAAAAAAAAAAAAATTTATTGCAAAGTGTTAAGTGCTTATAAAGTCAACAGGAAGCCAGAGAACCAGGTGTGGATGCTGTGCAAGAGAATCTCTGCTGGAAGTTTTGGTGACACAAGCCAATATTGCATATTATTAGCAAAACCTCATCATATCCTGAGAAAGCACTGTTGTTACCTCCTCAGGGCACTGCCATGGCTTGCATGGACACTGTGCAAGGGCCAAACATCAAAACCTCTGCCACTGCTGTCCCCTGAGTATCAAATGAGTCTACCCACCACTCCACTCATCAGAAGATGAGCCTAGCAGAACTGGCACCTTGCTCTGCTCACTTCTGAAGTGAAGTCTTGCATGTATTATTGGATGGCTGCAGCCTAGATCATACCACATGCCTGGACCCCAGCCATGAAGGAGGCTAAGAAATGGAACTCACTAGCACTGGGGAGGTGGACTTCGTAACACAGGACAGTCTCCAAACATGAGAAGATGGATAAAAAGGTCTTAGGCAGCCAGAAAACATAACAAATATCCACTACGCAAATATCACAATAAATATAATTGGTATTATTCCCATCTAGTAACAATTAATGCCTAAGAAATTTTAATCACATTATGAAGCACGTTCTAAAGTTCACTCCTTTACTTAAGTGAGATGTGACAATGGTAGTGAGATGACTCAGAGAAATTATATTTCATGGGCTATATGGATTCTATAATGAATGTTTTTCCTAAGAGTTACCATGGAATGATAATGATGATGATGATGATGGGGATGATGATGATAAGCACTAAAGCTTTCTAAGTGCTTTCTATTTCTTGGGCACAGTGTTGAATGGTTTAAATAAATAAACAGCTCATTTATTTCATACATCACCTTAGGTTGGCAATATAATTTTTTCATTTTACTGATGAGGAAATTAGGGCTAAAAGAAGTCCAGGAATTTACCAAGAGGTGGGTGGAGCCAGAATGTGCACACAAGGCATCTAAGGAGTGCTGAAATTCTGGAATTAGAAAACCTGAAATTTTAGTCCCAGCTTTGTCACTAACGCAGAATATTTTTCCTTAGTTTATTTATCAGTTAAATGGGAATCGGAACTCCTCTGTGACTTTTTCTACATGGTTATTTTGGAAGTTAGATATGAGAGAGCTCTCCATAAACTGCAAGGTGCTATTGATATGTGAGGTGTTATAAGAGCTAGCAATTCATAAATGCTTTTTCACATCTTGATTACTGTTATTTGTTTCATTTTGTGTTATAAGCATTGGTTGGGTTTGTTCTCTAGCTTTCATATCCCCTCAGTCAGGTAGCAATTTCTCCCTGGAAGACCTTCACTGCCCCCCCCCCTTTCCTCATCCTACAGTATGAATGGAAGTGTCCTCACCCTCAGCTCCAGAACCAAGTCCGGGCTGGCTTCAGTCAAAATTCATACCTGATTCTACTGACCTTAGGGACTGGCTCAGAGATGAGCGTGTTACCCAGTCTGCACTCATGTGGTAATAGATGTTTGAGAATCTGTGGGATGGAGAGGTTCCTCTCTCCTTTACAAAATATAACAGACAAGAGCTGTCTTTTCTTTGGGTAGCAGGAAATGCATCTCTGAGGTTTGATATTTTTTATTTCTATGACAGGAGTGGGGCAGGAGGCTGGTAGGGAGCCTCCATGTACGGCCTTTGGAGAAGGCCAATCCAAGGGTACTAGGTCAGAGAGGGGGAAACTGGGATGCTGATGAAATCACCCTAATCATAATCCAGCACAGCTGGCAGGCATGATGAGACCTTCACTGGACATTTTGATTACATCCACTGATACATTTCTTAGTTGTTTCAACTAATTTGAACTAGATTGCATGTGACTTTTAACACCACATTGCACAGGTTTTTAGAAATGATTTTTGTCCTATCAAAAAATAACTATTATCCTTCAAATCCTTTTTTACCTTTCCCATTTAAAAGATCCCAAATAAATTTTTAAACCACTGAACAATAACAGTAACATAAAGAATGTTCGAGGTTCTCATGAAAGGGTGATTCTATGTATAAAAATGTTTTTCCCACTTTTCCTACTAGGTTCAAATCAAAATAGTAGAGCTGGAAGGAATTACCTAGCCCAAATTCCTCATCATACACATGGAGAAGCTAAGATTCAGAGTGAAGTGACTTACTTAAACCCAGCTAATTATTTGCAAAGCTAGGACTAGAAAATAGGTATTTCAATCTGTTTTTTTTTTTCCTTCTTTTTTTTTTTTTTTTTTTTTTTTTTTTGCTTATTGATTTATAACAAAGAGACTGTCTGGTCATCGTTCTCTTGCCTTCAGATCAGAGCCTAAGGCATAATCTTTTGAATCCCTTCAATGTTAAGAAATCTCTATCCTTTGAAGATGGATTTGATTTTTGGAAACAATCAAAAGTCATTTAGTGCCAAGTGCAGTAAAGGAGGTGGTTAACCAAACCCAGTAATTCATTTCTGGGGGTCCAAAAAAGGTGTAACATTGAAAGTAATGAGGCTGGGTTTTTTTCTATGTAATTCATAAACCAGCTTTGATGTTTCTATGTTAAAACTAAAATTTCTTGCCATTAATTTTGGAGTTATAGTACTCACAATTTGGTTATGTCACATTCTCTGGATTTTAAAGGAGTTCCTGACAGTAGTTCTATATTATTAAAGTAACAGCAATGGGATGAAAATTTTTCTTGCTTCAATAGTTGGAACTGAGAAAATAAAGAATGAAATTTAGTTTAACAAATATTTGTTGAGTACTTATTATACACCAAACACTACTCCAGACCTTGATGAAAAGGAAGGGCGTACATTTGCTTTTAACTCCTTATTGTAATATGAGAAATTAAGTCTCACAGAGATTAAGTAAACTTTGTAAAGATTCTTGATTCCCAGTCCAGTAATCTTGGTAAAGAACCAACATGCATTAACATTCCACCTCGATATAATTAAATGCAAAATAAAAGCAGTCTCTGGCCAAGAGTGAGAGTGAATTGGCATCAAGAATTAACCATTCAATCTTATGAGCATGACCCAGAGTAAGTAAAGTTACAACTCTTATTGAATCTCAGGGGATTAAATAGAGATGCTAATATAGAATTTAGAAGATCAGGAAAATGATATTATCTGAAAATCCTGAAACACAATTAAATCAGAAAATCTGCAAAAAGAAATATGGTATCTTGAAAAGTTGAGTAGAAAATCAGCATTAATATTAGCTCAATACAGCACCGAAGGGGAAGACTGTTTAATCAGGATGCAAAAGTTTCTTTGTTTAGATAAGTGTGTACTCCAGAAAGTGAGAAAGGGTTTCTAAATATCTCATGATTCTGAGCCCTTGTTTATGATTCCACATGCACCGTGCAATTCGGATGTGCATTTGATTTCACGGGTAGGTTTCCACCATGAAAATCCTGAGGGTGGTCTTTGGGGCAATGATAACTCCTCTCATTACACCACCTCTCTTGATCCTGCCAGAGATCTGGTACCTTAGGCACATGAGACTGGCTCCCTAAGGAGAAACCTTGCTGTAGATTGAGGAATTTGTATTTAGTCCCAGTTTACTCAAACCTGTGGAGATGATATTTATGTCCAGTTGAAGAGTCAAATATCCAGACCTAAGAACAGAAGAGAGCACTCCAAAGCAGAACATCTATTAAATGTTCCCCCCAAATTGTGGACAGAATCATCGTAAACCAAAATTATGATCTTAGCATTTATGAGAGCTCAGATCATTTCCTTTAGCTTTGGATATTATGCAAGAAAGGTAGAATGAGTACTCCAGTAAAGAGAAGAGAAAGGAGGCCTGTCCTGTGTTTGGACTATGAAAATGTTCAGGGTTAGTTATATTAACAAACACACACATAAGATACATCTGGAGGATAAAAAGTGTTTGATGGTCAGGTGGCTGTGTCTTCCCACCAAATTTTCTTTTTTTTCTTCTTTCTGGCATATGTCAGAAAACTCACAAATGTGCCATGACTTTGAAAACCTTATAAACTATTAAATTAAATGATTCAAACCCTTAATGCATACCCCACAGGAGAAAGAGATGAGATAAACATACGCAAGAGTGATATGCAGCAGTTAAACACAAATGTGGGTTTAATGAGACAAGGAGGTACTTAGCTATTTTAATACCACCCCTGGGCATCTGTAGACTGTGAAAAGTTTCTTAAAGTGATTCTGATGTGCCTTTTACCTAGGAGAGAATTCTTGAACATGGGTTCTGACTATATAGAAACAACAAACTATGGCGGATAGGTAGTGACTATTTAAAGTTGGACAAGTTAGTTTTAAACAATGAACCAACAGTTACTGATTTTATGAATTTTGAGAAACTTAGTCACTGTGAGCCTCAGTTTTCTCACCTATCAAATGGTTGCTATAATACATATCATGGAATTTTATGGTTATTAAATGAGAATGTATGTAAGAACTAAAGTAGTGCTACTTAATAAATGTCGAGAAAAAATATCTCAAACCTCCCCTATTATAAAAGAAAAAAATTGTAGCATCAACAGTTTTTAAAGGTAAAGAAAACAGAGTCTAAAGACAAGATTGAGTTCCCAATAGAATAACATTCTTTACCTACTTACACATTTAACTTTAATCATCCAAATATTCCATCAAATAGTTTTTATGTTTCCTGTGTGTCACATTTAGAAAAACAAAGTTTAAAATGTCCCAATGACTTCCTTTACTACAGTGTGGCAAAGGGGGTGTTGGAATGCTGGGTGGAGTTACATAAAGTCATCATCCACTGACTAAAAGAAAATTATCCTTGTATAATAACAATAACACAATTAATGACACCTTATAGTTATATGAGCATTTGTTGTGTCAAAGTTCTACCTGTAAGATACATATAACACAAGTCTTCCCCCAACTTTAGCCATACTCTATAACAAGGATTGACATCACATCAAACAACCAGTTAAATTCATATAAAGAATTTTCTGATTATACTACTTACTTCAGACGTAGAAGTAATCATTCAACTATTTCCCTCTCTAAAGAAAATGATTATAGCATTTTTAAAGACATAGAGTAAACCCAACCTTGATTGTCATTTAAAACATAATCTGAGGAAAAAATAATAGTTTTTTAAAAATTTATCTTTAATGTAATTTCTTTAGTTTCTCTGCCACCATAAGACTGTCAATGCCAATTTCTTACACAAAGTGTGCTCCTCCATCCCAAAAGAGTAATAACTACTGATTTCATTTTATGAAGATATCCCATGATGCTAAATGGGACAAAAAGATGGGATAAAAGATGGTTTTATTGGAGTCCAGGATTAGAGGCCACGCAGCAGTGATCAGAGTTCTCTGGAAGGATTTAGGAGGAAAGGAATCAGAGAAGAGATGCAGCTATCACTGGCCAGAGAGGTTGGAGTCAATAATCTTGTTTTTTCCTTTGTCCCACCTTTTAGTCTACAATCAGTGCTTCTCATTTGGCCATTTGCACAGAAGCAGGAGTCACTGAAGAATAGAAAATGTTCCCTCCAATACACAAAGCAGAAGCAGAAGAAATAGATCAGACAGCAAACAAGTAAAAATATTGAAGCTGACTTATCAACATGGACACAAAAATTCTCAACATAATAAAGTGTAATTAACCTAGCAGCACATTTTAAAACATCATAATCAAGTAACTTGATTATAGAGTACTGCAATTATTCGACATCAAAAAATCAGTTTCATAAAAAAAAAAACAAGAAAGTACAAATGAAAAACAGTAAGTGCAGAAAAATCATTTGATAAAATTCTTAACAAACTAAGAATAAAGAGAAATGTTTTTAATGTGATAAAGAGCTAAACACCTACAGCTAAACACCTACAACAACTAAACACTGACAAGCATAATAAATAATAAATGATGTAATTTTCAAAGAATTCCCATTAAATCAGAGACACAATAAAGATGTCTTCTACTTCCCATTAATTCAGTATTATGTTAGAGATTCTGATTACTTTTTAAAAAATAAAGAAAGATGTATATGATTTGAAAAGAAAAAGAAAAGGGGAGCATTTGACATCTTGTTTCCCCAAATGTCAATTTGGCTCAAGTAAACGTGAAACAATTTTCTTTTAAAAAAAAATGGAAGAGGAAAGGTATTATTTACAGATATCTTGGTTATTTTTACAAAAAAAAAAAATCCCTAGCTATTCTATAGGTAAATGATTGTACTTAAGAAGAAAGTTTAATGAGTTTGCAGAATATAAGATAAATATCAAAATTCAATAGCATTCTTATACACTAGCAATAATTAGAAAATAAAATTAGAGTAGCAGGTATTTATAATAGCCACAAAAACTGTGAAATTTAAAATGAGACCTTAATAAATGCCTGAGTATTAGAAGTCAAGAAATGTATAAAGCATTCTGACCAATCAATATGAAAAAGACAAACATCTAACATAAAACATGTAACAGGCAATTCACAAGATAAGTAAAATAAGTAGTCAATACATATAAAAAGTTACTCAAACATATCAGTAATTAGGGAGTTGCAAATAAAAACAGCAATCAGACAATTCCCCACATTAGAATACTAAAAATTAAAATGACCGAGAATACCAAATATTGATTTGAATGTGGGAAAAAAGGAAGTTGCAAAACTAGTGCTGAAAGTATAATTGCTACAAACATATTGAAGAATAATTTATTAATACCTATCAAAGATGAAGATGCAAATGTCTATGACCCAAAATTTCTATTTCTTGATATATACCCTCCAATATAAATATGTAAAGACACACATATAATTAAAATTTGCTATACATTTTTTCTATAATTAAACATTGGAAAAAAAACTTTAAGGTTCATCAATGGATAAATGACTAAGGGCAACAGAATACTACACAGCAGTTAAAATAAATGCATGCTAGAATGTTCTTTATATTGGTTAGATTCAGTTGGTCTACAGTATGATTCAAATCCACTGTTTCCTTATTGATTCTCTGTAAGGGGTCATGTGGGTCACTTATTTCTCAATAAACCCGCTTCCCCCAAAAATGAGTGAGCTGATGCATGAGAAAGCTCTTAACAAACTGATTCTCCCTTAAATGACAATTATAAACCCTAGACAAAACATAAAAACAGCTACCTGAGGTCTCTGGAGATTTAAGGGAAAAAAGAGATATTGGAGGGGAGTCAAAATCTGAAGAGAGTGACTAGCATAAAATGAGTTCCTTGTTTTGGGGGGCTTTGTCATGAAAGCAGCCAGTCATGGTACAGGCAGCTGAAATTCTGGGAGCAAGCATGAAAGGAGTCTCTTAAAACCAAGGCTGCCAGTAAGAAAAAAGGACCCCCAGAAATGAAGGAGCTTGAGAAGGGGACCTCCCAACTGTATATAAACTCAGCCTATCTCTGGCACATCCCCTAAACCAAGCAGGCACAGACAAACTAGAAACACTTGGAACTAAGGTTTAACAACTTCTCTAAACTCAGGCATGACATCTTGAAATTTCTGTCTTACCAAGTTCATCGCCTGCTTAACAGATGCAGCAATACTTCTTGTGGAGCAGTATAATAGAATCCAGAGTTAACACAATGTAACATTCTCCATGTCCTGGATAATATCCCAAAATATTTAACAGAGAAAAGGCCAAGAAAATGTGCGCTATTTTCAAAGGAAAAGACAATCAACAGGTGCCAACAATAAGATGACCCAATCTTGAAACTATCGAAGACTTTAATGCAGTAAGTGTAGTGATGATCAGTAAGGTGAAGGGAAATAAAATGAATAAAAACATAGGAAGCACCGGCAGAGAAATAGAGAATTTGAAAAAGTATAAAAAGATATAATCTCTGAAATTTAAAAATTATGGAATGGGCATAATAGAAAAATGAAGATGATAGAAGAAAGTACCAATCAATTTGAAACAGATCAATAGATATTATACAACCTATAGAAGAGAGAGAAAAAAATGGAAAAAAAATGTTCATTCAACAAATATTTGAGCACCTTCCCTACCACCAGTGGTCACAGTTGTTGGTCTCTGCTCTGGGAAGGGAGGGAGGAAAAGAGAGGGATAGAACTTAAAAAAGTGACATGAGAGATTTGAATGTCATACTAATAATTATTTTAAAGCTTTATAATAATAATTCTTAACCTAAAACATTTTCAAAAGGGTAAATATTTGTGCACTCTGAGTGGTGAATAGATGGGTGTTTGTTATATTAGGTCGTTGGCAGTGTTCTATATTTGTTTTTAACATATAATCAAATGTGATGGAAATGCATTAAATCTAAGGACCTGAGAAATTAAATTATGGATTTAGATTTAGCACTGATTGATGGATAAATAAAACTAAATATACATCTCCATTAAAGCTTCATTATTTTCTTGACTTTTATAGAGATGGAGAAGGAAAGGCGACATAATCTGAGAAATATAAGAGAAAATGTGTCTCATTACTGGAGAAGGGCATAAATGTCTGTGAAAAATCTAGAACAGATGCCAAAATATTAAGAGGATATTTTTGTGTATCGGAATTTAGAGGATTCTTATTTCTTTTTTCAATAATTTGCTTATATGTGTTTTCTAATTTTTTAACTATGCAAATTTACTTAAAAAGAAAATATTTTTTAAATACTACTAATTATATAGGTTTAAAAATATTCTGATGAACTACTATCTGGAGTTATATTGTATTCATATATTGCGTATAAACACCTGTACCTATTTATTTACATATAAAAACACAAGCTGACATCAAATAATACAAGAGAGATAAATATTATAACTATGAAAGTGTATACCAATGTTAAGAGTTATTTATTATAAATGTATATATACATATGTAGGTCTATTTTTACACCTATAATCTTTATATGCTTAGATGCTTAAACAACTAGCTAAAGAATATTTTGTTCAAAGAGTTGCCAAGTCTTTACTATTTATACATTTCTAAATGAGCATTACTGTACACAATTTTTTTTTATTTGGTTTTGTATTAATTAGTTTGGATCCTTTAAGGAAAATCATTAGGTCTAACGATGTGACATTTTCTACCTCTATTTGTCATCTATCTGTCTCTCTGTGCATTTGTCTGTCCATCTGTCCTCAGGGCAGCTTAGAAACAGGTGGCCAGCACCCTCTTCCATTTATTCCTCCCACTCTCTCCCTGACTCATTGCTCAGCATTAGGTACGGAGTCCTCTGAATCATAGGATCTCAATGATCTATTTTACCCTCATAATGGTGAATATTACAGTATCTTTATAGTATAATTCCTTTTCTCTCTGGGTAAGAAATTCTGTATTCTTTCTCCAGGGCCTGTGATTCTTGTTTCTAGCCACTTTCACTATGAGTACATGTAGATACATCTCTTTCTAAGAAAAGTTCATTTAGACACAGGAATGTATTCTTAGAATTGGGAAACTTTACTGATCAACATGAGAAAGGGGTCTTTATAGCAGAGTGCCTATGGAATTGCATTTTCAACATTTAAAATTTATCACTGGTATGTAATTAACATAGAATTAAGGGTTTGTTAGAGCAAGTCTTCTATCTTTCTTGCATTTTTAAAAACAATTCTAGTAATGGATTTTGATTAATACAAAGCAATGGTTCTTGATTGCTCTTTTTGATCTTAGAGAACAATTTAAACACTTGGAGAGACAGTTATGGGTGGTCATAATGTTAGAGGGGCACCACTGACATTTACTGAGGCAAGTACCAAGGTTATTAGATGGACAACAATGAACAAGACAGTCCCAAATAAGTCATTATCTATTTGTAATTAATTAGGCCCAGATATGTCACCTTTGATACGTAGACCCAGTATTATTTGCATGTTTCAAACACAGACTGAATTTTCCTATAATAAAATGTACTGGGTAGAAGAAAAATCGGGCTTTATTTTATTCAGAATATCAGTAAGTTGTTCACCATTTCAGAAAACCCCGACACATGTTAACACGGAAAGAACTTACATGCAGAATTCTCATAGATTCATGTACAGAAATAAGCATGCATCATCTCTCTTATGTTTTCTATTATATTTTCTAACAGGTACATATCAATACTTATCTTTTAATTCTTTATTTTATTAAAATTTGAGTTTTATAATGATTTTTTTTAATTATGTGTGTGGAGGACAGTTTTATTTCAGGATAGTAAAAGGCACATTACAGCATATTTGTTATAAGAGCACTTTGGGGTGATAAGGTGGAGAACCACTTGTCTAGAGAATGATCCTCCGCTACCAGCCCAGCTCCTCAGACTAATGAGCAGAAAAGTGTGTATCTTAACCTCCAGACTGGCTCTTCAAACAGTAAAATAAGCAATGTTTGCTCATCCTTTGGAAAACAAACCAATTATTTGCCAAGAATCATAAAACTATCACCAGAAAAATAATGGGAATAGTGGATTGTCTCTATCTATATCTCCATCTCTCTCCCCTCTTCATTTCCTCTCCTCCTCCCCACTCCAGGGGCAAACAAAAGGAACAGATTTGCAGATGTTGCTCAAGAAAGAGAGGATAGATGGCATTTGTCGGTCAAATCCATTTTCCCCAACACCAACTTTTTTGTTTTTCTCTCTGCCTAAGATGTCATTACCACCTTCCATGTTGGCTTAATTCCTACTTACTATTTGCAATTTTACTCGTGTCACTCTCACCAGAAAGCCCTTCTTAAGAAACCAAATCATGTCCCTTTGAACTTATTGGTTCCTTTGAACTTATCTGTTCCTCTCCTCTAGAGCTTATCTTCTCAGCTCAATTCATAGCTGTTTAAAACAAGAAATCTGATTTATGTCCCCTTGTAGTTTTCGAAATGTCTATGAAATAGTAGCACTCAGGAATCATTTGCTGATGAAAAACAAATGCAGTTTTGTTTCGTCAACCAACTCTTTCCTTATATATAGATTCTTAATTTCTTGTCCCAAATAGACCTAGCAGTGTTTCTGGTATCTGTGATGCTCAAGAGCACTGGACAGCTTCAGAGAAGGCAACTGCCTCTCTTGAGGCTGGAGAGGAGCAAGGAAGAAGAGCGATTGCTCAAGGTGAGCTGTTTGTAAGCTGAGAGAGAGCAAGAACACAAGGCCCGGAGGGTCTAAAACTACATTAACACACTCAGATGTCTAAAGGGTGACCATGTGTCCTGATTTGTCTAGAACAATCTTGGTGTTTATTTCTTGTCTCAACATAATACTTGTTTTCAAGAACTTTCACTCTCAGAAGTGTCCAGGCATGGATGCGATACGGTGTCCTCTGTGGATGGAGTCTAGGCGGGTGCCCTGTGTATGGAGAGCTGGCAGGTGAGGGCTAAGATGTACGGAGTGTACACAACATAGCTGAAGAAGTTCCTACCTGGAGCTGCCACATGCAACCTTCCATCCTCATGTTGGGAGATCCTCAGATATTTCTAGATAAGTCAAAATTTGCATTTTTAAAGGTTGGAAACAAATTCTATTTTAAAAACTTTTGTTTCACTTTCGAAAACACTGTGTGGGATCAGATTTGCTCTGAAGCTGATGGTTTTAAAGCGTTTCTCTAAAAGAAACTAGCTAGATCCAGGTCCTTCTGACCCTGAAGAGGGCTCCCTTCGCAGCACTCATTTTATTAGGAAAAAAAGAAAAGTGGGGGGAAGAGAAGGGGAGAGTCTAATCGTAAATTTATTATTTATTCCTTATTAGCTGTGTGACTTTGGGAAAACCTTCACAAGTTTATGTTGCTTCTTCTATAAAATAGAAAACATGGTTTAGGTGCCACTAGATGTTCTCCGAGCGTTAAGATTCTATAATTCTTGAATTCTGATATTAACCATTGCTTTTATTTTTTCTTATGCTTTCACCATCCATCTTGGCTATTCAAAAGGGAATCAATTCCTCATATTTTTTATTTTTTAAAAATAACGTCCATTCCCCTACATATTTCTTAGATGTCTGGCTCCTAATAGATGTACTATTAAAAGCACTAAGTAGTACTGAAATCTCACTTCAAAGAAAAATACACAATCATATTAATTTTTGACAAAGCATAGGGCACCTTTGTCCTTTTATTATTACTATTATTGAAAATTTTGCATAGGTAGAAATTTGAAAAATATATATTAAATTGGTTACTGAATTTTTGTTGTGTGGTAAGATTATGGGTATGTTTTTTCTTCTCTGCATTATGTCAATAGTAAAAAATATTAAAAATGATCTTATAGATAAATACATAGGAAATCAGAAAAGATACACAACAAACCATGAGTGATGATTATCTTTGTTGAAGGAATTAAGATGGAGAAGTATATACACAATTTTTTCTCTATATGTTTGTGTATTATTTAACATTTTTATACAAAACATTTATTCATACATTATTTATGTACTTAAAATGAATTATTTACTTTGCATTTAGAGAGACTGGGTCTTCCTTGATTGTAGAATGCTCTGTCAATTTCATGCCAAACAGAACCTCATGCATCTGCTCAGTTTCTGCAATTTATTAAAGACAGACTGGAGAGAGTATGCAACGTCTCCAAAGTAGCAGCATTGTTGGAGGCCAGGTTGGGGCTAACACTCTGTCCTGCCTTAGCTGAGTCTGCAGCATTTCCATAGAGCTTTTAAAATTTTTTCGGAATTAACATGAATTTGTCTTTGGAATCTTTGATTTCTTTCTGTCCTGAAGTCTTTAAATATTCTTTTTTAGGTATGAGTTCATCGGTGGAGAAAGACATTAATTTACTGACATCATTATTGAGAACATATCTGCTTCAACAGAATTCTTTTTTCCCTCCTTTTTGGGGGGAAGTGGACTAGAGAATCCAGTTGGATTATTCTTTGAATATTTATTATAATTTATTTCCTTTCAAGTTCAATAGATACATGCCTCTGTGAGAAGCACAACACGAGGAAAGTTCATTGCTAGCCATTTGTATTCCTTCAGTCCACAAGGAGCCTAGCAGGAATCATTGCTCCACCAAGAGCAAACAACATTCTTTTTTTAAAGCAGTCTGCTTCTTGCAGAAATCTCCTCCTCCAAAAGTCATGCAGTCTTTCTTCTTTTAAAAGTTACCCAAGAATCTTACTTAATCTCCCTCCATATGCCTTACTTTCAGTGTGGAGCCAAAATACATCTCACTTTGGCTATTTTTTTCCTTTAGGAATATCCACTGCCCTTTAGTTTGGGGAAGTGGGCACTATCAAAACCAAATCACAAATGGAAATGTTTGAAGAGTAGCAGAGATTTCTATATTTATCCCTTTAAAAAAAATAGTAGCAAAGTCTGTATTCCATTAACTTTCATCCCAGACATTGGGATTTTTGTAATTTCACTCTTTACAGTACATGCTGATTTTTTGCTTGTAAATACGGTTTGGGCTTCAGTTCTTTCCTGGGTGAAATAATTAATATTAATAGATAGATAATAGATATAGATAGATGATAGATAGATAGATAGATAAATGATAGATAGATGATAGATAGATAGATAGATAGATGATAGATAGATAGATAGATAGATAGATAGATAGATAGATAGATGGATGGATGGATGGATGGATGGATGGATGGATGGATGGATGGATGGATAGATAGATAGATAGATAGATAGATAGATAGATAGATAGATAGATAGATAGATAGATAGATAGATGTTGATTCATACTCATAGGGAGTTCTTGATGTGTCACAATAGATTTCCCTTGAAAATGTCCCTCATCCTTCCCCTTTGTGCAGTCAACTCGGCTAACACAGTCCCACCTGTGCCTCCCTGAAACAATCCACCCAGGTGTTTGACAGGTAAAAGGCTCTCCTGCCAATTTCCTGTGACTACTACTCTTTTTCCTCTCTTTGTTTCTTTTCTTCCTCATTCTTCCTCCTGCTGTTGTCACTTTGAAATCAACCCCACCTTTTTCTTTTTTTTCTCTTGTCCTTTCACCGGCTGCTTCATTATCTGGTACTAGTGAATTATCTACCTGCTCTGTTTAAACTTGTTTTGGGTCTGAGACAGGTGAGGGTGCCTCCACCTCCTTATCCTCTTGTTACTGTCTCCTGCCCCAGGGCAAATGCTTCTCTTTTTTTGCAAAGGTTGCATCATCTCCTCTTCTCACAATGGCTATCTTTGTGTCCAGAATCTCTACACCTGAAACAGCAGAGCAGGCTGCATACCGCACTGATGTTGACTGTGTGGATCCCGGTGTTAGAATGATCCCACAGCAGTGTCCAGCGACCTCCATGGTCGAGGCTCTGTACTGAAGTGTCACATTTGCTTAGGACACAAAAAGGATCCATAGCCTTGCCTTCTGGAGTTCTACCACATCTCTCTGATTCACCTCTGCTCCCTCAGGGAGGACCACGGACCTACCCCTTAAATTCATACACGAAGCAGAGATAATTAGAGTTTCCACTCTGTAATTTCAGTGCAGGCTGGAGCCGGCTCATACCAGAGTCAATTGGTAAAATTTCAGGAATTTCATGAGTCAGTAGACATCAGGTTGGTAGCTTGAAATTGGTCATGAGGGCATATTTACCACCAAAATTGGCAGACACCACTAATCAGACCAGACCCTCACAGCCCCCAGATCTTCGGGATCTGTTTGTTGAACATGTATCAGCAAGATCAGGGATCTGATAAACATTTAAGAAAAAGAAATTTTTGTAAAATGTTACAACTTCATTTATGAAAATTCTTTGAATCTCCTGCCTAAAAACCTTGAAGTTTCTTGAAGTTTCTTGAGAATCCCTTCTTTTTGAAAGGACTTTTCTTGGCTTCTCTTCCTACCTAATTCTGGTCTCTTTCACTTCTGACACTTTAGCAATGACAAACCTTTCACCTAAAAAGTGAAATTATTAGTAATAAATATGAGATGTCTCCTTGTTTCCAGTTTTTTTTTCTTGTTTTGCTTTTCCATTTCAGGTTTTCCATTGTAGCCAGAGGTTGAGGTTAACTGGGCTACCACGTTGTAAAATGATTCTATTGTCTGTCACCTGCTTATAGCTCTGATTTTGCAGCTTCACCTTGTCACATCTCCTTTCAGCTCATTCAGCATCTAGTTGACTTTCCTCTACCCTGGACATTTTCTGAAATTTCCCCCAGAAGCCTCTTCATTATAATGTCATCACTAATGGAAGTCATTTTGTCATGTATGGGTTGAACGAGAAAGAATTCAAGGTGCTGTGACAACAAGAGACAATGTCCTCAGAGAACCTTAATCAGTGACACAACATGGACTAGAACTCAGGTTTCCAAACTCGCATTTTCCCTAGCAGACAGGCCTGCTTATTTGAATCCTGAAGTATTTATAATTCACTCTGCTTTAACTTTCTAGAACTTAGGCCAGGTAATAATTACAACTTTACTCAAGAAGTTTAAGCAAAGGAAGAAAATAAAAAGTTTATTGGTTCATAGTTGTGATTCAGTTCACCAAATAACATCACCACGAATCTTTCTTTCCATTCCTGGAATCCATTTTCTCTCTTCTGTCCCATCCTTCTCAAGCAGCTCTCTACGTAATGTGATGGTAAACCCAGGAGCACCCATCTTACATCATACCAGTTGAGAAAACTCAATGAAAGAAACAAAAGGCTCTGGAAGTTTCTGCTTGGTCTGGCACAGGCTTACTGTCTCACTCCTAGGGTTGCAAGTTGAAGTCAACCCCACATGCGCTGCAAAGGAAAATTGGAATGCTGGGGGTGGAGGAGGAGGAGGATGGGCAAACAAAAGAGATGCCCAGTAGAGCCCCAATGGAGAATTAAAAAAGGTAACACCTGTCATTTACATAGCTGCGCTTGTGCATAGAGATGGGGCCAGTACAAGTTGTGCTACCATATCTGCTCAGCTTCACAGAGCATGAGAAACCAGAGTAGAAATTCCAGAGGTGAGTCAATTAGCATGGTGAAAGCACAAACGTTGTCAGTAGATGGAAAACTGATACTTTCCTCGTTTATCAGTGGCAGAGAAATCAACACAGTAGCTTTCTTAGCTCTTGACATTTTAGTTGAAAAATATTTACTTCCAAGTATCCTTTTTCCTTTAAATATCTCATTCTCTCATTTTTCACAATAGTGTAATTTCAGTAGAAATGAACAAAACACCAAATAGTGTTCCTAGACTGACAGGATGATGAAATAGATGATAGCATGGGTCTCTGCTATTTTAATGTCCATGATTTTTAAGAGTGCAGGCTGCTGGCACAAAATAAGACAAGTAGGAAAACACATAGAAGTTAAACGTGTCCAGACGCCTGGTAGGTTACCTCTCCCCACCAACCTGCCCCAAACATTTTATTGTCTAATCTTTCATTTGGCCTCTTTTCCCAGTAAAGAGCTGCCTTTCTCCTATGTAATGAGAGCATCAAGTGTGTATCATGGTCCACTCCAGTGCACAGTGTTTTAGAACAAACAAACAAAATTTTTAATTGAATTTTAACAAGATATTCTGTTAAATGGTAGGATACTCCTAATTAGTAGGATACCAAAGAATAATATATATATATATATGTAATGTCTTACTATAGGTTCAGAGAACAGTAGTTTTCCTAAAGTGACTCCAAAATATACTGAATCATAAATTCTGGCGATAGAGTCCAGCCCTACATTTTAACAAACCCTCTAGATGATGCAAACTAGGGCTACTGAATCATTGAGACGTATCTTTTAATTTCCCTAAGCCTGTTTCATCACCTATAATATGTGCTTAGAACCCACCTTGCAAGGCTTTCTTGGGGATCAAATCTGACTAAAATTTTAATTGTTATTATTAATGTTAATAATAAAATAAGAATAAATATAAATGTATATTATGCATTACTATATGTTATATATGTTGTAAATGATATATATGATATATTACATATAGTGGTATAAAATGAAATATACTTTTTGCATAACAGAGATAAGTACAGGGAATCAATATTGAGTGATAGCATAAGCTAATCAAATTCTCAATGAAATAGGACAATAAAGTAATTAGTTCAGTGCCTAACCCCTTGGCTACTGCTTCATAAATAGTACCTACTATTATTACTAAATTAATTTATCAAATTGACATTTTAACAGACTTGGGTAAGGTAAAATTCTATATTTAAATTTCAGAAAATCTATTTCCCAGAAAAGAAAGAGCTTGATTTTAATCCCATTCTGCTCAGAGGAAGAATAAATGAACACAAATGTTTCGTGAATACATTTTTCCAAGTAGAAATAATTGCATTTTCATTCAATGGTAGGATTCTCTGAATCTATGAATTAGTTTCCAATTCTTTGTTATATCCCTATAGAATCCTATAAAATAGATGAAAATCTTTTTGTAACAATTAGCTTTCCTTTCATCCCAGAATCTAATAAAGAAACTTCTTTCATTCTAAAGTCTGGCTAAATTTATTCTGAGCTTTATGGTCCTGGATAAAAGGCATGTGAGAAAGAAGTCTCCAGAATGGCAATGAGATACACATTAGGTTCCAGTTAACTACCTGGAAATTTATTTTTCAGGGATGCAGCATCCCTCAGGTGCCAGCTACTGAGAGGGCATCGCTCTCTTTTTTTCCTCAGGGAAGAAATAGAATTTTTACTTGCTCAATGATTTGTGGACTCTTTACAAAATTGTAGCGAAAATGGAAGAGAATTCTGCTCAAGTGACCTTAGCTCAAGGAGCAATAAATTTGGATTTTTTTTTCTATTTCTTTCATCTCAGACGTCTGTGTTTACTTGAAGCACAAAACATCTAAGTCGCAGAAACAGTTGACGCCGAGTACAGGGCAATGATTCTCTATTCTAGTGCATTTAGTTTCAGCAGGTTGGAGGACTTAGTAATCTGCATTTACCAGGTATTTCCCACTCTTCCAGAACCCAGCCCACTTAACCAGGTCTGAAATCTCATTTTGGAAAATAACTGGTACAGGGAAAAGATAACAGGATTTTGAATCATAATAATATAGACTCAGGGATGGGGTCTTGGCAAAATGGTAGAAGGTGGTCAAAAGATACAGACTTCCAGTTATAAAGTCAATGTGTCTCGGGGATGTAATATACAGCATGGTGACTATAGTTAGCAATACTATATATTGTAGATTTGAAAGATACTAGAAGCATTGCTCTTAAAAGTTCCATCACAATAAAAAAAATTGTAACTATGTATGGTGATAGATGTTTACTAAACATGTTGTGATGATTATTTCACAATATGTATGTATTATGTCATATACCTGAAACTGAATAATGGTACATGTCAATCATATCTCAATTTAAAAAAATATAAACTTAAAGTTTAGTCTACCATTTTCTGACTAGTCCAACTTATATAACTTATTTAGTATTTGAGGCTCAATTTCCAAATTTACAAAGTGGAATTCATTATAACAGCTACTTCAGTTATTATCCTGACAGTTGTATGAAGTAATACACGCTCTGTGCCTCACACACAGCATGAGTTCAATTAACATTTGTCCCCTTTCAGGGAGCCTTCAGGAATATACCTTGAAGCTAGGCAAGAGATGCCAAGAAGACACACACAAACACATATCACCTTTCTGTGATTTTTCCCCCCAGATTTATAATGAAAATAGGTATTCAGAATACATCATTGCTTACTTTTACTCTTCTGCTATTTGTACTACTGTCTTGTATTATTGTTTAATGGTTAACATGTGTGTTTATGTATGTGTGAGTACAAATGGGTCTTTTCTGTAAAACTAGCTTACAAGCTTTTGGGAGAAAAGGAGCTATTTGATGCTTTGTCTGAAATATATAACATATTTTCCATCATATCAAAGGTACTCAATAAATATACACTTGATTAATGCATTTTATGCAATAAGTAACGCCAGTTGCTAGAGAATTGGGCAACTGTCTACTCTCCTCTATTCTGACTAAATAAAAACAATGAGATCAAGTGATCCTGCTTTACTTGAACTATGGTCTCAGGTAAATTTTAAAAATCTACAGGCTTTTTGATTTTTGAGAACATTTATAATCGTAATGGTAAAGAATTATTAATACCTTGGGTTGCATATAGTTCTTAACAGTTTCCAATTGTCTTTCACAAAATATATCTTATGTTCATCATCTGAAAGATCAGTTACCTAAACATTTGATAAGATCATAATAAAATGTTGAGATGTCAATTTAGAACATCCTTGGAGTGATACAAACACCCTTAGAAACAGAGAAACAAACCCTGTCATATTGCAAAACTAAGCAACAGAAAATGCATTTTAAAAATTTATTATTATTATTTATGCCTACAGCACCTGGTCTTCTTCTGGTGGTCTCCCATCCAAGTACTAACCAGGCCCGACCCTGTTTAGCTTTATTAAAATCAGACATCAGGCTTTTTCAGGGTGGCATAGCCATAGACCATGGACTATGGCTCCACTAGGGCATGAAACCAGGACCTTCATGTAAAGTAGATGTGCTCACCTGTATACTATGGAACCATGTCCAAGAAAATACATTTTTTAAACTGCAGTTATGCTGCCTTTTTCGTGGGTTGCAATAAAAAAGTAAAAATATCACATATTATCTGTGACAGCAACTTCATTCTGGTTCTCAGCAATCTGGGATATGTGATTATTATGCTATATCCTTAGCAAAGAAATATTCAAAAGCTCTTCAGCCATTTCTGTTCAGACCTCTAAGATTGTTCTGCCTGCCTGGGTCAGAAGTTGATATATAAACAGTCTTTCTGTGCTTGAACTTGAAAGAAAAACCAGTCATCTGTACATGATCTGTGTTAGAGCAAAATGTAATTTTTCCCTCTGACAATGTGTTTATGGTTGTTAAGTTATCTTGATTGCCAAAGAAATCTGTTTTGGGTGGCAGGGTTTTCTGACTTAAATGTCAGATACCTCCCCCCACCCCCAGCCACCCACATACCCAACCATCCTTTCAACTAATTCACAAATTGACTTGAATCTCAGCTAGGTTAAAAAAATAATTTCCTGAAAATTAAAAATCTGGCACAATACTGCACTAAAAGTCCATTTATCTTGTCTATTTTTATAAAGTTTCACTGTACTGTCTGGCAAAATGCCCATTTGCAGTGACAAAGGTCCCCGAGGACATTTAGCAAGAGGGACTTTTCTCCCAAGCCCCTGCAAATGATCATGAGCTTCCTAACACATGATTTAAAAGCTTATGATTAGGATTTGTCATAGTATCGTATGTATTATTCTTTATAAGTCAGAAGAGCGTGAAAAATACCGTGGAGGTGAGGGGACAACAGTGATGGCCTGTCTTTGAGCTCCACCTCTTCATTGACTAGAAGATCAGTCAGGGGCTAAGTGTGAAAGCTGGGATTTCTGTTATTATGAAAGATACTGACTAAAGATTATCTAGATGGGGCAGCACAATGATCCACTCTTGTTTAATCAGCTACAACCTGCATTAAGCTCCATCCTCATCTCAATATAAACCAGACTAATCTTTCCACTTTCCCGCAGGAAACTGCAATGGCACTTGTTTATTCGGCTCCCCTGGTCCTGAGTCAATCCTTTCCTTGTCTTCCCTCCTCCCCCCACCAATCAGTTGGGGGGAAAGTTTCCAGCACTTCCAATCTAAGACTGATTGGGCTTTCCTGTGGATGTCAACTTGAAGCATTCCATTGAGAAAGCAACCTCAAGACTGTTGACTTTTCTTGTGGCTCTAACCAAGCAAGTGATTACAAAAAGTGTACCCCTTCTTTCATTCTAGGGAAGAGAAATAGTCTGTGAAGAGCTGTTTGTGCTTGGAATGTTTTTTGAGGAACAACGCTTGTGACAAAGAAATTGCAGGCGTGCTTCAAGCGATTTGTATGAGGTTTTCCCTTTTGTAACCGCAGTTCCACTTACCAGATCCTTCTTCTAGCGTGGGATGTGTTAACACAAAGCCGCTTTGTCAGTTTGGTAACATTTGAATCAATAGTCATTTTGCCTCGATGACTTATCCTCAATATAGTCCCCATAAACCTCAATGCCATTTCATCAGTGAGTTCCTGACATTGACTATTGATACCAAATTCCGATGTGATTATAGAATTAGTTTTTTTTTTCCCTTATTGCATTTGGAATACCGAAAGTCTTTTTTTTTTCTTTATTAAATTAAGTGGTTTAGAAGAGTTCGAAACCCTTTAGAGGCATGACCAAAGACATAATTCCATCTGTTTTGTTTTTCTTATTCATGACATAGATGATTTTATTTTAAACAGCGCATGCATTTCACTTTAATTCTTCTTCATGTCTGTCAGAGCACATCATCTCTGATGCGTGGATAGTTAATCATAGCGCTTTGCAAAGTTTAGGCAGAAACTGAAAACAGCTTTTCAAAAAAAAGAAAAGAAAAAGTCAGCTAACAGCAGAAGCCGAATGCATATGAGGCTGCTGCGTGTCTGTTCTGTACTGAGCAAAAATTTTAAAGACAACCTGTTGGTACCTGAAACCTACTGGAATTTGTTCTCATCCATTTAGTGAATGTCGAACCCTTTCTTCTGAACAGGTGTCGAATGTCCCAATGACTGCATCCTGTGTCTCCTGTGAGTGTTTCCTGGCTGGGATGGAAGCCAGGGACAAAGGAGCCATGTAAGCGGAGCCTTCCTCTGGGCATGTCTTTGGTCTCCCCTCATTAGAATTGAGTTATACCGGTGCAGAAGCTTCCATCTCTGAATGTTTGAGTCTGCCCAGTTCATCATTTTTTTCAAATCGGGGTATTCATACACCTTCCTCACCCACTTCCACACAGAAAGCAAGTGGAGTGCTGAGGTCAATAGCATCAATGGGGTATTTTTTTTCTTAGAACATCAGTTTTCCTCGATGGTACCAAATTTAGAATAAATTTCAGACAAAAATAAGCATAAAAATACCATGGAGTAATAGATATAGTCTCCCGATTTGCAGTCGCAGAGGCTGTAAGAAAATCTCACTCTTCGTGGCACTGTGAATGGACTCTGCCCTCAAAGGAGGTATTGACTCTGCTACTCTGTTATGTGAAGTTTTGCTAATTGCTCTAAATCCTCTTTCAAAACTCCATCTGCTATTTCGTTTTCAGACATTCAGCTCTCAAGTACTAATAAGAGTAAGTTCAGAATCACCAAGATGCTGCATAGCTGAATCAGATATTAGCTTATTTTGGTTGTAACCCCCAGAACTTTGTAACCCTTAATTTTTTTTTTTCATTTATTCCTTATACCTCCACCCCAAAAACAAAAAGTGATCTCATGTAACAGTTTCAAACCATTATGGTTCTAAGTTCACAGGAGATGTATCTTCAGGTTATAATATTTACTCAATATACATCTTATAGGACACAAATTATACATCCTAGAAATAGCTTGGGGTCAGTTTTATGATGTAGTACCCAATAAGTCTTACTTAGCTGAAATATTTTGAAAAAACTTTAGGTTACCAACTGCTCATTACATTATGATTGAACACTACTATATATACTTATAAATTGTTCCTGTCCGTTCTTTTTCAATGTAATTGAACTTTTGCTAATTCTACTTCCAAAGGGCAATGCTCATAGGATTAAAAAACTCAACTGCACTTAGAAGCCAGGCAGGACACACGAGTGAATTAAGCTGCTGATAAGATACTAGATGACTAGATGCTAAGCTAGTAATATTTTGATCAACCATGGTACTTCCTTAGATACATAAACTTTCGGCAGGTCAAGTCAAACACACGCAACAATCAAACTCATCCTATTGGCCTCCAATAAACCACCTAGAAAGCCTTTCTGCTTCTTCTTGAGGTGGCCTCCTCTTCTATGCTCTGTTCAAAATCCACCGCCTCCATGGAGAACTCCCTGATTACTCCCACCAGTGTCCAGCCCAGCATCCATGGAAGATTCCCACCAGTAACTGAGTGAACAGCAGTGGCAAGAGTATAAGTTACCTAAAAGAAGAAATGACTGCTCAGGACAAGCCACGTAAGGCACTCTGTGTGACTCTGCTTACCTTATTTACTGTCCCTGACACCTGAATCATAGTTGCAGTGACCTTTTAGGTTCTTTGGGGTTTAAGTATAGTCTATAACAATTGCTGTAGGCTTTTTTTTTAAATCTCAGATCATAAAGATAATAGTAGGCACCGTGGGAAATGAGAACCCACACTATGGGCATGAATTGCAATCATTTAACTAAATAGTTACCAGAAGCATAGTCACTGGTTATCTATCAAACAAATGACAAGTGAAAAACAGATATCTGTTTTGGATATCTATGTCTCATTTGCCTTCCCTACAGAATTACTGGGGCCTTTAGTGAGTATGGTTAAAAAAAATTATGTGCTTTTTCCTTGTATTGTCATCTTTTTTGTGTGGCCTTTTGTTGTTGTTGTTGTTGTTATTGTGTGTGTGTGTGTGTGTGTGTGTGTATCCTATACCATCTGCCTTGAGATTCCCAAATTTGAGATTTAAAAAAAAATCGCAGATATTTTTCTGTTTCTTTGCCAATCAAATAATTAAAGTTCACACTGAAGGGAAATATCTAACTAACATCTAACCCCGGCAGAGTTGACAAAAGCCTATAAACCAGGCAGGTGTAGCACCACAGAAATAGGCTTGGGAGCAGAGCTCCAGCTGCCTCACTTGGTCTAGGAACCTTGTCCAGTACAAGAACTGCCCGACTATCCACACCAGCCTGCACCTTGGGTTTTGATTGAACTGTTTCCCAGTCCCTTTAGAACTTTATGCTTGTTTTTCTTTCAGGTGTTTTCTTTTCTATTTATAATGCTTCATTGAGTTCATATCAAAACACCATGCCTTGAGAGCATTTATAATCCAATAAGGAAAATAGACTTGCTCAACAGGTGGAAGCAAGGATCTATCTATGATGACAAAAGGATGAGTATAGAGGAAGTCAATTTTAAGGTGATATAAGGAGCCAGCACACCATGATATGGCCAGCAGTGTGATAGATGATAGAAAGCCTCATCCTGAATGCCGACCCAAACCCAGAATTAGACTGGAAGCTACTTAGTGTCAGAGACAAAGGCTTCTTCCTCTTTACTCTCCTGGGTCCAGCAGAACCCTCAGCATAGAACAGGTATGAGCGTTCATCAGCCTGGCACTGTTACCTCACATCTAAAATATTCATGAAAAGTGTGTATCTAACTTGCATTCTGTGTTTCCTGTTATGTTTCCATAACATGTTTTATTCAAAAAGAACATAAGTATAAAAATCTAGAAAGTTAGCCTACAGTTATCTCCTTAAAATAGGAAAAAGTAAAATTTTCTCTTCCAAAGGGAAAGTTTCATATTTCAAAATCAGAAATCTCGACAAATACATGATAATTATAATGCATCTTATCTACCCCATTTTTTAAAATGTTCCCTTCCTTTCAGTTTGAATATTCAACATATTCACATGCCTTAGAATACCCTAAACAGTATTACATCTTGTAAGAGGATGAAATCCTTTTGCCAGCACAGCATTTTCATCTGTTCCCAACATGAGCAGGTCATGTAGACCACTGTTGTGTCAGTCTTTCAAAGTAGTAAATTAATCGAATTACTGCTTTGTGGTGAACGAAGAAGAGCAGAAGCCTCACTGCCACGGCTGCTCCTTTCAAGTGAATGCTTAAATTCCCTAGGTACGGAAAGGAATTCCCTATAAACTAGACAAACGATCCATCTCTGTGTGATACATCTATTTTTATTATACCTACAGGTAGACATTGATGTACCTGTACTTTTTACCCTAAAGCAGAGACAGTAATGAACAAGATGGAGTTATAGCTCTCAAAATGGGGTGATTTCTTACATGAATGACTGTCAGAATGTATGTCAAGTGCAGGAAAAGAGTAGAAGGAAACAAAGAGAAGTGGCATAGACATACTCCAGAGAGCTCTTTTGAAATTCTTGATTTGTTTTTTTTTTCCCAGAAATCTTCTTCCCTAAACTCTGTGGATTTTGCCTTAATACACTAAAAGAATTATTAATGGTTTTTTTCTTTCTTAAAAGAAAAGTTAAAAAGCTATCCTGGATTTTGAATTTAGGTTATAGCTGAGCTCTATATTGTAATGTTAACAGAATCTTACACTTAGAAAAAAGAAATACTGGTGAAATCATCACAACATGAAACAGTAAACACTTTGATAAGAAAACCAGAGTGGCAATGACAAGAATATGTCTAGTCTGACCAGGTTGAGATCCTTGTGGGAGTTCTGGTCGACCAAAGGAAGCCAGAGATATCATCAATCTTAAGTTTTATCAGGGTCTTTGATTCTGCCCCACACAACACACACATCAATTAAGTGGAAAAACAAGGTCTGAACTACTCAGTTATGAAGTGAGTAGAAAACCAGCTGGAAAGTCAGACCCAGAGAAAGGTTATCAATGGATCAGTGTCAACCTAGGGACACACAACAAATAGTGCCACGGTTCCTCAAGGGTCAGCTCTGAGCCTGTGGTTGTTTAACATGTCTATCAGTCACCTAAAGGATTCAACAGAGAGAAGGTTCTTATTAAACTCTGAAGGGTAAAAGGGGGAGATCAGATTCCTGGAAGAGGAACAATGAAATCCAAAGGATTGGAGTAAATTACCGAAAAATCAGCTACAACTAAAATAAGGCTTAACTGGGATGATGGTGGAATATTAAAGAATGAATTCTGCCTGAAAAAGACAGAAGAAAGAGGTATATGTAAGTAAGTCTGTCAGTAAAATAATTATTTAGAATTTCTGTCCAGTTTCCTATTCGGTTAAAGTCAAAATCCTTCTCCTCTCATCCTTCCCCTAATTTTTAATTGCTGTGTCCAGTGAACTTCAAATCCAAAAGAGTGTGATGAGACCATGTCAGAATTTTTTTTTTACTTTAAACTTATATTGTGGTTAAGTATCTTAAAACAAGGAATCTTATTTCACAGAACGAGGATTAGTCTTACTCCCAAATCCTGATATTCACATGTACAAAATTCATAGAACATTTGCTTGCTGAGATCCACTCCAACATGTGCACATGCACACACACTCACACCCCCTTAACTTAGCAAGCAAAGTCCTCAGAGAACACCATGGCAAATTGTCCCTCCTTCTAGTTAGGGGGGGAAGGAAGCAAGGGAAAAATAATCTTGACATAATTTCTTAAAAAATAAATACAACATAAAAAAAGCTTAGAGGAATATTTAAACTTACAATATGAGAACAATGCTTACAAAGGAATATTATAATTATCTATTCTTTAAGTCCACTGAGAATGTGGGTGTGGGAGGGGAAATGAGCCTCAACTACAAAATAAAACAGTAAAGTTGAGTATAAATAATGACTTCCAAAATGTGTGTATATATATATATGTTTTAGGGTGAGTCAACTAAGCACAAAATTTAATCAAAACCTCAGTAATCAAGATGAATATTATTTTAATGCAATATCTTTAAAAATTAAAATTAATGCCAAAAGCCTATGATAAATGACATATTAAAATTTTTAAATAAAAAAAAAAGGATCAGCAGTACTGACTTTTCTCTTCTGCCAAAATTTACAACATGACCAGGCACCAATATGGCTGATCCAAGTGCTTAAGTTTTACCTACAAGAGACAGATGCTTACAGCACAGTTTCACATTTTAAGGCAGATTCGATTTTCATATTCATCTGATATCTTATTTTACTTACTGCTTCTGACAAGAGTAATTCCAGAGAAATACTCACTTCTTTGTAGTGTCACAGAAAGAAATAATGAACTTTGAAAATTTTGTCTTTGAAATATCTAAAAAACAATACCAATTTTCATCCAAATATTTGCATGTTGTGACATATTCTTCTAAAGGGGCAGATTTCTTAAAGCAAAAGCACATTATCAGTTTCCTAAATAGACTTTGCCTTTATCTTTTTCAGGAAATTTAGCTAAATTCCTTGCCTTTTGATTAAAATATTCCTAATGTGAGGATGACAAATCCTGGATCATCATATGTTCTCTTAATTTGTTGCTGAACATAAAGAAAAAAGACAATAAGAAAATGCTGGCTCTATTCCAAAATCACCCTTGATACTCATGTCTTGTTTTCCTTTTCATTTTATGTTAAATTACTTATTTTAGTTTGGATTATTTAATCTCATAAATGTCAATTTCTTCACATTATTGCCAGAAAAGACAGGTGAACTCCTTGATAGTTTCCTGTTCTATTATTCCTTCCTGTAATACTATCAAGAAGTATTTTCATGGAATCACTCCTGTCAAAAGCAGAGTAAAATAAGATCTCAGATGAATATAGAAATTGGGTCTTCCATTAAATATGGTACTATGTTACAAGTGTCTCTGATAATTCATAAAACATCAAATGATCTGCTTTAAATGCAAAATCTCAAGTGATTCCAGCATGTAAACTTGCATAACTGCCATAAATTGAAGGATTTTATTGGAGTTTTTACAAGTGTTAATAAATTTCTCTCTCTCTCTCTCTCTCTCTCTCTCTCTCTCTCTCTCTCTCTCTTTTTTCTCTCTCTCAGTATTAGCCTTCACCTTAAACATGTTTCCTCATGATAAGGAAGAATAAATCACTTATACTTGCTTGATCCAAACATTCTTTAGCAGTGGAATAATTAAATATCCTGTTTCTTTCATTCCTTTTTTTAAGGATTAAGTAATCCCAGGTGGCAATAAAAACTGCTATGGATGACACAAATGTGAGAATAGTGAGATACATTTCAATGCACTTGAAAGCAAATGCTTTTTCAAATGTTTCATAAAATTTTCTCTTTTTTTCTCATGATTTTGTTGGATTTTTTTATTGACGTACCATTGGCTTATCACATTTAAGTTTCAAGTGTACAACATCATAATCCAACATCTGTGTAGACTACAGCATGCCCACCACCAAAGTTTCTACGTCACAGAATTTGCATGAATATAGAAGATATTCAAATATAAGTGGCCAAGAAAAATACTGAAGATACAATTCAAAACTACTTTAGCTGTTTCCCCATTATAAAAATGTATTTATACATCTATTTACATATTTGTACTAGCAAGTTTTTGCACAAATAAGTATATGTGTTTGTGCCTGAATGCTACTGAAATAAAGAGGCTTGGAAAGGGTACGATTAATTCTGAAGACATTTTGCTTACTCACAATGTCATATCAAATCACTCATGCACAGGGATTTTATTTGTTTGTATTCTGGGGGGTGAATGTGCTAAATCATCAGAGCTGACCAAGAGAACCACTTAGATTCTCAAGATATACAACCATCATTTCTCTTGAGTGGATGAAATAAAATCTAAACTCAAATTTGAATGCATTATCTCTACCAGAATTCCAGTTTAGACAGAATCCAAAGCATATTGATTCAAATAGGTAGTAAGCTGAAAGAATGACCAAACTGTCTGTAATTTTCCTTCTTATCCTATCATCTGGGTTTTGAGTTCAAAAAATTGACTTGAGGCCCTTCCTTCCTCTTGAGTCTACGAAAATTACCTTCCCCATTCTTAGTAGAACTTCCATATAACAATAGAGTACATATCTCTTTTCCTAGTAATAGAAAATTCAAAGGTTTTAGGGAACAAGGGTTTGGAGGAGAAGGGATAAAAAAGCCGCACAGAATAAAAGGAAAGGAGGCTAACAAGATCATAATTAGTGGATGATGTGATTTGTCTGCCACAGAACTTAATTCCCTCTTGGGTTGTATTAGTGGTGGTCTAGTTTCTAGATAAGGGAGGTGATGGTCCTTATCTATGCTGCTACTTTTCAACCACTCCTGTCTAATTTGGTTCATTTAGTCCACAGTTATTAACTAAAGAGAGTCTAAGAGAGCAATTAGTAACCATGTTATATAAACCTGGATGTTAAGACTGAAGAAGAGACATGTTTGGGGTTTAAAATCATGTAACACCATCCTGAGAAAGAGAATAGATCTGTTCTTTGTGATCCAAGGGTAGGCAAGGGAATTTTGTAGCTAAAGGCTACTTGGGCATATATCAAAATCCAGAATATCAGAATCCAGTGACATTCTGTATTTAAACTTTAGGTAAAAGGCTCCATTAAAAAAAAAAGTTTTCATAAATAGATAGAGCTAAGATTTTTTCAGAAAATGTAGGAAAAATATGTGATTTTTTAAAAGCCTATGTCAATAGCTTTAAGAAAGTAGACTCAGAAAGAGAAAATTATGAGAAGGTCAAGATAGATGACCTTTGCAGAAATTATATTTGCTCCACAAATGTGATGCTTTTGTATACACATAGTCACACATACAATTGGAAGCATATGAAACCTTGGCTGGCTAAACACAAAAGGCTAAAAAACAAGTAAAAATTCTGAAAGATCTTGAGAAACGCAAAACTTTGCAATGTACTTATTTAAAAAAAAAACAAACTTTCAAAAAATAGGAATGAAGAAAACCTTAAAATACAGTAGAAATAAAACTGATATAAAGGAAAGGCTACCTGAGACAATGGATGACATTGACACTTCCTAAAACAATAACACAAGAAGTTTCAATAAAGTGGCTATGACATTAGCAAAGTAAAAAAAAATATTATTTTCAACTCAGATGGGGTTATACATGAATTGGTGAGCAAAGGCATCAAGTTATAGTAAAAAGGCATCCTCAAAAACAGTGGCTCTCACCTTGGCCTCAAGGATATTTCAAGAGAAAATTACTCATATGTGTCTTAAGGTTGTATGTAGAATAGATGAATAAATAATATAATGTATCATACAACTACATAATCATGCACTAATTTAATATGTAATATATCACATAAATGCACATATAGTATTATAGACGTCTATAGGTATTTTAAATGTATATACATATGATAAATATGTATCGTATATATAAAATTTTACCATACATAAATATATACAATTGTTAAAAATTTTATACAGATGCTATTGTGATTATACAATATAAGTTTATTTCAAAGCAAGACTGAATTAGACTTTTGGCATGCTATTTTATGATTTCACCAATAATAAAATATGGTGAGTACTGTCACATCAAAGACTTTATTTTTTTTTTTTTTAGAAAAATGCTCAGTGTACTCAAAAACTTGGAAACCAGCTCTCTAAAGTTTTTTCTTCTTCCTATAGATGGCAATTCTAAGCCTCAAAGACATTCTAGAAGCCATGTTCTTGCTACATAGTAAGTTCCCAGAAAATGTTGTAATTTCTTATTTATTTTCATATACTTTTTTATCCCTATGGCTGCCACTTTTGACTCCCCAGGCTTTAAATAATGACATAAGGAGTGGGAACCATTTCATTGTTTGGTGAGGCAGATTTAAACCCAAACTTCTTTTTTATTGATTTTTTTAAAAAATTATGTGCCAATGGCAAGTAAACCACAGCTGAAAGGGAAACCTCTACTTCAATCTACGAAGACATTTTAGAGTTGCCTTTGTTCCTTGTCTAAATATGTGTGGAAACTGTCTATGTAATTAATTATGATGGGAGAGGGCTTAAATTCTTTGTTTATATCCTAATTTATCCATGTCTTAGACCAAATGAGTGATACCTGTTTCCTGAGGACTTATAGAGGACTTATAATTAGGGTTCATTTTGAGTTGAGTTCACCCACAAAAAACTGTCAAGTGAGTGATGTTTCCCCAAAGTGACCATAAGACCTTCCACATAATGTTTTATTTCACTCGAGTTTAATCTTTGAGTCATACAGGAGTATTTTTTTTCTAAAAATATTTTATTCTTTCCCAAATTAATATTTTTTCTAAAAATAAAATATTTTGTTAGTTAACTAAAGATTTTTCAGATCCTATAAGAAAACTCAATTCTTCCAACCACTAATTTTTAATGTCTAGAGCATTCTCATGTATATAGAATTAGAGAAGAAATTTGGTTCAGTTGAGTCTTATGCATGCTGTGTTCCAGTCATCACTGTTGATAAAATTCCTTTTCTCCTGTTCAAAACTGCTGTCTACCTGGTTGAAAAAATATTTCATAGAAAATCAGTGTATTTTGTTTTAAATATTATGTATAATGCGTTTCTCCAAATGCTTAATGTCCATGAAAATTCCCCTACCTGTATAGTATTACATGTAGAGAATGACTTTGGAAAAGCAAATCCTTTTGAAACTAATATGTGTAACTAAATCATATGGTTCGTTGAAAGGTCACAGAGTCCAACTTATTTTATGTTGACCGAACTTAAGTTGGCAAAGCAGATGACTTTAAAAAAAATAGATGTGTGGTCCATTTAAAAATAATTGCTAGTGTAGCACTCATGCCTACATGTTTACTACGTGAATCTGAATATATAGTAGGATAAATTATATCCTTCCGAAGGAAGTCCATAGAGTAAATATAACCTAGAGTACTTGTGACAATTTTGCTCCATAGTTCAGAGATTATTTATAGACATTATATTTTAATTGATAAATTTAAAAAGAGGATCTCAAATCTTTACTTTTGAATAAAATCTGATGATACTAAAGTTTTCTGTTGTTTGGACAGAACTTTGGAATGCATTAGACCAAACTCAATTCTTACCCCCACCAATAATACAGATGTAATAAAACACCACATATCTATATTCAATTTGCCTCTTTAAAGACATATTCCATCAATACGTTCATTTGAAAAATAAAATGTATTAAAGCAATCAGTGCCCACATTTCAAATAATGTCCAACATTGGGAATCAAAGGACATAGATTTGAATCTAATGTTTACTTCTCAAGTATGTGGAGTGGTAAAAAGAATTTCACAGAATCAGATGTGTTTTTGAAACCCAACAACTGGAATGTTTCTGAAGACTTGTTTTGTTCAAAGATTAAGTGTGGGAAATAATGCCTGTCTTATGGATCATGAAAAACAAATGATATATATATATATATATATATATATATATATATATATATATAAATGAGATATATATATAAATGAGATATATATATATGAAAATACTTAGCAAAATGTACTTAAAAGTGTTCATCATTTATTAATTGCCTTTTCTCCCATTAACTAGCAGAATGGTCATGAAAAAGTTATTTAACTTCAGTGAGCCTTAATTGTCTTATCTGAAAAGTAAAACAATTGAATTCTTTGATAGCTAATATTCAGCAGTTCTTATGGAAGATAATATTCTCAAACCCCAAAATATAATTATGCACAAAATTTCTGTACAGCCAATTGAAAGAGTATCTGCTATTTTTTTAACACCAGAAGATGGTGACCTTTTTCTAATCTCTGTTCATCAGGCATCCTATTTATCTTTACCCTTTTAAGATTAATTTATAATCAAGACCAGATGGCCCAAGGCCACCCATTCTCATATCCAGAGCTGATTATCTAATTATCAAATATTCGACAAAATATCTTGGTTGGCTTTGCAAATGCTTGTAGAAAAACATAAAATATAAAGAACATACAAAAAAATTTACATTTGAGTTTAGGGTATGCATATAAAAAATGAGATTCTACATTTAAATATCAACAGAAATGTTGGCTATGAGACACTGATATAACATAACGCTGTATGAAATAATGACAAAACATTAGGCTTGTCCTAGCTTTGACATTTAATCTCTTTGACCTTGGTCAAGTGACTTGAACTCTGGGAGTCATCATTTCCTCTTCTCTAAAATGGGGATCTTGAATTAAATGAGCTCCAGGACCTCATCCAGTTCTAAATGTTACATTGCTTGCAAACATGGATATACAGATTATAAAATCAAACTCAAATATGGAGAAATGTACTTTGTAATTTTAAGACTTTATAGACTAGGAGGTGTGAAGTCCCATAGAATATAATATCTACTTTTGATAAAAGTGAACTTTGTAGTTACATTCAGACCATCAGTAAGTTGATCTGGAGATTAGTAGGGTAAATTTTTGGTACCTGATGCTTGGTCTTTCTTTGTCATACTTGGTAATAATGAGAAATATACCTTTCTTTTCCTTTGTCCTTTTTCTCCTTTTTCCAAACTTCAAAAAATAATGGTAATAGTTTAGTTTGCAATTAGGAGTACTTCCATTGGACAACACTGACCTAAAGAAGACAAAGAGTGTATGTGAGCTAACACTGGTGAGCTCCTGCTATGTGCTAGGCACTGTTTGTCCAGTATGACATTTAGTATGACATATTGTTATTAAAAAATAATTATTAAAAATTATTAATCATTACAACTCTATAGGGAAACTATTACTAATCTCCTATTATCACAGAAGAGGAAATGACTACTGAAGTTTCATAACTTGCCTACAGAAAGTCTAGTAAGTGTTATAAAGAAAATTTGAATCCCATCTGTCTGGTTCTTGCCACACCATCATTCTGTCTCAGAAACGAAGTATTGAAAACCTCATAAATTAAATACGTGCCACAAAAATAAGAGTCATGGGCATTTGGGCATTTTGTTCAACCACTTGGGAATTGATACTTTAAATTGTAAGTCAAGTTTAAAAGAATACAGAATATTTGTAAAATGCACTTTTCTAAATTATGATATACGCATATTAGATCATTATATAACCACTACAGACCCTGTTTTATCAGAATACTTAACAATATGCTCTAATATTAAAAACAAAACTTACACTCTCTACACACTAATCCACTTGCCGTTATTTCTGTGTTCAGTCCTGTTGCTACATCTGATTTTGTTCCTCTTTTTGATTCACAACTTATATATATGTTGGATCATATTCTTCAAACACTTTCTAAAAAATAATTTAAAGTATTTAAGAAAATGCTTTTTTAAGTATTTGTTTTTAAGGCCTTAAAAGTCTGAATTTTTTTTTTTAGGTTTTTATTCTATATGTTTTGGTTGTCTATAGAATTCTAGATTGACTCTCACCGAGAATATTAAGATGAATTCTTCTAGCTTCTAGTGTTGTTACTACTAAGAGTCAATGCTATTCTTATTCTCAGTCTTTTCTGTGCAATCTTCCTTGCTCTCTCCTTGACCTAGAAGTCTTATGATTCTTATCTTCATTGTTCGAAAAGCACACATTAATGTACTTTGTTACAGGTTTTTTATTTTTATTTTTTCCATTTGTTAGACTGGCCTCTCAGTGGGCTCTTTCAATCCTGAGACTTGTTATTTTCACTTTGTGATAATTTTCTTGTTTTATTTTTAAAGTAATTTCTCTCCTCATTTCGAGTTTATTTGTGATAAAGTTACCCTTATTTGGATATTGGATCCTCTAAATAAAAATTCTAATTTTCTTATTTTTTCTTTCCTTTTTACCTTTAATTTAGAGTGCTTTCTTTTACTTTCTCTGAGATTTACTTTTGTTTTCTCAATCTTCCACTGATGTTTTTTATTGTCTAAGATTATTTTTTTTATTTCTAAGAGATATTTCTTTTTTAAATGTTCATTTGTGATAGAATCTTTTATTGTTTTATTGATGCAGTATCTTCTCTTAATGCTCTGAATATGGTAGATGGTTGAGGTTGCTTGTCATCATAAGTTTCCTTTTGATCCTTGCACCAAGTATGAGTCTTCTGAAGTCCTTTTGTCTGTCTTGTTCTCTACTTTTTGTGTTGGAGGTTTCCTCCAATTGTCTATTGGGACACTGAAAAGCAGAGTACAAACCCTGAGAACATCAAGGGTTTCCAAGTATAAGGGATCTTGACTGTTTCTTTATGAGATCCCAAAATGTTAACATCTATTTAATTTTTTCCTCTAGAGCTACTGCAGTTTCTTCAGAGACATATGTTTGGTTTCTTAAGACTAAGCGGCAGAAGGTTATAGTTCTCACTATTTACTGTGTTTTTTAGAACATTTTGCTCTGAGAAGCTGTATAAAGCAAAACAATTCTGTTTATAGTCAAGTATAGGAGACTTAGAATTGAAGGATTACTGTGTATACTAAGTTGAAAGGCTTCCTACTGTCATTTAATTTAGTGTATTCAAAAATCATTTGATTAATAATTTTATCCTATATTTCTTTTCTTTTTCTTGTTGAAGAGGAAGAGGAACATGTAGTGATGTATACCTTGCAGGTATTAAACTCAATATATCAAAAATATTATTTCAACTTAAAATGAGTATAAAAATTATTTATAAGATAGTATGTTATTTTTGTATTAAATATGTTTTACACTTATAGCATTTCTTAATTTAGACTAGCTATATTCTAAGTACTCAATAATCACCTATAGCTAATGATAATCATGTTGAACAGCAAATACCTAAATTAAAGATCTTGACCTGGTATTGAATATTCTTGAAAGGTGTGATCAGTTCATTTGGGAAGACTGATTTTGCTTTACTTTGTAGAAAAAAAAAATTTAAGGTACGGGACTTCACATAAACAATTCTAGATTTCTAGATGTTTTTGAAAATTAGGAGGTTTTGACAATACTAGTCTGTGTCTCCACTGGGTAAGCTATGATCAATCTGGCTGATCCTGTCCAGTTGGCCACACTCATTTACAGACCATTTCACTTATTGATATTACCTGCCTGGCCCCCATGGTGATTTGAGTTTGCAAGTCCTAATCTTTTTCTTAGAGATGAGAAAACCAAGACTCAGAGAAATGAAGTAATTTTGTCACTGAAGCCATAGCTGGTGAGAGAACTAACACTAAAACCTGAGTGCATTATAAGGCTATCTTTAAAAATCACACTACTTTTCTAGGTTGAAACTGAATTTTTTTCCATTTTAATTCCCCTTTCTTCTTCATCACTTTATGGGCATATAGAACTGCCCCGAAATCTTTTCTCTAAAAACAATTAACACACTTAGAAATGCTCAAGTTTGACTAATCTTCTCTCGTCTTCCCCTGATAAAAACAACCTTGATTTTAGAACAATGAAAGAACTGCATTGTTTTTGAACTTTTAACTTTTAAATAAAATTTCCATGACCCTTTGTTAGCCCTGGTGTGGTTTATTGAGAATAAAACTTTTCAAAAAATTAAATGTTTGCCATGTATCAGATTTCTTTAATAGCAATATTACTAAAACCAACATTAAGAAATTACTCTCCTTGTCATTCTCCTTCATTAACATGAGATTGGCATTAAAAAATATTAGCAATTTTTTAGATGAACTCAGACACAAAAGAGAACATATATAATTTCATTGATAGGAATTTCAAGAGCATATGGAACTAATTGATGGCAATTAAAGTCAGAATAGTGGCCACTCCCTAGAGAAAGAGAGACATATTAATCTGAAAAGGATTTAAAGGGACCTTCTGGATTGCTGAACATGATAGATATTTTAATGTGGTGGTGATTACACACACCATACACACACACACACACACATTCACCTATATAGTTATGTACATATATGGATTTATATGCAAAATTTTCACTTGAGATGACAGCTGTTTCACCTTTTATTATATGCATGTTATGCCTCAACTTCAAAACAAAAGAAGAAAAAGTTTACATTTTGGTTGATTCTTAGGTTTGTTTATTTGTTTTCATTTCCAAATAAGATGTAAGGAGTGTTACATATGAGAGTGGAGTCAAGTGAAGAAATAAGCAGTGGAGCTCAGCGAGTCCAAAGACACGAAAAGATAGAAGTATAAAGATATACTCTGGGTTGCTTGCAGACTAATGTCAGTTATTCTGCAAAAGAAGTGATGATACACAACGATCAGACCTTATATATGCTAAAATATCCAATCATCTAGTTGAGGAGATTTTAAAATCAGATTTTACATCAGCTTATGCCCCAGGACATTCATGCAGTGACTGATGCCAATAAGCCTAACGTGTGACAAATATAGGCAAATTACATTTTTTTCTGGTTCATTTATTTTGTTTAAATTGTGTAAGTACTAAATAATTACTTAAAACATGGACAAAGGCAAACGAAAGTAAAAGTATCTCAAAGGAAAGAAGAAAACATATTTGTCTTTGTTCTTGAACCAGTGATTCACTACACAAAATTTAGCATGATTGACCACTGTAATTGTTTGTTCTGGAATGAATAAGAGGCAGACTCTCATTCTTCAGCCACCACAAATACTAACAGTCACTGGAATGTCTCCTGTGGTGTATTTGTGGGCTTATATCGTGTCACTTCCACTAGAATTATAATCATTAATTGCTTAAGAGTTCGTTCAGTTTAAAATATTTTCCATCAAAGTTTGTTCTCAAATAAATACTTGAAATAAAATGGAAACTAGTGAGGGGTTTTTTAAGTGTGGTATTTAAAATGCAAATTTCAACTATTTCATACCCTAAATTATAAGTTGTGCCCATTTTGAATACAACTTGTATGGTGGATTGGTTTTCATTTATGAACACAAAATTATTTCTAGATCCTATACCGTTTTATTTGTGTTGGTTTATAGTACTTCAAAAAAATTTTTAAAGACTTTTAGACAGAAAGATCTCACAGTCTTTGGCAGCTAATCCAGAAGCTTCCTTCAGATAAACCTGCAGGGTATAGATGCCAGTAGGAAATTGCTTTTGAGCAATCATTTTATTTCTGATGATGTTTCAACAATGTAGAGTCAACCTATTTTTACAGTTACATTAAAAGCAAAAAAGGAAAACATTTGTAGATAAACATCACTCATTATATCTAAGTCTTTAAATATTAATTTTTTTCTTTATTTTTGCAAGAAGTTGTGAATCATTACCCTCTGATATAGGAAAAGAAATAATTGAGAAGAACCATTTCCCCATTTCCTTGGCAATTGATCTCCTAGTATTCAGAGACTGTTTATATAAATGGGGTCTTTGTTTTTTAAGCTTTATTTACAGATTGTGCCAGATGAGCATCGTACCCTGTGAACTATAATTATGGTTTTCCAGCTGTTACCAGAAATTTCAGTATGCATAGAGTTGGAGCTTGAAGCAGGTTTAAGAATCAGCTACTGGTAAGCCTAAAATAATATCAACTATTAAAAATTGGTAAACCCACTGAGAAATGGCTGCTGATTCATGAAAACCATAGAATTATAGGGGCAAGTGTGCTCTTAATAAGTCCTCCCATTATTTTCTTCACTTCAGGCTCAAGTCAACTATACTTAAATGACCCTAAATAGAGGAGACATTCTGTATTTTAAAGACCAACCATTACAGTAATTCAACAACCCCCTCTAGGAACATATTATGATGTTTTACCACCCTTCTTTTCAGAATATTTTTCCTTATTTGTAATCAAAAGCCCTCTGGTTGCAGTTGAAACTTGAGCTAGGTCTGTGATTTTTCTACTTTTTGAGGAAATGGAATTTTTTCTGGTCTTGATTTTCACTGGAACGTCAACCTCTAAAACAGAGAAACCCTTTGAGGGTTAGAAGGCATAGCTCTGGCTCTCCCACCCACCTTCATCACTACTGCCACCCTCCCTCCCGCACAACACACAAATGAGCACAGTCATTTTCTTTTTCAGTCTCTTTCTGAGTATGACTGTGTGATTTTATTTCCCAAGTGTAACTAAATATCTCCCTGATTCCTGGTTTAGGAAAAAAAGATTAGTAGAATTGTCTGGGCAGTTGACAGTGTTGTCTCTTTGACCTTTTATCTAATTGACCCTCAGCTGGCAAAGTGTCAGGATCAGGGGACCAAGACAGGAGTCCAATAATAAGAACAAGAGAACCCAGGAGCCCTAGGGCAGAGCCCAGCCCTCTAAGCTGGCCTGCGACCAGGAGAAGACCACTGCCAAGGTCACTTTAGCTTTGTTCCTAAGGCTTCAGCATTCAAGCGGTTTAAATATTGTCTCTTGCTTCAGGTAGAGGTTTGTGCTTGGAAAAAAAGAGAACAGTAAACTGTTGGTTTGAACATCATTACTGTCACAGGAAGAGGTGGGCAAGGGCAGTTTAGAAAATAGACCAGACCTGATGGAACTTTCTACTAAGTAACAAAAATATTAATTATCCAGTGAGATTGTTGTATGAACTATGGCAGCTCAAGGGAATATTATGTAGTTATTCAAAATCATGACTATGAATATATGGCAGCATGGAAACATTAAAATTATGACATTAAAAGTACTCATTCACTAGGGTTGCCATAACAAAATAACACAGATGGAGACATGGGTTTAGACAACATAAATGTATTTTCTCACAGTGCTGGAGGTTAGATGTCCAAGATCAAGGTATCAGCAGATTTGGTTTATTCTGAGGTCTCTCTCTTTGGTTGCAGATGGTCACCTTCTTGCTGTATTATCACACAGTCTTTCCTCTGTGTACATCCATCCCTGGTGTCTGTGTCCAAATTTTCACTTCTTATAAGATACTAGTTAGACTAGATTAAAGCTACCCCAACAGCCTCATCTTAAATGATCTCTTTAGAGGCCCTATCTCTGAATAGAGTCGCTGTCTGAGGTACTGGGCATTAGGACTTCAGCAAGTGAATTTGGGTGGGAAGAGGGAAGGTCACACAGTTCAACCTATAGCATAAGCAAAAAGAAAGGAGTGCATTAAAAATAAGTTAAGATGGTGTGGGCTCCAGCACCCACCAGTTTAAGACTTTTTACATATGAGTTCTCTCTTACCTCAAAAAAATACAGGCCATCTTTTAAAAAGAAGAAAACAAAGACTCCAATAATTTAAATAATTTGCCAAAGCACCCACAGTTATTAGGTATAGGAACTGGGATTTAAAGCCAGGTATGTAGAATTTAAAATTGATATTCCTTCTATCATGCTAGGTAGACTGTCATGTTGATAAATTTGTGATAAGTTACCTGATTTTTAAATATATTGGATGTTACAGGATGATTTTATAATACATAAAAGAGCAATAAGTGGGTATAGAATCAGATATATGCTAAGACACATTGCTGGGTGTCATGGAGTCATGATGGATTCATAAAAAGAATAAGACATAGTTCTTGTTCTTAAGGAGAAGGGAAATTTGCAAGTATAAATGCATAGACAGTTACAGTTAAGAAAAGTTATGATAACTACATAAGGGTTCTGAGAACATGGAAGTTAATTTGCTTATGCATATTATGTATATGACTAAACTTTGGTAAAACCATCCAAATTTTCTCCATATTACATAGCAGTGTGCATTTATTAATTCAGTGATTCAATTATATTCCTTTTGAATCTACCATGCTTCCGATGGGGGTATATAGCCATGAAGAAGAAATATATGGTTGCTTGTGCCTTTCATATTTGGAAAAGTGTTTTCAAAAGGGTAGTCCTGAGTTTCTGACACTTAGAATTATTTAGAATCCTTGTTTAAAAACATGGATTTCTGGGCCTTATACCAAATGTATTGAATCAGAATACCTGAAATTTGGGCTTAGAAATCTCTATTTTTCAAGGGCTCGCCATTTAACACGTGTGATTCACTGACCTACAGAGAGATTCAATAAAGGTATAGGGCCCTGTACTAGTTTAATACCTCCGTGTACCAAATTATTCTCAAATTTCACAGCTTAAAACAACAAATATTTACAGTCTCATAGTGTCTGTGGGTCTCAGGAATCTGGGCACAGCTTACTTGGGTCTCTGCCTCAAGGTCACTCACAAGTTGCTGGGCTACAGTCTTGTCCACAGGCTTATCTTCCAACACCCAAGTGTTGTAGCATTCAGTGCCCAGGAGTAGTAGAACTGAAGGCCTCAGTTCCTTCCTGGCTGTTGGCTGGAGCCTCTTCATCTCTTGCCATATAGGCTTCTCCACAGAGCAGCTCAAGACATGGAAACGAGAGAGGGCAAGCAAAACAGAAATCAGAGTCTTTGTGTAACCTAATATTAGAAATGTTATCCCACCACATTTGTCATATTAGAGTCATTAGAAGCAAATCACTAGATCCAACCCACATCCAAGGGCAGAGACTCCACAAAGGCAAGAATATGGGAATGCAGGGATTATTGACAGCCGTATTTTAGAGGGTGCCATTGCAAGTCCCTTACTCAGATTCAGGAGGTCAGCAAGTAGCATCTAAGCTCAGACCTGAAGGATGAGTAACTGGACAAACTGGGAAGAAAAAATAAGGGCAGGAATGATTCCAAAGAATGAGAAAATACTCTGAAAGCCCAGAGTCCAGTGCCTTGAGGGTCACCTGCTTTGTTTTCTTTTTCTGTTTTTTTTTTTTTTTTTCATGGTCTCGGTCGTGTCCAAAAACATATTTTTGTGCTTATTTCTGGGAACTCAAGAATAAAATTTTATCTCTGCAAAATCAGGATCTAGGAGATTTTTTTAAAATACATGAAATTCCAAATCTACCACAATCTTTCATGAAAACAAAACCTGGTCAGTTTTTGTTATTAATAAAAAAAACTAAAACTCAGGTATGAAAATATTAAAAATATGTATTAGTAGAAACAAGCCAGGGTGTTTTCATTTAGTTTGTCTGTTGTGACAGAAGCCTTTCATACACTTGAAATCCCTCTTCTTTGCCCTGTTTCAGCCTAATTCTTTATTATGCAAACATGGCCCAGGTGTAGGCCACAAATTTAGAAAAAAAAATTACTAGGTATTTGGACTGAAAAAAAATCTCTCCATGAAAGTGTAAAGACTTGTTTTATTTAATCCTAATCTGAGTGGCAGTGTGGATTGGAATAAATTCATTTGGATTTTTCAGTATGTATCACATAACCCAAATTCAAAGTGGGGAATTTTGGTGTGCAGGAAAAGGCTCTGACCTCAGCATCTGTGAGACTCGGGCTTTTCTGGTCTTGGTTCAGCCACCAACTTGATGAGTAAGCATGAGTAATTCAATTAACTTTGCAAGGCCTGTTTTCAGACCTGGTAGACCAAGAATTTGAAGGAGACCAGTAGTTTTGAAATTGTGGTCCCTGGTCCAGTGTGTCAGCATCACCTGGGAACTTACTAGAAATGCCAAATTGAAAGCTTACTCTGAACCTATTAAAGCTGAAATTCTGGGTGGGGTGCAGGAATCACTATTTTAACAAGTGATCCAGTTTTTTCTGATACTTGCTGAAATTTGAGAACCACTGAGCAAGATAATCCAAGGCCTTTTCCAAACTAAAATCTATAGAATTCATATTTCAAGGGTAGTAAAAAATAATAAAAATAGTGAAGCTTTACAATTAAAAAAAAAGAAATTAAGGATGTTTTTGGGCTTCCCAAAGTAGAAACTATCATAGAATGTTTATCACATAATCATCAGGAGAGATAGATCTGTTCAGATTATCATTTAAACCCTTATATTGCATAAACAAGTAAAAGCAGACCAAGGCTGATTCTACACTTAGACAAAGCAAATAAACAGAGAAGCCAGAACTCAAATCCAGGTTTAATGTGTTTTCTTTTCTACATACTATTAATACCCCTTCTTCCAATATGCTTGAAGTGCCCACTTATGCTCTCTAGAAACGGAAATGAATCATTATCTATCTATAAATATTTTACTCTCTTTTACTTGTAATATCAATGGTCTTTTGTAAAGGGCTGATCCATATAAAATGAAAATATGAGTACCTCGAGAAACAAAGATATATGTCAGATTAAGTAATTTTTTTCTTTGACTCTCCTAAGCATGCTAATTCTATTTTGACTGGATGCCTACAACTAAAGTTTCCTAAAGTTTTCATTCAAACTTTCATCTATATTAATAGTACCATTAAAATAAGGGGACACAAGCATCAACGGTTCAGTAATTACTATTAGATCTTTGGTAGTGTTTGAAAAACATTATCCTCTTAAAAGATATAACAGGTAGTAATGGCTAATGGCCTAATTTGCTTCTAGCTTTTACCAATGAGTAGTAATATTATTAGAAGTGTAATAAACAGAAATCTACTTTGTGAGACTGAGGAAATCCCAGGCCAAAATAGATTTTATAACCCCTCCTATAAATTGGAAAGGTTATTAACTAGATGCTCATGGCCACTTGTCCTCATTTGAGATTCCATCACTTTCGTCATATGGCACAAGCTGTTAACCTCAGTGCCCTGCCAAATTCCTACTTCAGTAATTCAATTCTGTCCACCTAAATCTCCTTATAATTTAAGGTAAGTGAATGATTCCCTACTTCCTCTTCTAAATTAATTTTATAGCTTTGTAATTCATTCCATAGTGCTCTGTCTCTCTCTCTCTCCCCATGTACAGGTGTGTGTGTGTGTGTGTGTGTGTGTGTGTGTGTGTGTGTGTGTGTGATTACCGCTCTGTTCCACCTCCATCAATCTGAAATTAAAAAAATACATAAATATGAATGTATATGGTCTAATATAGCCCTGAATATATGAAATCTTAAACATCATTTGTAGGACAGAAATACTTGACAGTATCATCAGTTCATTTTAAAACTTTTCATCAAAATTCTCTTTCAGTTCTCCATCTTTAATTTCTTTTATTTTGAAATGTATCCATCTCTTCTCATCTGAAACCTCTTTACTCTTTCTTCCTCAGTCACTGCTTAGAAATCGTTGAGACCTATTGGAATATGTTATAAGGAGACTTTGCTGGTTTGGGGATTACCATCCCACCAAGTGAGACTAGCCTCTGCATCATCATCTGCAGGAAAGGACAGAGGCAGTGCAGATTGCAAATGAGATCACTCGTTTCTGATCTTGGCTCCTAGTTTTGTCAATAACTGCTGTAGGCTTTGGCCTAAAGCATATAAATTCTCTGCCTTTTAATTTTTTTATCTTCAAAGAAAAAACAATTGCCATAATTTCTTTAGCTCTGGCGTTCATTAATTTTATTCACTTAGCCCAGAAGTGATCTTGGAGTCCAGGGGTTTCTTCAGGGCTACATGGGCTTCACTGGAGTGAGCAGGGCTTACAAAATGATGCAACAGCCAGAGTTCTAAGGCCTCTATCCTCACCTTCAACAAAACTTCCATTGCGTCTCAACCTTCATCTTTATTTCACATACAGAGATTTCAGGTAAAATTGATTTGGAGTGCGATGGAGAGCTTTCTAATGCTAACACTTCTTTTTGAAAACCTTGTGTTATAAAATAGAACAGAGTAGAATAGAATAGTAAACTGCAGTACAGTGAAGAATCATTCATAGCACAACTTTCTTTTAGAGTCAAGGTCCTCTTTATCTTTACTACACTACAAAAAGTTTAAAATTGTCAAATATTACAGATCAGGGGTTGGCAAACTTTTTCTGTAAGAGGCGGGCTCTGCAGGCCTACAGCCTTGATTTCTGTCACAATTGGTTTGCTCTAGTTATATGAAAGCATCATGGACAATACTTAAATAAATGGGTGTGAAGGGACAGACCTGATCTGGGCTTTCGTTTGCTGACCCCTAATAAAGATGAAATAATTCCCTTTGTAAAATGTTGAGATATATTTGCTTGTTAAAGGAAACTATTCAGAACTGTAATAAAAATTTTAAAACTTTATAAAAATGGCTTTAGAAAAGTTTTATTATAATTGTATTATTTTTTCTCAAAGGCTAATAAATAAAATAAAAATAGTTATTGTATTTCTGACGCTCATTTTTACTTTCATTTTCCACAACACACATTTTTTTTCAAAACTCTGGAATACATTAAATTAACATTGATAGTTATACGTTCTTTTTAATTCGGGATAGTGATTCCTACAAGGGTTTGGTATCAAAACACCTATGCAATGACTCAACTTCTTGATAGAACATTTGTAACATTAAAAAAAAAACACATTATAGTGGACATGGTGAACAATAAATATGCATTGACTGAATGTAAGATAAATTTCCCAAAAGCATTATAAAATTCATTTTGAGAATGACACAGCCAAACCAAAGGCCTGGTAACTTCATTTTAAAATCAAGTGGCCTTATTAAGTTAATAATAAAATAAATAAATAAAATTATTTAAACTCTTACTTGTCAATGGGAAGACAGGCACCAAGCAAGACTGTCAACATGGAAGCAATTCCATAACTACCTCCCTTCCACTCCACTAAACCCCTGAAGTTCAGGGGGCATTTCTGTTGCATGGGAATGCTAAACTACGAAGACATCTAATTTCACTTCTCAGCTCAAACCTGAAATGAATTTTGTGACTGCTCATGAGTTGACTTGAAACTACAACTCTATCCCACCTGTGAAGATACTATGAAGTTGGCATCCTGGAGCAGAGTTCAGATTTGTGACCCTTCTCTTTGAACTTGATAGACCCAGGTAAAATGACTGCCACCAACTCTAACAGGGCCTGTACCTGCTCACCACTCCTCCTGTCCCCTGGAATCTCAGCTGACCTTGAAGACTTGCTTTCACCAATAGAATGAGGAGGGAGTGACAATGTGCCAGATCCAGTCTCACCCTGCTTTTAATCCCTGTGAGCTCTGCGACACGACGTGAAAGGGCAAAGTTACCCTGCTGGAGAGGCCACCTAGAGATGAGAAGATCCCAGACTTCCAGTGAGGTCATGTTGGACTTCCCAGCCCCAGTGCGCTCCCAGCTGAATGCAGTCAAGTGAGTGACCTCAGCTGAGCTACCAAACTAAGTCCAGCAAATGCAGAAAAATGTGGGGAATAACAAAAAATAAATCAGGAAGTTTTGATGTATTATTATAAGAGAGAACAAAAAAAACACCACCCTATTTCAGCTTTGCAGGTTACATTTGGGTGGCCATCTCTATATTAGTCCTAAAACTATTTTGTTGTATTAACCTCAAATGTATTTTGTTGAAACTTCTTTATTCTACCTCATGACTAAATTTTACAATTCACACCCACACATGTGCACATATACACTCACACGCATGCGTGCACACACACACACACACACACAATGTTTAGAATCAGCCAGAATCCAAATATACTTTCAAATGCTGTTTTTACGGTCTGATTTTCTTTTTTCCAAGGTGTCAGTTTAGTGTCAAAGTTAACTTCTTCTTTGATTATTTTCAAATTGTTGATAGCATGTGCCAGTAAATTACTCCAACAAATCTTTACCCTTAGGCAATTAGCAGTAACACGCATTCACCAGAAGAACAAAACAAAAAACAGGGCTGCTGCTGTGTTTGTGTGTTTGTGTGTGCACACTCAGGTGTAAATGTGTGTGCTTTTTCACCTTTCATCTATTATAATTAAACTTGCCCATGCTTGTTGTAATCTTCTGATTTGGAAGGCTTAAATAAAATTGAGCTGGCTCAATCCCCAGAATGTCTAAACTTTTCCCAGCTCTGAGAAGAATGAATTTTACACCCTCTGTACACATCTGTCCCCCACACTCGCAGTTAGCTCCCCCTTCCCCAAGCCCACCATTAATCCCTTACGTTTCTTCTTGCCAAAGATGTTCTGCTGCTTGATAGATCACTAATCTCCGAGAATCTCAAAGTATCAGTTTACCTGTGAACGCCCAAAAACTGTCTCCATCCCCAGCCTCGTCCCCTTTTATGTTTTCTTCAGCTTTGAACAAATGCATTGCTTTCTGTCTGAGAATGAGGCTTACATTTTGTTGTGGTTAGAAGGGATATTGACCTGAAGGCACACTGTTCCCTCTTAAGTAAAAGAGGTAAGATCAACATTCATAATCACCCAGTGACAAATATCAGTTGGTAGGAGAGCAGGTCACCCATGAGCAAGAAACTCAGGTAAACTCAGGGAAGAATCCTTTGTGAAATTAACCTGGAAGTTTTTGTCAAACGAAAATAAGTCTTGGAGAAAAAAAGAAAAAAAAAAGTTAAATGTAACAGAGGAACATTCTCTTTCAATATTAATCACCTGTCAAGGTTCTACACATTCATAAGAGGAGACAAGAGCAGATACAAAGAGAAAGTGCAAATTGACAGTCTTAGGACTCCAACTCAGGGCCATTTATTACCAGGAAAGAGGCTGAGCTGTGAAAATGAAAAACTTAGTCTCTCAGCAAATGAAGGGTCTAAAGCTACAGAATTTCTTCTCCGGAAAAGTGCGTCGAATTTAATAGAATTTCACGATGTACAGCTGAGGGGTCTGCTTCTGTTCATAGTTGCAGAGCCAGTTTTCAGCCCTAATGGGTAACCAGGTTCTCAGGCTTTCACCTAAATAAAAATCATGAAACCAGGTCTTTTGCTGGAATATATATATATATATATATATATATATATATATATATATATATATATACACACACATATATATTTATTTATTTATTTATTTATTTATTTATATTTTTATATTTTTATTTATATTTTTATATTTTTATTTATATTTTACATTTATATATTATTATATACATTATATATATTATTACATTTATATATTATATATATGTGTGTATATATATGGATGTATTCCTTAACCTGATGTGTGACCTCAGGCCCACTGTGATGTGGGATTAAAGGGGCCATAGGGATGTCCAGCTTACACTTCTTCCCAGTCACAGCTGTGCTCGTAGCTGCTTTGCTTGCTGAAAGCCTCGTGGTTTACTTCAATCTGAGACGAACGCTGTATTTGATGTCTACTAATGCAGCTCAGAAAATGCCATGATGTAACAATAATGTTCAACAGCATTTTGATGTTTGCCAGACCGTTGGTGATCAGCGCACCACATGTATCTTTCAAGGTTCTTCTGTAGGCTGATGGGAAGGTAGAAAAAGTAAAAAAAAAAATACAATTGATGTGAAATTTCAGAGCCTGCATATGCTACATATATTAGTGTGATGACTTCACAGGAACATGACTCTTCTTGAGCTCTGGGATGCCACCAAATCTGTAAGGTGGAGATCTGTCTGTGACATGTCATGTGGTGACAGAAGATCCTGTCTTCTAGTGCATTACAGAGAATGAGAAAAGCCTGAGAGAAGTAAGAGAGGCAAGCGAACAGAGAGAGGAAAAAGCTATTTTTAAATGGAAATTAGAACAAGTTTAAGATGCATTCAAGATTCTTTTGCTCTTTTCCCATCTCTTAGCTGCTGCGTGTGATTGTGGCGAGACCACACCCAGACGACTGCATTGCGTCTTGGGTACCTGAGTACCCCCAAAACTTGGACTGAGTTCAAAGGAGATGATTAAAGGAATGAGAGGATTGGAAGTGATTGACTGATGAGAAAAGATTAAAGGAGCCAAATCAAGGAACCTGACTGGGCAATAGCTGAGGGGCAAAAATGATAAAAGCTACAAATACGTGGAATGTATGCACACCACATAAGGAAAACATTCCTTGATATAAATTAGCAGAGGAACGTTTCGGCTGCGAATTAGGAAAATCTTCTGAGAAGAACGTGTTCAATTAGTCCACTGATCACTAAGCAATGAAAGTGAAGGTTGGAGCTGGAGAAACATTTTACAAGCTGGAGGATGTGTTTCTGAAAGACATCTGGTAATGAATCCTCTCCTTGGAAGGCACCGTGGCCTGGACAACCTATCAGAACAAAATCCAGATAATCAAGACTAGTTAAATAACAGATTCTGTTCATTCCATTCATTCATTCAATCTTCAAAAAGGTGACTGGTTATGATGAGGGAAGGGCAGCAGAAATCTTCAGAAATCATAAGATTCAAAGAGCTGGGTTTAATGTCAAACAATTTGCTACAAATTATAACATGGAGATGAAATGCACAGCATCTTAGAGAGCTTAATGAGGTGAGTAACAACTGCTAAGACTCGTAATGAAAAGTGAAAATAATTGAAAAAAGTCATTTCTTGAAAAGGCAGACTCCAGTAATAAGAACCAAGGCTTCTTTGAAGCTTGCGAACAATTCATTCAGTGGGACCTGAAAGGATCCCTCTTGCTGAAGGAAGTCATTTGTTACTTGTCCTCCTAAAATTTCTAGTGTGACCTTGTTGATAAAAGTGCCAGCTTTCTCTCTTATTTACAATCTTAGAACAGAGATTATAGAAATCTTAAATAGAATTTGCATGACGGTCGACCAAAAACAAACTTGCAATGTTAAAACTTCTTAAGTGTTGGATCAAATTGCTCCTTAGGATGATTTTTCTCTTTATTTTTAGGAAAGGTCGAGTTCACAGTTTTATGTAATCTAGTAAACTAAAATAATCAAACTGTTTTGGCACGTAAGACCCAATGCTTACCTATACAGCTATAACCTATTTTTTCCTTAATTGTGTAGAATTACAGACAAATTAGAACTTTTTTCATAGTTTTCTGAGTTTTCATGGGACTTGAGCCCCATTTTTCTGATAAGCTGGACAGTTCTCCCCGTGATAAGCTTTGCCCTTTGCCCCCATTAAGTGTGCACACCCCAATTTGCTTAGTGGTAAAGTTTACAAGGGCCCTCTACCAGAATTAATAATCATGAGCCAGCTTTAATTTGAAATGGCAAAGTCCTGTGCTGCAATAAACACCCCCAAGATTTCTTCCAATAACATTTAATAATCTGTTTAATTGTGCCAGCAGACACAGGTATGGTTAATGTGGAGCCTGGTTATGGTTAGTTCTCTCCTGTTGCCATCCCTTCCTCCTCAAGATCCAGTAAACAAACAAACAAACAAACAAAAATATCTGGACATAAATATAATATTCTGTTGCACATGTAATATTTTATTCTCTCATTATCACCTTCAACATCTTCCTCCCCCTCTGCTTCTTCCTCCTTCCCTAAAGAAACTTAAAAACTCTGCAGGGCTAAACCCACTTCACTGAAACATCTGCCACAAAGAGGTGTCTATTTCCATGTGCACCAGCAATTTCGGCTTCCCACTTGCGGGGTGCAGTTCTCTTTTACGTCAATAGCGGTTCCGTGCAGAGAACAGAAGCTAAAAATGCTGAGAAGCTGAAGAAACCATCCCCCAAATCGCTGTCATAGAACTTGAAGTGGAGGAGAGCCCGAAGATCAGGAAAAAGGCCACAGGATCTGAAAGCCCAGTAGGATCACACATGTTGGAGAAAGTTTTCCAAGATCAAGTTCCCGAAACAGCCATCATTCATCCAGCGGTGAGAGAGGGAAAGCACGTGGGCACTCACAGGGCCTGCTAACGGGTCTAGAGTTACACAGAAACGTCCCTCATATACGTTTTGTGCTTCTCCAGGGAATATATTCTGATATGACCATTTTTTTCTTGTTACCTAAAAACCTAGTAACTTATCAATATACGAATCGCCATCTGTGGCTTGCCTAGAAGTAGTAAGAATAAGCAAAAGATTCTTTTCTTTTTCATTTCGGTTATATGCCGGATACCTTAACTTGTTTTTATTACCCTTAATTAGCTTAATAATCTTTGCATATCCTTGTCGATTAACTGCTAACTGAATGTGTTGCCACGACGCGTTTTTAAATGACTGCTTTAAAAATTCAGTGCTGATTTTCAGTTTCCGCTCACTGTATTAATTATCTATAAATACGTGTGAGTTTTCCTTCAGCAGATTTTCACAATCTCCTTATTATCCTTATAGAGACACTTTAAAGGGCTACAGTGATTCAAAGTTCAACATCCCTGTAATTTACTCAACCTAATAATTGATATTTATAAGCTCAGCAAACCTGGAAGGAAAGAGAAATATTGGCCAGCCCAACTCAAGTTCAGAGACCTTTAATTTGGATGTCAGTGTGGAGATCTTGTTTTGGGTGACAAACAGGTCATCCTTCCTTTGTGCTCAGAGATGCACCTCCCCAGACACCGTTTCTCCTTTTGAGCAGGAGGTGATTTCCCAGAGCACACACATTCCTATAACAAGCTTGAGTTGAAAAGTGAACAAACCCATTTGTGAGCTGTGTGCTGGGCATGGACAGTTGGACTCTCTTTAGAGCATTCACAGGGATAAAATAAAAATAAAACACCTAAATCCTAGCTCTGCCACTTACAGTGAGGATCATGTCACTTCCTATCGCAGAGCCTCTATTTGCTCATCCATGCAATGGAGAGTAAGGCCAGTACTATTGTGAGGAACTGAGATTATACAGACACAGTGCTTTGAAAGCAGCAAAATGCTATAAAATGCAAAATTAAGATGATTAATATTAGTAATCTGCGAGGGTCTGGGTGGGAGGTGATGGTCATGGGTAAACCAGTGGTTCTCAGAGTCTATGGCCCAGTCCAACAGCATCCACACTGCCTAAGAAATTGTTAGTTTCTTCCAAATCTGAAACTCTAGGATAAACCCAGCACTCCGTGTTTTCACAAACCCTCCAGGTAGTCTGACTGCTTGTTGGGGAGGCAGCATCTGCTTTGTATCTGTGATCTATCAAAGTAGTTTTGGGTTTGATTCACCATTAAGAGCCAAAAAGGGACAAAGAGAAAAGAAAAAATCTCTGTTTTCTTTTATCTTACAGGGGCAGTGGTGGTGGGTAGTGGTTAAAATTTGTGTCCTACATTTTGACTGCGTTGGGACAAATCTTGACTCTAACAAGTTGAATGGTTTGAGGCAAGTTACCTAACCTCTGGGTCTCTGGGGCTTATCTAGGATATTGTGAAGCCCCAGAGACACAGAGGTTAGTAAGTGCTCTCAACCGGTAAGCTCTTATTATTTTCTAGGTTTTCCTTTCTGGCTAGCCCACAGTAGTGTATTTGACCCAACTGGCTTTCTAATTATGTAAATAAATGACAATAAAGAAAATATCATCTACAGGTTTGGGTGGATACAAGTTTCTTCTACGCAGACCCAGGCCAACCCCAATAGCAAACACACAGAATAATCCCAAATAATCTTCCCAGTATATAAGTACCCCAACACCACTTTTCTTTCATTCGTTACTCTGATGCTGCATGATTATGAATCCCCACTGTGCCTCTCCATAGATGTGAACCACTATCCATCTACCCAACCTTCAAGGAATGGGAGGCAGGGTTGAAGGAGAAAAAGAAAGTCAGCCTCGCTGATTATTTTTATGAACACGTACAGTCAATTTCAAACAGACAGTGGCGGCTTCCTACAGAGAAAAGAATCTTTAAGAATTCATCATTTAATGGAGAGCAAGTAGTCATTAATTTCATAAAAACATACGACGTATATTCATTAATCTATTTGTGAGGTGCTCAGATTTTTCCAGGTGCAATGCTCATTACTGGCATTAAATGCACTGCAATTGCCAGTAGCAGACAGTGAAATAATACAAACAAATCCATGTGCATGGAAAAAAAGCCTTGGGAAATCTTCGAGACACTGCAATTAAGGTGAGATAGACAGCAGCTCTTCTGAAGGAGAAGAATAAGGGGAATCAAGGGCTTTCAATATGGCTTCATGAAGGATTATTCTGAGATCTAAGGGCAAAAAGAGAAGCCCTGCGGGGGGAATGGAAAATACAGGTTGGAACCAAAACACCAGAGGGAGGAGGATAAGGCCAGAAAAAGAATGTCGGAGTGGCGGCTGGGTCAACAGCATTCTATCCCCGGTGAAAGAGAGAGAGGTGGTAGGAGCATCACCCCTTCATCAGCACAGCCAGCTCTGACTTACTAACCAGCTCTGCTCCTCAGTTCATTTGTAAGTCAGCAGGTTGAAACTCCGAAAACATTTTCCCATGGAAACATGATTCATGGTGGTTTGGCTTTCTGGACAGCCCACAATAGGGTATCTAACCCCAAATGAAATTGAATGTAGAATAATCCTTAAAAGTATGATTTCAACTGTGTCTAAACAGCATTTTTAATATTGTGCTTTGGAAAAACAGAGTTCAAGTTCAAGGGTGGATGCAACGAATGAGTTCTGAGCTTTGGCCAGTAGTTTAGCCTTGTTCCCTGTGCCTAGAATGTTCTTTCCCCAAATGACCTCAGGACTATACAGATAGCACATTCTCAGGAAGGTCCATTTTATTTAAAATTTCAATACCCTCTCCACAGCACTCCCTAATTCTCTGTTTTTTTTTCTTTTTTTTTATGCACAGCACACCATCTGACATTATATATATATTTACTTGTTGATGGCCTCTCCTGGGAGAACGTAAACTCAGTGAAGGCAAGGGTTCTTGTCTATTCGCTCAGCAATGTGTCACCACTGCCTAGAGTAGCATCTGATAACAGCAGGCCACCAATGTATATATATTAAACTTAGTTATTTACTTGTTTACTTATTTATTAGTTGTAGGTTAAAGAGATAAAGCTGGAACAGGGGCCAGGTAGCTGACCTGGACCCATGGTAATACAAAAGAGAAATGAAACCCCTTACTCAGTCTTGCCCCAAATCTCTGAATCGGAGAGGGGCTGTGTATGGATTGGGGAAGCAGGGTGGGGAGAAGGGCTGGGGGTGAGGAGGAGAGAATTTTGAAATTCCCCACTGAGCTTGAAAAATTCCGAGGCTCGGGGCAAAAACCCTGAGGTTCTTCTCTTTTCTCTGAAACTTAATAGCATGTGACCTTGGACAAGGCATTGACTCTGGAATTGTCATTTCTCACTGTTTAACAGAGAGAAGATGCTCTTGTACCCTTCAGGGCTGTAGGTAAAGTTCTACAGAGCATTGTATGTAAAAGTGCTCTGCAGACAATAAAGTGCATCCCCAAAATAAGGAAATAATACTGACAAACAGGTGGTTTCTACCAATAAATAGGGTAATTAAATCTGCTATGATCTTTGTGAAATAATGGGGCTGTATTTTTCTGAATAGCCAATCTGAAACCCTTGGATCAATAATCTACACATGAAAAGTAAGTAGGACTACTGAGATAAAGTATATACAATCAGCATTCTTGATAAAAGAAAGAAAGAATTTAGGAAAATATTCACTGACAATGTGATGAAGAAACATTTTTTTTTTTTTGAATGATAAAAGTATCTTAGTTCAAATATACCTTTCTCAGGGAAGACTTCCCAGACACAGCCCAACCTGTTATCCTTCTATCCATCAAAAGTTCAATCTCTCTTTGCTCACAACACCCATTTTCTTTTTCTTTAATAGCCTCTACCACAATGGATAATTATATGGGTAAAACATATAATTTATTTGTTTACTGAGTAGCTCTGCCCACCACCCCATTCCATAAGTTTTGTGACCGCAGAACCTCTTCTGACTTGCTCACTAATGAGCTCCCAGAACCTAGCACAATACCTGCCACATAGGAAGTACTCAATAGATATTGACTGTGTGATCAAGGTAATGGTTTGGTAAATGAGTGAATAAATGAATGATAAATAATGAAGACATGAATGCATACGCACGTGCAGACACAGGGGCTTGAAGATGAGGATTTTAACTGGATCTACCTGGTAATTCCTTCCATGCATGGGCTAAAAAGTAACACATGAGGTTTTGCATTCTGTTTTAACAAAGAAGGCTTTCCTGGTAAAATAGTTAACTAGTGCCTGATGAGAAGAGCTGAAATGGTCTGTAGGTCCCTGATTTTGCTCCTCGTTTTCATTCAAGCTTTGTCATTGGCACAGGCACAGGCGGGTCCCGCTTGACTGGCTAAACCTGTCAGGCACAGCCCTATTTAATTGCAGCCAGAGAAGCCTGGCACACCATTCACAAGTCTGTCTTCAGACGGGTTTGTCCAACAAGGCCCAAATATGCGTGTCTGCTCTTCCACTCTGGCTGATCGGACTGCAGTGGGAGGGGCAGAGGCCTCATGGGGAACTGAAAATGTTAGAATAAAGGCGAGCCACAGAGCTTTCTCCCTGCAAGTTCCCAAGACACAGGCCTGAATGACAACCACCAGGAACTGATACCTAATGAAACGAGCAGGCCCTGATGAAAATGAGGCCCAAGTCAAGGACACTCAGTGGTCTCCAAAAGAGCAGATCGTACTTTCTCCACAATATTACAAAGGGCTCTAACTTGAGAGTCAGATATCAAATTGATTTTGGACTCATTTACTTACTGTGTCATTTAGTATTTTCTCTTTCCTCAGTATGAAATGTGGACAAATATACTTACTCCTCAATGTTGTGAAAATGTAACAGACATATAGTAAGAATTTAAGTTATGGTTATTGTTGATAATTCCTGGATTATATGATTGTCTCTTGGGTCTTGCCCTATAAATTGTTTACACAAGGGTATATGCCTCTAGCTCAGTGGTTGTCAACCTTGGCTTTTTGAGTTAGATGACCTGAGACACTTTTAAAAAGACTGTCTGGGTGCTACCCCCAAAGATCCTGAAGTGACTGATGGGTTGTAGACTGGACTTCTAGATTTTTAAAACCTTTATAGGTGGTTCTACTGAGCAGACAAGGTCAAGAACCACTGCTCTAGCTGGAGACCTGCCATCCCAGAAACATCACAAAACAAAACAAAACTCTCTTCAATCCCACAAACACGAACTCCAGAAGCCCTTTTCTACAGGAAGTGAGTCCCTGTTTTGTTCTACAATGAATTTAAGTGAAAATAGTCTTGGAGGAAATTATTAATTTCATAGCAGGATATGAGTCTTTTCATGGAGCAACTTTTGAGAGAAGATACAATGAGGCATCAGGAGGGGAAAACAATACACAGAAGGGAGTTGGGAGACAACAAATGGGCATTGAGTCTACTTTTCAATTTCCCAGTTTTCCTCTTTTATCGAACTCAAAACTTAGCTTTGTACTCAACTACCAGACAGAATTTTGTCCTTAAACAGAATCCCTTGACATTTTCCTCTTTGTCTTTTAACTTCTTAGTGGTTGGTTGTCCTTTTCCTTACGACAGTTACCTTTGGGGGTACTTTACCTGTTATTTTATTGTAAAACCACACAAATTTTTTGGGAAGAGAGTGGGGAATAAATGAATAAAATATTTCGTAATTTTGCTGAAACTTTGTGCTGTACGACTTCATGAAAATTAAAAGAAACTACTGATACCAGCAACTTAGACTGGCTCTCTCAGATACAGTAATAGTTGTGATAAAAAGCAGAAGTAATAATTTCTGAGCATGTACTCTGTGCCAGACAATATTGGGAGCAGCTTGCTTATATTAACTCATTCAATCCTCACAACAAGCACACAAGTTAGATTATTTCCATTCTGCAGATGAGGAATGTGACTTATTAAATAATGTCCCCAAGTTCCTGTAGCTAGAAAGTAGAAGAGCTAGGAGCAATGTAGCCAGAGAAAACACACGACACTCAGTTAAATTAGAATTTCAGATAACCAATGACTTGTTTTCAGGATAATCATGTTCTAAATTCTGCATGGGACATTCTTACTAAAAAAATATGGTCCCATGTAATAGTTGAGACTTAGTTATACTAAATATGTCATTGTTTTCATTGTCTGTCTGAAATTCTACTTTAACTGGGTTCCCTGCACTTTTTATTTGCTAAATGTGGCAACTCCAGTTAGAGTCAAAGCCAAACCATCTCACTCCAGAACATGTGCTCTCAATACTACACTCTGCTGTCTCTGCCCTCAGGATTGATGGCCAATTCTATGGTTCTAAAGATATGGGGACAGGAGTTGAAGCAGAAGATTTGGTTGCCACATACCAGGGCCATGGTGGCCGCTAACCTCTGTCCTCCCTTTCCCCAGCAGGACCTACTCCCAGTTCCTAATGTAAAGCAGTTGACTTTGGCTCTGCTGGTACCAACATTTTAGCATTTGGTATGTCATCATGCAGTCAATTCAACCATGATGTTGTGTCTTAGATCTGAGTTGTCCCTCGCTTCTTCTTGTGTCATCAGTCCTGTGGGCCCCCACATCTCGATATCTACACTTCTGCTTAGACTCCTGTGCTAAGGTCCCCTGATTTAGTGCCTCTGCCCCTTCCAAGGCAGAGTGACTCTTACTTACCAGAATGCCCCTCTTTTTTTATCTTGAATTTCTCTCCATCACTGATTGCTTCCCAAATTTCCACCCCCATGAAACAGGTTTGGCTTCTTGCACAGACCCTCCTCTGTGTCAGCCTGCCCTTGCTAGTCCCCTGCCAGGCCCCAGCCTCTGCCAATGGATGGCTCTAGCTCTAGGTCTTCGTCCCTCCCACCCGTCTTGTCCAGCTGCAATGACCAGCCAGTCAGTCCTGGCTGGGTCCCAAGCTAGGACAGTGCAAGCAGTTGTTTCTCCTGGCACCTTCCTAACACCATTTTTTATCCTCTTTTAGGAATTTCAATTCACTATTCTGCAGACTTGGACTCCTGTCTGAAAGTGTGGAGTGCTTGGGGGTCCATCCCCTGCGGGGAGTGACAAGAGGCATGTACAAGAGCTCTGTTTGTCTCCAAAGGAAAAGAACTAAATGATACCAAATAAACCCTGAAGCAGATATTAGGAGAGGGAAAACTATCCAAATTCAAGAACTACAGGAAACTTGGGTTGAATTTTTTAATAACAAATCATGCCAAACGACCTAATTAGCATTTTGATGATGTTATGACATGACTAGTTAATGTAGCAGTTGGTGGTAATATCCTGCATCTTTCTTTTAATGAATCATTTGATAGCATCTCATGAAATTTTTACTCACTGTTACCACGGAGTAGTTTGTTGCGATTTGCTCAATGCCTCTTAATAAACCTACAAACAAACAAGTTTCCTGCCTCAGGGAGCTTACCAACAAGACAAGTCCAACAGAGAAGGGGTCCCCACAGGAAGAAAAAAAAACTTTACTACTGACACAGCCTGTTCTAAATTACCAAGTGCACTGGCCGTATCATCAGTCATCTTCACAAACACTTATTAAATGCTAATCCGCACATGGTTACGTGTAAAGATCTAGCTCAAGGGAGTGGAGCAGGCATGGTCTGCGCCCTGCAGGAATTGACAATCTAGAGAGCTGTGGTTATAAACTGGAGAGAAAAGATTGTGCCTCATTTCTGTTCTCCTCTCTTACTGGGTAGTTCAGTGAATTAGTGTTGCTTTTCCTGAGAAATACAGTCATTCTGTTTGCTGGGCTTGCTTTCCTCTCTATGCTTAGGAACACAGAAATTGATCTCTGCAGCTTCTGAATATTTTTTCCCCCAAACAAATTGGAGTTACCTTTTGATTGTCAAATCTCAAGTCCTTCAGGTATATAACTACCTTTTCAAGATCTTTTGTTTGGGTTCTAATTTCATTAACACGTGTTTGAATGTATTCTGCTCGTTTTTAAGAGCAGGCTGCAAAAGAAACTTTTAGTGAAATATTTTCTTTCTAATGGTGCATTAAGCCTTAATGAGACTTACCTGTGCTTCTCAGGACATAGGCGCATAAACCTATATGTGAGCACCTCCATCCATAATTGTGTATTACATGTAATATATAATGTAAAATAAGTCAGGATGTATTGGCTATTTCAAAATTTTTATGTATTGTGCTGACGTACTCATCCTCTCATTTAATCTCACGAGATCTCATGAAAAAAGTTAAGACTATTATCTACATTTCATAGACGATAACACGAGAGGACGGAGAGAGGTCACACGGTAAGTTCCAAGGCTGGGATTTGAACCAAGAGTCCAGTGAAAGAAGTCAGAGAAAGATGAATACCATATGAACCAATAGTCTGACTCCAGACCTAGACTGCTAACTACCCCTATTTGCTGTAATTAAAATTTTATTTTATTATAAAAGTCCACCTTTAGAATTTTGAGACTCAATGAGTTTAAGGCACAGTGAGGCATGGAATGCTGTCCCCCTGCTTCTGGACCGACACCAGGTAAAACACCTGGTCTGCTTTTGCTGGACACAGACGGGGCAGGTGCTCAAAGCTCCTCCTCTGGTCTCTGTTTTCACCATCACTCCTAGGATCCTTTTGCTCTGACTGGCAACTTTCACCTTGACAATGCAGTCCTCCCTCCTCCCACCCCCCTTACCTTGTATCCCTCTCACTATCCAATGACATTTCCAAAGAATCCTCAAACACAACACATTTTACTTTTCTGTGCTAGTGAAGATTTATGAGAGTACAAAGTGTACACCAGCAGGCAATTACATCCCACTTGAAAATGCCTTCACAGAAGGCTGAAATCTGATAAGGAAGCAGAGTGAGATTCTCAGAGGGAGCCAGCCTCCCATTCTGCTTTTCCAATGTTCAAATCACCCCAATCTGGGAACACAATATTTCTTAACTTGTGAAGGTCGACTTTTGTGTTACGATATATAATACACTCAAATATTTTTCCAGGAGCACAGCATTGGACCTTATCCACCCGAATTAGACAGAACAGGTCAATGTCTACATGCCATCCTGCCAACCCAAGAGGCTGCAAGCCACAGCTTTAAATGACTTATTAGAAACAAATAAGTCATTATGTTTTTCACTGTATGACACCATAACCCTTGCCACACGTTGGTTAAACTCAGATTGTCACCTGACCCTAAGCAGCCATTTATATGCTGTCTAGTGATCCATGAATCAGCTGCACATGAGAAATTCACCCAACTGGGTATTTCATGCTGGATAACTATTAATGAACCAAATCAACTCTCTCTCTTTCTCTCTCTCTTTCTCTCTCTTTCTTCCTCTTTCTCTCCTTCCCTTCAGAGAATTTAAATGTGAGAAACAGAAGGAAACATGGGTATAAAATCCATATAAATTCAAGGGGTCGAAGTTGGGAATCAAGAGCAAAGCTGAGGAAATCCGTTGGTAGAGGCAGTAGCCATAAAGCTGTCAACTATAATGGTGTGTCTTGGGAGTGAAAGCCTCAGATGTTAGGAATCAGGGAACCAGAGATACAGCATCACCATGTACCACCCCCCCATCAGGGCCAGCTTCATGAGCATGGGACCTGTGCAGGCTTGCTGGCCCTGTGCAAGGAAGGGCCCAACATGTGGTTTAAAGCTGTTGTCACCATCTTGAAAGTCATCATAGACTCTAAACGGTGCTGCAGGTTGCGTTTTGCACTAAGCCCGGCAAATTATGCAACCGGTTCTGCATCCTATTGTCTTTCAGATGCAACCTTTTAGCAGATAAGATTGTTTTCTGCCTTTCCTAGTGGAAGATCTAAGCTTTGTGAGTCTTAAAGTTTATATGATCATAAGAACCCTCTTTAAGAAAAAAAAAAGATACAAAATAGAAATATAAAAATAGGTTTGAAGTGATAATTTACCTAAAGACATAATCACCAAAAAAATGCATATTACTGTTTCTCTTTGTTCCTTGCAACCCCAAATTGCTCAATATGCACCCGCCCATGCTGATCCGGTTGTTTCTCAGGAAAAAAAAAATGCTCAAAAACACTTCAGGCTGACTTCTTACTGTTCCTCCACTATCAGAAGTAGTTGATGAAGTAGAGTCTGAGGAGGGGGCTTATAAAGACCTCTAGTTGTAAACAGTTCTTTCCAGCTTCACTAGCAAAACTTTTACTACACCAGTTTTTTTTCCACTTATTTGATTTTTTTTTTATTCTAGTTTGTTTTCAACCCTCTATAAACCAACCCACTCTCAACACCACACCTAAAAAGTACACTTCTTGATTGTACAGAATCCTGGAATTTCTTGTTCTCTGGTTTTCACTGGGTAAAAATGTTTTTCTTTTCTTATTCCCTTTTAATTGCCCAGATTTCAATGCATTTTGTTTGCCATAATATTGTTTTCATATTTAACAACTCAAGCTATTATCTCTTAACTGATAAACACAAGACACCTGCAGTATGCTATACTCCACAGCATGTGAGAAGGAAAATTTATCCATCTTCCAAACTCCATCACACCTTTCTTTTCTTAGAATTTCATTTAGATGTACCTTTTCTTTCAGATTGTAGATCTGGACTAAAAGAAGGTAGCAGACCTGTTTCAATTTCATCTAGATCATGGTTCAATGAGCCAATATATGTGAAAATATTAAGTACCATGTACTACCCAAAGTAGGAATTCAATAAATGCTAATACTTTTTTTTTCCTCTGAGTCAGAGGTACAAAATATATGAAAGATTGACATTTTAAATGTCTACTGAAGTTTCTTTCCCTAGAAAAAAATGTGACCCAACTTTCACCTGTAAGACTGAGTAATAAAGTTCAAAAATACTCAGTCTCATTTCAATTTTTTTCTAAGTCATTCCAAAGCATAACTCTTAATTCTAAAATGTGCAGAGTAGCCTTAAATTAAGTTAATTGCTGGAACTAGTCGAAATATTTTACTATCTCTTCCCACCGTACTGTAGTATGCTGGTTTTAAAGCAGTTGATAGTTCTAGAAAATAATATATTAGCAGTCAAAAATATGAATCAATGATATTACTTAAAGACTAATTTAGAAGCAACCAGAATGGTTGGATTAATAACATCCTATTATTTTATTATTGCATAAGAATTTATAGCTGTCCTGCCACCAAATCAGGGCTAATTCTCCCTTTTATTGAATGTTATTAGACAATGCATGGCAGGGCTTTCTCCAATGTCCCTGGGGAACCCCCACTGTGACCCAGGCTAGGGCACTTTCTTAATCCTCACCCAGTAGTAGCACATTATTCTTTTGTCTCTCCAGGTTCACATAAAGTTCATGCATAAAAATACCTTCCTAAACCAGAGGGTCAGCTAATCAACAAGGTAGCATTTGAAGACTTAAACTTAAATCTAACTTGTATTTGATAAGAAATATATTATGGGCTTTTCGTCAGCAACTAACTTTCACAGGGTGATCTATCTTTAGATTTATGCTTTTGAACATTGACACGGGCTGCTCTTGTCTGGCTGTATTGAGCCTTAATTTGCTAACCAATAGGCCAAAGACATGGGGGAAGAAGACTTCAATGGGTTATAAATTAAAGAAAGAATTACATTCAATACTTCTTATTCAGCAAGGAGTTGGGGAAAGTTTGGGGTCTCCATAGATTGAAAAGCTTTCCCCAATTGCCTTATATTGTAAGGCAAAGTTTAGATTATGATCTATTATTGCCATCTGGATCTATAATATCTGCCTGTGGTCCAAATACTTGATAACAGAAGCTAATCATTTCGGCCCCCTATTCATTTAAATATTTATTGAGCACCTGATATATACTAAACATGGTTCCACGTATTAGGAAAACGACATGGAACAGATACTATTCTCCTGAAGATTATACTCCCGTTTTCTTTTCTGGTCCACAGATAAAACTCACAGGGCGTTGATCCTGCCTTAGCCAGAAGTAGAATAAAAAATTTTCCAATGCCTCTTGTTAGAAGAGGCTTTCTTTGTTTAATTAAGTTTATAAACCATTTATATTCCATGACATTCAAACCTTTTTTTCCATTTGGAATACAACAATAGCCCCTACTAAATAATTATATTACTTTAAGTATTTAATAAAGTTATATTCATGGAAAAGAATGAAATTGTGCAAATGTCATTTGGCTACAATTTGGCTGTAATAAAATCTGAGATCGAAAAGAAGACGTACAAAAATGACTGCATTCAGCTCTACCAACACAGATTCTTTCTACTCTTTCTTTTGATTTTCGGTTGACAGTTTTCAGAAATATAAATATGCATGTGTGTTTCCAAGAAACAAGACAAGCAAATATAGAATTACATGTTAAAGCTAGAAGAAACCTTGTGAATCATCAATCTAAAAATTTCACTTTAACACAAGAGAAAATGGGTTTTGCTTGTGAGGCTTCTAGGACAGCCGTCCTCATCTTCATGGGGCTAAGTTACTGTCAGGGAGAGTTCTTCCCCAGTATCACCTCCTCTAAATCCAAGGCTAATCCAGGGTTTTTTGCTGTGTCCCTATTGGTCCTACGTGTATCTCCATTAAAGCATAGACAATATTAGACTGAAACTGTTTGTTTATGTATCTCGTTTTCCTAACTCTGCTGAAGTTTTTCAATGGCAGAAACCACATCTTTTTGTGTCTCAGGCTGCAGCCAGGACCATTGCATGGTGGATCTCTACGGTGCCTGCAAATTGATGTGAATCGTTCCAGTTTAGATGATGACTTAACAGCAAATCGAGGACTAAGACACAGTTCTCCTAACTCATGGTCTTGGATTCTTTCTGTAACATCACACAAAGGAGTATGGGAGGATAAAGTTTCATAAGTTAAAAAGGGAAGCCTTTGAACAGTTTAAGAAAACTAAGCTAAATTAATGAAAATGAATGGGTGTTTTTGCCCCTGAGCCTATGCCACTCACCTGATTCCATGACTAGTATTCAGCTGCTTAAGATGAGCGGTCTTGCCTCCAATGAAAGGGAAAGGCAATCAATATTTGTTGAACACCTGCTATGTGCCAGGAACTAATTGAATTCAGATCTCATTTAAAGCCAGGTTTCATGCAAGTCTACATTTTGATTTGTTTTGTTTTCATCCTTATTAATGAAACTCCTTTTCACACAGCTCCAAAGAAAAAAGTGTTTGAGAGACCCAAGGTCTCCCAATAGCCAACGGAAGTGATAATATCCTGATAACCTGCAGAAGATTAGGCTGAAAATGATGGAGCTGGAATAGATGGAAATGGGACAGTCATAAAATTGTCAAGCACAGCCAGGCCGACCATGAGATATAGTCCCTTGAACTTCACCTGCTTTACAGGGCCTTAAACAAATAACAGGAAGTCTTGAGGTGATTGGTTATCTGTTATTTCAGATAGCCTGCATCTTGATAATTCTCCTGGTCTGTTCTTCTTGTTTATAAATTTGTGATTTCAAGATGGTGTCCCAACTTATTTAAGACAAAAAGTGTGAAAAGTAAGTACCAGCCACTTATGTGCTTTTTATCAGAAAATACAAATTTTAGGACACCCCACTATTGGGTTCTTTTTATATTTCATTGGTCACATGACCAGTGTCACATGATCACCAATGGCTACATGGAAAGATGAAGAGAGAAAAGAACATTAGGAATTACTGTTGGGTTATCCGACAAACAGTATATGGCATAGGCTTTTAGTAGTGAATGGAGACTATAGATACTTAAGAAGACTATACATTTTTGAAGGGGAACATTTGTAATTTCCTTTTTTTGTGTGTCTTCAGCACAAAGCAGGAGTTTAATAAATGGAGTATCAATGATTGGGTGAATGAACAGAGCCTGAAAGTAGTAGCTTGACACAGAGTTTTGAAAGGAATTGGTCTTGCAACAGGAATAAATCCAGGTTGGAGGCTGATGCTGCTAGTGACAGATGCTCAGAGTTGATAGGAGAGTGAAAAGCTCCTCAATCAAATCCCATCACGACACAATTTTACTAGGCCACCAATTTCCTGTCTCATCTGAAACTATCCCTGGTTTATACGAAAAGCAACAAAAAAGAAGACAAATATTGACACCTAAAACCACATATTCTGTTTTTGGATGCCTCTCTCAGTGGAATTTGAATTATTTTTATTAGGTGAACTATATTGAACCAGTTCTTTCTAGAAAGCCTGAAGACATATTTTGCATGTCATTGTTCCTTGTCTTCTCTCTCTCCAGCCTACACATATCCAGTGATTATGAGTATGTACTTTTTTAAAAAATTAAATCTTGGTTTATTTAATTCTGACTATATAGAAATGAACTTAATTGGATCTTTTTCATTCAGGGAAAGTGAACAGCTGGAGGAAGGAAAATTACTAACTAAATATTACCACCCCATTGTTTGAGCCCATCACAAAAAAAGAAAAAAGGAAACCTGCAATTCCTTATCATGCCTTAGAATATGATCATGTAAGCCACCAAGCAGTTTAGGAATTCCTAAAACAAAGTTAATTATCCTTATAATCATCATGACCCACATCTCTACTTTTCATTTTTTTTTTCCCTTCAAATATACTGTCTCAACACCTACCTTCCCCCTCATAAGTCTAGTATTTCTCTGTGGTTCTCCACTCACCACTGAATTAACCAAGAATCAGAAGGTTACTTACTCAGTCTAATATATAGTCTTATCTGTAAACATCTCCTGGAGATGGAACTGGGATGTTTCACAAATCTAAAAGTCAGCTTTCAACATTGACTCTTTAAAGAAATTCACTTTTTTTATGTTTTGCACCTTGATATTTTCTATTATAGTCTAATTAACTCCCCAAATATGCTGACTGTAACCCACTAAAACCACCTATCGAACTTGGGAGTTGTGAGGCACTGTTCCTGTCACACTGTTCAACTGTTCCTGTCACATGATGTTGCTATTGAAAACAAACCCCATGCCTCCTTACTAACTGGGGCAATGACACTATCTATGACTTTCCAGACATGCACAGACCGTACTGCTGCTCCATCCCTTGGAATACTGCAGCGAGAGCTCTTTGAACACATGATGTCTAAAAAATGAACACCATTCTAGGGTTAGAGGGTGCAGAGGTGAGTGGACACTGCAGTAGTAACCTAGCCTTAGTCACAGAACCATGTAAAATATGAGCAGTTCCCTCACAATACCTCAGACTTGGAGGTTAGACCTAAACTGAATTCCAGACCTTCCCTTCTCTTATGGTCAGTTTTCCCTCAAGGGGCCCACAGGAGCCCTATCATGACAACTGCAAAGCCAGAACAGTACTGCACCTTCACTGAGTTCTAATGTTCCTTATATTTATGTAACTAAAAGGAGGTGTTTGAAAAGTCACAAATGACAATCTACCCCATTGATAGAACTTACCCAGACATAAAAAGAGAGAGGCATAGTTTACATTGCAAATTCATTAGATTAATAAGAGTAATGCTACTTTATCCAGCCAGGCCCCCTCCTTCACCACAGAGAATGAAGAGGGAAAGAACTAAGACAATTCAACAAGCTGTCATGTTGGTCAAGTCACTTTATCTTTCTGCATTCATCTTTTTATCGCGGAGAACTTATATTTCCTGCCTAACTTCAAGTTTATTATAAGACTAATGAACTAGCAGAAAAAAAAGTTTTAAACATTTAAATATGATGATCAATATGACCTTATAGTTCTAAAGAAACTCTTCACTAAAAAGGTAAAATAAGTCTGGAAGAGGCCTCATGTTTAAGGACATACTTTGCTTAAAGTAGGAAACCACCTTCATAACAGTGAGAACTCTAAGGATTACATCATTATAACTTTTTTTCCAGAATCAAAACTGCCTTTCCTACTCACCCCGAAGCCACTTCAATAAAAGCTCTTCCTAGTGGGCACTCAGAGGAAGTCATTTGTTTGATGTATATATTTAATTTTGTGTACTTTTTGCACCTCATCTGCGAATTCCACTTTCTATATTTATCTTGAAATCCTCTAAGGGCATTCTGATATAAACCTACTCCTTCTAAGCATAACAGAACCCACAGACCCAAAGGGAGTTTTTCAAAAACAAGAATATAGTAAATAAAAAATCAAGGTCAAGATCAAGGTTTAATATCATCTTTCTGTCTTGGAACCTGAACTTTGTAGTCAAGGCAAAATCCTGGACTGATTTCCTTTCCTCCTTGATGACTTCATTGCTGGATTGGATATATAACATCTTTGCTTTGAAAAGAATGAACGCTTTAGAACCAATTTTCTCTAAATCATTTTTCAAGATTTCCTGTTACTTCATCGAAAGCTGCCTTCCATTAATAATTCCTCAGCACAAAGCATCTAGACACACAGACACCGTAATTAGGGGGATTCCAATTACCTATGTGAGGAGGCAGGTAATTGACAATCTAATTAGTCTCATTTCAATTACCATTTTTCTCTTCATTAGAGCAGTTAGTTTGAGTGGTGAAGGTTTGTAAAACATTCCAAGACCATAGCATTTCAAGCTAGATTTACTAAAGATTAAGGCTGGACCTTTCCAAGACCAAGGGAGAATAAGGAATGGAAAGGCATTGTGTAAGAGAGCTGTTGTGTGTAGGAACCAGACAGGCATATTGGAAGCTCATCAAGCAAGAGTATGATTCAAAGCCCTGGGGCAGAAGCTGTGGCAAGTGACTCAGAGAGGACTCATTTATTGATCGTAGGAGAGGTCATTTGATATGTGCGTTATATAGTGAATTAATAATCATTCTTACTTAGGGAGAGCTTGCTATGGATCAAAGGCCACAGAAACACCTAATATGCGGTATTCTTTCATTTTCATGCAAGCATCAACTCTCTGAGGTTAATATTATCATTCCCATTTTACAGATGAGGAAACTGAATGGCAGAGACTAGGCAGTTTTCTGCATCCAGCCAAATATTCTGACCCATGGAGAACTTGACTTTGGATTTCAACAGACTTGGGTAGAATTTCAACTCCTCCACCTACCGTCTCTCCAAAATTTTAAGTTCCCTTTCACTCTTCTAATTTAAAAAGTTGTCTTTTTCTTGCTACTGAAAATAGGCAAGTGGGTATATTTGTATGTATACATATAAAAATATTCACGCATAGGAATAAAAAATGAAAATACCTAAAGGAAAAAAACCAAAAACTTTCTATGGACTTTGGGTGATACTGATCTGTGGAGTATGTTCATTGAGCATAACAAATGTATCACTCTGGTGCTAGATGTTGATAGTGGAAGAGCTTGTTCACATGTGGGAACAAGGACTATGTGGGTCAAGATCAAATGGGAACTCTCTGTACATCTCACTCTAAGCTAGCACTGCTATAGACAGGTCTGATAAAAAATAAAAATAAAAATAAAAACTTCAAAGTCATTGGTGGTAAGGACCCTCATAGATGAAATTCTCAGATTAGTCTGAGCCTGCACAACCTTTTCATTGAGCCCTGCCCTTGGGTTGAGTGCATCTTGGTGCCAACCATCCAGTGCCCTCAGAGTCCCCTCTCCCATTCAGCATGCTAGTCAGCCTCTCTGTGCATCACAGTTCCTCTTCTTCTTCCTATCATGGCTTTCCTGACCCTTCAGAGACAACTTAAAATATAAAGAAGAATTGACACTTACAAAGGTAATAGATCTTTACTCAATCTATATGGCTGTCAGGAACATATTAGTTTATTTCTGAGAAATAGTAATGGTTTGATCCAAAGGAATCTTGACCATAAATTAAAAGAAAATAGTCTTAAGAGTTGGGAAAACAAGTCACCAGGCTTCTGTGTCAGTGCTATACAACAGAAGTATAACATGACACAAACACAAACCATGTACATAAATTTAAATTTTCTAAAAGCTGTATTTAAAAAGAAGAAAAGGTAAAATTTATGTTGACATATTTTATCTCACCCAGTATATGCAAAATATTATTTTAATGTGTAAGCAATATAAACATTATTATTGTGATATTTCACATTCTTTTCTTTTAGACTAACTCTTTGAAATTTGGTGGTATTTTATAACCTCAGCATGTCTCAGTTTGGACCAGCTATATCTCAAGTGCTCGACAGCTAGCTGAGGTTGGCACCCACATATTCCACAGCACAGGTCAGACTTCTCCCAGTATCTTATTCATCCCCCAATTAGCCAGAACCACAGGTAGGTCCTCCATTCACCCCAAGGGTATGAGAGCTCCTGTGACACAGGATGGATTCCGGCTCAAATGCAGGTGAGACAGGCTTGAAAACAAGGATGACCATTTGTACCAAGCTCTGTTGCTTTCACAATACTTTAACCTGCTGTATTTCATTTGGTCTTCATAGCAACCCTACATTTCATAATTCCTACTTTACATTTAAGGTTCCACTGATTAATGATGGGTTCAAATACTGTCTTCTAGCTATGCGATTTTAGACAAATTAACTTGTCATGCTTGTATAAGATAATAATCCCGGGCATGGATGGTGGTTGTGAAGGTTCGATAGAATGTATATCAAGTATCACAGAATAAATGCACTCGAAGGATAGTAAATACTCATACTGTGCAGACTCCTAGTCACATAGTTGTTGCCCTAGATCATACTCTCTTGAAGGAGCAGGTAGGTCTGGAAGATTTCACAAAAAAAAGTCAGAAGCAGTCCAGCATCTGGCAGAGCAATTTCACATCCAGATGATGTTGTAACCATCATTTTCTAAATGCTCATTTTCTTAGTTCTCAACCCTTTTACCTGGCTCCTCACCTAACTTTTTAGATTTTCTGGCTTGTATGGCTTGGATTGTGAAATAAAGTCATTTTGGGGAACTCTCTTTTGATACTAAACTTGAAAGGTCTAGATAGGTTAACTTTGTAAGTGTTTAGTTCTCTTCCGTTGGATGTATTTGACCAAAAACCAAGAGCTCTGGATTTGTTAACACTGCACCTGCTCAATCCTACTCAACTGTCATTGTTCATATTACCCCATGTAGGCATTTGATTGTTTTAACTATACAAGTGTTTTCTTCTAATTGTGATAAAAACTCTAACCCTAGGCTTTACTACTGTGGATTTCACCGGAAATAATTTTTAAAAAGCGCATAGTTCATCCACTTACATTCCTGAATTTTTGACAGTCTTTTCATTATTCCCATGAGCAGTAAAAAGAGGACAGAGTAACATAAATTTTGAACTTTTTAATTTAGAATTCTAAAATGCCATCCTGTTTATCATAACAGACAGGGGTGACAGTAAAATGTGAGTTCCGGGAAGAACTGGGATAAGAATAGCCTTTTGATACTGGGAGACCTATTAGAAAAGGTAGGAGCATAGATAAAGTTAAGAGTAAAAATTGGCAAGATTAGAGTTAAGAAAACCATAGTGGTAAATACAGGAAGTCAGAAATTCAGGTACCCAAGGTAAAGGCTAAGTACTATTGACTGGTCTGCTTCTCAGATGAATTTCAATCAGTTTTGTTTCTTTCTTATGCTACTGCTACTTTTTAGATGCTCTAAATTTTTCTCTACAGATTCTACCTGTAAGGAGCATAACTATTCTTTACCAGGTCGTCCTTTGAATTACAGCATATATCAGAAGTTGTTCACCTGACCTAGAACCCCTGAAGAACTGTTGCTTTTATGAGTGTATTTTTGTGGTTTTGCTGATGATAATCCCAGGAATCCTAAGGTCTGGATAACTGAAGATCTCTGACCATCACCTTAACTGAGAGAGAAATCTTAAGCTACTAGCCATCTCCATGCAAGGGCTTGAAGTTGGTTAGATCAAGCAGTGACCTTGGCTGTTGAAGACTTCCCAAGCTTCCAAAGGATCGACATGAACCTTCAGCTACTGACCATGGTTCAAGCTACTACTGAACTAGTATAGTTCTCTTCTCAAATACAGTCCTGGAACTCTTGCCTAGCAGGTGTGAGATTTCCAATGTGCTTTTTAGATTGTGCTGTATATTAATTTTTAAGTGTGATTGAGCTGGAGACTTTCTTCCCTTTAGAAATACTTTAAAAAGTGAAGAACAAAATGTTCAAATCCATCCCCACCAACAAAATGATGATGTTGAGTTAACCCTTTTTTTTAATGCCCATAGCCTCTCTGGTTTACCAACTGTCATATGTGTGCTTCCTCAGAGCACAAAAGTCTTCTTTGAGGTTCAGAGATTGAATTTTATTTGCCCCCCCCAGGGATTCAGGGCTGCTCTCCCCCACATTGGAGGGCTGTGGAGTACTGCTTTTGGCCTCTTTGAGGGGAGCTTGGTTTTCTAATGAATGAGTTGTGAAATGAGTTCCAAGGCTCCTTAGGAGACAGAGGAGACTGCCTTGTCTTCCTAGTGTCGACAGCATCTGTCTGTTGCACATCAAAGCAAAACTAACACCTAAGCAAATCAATCCATCCCTAGAACTTCTGTAAAATATTAACTCCCCAAAGCAAGGAAGAAAAGAGGACAGTGGTGCGACTCACTTTAGGGAAAAAAAAACAGTGTTCAGTTTGCAGCCTCTTATAATTATTTTCAGGTGCCAAATTCTTTCTGTTGTTGTAACTAGACCATTGGCTAAGATCGACTTTGGGTTAAGTTAAGGATGCAACATTTCAAGTCGCTCTTGGAATGAATGCTGATTTTAAAAAATCAAGTAAAAATATGTAGTTTTCTAGGTAAAATTTTGTACCATCAGGTGTCCTATCGCCAAGAGATTCTTGTACTCATGTTTTTTTTTTTTTTTCTAAATTCAATTATAACAAATTTATAGGACCACAGAAGTAATGATGAGAAAAACCATATTGGGAATATAAAGAGAAGAAAATATATGGTGCTTCCTCAAGTTCAAGTTCACTTTGTAGAGATTTCTGCAATTAAAAGTCATGGACGCATTTTTTTAAAAAATAGGCAAACAATAACAAAAAGGACCACTCGCTTACCATTCCCAGTGGGGTCTGAAAGATATTTGAAAATTAAAATGTTGAGATGCTTTAATTAGAGCTGCACTGTCCTATTCCAAGCTGTCCTTAATAGACTAGATCCACTGAGCTTGACACTTAAATTTATTTAATATTTCCCAATCAAATACATTTTGGTCATAGCCATAGCTGATAACTATAAAATAGATTAGATTGCTCTGTTTTGGTAGCTGAAATAGCAGGAACCAAACAAGAGAAATCAATACAGTTATTTTGCTCATTTCATCAACCATGTACTCCTCAATTGTTCAGCTACTGCCAATTATCACAGCAGAAAGAAAACTGAAAGAAGACTGAAATCCCCATAGACTGGTTGCTTCCAGACTGTCATGTAGGGCAAGTTCAATTTTTCTGTACCAGCTTCTTTACAATGCGAGGTGTACAGTACCATCTCTCATTTCTGGGAGCATAGTGAGGGTGCCCTTTCATCAAACTTTCTAACAAAACCTTTCAAAGATTGCCTAGGGCTTTATCTAGTTTCACCTTTACTGTAAAGAAAAAAAACTTATCAGTGGGACAAAAATGATGAGCTATCATGTTTTTTCTTATTTGTTGAATAACAAGAATCTGTGTCATTAATTACTTTTTCTGCATTCCTTGTTTCAAGTGTCTTGCTTCCAGGCATCTTTGTAAACTTGGAGAATGGCAGCTCTTCTGTTAAACATGGGTGTTAAAAGAACCAGACCATTTCTTACTTGTCTCCTATTGATCAGAAAGCTTGACACAGCACCTTGAACTCAGAGGGCAGTCCAATTTTTATTGGATGGTTGAATGGATTTTTTCAACCTGAACTGTTTTCCCCAGAGAATTTCAACTAATTTAAAAAGAAAGAATGATGATGTTTGGCTAATTGAGTAACTGTAGGATTATCTGCGATGAATAGCTCTGCCCAAATGAAATGAAACGAGAGATTCTCATTTCCCATAAGAAGAGAGAACAAGATGTCAAGGCACTCCAGACCACCATAGCTTATTTCATTTAAACACCATGTTAAAATAATTTGCGTACTCTCTCTCAATGATTGGCTCTGTAAAGTAGGCTCTACTTTAAATCAGCGACAAGAATTATTCTTTGAAAATTGTTTGACCCTAAGTCATTTTAAACAATGTAAAAATATTCAGGTGACTACACTAGTAACAAATCTCCATGATTATATTATGCACAATCCATCATATAAAGTACAAAGATATCAACGAAGAAATACCCAGTAAAGTCCCATAAACGTGCAGTTGCCTGTGGTGATGAGGAAGTCACCAGTTCTTTCCAAACTTTCATTCAGGATTCTGCCCTGTAGTATCTGTACGTAATAGAAGCGGTTAAAAACATGTTGAATTCTTCACATTATAACATATATGACATTTACGTATCAACCTAGAACTTTAGCATATTTAAGAGTTCTTATGATTCCTGCAGTGAAGAAAACTGTTCTTTTTGGTAACACTTGGTACATTCAATTTAGAAGCTTTTGTTTATTTTTATTGCATTTTGAAAAACTAGCAGCAGTTGCAAAGCATCATTCTAGAAGCTTTTCTACTCCATAGAAAGCTGTGTGCTCTGTGCTGGAGATGTGGGACGACATGAGATAGACAACGGTACCTACACTTGTGGGTCTTACATTCCAGCAGAAAGAGACAGGCAATAAAAACACAAGAAGTCCTTTTAAGGAGGTGCTAAGTGCTACACAGAAAGAAATGAGGAGTAAAAAGAGGGTGGCCGAGTGAAGACAAATGTCAGCCTTAGAAAGGCCTCCCTTAGAAAGCCTCCTGTCAAGAAGCAGACTTCAGGATAGGCTGCCTTACAAACAACCTTTAAAAAAGTGCTCCAGGTACATCCTCTAAAAAAAAGCACAACCCTGGCTTCAAAGCCCTGTGACCCAATTGAGGATAGACTGTGCTTTACGTGAAGGGTATAGCAGGAGCTGAACAATGTCAAGAATGCTGTGTTCTAAGTTTGGATGAGTGTTCAGAGTTGAGTTTCCTGGCACTGAATGTCCCTTACCTGGAGGCCTGATGTGAAATGGCGTTCCTCTTCCTTCCACCTACCCAAATACATGAATGGTCAGAGCCGTTCCAGCTCTCTCCTGTGTGGCATCATTGAAGTCCCGAGTAATCTTACACTATAGTTGTTCTTTGTGTCACCTTTGCTTTTAAAATGAGTTTATAAATGCTCTATAAATGTCCTTGCTGCAACTCCAAGCAGAGTTGCCAAGCAAAATATTGTGCAAAAGACCAAATGGTAAATATTTAGGTTGAGTGGACCACATATGGTCTCTGTCTCATATTCTTCTTCTTCTTCTTTTAAAAACCCTTTAACAATGTAAGAAAAATCATTCTTAGTTCACAGCCCACACAAAGACAGTTTCTGGACTGGAGGTGGCCTGGGGCCATAGTTTGCTGACTACATCTAGACTATTCTAGAACAATCTCTATGACTGGCAGTTTTCTACAACTGAGGTTAACTTAAGCAAGGATTCAGGACTCATATACATTCACACACACACACACACTGCACAGTAACAAAGCTACACACATACACACACATTTACATATTCACACACCTGCCATTGAAGAATTCAGTGTGAAGAAACAGATGGCACGGTGGTTCTCAGTGCTGGCCATACATTAGAATCATCCGAGAGCCTCTTTTAAAATCTGCATGCTTAGGCCCTACAACCAACTAATTGAATCAGAATGTCTGGATGGGAGCCTAGGCATCTGCGTGTTTTAAAGTTCTCCAGGTGATTCTATTTTGTAGGTTAGTTAAAAATGAATGTTTTAGAGCTATAATTCTCAAACATTGGCTCTCTTCGGAATCACCCAGGCGTTGTTTACACAGACCAAAGCCCGACCCCCAGAGTTCCTGGTTCAGTAGGTCTGGAATGAGCTCCTAGAGTCTGTTCTTTTCTAACCATTTCCAAGATGATATTGATGCAGATGATCTGGGGGCCACATATTGAGGACCATTGTTACAGAGAATGGAAAAGTGACCAAGTGAGAGCTTTCCTGTAGGTGAGATATTTTTTGGTTAGTTTTGTTGGTTGGTGAGTGAGTTGGTATTTTTTGTTTTGTTATGTTTTTCTTAACTTAGAAGTTTTCAGGGCTCCAGGAAAAGAAAATAAAAAGAGCAACTTAGAGGCGGGGACCATATGAAGAAGTCGAATACATTCTTAACAAATGTATATATATTTTAAAATGAAGACAAGGCAAGGGTTAACAGAACAGGGGAGATAAATGGCTTTGTGCTCATGGTGGAGAAAGGAGAAATCCTGAGTAAATAGCAAAGATATTTCAAAGACTGCTTTGAACGTATCCCCCAATGAAATAGAGAATGCCCAGGTTGAAGAAAACTTACCAAACCAACAATAGCTGTCAAAAGATTTAGTTGACTATGTGCTCTGGGCCCAGTATTTTGGAGAGCTCATTTAAAAGAGAAAACACACCAACCTTCAAGAAAGTCAATGCCATGGAAACCAGTAAAAGTACATTCTCTTGAAATGTTTAGATATGAGAGTCTTATCTTTACATGTAGACTTTATTTAATAAAATGACCACATAATTTATTTAATAAGTAGAGAACCCCAGAAATACTACATGGTTTTACATACTCTTCTCATCACCCCTGTAAGACAACCTGAGGAAACTCCACCCCTCAAGGTATGGTCCCTGGACCAGCGGGATCTTATCGCCTGGGAGCTGATTCGAAACGGGGCTCATTATGATGTCAGTGGGCCATAGGTGCTTTGTCTTCATTTGTCTTTTTTATTAAAAAAATACAAAGTATATTTTTATGGTTATGCTAACATGCAGATATGTTAATATTATATATAAAATATTTCTACAACCTAAAAGTTTAGTTTTCATTTCTTCATATTTTAAGAGAAATTAAAACTTTGTCTCGAGTTCCTAAGAGTGTGTGTCATAGATAAATTGACCCTTGTGAGAAACACAGAGTCTTGGGTTCAACTCCAGAGTCATCAAATTAGAATCCACATTTTACCAAAATCTTTAAGTGACTCAAATGCACATTAGAGTTTGAGAAGGGCTGTGTGTAAAGTTTATGATAGCTTAACAACAATGACAAGAAAGTAATTCTGACTTTTTCCATACTTTCTGAATCCTGAAAATAAGTTACCTTGTTCTCTGTGCTATACAGTCAGCTATGTGTCTCCTGCATCCTCCCTGGCCTTGGGGCTGTACTGCCAAAAATTAAAGACTTCTACATCAAGGTGGACATGCAGGATGTGAGGGGAATTATATCAAGGTTCTTATCTCTTAAAATCATTGAGCAGTTATAGAAGTATGAGATTCTAGCAGCCACTCAATAATTCTGACTACCTAGAACCATTCACAGAAACTACTTGGAATCCTATTTCCTGATAAGACTGGTGATTACGGACATTATTACATGATAATACTGGGGATTATGGTCTAGATTATGAGTGGAGGCACCCATTCCTCACTTATCATAGATGGATGAAGTTCATGTTATACATCTTAGCATTTTCACTCTATTTTTCCAAAAAATTAATGAACAAAATGAAAAAAGTGTACAATTGTGTGAAAATATAGCTTCACATCAAAGAGAAAAAAATAGAACTCAATAGTATTAAATTTGGGACAGCAATTCTGAAGTTTCTCTATCTCAATAATCCTCAAATTCTTTCAGTAGTGAAATTACTTTAGAATTTTAAACATTAAAAAATAAATGAAACATAATTCAGAAGGAGTCCAAGACCTAAAGGTAAAACAGAAAAATGTAAAACTTGAGTAGAACAGGATTGAATTTAGGTTAGTTGGGATTTGATTTTGACTTTTCAGTATAACACCAAAAGCATGTGCCATGAAAGAAAAAATCAATAAGTTGGACTTCATTAAAATTTAAAATTTCTACTCTGCAAAAGACACTGTTAAAAAAAATGAAAAGGTAAGTCACAGACTGGGAAAAAATATTTGAAAAACACTTATTTGAAAAAGAACTGCTATCGAAAATACACAAAGAACTCTTAAAATTCAACAACCAGAAAATAAACAACCCAATTGAATAAGCAGAATAGCTGAACAAACACCTCACTGAAGCAGACATACAGACGGTAAATAAGCATGTTCAGGATCATATGTCATTAGGGAATTACAAACTAAAACAACAATGAGACACTACTGCATTACAGTTATTATTAGAATGACTAAGATTCAAAACTGGCAACTCCAAATGCTGACTCGGAGGTAAAGTGACAGAAACTCTTGTTTACTATTGATAAAAATACCACTTTGGATGGACTGTGGTACATCTATAAAATGGAATAGTATTCAGTGATGAAATAAATGAGGTATCGAACCACACAAAGACGTGGAGAAAGCTTGGATGCACATTGCTAAGTGAAAAAAGCCAATCTTAAAAGAGTGTATACTCTGATTCTATTTGACATTCTTGAAAAGGCAAAACTGTGGAGACGGTAGATCAGTGGCTGCCAAGGACTTACGTGAGTTCGGGAGGGATAAATGGATGGAACACAGAATTTTTAGGGCAGCGAAACTGTTCTACGATACTGTAATGGGGGATGCATTCGCATCTTCCATGACAAAAGACATTACACATTTGTCAAAATCCTTAGAATTATATAACAGAAAGAGTGAATTCTAATGTCAACATGGACCTTAGCTAATAATAATATGTTGGTATTGGTTCACCATCTCTAACAGATACGCCACACTAACGTTAATTATAGGGGAAGATATTAACAATGGGGCGTGTTAATAACAGGAGAAACTGTGCACATTAGGATAGAGACTACATGGAAACCGTACTCTCTGCTCAATTTCCTCTAAACCTACAACAGCTCTAAAGGGTTAAAAAAGTACAAAGTAGTAGTTCCTAGTTGGTCACGAGGATGGGAGGCACAGCATAAGGAATGCAGTTGCATTAATATGATGGCTGGGTGGAGGGCCAGGAGAGAGAGGGAGCAAATGGGGGGATTGTTTTATGAATTAGGTAAATGTCTAATCAATGTATTGTATACTTAAAACGAACTGAAATATTCCTGTTTAAATCCTTGTTCCACCTTTTGCTTTTTTAATGTCTGACCTTGCTCAAGTTGTATAATCTCACTGACCCTTAATTTCCTTGTCTATGACATTGACCATTGCGATACCTACTTCACATTATTGAAATGATGGAAAGGAAATTAGATGTTGAAAGCGTTCAGTACAGCGCCTCTGTTATAGAAAGGAATAAATAATAACATCTTCATCTTCTATTTTTTATAATCTGTTGTTTAAAAGATTAAAAAACACAAACTTTTTTGCTAAATAGACTAAAGATTATGATCATTTCAACATTAAAACGTATACTTCTAAAATTGATATTAACATATCGATCATATTTAAGGTATTAATTCTGGAATCCAGTATATAATTTTCTCGATGAATATTACATTTTTTAAGTAGGAAAAGTAACCTTCTGTTTAAATTAAAATTCCTGTCTCACAGGTCTGCTATCTCCTCATCCACTGAATCGTGTCAGTCTTCAGTTCTTCACGTTGTGGCTGATCTATGAAAGTCACAGCAAAACGGGGCTCTGATTTGTCACCCACACTTCATAGATATGACGGTGCACAGATAACATCTATTAGGCCAGCAGGGCACCCATTAATGTTTCAGTGGCAGTAATTAAATCCGGATGGAAAAATAGCTACAAATATTTTCCCCAAACTGAACCAGATGTTTTGGCAAGTGGATGAAGGCACAAATCTGAAAAACTCCACATGCCACGGACAAAGCCCCTGCAGAAGCGAACCTCCTGTGAGCCGGAGACTGCTCACAGTTTCAGCCTGCCAGTCGTGTTAACGGTAGTCCATCCAAGCACACAAAGAAACAACTGGAAGATCTGCCAATTTGTTAAAAAGCCCCTCTAATAATTAAGCAAAAATGATTAACACATATATATATTTCCATGTGTGAAGCCGCAATCAATTCACAGTGGCGCTCCAACTTAGTCATGCCTCATAGATCATCTTTCTAGGTGGCTTACACGGAATACGATTTCCTAATTAATGGGCAGTAAAAAATATTAATTATCGCCGTATTCATTTAGTGCTCAATTAACAAATAAAAACTTAAATGCCTTTCCGTGGTTGGCCAAAAGTGACCTGGGGGACCCCTAGAGAAGCAACATCATTCTGTATCTTCTTTCTGTCTTTAGACTTGCTTTTTTTTTTTTCCCACCTAGTTTGCTTCTCTTAAGACACCCACTCTGGCCCATTTCTCTCCACAGCATAATTTAAATATCTAAACAAAATGTTCTCCAGTGAGACAGAGCTCATTCTTGTCCTGCCGTGTATCTCTACCATGAAGCTGTCATGATACTCTGTCATGAAATGAGATGAGAAAAGTTATTTGAACTGAGGAGACTGAAATTAATATTGGTGGCACTGGTTTCCATCAGCAAGGTCAGCAGCAGAGGGTGACAGGGACCTGAATCAGCTAGACTTTAATTCAGTACACTGTACCTTGAACATCATAAAGGCAGGAATGAGAAGCTCCCAGCCATCTCATCTGCAGGACCATGGAGCACAGCTGAATGACACCGGCTACCATCTCCTTGTGTCAGTGAATTTCATTCTGTCAAGTTGGTCGCTACCCTGGTACATACCTTATTAGTGTTAATTTATCTCAAGTATTAGGGAGGTTAACTGCACTGTTATTTTTTCTGCTACTGAGCTTTTTACTGCATGTGCATAGGGTGATATTCTGAGTAACCTCATCGGAGGAAGGAATCACAGAGAGGATGTACCTGAACAATAACTAACCTTTAAAAATAACGTGTCCTTCAGAGAGAGGAAATAAAGCAATATAATGTTAATTGTGGATACTACGGAGGAAACATTGATCATCCATCAGAAGAGACAGCATAATGCTTGCACATTCCTTCACACACTCTCCCATGAAATCCTGATAAAGGACCAAAGCTCGACTTTCCAGCAGTTCTTATTAGTTCAAACTGAAATTCAGTGAGGTAAGACTTACAGATAGTTTCTAATTAGCCTTCATGATTCTTCTTGCTTTATATGCTCTGTCAAACGCTCCTTCCTAGCTCTGAGCCTCCCACGGTGAGAAACGCAGCTAGGAGACGTGTTATCTTAACTCTCTCAGTACCAATAAGCCACGTAGAACAAACCAAAGACTCTTCTGAAGGCATGACCAGCTGAATCACTTTCTTGTCTCCCCTCTGCTGCCTATTCCCCCACCCCAGGCCCTACCCCCGGCTCATGGTTTGTATCGTGATTCGTCGATCTGATAATAGCCTGACTTTCTGAAATTCATGGGAATAAAGGTTTATGGAATTATAAACACAATCTAAAATGATAATTTAAAATTATCATCTAATCTAATTAGAGAGACAGATTGGGCTGCTCTGTGTGGCTCTGTGATTTGATAATTCCCACTAAAAACACAGTTCTTGAAATTCTTTAAGAAATAATCAATTCATTATTATATAGTCAGGTTTCTTTTTTCCTTGTAAAAACTGGACTCCTTAGCATTATACTACATTCTAACCACAGAGAGAACTTTTCATGAACTTTTGAAATTCAATCAAGAAATTCCCAAGTACTATTCCAGCAAATGAGTCCCAACATAAACGGCAGTGAAATGTCAATACAAATTTAAAATGACCCCTCAGCCTTTTAATATTCTCTCACACGAGGAATAATGTTCAGCTGGGTGAAGCAAGTGTTAAAATGTTTTCTGGTAGCCTTACACCTTACTCCAATGTAGAATAAACATGAACTTCGCCCACTACAGGTCCAAACCTTTGCTGAGGTCAGATTCAACTTTTTAAGATACCTGTGCTTTTCGAAAAAAAAAAAAAACTTATTCTTTTTCTGGCACCTCTTACTGAACTCCTTCTCCTTCAGGGTGTTTCCCACAAAGAAACTATAATTCGATCACCTCATGAGTATATAATATATAGAAGTTAGAAAACAGCAGAGATCAGTTGAAATGCTGATGCTGGGAAGTCAGCTGGGTTTCCTCACTAGTTATGTGATTTGCTTTTTCACCACCTTTGCAGAATACAGTTCAAACATTCATACACTTTATCAAAACTATAAAACATTTTGTGCCATGGGCCTCTGGGATCACTCTTAAATATCAAAATTATAAATATCTGTGAATCCCAGTAGCCACACGCAGACACATGTACGTAGATGTAATTTTTTCCCCTGGCCTTTTGACGGAAAACTCCTTGAGTCATCTCTTTCTTTGTTATCTCTTCTGTAGGAACAATAGTTTCTACGGCATACAGAAATTAACAGAAGTTCTAACAAAAGAGAGAAAGACTTAGCCAACATTTTTTCACTATCTACAGGCACTTTAGACTCAGAAACTCTTATTACAACTGGAAGAGCATTTGCTATATGCACTCATCCAGTGAACACGTGAGAATACTAAAACGTATAGAAGCTGGGTAATTGTAAGGCTCACACAGCTGTTAGTGCAGATGGAAATGACTTCAAAGCTTGTGTCCTTTGTGCTACATCTCTCTGCCTCCCGATTTCATGCACCCTGTGTTGACATGCCCCACCCTGGGAAACCACCAACATCTCCAGTCTAAACATTAGCCCAGACATCAAATATTTCATCCATTTTGACATAGGTCATTAAGTCTGAGCACCTAAGGGAATCTGTTTGGGTTGTGAATCATTGTTTTCAAAACCATCCACATGTCCTCGATAAAAATTAGAGATATAAAAATTAACTTAATCATTCCCATGAGTACTACATGGATTGTATGGTGTATTTTTTTCCTGTTGTACTCTCACATAAACATGCTATTGGTTGCAAGCCCAGATGACCACTTGAGCTCCTTTAAGGCCTAGGGATTTTGAAAGATAACTGCTAAACAAATTAAAAGAAGCTAAAGAATCAGAATCAGAAAACAGAAGAAAGGCAAGAGAGTATAGGATGTAAAATAATCTGCAAAGAGCATTGTCACAACTGCCACTGGACAGCTCTGTCACTGCCGAATGGAGACTCCTACCACTTCTGCTGAGCTAGACAGTCTCCATGAAAGATCATTCACTCGACATTCAAAGTCCTGGGTGAGACAATCCTACTGGCTGAGCCTAGGTCACTGCTCTTTCTTCCATCTCCAGGACATGGGAAAAAATTGGATAGGTTCACCAAAAGAAAGAGTTTTTTTGTTAAATACAAAAAAAAAAATCTACTGTAAATAACCTTGAAAAACTCTTCCAAATGATGTATTCACCATAAGTTATATTCATAGATATTTTATTTGATGAGTGAAGACAGAGAAAGATAAATAGTGCTTTCTTTAATTCCTTAGTCTGTAAGTTTGTATGTTTTTTGCTTTAAATATATTAAAACTTATTTTCAGATATTTCTCTTGGATCAGTATTACAGCTCATAAATAGTGAGACATGAAACTAGAAAACATGGAAAAATATTGCTCCTGAAAAAATTAGCACCCAGATGGGAGTCGCGACCTGATGGAGCTGAAGTCAAGGATCCTGCTTTCCCATGTGTTCTACCACCTCCTCCTTCTGAATTTTGTATTGGGATCTCTGCTCCTAGTCCAACTCCCTCATTTATGAATGTGGGCTAAGAAGTCTCTGAGGATGAAACGTGATAGTGTCTAGCAGTGAGCAAGCACTCCATGGTTATCCAGTCTAAATGTTTATCTTTTTACAGGACTGTATCTAGTGGTGAGAAGCTATTAATCATCACAGTTTCTTCCCTTAACTGCTTTGTGCTCATAAGGGCAATCCTGTATTCTCAGTGCTTCTAAAAGGCAATTCAGAAGAGGGATGTCTTCACTGGGTTTTAAAACTTAAACAATACCCACAGACCATATTCACCTCAAATATATCCTCCTCCAACCTTAATATTATTGAGATTTTCTTTTTTTTTTTTTTAGGCAAGGCAACCCTTGGTTGACCTCCTGATTGCAAGGACCTTGTCAGCTTACAATCTCTTATTTTTTATTTTTTTTTTATGCCTATAGCACCTGGTCTTTCTAGGTGATCTCCCATCCAAGTACTAACCAGGCCTGACCCTGCTTAGCTTCTGAGATCAGAGGGGATGGGGCTTATTGAGGGTGGCATGGCGATAGACATATTGAGATTTTTATGAATGAATTATTTTTGCCCAGAAAGTAAAATGAAAAATATAATTTGAATAGAAAAGGAGAGAAAGAGAAGTTTAGCCGAGTAATATAGAGTAAGGCAAACAAGACAGAATAGGAATGATTTTGTGCATGCTAGAAAAAATGTTTTTCAATATCCAAAGTTTTAAATGAACCAGAGAAATCCATGGATTTCCCCAATTCTCCCCTTTAGGATATATTTCTCATCTTCTTCACTATGCCACCTGAAAGTTAGTATTGATGTATCATCTGGTCTCATAACATTTCTGGTAACCTCTATCATCTTGAATCTACATACTAATCATAACCATCGAACTATTTTTTAATCCTATCACTACATTTTATATAAATTCTCTTTTCCCATTTCATAAAAGTGTGTCTCAAATTGCTCAGTTTTTTAAAAATAGTTTTCTCCAAAATGGCTCTGGAATCCCTGGAGACCTTCCATGCATGCATCGTTCCCCCAGGGCCTTTCTAAGTCTCTGAGCTTCCTCACCCACATAGAGCAGAAAGAGGATTTCCAAAGGGACACTTACATTTACAGTATACAAGGTAGCTCAGGGACTGTAATTTATAAGCCAAGAGCATTTTTAACAGAAAACATTTTGTATGCCTATGTTTGAAATATTTTTTCATGATGCCAGCTGTGGTAATTGTGCTGTCCCTGAGGTACCAGAAGTAGGTGGCTAATTGTCATGGTGACTCAGGCCATCGTTGTCAGACTAGGTGTTTATTGTCCTGACCTCATCAGATGGCTGCTGATTATTTTTCTCAGTAGGATCATAAATGGTTTTTCTTTTCTTGGTGCATTTTATTTTCCTTGCTGGAAATGTGTACTTATCATTAGTCTCATGGTACTTAAAGTCTACCTTTATCCGCAGTCCTGGTCATAATCACATTGGATGGGCATGGGATGCCTGCATATATTCACTTACTGAGCATTGATTCCAAGTCTCGCAACATTTCAGTCCTTCATTTCTGGTTCATGTTCATGTTATTTCTATATTTTCTCTTTTAAAAAATAGTTTTCTTGGGGTAATTTTGCTAATACTGCCCCTTGGGTTAATGAAAGTATGCAGCTTCTATTTTAATGAAATGAATCAAGACTTTCTGAGCATTTGCAACCATGGTAAAGGAGCACTTAAAAGGTGACAAACATTCACCCTCATGGTCTTAGAACGAATAAATATGTGTAATATAGTTGTTAAAGATGCTCTTAGATGAGACTGGAACTCCATCAAACTTAACTAAGTTAATATTAGTGATGGAGGCTTTGCGACTCACACAGGTGGCATTGGTCACTAACACTCTCATTGAATGAATGCTAGGGAACCTGGATAAGAGGCCTGTAGTCATAATTCAATTTGCCAATGGCCATCAATACACATGAAACAACGAGTGAAACAAAAGCAAAATAGAGTCAGAGAGAGAAGGAAACAAAAAACACAAGAAAATTGGTGGCTTTTATTTTAAATACCTTTCCATAGCGTTTTCTGACTGTTTTGTTGTTGTTGTTCATTTGTTTGTTTATGCAGAGAAGCTATTCTTCTCCCAAACTGAAGATTGGCCAACTACTGCAGACTGGAAGGAGGAAAATCTTTCTTGCCTTATATGATATTTTACTTTTTTATTTTATTTTATTTTATTATTTTATTTTATTTTTACTTAGCAAACATAAATTGAAGTTGGTTGTGGTTCAGTCAAAAGAAGAGAATGGGAAAATGAGAAACTAGATTAAATGCTTGTATATCAGTATCCAATGCCTTAAAATTTTGTTAAAATGACACCTTAAGTAGCCCAGATGTATTAGTTATCTACTGCTGTGTAATAAACTACCCCGAAATAGCAAGCATTTATTATCTCCCAGTTCCTGCATGTCAAAAATGCAGGTGCGACTTAGCTGGGTGCCTTTGGTTCAAAGTCTCTTAAAAAGTTGCAATCTGTTGGCTGGGGATTCAGGCTTATCTAAGGCTTGACTTCAGAAGGAGCTGCTTCCAAGCTCACTCACATGGTTGTTGACAATCCTCAGTTCTTTGCTAGTTATTGGACTGAGGGCCTCAGTTCTTTGCTGTCTGTTGACCAGAGACCTACTTCAATTCTTTGTCATATGGACCTTCCTTTCCATGAGCCACATCACAACAATACAACTGGCTTCCTTCAGACTAAGCAAACAAGAATGTTTAAAATGAAAGCCATTGCTTTTTCTGTAACCCAATCTAGGAAATGTCATCCAACCCCTTTTGCCATAGTCTAATCATTAGAAGTGAGTCAGTAGGTCCTACTGATACACAGCCTACTTCAGCACAGGCCCAGGATCTCCTTCCTATTTGCCTCTCTCTTCTCTCTTCCCTGCCCTCCTCCCAACACACCCTTAGTGTGTTGCCTTTGCAGGCAGCCTTAATTTGTTCTGGTATGGCCAAGCCCTACTCAATATCAAAAGGTGCCTTAAGCAATGCCTACAGAATTCCTTCTCACCTGCATCAGGCTTTTGATTTTATTGGTTCAAAACAAAACAAACAAAAACCAAAAATGTTTAATTCTGTTATAAAAACTGAGTAATAGCCCATTGTTAATTTTTATGACAGAGACCTTACTCTGGACAGAAATTCAAAGCATCTCTGGGAAGAGCTCTTACACTTTATGTCATAACGAGAGCCCTACAGAAGGAGCTCTGTATTTACTACAGAGCTGTATGGTTGCAGCAGCTCTTCCCCTCTTTAAAGTACTTCCTCCATCTTTGTCCAGTTCAGTCTGTGCATGTGGCTCTCCCTGAGTTCCCCTCCGGGGCTGCAATTCTTTCCTGTTCCAATTAATTCCTTTCGATGATAGAATACCTAGTCAACTTTCAAACTGCTGTCAACAGCCATCAATATTAGGGGTAGTGAGAAGGACATCGTTATTTCTAGTAGTTGATGGCCATGCTCCAGAGGGTCTTTGCTTTCCGTATTTTTGATTCTCTGATTATTTTTAACTATTTGCTATAGTTTATGCCATGTGGACTCAATGTTTCACTATCTAGAAAGCCTCTGCCTCTCCTCTTAATCTTTCTGTCTGCAAAGTTTGACTCAAAGAAGTCTGAAATAAGTTCTGTTGCTTTATTGTTACAATTCCTCATTGCTTTTACTATAAAACAATAAAGAGCAAGATTTTGTTTAAAGACTATTTCCAGAACAAATCTTTCATTCTCTTTTTATATTCTAATACTTTAAGCCATATTTCTATAAAACATTCATATGCATATTCATTAAATATTCCATTAATACAGAAGTAGCTAACCAGTATATACTCTTTGTTACTCAACACTATTAATATCCTCTGTCCATTAGCTTATTTCGCTGTGTTGAAATATCAGATGTATCAGAGTGTGACCTTAAACAATTCACTTAAGCTTTTTGAATCTCAGTTTGTGCATCTATGAGATAGACATAAATAGTATCAGATTTCTCACTGGGTTAGGTAACAGGATGTGAGTACCACGTGAGAGACATATGGGAAAACTATGCCAGCCTCTAGTTTCTAGGGATAGAGATCAAGTCACCTTGGTAACAACAATTTTTTATTCAAGAAAGAGTTTTCTAAATGTCTGACCCACAGTTATACAAATGTAGGGTAAATGGATTTCCATTGTCTAGAAGACAATAGGAACCAATAAGAAAATGTGTTACACAATCTTGGATGACTCAATCAAGACTCTCTTTCCTTGAGAACTGTCTTATGAAAAGTTGGTCATGTGGTGGAAACGATCAATTTGTATAAGGGTTCAGAGTCTTTGGGAGAGGATAATTCAAGACCCACAATCTCCACTCATAGTGAAATGAGGGGAAAGAGAACTGTTCCCATGGACCAGGGTAGCACTCAAAAATCAGTGTCAGGACCAAAGTATGTCATCATTGTATTCTATAAAAGATGTGGAGAGCAATGCTTTTCCAGCAGCCTTATCTTTAGATGTGTTCAAAAGAAACACTCTGGGGAACCAAAAGCAACAACAGTGGTTAGATTCTCATTCCTTCTACCCTTCTTTTTCTTCTTTCTCTCCTACTCTCTTTAGCTCTTTAAAGAGTACAAATGACTTTAGACTAAATAGCCACAGGTGTTTCTGAAAAATTTTGAGGTGGTAGACTCCATAAAGAAAATACCAGATTTTATGAAAATAGTTTAGGTAAGCACAGAAGCAAGTCATTTAAAAACAGAGAGGTGGCTATATTTAGACCATAAGCAATTAGAAAAGACCATCCTAATTATAATAGTGAAAAAGTTTATAAATAACAATATTCTACATAAAACACGAAGATTGTTTTTTCCCCAGCTTTGGCCTATGACTGTTTTCTGAGAACCAATGTACTCTCAAATTGCTGCAGGTCATCTAAAGGGCTTACAAAGGTCAACCAAGATCTATAATAACAGGAATCTTCTAGGGAGGGCTTACCTCTGAAACAAGATGGCAAACGGGATGTTTGAGACAACTTTAGACTAAGAAATACACTGCAGATGTGACCTACTTTTTAGGTGTTTCTTATCCAGCTCAGCCCAGCCCAGCACCATTTCTCTGCCACGCAGCAACATAACTTGTGTATCTTCCTTTATTTTGTGTTTTCACTGTCTTCTTTGCCTTACAAAAAAAAATACATAACACTCCAACAACTCTTCCCCCACATTTTTCACACCCACAATCCTCTGTTATACCTACTCCTAAATTCTAATTTCTAAAACCAATTTCCTGTACCGTGTGAGGTGTTCTGAAATTGTTACCATGACATTTCCACTATATGCTATAGTAGTGCCTGAGATATATCACGTACTCCATATGTACTTTTGGAATTAACTTTTAAATAAATAAATAAATAAATAAACCTCATATTTAGGATAATGAATTATTTTAAGAATATTCAGCCTTTGCTATGATATTAGTCATCCTCTTCAGAAACATTTATTGCCTTCATCCTTTCTGTCCTTTCTGCAGCTGTATCTCATATTTTTATTATTATCAATAATAATGATTAATGTATTGTTTGTTGACTTACTTATATGCTACCTGGTTACTTGTCCTACCAAAGAATTTAAGATGCTTTATAAGAATACCTAAAATATATCAATATGACATAAATTTAAAATCAATGAAAAAAGTCAGAAAAACAATGGTACAGATATAACATGGGTTTTGGAATAAAGCAAATGCAAAGCTTTATACCATAAGGACCCCTACCACTAATCTGGGAGGATATAATTTGTCACAAGTTTCTAGTTACCAGCCCTGAAAGGTAGACCCAATCATTTAAGCAATCAGTAGTTTTTAAGAGAAAAACAAAGAAGCCACTCAGAAGAAACAATTATTTGAGATGTTAAGATCAGACAAGAATGTCTCCCGTGGGATCCACAGCAGAGTAGAGTGTCATGCAGTGAACCACATCCTCACAGCACACTCCCAGGGAGCGTACAGAGGTTTTCTGGGACTATTTGAACAGCGTTCCCCACTGAAAGCCCATGGCATCTTTCCCAAGGACAATAGAGTGTAAACATCTTGACAGGCTGATATGTTGCAGACTCACGGATTTCTGGTGATCTGACTTAATCCAGAGGTAAATAGAAAGATCTGGAAGAACAGATGCAGTGCATAACTTGTAAGACATTTTCCCTGGAGATTGCTTCTCTCAGCTGAATTTTGATTAAAAATTGGGTGCCAGCCACTGCCAACAGAGAAAACAACCAGTGGTCAGGCATGGTATACATTATCTGGGATCCTCAGACCATCCCACGTGGTGGGTGTTATTATTCGCATTATGTTAACGAGGGAGCTGGGGCTCTGAGGGGTTAAATAATTATCCAAGGCCATCAAAGCTAGAAAGTGAAGTGAAAAGGATTTGAAACTTTTACTCATTTTAATTATGAGAATTCTCAAACATTCAGAAATACATAGAGATCAATGTAATAAATGACCATATACCCACCACTCAGATTTGACAGATGTTAATATTTCTGCCTTCTGTAGTGGGTACGCCAACTTGCCTCCTTTTAGTTGCTTTTGGTGTCTAAGAGCTGGAAACAGACTGACGAAGATTGAAAAATGGCTTTTTTCCAACCACACCAGTAGAGAAATTGTATGACTGGCTTCTTTTATAAATTTCTAACTTCCCGGAGTGGCTTGGGCTGCATTATTTAAAACACATTGAGCCTTCCCCTCAACCCCCACCCCAGCTTGCATGAAAGGGCAAATGGGGACTACATCCTTAATGCTGTCCTAGAGAAGAAAAAGCTCAGCAGTTGGTTTATCTGCCAGCTTCTGATGAGGGCAAGTGCCAGTTGCCCAACTCCACCACCCCCCCGCCCCCAGAAATCCCATGTAACTAAAAACACAATATGAGATTGGCTATTTTTTTTTCTTTAACTTGGCTAAACATGAATGAAACACATTAACAGAATAATTATTTCAAGGGTGCCATTTTCTAGGAAAGTGAATTTTTTCATCTAAGTTTAATGATGAAAATTTTAATTTGAATAGTTAAGTGGATTAAAGTTCTCATAATTGTGGGAATGTGTTGGTTTGAAATACATATTTTATCTTCTTCTGCATCCTATTTAATATGGACTCTGGGTGACCACAAAAGAAAAAATATTTCTAATTCAAAAATGGTCTAAATTTTAGGAATAAGAATGAAAAAAGCTTTAGTTGCTTAACCCCTTACCTCACCCTAATGAATCTTATAATGAGGGGTTGAGGTCTGCGGATGAGCAGTGGAAGATCCTGATAAAAATATGTAGATTCTCCTTAAATAATTGGCATAAAACAGGACAAGATGACCTATTTATCTGTCACTACATTTAAATTAAAAAATTATATAACCTAACTCTCAAAACTTTCATTTGGACTATTATGTCTAAATTATTACAAATTTAAAAACTCAGAGATACAAAGTAACATTGGAGCTATAGCAGTCCTGAGTTCCAGATTTCCCACTCATGGCATCCAGAAACTAATAAGAAATATCAACAACAATCCCAAAGACATCATTTTGCTTACTAAAGTTATATGCCCTAGCCTGTCTCAATAAATTTGAAGTTTTTATCTTTCTTCAGCTAAACTTTAAAGTTCAGTTCAAGTTTTTAAAAGATATTTTTAAAGCTCTCCCACAGTTTGCTTGTATAACCTCAAATAATTTTCTTTTAGATCCTTTTTTCTTCCCAGGCAGACAGTAAATGCTTAGACTTTGCACCTGGAATGATATACAGTAGCAGTCAGACACAGCATGACTTCGTCTACTAAACCAGAGATGTAAAACAGTTATATGAATCATGAGGACAAAAAAATCCACGTGTGTGTGTGTGTGTGTGTGTGTGTGTGTGTGTGTGTGTGTTTCCTGAAAGTATCCACTTGGAATCATAAATATTTGCAATTAGGAAGTTCTTAGTGATTTTAATGATTGATTTTCCTTCATTTTTTAGAATTGTACACCGAGACCAGAAAGTTTAAGTGGTTTGTCCCAAATCACATGGCATTTCCATGGCAGTCAGCACAAGGCCCATGACTCTTCTCATCATTCCACAAAGCCAGTTTGGGGTATCTGAATTTCCCAGGCAATATTTCTTTCTGTTTTCTTCTCTCTCCATTCCTGTTTTTTTGGTTTTTTTTGTTTGTTTGTTTGTTTGGTTTTTGTTTTTTAATTTCTACTTTACCTGTATATGGAGACAAAGATTCAGCTCTGGTTTAACTCAAATCACAATGACTCTCCATGGCTATTCAAAAAAAAGTAAATCTCCTAGTTTTTTTAATAAGTTAATTCTACCAGTCCCACAGTAGCCACCACTGCCTTCCTCTTTTTCTTTGACTCAATTAAAAGATAGTTAAAGCAGGCCATATAATTTCAATACCTTCCTTCAAAAAAGGATATGCACACACACACATACACACAACACACACAAACACCCACACAAACACACACACTAGGGCAAAAATCCATTCACTGGAAAGCATTGCAATAAAAGAGACAAAGAATGTTTTCTGATGAGGCCAGTAAAAGTCTTATTTCATCATCAATTTCACACTCCTGAACTCTGGCTGATCTTGGTCTGCCACACTCCCATCACTATTCCTTACTGTCCCCGCTCCAACTGGACATTGGATATGGAGCATGAATCTGTCCATTAAGGACACCATGCCTGTAATCAAATACTAAGACAATATTATCTCGGAGTGTACATAGGGTATCACTTTCTTACTCTTCTTAAATATTCATAACTAAATGATTTATGGCCACACAAATGGATATAATGTCTCATAATATATAACAGGACTAATATTTAATGTGTTTCTTTTTTACTTTGTTTGAATAAAATCCCCCAAAACACTCTTAGCAAATGACCATTAATTATGTGCATTGTCAAATGTGCTTGGGTTCTAATAAGCAGGCCTCAGGATTTACAGTCCCTGGCTGTCTGCTGGTGCCCATAAATTCAACGTGGGTGACGGTGCTCAATAAAATGGCCCCATCACCGGAACAGAAGCCTCAAATGCTCCATTTTTGGAAGCACTCCGGATTTCTTTCCAATGCCTATAACTATAACATAAGCAGAAAATACCCTTTCCAGAATGTTATTCTAAGAAAACTCACAGAATATCTAAAGTTGTTTTGTTTTGTTTTGTTTTTTTAAATAGGGCTCTAAGACCCACAAGGGCAGTTTTGCCTTCAGTCTGTGGGTTTTATCAACTGCATCTTTTGGATAGATAGACAACCTGGGACAGAGATGTAAACCACAGTGGTTTCTTGGGGAATATTTATCAGCAAATGTATTTTCCAAAAAATAAAGATTTTAAAGGAAAAATGTTTAAATAGAGTTGTGACTTCGTAGTCAATTTACTTAATCTTCAATGTCTTTGCAAATCCATTATGCACTTGGGATGTCAGAGGGGTCTACAAATTACCAAGTTGTTTGAAGTCTGCTGCTTTCTGAAGTGGCTTTGGTCATTTATTTTCATAGAAATGTTATTTCTTCAACTTACAAGGTATGCAATAGCAAGGTCTTTTGAGACAGCTGTCTGAATAGAAAATGATTATTCGTGTTTCTAAAGAAAGATGACTTGTTCTTTATATGAAGTCCTCCAAGGAGCGTTTAGCATTTTAAGAATATGAAAAGACCAAACTTCAATTTTTTGAAGTCTATAAGATGCGTCTGCGCAAAAGGAGAGAAATGCAGAGACAAAAAATGGGAGGATGAGCTATTTTGATCTGAGGAAAGGGAGAAAAAAAGGCAGTGTATTTAGTCTTAAATTTATTTTGTCTGAAAATATCCAAATACTTTAGGTCAAAAGAAAAGAAGGTAAGATTGGTGTTCTTGTCTTGTTATTTGAATACCAGATTGGGGACTGAAAAATGCTTGAACCTTCTAGTTTAAGCTGGAATCCATGATTGAGTGTAGCAAATTAGATACTAGGATAAGTGACAAATAATACAGAAATTTTTTTTTATTTCTGGAAAAATCTTTCCTGCAGAGGTTTAAAGTATTTAATTAAGAATATGAAAATTCATACATTTCTCTACCTTTTATATGTTTGGAAACTGCATAGCAGGATAGAAGAAATGAACATTGCCACTAGAGATTTTTTTCTAGAAGATATACTTCTAGTCAACCTCCAACCCAGACTTACACAAAACTAACAACACAATAAAAGAGAGAAAGACATAAAATGCAGCAACAACAACAACAAACATCCCATCTGTCAAAAGAGTTTAAAGACAATGAGTGTAGTAAAGAGTAAGAGAAATGCATTTAGGACGCCTGGATCCAAACATAACAATTTTCAGTTGGGTAAACTATACCCATGAGTTACAGAACACGTGCTTCTTGATTCTTTGGCCAGGGCTTTCTCCATTATACAAAGCTAAACCTTTGTAGAGCTACACCATACTGCAAACCACAAATTATTCTGGCCCTCATGTCAAAACCGCCAAACTCTGCCTAGGACCCAGCCTTCCAACTTCTCTTTCCTGAAGAGCAGGATTTTTCTGGTTCCATTCAGGTATTGTTTTATATACTGGTATCAACGTCATTCTACTCCCATACTGAAACTGTGGGAGCTCATCTAACCAACAAGATACAGTTTATGCACACTCGCTTCAGAAACACGGTAAATCTCCCTAATGTGACAAAGAAGGGAAATCTCCCACCACAGCCTGCTCTGGTTTCCAGGATGGACAAACCTTTTGGTTTACCTTCTCTTTCCTTCGTCTTCAGGTCAACTGTCATTATGTGCTATCCCCTTTTGTTTTTCTTATAAAGATCAAGATAAGAAATTTCTGATTCCTTGAAATCCCATCTATTGCTCAGCCTTCTCTGTGCCCACTTGGGACAGCTCTTGGATCTTTAAAGCAACCTGTTTTTAGAGCGTGTTGCTCCCAGTATGTCTGCATTGTTGTCCTAGTGTCTTGCTTGGTTTTAGAGGGCTGGTGTTAAAATTATTTGGTACTGTAAGTCTTAAGACATTGCCACCATTGTTTTTCCAAAAGCGTTTTGTTTCTGCGCCCTTTGATGGGAAAAGTTATTTATTTGAATTGGAGGTTGTACTTTGAGAATGGGAAAAGGGGTTACTGGGGTCAGGTGTCCCCATTAAGGAAGGAATTGTAACATTAAACAAGAGCAGCAGAGGAGGATTTATTATTTTCTGAGTGATTCACCCTTCAGGAAGGAAATATATTTTCTCTCCCGAGCAGGGAAAACTTGTTTCACAATGTTCACAACTGAAACTAAGGCAGGGAAACAAGATTAAAACTAGACATCTCTGAATTTAGATATCTAAAGTAGATTTTTCTTATATTCATACATTAATGATCAAGAGAATTATTGGGGCATGAGATAGGGTGAGGAAAGCATAAAAATGTCTGTAGAAGAATGAGTGTAACCAATTGCGAAGGTGAGGAAGGGACTTTGAAATCATGGTTTTATCTACCAATCCGCAAAGCAGAGAATCCCTTCTGGCATAAATTGTTCAAGTAGGGATATCTGCCTGCAAAGTTTTAAAATGTTATTTGTTTAAAAAAATAAAATCAGAATGGTAATTCAGCCATTATATGTGCACCTCTAAAGTAGGGACTCACTAACAAAAGCTTTTCTATATTTTGGCAAGTAGTCACATCTGGTAATTTCATTAACGTAAGTTTTTCATCTGGAAATGGATGCAGATGTTCAGGAGAATTTGTATTAGACCCGAAAGAATCTGGATCTTCTTGACAAAGTGCTGTTTTGTAGACTGATATCAGACCCTTTAGTTCCATCTACATGAAAGAGTCCAGATTTTGTTTCTGGGTGATTTAAACCCATTGGAAAGGCAAAATGCTTTTGCAATGCATGTGCTCCATTTTGATGGGTCTGGAGACTGCTAGCTCCTACAGACCACCCATAAAAAGGGGGAGAAATGACCATCCCTAGAGTTTAATGAAGAGTGTAAACTTCTAATATTTTATTAGGTACTATGTCCTCACAAAAATTGGCTATTCCCCATTGAACTAAACTAAAAGAAACTTAATGAATTAGAAAGACCCACAAAAGTGATCTATCACATCTCCCTTCCCACCTTTGAAACAGATTACATTTACAACTCTAACCAATAAAATACCCAACATTTTTAACACCCCTTAGAGAAACAGATTCTGTAATCATCATTGTTAGTCTAATCTGTTCTTACAAATCTTCAATGAAAAGAAAATTGGGTTCATTTAGATTTACTGGGTATTAACAACCTACCCTCCCTATACTATGGTTTCTGGGGTATTAATGGAAGCAAGGAAAGTAGTTTTATTGCTCATTCTCCATCTTTCCTGAGCTCCAGGCCTATCTGGTCCTACAGCTCAGAAGTATGGTTACAATAGCGCCATTGGGTTAATCTCATTTGTTGCCGACCTGACTCTCCTGCTGCCTTTGATGGTTAAGACCCTGGATTCAAATCAGACTCTTCTATCTACAAGCCACAGAAAAATCAATCATTCAGTTTTCTTATCTGAAAAAATAGTGATTATAATAGGACATACTCAAAGGATTATTTTAGAAAGAAAATGAGATTATTCATGTAAAGTGTGCACCATGGCGAGTAACCGAAAATTGTTAGCTATAATTACAAGTGTCTTTAGAACTGCTTCCTTTATGCCTTCCTTTACCTCCCAGTTCTGGTCCTCCTCACTCAGACTTTTATATTATCAATTGCAAGACAGGGATTCTCTATGAAACACATTTCAGAGCAAGTGCAGCAGCCTCAGAGTTCAGGCATGAAGACCTTGTTAACCTTGTGCCCGACCACTTAGGTTAACTTTTTACATTTCATATACCTCCCCTAGTTCTCAGAACAACTCTGTGGAATATGAAAAACCAACACGATGATTTCTATATTACCAGTGAAGCAACTCTGTCTCATAAGAAGTCAATAATGTATTAAAGGCCATATAAAAAAATGGTCTCTTCCACCAATTTCAGTTCTCCCAGCCCAAAGCTTCTTCCCTCACATCACACTGCCTAGAACTCACATCTGAGAGTTCTAATTCTCACCCTGACTTGGAGCCTGGCAAGCCTCAGAGAAGGAGGTCACAGAGGAACCAGAGTGAGAGGAAGAGGTATCTCGTGTGCTTCAGTGCCTCCCATGCCTTCTTTCTTTTAGCAAAAAGTAAAAATTGTTCTAGTTTCACTTCAGCATATGTCAAAAGTTTTCTATATCTTGAACTTACCTCATATGTTAAGTCCAAAAGCAGTAATTTCCAATTTTGAATGTGCATAAAAATCACCATAGGTAATGTGATTCAGTGGGTCAAGGACCAGTCCAGATATGTGAATCTTTCATAAACACTCCAGTGTATGTTGATGGATGTGTTCCCATTGCCCCTACTGGAGCAAAGGCTGCTCAAGTCCTCGAACACTGTCAGTTTTCTATTTGTAATTTCTCCTGCTGGTAAGCCATACTCTAATACCCTTTGGCTGATTCTACACCCACTTGAGACAATACCTTTCCATGTTGAACTGGCTGACCATGTAAGACGCATAAGCATCAAACATCTATGTTATGTAGATCACTTTCCTGCAATATAGCAAGTCTGACACAGTCATAAAAGAAAATTAGAGTAGTCTGACAGGATTTCACCAGCCACCAGTTATTTCTTAAGGTGATTTTAAACCAGATGCATTATCTATAAGGAACGTTGAATGGGTCCTAAATTATTATTATTGGTAATGGGGAGTTTTATTATTTCATTTCTAAGATATACTGCTTTGATAACAGAGTATAGAAGATCGTAACAAACTTTGCTCCTTAACAACATTATAGAATTAGTGGAAAAATTAATTCAGTTCACATCCCAAACCCTTAGTGTTTCCAACATGTCTGGTTACAGCCTAGACTGTCATGCTTGCCTTTATAGAGTTAATTTTCATGACCTTTCCTTTGAGTTTCTCCAAGTGGTCCATAGATTTGGAGGTCTTTGACACAATCTGAAGTCTAATCTAAAATACGAGTCTTTGTGAGTCTCTGTGGATACCTATTATAGGTATGTATATGTGTGTTTGTGTGTGTTAACATATTATAAATATATACCTAAAGGAATATATATATACATATATAAAAACCATTAAAATGTAATCACAAAAAAAACTAGGAAAGTTTTGAGACTATTTCCTATGAGAAATATAGAGTATCTACATAACATAGCACATAATGATTTTATACACACACACACACACACACACACACACACACAAGTGTATACACACACACTGAAATGCAGGTAAATGTTTAACTAGCTCTTCAAGAAGAAAAGTATTGGTTTGTAACATTTCCCAATTTCCCTGGTGTAAATACCTCCAGAACAGCTGACTTAAAGTTAGCAACTCAACCGAACACACAAAATCTGTTTTCCTGAGCTAGCAGGCTCTGACATACCACAGCTATACACCTCTCTCAATTTCTCTTTGTCAAGGAGGAGGATTTAACTAGCTGACCTGGAAGGTGTTTCGACATTTAACATTATGCTTTCTGTATTTACATATACACCCTATAATTAATTGGTATAGCTTGAGTAGGAAAGTAGGTGGTCTACCGTGCCTTTAATCCTACTGGAAGTAAAAATGTATCAAAGTGGGGATTTAAAGGCCACTGCACAATTTAGGGCTTTGAAATCTACTGCTTCTCTCAGGATTTCTAATCCCATGTGTTGGCAGAAATGAATTTTCAACTGGCCTATTTATGGTTATAATCATTTTTTTACCATATGATCTGCGTGCTTTTACATGTGTTCTTTTCCTTCGAAATGATTCCCTTTGTTTCAGATGTTAAAATAAGAAATTTTATTCTGTACCCCACAAAAAAAAGGGGGAACAAAAGTTAATTGTATCCGAACTGGAGTATGACTATGGTCCTATTATAGAGGTATAGTTTATAGGCTATTGATTGCAGCACACGGGAAAAGCTTGTCATGTAAAGTCAAGAGGTTAATGTAATTACAAGAATGGGCAGCAGGATCAGCTGTAGCCCAGAAGTGGCGAATAACTAAAAGCTGCTTTAGAGACATATAATGTTGTCAAAGCATAAATAATTCATCCTAGCATTCGAGAAGAAATTACTCCTCTCTTCCAGAATATTATTCCTCCATTAAAATCTTGCCTTCTAAAGACTTTTGATGTAATCATATTTTCAGTTCTAAGTCATTCGGAGGCATGCCACCTTCATTAAGCCTTATATTGTATAGTTTTCAAAGTATTAGAGAGGATGTGGGATAGATTTATAATTTGTTTAATAGCCATAGTAGGGTTCAGACAAGAAGGAAGGAGCTGGGAGGATTCGTGCTACATCTAGCAGCTAAACAGGGATAAAGATTAAGCAACGTGGGGTGGAATTCTTAGTTCTGGAGCTTGTTCCATTCACTCATTTTCTTGCTGGCACCAAATCCTTGCTGATTCAATACCTGAAACATGTCTCTAGTACGAAAAAGTAAAATAGAGATACGGATGAGCCCCAAACTCTTCTTGTAAGTATTCTCATGTCAACTGCTCACTAACTCTGGTAAAAAACATTCTGACTGTGTGGTTTGTAATTGAATCTGCTTTTGTTGTTGTTGTTGTTGTTGTTACTGGATTTTTTGTTTCATTCTGCACATTTAGAAATTAAGTTCTGTACATCTATGGCAAATTATAGCTGCAGGCCCCTCAGAATCGATAGCCAACCATAATCGCTATGGTGATTACATTTGTTATTTCTACTGTGTCATGTTCAGCATGTGAAAGACTGTACATAAAATGACAAATGTAAGAATAATTATGAAATCATAGAACTAAAATTAATCTTAAAGGAAGAAATGTAGTTTCACCCCCAAATTCATTCTCTACCCTTCTCTGCCCTGTTCTGTGATCCAGGAGACTGAGCCCTGCATCCCTGACCCTCTGACTTCCCTCTGGGAATCAGCCAATGAGAGGCACCAGCAGGCAAGGGGAGAGCAGGAGGAAAAAGGTGGGACTATTTCGTCCCTGCTCTCTCCCTGCTGGAGTTCGGTTCCGAAGGTAGCTGTGGCCTCTCTGACTACTTTTGAAAACCTCTTCTTTCATGTCTTTAGTCTCATTCAAGCTTTGGGAGCACTTGCGTTTGTAGGTCTATAAGACCTTACCACCATTCAAGTTTCTAAGTGTTTCAGCGATCATCGGTTGGCTCTCTCTCAATAGTCCCTTTATTGAAAGTCTTCAAAAATTTTAGCTCAATGTGCTAGAAATTTCTTTCAGAGATCCTGACTGATACATACAGCTAGGCAAAGAGCAGGAGTATAAGTCCTCCTTAGTGTATTCTCCAGAAGAAATCTCTTCCCTTTAATTCTTAAGGCTTCATAACAGTTGCTAAAGCCATGATTACAAAGCCCTCGAGAAAGTCATGTCAAAACAAGATCCTGGAACACTCAGATTTAGACACTCAGAAAAGAGCAGTATATTTTTGTTTGTTTATTTGTTTGTTTGTTTATATTCTAGGTCATGCTATTAACCCATTGGTTATTTTCTAACCACTCCTGGGTGAGTGAGGGAGCTGACATCAGATCAGCTCCCTCCCTATCCATGTTAGAACTGGGCTATGCCCCTGCTTAAATTCCCAGAAGCCTCATCTTCCCACCAAGAGAAACAATTGTATGACCTGCCTCTGGGTGAGCATCACTACTTAGAGGCAATTCCCTCTATATGACTCATTATAGGCATCGAATACTGTGTATTTCCATTATTAAAATCTTTTTCTGCTTTTAAACTAAAACTATGTTCCTCTGGATTGTTTCCGGTTTACATTTTGCAATGAAATCATGTCTATTATAGAGAAGAAATATAAAGTATTTATTCAAAATATCTGAGACATCTCCATTCACAGAAGTTACCAGCATGAATTCCCTGGGCAGTACATGCTACAACAGTGATGCTGGGGTTCACCTCATGCTCTACCCAGTTACTCTTCACAGCGCCAGAAAATTTCATTTGAGCGTCAACACCTAGAAGTCATCCTTGATTTTATTTTCTCTTCATCCCCATGTCAAATCCATTAGTATCACTTTTTTCTCAAAAGTATATCCTAAATCTATATTTATATCATCCTTAATAACTGGTGCAACCCACCATCATCTCTCACTTGGATTAATATTAATGAAATAACCTCACTGCTTCTACTCTTGACTCCCAACAATCCCCTTTGTACACAGGGCAGCTGGTGTGATGTCTCTAAATTGTCGATCAGACATGTCATTCCTTCTCATTAAAGCCTCCAATGGCTCCCTTGATCTACAAGGTTCCTATGTAAACTTGCATTTCCCTGTCCTTGTTCTCCTCACTCATGATACGCTAGCCTCACTCATCTTTTTTCTAAGCCTCAAACCCAGCTCCTTTCTCTCTTGAAGTTTTCTTGTTCTTCTGCCCAGAAAGGTCAGTCCCCAATTTTTTCTTGGAGGCCACGTCTTACCATTCAAATCTCAACTCAAATGCTACCCTCTCCGGGAGACCTTTGTGACCACATTCTAACATCCTGCCCTCATGATCTGTTCCATCACATATTACTGGTTTTTTTCTAGTATTTATCACTATCTGAAATATATCTTTTTTTTATATATTTGCACCACCTGTCTTAACATATAAAATGTGAGCTCTATGAAATCAGGAATCTTTTCTGTACTGCTTACTCCTCTCTTTCCAGTTTCTAGCTTGACACAGGCACAGAGCAGGGACTCATGGAGTATTTGCGGAAGTTTGTTCATCTCTCTACTGCAATAGAAGTAGGGAGGCAAAACGGTGTGGCCATGTGTTTATTGTTTTTCACCACATATTATTAATTAGCTCTTCACCTTATGCTCAAATTATTTTTTCCTCCCTTCTAGTAAACAGCAGCTAAACCTTAACCTGCTCTGTTTAGTGATAGAAAAGTTTAGAACATGTGCAATATGAAATCATTCTCATTTTTAATGAAAGTCTCACCAGTGATTTTTTAGAACTCTGATTCTTATAGAAAAAAACTAACTACTTGTCAAGTAAAGAACATAGAATTTAAAAATACAGAAATGAGACAAAAGGAGGGGTGATTAGAAAAAAAGGAATTGAAATCCAGAGGAGCAAACCCAGCTCACAGCAGACCACCAGGGAAGAGCTGCCTTTCTTTGAAATCTGCGAAATCAAAACGTCAGTGCATAAAAGTAGGAATTTTCAAACCTTGCTCTCTACTCACACCGACTTTATCTTAGCAGGAAATGGAGAGAATTTGAAGGAGCATCCCTCTGAATCAGAAATTCCCGTTGCACTCTTTATTCAATCTTGAGCAAGTTAAATAAGCTGGTTGAGGCTTATCGTCTTCACCTGAAACCAAGCAAGGTGCTAATACTTGCCTCCTCTTAGAAAAGGCTGAGGTGAGTCAGAGGACCCAGGTGTGTGTAAGTGCCCTATGACATGTCAATGGATGCACAAATGTTTGCCACAGCATCATTACTGTAGTAAGCCTGAAAGATCACTTACAAGAACAAAGTGGTAGAAACCTTTACTGAGCATTTCTGGAGCACCCAAAGAATATTTCCCAAGTGCTGAATATTTAGAGAAAAAACAAGAAAGAGCATGGCTTTGAGGAGGGGTAGGAGCTGAGAGAGCTTTATCTGGAAGGTTTCCATAGAGAAGATGAGACTCTAACAAAGACTGAATGAAGGAGGAAGTTATCATCGGGCATACAGAAAGAGGAAGGAATAATTGGAGAGAAGTGAGCACTCTCCAAAAGTCAGTGATTTAAGAAAGTAAAGCAGGAGCAGGTGTAGGGAAATGCCAGACAGGTTGGCCTGACAGGAAGACAAAAACCTGGCAACAAGAGACGAGATGAATTAACCTAGAGAGGAACCCAGTGGTGGGAGGGCTGAAAACTTCAGACCAGGAAATTACATCCAGGATGGGAGGCGGACAAGGGCATGACGGAAAGAATATCCAGGATCACTGAGAATCCTAACACCTTCACCTGTGGCAAGAGCAGATGCCTGCCTGCATCAATGGGCCGGGGAGTGCCCTGCTGCACTTTTTCAAGTCGGGTCACATCTGGAGAACTGGGTTTTGTCTCGAGTGCCATATTTTCCAAAGGACGTTGACTTGAAAGCAGTCAGAGGACTGACCAGAGTGGCGAGATGAATGAAAAGCATGCCATGCAAGGAAGAATTCAAGGGTCCATTATTAAGGAAACTTGAAAAGTCAACGAATGTGTTATCACTTTCTTTTCTGTTTAGGTTGATCTCAGCTGACATCAAGAGATTAAAGAAAACTTAAGATTTAGGAGATTCCTCTTGGATGAAGGATCAGAGGGGTACCTGGGGAAGCCAGAAGGTTTGATTTAGTTCAAACTTGCCCTGAGTTAGGAGTACATTACTGACTTTCCAAGTCCTTAATTAATTCATGTGCTTTTTTTTTTTTAATCTACTTAAACTAGAATATCTCTAAAATGTTCACAGAACCAACTAGGGGCAGAAGCACAAGAACTTGTCTAGTTCGCTAAGTCTAGCTATTACTTAAGTTACCAGAAACATTGGCTAATTCCCTTCGTCCTCATGCAGGCTTACCTAAAAGGATGCAAAACAAAGCAGCAGAAATGGGAGGAGTTTATCAGCAGTGAAAACTGAGCAAAATAGCAAACACTTCACCACGGAACAGAATCAAGAGATTATATCAAAGTCACAGATTAGAAAAACTCACTTAGAGTGTGGTTTTGAGGGAGGGAAGGCAGGAAGCCAAAGAGGACCCTCTTAAACTGTATTCAACAGAATCTTTGTGTTATGGCTAAATGTCTGTGTCCCCCCAGATTCATACATTGAAGCCCTGAGCCCTAATAAGATGGCATTTGGAGATGGGGACTTTGGGAGGTGATTAGATTTAAACAAAGATATGAGAGTGGGATTAGTGTTCTCAAAAGAGAAATAGGAACCAAAACTCCCCCCCTCCCTCCCTCTCCTACTCACTCTCTCTCTCTCCCTCTCTCCCTCCCTCTTTCTCCTTCTCTTCCTCTCTCCCTCTCTCTTTCAGTCTGCCATGCGAGACCATAGCAGGATATTGGCCATCTACAAGCTGGGAAGAAAGCCCACACCGAAAAGCTAACCTTGCTGTCAACCTGATCTCAGCCTCCAGAACTCTGAGAAATCAATTTCTGTAGTTAAAGCCACTCACTCACTGGCCTTATATGGTGAGAGTGGCCTGAGATGACCAAGACACCTAGTGTTTCTGAATGCTAGAGCTATTATTTCTCAGAAAATAAAAAATAAGTTTTATGGTAAAATTAATTTGAGAAAAATTCAACAAAATGAAAAAGCTTTTTTTGCTGCAGGATTTCTCAGCACCTTTAATTATGTTCAAAGGTCTTGTGACTCGACAAAGACATCGGACAAAGCAGTTTCTTTTTTTTTTAATCGTTTGGGTGACCTTCCTCCTCAGAACACCCACTACCTCCCCCCGCAAGCATTTTAGGGAAATGAGTGTTCATGAAACACTACTTTCCAAAAACCCTGGAGACCTCTGCCCCTGAGTTGGATGGTCCCAGCAGGGACAATAAGAGTGCTCAACTCACTCTGTGGCAATGGGGTGAGAATCCCTAAATCACTCATTAAACACTAATTAAGCACCTACTATTTTTTAATCGCTTTTAGTGGATACAGAGATTAAAATCTACCCTCACTATTTCCAGAAGTTTTTAAGATACTAAGAACATCAAACTTGTACATATAAAAAGTTAAATAACCGAATAAGCCTCTCGTATTTGCAAAGTGTCAGAAAGAACGGATTGGTGTGGCCTGGGAGTATCACAGGAGCCTGGAAACTCGTGACAACTTTGGCAGTCAGAGGAGGCTTCTCAGGGAGGGGAGTTTGATGCCATTTCTGGAACAATGAGCAGGAACTGACCAGTTTATAGAGAGAGTCAGGCATTTTAGTAGAGTGAGCATGTGATCAAAGGGTCAGGCAAACCCCAAGGGTATTGGAGGACACTGAAGAGATGATTCTGGAGCTGAAAGTTCTGGAACAGTGGGGAATAATGCTGGACAACCCCATGGGAGGGCTGATTAAAAAGAGACTCAAATACCAAATGCACATCATTTGAGCCCTGCCAGACAGGCCATGGTAGGCAGCTGAAGTGTTAGAGCAAGTGTGCGACATGCTCAGAACACTCAGGTCACCTTCAGCTTCACAGAAACAAACTAAAGTTACCAAGACTCACTGGCCTTCATTTCAAAGCAAAGAACTTTTCTTTCTGGAGCGAAGCATTCACTCAGCTCCAGCAGGAATTCAAGGAGAGAGCTGAAGGGAGTGTTTCTGTTTTCTCTCTTCTTCTGGCAAATAAACAATCCTCCTGGTGGAGAAAAGAGCTTCGTGGGCTATTTTTAGCCTCCTGCGAGTGGACCCCAGTGATGGAAGACATAGATGTGTTCTAATAAAAGATGCAGATATCCTGCTCCGCCTGCTCTGCATACTGTTTAAGTAAACATTCTAAAAATAATGCAATAAACTTACACAAGCAGGAGAGACAAGTTGGGGATTGCGAAGTGATTTAAAGTGCTTCCTCATTCATTTTGGAGATTTCTTTGAATTTCAGCCAAGACAAAGCCACCACCATGTCTAAAGGAAGGAGCCTCCAAAGATATTTGAAGAGACCAATTCTCTGAGCATTTGTACACGAACTGGGTTGCACCACCTGCTTCTATTGCCCACCAAGAGTTATGTCTTAGTGAAGAGCAGAGGGGTGTGCCCAGGAGTATCAGGCCATGGACTCTCCTGGTTCATGCATTCATGTCAATAGAGTCCAGGCTCTGCCTGACCCCTAGACGAATTTCAGTGGGCGACTCTATGCTGAGAAAGGGTGATGGAAATAGGAGAGAAAGAAAGTCATAGAGCGACTTGTCCTTCATCATCCTTCTTCATGCTGCCCCACCACAGCTGGCTGCTCTCACCATCTAATCATTGACCCAATAGGGTCATGACGACAGCAGTTGTGCTCTAAGGAGCTGTCTCTGCCACTGAGGCTTTGTCAGGTGCAGGAGCGAGGGAAAGGGGCCACCTAGGCTACGAAAGCCTTACTCACAGAGCTAGATCCCTCAGTTACTTGTTCTAATATATTTGCAAGAGTTACTTTAGGAATCTAATTTCTTCCCTGAATAGCCCTAAACATTTACATTGCTTCCAGTTAAAATGCCATGCATCCGTTCTCCTTTTCAAATTCTGTTTGACTTAGGAAGGCCCACATCCCTTTATACTTGAGCTAACCTTAGGACATCATTCCTCTGGCAAGTCTGGTTAGAAATAAAAGACACTACAATAAACAAAGGACGGGCATGGCTGGAAAAGTCCAATGTTCAGACATTCCGACAAATTATTTTCCAGGCTTCTCTGCTGACCCCCTAGAAAACCTTTGGTTTCCATTGAGTGCAAGTTGAAACCACTGCTGCTTTGGCTTTTGCTGCTCCTTCTGATGTTCTCGGCCAGCATCTCCACCCAAGGAGGATGAGGACAGGCGTCCTGGCAAGTGCATTGCTGGGTATCATGAATGAATGCAACTGAACGACAAGGAAAATGAAGACCAAAAACTGAATGAATATTCAGCTGTCACACCCCCTTTATTTTTTAGCGAAGCTAACTACAGCTCTAATCTTTTGAACGAAAAGCCTGGAAGTTAAGCACTTCACTCTTTTCCTGGGTTGGGCTTATTCTAAATAATGCAATCAATCCCACCCTGCCATGGAAGAGAGGGTACAGTGAAGCCATCCAGTCCTGCCATGAGTCCAGGCAGCTCTGTTATGCCAGAGCCTGACTCTCCCTCGAAAGCTCATTTATGGAAAAATACAATCAAGCAGGTCCACGAGGGGCTGCCCCCTGGGGAACTTTTGTGTCATTGCCTTGAGGATAAAGAAATTCACCTTGAGCTGCAATAAACTGGCATTCTCTACGTGATGTTATGTGCCTGACTGAATGCAGCAAAAAAATAAATCCAGGCTGCCCAGCATCTACCCACCGATCGTTTTGTTGGAGCAAGGAAGCAGGGAAGATGATGTTATATGTTACAACACGTGACGTTCCTTCATCTTCCTTCGGTGATAAATCGAGAGACACTTCACTCACTCTGTTAGAAACAAGAATCTGCAAACCAGGGAAGACAAGCTGCAGCTCATTATCATTTCAAAACCACAAACTAAGCAGGGGTTTGAGCAGGGAATACAAGAAGCACAGATGCAAAGGAAGGACACATGCCCTCTCTGTAAGGGCTTGACAGAGAGAAATAAATCAGCCCCATCGAAGACACAAAGCAGCTCCCACAGGCAAAGGAGTGGGGAAATGCATTTGCTCCTCCTGAAGTTTTTGATGCATCTTCATGGCTAGTCGACTGCAGAAGAAGCTGAGACAGAAGATGATCAGGATTGGATCCTGTGTTGAGTAGGACAAGGCAATAGGTATTCAGTCCCAGCTCCTGATGCCTTTCAATTCTCTCTGACCATGGATGGGCTCTGAGGTCACTCAAAGGTGCATTAGTGGGGCAGATAATTTGTTAAATGCACAAGTCAATCACTCTCTGGGAGAACCGATTTGTTAGAGCACAGAGAGCAAGTCACTGACAGCAAATGAGGAGGTAAGTGGAGAGCGGAGGCTAAAAACCCAGCTGCCAGCCACGCAGAACAGTTGTGGACAGAGCAACCCCGTGATTTATTGTCCACACTGGGACACTTGCTATTAATAATTATACAACTGGAGTAAACTGAGAATGTTCTGGCAAACCAGGATGGAGAGTCAATCCAATTAAGGACAGACAATGTCAGGAGAGAAAATGATAGTGACTTCATTTTTGGTATTCTTTCTCCAAAATCTATGCCTATTTTCCCATTTAAATCCAGAGTCTGGGAAAAGAGTGAATGATCCTGCTCTAATTGGGCAGTGCTGGAGTTCAAGGTCAGCCTCATAGGGATGGACACTCTTCTGCAAATGATGTGACACAAAAGCATTTCTAACTGGAGACAGGAAAAAAAGGGTTATTAGGTCAGATGAACCTGGGTTGGGTCCAGACTCTGGCACTCACTTAACCTTTTTTTAAGTCCCACTGAGTTTTCTCAAATCTAAAATAAGTAGGGACTTCTATGGGGGTAATTGGGAAGATTCATTGAGATAATGTATGCTTATAAATATTACTGTAGCTCACCAAGCATCAGGCACTCATAATTCCATACATGATTTACCTGTATTTATGTATATTATCTTTATTCAAAGCAGAGTGCTTGGCATAGAGTGAGTTTTCAAAATCCGCAAATTATCAGCTCATGTAATTTTGTCCCTTCTTCTTTCTTGGCTTATAATTTTCACTGTTATGGGATGCATGAAGAATACACTCATGAGCCAAATACAGTTGTCACTGCTCTAGAGGCCTCACGATCAAATTATTTCACGATTAGATATATAAATACAAACTCTGACAAGTTATGTGCAGGGAAACAACGTGGGGTGGTAAGACAGAGAATCCCAGAGTGAATCTGCTTTAGAGAAAGTGTTAGGGGAATGCCTTACAGAGGAGGTAGCCTCTGTATGCTGTATCCTGAATGACAAGAGGAGGCAGCCCTCTGAGGGTGGGGCAAGGGCATTCTAGGAGAAGGGGAACCATGGTGCAAAGTTTCTGACCCAAGCAAGGACTTGTCATATTTGAGGACCTTGAGCGAAGGTAGAAGAAGAGAGAGAAAAAAAAGGACAGAGATCACAACACTCTACCCCTAAAGTAAGGCTCCAGCAGGGAACAGATGTTTACATGTTTATTGTGTACCTACTATGTGCTCTCCTGGCCCGCAAATGTTTAAATTTAATAGAAAAATAATGAGAAGCCATTGAAGAGTTCTAGCTGGGAAGGAACGTGAACTATTAACATTTAAAAAGTATTCTAACTGCAGAGAAGAAAATCAGTGGGGAAGGGTGGGAGGAGTTGAAGGGAGTAATTAGGAAGCTTTTAATTCAGAGCAGAGTGAATGGTGGCTTGGACTACAGCCATTTGATAGAATTTAAGAGAAGTGGCTGGATTGAGAATATATTTAGAGGTGGTGCTGATAGGACTTATTGATACTGATTGAGTGTGGAGAGGAAGAAGGAAGGTTTCAAGAATAATTCTACTGTGAGACTTAGATCCCTGGATAAATAGACTAGGAGAGAACCAGGCTTGAGAAGAAAATTTAAAGTGCTGTTTGGATACGTAAATTTTTAGATATTTGTCAGATGATGAAATGGATACCTTGAGTAAGCAGGTGCATAGGAATCTGAAACCCATGGAAAAGTTGTACATAATTTAAAATAGTTAGAATATACATGATATTTAAAGACAAGGATGGATACAATAATTTGAAAAATCTGTAAAAAGAGAAAAAGACAAAACATGTTTAAAATGTTTGTTTCCTCATTGCCTCACTGACACTAAGAACTATTTAACAAATAATAGCAATACATTTTCTCTTTGGTAAAAAGAAGACATCTTGTTAATTGCCACTTGATTTTTAATTATCTACCCATGTAAGGCCTTTCCCCATATTTCTGTTAGGATAGTCATATTTTTGATTTGTGAATGCTTTTTGTATATTAAAGATATATACTTTTACTACTTATGTTGCAAATAGATCATATTTTGTCATTTATTATTTAAAATTCTTTATAAGATTGAGTTAGTTCCCAATCTTATTTTAGTAGTATATTTTTGGGGCAGGTAGACGAATTTAGATTTTTTTTCTTTATGATTTTGCCTTTTGTATAAAGTTTAGAAAAGTCCTTGCCCACTACCAAGATTTTAGAACAAAAGTATAGAAACTCATAAGTTGATTACAGTATTGTTAATAATAGCATTTTTTAAAAACTAGAAATAGCCTGACTATATCAAAAATTTATATTAAATATGTGACTTTACATAATAGAATATTTTTCAGCCATTAAAAATAATTTTCAGCCTCTATTGATATTGAACCATGTCTATTAAATATTTTGTAAAAAAAGAGAGAGAGAGAGAGAGAGAGAGAGAGAGAGAGAGAGAGAGAGAGAGAGAGAGAGTGAGAGAGAGAGAGAGAGAGAGAATAAAAAATATTATAGGATGGCTCCCTTTTTAGAAAACTTTCTATATTAACAACCATATTTTTATCTATTGCTGTTTCTGTAATAAAGAAAGCAAACTATTTATGTATATCTTGTCTTCTAATTAACTCTTGAGCTTATATATTCTCTTCGTATGTTACCTACCTATGATTTTTTAAATTTATTCTAACAATGATAGCTATTATTTATTCACTCATAATATGTGCCAACATTTTGTACATGCATATATACATCAGTTTAAAAAGGTAGAGAACAGGAAACAAAATTGCTAGAAATGTATAATGAAGTTATCACTGCTTTTTACCTAATTAGCAAGTCTGTTGACTGCCTTTCATAAAACTCTTCCAGCAGTTTTCCTGGAGGCAGTCAGGCATGGCTAAAGGCAAACATTTCAAATAATTCAGTATTGACCTTGACCGTTTCCCTCCTACCTTTGTTGCTCCACTCCACATACCTCTAAATACCCAGAACCAGCAAGCTAGCCTCAGATTCTATTACTTATGTAGAACTTCTTTATCCTCCCTCCACTCAGAAGTCTCCCCAACAAATCTCCACCTTACCCTGCAGTGATCTATTTCCTTAGCACAGCCGGTCTCATCCAGGAATTATAGGAAAGACAATCAGATTCCATTAATTTATTCTAAAGTATTAATAGCTGACAGTCTTTTGATCTTCCAGGAGTTATTTACACTGGAAATAAAATTAAGATGTAAAAAGGGAGGAAACTCTGTCATAAAAATGACTCTTATTGGTGAATTGTTAAATAGGATGGCCAACTAACATGCAAAAATCCAGATAGATATCTTTGGACTGTCCCACTCTGCTCTGGTTAAAAGTCTAGCTGGAAGTGAGGGCCGGAAGACAAGTGTGTGTGTGTATGTGTGGCAGGGGATGGAGGGAAGGGTTGCGGGAGGAAGGGGAACAAGGGGGCTTTCTTTTATGATTCTTTAGATTTTTGCAATGTCTTCCTTGTCTACACTTTGAAACCCATAGATCCTATAATACCTCCATATTCATTCTTTTTTTTCTGTGGACCTTTTTCTCTGCTTTGCTGGGAGTGACATCTCTGGCAATAAAGAAGACCAACAAGGGTAGTGGGTTCCTCGTGCCTGATAGTACTCACCATAGAGGTCAAGGAGCTGTACAGTGGAAGAAAGCCCTATTTCACCCATTTGTACTCTACATCCAACCTCACATTTCCTGTCTCCAAAGAGTCTCACCAGATCCTAAGTTGGCCAGGCCTTGAGAAAGCTGAGAAACCACACTGTCTTGGTCCAAAGAAATGGAGACACAGGGCTTACATTTTTCTCTTCCATTAACATTCAAGTATTTTAATGAACACCAGATTTTACTATTTGTTCCTTAGGGAGGACATTTGAGTTTTCTGTGGCTCATTTTATTTTTAATATTTAAAAATCTTTTCCCTCAATGAGGCATAACCATAATTACATTTGTAAGAAGTAGGTCGTATTTGGTTAGTGGAACTGGTGTTGTAAATGTGGTGACAAAAATTAACTTCATGTTCCTTCTGTAAGGTGCCTCTCTCTCTCTTTCTCTGTTTATCAAGACCCAAAGGTTTTTAAGCCAACTCAGATCCTGTAATGTGTGAATATCAGTACACAATGACTTATAAGAAACCCTCTAAGCAGGCCTATATAAAGAAAAACTCCTGTGCGATGGAAAAGAGATTCAAATTGCCCCCATCTAACCACAAAGAAGAGCAAATCATCCCCAAAGTATAAAGCGGTTTAAAGACAGGGAATTGAGAACTAAATCTGAAGCTGACATCCTGACAGTCTCATGACCTAGTTTCAGGCACAAAGCTGTACAAGAGTGACAAATGAGAGAAAAAGGAGGAGAGGCAGATGGTAAGAAGCAGAGAAAGAGAACAAGGTGATGTGAAAAGAGGAAAAGAAAAGTTGTCAAAAAAACAATTAAAAATTAAATACTCTAATAAAGCTGTTCTTTGGTACATGACCAATTCATAAAATAAATAATATACATTTAAATATTTAAAATATTTATTATTTTATTTATGAGTATAAATGAACACTTTTCAATACGCCAATGACCAATGCTCTCTCCTCCAAAAAAAACAATGCGGTGAAAACTGCGGGAGGGGAGATAAATTGTATGCTAATTTTCAAACTTCTAAGATGGTTAACACCAGGCACCCCAAATATCTGAAGCTTTTTCGACATCTGTGCTCATATATGGGTAAACATCACATTAGAGAAGTTGAATTTCCTAGGGCCTTGGCCCAGAGTTTATGGTCAGTGGCTTTTTTAAAATTTGTGCCTTTCTTTTGACAAGAAAATGATTTCCAAAGTTTCCTTCCAGTCTCGATGTCTCTGGGTTTAAGAAACAACATCAGGATCTTGCCCTCAAAAAATAAATAAATAAATAAATAAATAAATAAATAAATAAACAAAAGGCAGAGGAAAGAGAAAGACTATGGCACTGAGTAGAGTTGGTAGCAGTCTGCAGGTTTCGGCCTAAACCCAGACTGACTACTTTTAAATAATGGTTCATCTAAAAAGTACTACTTTCAGTTTTGTTTACTATTATATAGGCAATCTTTCTGTGTCCATGAGTGTCTTACACAGTATCTATACGGCATCAACCAATTCAATAAAATCTGAAGAATGTACTCTTTGGTGGATATTTCTAAAATGTGTAGGTGTTTGTTGATAATCTGATACTAGGCTTCAGTTCAAGATACTTCTCTTAGTGGGAATATTGCTAGGAGTGTTCCGAATGGTCATTCTAAGGTCAGGAGAGGCCCCGTAGGGACATAGTTTTAAAAGATGGTTTGAAAATATCAGGTGCATATTATAAATTAATTATATGCAGTTTTTTCCTAGCAAACATGCACATGTATAGAAAATTGCTAATTATATATTGATATATTTACAGTGTAATTATACTGTTACATTTACTCACTAACAGTTTCCTACGTCCCACCTTGTTTTTGGAGGAACATGGTAGAGTTTGGTATTTTTAGTAGGTCCACATGATTGTATTACAGATGGTTCCGGGACCATATTTTGATGTAGTCCTCAGCTTTAATAATTGCAACATTCAAAATTAAACTTGTAGAATGTTTAGCTTCCACAATCTAGAATTCAACAACAGCATTTTTATTTCAGTCATGCTTACATGGAAAAAATATGGGGCTCAAACATGGTGGTCAAAGGTCTCAGTTGCAACACCTACCACAAAGAGTCCACTGACATTTAAGGCTTGGCTTTTGATGGCCACAGAATTGATTGGTTGGATCCCACCTCCCATGAATCTACTTGCCTTTAATTTAGATCAATGCAAAGGAATCCTCCTGAGGATAAAAGCAAGCCTGCATTCTGTTCTTATTAGAGATTTAAATATACATCCCTGATTTCTTAAAATAAGCCTGACTGAGGCCAGATTACAAGAAAGACAAGAGAGGCCCTAGTAGTGTCCACACCTTGAGGATGGAAATGCATTCATCAGCCAGACACAACATTAAGGCCTGAAGATCATAGTGAGAGAGAAAAGAAATGTTTCAGGTACAGTGTACAGGTGATCCTGGAGGCCAGCCTGGCACAGCCAACCCGGCAGCAAGTGTGTCATAGGATGAAGAAGAATACATCAGCAGCTATCCTCCTACACCGTAATGGTGTGTCTCCCAAACATCAAGTATAATACAACAGCAGCAGCAAGATGACAGAAGGTGAGCCTTGCCCCAACGGGGCAAGTTCACAGCATAATTCAGGTTGAGGCTGCAGACAACTGGTACTGGATAGTGCAGATTGCTGGACAGCCATGACCAAGATTGATGTATGGACTTTATACACAAATCTGGGAGACTTACACAAGCTGTATCTCCTGACATCAGATGAGGTTCTAGAGCCAATGAAAAATGAGTATTAAAGTCAACGTAACCCATTCATAATCCCAAATAGAGAAGGGTGGGTAAACTGGTTCCATTTGTATTATTTGTTTGTTTTCTCTCTGTTGGCAATTACACAAATCCACTCAACAAAAGAAACTCTAAAGACTTAACTCCTCTGAGTGATTACTTTGAATGCCCAAAATTCCTTCTGTTAATCATCTCTAATTTATGCCTCAGAGATGGGAGGGTTGCTTTTTGCTGCAGTTGCTGTTTTTTAAGATAGGACTTAGGATAAAATATATATATCTTCCAAGTTAAGTGTTACCTAGCACACTCTAGTATTACATGCACATTCTTCTATTTACCCTTTTCCTACCACTCTGGCAGAGCCAGTCATAAGCAGGGAGCTTTGCTGTCTAACAGTTTTAGGAACACTGCACATGGATTTCAGTGTGGAGACCCAGAGCTAACTTTTCTACATTCAGGTTTTGGGTAAGAAGATTCTTAATGGACCTGTCCAGTTTCAAATTCCATTTAACACCCTCCCAATGTGCTTTCAAAATGAATAAACTGAGATTTTATTTACATATAATGAGCTTTTAAAATGTTTAAGATAAAATTTGTCATGACCAAAAGGAAAGACTGGTTGAGATAAATGTCCATCTGGAGCTCAACACACTTGTAAAGAGTCAGAGAGGAAATATGTTTGGCTTTGCGTGCTGTACAATCTCTGTCCCAACTACCCAACTCCACCACTGAACCATGAAATATACGATGATAATAAATAAACAAAGGAATGTGGCTATGTTTCAATAAAACTTTATTTACAAAAACAAGCAGCCAGCCCACAGGTCACAGTCTGTTTGCTCCATTGTGTTGTATTTATAACAACAGCAGCTGTCATTAGAGGTCACCCATGAATAGAGAGGAGACGATAGATTTCAGAAAATCGGGGAAGCACCAGAAGAACTGCGAAATGCCTACCCCTGTACAAAAGCATCAGGCTGCAACAAATTAAGTTGTTTCAGTGAACAAATACACCACCATGTTAAAAAAAATACAAAGGGGAAAATATCTACTGAGGTAAATGCTTGGTATTAAGAATATAAAATAAAGATCTTGTAAATTTGTTACCTAATTTTAAAACCAAACTCATACATACAGTGAAAAGGAGGATGCTGTACAAAAATGATAAAGAAATCACCTTATTGTGTGGATGGATGAATATTTGAAATGCACAGCTACATAAAGGCACGTGTCACCATGTAAGCAACAAAGCTGTGTCTCTTAATTTCTGATTAAGCCCATAAATTCTCAAAATGATAAATATGAACAGCTAAAGCCAAAGAGAGGAGGCCAAGAGTTGAGGAGAAAGGAACTTGCCTTACTTTGGTGTCTATCATAGCAATCAGCCTGAAAACCAGGAAAGGATGGGGTGAAATTTGCCTATTAAAGAAGCCAAAGGTTTTTCATTAGTGAATGCCATTTCCAAAGACAGTATGTTGACTTAAACTTTCAACTTTCCTCAGGAAATATTTTTTCACAGGCCTACATTTCAGAAAAGCCTCTTTTACAGGCTATGAATACGCAAGGGGGGCATGTGGCTTCTCCGTGGTTTCTATCATAGAAATTCCTCCTGTAATTCCATTTTGTTGATCAAAAAAAACAAGTTTTATTCAAATTTGAAAAATAAAATGATAAATCCTGGCAGCTTATCTGGTTAGGTATTCAGCAGCTTCTGTGGCTTCTTTGTGGAGCTAGAAAGAAATCCTTTTTCACTTGTTTCTTTTGTAAAAAAGGTACTTAAGTTTTAAAGAAAGAGTGGGTTGCATTAGATATTTCTTTCTACCCATCTTCTTACCTCTTTTTTAAAACTTAATATTTAGACCAAGATTATTTCAAGAACCTCCGAACCAGTTTTCTTTCTTTCTGCTTCACTCTGTCCAAGTTATTCAAGGCTGCCAAGTTACCTGTCTTTAAAATTATATACATTTTTTTATTATTTATTTTTAAATTACAGTTGACATTCAATGTGATATTAGTTTCAGGTGTACAGCGTTGTAGTCAGACATTTATGTAACTTATGAAGTGATCTCCCAATAAGTCTAGTACCCACGTGGCACCACACAAATACAATTATTTTACATTGTATATTACTTCCAATCTTGAAAACCTCTAATGCATAAAATGCAAAACTTTCTTTAGTCCACACTTGTTCTCATAATGTCAGTTTTCTCACTGTCACCTCTACACTTTGCAAAGTTTACGGTTTCCCATTGTTTGATGTCCATTTGTAGGCTACTAGAAGGCTACACAATTAAAAAGAATACACAGTCAAGAAACTGAATCCAGAGCCAGATTTAGTCACTTCCCTGCTGGCTCCCCACCACCATTCTTCTTGTCACTCTTCCCTCCACCCTCTCTGCCTTTTCAGAATGAACCCTCCAACTCAAATGCACAATTATACCCTCTTGTCATTTCCATTGTTAAGTAGTCCACAGAAGTTTCAGCCCCAAAATTAGTTGTACAAAGGCAAGTTTGGCCTTCCAGTGTTTAGATACTTGTGTAACCCTATCATACTGTAGATTGCCAGCACATATGAAGATTTATTGTGCTTGTTAGGAATCTCATTTCGAAGCAAGCCTGGGTGTGTAAGATTATTCAGAGGTGTGTTTCTTTACTAGGACAATCCAGTGCTGCTCCTTAAAAAATACCACATATGCACTTGAATCAACATGGCTGTTCCCTGGCAAGCATAGGGTCGTTCCACAGTAGGTGATTTGGTCTCTATTAACCACTTATTCACGACTTCTTCTGGAATAGGAATAGTATCTATGATTAGCTTGGAATCACCAAGAACAGGCAAAAGGAAGGAACAATGTTGAAGGAGTACAATCTGCCTTTGGACATAGATTTTTTAGCATGTAGAACAGAATATGGAGTTAGACGATAATTTTTAGTAAGAGTATAAAATAGAAACCCAGAAAGAGAAAATAAAATGTTTTTTTTTTTAAAGGAGGATGATGAGATACTACTACATATCAAATAGAATGACTAAAATGAAACATCAGATGCTGGTGAGGATGTGGAGGAACTAGAACTATCACACGTTACTGTTGGGATGCAAAATGGTACAGCCACTTTGGAAAACAGTTCTCCATTTCTTATAAAGCTAAATATAACTTACCCTATGATTCGGTGTCTCATTCTTAGGTATTTACCCAAGTGAAATAAAAACACATGCTCATACATAAGCCTGTCCATGTTTAGAGCCTTTCTATTTATCACAATCAGAAACTGGTAGAAAAAAATGTTTTCAATGGGTGAGTTAAAAATCCTTAGTACATCAATCTAATGGAAAACCTGTAAGCAGTAAAAAGGAATGCACTATTAACACATAGTCCGGCTTGGCTGGACCTCAAAAGTGCTGTGATGAAAGAAAGAAGGCAGTTTCGAAAGATGACATATTGTCTTTGGAAATGGCATTTGCTAATGAAAACCACTGGCTTCTTGAGTAGGCAAGTTTCACCCCATACCTTTTATGGCTGTGAGGTTGATTGCTATGGAGACACCAGAGCAAAGTAAGGCAAGTTCCTGGCTCTGGATTCAGTTCCTTGGTTATTCTTTTTAAGTTTGTAGCCTTGTGGTAGCTCATAAGTGGACATAGAGCTATGGGAAAACATAAGCTTTGCAGAGTGTGCTGGGTTCCCAATGATTCCATATTTACTATATTATCCTCTCCTGGAGAATGTCTGGAACAATTATCTCATGTACACAGCATACATATGGATAACATTTGATGGTGAAGGGCAGTGGATTAAAAAGTTTTCCTCAAGAGTATTTCGGCGTAAAGTTTTTGTTTCATACTTCATTTCTCATAAAAAGGGAGATTTGAGTTCAGTGTTGTGTGAGTCAATGAAGCCCCTCACCACTCCTTTCTGCTGAGGAAGCAGGCTGCTGGTGCCTCAGCCTATCTCAGCAGGCCCCCCAGAGTTCTTGGAATAGACTCACAACCTTTCTCAGAGCTACTTTTTCTTGACAGATATAAAGAAAGGAAGCTGCTAGAATCTGGACATTACCAGGGTCAGGTTCCCAAGAGCTGCACAAAACAAAGTCTGTGAAAATTACTAGACACGAAATTCTTGGTGCATTTGAGAATTTAGCCCAGGTCTTGTCCACAGTAGTGACCTAATGTGTAGTTAGTAAATCGAATTGGATCTCAACATTTTATTGGATTTTTTTTCTCCCTCACTCTTTTCTTGCTAGAAAAACAAGTAAAAATGAATAGAGGAAAAAGGATTTTGAAAGACAAAAACACTAACCAACTAAATGTAGAAATTTAAAATAGCTATAAAACTCTTGGCCTGTGAAGATAATTGTCATGGAACCATGTGATAAAACACTGGGTTATGTTCGTATAAAATTCTTTGTACCAACAAACTTACCTTTATTTAGAGTTCAGAGGAAAGTTTTCCCTCAGAAATCTTCTGATTGATTGCCATTGTCAATGTTTCATTCCCTCTTATTTCCTATCTCGAAGTAGCTGTAGGAAATACAGAAGAATAAAGCATTTAGGGACGAATTCTTGAATCTTCTTATCTTCATTAGACTCTGCTGAATTATATACACTTGGTCAACAGTTTACTAAATAAAACTGTCAGAAAGTGAGATAATGTTAATGCTACTTGCTAAGTATTACTTGACAGTACGAACCATTACCCATTCAATAACTCCATTAATTTATAATTCAATCATTCTACATTTTCTGAATGAATCTGCCCATTTATTAATTGAAAACCAAGAAACTCAAATCAATGTATTATCACCCGATAAGAAATGTATTAGCATTTTTTCAAATATCTGATTGTAAAATTAATCTCATTATTTTGAAGGTAAGCTGGCAGGCATCATCTTTTTTTTTTATTTTAAATAACGTAAAAAGTGAGCAAGATCCTCCAGTAAGGAATACATTATAAACATTCACAGCTCATCTCTTTATCTGGAACAAAAAAGATAACCTAACCAATACCAGATTGACCTTAACTAACCCACATTGATAATGTTATCTTGTTTTCCTCCTTGCTGGGGAGTGTGTTTTTACAGCTTTCATAGGATAAGGCTTAACATTTTCAGTGTTATGGCTACAATTTTTTTAAGTTCTTTTTTTGGAAATTCATAAAACTTCTCATTACGTTTCCACTGTCAGAATTTGAGTCTGAAATTTCTGCAGCAGAGTTGCAAAAAACTATATCAACCGCATGCATTTCCCCCCTTTCCCTATTTAATTTGTTTCATATGATCATATATCTGCCTACAATTTATCAAAAAAAATGATTGAATGTGGGAAAAGCCAGATAAGAATACTTCCACGAATGTTTAGAGGCTTTGGGTCTGAGGCTTTGCATGTAGACATTAACCATTTTCATTCTGTTGAGTTTTTGCATATCTGTCTGGGTTATTGAATTCTTAAAGAAGCATTCGAAAGACATGAGTTCTAACTGGTTCTGTAACTCCTCTGATATGTGACCTTAAGCAAATACTTCTTGAATCCCAGTTTCTATTTTTGTAAATGTTGAAGTGAGAGATAACTCTGGTAGGTAATCTTCAATGCTTCTTCTAAAACTCCAAGGACACGTGTCCTTTTGTTGTCACCCCTTGCCCTGAACTTATTCACATATTTAGAAACAAGTTATGACAATTACAAGCACAGTCTCATGAGTCTGATCTTTCACTTGTGCTCCAGCTCCCAGTGTCTCTGAATAATTTTCAAGTCTAGTTTGCTAACCATAAGATGGCTCGCTAAACGAAATCCCATGCTTATTTCTTTAAGGTTATTGAATGCATCTTTTTCCTGGCCCTCTGCCTCCATTTCATAACCTCGAAAATAGCCAGGTGGCCTACTCTCAATCACTCAAGGTTAATTAGTCACTATTTATTTGTAAGCTTCAGGCCTCTTTGCTTCTAACATCTGCTTCTTGTACTCAATGTTTAGCATCCATCACTGTTCATTGTTACCTCTGATGAGGTTGGTTGGTCACTGGTGCAAGGTTTCAGAAAATCTTTAAGTGAATTTTCTTTGTGTTGGCGAATTGAACACGTATTTGATAAATAATGACTGAATTTGGCTAGGGACAAACTATAGGTTCATGTAAAGTCCACAGTTTTTATTAAATTTAGCATAAATTTTATCTGTTTATGTTATTAACTACCATTGTGTTGACATAATAGTCATAAAGAAAGATAATACAACATTATATAGAGTTCTTTAGCTGCAATAAAGGACAATTGAATAGCTAGGCCCTGACTTTTACCTTGGCGTCTCCAGCAGGCCTTTGTAAATCTGAGAGAAAACTATAAAATTGATCTTCAGAAGAGTTCTATCCTGGGAGAACACACACATGCCAGCCATCTTTGAAGAGTTCTTAAGTGGCCCACGAAGCATCTCAGCTGCATAATGGATTGGAAAGTTCTTTTCGAGTTTCCTAAAAATAGTTCAGTTAAGGTGTCCTTCAAGAGGCACACAGAGAGGTGATCAAGAAACTTCATCTTGCCTGTCATAAATGTGGCTCAAAGTGGCAATCCAAAAGGAATTTGTTCTCTACTCCCAACAAACGTGAAGCTGCAATCCTCACAAGGAGACAGTGTGAGAGAGAATAAATACTACACCCATTTCCAACACTACAATTCTTTTTTAATTGGTGAAAATATCTGTCATTTCTATTACAGGCAGCAGCTAAAAATGTTTTCAGCTATTCTACCAACTACTCTCAGGTTTAAAAAAAAAATTACCAAAAGTTGAAGAACTCACTATGTGCACTATGGGTTGAGTTATTAGAAAGAAGGTTTAACTCCAAAGAATCAGGTCTGAGCTAGCAGCCCACAGTGATTCCATGCTTCCTGCCAGATAACCTTAGCCACAGCCCAGGAATTCAAACACAAGTGGAAGTGGAAACTCAGCTTGTCTCAACATCAATAAACTTGTCTTTATAATGAAAGACAAGGCTTGTTTGCCAGACCTAGAAGGAAAACATATCTGTCTTGTGTATTGCAGAAAACTGGCCTGTGGACAGTGTCACTAAATGAAGGCAGAGGCCTTTGAGGCCGGAAAGAAAGACCTAATGAGAACCGAGGCCCTGGCCATGCCTGACTTTACCAAACTCTCTCAGATGTCACCTTCAAAAGATTAACTGTTTTTTATCCACCAGTGAGTGTCCCTTTTTAGCTGGTTCTGAATCTTATTTAAGCTTTGCCAGTCACATTTCTGGGGATGGTTATCAAACTAAGACAGGCTGATTGACGTTGATTTGGAGTTTATACAAAGAAGGAAGAGTACATACGATTTCCATATGATTTTTTACAGAAAAACATCTGAATCTGGATATGTTCATTTATAAGTGAAATCCTGAGGTTTATTTATTTATGTTTGTCAGAAGAAGAGAAAGAGAGGAGACAGAAGTTGATTGCCTTTGCAGCATAACCACTCTAAAATGGAGCAAAATGAGTTGTTGCAAATAACGAAGATGTTTATGTCCTTAAACTCTCTTGGTAAACTTAGTTGGCTAGTTATAGAGAACAATAATTTAATTAGGAAAAGGAACTGGGAAATTGCATTAATTTAGTGACAAGCATGAATATTAAGGTTAAAAAATGTATATCATTCAGATGCTTTCTTCAATTAAAGAAATATACTTTTTTTGTTTTTGTTTTGTTTTGTTTTGTTTTTTTGCATTTTGCAGAGTTTACAGGAACTAAGGAAGAACTCATCTTACTAGAAGCAAGAGCCTAAGCTGTGAAGCTGCATTAAGTTTATTCTTTTAATTGGTGAAAATATCTGTCATTTCTATTACAGGCAGTAGCTAAAAATGTTTTCAGCTATTCTACCAACTACTCTAGACATTCTCCACTTTAAAATTCAGCTATTATATATTTCATCTTTTATTAGAGGCATGAAAAGTAGACACCAGCTCTCTGAACTTAAGATAGCTGTCATTTGTATGTCCCATCTTGCAAAAGGAGCTGTTTCACTTAGTACAATAGAGTGTAATGGTTGAAGAGTAGGCCTCAGGAGCACGAGACCCTCAATTCTAGCTCAGGTACCACTCTCTGGTTGAACTCGGGGAAAATGTTTTCAGCTGAAAAACGGGAATAATAATTCCAACCTCAGAAGGCCATTGGGAGGACTAAACACAGCTTGTGAGCTGTTATATGGTACCTGGCACATGTGCTAGGCTCTGAGCTTGGCAATGATGGTGGGGCATGTTTTGTTTTATGTACTTTTCGATAACAGGAAGTCAGAGATTCTTCTCTAATTTTCTCTTTTCCATAACATTATTCTATAGATCTAATGCCTCTCTTCCAGCTGTTTAGAAGCAGAGAAGGCTTACTCCCTGGATCACAAAACAAATGAGAACTGTCATTGGAGGTGCCCAGGAGAAGAAACAAGGAGATAGTAAATATAGTAGTGATTGAAATGAAAAGAATCAAAAGAAGAATAATTTAAGTTTTTCCTTTGTCCCAACTTAAAATGATGGACAGTAAACACCAGAGGCAGATGTCTCACGACAACTGAGATACTCAAGTTTCTGAGCCTTAACTTCCTAGGCTCTTTCTAAATCAACATTTACTTTCAACCCTAATTTTGTATTATTTTCCTTAAGGAGGACCCTCAAAATTGTGTGCACTTCATGCTACACAATAATAACGGCACCCACTTCTGCAAAAGTTGTCTCCAATTTAGTTTCCTTGTTTTACTCGGCTCCTCTTCTATACTGAACTCTTGGTTTAAATTTTGAGTATAAAATTTGGAATCTGTTGTGTAAAACAAACAAAAGAAAGGTGATTAATTGGCAAAACTCTCACATTCTGAAAAACAGTGAGCACTGGCACATGTTCACTCAGCAGTATAATGATATTTCACATTTGAGTATTTCTTGCTCAATTATTAAGCACTATTTTTAAACATTTTCCTTGACAGATAGCATGCATATGTATATGTAAAAGAGTACGCAAACGATAAGAGAAGAGCTCGGTGAATTATTAGAAACTGAAGACATTCCTGCAACAACCGCCCATGTCTAAATATGCGGCAATATCAACTTCTAGAAAGCTCCCTTGTGCACTATCATTTGTTTATTTTCTCCAATTATTTTACCTGAAAAACTTCAAACTTTCAAAAAATGATATGATAAACATCACATCTTTTAGCTAGATTCTTCAGTTGTTAACATTGGACTACATTTGCTTGCTTTTGTGGCCCCATCTCTATTTTGTTTAACTATTTGAGAAGCATCATAAAACATTACACCTAAAATTTACATGTGTTTTCTAAGAGCGGGACATATAACCACAATACCATTATCATAATAAATGTTGATTCAGTGACATCATTTAATATCAGATACGTATGTAACCTGCACACAAATTGTCCACCACCCCACAATTTCCTTTATAGCTTTTTATCTTTTCAGGATCCAGAGTTTCCATATTATTTCTATTTATCATTCTTTTACTCTGTAACTGTTTCGCCATCATCTTTGCCTTCAGCACATTGAAAGCACAAAATGTCTTACAGAATGTCCCAGAGCTGAATTTGGAAACTGGGTCTTCTGAGATTGTTTATTGTTGTTCTTTTTTATTTCCACTCCCGAGGGTGGCTTCCTCAGATGTCACAGGCAAGAGCAGCTACATAATTTGTGGGACCTGTGCAAAATGAAAATTCAGGAACTCTTGATTAAAAAGCAGTGGGAAAATGCTATTTAAGATACTAATATACAAAGCTTTTATTTAAAAAAAAATATTTTATTAAAACAAAACATACCAGGGGCAACAGTAATACATGAGTAACAACATAAACTTACAAACTGCAAAGAAAATTTTTGTCATGTTTTATAAAGTTACTAATGCTAATAAGTCAATACTCCATGAATAACAAATATTAATATATCTGAATTTATTATAAAAATTTTTCGATTCTCTTTTCTGCCTACTCATTTATTAGATCAATCAAATTTATACTTTTAGCAACTTCATTTTCAAGCAACACAATTGAAAGCAATCACTCTTGGCAAGTGAACAATAGCAAATGATTTTTGATTATTTTAACTGTGAGAAGAATCTTTATTTATACCAATGCAACTGTTACTTTATATAGCCATTAATAGAATTTTCTAGGCTGTAACAAAATTAAGATAAATTTTCAGTAAGCTATTTGGAAATATAAATTTTAGTACATCTAAAGCTGATGATTCCTAATAAACAATTTTCTAAAAGATTTTAACATTGTACAAATCAGTTTTGTGTAAGTCTGCATTTAAAATTAAGTGTAAATTTATACAATGGCATTTTAATGTTTCCTGTGACATTTTATGTAACTTGAGGAGGTCAGACAAGAAACTAAAGATGGCTTCATGGTTTGTATATAATTTAAATGTCTGTTTATGCATTTTATCACTCTATCTTCAATTACAAAGAAACATTAGTCTTAAAATTGCTTTCTTGTTAATAGCTGGTTAATCCACAGTGTCATATAAACAGAGTATTCTTTTTTATCAAGTGTGATAATCTTTTAACTTAAATTTTTATTTCTAAGCCTGTGATATCTGCTTTGCAATGGTGCAGTGGTTTTCAAACTCAGGGATTCTAAACTCTTTGAAGAATTCTAACAACCCCTTGATGTGCTTTATTACAATGTCCATGCATACACTATTATTTTGTAGTAATTTACTGACAAAATTTACTGCCCGAGCGCACCAGTAGTTCCTGCTCTGGTCGTATATAATCAAAATGCCTGTTTGTGTATTCTGTCTCTCCCTCGGCGCCCTGAACTGCCCCAAGAATGCACATGTGCACAGGGCAGGCCAGGCCAACTGCACAGCATAAATGCCACCCACTACCCCTCTGTTGCCATTAGCCTGAGCCCACGCATGCTGCAAACTGGTGTTATCTCGTCTGCTCACGCATGTGCTTCATCATCTACCACACTTCATTTAACAAAACACAAATTCAAAGATAAATTTATTAAGGATTTCAAGATAGAGCAGCAGAGCATTTAACCTAACTCGACCCTCTTTGGAGAGTAGGGAGCTGTGACAGCAAAGGTCACACACCCATGAAGCTGGCTGGCCCCAAGGACTGGTTAGGAGGTTGTCCCTAAGAAGGTCAAGGGCAAGTGAGGATGTATCCAGGCTCACGTCCACAGCAGGGCCTATGGCAAGCTGGAACGCCAAAGACTAGTGGAAAGGTGCCCACTTGAGGAGTCACTGCAGATTGCTGCTTGGGCCATCAGTTCTCATGCTCCTTGTGTGTCAGAATGACCTGAAGTGTGGTTAAAATCCAGGATGCCAGGCCTTCCCCGAGAGTTTCTGACCAAGTAGGTCTGAGAGGGCACATGAATTTGCATTTCCATCAAGCTCCTAGACGCTGCTGATACAGAAACTCCACCTGAACACTGCCATAGGGTACAGTAGAGTTTGCTTGATATCCCACTTTTGTTAAGAGAGAGCAAAAATAACGATTTTATGTGAAATCTTGCAATTAAAAAAATATTAACTTGAAAGTTTTTAAATATCAAATAACACATATTCGTAGGTTAAATTTGACCTGAGTGGTTCTTGACTCTGCCACCAAGAAATTATTTTAAATGAAGTGCAGATAACACTCAAGACTTTAATGTGTAAAAGCCTAGTAGGAAATTGGGTCAGGAGTACAATTTTTAAAAAGGCATAACCAAGGTAGCCTGCATGACTTATTTTTTAGATAAAACTGTTATTATTTCCCCTGGGATTCTAGGAAGAAACAAAAATGATGGAAAAACACATGAACATCTTCAGACAAACACAATGAATTAAAACAAAAACACACCTCACACATTATGTAGTGGATTTCCCACTGTGGGTCAGAGCCAGGAGGCAAAATAGAGATAGACTGTGTCGGCCTCATTTTCATCTGGAATATAAAGTGTCTCTTTCACATTATGCCATGTCTCTCTAACACTTTCGTCTTTCCCTCCAATCCCAAACTTCCCTTTAACACAAATACGGTGCAATTGGCTGTACCAACTCAATATTTAACCATTATAATTAGGATAGGGAGAAAGGAATGAAGTCTTCTTTTTATAAAGTGAAAAACTACAGCTGAATTCATTTTACTTAACAGCAATTAAAACACATTTGAGAATTTATAAATATTTTGCAGCATGCTTCTGCAAGTGTTTCTAATTTGAGCAATGACAGGTGTTTGTTGTTTTAAATAAATAGCAATCCTGGGGTCTTTTACTTAGGATTCAAAATATGTCATTGCGGAAGAGTGAAATTGAATGCCAGCTAAATTTCCTTCAGAAGCGAGTAGCTATATGCCCTGCCTACTTAGCTCTGACATATGTCAGAGCAGCACGTGAAGAAGTGCCTACTATGAGCCAGGTGCTGTTTCCCCTACTTGTATTTAATCTTCGGAAGAATTCTGAGGTCATAGTAGCCCCATGTTATAGATGAGGAGACTGAGCTCAAAAAGGAGACATGACTTACCCAAGATCATAAGGCCAGGGAGTAGCAGAGAAGGAATTCGAACACAGAGCCTAAACCTATCCATGGGCATGGTCACTGGTGACAATCATGTATTGGTCAATCACGGATCAACTGAATACCTACAGGAGCTGTCACAGGACAACACCAGTCTTCCATGTAGCTTAGGGGAAAGGGAAATTGTGGCTTCAAGTGAACAGTCATCCAGATGTCTCCCTGTATTTGTTTTTTAGAGACAATTGCAAGATTAAATCACGGACTCTGAAGCCAGACTGTTTGTATTCAAATGCTATCTCTGTCACTTAGTAGTTTATGACCTCTGGCAAGTTGCTTGGCTGTTCAAAGCCTCAGTTTCTTCCCTTGGTAACTAAGGATGATAACAACACCTACCTCATAGGACAACACTGAGATAAAATTAGACGTTAAGTATAATTCACTGAGTACATGGCATGGTGTGAATTCTCAATAAACCTTGGGTATTATAATCTCATTTAATTTAAGGGGATCTTTGGAATCACCCACACCCCCAGATATCTTATCTCTGCAAGAGCCTCATCTGAAGCGACAACAGGAAAAAGTCAGTCTTAAGGGTCATTATCTCTTACTCTTCATTTAAGAGTCAGTTCAGGTGTCATTTCTCCTAGGAAACTTTCCCAAATATCTCATACACATTTGCCTAGCTTCTGCTTATCAAATGATACACCATCTTAAAGTAAATTATATGATACTATATTATAATATTTATTCATTTGATTTTGTTCTACTTAGACTGTTGCTCTCTGAAGGCAGAACATCTTTCTGTCTACCCACTTCGGGTAGACCTAGGAGAGCTGACCCTTGCCCTTACCTGCCGGCACAGGATTCTACCTCAGCAAAGCAGCCCCGCTACCTACAAAGCATTTCTGATTTATCAAGCAGAGTTGATCTGCCCAGCAGGCACCATGGCCCTGCTAAGGCTTGTGGACATTCCTGCCCTTCCCTCTGGGTATCACTTTCCCTGTTGACCATGGTTATCACCTGCCAGGTTCTGTTGAGACACTCTAAGTGGCAAAATTGAGCAACGGTCTCTGAACCCATGGGACAGAATCTTCCTTTTTCCTTCCACATTTGCTTTGTTCTAGAATTTCCCAAAGTAGTGGTAGAGGGGGAATGATGGGGAAATGGAAGTGGCCCACCTTAGGTGACAGCAATGCAGGGGTGCATTGTCTGCAGAGAACTAAACATAATACAACTGGCTAAAAGTCCATCTGCTGTTTACCGTCACCATGCACTGGCAATTCTAACAATAATAAACCACTCCTCCCAGAAAACAAACAAACAAACATATTTATTAAATTTAAGTTCTAAACAATTGATGCAGCTATGGTTGAGCTTTAATAATAAGAACAAAACAACATTAACAATAAAAATACAGGCTTCAAAAAAGCAAGTTTTGTTACTTATTTTTAGATAAGTAACACACAGACCCAGCTACAGAACTTCATTTGAAAAATAAGGCATCATTTGGAATCCGTCCATCTCATTTTGGGTGTAGTTTGTGTCTTTAATTCCTCAAATATTACATATTCCTGCATGTAAACAGCAGGTTCAAAATAATGACAGAATCGTACTTCGAAATGCGGAAAGACAAGTTATTTCAATTTTATTATTCTGTATGACCACTTGGAACTTTTTTGTGTTCGAAATTTAAAAAAAAAGAAAAAGTAATATAGTTCAAATCGAGAGTTTTGTTTGGTAGTTGCAAATTTTAATTTATATAGTAAATATTGTACTGTATTTTAATAATATCATGAGATTAAAGTTTTTTTCAAATTGTTTCCCAATCAAAGAATGAATCAACAAATGATTATTATTACATGATTATCACTGAAAATAATTTTGTCGAGTTGAAGAGTATTAAAAAGTGATCTGTTCCAGGTGTCACATACTTGGGTACACCATGCAACTCGGAGCACTCTGGGCCATGATTTCTGACAAAGAATAATCTTTCAGGTATTACTGAAAACCAGAAATCAATATTATGGAATATATATACACAGAAATCTATGTTACTGAAGACACTGAAATATATCACAGAAAATATGTGATGAGAATCCAGACCAGAGGCAACAAACTCGAAGCTGGAAACAGGGGTAAAATCCCGTGTTTCTAGGTCAAGTTTGTTCTGCTCCCCGCCCTCCACCACTCCCAAGGGTTCAGGGTTCACCGGCTCCAGAGCAGAGTCCTGAGGAGCCTGCCTCACTGGTTCTGCCACTTGCTGAGATGTGCACACATGAGGCCTTCCACCTGTCCACACAGCCTCAGCTCAAACTGGGACCCCTCCACCAACGGAACCAGGCCAAGTCTAGACCCCAAACAGAGCAGGTATTCAATCAATGTTTTATAGATAAATGAAAGAATAAAATGCATGGAATGAAACCACACCAGCATTTAAACAGATCTGTTTCTCTCTTGGCTGGACGGAGTAAGGGCAAGGAGGATGCGTGGGCATCAGGGAGCTAGTAGCAAGGTCCGGGAGGTGGGTCTCTGAAGAAAGTTAGTTCACTTCTCAGCCTCACCTGGCTGAAGCCTGAGTGGGGTCCTGTTTTAGGAGTCGCTCCACAAAGTGTTGGAGCTGAGTAGCCAACAAGGAGAGTCCCTTTGTCGTTGCTTTTCTGTTTCCATAGCACTTTGGGTTTCACACTTTGCAACCATTAATTATTTATTCCCCCAGGCTCCCCAGAGAGATTAAACAGTCTAAGAAACATGCGAGGCAAGACTGAGTGTCTTGCCAGGTCTTCAGAGCTCCTCAGTGACAGCAAGGATGGCTGGCTACATGATTCCTGCTCCTGCCATCAGTGTTTTCTGCTAGAGGTGAAGAAGCACTGTCTGGCTTCCAGAAACCATTCCAGAAGTTAAATCCTCTCACTTGAGCTTGATCATAGTTGATGACTTTCAGGAAAATGAGTTTAGCCTTTGAGACTAATGTAAGAACAGATAAGGGGAGGAAAACGTAGTGAAGGATCAAAGGAAGAGTCTTGACTCAATTTTTCGTTCTTTGTCACGTGGTGAGCAGGGGTGACGCAGATTTTATTGAGCTCATTTTGAACCCTAAGGTACTTTGATGCATCAGTAGGGCAGACAGTGCTCAGCAACCTGGGATTTAAATTAGGATTTCCAGAGCTCCACAGAGGCTGCCAACTATAGGCTGGTTCTGTTGTTTGTGCTGTGTTAGAGCTGTGGCACCACTGTCTGCCTTCAGAGTGTCTCCAGCAACCCCATACCACCCTCAAAGGGATGGATTCAGGGTGGCCAATGAACTGCACATTCTTTCAATAAGATCCCCTCTCCTGCAGCCTTGTCACCACCTGCCTCGCCTCTCCAAACTGACCAAGGACCATTCTGAGAGAAGGCTGTAAGCAGTTTGTAATGCACCCTTATCTAGAAGGCCAGCATGTCTAATCCCAGCATGCTTTAAAATCTCTGCTTACCACAGCCATTTTCAGAAAGTTCGGACTTCCAGGTTTCCATTGTCACTTGGGTTTTTATCCCTCTATTTTCCTATAATCTCCTAATCTGACCCAGTCTTCCAACACCCCTCTGCCTCTCAACACGTCCACATCTACTCTTTCATCTATAATTTAGTCTATTATCAGCCAGATTCCTTTTAACAATTTCCTATCGGTGTGTGTGTGGGGTGGGGGTAGTCATTTACCTTCTTTCTCTAACTGGACACTGGCCATTGTCTAAAAGCGCCACTTCTCCAACAGCCCTCACCAACAATGACAAGGTTTTCCTGTAGCTTCTAAGCACTCTGGCATCTGGATGTATGGTGACACCTCCCATGCTCCTCTTAGGTGCCTCCATATAATTTTTCATTGCTTCTTCCTTTAAAGACACAGGCTCTTTTGAGTCCCATCAATCAGGCAGCACCATCAAGTATCCCTCCTTGTTGTACTCATATAACAAGCATCCAATGAGGCCTCTATATTCACTGCAAATGTTAGCACCCAGCTTACTACTCCTCTTGCCAGAATTAATTCTGTCCCTGTTATCACTCTTGGTAGCTTCAACATCTAAGAAGATAATCTACCCATGACTCTAGCTTCTCACTCTCAACAATCTTTTCTTCAGTTCACCTTGGCTGTCAACTCTCACTATCCTAACAAACTAGAGCTCACAATTTTCATACCTATAACTATATGACCTCCACTTTCTTGATTTTAAGCATCGTGTTCTTTATCCACTCTGTTTTTCCAACTCACATTTTGAAATGCCACTCCCATTCCAACAATTCGTTAATAATCTTCAATGGGACTTCAAATCAATTGACTTTAACATGTCTGTCAGTCCCACTAATGGGCTCACATCTCTCCTTACCCAGTTTGGATTCCATAGATCATATGGCTCCTTAGAATCAGAATTGGAGAGAGGCTGGGCATTTCGGGCTCAGCGTCTCTGATGAAGTTGTCAAGATGCCAGCCAGCCAACCAGCCAGCTGGCTATGGTCATCTGACGGCTTGGCTGAGGCTAGAGGACCCTCATCTAAGTTGGTTTAGTCGCACAGCTGTTGGTAGGAGTCATTAGTTCCTCACCATGAGGACCTCGCCATGGAGCTGCTTGAGTGTCTCCACAGTACGGCAGCTAAGTTCCTCAAACAAAAAGGATCCAAGAGGGAAAGTGAGCAGAAAGCCACAACACCTGACTCTTAACATTTCATGAACATATATTCTTTACTTCCTGGCCTCACCACTCTGATAGATTTTAATATTGTTCCAGAAGCATTTACTCACTTCCTTTTTTCTCTTAATAGGAGAAGATGTCCCCACCCATTGATGTTGGTCTTAGCCATGTGACTTGTTTTGACCTCATGTTGGGTGGACTGTACTTCCCTACCCTTGATCTTGAGCTTGACTATAGGACTTGTTTTCACCAATAGAATATTAGTGCATATGACATATGCAGAAGCTTCAACTGTGTGTGGCATTTTAGGGTAGTTTGCATACAGATTTTATGTGGCCACAGCCAACTTATATTCTCTTTTCTGGTCTCACAATTAGTTCTTCAAGCTATGCCATGGGGGTAGACACAAATCCATCTATTCCGACATTTCCCCACTCCCTCTATTCCCTTCAGACATTTCAGGACAAAGCCAATCAAAACAAAACAAGGGCCTGAATCCAGTTTAGGACTTAACTTGGGTAGCTTAGGACCTTTAACTAACAGTGGCCTAAACAAGTTCTTCGTGAGTCAGCTTGTAGAATTTCTTAAAAAATGGCGTTGGAAATACTACTTCAGAACAAGTTTTTACTGCCACCTTAAAAAGGCAGGCTTAACACTGCCTTTTAGAGAGACGTTTACCAAAGTCTTCTCTATTTAATTAGGCTTTCATGAATCATAGGTCTTTCACATAAGTGAACTCACCCACAGGGTTAGTGATATCTTTGCAGAAAAATATTTCACAAAGAAGGGATTTGTTTCAAAAATAAACAGTTAATTTGGATGAATTTTAATAGCCACAGTACTTGATTCTGATGAAAATGTTTACTAGCAGCATTTCTGCGTTGGAACCATTTGTTTCTATTATTTTGACAGAAACAAAATTTGGTTGGTTGTTGTTTGGGATGTGAAATGGTTTTGTAAGCATTTCAGCTTGATGCCCAGGCAGGCAGTCAAAATAATTCTTCTCCAAATAAATGGGAACCACCATTTTCTATTCATTACTTAAATAAGGAATTTTAGCTAGTGAAAGGATTTGCAAAACATGCATCACAAAAACCTTAAAGTAAATCACTATCAAAGTTAGGATGGTGTAAATATTTTTGTAAAGGTTAAGGCAATCTTTTCTTTCTATAAATATTTGTCTGTACAGTAAAGGAATGAAAAATCAAACGAGACACTTGTGTTGTCTCATTTATAATTTGTAAGAGCAACTATCACTAAAGTCAACAGAATTGTGTTGTGTGCCTAATGAGCTATATGTAAGAAGGAAAAGTGGAGTCAATTTCATGCCAACATATTAAGCAACATAGAAGTGACTTCTGTAATTAAATCATTTTTTTTTTAATCATCAAAATTGAAAATAAGAGAAAACAGCTCCTGAAGAAGTCCACGGTCAATCAGCCAAATAAACTAAAGTCATTCAGTCAACTAGTATTGATTGGATTTCAGCAAGATGAAATTGACTTTGCTCCAACTCCACCCACTTCACAAACTAATTAAAAAAGCACATCAGCAACATCTTCAATCAGCTAAGGAAGATAAGTGGGCTTCAAAGCAATCAACTACGAAACTCTGTCAAGAATAGCAATAGATCCTCAAAGAACTTCAGAGAGCTTTCTGAAACTTATTCCCATCAGTCAGAAGAACAAAAACTCAAAACCTTGTGCTTGTAATTTGGGGGACCTTTTTGGACAATGTGGCCAACTTATAAGAAAAAAACACACACCAGCAGGGTATGTATTAGCACTGAAGATCTCACTCGACTTCAGTCCACCTAAATTTCCATCAAGCAAGTGTAATAACAAAGCTTGAATCAGAAGGGCTAGAAAGGTCATTGGGCGAATTATTTAAAATGTCTAGAAATGTCTAAGCTCCTATAGTCCTAAATGGAAGAGGGGATTATTAGATTAATTTTTGCAAGGAGCACTGGCTGCAGAACAGAAAAAGACCTTGCATTGTGAGTGTCTTATTCCCTTTACCATTCACGACGCTAAGGAACATTTTGTTCATTTTTGAATAGAGGAATGAATAAAAGAAACACAGCACAAGATTTTTTTTTCAGTGTGTTTCTATTCTCAAAATACTGAAAATCTAATTTCTTAATGAAAGATATCTAACTATTCAAAACTCTGTTTTATTAACAATCTTAGGTAAAATAGGACAAAACTGAAAAAAAAAATTTTTTCTTTTATTTTTGGATGAAAAAGAAATAAGTAGAAATGAGAAAAGAGGGAGGAAAAAAAGAGAGAAAAAACACAGAGGGACACAGAAAACTAGTATATTGTCTCCAGGTAGATCTTATTAATCTTTAGTGATAGCTATTGCATCTCTCTCTCTCTCTCTCTCTCTCTCTCTCTCTCTCTCTCTCTCTCTCTCTCTCTTCTCACTTTTTTTATGGCCCAAGTCTTTATGCAGAATTATTGTTACTTGTGAAAATATGTATAAAGCTTTCAAAAATAATAAACTTTCATGAAATACCTTGACTCAGTGATAATGGGGTGACATAGGGAGATAATTAAGACAAGTGGGGTAACAGGAGCCGCTGAGGGTGCTTCTGAACAGAAGCCATGTACCAGCTGGCATGGGAGTGCTTAAGCATTGTAGCAATGGCTACGGCTGTACCAGGGCATATCTGCTAAACATCAGTGCAGCCTTTCTTTGCTGTGTCTGTGTATAAACATTCTTACATTCAGTAACTTATACCTAGGAACCAAGAAATTGAAACTATACATTGAATTTTAGAGCTGAAAAGTATTAGAGTTCAGGAAGCTCGAGTCCTGGTTTTAGTATAAATAAAGAGTCATGAGTGACATACTCATGCTCACAGAGCTCTTTGTGGCAGAGTTCGGGCTAGATTTAGCATCTTCTAAACTACACGATATTTTTTTTCAACAGCATCCAGCACAGAGTGCCTATTACACTAAGTAGATTTTCTCTCACATTGGTCTACAGCTAGGAGAAAATCAATTTCAGGCCATTGACCAGAGAATTAAAAGTCTTACTTAAGATGTGAAATGCTACTGGTTCTCATGAAGACACCAGTTTCCCCTACATCCCTCGCCTTCATCAAGACATTTGGACAGATAACAATAATGATGGATTTCTTATATCAAAAGAACTGCTGAAAAAATGGAAAGCAATATTTCACAGGTCTGTTTTGTGGGAATGTTACAGGAAATTAACCAGAGAACCACACACTTTCCTCTCCAGTTCTATTTCGCTCTTTCAGGAGGCGCGATGGTATCATAGGAAGAGCGTCATCTTTGGTGGCAGAAGCATATGGCACAAAATTCAACACAGCCATTCTACAAGCAGTTAAAACTTGAGCAAATGCTTAATCTATTTAATACTCAGTTTTACAGCTGAATATGCAGCTGTAAAACTGAAGTAATAATACTTGCAACCTGGTTGAGGTAAGAATTAAATAAGATAAGAAAGCTATTTATAACTTAAAAGTCACCTACCTCACTTGCCTGTGGCTACAAAATAATGTTACATTTTCTTTTCATGTCCAGATTTTATGATTTGAACTCTTTCCAGCCAATTCCAAGCCAATTGCCTCCTCGAACTTTTCTGAACATTTTGCAGCATCCTGCCTCCCATGTCTGGCTCTTCCCCTTGGGTCTTCCATGATGCTGACAATCTTCATGATAGTATTCCTCTTTTGGGTAACTATTTTTCACTAATGACCCCCTCTGCCTCCTCCATGGTCTTATCATGAGCTTATTGTTCAACCTTCACATCATGAATGGAAAGAGATTAGAGAACATGTGATTTACCCCAAATTTAATAGAAGTTTAGGGTTACAGGGAACAACTCACAACTGCTACACCCCACATGCCCAGATTTCTCCTTAGATGTCCTTAGCAGGCCAACACCCCTCTTGTCTCTCAGCTCATTCTCACCACTGGAAACACAAACACTCCTAGAGTGTACGCTTAGAGTGTACGGCCACCTTTGCCTCTCCTTTTGGAGTCCCATAGAAGAAAAATGTCTTCAGCGCCAATCCGAGGGCCAACTCCAGTTCAGCCTCAGCACTTCCTCCTTCCAGAATGATTGACAGTGACTAACCTTCCATCCAGGGCAAAATCTCCACCCATCGTAAATGGCCTGGCCCAGTGGCTCAGACATGACATTCACAACAGTCAGCAGGATATTTCTCAAAGTCTGTCATATTCAATCTTAACACCATATATAGCACAAGAGCTACTCAGTCCAAGTTGTTAAACCAGCCTCAATTTTTTTTTTAATTTTCAAACCATTTCTTCCAAATTGAAATACAAAAACATGACAAAGTATACATTGCTCTTGATATAGTTTGGTCTCACATTCTGACTTTCTGTGAGCAAGTTTCAGTCACACAAAGATGAAAGAGAGAGAGAGACAGAGAGACAGAGTGTGAGAGACAGAGAGACAGAGAGGAAGAGAGAGAGACTAATTTAAAAAAATATGTAAGGGGTCCAAAGACAAATAATAGCCTGACCCTAAAAATAAGAACTTTCTTACAAACCCCTAAGTGATAGGGTTTCAGCTTAAAAATTTTTGTTAGCCTCCAATCTACCATGGTACACAGCAATGTTTTAGCTATTGTTAATTATAATTAAGATTAGTGGGATAGAGTAGTAATTCGTAATATCTAAACAAAGTTAACAGAAAGCAGATACTCAGTGTTAGGTGATAGTCATCGAGAAATGTGAAAGCAAAACATGGCTAAGATTGTAGGACAAGAAGATAAAAATAACCATTTCTTAAATGTCTATCACTATGCAGCTGGCCATTTATATCAAATATTTATTGTCACACAGCTACCTTAATTATGAGGCATCTTTCCCATTTTATATATAAGGAGAATGTGAAATTTGCCTAAGATGACTCAGGCAACAAATAATGGAAGTGGAATTCATGACCAATCTATTTGACACAAAAATCAATCGTCTTTTTAATATCCCTCAGTACATACTTCTGTCTGCCTGATACCTGGTAATGAGGATGAAGATACTGAAGATGAGAAAAATGAAGAAGAAAAAATAAGGAGTTTTGATAGCTTTACAATGATTCACATATTTAGTATGAGATTATGTGCTAAGGGCAATGACAGGGTATTTCTTCTTTCCTTGAATTGCAGCGCAGCAAGAACAAATCATAATAATTTATTCATTTATTTGTTCATTCATTCACACATGGAATTCAGCCAGCGTTGCTTGAGCATCTATCACGTGTTTGTTGTGATACTAAGCATAAAGATATAGACAAGAAAAATAAATAAAATCTTAAGATTTCTAAGAGTCTGCTGATCTTAAAGTCTAATGAGGGAATCCAACAAGAAAATCGATAAGTACTGTCTAGTGCTAAAAAGCACTCTATGCGAAGTGGGCACAGTGTGATGTGAGGAGTCACCCAGCTCAAACAAAAAGGAAGAAGACCTCCATGAGACACTGACTCAGGATCCTGCAGGATGGGTATGCGTTAGTTAAGTGGACACAGTCTTTAGAAAGAAGAAACAGCACAGGTAAGGCACTGAGGCATGAAAAAGCTTGATGCATTTGGAAAACTCTAAGTAGGTCTCTGAAATGTGGACAAGTTATATCTGTACTGTGTGGTTTAGTTTCTTCATGTGTAAGTTAGAAGTAATAAAAATACCTTCTTTGTAGAGGTGGGTGATTTGTTTGTGATTTGGTGAATTCGCACTTAGCACATTTCTTGGTCCTTAGTAAAGGCTAAGAAGTGTTAGCTCTTGTTATCCTGGAGAACTTTGCAGGCCACTTTGGAAAAACTTGGTTAATAGTAACAGAAAATCATCTGGGTCAAACTGACTTAACTATAAAGGAGACTTCTGGATTTCTCATATGAAAAGTGAGGAGTCGTACATGTTTCAGGCCCAGTTCATTTGAAAGTACAGCCAACAGAAAACTAGTCAATTTTAAACAACCAATTCTGAGGGTAGAAGGATGAGGAAGAAGAAGGAGAAAGAGGAGGAATAGGAGAAGAAAAAGAGCAGCAGCCCTGATTTTTAGTGTTTGCAGATTTATGTGGTGTAAATACTCCCACCGTGGCCAGTTACAAGCTACCAACATGATGCTGACCAGCTCACAAGATTGCCGAAAGTCTGATAGTCCACTCTCATGAGCTGGTTGGTACAAGCTGGTTCTGGTACATCACTCTATTTCTTTTAAATTCTCTTTACCTATGTATACCACCTTCATTTTAAGGATGATTTTTCTCATGATCTCAGAGGAAATGCTTTTTGTTCATGCAGGGGTGAGGTAGGGTTCCAGAAAGATTGTTTCCCACATTATGGGAAAGAAGTCTCAAATGTCACTCTGATTGGACTTCCTCTGAAGCAGTCATTGCATGTCAAAAATTTTCCATTAGGGTAACTATAGCTGGGTATGGTCAGTTCCACTCAAATGACAGAAAGAAAGAACATGAATTCTCAATTAAAATCTGTTAGTTGCTATTAGAAAGAGAACCAAGGGAGAGTAAATGCTAGATGAGCTATCAGCAAAAGCCTTTAACTTCAGATATTTTATAAACAACCAGGACCTAAGTTATAAAAATGCAACTTATAAGGATCTCCTCATTTTACAATGATCATTTGTTTTGATTCTTAAGTTCACGGCCATTTTGAGGGGAAAAAAGATGAACTCAATTAAACCTTAACTGAATGGTAAATGAGGTAGTGGTTTTATTATGTCATCCACTAGATAATGTATAAACAAAAAGGAACTCCAGGGCAATTAGCCCCTTGAGAGATTCTAATATTTCAATAAGTCACAGAAATAAATTCTGAGCAATTTAAAGAAATGAACTCTGTTAATTGTAATGTTCTCTTGCTCATATAAAAAATTATTGTGCATGTGTGTCTTCTTGTCTTTTTCTATCAAATGTTTCTTGAACTTCTTTGCAACTTTTCAGCCCCTCACATTTGCCTCTGGCTGATTTTAAATTATGCTAATTGGAAGAGAGAAAAATGCTGGTAATGAAATAAAATGGAACACTATTTCTTATAGCATCTGGTGCAATCTGAGCCATTTAAAAGTGCATCTTGTGGAATAGAGATCTGAATAAGCAATGCCAGTCTGATTACAAACAACATGGGTCTCATTAGAACACGTCAATCTGATTGCTAGGTAGCGATACACTGCAGATTACTAGGCCATAATTGCCTTTTACATAATATGTGTAGAATATATAGTTTCTCCGGGTGTACATTGAAGTTACTTTCTCTCATGGCTATATTTTCCAGCTCTACACAAAGCAATGTCTATGTTCTACTAAGTTGATTTTAACTAGGTCCTTAGGTCTTAATTCTATTTTCTTCTAAGTATTCATCAAGTTTTCTACAGCAGTGCTGTAAACAAAGAATTATGTCCAGGGCAATTGCCAGAAATAGGATATGTCAGGGGTCTATTACCCATTCAGCTGGGAGCAGTCGATGGCTCAAGGCACTTCCTCCAAAAGGAAAGGGTAAAATAACTGAGGCCAAAGCCCACATTATTGCTCCACATCTTAATTATGTTGTTGATGTAAAGGTACCATACATTTTTTCATTGTCCAAATCCATTTAGCTCTTTTACTAGAAGAATTCAGACATCTTAGCTCAGATTGTGACTTTGGATCACATGCTTCGTTTCATGATTAAAACCTATAGGTGCTCTAAAATCAGGACTTGAGAGATATTCATAGGTCCCAATAGCATGCTCTATCCTCAACCAGTACCGAAGGCACTAGACCACATGGAGAGAACACAAATCTCCAAGCAGCTCCAAAACTAAATAAGTACAGTTAGTCCTCACTTAACATCATTGATAGGTCCTTGGAAACCGTGACTTGAAATGAAATGACATATAATGAAACCAGGGTTACCACAGGCTAATTGATATAAATAAATAAGAGTTAAGTTTCTATGGCGTATTTCTGGTCACAAAAATATCATCAAACTTCTAAGAAAAGACCCAAACACATAATATTAAACATTGAAATAAATGTGAGCTATACTTACATTTAAGAAAGATGAATGAAAACAAATAAGATGATTTTCCAACTGGTTTATTCCAGTTCATAGTAGAGGATGGCCAGAGGGTACCCTGGCTCCTTGGGATGCAAAGCGGAAACTCACCTGGACAGGACACCCTTCTGTCACAGAACTACTCACATCCACACTCGTACTCACTCTGACTGGGACAATTTAGGCCTGCAATTTATCTCACATGCACATTATGTGTCCCAGGTGGGAGTCAACTATTTTTTCCCTCACCAACATTATAACAAAATAATGTTGAAGGAAACGTTATGTGAGGACCTGCTGTACTTGGAATGTGCTCTGGGGTGTGGAGGTACATGCGTTATGTCTGGGAGTCAGGGGACTTGAGCGAAAGGTTGTGTAATATCGGGTGCAACTGTTTGCCTCTCTCTCCTTCGGTTTTCTCATTTGATACCTGAAAGGACAGACGTCCAAATTGTGTTGCAGAACTTTCATTCCATGGAGGTGTTGAGAGAGTTTCTTCTTCAAGTAGATCTGGAAAATGCTAGGTTCAGCAGATGAAATCAATTGTCTTCACTACAAGATTTTTCAGAGACTTTAGGGTACTGAGGTTTTTTTGAGTCTCTGAAAGAGGATAGTGGAATGCATCACTGTTTTTTAATCTTACGTGGCCAAAGAACTCTCATGTCACCAAACTACCATCACTGTCTAACACTCATTAACATCTTATCAATCTAATGTTTCATCTAAATGCTTACCTACTCTCTTCTGTTACATTTTGACTGTACCGCTCATTCGCATGGCCTAACTGGCCCATGTAAACATCTGTGTTTGCAGCTCCATAGAAAGGCAATCCATGCTCTCATTTTAGAGATGAATAAACTGAATTTCAGGGAGTTGAGTGATTTGCCCAATGTCACAAGGTAGTGAGTAACCAAGGCAGGTTTCACATTAACTCTGTGCATTTTATTACTTCTAACTCTACTTCAGTTCATTTTCCCCGTCTTTGGCCCCATCTTTTATTTTTGTTTTGTTAATCACTAGCCTCTCCTTGTCACAGGCTGTCATCAAAACAAAGAATGGCATTTGAGAAGTGCTGTCCATGGCTTTTATGCTTAGAAGACATACATGATAATTAAAGAAAATTACTACTTCCCTCACTCTATATCAGATGATGGTATCTTAATGAAAATAGATTATATTCTACTGTTAGTGAAGAGTAGACTTTGGAAATTAATTCTCAAAAAACACAACACATAAGATGAATATTGTACTTACATTACAGTTTGTTTCATTAGAGCTTAACAAAAATAATCCACAAGACAACTTGGTCAAAAGTAAGCCACCTGGAGAATAAGCCACATCCTGTCTGATCTTGGAAGCTAAGCAGGGTTGGGCCTGGTTAGTACTTGGATGGGAGACTGCCTAGAAAGACCAGGTGCTGTAGGTGTAAAAAATGAAAAAAGGTAAGATGACAAGGTCCTTGTAATCTGTGAGGTCAACCAAAGGTTGCCTTGCCAAAAAAAAAAAAAAAGTAAGCTCCCTGGCAACAGAATAGGCAAGTGGTGTTTTTGAAGAATGCGAATTCACTGGCTTGTGATTTGCCAGCTAACTATGGCCTGCAGCATCACCATCAAACTAGAACAGTGGGCTTAGCACATTACCCTCCCCAGTGTGGGTGGGCATCATCCAGTATTTTGAAGGCCTGGATAGAACCACAGGTGGAGGAAGGAGGAATTCTTTTTTTTTTTTAGCTTCTTTAATAAATGACTTCATATTCTCAGTATTTATAACACACTAAAGGTTTATTTCTAGCTCACATCACAGCCTGATAAAGATCCAGAGTATCTTCTGGCAACTTTCCAAAGCAGTGACTCAGGGATCCAAGCTCCTTCCTTCCTGCGAGGCTGCCACGTTTAGCGTGTGACTTCCAAGGCCACCACATAAGGCGAAGAGAAAGTGGACAATTGTGTCTAGGCCTTATGGCCAGGCTTGGAAGGGCCTTGGACCTCCTTTATCACATTGGCCAGAACCCAATTACGTGGGCCTAACCTCATGGTGTGGAGGCTGGGAAACATCTTGTGTGCACAGGAAGAGGAACTAAAACTATCGAGAAGCTATACAGTCTCTATCACAAGTATGTGGTGTGCCATCCACCTAGGGGGGTCAGGGAACACTTCCTGCAAAAGTCCACTGCATCCACAAGTCTTTTTTTTTTACTGCCTCCCTGCTGAGCCAGGACATCTCATCTCATCTTTTCCTGCCCTGGGACTGCAATTTATGCCATTGCTGAATTAGTTCTCATATCTTTGGACTTGCGCTGGCTTTCCTGTGTCTCCAGGCAAGAAGAGATCATGGGACTACTCAGCCTCCATAATCGCAAGTCAACTCTTAAAAAGCCTCCCCATATATATCTATATGTCAATATCTCCATATAAAGAGATAGATGTACTTCCTATTGGTTCTGCTTCTCTGGAGAATCCTGAGTAATACAGTTGACTTTCTGTCTTGTTAAACAGTGGTAGGAAAAATATTGAGTCTAGTCTCTTTGAAATTACAAATGTTGTCAACTACTCTATGTATTAATATAGTTGATTCTAGAGAAGTGTTTTAAAGTAAAAATAATAAACTAAAATAACCCCAAGTCTTTTCATTTTGAGGCTCTGCTGGTAGCACTGAACAGCACGCCCCCACGTTCTGAAGCCAGGTGCTCTTCAGGGCTTCAGTTAATGCACTACAATAAGTCGTAAACCTCATTTTCAGTTAACAGGGGCTTAATCAATTGATAATTTATTTAATGAAGTAGTATTGTATCTCTTCCTTAAATTGTGGCCCTTATTATTTTTGTACCCCATGCCAACTTGAAATTTAATGAAATTTATGACATTTCTTCCCATCAAAACATATATATATGTATACACACACACATATATGTATATATATATATGTATGTGTGTGTGTGTATATATATATATATAATCATTAACATTTGCATGATGTTTTAGTGCCTTTCTTGGACCCCTTGGAGTTCCAACATATCCTAAGAATCCAGGAATCTTGGATAAAAAGCCAGTGTTAAGGCTGGCTAGCTGGTCACTTGGCTCAGTAGCAAAGATGTTTGAGAAGGTATAGAACTGTGGATATTAGTGTATTCCCAGCAAAAAGGCTCTTGGGAATAGGTGCTATTTGTTATGGCTAGATGTTGGACACTGTGCTAATGTTTTAATATATTTAGTCTTTCTAAAAGCTCTCGGCATTGTAATCACCATTCTACAAAAACAAGAAAATAGAAACAAGGATGTTAAGAAACTTGCCCTAGACTGAATGATGTGTAAGAGGCGGAGCCTGAATCCCAACCAAGTTTCGGTCTTAGTTACAATGAGATATAGGACCTCACAGAATCTAAGTTGTATTTGCTAATGCGTTGATCTCAAGGGTGAAAACCACTTAGAAGTCAATGCGCCTAATCTTATGAATATGCACACTCCATTACAATGCAAGATTTTGTGTTTTAACCAGATGACAACCACCAATTAATTAATTGAAAACCACCATATATATGGCAAACATTATTGAAGACGCAACTAGATTCCAAGTTTGTATATGGCAACTACTTTATTATTTTCAAATGCAAACTCTTTGCATTTAGTTTGCTATTTTACAATTTTACAAACTAGGTATAAAAGACCATAAATAAATGACATAAGTTATGTGTACCTAAGTTTCATGAAGGGAAGAAATAGACCTTGACAAAATTAAAACAAAATAGAAAATCTATGTCTAACTTAAGAGATCATTCAAATTTTGGAACATGTATGAACCAAGCAATTTTCTGTTAATTTCTTTTTCAGTATGAACTAAATTATAATATGCCTTATACATTCTAATTTTAACCACAGTCCTTGCATATTCCAACATACTTGGAGTGATAAAAAAAATAAATGCACTCTTCAGTGTGTATCAATGCTTGATGTCACTTGGAGAATGTTAAATAAGTGAAAATATTGCTTCTAGAACTTTCCTTTACTGGTCAGAATTTAAGTGTCTTCAGACAAATATTGAGGCTATCAGCGTGTATGGATTAATACACATATCCTTCACAGATTGAATACAAGAGGTCTTAAAACACACACACACCAGCAGTGTAGTGAGCACAACCTTTCTTTAAAATAACTTTTTAAAACACACCAGAACATTTTATTCATAATATTGTTAAAAATAATTTGGGGCCAGTGGACACATGGTGAAGCTACTTGATTTGGTGCACAAGATCAGCTAAATGCTTCCTAATGGAAGGTCTGAGCTCACTAGGCCAAGACTCACTTGTGGGGCTAGACCCAGCCCGTGACATTGGCCTCTTGCCCTTACCTCTGCGGAAGGGTGACCTGCTCAGAGATTCAACATCATTTCTTTATACATATTTTTCAGGCATCAATGCATAGGCACATCCCTTTAAAAATATATTAAAGTCCCCAAAAAGGGGTGAATTAACTTTGTCACTCTGGCATAGTTATGAGAATACAATGCCATACACCCTGTCAGAATGCAATAAATATTAACTGATGATTTTCTTTACTTATTCAACAACATAGGGTTCAGAATTTTGTTTCTCATTTTTCCCTGATTTGATGTTATAGCTTATATAAATGGCCACAGTTTCTGCAGCCATAGCTTAGAATAAGCAAGGCAGCCACTCAGATTATGAAACACGGCAGTATGTTGGCTGGAGTTTGGTATGCACATCATATCAAAACAGAACCTTCAGGTTCTAATGGACCTCAGATTCTAGTGGGCCGACGCACTTTTGAGGGCCATCGGCATCAGCTGTATATTAACTGTAGAACTTTCTTTGTAATTGGGAACCTGAAATTGCTTGAGGCCATTAATCTCAACTATGCTAACCTCAAGAGTCACTGGTATGTATTTTTCTGTGACGTTGGGAGACAAAGTATTAATCCAGGACACATCATCTCAAATCTGACACACATGTCTACGCTCATCTCCAAAAGTATACGAATTGCATATATTTGTTCGCATTCAAAAAGTCCATTTATGTAGGAAAACGAAGGCTACTTGTATTCCATTTGGGGTTACCAGACAAATTCCATCCCCTTCTCTCTCTCCATCAAGGAACTGGTCATTCAGATGAGGAGTTCAATCAGAAGTTGTGACTTTGACGATGGGTTATCACTTGAACGGGTTTATATTATAAAATTACTCCACTGCTAAGGTGAAAATACCTCTGCCCAAAGCTGTAGAAATACTCATTAAGATTAGTTTGGCAGCTACAAAACACAGGATGTTTTAACATTTCCGGTTGTCTTTCCAAGGGGATCAGCATGGCCTCCAGGCCTGCCATCTCGTGTGGCTCTTCATCTCAGAACTGGTGGAAAACCAGAACACTCCACGTGTCACATTCCACAACAGTCACAGGCAGTTCTAAGCATGAGGTTATACACGCACACACACATACACATGTGTACACACACACTCACACCTATGTACACACATCAAAACAGAGAGTCAGCTCATATGTAGTCTAGGAAAAAAAATATATTTATATCACTGCAATGGCACACCCTGGGTAAAACGTTACTTCAGCAATGCATATCATAGGCAGCTCATGGGAACTGGCTTTGTTTCGTGTAGCGGCACCTGACCCGGTGTCCATAGGAAAACCTGTAGCCTTTGGTCACTTGCTGTCATGTCACACCAATGCAGCAGTGACATACAAGAATGAAGTATGGAAGTACATATAAATAAAGCCACGAGGAGTTCAGAAACAAGGTTCTGCAGAGCTGGTGCTTCGAGACAGTATATTCCTCAGTGCAACTGGAGAACAGATGCTCAACCTTGAATGCTTGCTGTTTCTTTCACTGGGCAAGGGGGGTCTGCAAGTCACACATTTATCCTTTTCAGGTGCAGATGCTGTTCCATCGGTGTCTTTGCTCAAGAACTGGCGCAGTAGAAGCAGAAGAAACTCATTTAGAAGGAACCGAGGAGGGTGTGTTCTGTTTTCTTCCGAGGGCTTTGTTATCAACAGGAAGAGCTGTGAGGCCAAGATAGCAGAATCTGCTCCCTGTAGAGAAAAGAACAAGACTGTAGACAAAACATCAGCCAACATCCCCAGCCAGTTGTCTACCAATATTGCAAGAAAGAATACACGTCTACAGAAGTCAGTAGGGGCTCAGTAAAAAGTAGTTCAGGAGGGTAATCATGAATTCTTACTTTGTTCTTCTGAAAAATGACAACTATAACAACCAAAAAATAATGTGCATCGGCAGCTTAACTGTAATTACTCTGAGGAAAGTACTATTCGGATTCCTATTACACGGATGATGACACTGACACATAGAGATGCTGAGCTACCTGCTCATGGTCATAAATTCTGAAATGGCAAAACTAGGATTAGAACCCTACACAGTCTGAGTCTACAGCAGTGTGTAAGCAGCCTCTCTTTGAAATAAAAATGCTGACTTGTCATGGTGCAGTTGTGTGAGAGGAGAAGGGCTCAGAGTTTACGAAAGGTGATAAAAGGCAAATTATACTACCGTAGAAGCCCAGATACAAGCATTTCCACTTCCCAGTGAGGGAAACTGCATATCTCAGAAACAAATCTCGAAACATTACAGTCTACCAAGAGTGAACAATGTGATTGAAAATATGCGAACTGAGAAACTAAAAGTATTAGATGTTTTTCTTAAAAAGAAAGTAACTTCAAAAGAATAGGATTATCTAATTAGTAAAGGAGCAACACACTCTGCATGTAACAGGCAGAGAACAAGAACTTGGGGCCATGGGTACAGTGAGACTGGTCCTGGGGAACCGAGCCCATCAAGAACTAATCGACCACAGATGCCCCATCAGTCTAGAATCCACCAAGGCTGGCCTGATGAAATGAAATCATGATGGCTCCTCGTCTGTCAATCAACTCAAGCCAAAAAAAGTGACTAATGACTATCGAGATTGCTTCTTGGACTGTGGTCTCCCACACCACATTTGACAGTTGGTGGCCTCAAGTATAGAGCAAGGATTAAGACCAAAGTGCATCTTTACAGACAATTTTGCTTACTGTATTAAACTATCTATTTATTTGCTTATATGTGTATGTGTTTATTGATTAGGTGAGGAAAATAAATAAAATTTAGTTTCTTTGATGTAGATGACCATTATTTAAACTCGTAGAAAATACTTTAATGTATTTGGAAAGAAAGAAATAAAGTTTCCTTATAAAATAGCCAGATAAAAATTACTTCTTAAGCATTTTAAAATTATAAATGTGAGTAAGGATGGAACTAGCAAGGTCTTCAAGAGGCCACTTATCAACACCATTCATTCTGACAATTATGAAAAAATGAAAGAAAGGGGATCAAATCTATTTTTCCAACTGTTTCTTCTCTGGAAATCAGTAAGTGTATCAAACATAGTTTTGGAAACCTGAATGTGCAGGATTCATCAGGCAGACGTGTATTTATATGAAAGAAAAGGAGAATATGAATATGACCTTGACACTCTGATGGAGTACAACCAACACCATATGGATATGCGAACTTTTTGAAGGTGATTTTCTTTTACTACTAGAATTCCATTCTTAGAGGAGAAAGAATAGTCTCAAAAACACATTTGTCCCCTTTCTATCTGCCAACCCCTTTCTTCCCAATGCCTGCATACGAATATGTATTATATAAATATATTTGTAATATTAAGTGGGTTTCTTGGGGACTCAGCAGGAATGTCAAAAGGATCAGATGTTTGAAGTGAGAAGTGTGGGAATGTGAAGATATCAGAATAAGAGTGAAGAAAAATAAACCTTCTTTGCTTCTTTGAATTCAGGCAACTCCTTTATCATGGGGAATTACTGGAACACAGACCAGACAAAGCATGTGGTCTATGTGGGCTCATCAGTAAAAAATGTGACTTTCAATACAATTAAATAAACAAAACATTGTTTTTCTGAGTCAGTCATGAAGGCATCAAAGTGTCCTTTCCTTGCAATGGTGTCTTACTAGTGCATTTCTTTCTCCCCAATTATAAAATAACTATTTTGTGAATTTCAAGGCTAAATAATATAGGAGTATTTTGACAGGTCGACCACTTTTTGTGCAGATACACATTACTCCCAAATCCTCATAAATCCATATAAAGAAGCTTCCTCTGCATGGCTCCCTACCACTGAACTTCTTTTAGCTTCACTTTTACATGTTGCAATAAAACATTTGGATTCACAACTGAAAGCTGGATGAATAACATTTGGGAAACCTTGGAGGAAGAATACATGTTTCTTATGGGGTGTTCAGTGTGTCCTACATAAGAGCTTTTCACATCCACTTATGCTGTGTGTTAGGAAAGGCATTGTTATTACAGTATTATTATCTTTAATTTAGTTTGAAGAATTGAGTTATTAAGAAAAAAAAACACACAGGGTGAACTTCCCAGTGTCAACATCTCAGTTGGCTTTAAAAGCCATAGCTGCCTGCATGCAAGCGTCTGGGCTACACCCCAGGAAACAATGCAGGGTTCCCATCGTCCTCTCATGACTCTTCTAAAATATTTAACTTCACAGAAGCAGTGGAGTTAACACTCTTTCTGCTCCTGGATATTATTTTAGACATTTGGAAAGTCTTTTTTTGTTTGTTTATTTTTGGCTTTTCCATTGGCCTGCACTCTAACTCATGCATGTGTTAAAACTAAGATTCAGATCAACCCTTGAAAGAGGTTTCATATTCCATCACCTTTCAACCCTCACCTGATAATTTCATTTACAGAGATACCTGCTGAGAAGTAACAGCGTAGTATGCAGCATTAACTTGTTTAGGATATCTTAGAATTGACATTCTCTCTTTTTGAATCTTCTGGGAGTGAATATATTCAATGTTTAGAAAAATACCTCAAGTTTTAAGTAGTTGACTTTAAGAAAGCAAAACTTTTCATTATTCAATGCACGCGCGGTAACATTCTCTTTTTACTTATAAGGCCATGTCATGATGCTATCTTACTTGAATTAGTCTGTGGAGATGGGAAATAAAATTCTCTACAGCTTTGCTGACAGAAAAAGAAATTATAAACTTTTTGAAAACATAAGCATCAAGCAAAATAAAACAAAAAAGCAAAACATGAAAACAACCTACATTTATCAATTTTTAACATGAATATCTAGAGCTCTTAGACTTTAGCAAAAGTGGTGACAAAACAAAATTGTTGGAGCAGTTTAAAATACAAATTTCACATTCCTTCTAAACAGAAAAGCTTTTATAGCTAATGTTGCAAAAGGTTTTTACTAAACTGTCATGATTTGACAGCATCGCATTTAACATTCCTTGCTTTATATGAAACAGCTTTCAGGATAAAAACCAAGGGGGCGAGAGGGAGAGAAGGTCATTAAAATCAGCCAAGCTGTTGTTTAAAAGCTAAAAAAGTTAAAATTTGCCTAGTCAAAAAAGTTAGGCTCTTGGCTTCTAAAAATGAACAAAGTCATTTATTTTACATGTTTCAAGAAGTGAGTTCCAGGATGACAACAGAAGCGTCTTAAGGTTAATGGACAAAAAACATTGTTTTTTAGTAGGTTGGTTTTTGATAATGAAAAAGTCAAGGTGAATTCCAAGTCTCACCATTGACATCTAGGTAAATCCTCCCTGGCTGATACTGTTTGGAGCAGGACATACAATGAGACTAATGGAATAGACCCTCCAGGACTTCTCAACTAAAGCTAACTCTCCAAAGAACGGGGCACGTATGTGACCCGATGATGTTCAAGTTTACTATCTGGTACCCAGAAGATGCTCGATAAATATCTATGTCATGAATGAAAGGCAGCAAAGGGCAAGAGGAACCTTGTGTAAGAGAAACCACAGGGTGCAGTGATCCAGCCTCTCAAACCTCACTGCGTGCAGTTTTTATTTCACTTCTTACTGGAAGAACAGTAGAGAAGCCATCTTCATTTTGGTTTCTATTCCCAATTATTGTCAAGAGAGGACTAAAATCTTGAAAAAAAAAAAAAACCCAAACTACCTGATAGACATAAAAAAACATTTTCTGCTCAGTATTTCAAGTATTATCGAATCTTTAAAATTTTTTTTAAGTTTTCCTTGGAAAAAGATTCATTGCTGGTTCTTTTGTCTTACCTTGGAGATTAGTGTTTGCTTCTTCAAAGCAGAGAAGTGTGAAAGTTCCTTTTTCAAGATTGTCAGAGTCCACTATCCACATAAGGTAGCGATGATAAGTTCATAGAGTTCCACATCAGCCTTTACATGGCACAGCCTCATGCCCAAAGAAACAGACCTCGTTTGTCCAGTTAGGGGGTATGGTGTTTGGGTTTTCATATTATTATTATCATTATTTTAAATCCACTTTCCTTTTTTTTTTCCAGCCCCTCATGCCATCATAATCCACCAGCAGGCCTCAGCACTGAAGGTTTTTTCCCACGGTCCCAACACCAAGCCTTAAAAGCTACAACTGAGTCCCTCAAATACGTTTTGGGCATGGTCTTCATTCCAGCGAAAGAAGGATGACTGCGATTTATGTCACAAATGCAATACTATGGTTGTAATTCCAAGTGGAGAGAAGATCAAGGATGTCTCAGACAAGCTCAGTGTCCGGCAGCAAATACAGCATCAAAACTCGGAGGTGGTGTCTTATTTATACAGGTACATGTATTTTACAAACTGATGATGATGGGAGTACTTCTGAGAAACAATTTGTTCCAGGTTTAATTCTAATGACAGTGGTCATTTCTGTAAGCCCCATGGTTTCAGCAATCTGTACACCAAGCGACGCTGCAGATATATATATATATATATATTTGTTTGTTTGTTTTTTTAATTTCAGAGGGCGAAGACGAAGTAAAAAAAGTGCAGTTCTTCAATTAAAGTGCATGGATGAGGTAAACTAATTTCAAGAGTTTTGAGTTTATTCAGTACTGGCTCAGACAGGAACCATTCTGCCATGTATCTGCTGCATTTGGGTTCTCATTGCCTGGACACTGTTCAAAATCTTATTCTGGTGTGTGACCGCTGTGATGCCAATTCGTGCCAGGTCACTGGATATAAGGGGAAAAAAAGAGAGAGAGAGAAAGGGAAAACATTAGGAGGGCTGAGAATCTCTTTCTCGGGCTTCATGCAGACACACGTTTGAATCAGCCACAATTCATACAGCACAACAAGGCAGGTGTATTAAAATGTTTAATTAAGCAATTTAATGCAACAATGTAGGTGCTTTATAGAGGCTGTGTAAAATTATACTCAATTAAAATGAAAGGCATTCCAGTTTGCTCTTTTTTTTTTTTTTAAATGGGTAGGATGATTATGCAGCTCAAAGCGAAAAAAGAAAAATACTATTAAATCTAGATTTACCCTTTCGTGTTACATCGCTGAGTACTTACTCCTGGTTCATGTGCACTACAGCCTCTAGTGTGGTATAACCAGCAGCTGTGAAATTATCCTTATACCGGTCCATTTTAATGGCCTGAAGCCAGTCGCCCACAGATACCACGGCAGAGAATTCGGGGGAGCTGGGATCCAACAAGGCAGTGTTGGGTCTGGAAAGGGAACAAGTAAGTATAGACAGAATTATCAGTGAGACAGCAAGACTCAGAGAACTCAGATCGCCTGAGACAGGCAAGAGAAGGGGAAATATCAGCACAGGCTTTAGATGGAATAACCATCATCAAATGTCATCATGTGATTTTTTCCTTTTTTTTTGGCCCCTAATTTCGCAAAGCTTCTAAAGCAGATATCAGTCATCTTGTTCGTTATTAATTTCATGTCCTGCATTTGTGAACCTCCTAGTGCATTAGTGATCACAGCAGTTCTTTGAAACACCCTAGCCTGGGTAAAGATTGGGGGAGCCCTCGTGGCTGAAATTGATTCCGTCTTTGCAGAAAGAGTCCAGAACCTGCCAACACTGAATGGTACGGAATTTAGTTCAGCAACTATGGAAACCCTAGTGAAGTATGAGTAAGGAAAAGTGTGAGCTTACAACCTGCCAGACTTGACGGAAGCGGAGAAAGCAGCAAGAGTTCAAGTCCAGCGTGCTTCCAGCCAGCTTTGCAGGCAGCCTCAGTGCATTCGAACAAGTCTGGGACAGCAGGGAGTTAATCCCCTCTTTAATCAACCCATGCCTGACCAGCACGTGTGCCAAGACTGGCAGGAAGAATGGCCACTTTGATCACTGTTTGGACTGTGGAATGTGCTTCTCGTATTCCCTTGCTGGGGCTCCTAACTAATCATTTCAACAAAATCTGAGCACTTCTTATTAACTTATTTATTAGTTTACGCATTTCTCAAGCCAGGTGTTTTATATTAGGTCATAGCTAAGAGTGACAGTAGTTCAAAGCAGGAAGTCTGCCATTCTTCATAATATTGATAACTAATAAATCACCTATTAATGAAAAATATTTAATAAAAGAATTAGAGGCATCTTATCATCAAAATACCTAATAATCACAGATAGTCATCAACAGGGTAATTTTGGTCACCCTTATTAAAATCACCTGTATAGCATCACTACTACTTAAATGATATTTTCTTAAAGTTTACTTTTCTTTAGAAATTACAGAATGAGGTTTATCTTATCATTTTGACCTGATTTTCATCCTAAAATTATGTTACTTGAACACAAACATTTAAATCAGAACATCACTACTGAATTTCAAGCAAAAAGCAATTCTTTCCCTCTAAAAACAAGTCAATATAATGCCCTGATTCATTTTCAACACTGCAGAATTCATCCAATTCCATTTTTTATTTTAATTTTTACCTGCTATTTTCATTTGCATTACTTCTTTTTTGTATAAATATTTTAACAGACTTATTTTATCAATCAGTTTTGTCCCCAAATAATACCTTGCCTTTGTAACCTTTCTTTTATGTCCATTGTTTCAAGTTTATCCAATTTTCTAAGTAAAGTCCTGCAGATTTTTATGGCAAGAATAATAAAGATTCAATTCCTCTCCCAATTTTGAGTACATAACAAGTATTAAGCAATAGTGTTGAACATTTACCAATTCAAATATTCATTATTAAATAGCAACCAAACAGTGTGCATTTACTTCTTAACTTTAAGCCAAGAATAATAATAGGGAACATGTGGACTAAGAAGGTCAGAATGACCTTAGGATGAAAATATCTTCACTCCATATCAATTAAGTTCTAAGGGAGAGTCTCAAGCTTGCTCTGGAAACTTTGGGGCTCTTTGTGGAAAACCACGACATTTGCTGGATTTGGTGCTTAGTCACAAAATTCATATCATATCATGTTACGTCACACACCATTATCAGCAAGCGGTGATAATCATCAAAGCTACTTAAGTACCATCAGTGAAGAAAAAAACTAGAATTGAAAAAGTGTATCCAATAACTCAATTTGTTCTGCACATCGGTGCTAAGCACATATCATATGTGATATTAGTAGCTGAATAGTTTAAGCTAGCAGGAGAAGCACCAAGAACTGGCCTTTGTATCCTCAGACAAAACACGTGGGATCTGGAGCTGGAGATGTAAAAGCTGGAACTTTACCTTGGAATAGAAGAAGCTGCCTATACAGAAAGCAGGACTTAGAGTCATCTATTTTCACTCTCTCAGTGAACAGAAAAACAAAACCTGGCCCAGAAACATTAGATTTTCATTTTTTTCTTTTTAGGTCACATAGGTACCAAATGGCAAAATTCAGCCCGATGCTATTTCAAAAGAGCTTGATCAGTAAGCTCTTTGTACAGTGGCCAAATCCTAAGGGAGCTGAAAGCCAAAAAGAGAATAGAAGGCATCGCTGCTATGTGCTCCAAATTCTTTTTTCATGTTTTGTAATAATAAGTATAGTCTTTCTTGTCTACGATCTTTAGGCTAAGTTTTCTAGGGCAAGACAGGAGGATAACATCATAGCATTGGCCAAGACGGAAAGGGCTTGGATATCTTAGGGGAAATGTCCTCCTGTTTTTAGTGATGGTCAAGATGAAAGAAACACCTTCGAGATGGCAGATTTGGAGACGAGTAGATGCCCCGCCTCATGCAGGCCTAAGTCACCCGGTCTTATTGTGCCTGTCTTCTGAAATCATTTAACTGCTAAGGTCAGTCTACATCCTTTCTGATAGAGCTGGTATATAGGTTTCCTGAACCTCAAACCAATAAAGCTCAGCCTCCAAGCAGAAAAGTTCCTATTGAAATATAGAACTTGTAGTATCTTTGTCTTCTTTCTGGACTGATACACATCTTAATTTTGCTCTTTCCAATGAAATAACTGCCTCTTTCACAAGCAGCTCAATCACTTTAATTTTTAAAACCCTCTCAAACATTCATCTGCGTGCTTTGTGACTTGATCAGTTTCTGTCTTGGTCCTGTTTCCTTCTACTTTTGCATGACTCCGAAAAGAGAAACTGTAAGAACTCAAACCTAATGAATCTCTTGCTACAATTAACACTTTATCAGTCAACTTCAAATTGTAATGCATAAAGAGCTGATCTTTATTTTTGACTAACCCAATGTTCCTTTCCTTTTTCAAAATATAATATATAGTAACCTTAACGTCTTCCAAAAGTACATATCATCCCTTTTCCTAAATTTTCAGGACTAGCATCAGAAATAAGTACTTTAGTTATTTCTTTGTTCCTTTTTTTTAAAAAAAAATTGTTTTTATTACCGCTATTTGAGGCCAGACAGGTATTTAGTGCTTCAAAATGGTGACTACAACTATCATAAATACTTCACCAATTGAGAAAGAAACCACACAGGTTGCAGAGAGCTGGGAAGTGACCTCTGAGTAAAGGGCAGGAATTAATGTGAGTCACCACTCACCTGCCATCTTTAATGTATTCTTTTGCCTATCACTGTTAAGTAGGAGTGGCTCACCTGGAGTTCTCAGTCCCTGTCCTCTTCAAGCTGTTGGGGTTGCGGATGAGTTTGTCCAACATGTTGACAATCTGCCCAAACTTAGGCCTGTCACTTCTCTCCTTCTGCCAGCAGTCTAGCATCAGCTGGTGGAGCGCAATGGGGCAGTCCATTGGAGGAGGCAGCCGATAGCCTTCCTCGATTGCTTTAATCACCTGTCAAAGACAATAGAATGGAATGTTAAGCTGCCAGGCAAGCTGTTGTTAGAGGTTCACCCTCCAGATCGGCAAGTACCCTGTACAGCAAAGCTGTCAGCAAGCTTGAACATAGGAACAGCTATAATTCATTTACAGAAGCCAAAGCTAGACCTGAGTATCACTGGCAACAGGACAGGCAAGCTAGCTATTGCCATTGCTACACAGTGTTCTCAAGTGGCAGATGAGGCCAACCTAAAACTCTAAAGTGAAGATGCATCTATGTTTCAAAGTGATTGACCCAATCAGTTCAACAACATGGTGTTGGCCTGACCTTCAGAAATCACACGGCAATGACCCTCCTCATTGTGCTATCCAGCATTAGCTAAAAACACTCAGCAAAAGAGACTCTAACCTCGAGTTAAAGACTTTCACTAGAAAGCATGAACAGTTGCCTCCAAAATGGAATTCCCTTTGCATCCTCCCAATCCAGAAGACACTACCTCTCTCTGACATAGCATACTCCTTGACCCCATGCCAAGACATTTTTACTTTTGGAAGGCCAAAATATAACAGTATACAAATTCTGTATCTCTGTCTTGGTCTCAGTTGGCTGTCAACTGACCCCATTAAAGGTGTGAATAGATTTTTTTTTTTTACTTAAAATGTATATTTTATTGGGGACCCTTACATAACTAAGGAAAGAACTTATAATAGTAGACAGTAATTGTCTTACTGCCCACAGTGGTCTCCCTGACTAATAATATGTACATAAATCATTCAAAAGTCTTTCTTTTAATTCTAATTATTCTAATCTGCCTTCAGAGATATTACAGTATTTTTCTTATTAACTTTACTTTAAACCTCCCTTCTTCATGGCATAAATCCCAGTAATGCAATATGGTATGACTCATGTCAAATTTAAAGAGGGGAGTTACTTCATAATTTCTTGGCTTCCCATAAGATTTGTTTATGGGTATGCTGTTGGATTTTGGAGGTGCTTTTGCTTATTTGGAAATTTTTAAAAGTTTTATTTGTTTTAGATCAGTCTTTCCCTCCCCTACATGAATGATAACTGCTAGTGAAATAGCCAGTGGCTGCAGACATCTCAGTGACCAAACTGGATTCACCCTGAGGTGGGTCTATTTACTAATCAGCCCTTGGCCTTCAATGGAACATGGTCATATTCTGCATCCAGTCCAGTGGGGTCCAACTTCTAGGCACCAGCATGACTGTTGTTTTTTAAACCAGTGTACTGTTTCAGTTTAACAATCATCTTGTGATTTATTAAGCCCTCTGATTTTTTTCTCCCATGTATTTTTGCCAACATCTTCTTGTATTAGTATGTATTTAGTTCTAAAGTAGACTTTATATGGTATCTCACTGAATATTATTCTATTTATTTCTGGCAATTACATTAGGTCAGCTTGGTCCTCTCGCTTTCTTTTATCTTTCCAGGTGCATGGTGTTGACTCTAGAATTGATGAAAACATTTCGCATTGAATTGATGAAAATGCAAGCAACATTGAGCTAATGCCAGGGAAACACAATTTGTTATAAACCCTTGGACTGTTTAATACTCTTTCATTAGCTCTCTATCCACTGCCAGCTTGGAAGATGGCTTGTGGGTTAACAAAGCATATTTTCTCAGTTTACTGCTAAATGTTTTAGAGGGCAGAGGATTAAAACCAACAAAAAACTTGGTAGATTTGACATATTTTCAACAGTTACTATGACTCATTCACCATATGCCAAATGAATTCTACTCATGAAAGTAACTCTCCCGTTACATTTTCTATTGATTCCTGTTCTACACAGAATCCAACACAGAGACAAATTCACAGGAATGATAGATCAATATTATTGGTGGGAGGCAAATAGCTTTAGATGCTTTTTTTTTTTATGGAGAAAGCCAATTTAAAATTTAAAGCAAGAAAAATTGTTTTACTATAACATAGAAACTATCAAAACTACAGGTCTGAAAATATTTAGAGCTGGGAAACTAACAAAATCTTTAGATAATTTGCTGTTATGGGCTTTTGGCCATGACTTTCAACTAAAATAAAGAAAAGCTTAAATATCAAATAATAAATAAGTAAATACAAGTGCTATTTGATCATTTAGGTTATTTGTCCTTGACCCTCTGAGTCTCTAACCTGAGATCAAATGTTGCTACAAGAAAAGTACTTGAAGGTGTTTGTGTAGCATAATGACATCAAAGAATGGATTATACATCAGTCACACATCTAGTCTTTTTCCAGCCTATAATTACCTATCAGTTATGCTAGCTGCTGTCTTTCTTTCCATCTGCTATGAAGTTTCCTTTCAATTTACAGATAATCCAATGTCACCCTGACCATTCCTCTAAATCTATCAGGGAATTCTTTTTGCTTCACTAGCCACAGTGTGCAGTAACTTCTCTATTGCTCAGAACATTTTTTTTTAATTGATAAGGCAATCAGCAACCTGTTTCTTAAGTGCACCCACTTCTTCAATGAATTGTCAAGACTTTTCAACTTCTTATTTCAGAGTATGGCTGATGGTCAGGTAACAAGTCGTATCAGAGAGGTTTTTAAAGGAAGACTTTTCCTAAAATATCATTTTTACTGATAACTGAATATCATGGATTTGTATAACTCTATGGTGATATTCTAACTCAGATATATAAATATTTTAAAAGTTCAAAGAGTAGCCATTTTATTGTGATCTGATTTCAAGCCCTTTCAGAACTAACAAAAAACCTTTCGAGAATTAGCTAATAAGGGTTCTAGGAAGCCCCCTGGGTCTGGTTTTCTATTTTTTTTTTCTCTTTCCTTTCCTTTCTCACTAGAGATGTTTGTAATTAAATTCTATTACTCTGGAATCTTATTAGTGTCATTATTGAACGCTTTTCTGAAATTGCAGGCATTGTGGATACTCCCGTACGAAGTAGTCCAGATGGTACATTTAAAGGGATGTGCATAATTTACAAAGGGTCATTTAGTGAAGCTTTATTTTAGAGTCCTCAAGGGGCAAGCTCTAATTACAACTCTGTCAGCTTTAAAATATTCACTAGTTTTCTTCCAATAAACCTTTCATGTCAATTTTATCACATGTGAAATGTGTTTTTCATAGAGCCTTGCGTTTTCTTAAAATTCAAAGTTTAATTTCGTTTCAGTAAGTTAACTCATTAAAATTAATTAAAAATACTATCGGATGTCACTAATTTATGCATCTATCTACATCTATCTAGCTACTCTACCGCCCATACTATAGCATTTAAACTGTGTAATTTGTGTCCTTGAAATCCACGACCATAAGGTTTAACTACATCACTAGACACATTTGTATTAAGAACCTTGAGTTTAATATGTCATTTCAAGCTCAGTGCTTACTCCATCTTACCCTAATGAGAAACTTTCTGAATCTCAATGCCAATATATTTCAGAACATAAACACTCACGTCTTGATTGGACATATCCCAATAGGGTCTCTCCCCATACGACATCACTTCCCACATAACGATTCCATAGCTCCATACATCACTTGCTGATGTGAATTTACGATAGGCAATGGCTTCTGGCGCAGTCCACCGGATAGGAATCTTGCCACCCTACAATGTTCAAGCCATAAGTTATTCCCTAAGTACATTACTGATGTGCCACTTTAGTTTCTGAATGTTGTTACTGTTTGCCAGGCAGGACGACAGCATTCCTGAGCTAGCTCTCCAAACAATAATAAGAGACTTGTTTATTTTCACTAGTCTTCCAGGTAGAGACAGTTTTCCTCAGATGTTTTCTTTAGTCACAGGGAAGTGAACCAGTCATCTTTTTAATTAATTTTTAAAAGCCTAACCATTATCTGAACTCTGCTTCAGGCATTATTGCAGAAGAAAAGGAATCTCAGGTTTTACAGAAGACATGTTAGCCATGGTATATCAATGGATGTGAAGCTGATATTCCTTTTGACTTCTTGTTGAATTCTTTTAGCCAGCAGCACAAAGGCAATACTTAAAATTGCTTCTAAAATCACAAACGAAAAAGTGAAATACAAACATTTCTATCCATCACACTTCATCCCACACTTATATAGCATGAGAAATATGACCAACACGGCTAGAAGAGAATATACAAAATAGGCAATCAGAGGAAGCCAAATAATACCAGATGCCAGAGCCATTACCGACTTTAATAAAGTGAAGACAGGATTTTGGTTATCATTTAATTATTTAATTATAAAAATGATAAAGCAATTTGACCATTACCCAGGATGTTTAAAAATTTTTTTCCTCCTCAAATGTCTTTTGTTTAATTATGTTTAATTATGTTTATGTGCAAGGTGTTTTTAATCGAGTTTCAAATGTACTAGGGATCTGTCAGGGGAAATTAATTCAACTTGAATTCAGACCCTTAAGCTATTCAAGACATCATTTAAAAGTTTGCTTTGTTAGGGCACTGAACAGGACAATAAATTGTACTGGACACTGTACTGATTCAAGGCAGTTTACTCTGAAAACCCAGTGTATCACATTTATACTTATTACATACGGAAGGACACTTGTGCTGCCTTCTGCCTTCCTTAAATATTTAGCTAAGGTTTTATCTATGTAAATGTAACATTCTAGAAGCCTCCTTTAACTTTCCTTTCTCCAGTTACTGGGAGAAAATAAAAGATCTTCAGCATTCACAAAGATGTATTCTTTCCTAAATGAATGGACTTGGAATTCAAAAAAGGATATGTATAAGAATCAGAATTAGAGCCAAGGAAACTAAATACTATAAAAAAATAATAATAACATAGCCAGAGGGGGAAAAAAATACCTCCAACTCAAGATTGCAGATACAAAATGAGCATTAAATGGCTGGTAACTGTCTGTTTCATGTTGATTTTAACAGTGTCAGCCCTAATGGCCAATAACTTTTATGATTCTGTGTTTATTCCATCAGTATCTCACATTCAGAAGGTCCAGCTAAGATAGCATAGCCATTAACTGGATACTGATAACTCTTAACTGTGCCTTAATCCTGGCTTATCTACCAGTAGTAAAATGAAGGCCATTAGATACTGGAAAACCTTGGATAGTGTAAATGTTTTATAAATGCTGTATATATTCTTTCAGGGTCGAAAGAAACATTGCTCTGTCTTGTTTAAAATAATTTTTTTAATCATAGAAAAAAATAGAAAATTTTAAATAAGAAGGAAGAAAGGAAGGAAGGAAGGAAGGAAGGAAGGAAGGAAGGAAGGAAGGGAGAGGGAGAGAGGAAGGTAGGGTGGGAGGGAGGGAGGAGGGATGGAAAATTAAGTGTAAAAAAATACAATAAGTGTAACACTATTTTGTGGCTTTGTAAAATGGTCACACATCCAGAGGCTGTTTCAAAGAGGCTCTGAAGGATGAGGAAACTTGTAAAATCACAAAAGGCTGAAACATCAAAGTGAGACGTGAGGAGCAGTTTCATCAAAGCTAAAACCCAGCACCTGCAAACCCTCCTTACCCTTGTGGTATAAGCCGCTTCGGGATCATCCTCCAGCACCCGGGACATGCCGAAATCAGACACTTTGCAGACCAAGTTGCTATTTACCAGAATATTCCGTGCAGCCAGATCTCGATGCACATAGCTCATATCAGATAAATACTTCATCCCAGACCCAATGCCACGAAGCATGCCCACCAACTGAATGACTGTAAATCTGCCATCGTTCTTCTACATGGGAAAAGAATGAGAAACAATCCCCTTAGCATTAGGCCAAATTAATTTTCACCAAGCATTTACTACTTGAATCTCTTTTGATATCTGTGTCCGGTATGAAATCAAACTCAACATTATTTCCTGGCCCTTTTAACCAAAGTCAGTAATTCACTAGCAGAGTGAATGTATCCTAGAAGCTGGGTTTGCTTCCTGTATGAGATGGAAATTATCCAGCTCTAATGAATCTACGGCTCAAACAGCCCCATCATACAAGAATAAATCATACACAACTCTCATCGAACATGGATTATTAAATAGTCTTTAAAAGTCACACCATTCTCTATTTCTCCTCTTCTTCCTTCGCCCCATTAAAAACAAGTCCATGAACACCACCAAGCCAAGTGGTGCAAGGAGTCTGTGCGAGTCTACCCGATACCAAGATTCATGGGTTTAATATAAAGTAGTCACATACCCTGAGGAATGCATCCAAAGAGCCATTCTCCATGTACTCTGTTATGATCATGACTGGTTTACCTAGAGTTTTCAGAAAGAAAAACACAAACCCTTGATGAACACTGCAGTTAATGAGATCAAAATGGGCTTTGCACAATTTTACTGCCAAGACACCTGTCTTGTGCGATCTAATTTAATTAAAACAAGCCAAGCTTATGCCTCAGCTGTGGGGAGCTAGGAATGAAATATTAAAAAGACAAGTAGGTTTAAATTCCATCTGGAAGGTTAACCCTTTGGGTGGCTTGTTGACAGGGTTCTTAACTAAATTGGCCTCTGGTATCCAGGGAGCACATGAATGGATAATTGCTCTCTTAAGCAAAAGGAGAAGAAGATAAATGGGCAGGCCTGTTTAAAAGAAAAAAAAAAATCTTTAGGATAATTAATTTATTTTGTCCCCAGAAAAGCCACGTGTGCGATGCTAAAGAAATCAATGGACAGAAAAACTTTTTTACTTATTCAGAGGGAGTCAAGTTTCACGGTGGCTGCGTTGGATTCGTCCTTGCTCTGACACATCAAACTCAAGCATGCATCCTATTAACTTCATTCCCCTGATCTCCCTCAGATTAGGGGCTATAGCCTTTCTTTTCCCTTTTCCTTTCTATAGATAAGCTTATTCCCTTTGTTTCCTTAAGCCACCATCCTCAGAAGCAACAACAAAATCACAGAAAAGGTTTATCAAATGATTGCATCCCAGAGAGCAGCTGTAATTCAATACTAGAACATTCTTGCTCCATCCCACCTTCTTTTTTTTTTGGGGGGGGGGCAAAGAAATAAAAATGATTTTAAAGTTTGGAGGAAGAGGGGAAAATAACACTTTTATTATTATTATTATTAGTTTTCTTTCTAAGGACCTTAGGAAGTAAGAACCATTTTTAAATTCTTAATCTCTGGCAATGGACTCAAGGTTTAAAATTTTTTCTTTCTAAAGGGGATTTGTGGGATGGGGTGAGAGTGGGGGTGGGGCATAAATCTTTAATATTTTCCTAAGGGAAGGGAAGAGCAAAGAGAACATAAAAGATTTCCTGGGAGGAAAATAAAATGTTAGTGTGATGATAAATCAAAAATATTCACGCCCTCGTTGCTGTGGTTGTGGACAGTTTGGACTTAGGGCAAATGGGCTGGAATATGTCATGCGAAAAAGCCCTCAATATTCTTCTAAACGAATACACTTCCCACTCAAAACCTTTATAGGAATAGACGCTAGTGTGGGGGGAAAAAAAGGAAACATCTTTGTTTCAGAAGCAAAAATGTGGAAAAGCATAAATTATCTATTTCAACACAGTCCAATTTATCAATTTGGTTTTTTCACCATGTTTCTTGGTGTCCCGTCTAAGAAATCTTTCTGAAGCAAAAATTTTCATTTGAAACCAATACCCTGGAGATTTGATTTTCAAGTGATGAATGAAAACCTGGCAGAAAATGCAGGAATCTTGGTGTAGACCAAAGGATGAGTCAAACCACTCGCAGCCTCTCCCCTTGGCTGTAGGGAGTGATCCCCAAACACCCCTCTGTCCTCCATCAACATAAACAGGAAGACACTCTTAGTTCTTAGATTCATTTACCCTCCACATCTGTGACCACAGTCTTCTGACAGAACAAATGCATGTAAATGAGTTTTAATTAACCTGCCTCAGTTGAAAGATACTTTGTCAGCTAATGAGAAAGGGGGACTCTCTTGGTGGTGCATTAACGCCTACTCCCATTTCACCAGATCCTGGGGAGATGTAGAGGAGAGCAGAAGATGTGAAAGACAGCAGGGTGAGGGAGAGAATGCATACATAGTCTCCCCTTCAATTTAAAAAGTTACTCAAGCAACTGCTGGTAACGAATTCACACTCTTCCACTCCATCTTTTCACCCTCAACTCCTCCCTAGTCCAACAGTTGGTGCTGCCATCTTCATGATTTTTCTCCATTCCTTTTTCTGTTTATTAACAACATCCATTTGTGAGAATCTATGCGTCTACGAGAGAAATAAAGGTGAGCATCTCCATGAGCAGAGGGGCTTATGGAACAGATACCCAGACTGGGCGTGTGGGGGAGGGCAGTGGCTTCTCTCAAACAGGCAAGGATGGAGAAGGATGGGGGAAGGGGACAGCTCCGCTGGTGGAAGATTTAAATCATTTTAATTCAGTGACAACTGCATTATGCAAATGCACCCAGTCGTTTATAACAGTTACAGCTATAATAGGTATGGGTTTTAGAGGCACGCTGGGACTTTAACACAAAGATCCCCTGTTCCGTCTCTCTTCTACCGAGGTGCTGTGAAAATCACTGTCTGCAGCAGGAAAAACACCCCAAGTTGAACAGAGCCTCCTTTTGAGAAACTGGAACTGCAGAAGCATTTAAACGGAATGTTATCTTTAATTAAAGTAGTGGAGGACCCCGGGCAGCCCCAAAGGCCATAGGCAACAGAAAGATATCCTGTCTGTAAAACTAATCTTAAAAAGCAAATAGAGCTATTCTATGCTAATTATAGCCTTCACCCTGGGTGGAAAATTACATATCCTTAGCACCAAAGTTTCTTTTTTGAAGGATTCTGAAGATAGGAAAGAATATCCTTCTTAAGACATAATACCACCAGTTAACACTTGAGTTGTTTTTTTTTTCTTTGTGTGTGTGTGTGTATGTGTTGGCAAGCATATGCTAAATAATTTGGGGGTACCTCTGAGCTTAAAAATTCAAATGTTTGGACCTTACCTCACCTGCTGAATCAAACCTCTGAAGGTGAAGTTCAGAAAACTTTAAACAAGTTTTGCAGAATTCTGATGTACATTTAAGTATGAGGACTTCCGACCTAGGCTTTACTCCCTATTTTCTCTTAAAGATTTTGTGCCCTCGTGTCCTACTTGCCCTCCACCCCAGAACTGTTATCCAAAATTTTCTCTTTTAACCTGCCCATCCTTGCTTCTCTTCATGCACTGGAGCAGCCACTCTGCACATGCTGATTGAGGATGCTTTCCACTGGCACCTTGAATCAAGTAAGAGGCTCCTTGGCCTTCCTGGAGACATAGCCCCAGGCTTACAAGATCCTTGACTTGTAGTAACTGCAGTAGGGATGACAGCTCCTGGAACAGAGCCATTTTCAGTAATGACCACTTCAGCTGTACTATCCATGTGGCACTTTATAAGTCGGTCTTAGCCAGGCTTACATATGCGTTCGGGGTTTGCTTTGCAAAAGACATCTGTTGAGCTGTGTTGTATTTTAACTGCAGCCTGGTTCACAGGTTCAGAGAATGCTAACGGACTCGAAAAGGAAAGTTCGACCAGGTGTTACTGTAAAGAGGTGCTGAACTGCAACAGCCATAAATCAGGCAGAGCAGACAAGCACATCCCCCGGTATAATAAAGATTCCCAAGATCTCCCTGCTGCATCTGGAATCGAAGCTTCCAGCACAAGGTGCGGTGAGGTTTAGTTGTGTTTTATATGAAAAGTACTTAAAATTTATTTTGCTCACCATCTGCTTGCGCCTACCCTGTGACAATCAACTGGGCCTAGCAACGATTTGAAAGATGGAGAGGCATCCCACAAATCTGAAATGTCAATTTTCCTAAAATCTCACGCAAGATGCTTCGGAAAGAGGGCATCAGCTTCAACCACGGGCCCATTCAGAGCTGACTACAAGATTAATGACTTGTCCCGCACTGACTTCCTCCTATTAGCAATCAGTGGGTCGGCTCCATCTGTCATTTCCCTGGAAAGAAAATGTGTGTTTAATTTGCCAGTAACTTCTAACTTGGCTTTGTAATGGGAGTGACCCACATACATTTGGTGACGACGCCTTCCAAGTGAATTATATTCGGGTGGTCAAACTGTCCCATGATGCTGGCCTCACTCAAAAAGTCTCTCCTCTGTTTGTCTGTATAACCAGCCTTCAGTGTCTTGATGGCCACACAGATCTCTCTCTTGCCAGGCACCTTGAGACGCCCACTGCAGACTTCACCAAACTCACCTTTGAGAGAGAAAGATAATTGACTATGGACCAGAAACACATTCAGGATGAAAGAGTAACAGCTAATATTTGCAGGTGCTTATGACACGCCAGGCACCGTGCTAGTGTTTTACATAAATCAAGGAAATTTCATGTGCACGGATATTTACATATATACGTGTATATATAATAAACTCATACATTTACATAATCACATATAGGTATTTAATATCCACAGTGAAAACACGGTTATTAGACAGACACAGCCACTTACCAACTCCTATGACTTTTTCGATCTTAATGCAGGATGCATCGATTTCTTTGGCGAATTCTCTAACTGCTTGGTTAGGATCTTCGTATGTAAAGGGATCCACATAAGTTCTTACACCTAAATAATAAACATTTGATAAGTTAATTGAACGCTTATGGGAACCACTAATAAACCTAAGTTGTCTCAGTCTATAGATACCTAGCACAGGAGATGTTTTCTTAGCACGAGAAGAATCCTTAGCACAGACATATGAAAAGGTTTAAATTCTTGCTCTGGTTTTCACTAGTGAGTGAACAAACACTGTTAGCTACTTAGGAGGCCTCAGTTCCTCTGACTTCCCGGAGTGTCTTCACACTTCAAGAACAAAATTCTTAAAATGCCCCATCCCACAGAGAAAAAGAGAGTCCCTACAAGGAAACTGAGAATGTGTTAGCTGAATCTTGCTGTCTCAGTTAGTTGTTCAGGTCCTCCCCACCACATCCAGCTTTCCTTCTTTACAGAAGGTAACAGAAAACTTTCTTTCTCAACTGGCAGTGTCTACATGGTGCCACCTTTTGCTCAACATCTGGACCAATTAAATATGTGACCAGCAGTGAACGAACTAAGATGAAATCTAGGTTAAAACTGACAAGAGGGGTAACATCAGCTAGTAGATTTGAGAACACGGCCTCTGTACTGAATCTCCACTTTTATTCTGTTTTGGGCAGAAGGTGTTGTAAGTAAAGACATTGAAGTTCACCTGGAAGCTTCAGCGGGAGAAAATATGGCCTGATTTGAAGGGTTTGAACATCAGGAAGAGTAATTCAGCCCTACCCCATAGTTATGTGCAAACCAAATTCAGAATATGAGCTCTGAAGCAGCCCAGAGATGCATCAGTAATTCTGGGAACTTGCTACTGGCATTAGCACCTCCACATTCCTTGCCAGAGCTCCTGGGGCTTTGGAGCACTGAGAGGGTAGAGGACACTGGATGATCCAGTTTTTTGGTTTTCCAGGCTTGTCAGTCTTATTCTCATCTCAAAAAAATTACAACATTTTTGTTTTAAAAAATATATACCACATGCAAATTAAAAAATATGGTTTTAGACAGAAAAAAAAGTGAACAAATGGAAAAAGTCAACATTCCATATGTGTCATCGCTTTATGTGCTCTAGCCAAGAAAATCTTTCTCAAGATTATTCTTCCTCCCCCTAGTCTCTCTCTTCCTTCTACCTCCTTGCACTGCTGGAGTACCCATGTTGCTATTTAAATGTAAATTAGTTAAAATTAAGCAGAATTTAAAATTCACTTCCTCATTCAAAGGAGCCACTTTTTGAGCATTTAATAGTACCTGTGGCTATTGTCTAATGTATTGGAGGCAGATCTAGAACATTGTGCCATCAACTCAGAAAATTCTACCAAACAGTGTTCCTGGAGAGTCATCAACCACTGTCCATTTAAGACGCTTCTATCTTGTTCACATCCTTCTGGAGCCAATTTTTCAAATTTATTATTTGACCTACTTGGAACAAAAAAAATAACTAAAATCCACTAAAAAAAATATTGATGGTCCTGAGTTCTACAGCAATATTCCTTGAGGTTTAGTAATTACTGTTCAATTTCTTATGCTTCTTTCTCCAAAAAATTAACCTTATAATTGAGAAAAATTGTTCCCTGTTAAATCTTGCTACACAGATAAAAATAAGCCAGCTTGACCAATACCTTTCCAGAGCAGAAGATAAAAGAAGTGGGGGGGGGGGGAGGATTTAAAGGAATTTCCTCATTCTCCATCTTTAACCTCACTTTTAAGAATCCCTAATCACCTGTTTCAGTTTGATCCTCTGAAGTACCTTATTTGGATAATTCCATGAAAGGAATATGATATAAAGTCACGTGAATATAATTTAGATATTTCTGAACTGAAAATGAGAGACATGCTTTTAAAATAAAATTATTTTTAATCTAACATTTTGTACCTTGATTCAAATGTTTCTCTTCATCTGCTTCTTGTTTGGCTTTACTGTATTTACTCCGTCTATTAAATATTACAAAAAAAGAGAAAAAGAAATAAGCCGAAGGCCATAAGATAAATTTTTTGCTACCACAGTATGTCAGGCAGATACATTATGCACATTTAACAGATGAGAAAACTGAGGTTTATGGAAGGTGAACTCACAAGGTGAATAGCTAGTCATCCTGGAAGAGTGCAGAGTCTCTGTTATTAACCTCTATATTAAACTGAGATGATAAAGCAAAAATTTTAAAATAAAATTATAATTTTGAATCCCCAGGAAATATTTATATCATCAAAGACAGATTACAAATTCTTTGGCTAATTTTCCCATATGTATTCTGAACTAAAATAAGTTTCCATGGGTGAATTCTGCATAAATCTAATGCCAATAATGTTCCATATGTGATAGGTAACTCATTATCTGATTATGTGCTACTTTTAAAACAATAGTTTTATGGTTATTGGTTCCAGTTGCTTTATACAAAATCCTCAATTATTAGTAAAAATTTCAAAGGTAAATATTTGCTTTGTACTGGATTACATTCCTTAAGAGTTTGTAGAAAACTTGCAAGAGTGGAAATGAGGTTTCCATTTGTAGCTTAATTCTCCTTTCAAAAAATGGTATATGGTCTCACAATTGGCATTCTTCTAAACGTGCTCTAGGAGTGAAATCTGGCCTTGTTATAAAGTTCTGGGAATCAGAAATCTTGACTATATATAAATCTTGAGTCAGTGACATGGATACATTACATATATATGTATATGTAAATATTACTTAAATAAATCAGAAAATCAACTTAGTCGATATTGCAGCTCCGGAAGATTGCAGTTTTGGAAGATGAGACTAAATCAGTGAATAAAATAGGTTTCTGTCGAAAATGTAAATTTGACATGGTAGTTAATCACCTTGTATTTTCTCAGAGCTTTAAACAAGAGATAAGTCGAGACTCACATATGGGGCAACTGAGGCTCTGAAGTGACAAAAGGTTCCCTGATGGCCACAGTGCATCTCGGCAGTGTGGTCCTGGTAACTGAACCCCTGACTGTGAACAAGTGGAGAAGGGCAGACCATCACGTAGAAGAGAGAATAGCGAAGAATCTGAAGGGCAGCCAGTGTGAGGAGAGGAGCACCCCCATCGTGGTCACGTGCCCCAAACTTCTCACCCACATTCCTCTCTTCCTTGTCAGCAGCCCAGGAACCGGCTCCAAAATCAGACCCTCGGAGCCTACAGATGTTCCTCCATGTGTATAATTCCCTTGCAAATAATAATACCTTGCATTTTTACACTGCATTTAACTTTTCAAAGTGTTCTCATCACATATATTATTTTCTCCCCTAACTGTTTGCCAAGCAGGAACCAACCAGCTTAGTAAACAGAGACCCAGTTACTAGTTAACTGCGAAGTGCATGTAATTCAGTCCCAAATAATAGCTTGCCTGCCTTCTTGCTTTGCATTTAACTTTTTAAAGATCCTTCATGTCTATTACTGAATTGCATCTTCACAACAACCCTATGAAAGCAATCAGGTAGACAGACATGCAGTCGGTCCCACTGTACAGCTGAGGACACAGAGGCAGCAGGCAAGTGATTCACCCACGACCCTCTCAGCAAGAAGTGTCTGCCCTGATCTGGCTCACACGTCACAACAAGCCTCTCAGTGGAGATGAAGTTATGTACTGGTATGAGAGAGTTCATTGTAAGTAATTTTACATTTTATTTCAGTAAATCCACTTAAATTGTGTTTCACTGCTCTCAAAATCTATTGCTTCATTGAAGCAACTAAATAGGTTTAAAAGTCCTGATACCAAGTATTTCTATGAAAGATAGAGTGTTCCCCCTACGCCTCCCCCACCCCCAGCCTTAATCTTCCCACTGCTTCCCTCTTTTATAGGAAATTATAAGAGTGTTAGGTCAGGCGCTATAAAAACAACATTTTATGTCAGCGAAACCCATGGCTAGGTCCCAAGGGTGTGACAGGGTCCTGCCAGCCCGAGAGATTATATCTTATCAGAGCTCCTAAAAGCGTTATCTAAAATTACAAGTATGTCTTTTAAACCACTTTAGATCTCCAATGCTGATTTGAATTTCTTTCCTTTATAGAAGAGAAAAAATGCACAGAGCAAGACAGCTTTTGTAGAAACCTTCAATTGCCAGTGAGTTCATTCAAAACTCTGGTATATACCAACAGAAACAAGCAGCCTCAGGCCTATTCATTAAATGTGCATAAAGCCAGAGGAAATGCAAAATGGCAGGGATCATTCATGTCAGGCTGCCATGCCCAGTCCTTTCCTCAGACTTCTGAACATAGTGGAGTTAAATTAGAGGTGAAGGTGTATCTTTCAGGAAACTTCTTTACTTAGGAATGTGATTTGGAGAAGGGGACCCCAAGAGAGTACAGGGAATGATGAAAAAGAAACACAAGGATTACTGTTCAAAGGCTAATTGTAGCCTATTAGCTTTTTAATAATACCTTGAAAACTAAAATGCCTGAGTCCTGCTCTACCTTTGTCACCTGATGACCCTTCCTCCTTGTCTCAGGGTAGGACAACGTGTCTATTATTGTCTCAAGAAAGAAAACCCATTGAAGCGTATTATTGGGTCAGCCAGCCCCGGAGGAAGAAGTGCTAACTTCAAATTGTCATCCCAGGCAGATCACCTGAATGGCAGAAGGAGACCTTTGTTGAAGATTTTCTAATTACTGAGATGTGGGCAAGCTGATTAAAAAGGGGTAAGGTGGGAGTGGGTGGCTAGTGAATGCTCCAGAAGGAAACATGGGACCTTTTGATGCAGGAGTTAGATAAAAGGGTCTCCTCTGCAGGTGAAACTTTTGAAAGGCTGTGAGTTAAGCCCTCCCTCTGTCAAAGGGAGGCGTGATGAGGGTATTAGCGGTCATTGTTGAGAAACAGCATGAGCTCCCATCAAGGCCCTCCCAACCGATGTGTTGTTCCTGGCGCCCTGACTATTCACTAAAACAAACAAAATAGTCAAGGGGGAATGCAGCAGGGGCCCAGCGTAAACCCCACTGTTATTAAAATACTAACTTCCCTGACCAGGCGATGGGTGTGATTGATGTGGTTCACTGCTCCAAAACTAATTAGTAAAAGGTAAGTAATTCATTCAGTTAAAGTGCAGATTAAAGAAGATAAAGCAAGGTAATAACTAGCACGGCCCCAGAAGGTCCCCTTCCTGCGCTCAGTGGCATCACCCATGACAACGGATAGAAGCCATCTTTCTTTTTCCCCTTCTTTAAGCTGTCATTGTTCTTGCACCAAATTATGTCTGAATGTTCTTCATGAGCAACATTTTGAAATGGTTGGAATGAAACCGTACGACTGCATGCAAATCGCTGAGAAATGTTCCCAGCGTGCCATCTGTCCCCCAGAAATGTGTGAATTTACATGACTTCAGCGGAGCTGAGTTAGGCCACCGTTTACGTGTATTCCCTCTGACATGATGATAAGATTCCAGCGAGGACACCAGAGAAGACAGGTACAGACGGAATGGTAACCGTTGGACTGTTACCTGAACAGTTAGCCCGAAAATGGAAAATCTTAACCTTCCCAAGAAGACAGAACCGACTTGCAGCGTCTGCAACTTGTGTTAGACTCGCACAGTAATTCACAGATTACAGATGCTACCAGTGTCACAAAGGACTTGAAATTTAGGTTCAAGAGAACTGTCCATGTTGGCTTCTTATGTAGGTCAGATTCGCCATAAGAAGACATTAGAATCATCTATGCCAATACTGAAAATCAGGAGAGAGGGGCTCCTGTCCTGATCAGGCAGCTAACTAGCTGTGCGATCTTGGTTTAGTTAATTGTTCAACCTCCTCATTGGTCCTCAAGTTCCTAACATACATGATGCTAGTATTAAAATTACTCAGTTTTCTACACCAGAGTGATCGGGGTAGCTCCCTCACAAATTCTGCCACAGACACTTCATTTTTTTTCCTTAGTCAATTCACTTATTTTTCTTAATTCAGAGAAAAGGGGTGCTTTTTAACCCTAACAATAAAGAGAGACTCAGTATCACCGGGAATCGTAGAAGGTTAGAATCCTAGGCAGAGTCAGCAGGCAATACTCGTTTCTGATCACCAAACTGTGTTGTTAGTAATGAGTTAGCTTGTGTTCTAGTTCTTTCTTAAAAGTGTTTTTCATACTTAACAATAAAGTACTACTGGGGGAAGACACAATAGCCTAAGCAACCTGAATGAAAATTATTTGGGATGCTTCTGGAGGTAACCCAATGATGTCGTTAATGAAAGGGCAGGGTGGTCAGAGAAATTTAACATATTTGATCATCAGTCCTGGAAGGTTATGTATGACCTTATCACTGCATTTTATGATCCCGCTGTTAATAATCTTTTTAAACATCACTTCAAAAAAGCAATAAAATGGTGACACTGTAGACCTCACAAATATATACCTAGAGGAAAATGGGGAAGCGATGTCAGGCTAAGAGAAGGAATAACCGTGGTTTGGGATAAAACTTCTAGGGACAGCATCACATAGATACAAGAAGCGCTGCACCTTAAAAAGCCAGGTGTGCAAGTACAACTGTATTCTCTGAAAGTCTGACAAAATCCTTAAACCATAACTCAAGTGATGAGGAAAACACTGATCAAATATGCCAATAAAAATGTAAGTTTAACATAAAATGTACCATATATCTAAGTCAACATACTTACGATTTTAAATATATAAACTTTATAAACTTAGTAGTTTGGCTCTGTCACTAAAATTAATGTTTCTAAGATCTAAGTTGGCCAAAAGGAAAAAGTGGATCTTCCCATTGAAAAAAATCCAAGATTACTCTGGCTTGTCTAAAGCTCAGGCTTCTCAGTATAAAGTAAATGCAATGAAATAAATGACACCATTACTATTTAAAAAATCTAGCAAAGATACCAGCTGTGAGCCTGAGGCTGTTTCCTCTTGCTTAAATGACAAATTAGCACTAAACAGACTTTCTCTTTGAGGGAATCAGACAGATGGAAAACTTTTCTGACTGTGTGGGTTCCAGGGCATCTACCTCTTAAAAATCTCCCATGGTATGAGCCGTGTGAGGTCCAGGCAGAGAGAAACTGTCTCTAGCATCTCCCCGGCCACCAACATTCTGTGGCCCTAAGAAGAGAGATGCAGTCACTCACTTTCCAGGTGAGGGTGTCTCATCTCTTGCTTTCCCAGATTGCTGGCTGCAGTGTGGCAAGATTATTTGGGGGATACCATTTATACCACCTTTTATTTGTAGCATGGGCCAGACTTTGATCTGCACTACCTGTCTCCTCTCTCTTCACCTGTTCTTGTCCCATTTACGCATTTGCAGTTGAACATGACAGAGCACACGGCCTGCGTGTGGAGAAGAATCAGCTGAGTGTGCATCAGCCACGGAAAAGCCTGTCAGCTACCTGGCTCCAGGAAGCCTTTCCCGTGACAGCTTTATGGCCGACACTAAAGCAGAATCAATAGGAGGGCAAGGGGTTGACATTTCATTTTCTAAAAAGTGATCCATTGAGGACCAATCACTGAGCAGTGTTTATCAGCCTTGGGAAGTGACATTTTTTTTTTAATGGGGAAGAAGGGACAGTAATCATTGCTGGGTAACTCGACAGGCTCAGTTCTCTAAGGTGGGGACTCATAATTGGAAATCCAATGCATCCTGTTATCAATGCGGCCTTAAATAATAAAGCGATCAATAAAATCAGAAAGGAAATTAAGCCATCAAGCTTGGAATGCTATTTTCTCGAGCTACAGCTTTTAATAAATTTGTCTTCCTGTACCACATTTTCTTTTCCTCTCGTCAAAGCAGAACATTGAAGAGAAACTTATAATGAGGTGACTTATTTGTAATTACTCCAGTTCAACTGCTCTATTCACTGCTATATTCAAGGCAACTTAATATAAAACAAAAAAAAGATCAGTAAATCTAAAGGAAAGCCGGACTACAACTAAAAAATGCTTTCAATTAATATCAAAGAGAAAGTCAAGACATAAGACAGTCTCATTTTCTGCAAACAAGTGTTCTTACACATGGTTCTGAGAATCCCATGGCACTGGATTTCAAGTTTAAGGTAATTAAATAATTTTTCCTATTTCAAGACTTAAACATCTATATTTTCTGATAACAAAAGTTATATACACCATAAATTTTTCAAATGTAGGAATATATAATAATAAAAGAGAAAGCCTATGCAACCCCTATCCCTCCCACCACCACATCTCAGTCCCTGTTTCCTGTTCTTGAATGGATACTTATTAATGTATCCAGTTCCCCAGGTGTGCCTGGCAGATACACACACACAAAATCAAATCACAAGGGACGTTTGATTAACTTCCAAAATCAATCAGAAGAACACTGGGAATTCAAATTCTGTTCAGAACAGCTGAAGTTTCCAAAATTCGAGATATACCATGACACAGGGTGCAGCCGACATGTCTAGGTGTGTGTTGAGTGTGTGTCTTACAGCGACGGGGATGAGAGTTTGTGGCAGATTTAACTTCTTTGAGATGGAACTCGAACTGTTCTAATCAAACACACCTAGTTATAGACTGTGCACCAAAGAGAACTAGCATGGTGACAAATGTAGGTGCCCACACAGAATGAGAACGTGGTCCATACCATGTTAGAGTGACTGTAGTAGATCTCTATATAGTAGGGCATCTTGGAGAGTGAGGGTGGGGACATGATATTAATAAATACATGTGACGAGTGGGACCACATCCAGGCAAAGTAAGCTACACGGTCTTCATTCTTAGGATATGCCACGAAGGGAGGGGAAGGCATGGTGGTTTGTCTAGGACAGTGGAAATAGCTAGACGTGTTTAATGACATCAGTGATATCACCCAAAGGAGAGGCAGGGAGAGACAATGCAACAGAGGCCTGAGGGCCAAGCATGGCTACTGGGACCCTTTACCTGCTCTGCCACCAGGGCAGTGGCATACCCTGGACAGGTGCTGCATCTGAGTATCATATTCCCCTGCTATAACAAGACAAGGTTTATATTTAAGAGGTTAAGATGGATATCCTCAGGTTCTGTTATCTGTTGTTGTTTGCCAAAAGCTTCACCTGGTGAAACAGTTGATGGTATAGGGGCTGAAGATCAGACAAAAAAGGCAGACTCTCTCACAAGAGACAAAGAAGGCCTAGATGTGGGCACACAAGCACAGCTACCCACTCCTGCTCCCATTCCTCCAGAGGCTCCAGGCAGTGTTAACAAATAGAGGGAAGCAACAACGATAAGCAAAACTGGTTCAAACAAATATGCTGCCAAACGATTTTCATTTCTTTCTTTTCTAGATTGTTTTTCAAGTGTCAAGCTAGACTGTATGCTCGCACAGAATAAGTCATCTGCTGGTTTAGATTTATTCCCAAGAGCAATGCCACGCCCACGATGCACTCAGTGGCTTTCTCTGGAAGTGATGACAAGCTTTCCTGAGGGGAGACTGAGTGCAGAGCCATTTCTTTGTTCTGGTCACCATCACTGCTAACCAGTATCCCGTGGAAGCACCTATTGTGTGCCGTGTTATCTACTTTGCTGTTATCAACACTATCCTGTCGATAACACCTTGAGGCAGATATTACTATCCCCATGTTATCAAAGGGAAACAAAGATAGATCCAAAGAGGCTCAGTAATATGCCTGACAAATGGCAGAGCTCAAATGTGGGGCCCAAGATTTATATGGCTATTTCGTGTGTGCGCGCCTTTGGCAGTAAGTCCAAGCTTAGGAGACACATAAATGTAACACCTCATAGCTTAGAGTATCTCGAAATCCCCCACTGGCTTGCTTTTCAGCTGGGTTTCCTGGAATGAGTTGGGTCTCTCCAGGCTTTCAGCTTTGAGCTGCCACCAGGGTACAGTCTGCAGCTCTCTGGAGGGGTGCAGGGAGATCAAAGGGAAGAGAAGGGGGCAGGGGATGCAAATGCCGTGTTTATAATGCTAATCAAAAGCCTCAGCTTTGTGTGGAGGAGACAAAAAGCTCCCTCATAAAAACTGGGAAGGGAGGAGGGTGCAGAGAGTGGCTTAAGTGCTTACCTCCTGCTGATGACAAAAGCCGCGATGAGAATGACCACCAGCACCACACTGCCTGAGACGGACACCAGGAGGACTGTGGAGTTGGCCCCATCGCCGATGATCCGGGAAGGCACTAGCAAAGACAGTTACATGAGGGTCACCTCTGGGAAGGTCCTAAAAGTTAGCACTTCTGACTGGGCCACAAGCCGTTCAGAATGCTCAGGGCTTCTTCTAAGACAGCCTTAATGAGACTAAAGCATTCTTTTTCTAATTGTACGAAGAAGCTCAACCAGAAGATTCTTATTAAATCCTGTGGTAAACATCCACTCATCGTTTTTTTTGTTGTTCTTTGTCTTTTTACTCTCAGCCCTCACACTTACTGAAGGATCTGATGCATTCTTTACTGAGAAAGGCATTCGAACATTTCAGAAAAACAGCAGTTCTGAATGTGCCTCTCTCCTTCCCACCCTTTCCAAATTTATCCAAAAGCAGCCTATTATTGCCCCAATCAGAAGCCACTTCTTCCTTGAAGCCTTCCAGGATAATCCCGAAGAATGTCAAACTTCTTCAGATTCAATTCTGGAATACTTCCTCTTCTGCTTCTTTTAATTCTTATTTATTAATTTGTGGATATTATTAGAAAAATTATTTTCTAGAACTGATGTTGAAAATTCTGCTCTATCATCTCCTCACTAAGTAGGCTCAGTTTGGGTTTGTTAATTATGGAGGTGGAGATACCTTATGTAACTTATTAATGGATAAGACCTGTTAACATTTTTGATTCAATCGACCAAGTGATGCAACTCACAATGTGAAAGAGTTGATACAATCATCCAAAGGAGTTTTTTAAAAAAAATAGTCTGACATGATTTTAAAAGATTCCTAGAAATAAATAGGAAAGGGAAAACAAATTGACCTCTTCTGTCATCTTCCCAGGTAGAAGCTCCCTATCTTAATGTAAGGTAGCTATGCAATTCTGAATTGCTTTAGCAATCTCCTTTTTCATGGTTTATAGTTTCATGGTTTATAGGTTTATGCTGAAAACAAGGGGAAAATAGATGACATTTTTCTTCTTTCTTTATTTATTTTTTAAAAGACAACATTTTTCCATCACATAAAAAGACAGGTCAGGTAATATAACAGCAAAATACTCTTTTTTAAATAGTATGAAGTTTTCTAAGTCACAGACATTGGCTAATTGCAAACAATGTTCATTGCAATGAAACATTTGCCTAACCAAAAATTTAAGTAATGAGATTTGCCCTGGATGGTAAAAGTACCCTCAGAACTTGTTACCTGTGTTGGTTGTCACCTCCAGGGGCTCACTGAAGTCCCCATACCCAGCGGCTGTCCTGGCCCGGACATGGAAAACATAGGAAGTCAGAGGGTTCAGACCTTTGATATCAGTGTTCCTGGCAGCGGTACGCACAATCCGATAGCTTCGCTCATTCTGATCCTACATTATGGGAAGATGAAATAGAGGAAGATGGTAAAACAAATCCTCCACGTATTCTAGGCACAATATTAAAGGAGCCAAGCCAGACTCATCAGAAGTTGAAAGAACATGGAGATGGATAAATCCTCGAGCCCTATATTCTCTGCAAAGGTAGAAGTACTTTCATTATTTCTTAGATGTTGAAAGAAATGCAGAGTTCATGTATGATCATTGTTGACACTGAAAATATTCAGATCTTTACTCATAATCTTTTTTGAAAAGAACATTAGTTCTGGATGGTGGCTTTTCTCACTCTACACCCAGCAATTTTACAGAAAAAAATGTAAGAAAGTCCCTTTCTCTTTCTACTTTCCATCTAGAAAATGTGAAAATGTTATTATCTGATTTCAATGGGGAAAAAAAATCCTAAAAAAAATCCTGTTCCTTTTCTGCTTTTAATGAGAAAACCAATAAGTGATATCTTTTAAGAAGAAAGAAAAGACAACTGCTCTTTAGTTTCTAGACAACAAGAAATGCAAATACCATTTTTCAGAATTCAGTCCTTTAAGACAGACAGCTTATTTATAAAAATACTGTCTTTGTTTAAGAGGCTAAAGAATATCATTCTCCTTTCCTGATTTTCTGTGAATAGTCATCAAAAGCCACACCTTAATCCTGAATGGCACTGATCTGCTTAAACAGATCACTACTTTGACATTTATGAGTCACTCTCCTGATAGGTTTCTAGATTAGAACTAGCTATCTCAATTTCCATTACTAGAAAGAAAAAATATGGTTATATTAGAACACAATGCGTTTTTCCTGTTTTTCAAGATAACCAACTTAATACATGAAATTCATAATTAAATTTGATTAAGAAGCAAAAGGCATTTGGCTTTTGAGATTCACTGGTACTCCAGGATTTATAACAGGCCAAAAACTAAAGACATGAAGGAAGGGAGGGAAAAGGGAGAAAAAGAAAGAAAGAAAATGAAAAAAAAAAAAAAAAAAGAAAAGAAAAAGGAAAGGAAGAAAGAGCTTGCTCATTCAAGTAATACCTTCTCATAATACTTGACTTCATACTCCAGGATTACCCCATTGGGTCGATCTGGTTCCAGCCATGCCAGAGCAACACTGTATCTGGTAACTTCTTTAGCCTGGACCAAAGCAATGGATGATGGTGCTATTGGCAAAAATGAAAACAAAAGACAGTTTGCATTAGAGAAAAAAAAAAATTAGCAGCATCAGCCTATAATTGTATTTTTCTTCAGAAAAGTGTTAAGAATTATTGTTTTATCTTCCTCTCAATTGCTATTTCACTCTTCCCAAGTAGAAAAAAAGCACACCATACCATTTTGATGGTTCTCTCCAGTATTATTTTCTATATAATCTGTCTTAGAAAAACAACCTCTGAAGTAAAAACCTAGTAAGTCCACAGGTCTACAGTGTCACCTCCACAGCACCCATAGCCATTTCTCATAAAATGGTGTTGTAGGTATAGAGAATGCTTTCCGCTTTGTTTTTTTTTTTTTGTTTTTTTTTGTTTTTTGTTTTTTGTTTTTTGCAAGCCATGAAAGCCTTTAGAAGATTTCCTTTTAAGCACAGTGAAACTGCATCCCATCCTACCCTCCAAAGTATTGAGTGTCATCTTACTGGTCATTAATTTGACACAAGCAAGAGAATTTGCAGCTCTTCCAAGGGTACTGGAGGGAATGCCATGAACTTACATACTTTCCAATATGAATGAAAGTCCTGCTTAATTACAGTGAAAGTTTCCAGTTTGCACACAACCATTCTGCAAATAATGAAGAACACAAATAAAGCAAAGATGGTCTCTCTGGACACATATGGGGTTTTGCAACGATTTTACAAGAGCTGAAATATTGCTTCTGCCAGCCGAGCAGCAAACTTTCTTCTTTCCGTGGAGAAAGACACAAAAGCAGTCCTGTACTGGATGCATTAACAGGGTTGGGGAAAGAGGGAGGAACACCTTTGAGATTTATCAAACCAGGCTGCCACATGCTTGCTTTTCCACTGTAGTGGCCACGTCTCCAGCCAGCTGTTATCAGGCTGCACTGTGACTGACAATGGCACTAGTGTGGCATCTCCCAAGAAAAGGCAAAGTGGTCATGAAATCTGCAATCTTCTCTAATGAAGCTGATCTGTAGAACCAGAAATTAGGGGTCTTCCTAAATTGAATGTATATTCTTTTTTGTTCCCAAACTGTGAAAATATGTGAAAAAGTAAAAATATGGCCACTGTGGAATGATAACGTAGTGTTGGGTCTTTCTACTGCTCAACACACACACACATATAGACACACACAGAAACACATACACAGACACACACATACTCGCCAAACCCTCATTTAGAAGAAAAAAAGGAAAAAGTAAAATAAATCATCACTGAAAATGGAACGGGGCTAACTTGAACCTACTTGACTATATCTGATGTGTGTACTGATAGCAAGAAAGGCTCAGACACACCATAATCCATAATCACCCAGGGCATCTTCCAGCTGAAGCCCTTCCAGTACCAGCAAGGAGCATCTCTTGGAGGTGATCATTTGACAGCCAGCATCTCTGCTAAGGGTGCCTCGAGATGATCACGCCCATACAGACTTCCCTATTTCCTCTTCTCTCTCTCTCCCTCTCTCCTCCAAAACAATTCCAGATTGGATCCCAGGCATAAACACAAGTGAAAGATACAGTGCATACACATGTCCTCCATCAAAGGCAACCCCAAGGTTAGCAACGCCAAACTGGATTGAGCTGCATGCAGCAGACATATGGAAGCCACTGAACATCTGAAGAAAATGAAAAACGGAAATGTGCTCATTAGCTGTATTACAGCTCCCTCCACACACACACACACACACACACACACACACACACACACACACACCATTTTTTCCTCTTTCTTTACTGGTTGACACAGAGCCATTGTCCAGCAAAATGCAAGGAGTGACTTTCATAAACACAGAGGTAGCAAGGAGGCTAAGAGGCCTGCCTAGCTGTGAAAAGCCATTTCACTCCAGGTAATAAATATATTGCCTAACAGAGCACTTTAGCATGCACTTCATAAAAAGGGGCTCTTTAAACTCTGATGTTTAGGATTGGGAAATGAAATAGAAAAGCGAGGCTGTTAGAAAGAAAGCAGGAGGGAAGAAAATCATAAAGTTATAAAATGAACTTTCTCTCGGCAATGGTCTGGGTCAGATGCTGATAATCAACAGATTTCTCGGTAAAAAAAAATTGCCTGATGGCCCTTGGAGTGGCCTGATTAACTAAGAGTGTTCCTCCCTAGTTGGGTTATTGCTTAACATGTGGGAAATGAATCTGATTTCCATTTTAGAAGTCAGAGCAGAAGCAGCGGCCCTGAGCCTGTTCCAAGGCAGTACGCACTCACACGAAGAGCTCCACAGTCTCAGGCCAGGCCAGTTAACAATACGATCGTGTTAACTAATAGGACATTTCTAATGAAGCCCTTCTAGGAAAATTCATATGTACAAATAGGAGGATAAACCAACCAATTGCAAGCTGATTCGGCTGTCACAAAAACGGAGAAAAACAAGATTAAAGAGCAAAGTGGAATAGGTAGTTCAGATTCACAAACAGTATTATGCTGCTTGGCTGGACAGTCTGAGTTCTCTCTGAACCGATGTTTTTCCAGAAGAGCATTTTCATCAGGCCATGGTGACAACAGCAACCCATGAGCAAGTGAGACTGAGGAACACACACACAAGCAATTGTTCTGTAGTAGAATATGGTGGTCACTCCTCCACCCGGAGGAGAACCTCTTATATTCTCTGGTAAGAAAAACACGGGTTTGGGAGAAGCTGGCCTTTGCCACACTGCCACTTTGGAGAGAAGAGACACCTGGGATGTGATCCACATTATTGGCCATGTAAATGTTCTTCCTTCCCCTTTCCGACACAGCCTCCAACTCTGCATCCCCTGGAGACCATCATCACCCTGCCGTGGGTGACCTCCTGTGGCCCGTTTCCCTAGATGAGGCCTTTCGCAATGGCATTTCTCATTCATTTTCCTACCCCAGTGGTCCCCAAATATCAGTCTTCTCATGTCACTCACATAATTAATCTCTGCCACATCCCCCTGCAACTCATACTATGATTTAAGTAACATTTTTCTTAGATCGACACACTACATTATTTTGAAAGAAAATAATTTGAAAGGAAATGTCTGATTACTGTTATCACTTGCCGTAATGGCATGTAACCATAAAATGAAGAAAATATCTAAGTAGAACAATGCTATCAGTATTTGCTGGACACTCTTGCCTCTCTGTGCTTTGCCAAAAACAGAGATAAGCAGTGTTACAGAGTCTGAAAAGAAACTAATGCTCACACAGGGCAATTCAGTAATGTGTATGTTCCATCTGGGTCTTCCCTAGCATTAAAATCATCTCCAGGGCCACAAATGGTATGTTTCCACACTTTGGTAAACAAGGCCAGACCCTATTCAATTTAGAAATGTTTTAGGTCTTGAGTGTCAACACCCTGAGGCTCAGCCCCTTCCTTAACAGAATTAGAAGAGATAATAGACTAATAAAATAACAGACTGAAAACCTGTCCTGAAGATATGGTTCAAGGAGAATTTTGACAAATCAATGCCTTAGTTCAAAAGAAGGCTTCTAATTCATAATGGGAATTTTGGACAACATGAAAAGACCAAGCAGAGAAAAGGTCCCGCTTGCCTCTCACTCCTCTGATTTACATCTGAAACCTTACAGAGAGGCGTGATTCTTCTGTGGCACTGACTCATCCACAAAGCACGCACTTCACAAGCACCCATGGACAGAGGCAAGGGTGTGAAAGGGCAAACAGTGCTCTACTGAATACAGCCTCGCTTGGTATCAAACCGAGTGTCATCTTTTCCTTTAGATTCCCCTTAATGAGAAAAAAAAAAAAAAAAGGAGAGAGAGACAGAGAAAGAGAGAAATTTTTATAATAGTCCCACAGAGAAGGCCATTCTTTAATGTCAACTCGGAGGACCCACTTTCAAGAGAAGAAAGTTCTCGCTGATTCTCTTTTTCCCCCAAGTTCTCTCAGAGGGATGGGAGAAGTAAGAGGTGGGTGTTTGCTCATCACCCTGTGTTTTTACACACAATGCACCTACTTTAGAGTCAGCAGAAAAGTGGAAGCTGGGGGCTGATGTACGTATCCTCACTGATAGAAGCAAATGCACTTCAGATCAGAAAGCATTCCTATTCACTCACATTTCTTTCATAAAAAAGATGTTTGCTTTACATAAGTTTTGATGCTTCTGGACATAAGCAGGCATTCTTTCATTTTGACATAGCATAATAGGAAGAGGGGGGTCACTAAGGAAAGGTGATTGATAGCTGTAAACTCATAGACAAGAACTAACAGGTAGTTTTTGTTTTTTTTTTTAAGATTTGTGATTTAGTCAATTAAGTTTTTAATTTACAAAGTTTTGAAGCAGGATTTTCAATAGATGTCTATACTGGGCTACATAAGGATAGTGATTGAGACAAGAAAACAGAATAAAGAGAAATGCATTGTGGGTTGCAAGAAGAACCATGAAAGTGTTTAGAGTAAGGTTGGGGAATGTGGTCAAGACTTGTGGGGACAGACAGAAGGCAGAAAAGGAAAAAAAAATGGCTGAGCAGAGGTGCACTCCTGCAAACATGACTGGCATTTTCAGGAAATCGCTAGCACCCTGGTTCTAGAGGACAGAGAGCTCAGCTAGAACATGTGAAATGAGGGAAAGGTGAAAATATATTCGAGCCCAAATCAAAGAAACTAAAAGGAAAAATCTACCAAAGTTTGGAGGTGGTAGAATGGTCTGTCTACTAGAAAGTCAAGATCAAGTCCCTTCCCCCAAATAATTCTGTATTCAAAATTCTGCATACCCCTGAGAAATTGAGAATGCTTTCTAAATCGAATCCCCATTTGCTATGTACCTGTGGTTCCAGTTGGTTTGAGAGCAGACCACAATGCTTCCAGAAGGCACATGTGGGTTTTATCTCTGTGTGTGTTTTCGATAAACAGAAACAGCACAGAAATCGGGGCTGGATCATGACTCCCTAACAGTAGCACGTTTCACAACGAAGAATTACAGGAGATGCTTTGATGTCAAACAGAGGTGGCTCCTTTTAAGAAAATGGTAAATTTAACTTTCTTTGGTTCAAAGCTCAGCAGTTCGCTCTTGATCCCCCCACCAACGTGAATGCTGCAATTTTCTTTTATTTACTTCCTCAATGACTTGCCATTAAACACCTACAAGTCATTTTACTGCAGCAGTTTGGTGCTTGTGACACTCAAATAGAATGGAGAAGAGAAAAAGAGATTTGGAGAAAAGAAAGAGAGAATGGATTCACCATAGACCTTCCCTTGCGGGCTGTAAAACTTTTCTTGGGTCCAGCATCACAAGCAATGAATTAAAAACAGTTTGGGAGTGTTGGGGGCGGCGGTGGAAGGGGAATAGCTGAAACAGATTGACCACATTTCACTACTGGCTCAGATTAGGGGTCGGAGGGAGTAAGGCAGAAAATAAACAGATGCCAAGAAAGGTCTCCAGCCTGTGGGCAAGGAAGGGTGAAAAAAGCCCTTTATGAAAGTTAAGAAACCTAAAGCGTGGGTGTCAGTGGTACACAATGCCCAGTGTTTGGAGAAAAGATGACTTCTTAACCACAGCGGGGTTACAGTTCCCTCCCCATGACCCGAATTGAAAGAGATGATGTTTATTCAAGGGGTCTTTCACTGATAGGAAAAATAAATCCACAGTTTATACATCTCTCTGCTTAATGCAAATAGTGTATTTAAATTTAATTACTTGGGGCTTAAGGTGGTTTTTGTTCCCCCTTTCTTTCTCATTTCAACGCCACAGCTCTGATTTGCTCTTTATCAAAGGTCTGTGCATTTAAAAATGCTGTCAAGCATCAAAATTAAATGCTTCAGAGCACTAATGATATCCTTGTGATGAAGGGTTTTGCCATCACAGAGATGCTAAGAACTGGTGCTAATATTGCTTTCTCCCACATCCCACCAAAGGGAGTGGAGGGTTCCTCTGACATTCGCACTACCTACTATGGCACCAAACAGTACAGAGTAAAAATTTTTTTTTCACAATTACCACTGCATTATTTTACAGGACTCAACAGTATACAGAGTGCTTTCACATACCCATGATCTCATTTGTACTACGTTCAATGACCTGGGTTAGTCCTCTGCTGTTTTTAAGTAGAAATCAGTAAAAGACTCAATTCATAGCCACCCTCCTTGGATACAATGCTGCTGACCTTAGATTCAGCACCCCATAGCTTTTAGCTGATGTATCATTAATAAGCACCTAAGCACGCTTTCTCATAGTCAAGAAGTGGAATTGTTTTTAAAACAAGCCAACCAATCAACAAACAAAAGGTATAGAAAAACTTGATTATTCTAAAATCGATATGAAATATTTTCCTTCAACAAAAGGCCTAGAACCAAATTCTTAATTAAAACCTTTAGAAGACTGAATTAAATGGAATTCATTTATATTTAAATATGGAAATATTAATATTAATTAAGCTTATAGTTAAAATGCATGAAGGACACATTTTTCTTTCCATAAAGTGACTTTCAAGGTCAGCACATACAGAGTGTTTTAAACAAATACTATAAAGTAAAGCAGGCACAGTAACACTCATCAAAGGATACAACAGACCCATGTTCCCAATGATTTTCAAAATCTGATTTTGGGACAATAAGGATGTTTTAACTAAGTCATTTAAGAATAAGACGTTACAAAGCACTTAACTGAGACTTTTATTTTAGTTTTTTTTTCCTGAGAAATGGGTGGCAGATTATTTTAGACAAATCCTTTATAGAAAGCTATTAATCACATTTTAAGGATTGGACTGTGATGCTATTCTCAGTCTTTATGTTAAGTGTTTGCATTATGCAAGTTGAAAGAGTTGGGACTGGCCACTGTGGCTGTCTAAAGATGTGAGCTCCCTTCCCATAAATGACTGGAGGATGGAGCTGCTCAGACAAGGACTACATTTCCCAGAATCCTTTGTATATAGGTCCGTCCATATGACTGAGGTCTAGGCCAAGAAATGTAGGATGAAATAATTACTCCTCTTCTAGACCTGCCACAGAAATAAGTCCCTTGGACCCCTCCATCCTCGCTAATCCAGTCTTCCAACTGGATGTTGGTGCCCAGGCCCACCTCAAAGCCTCTTCCCCACCACACTACTAACTGGGTACCAGTTGATGAAGGAAAACGTTCCATTGCATTAACTGAATAACTGACATCTGAGCTTACAACAGGTATCCATTCAGGCAAAATGGAGTCATGTGGCCAAAAAAAAAAAAAAGGGAAATTTTTGTATCATAACACTTTCATATAATCACTAACGAAGATAAAGCGTAGCAGTGTTGAGGCCTAGTACCAAACAGCCTTTGGGTTTCAGTCTTGCAAACTCCAGCTCCTAAGTATGCACAGTGAGCAGGTACCCACTCATTTGTGAGGGGCTGGCGAGTGCCGCCCTGAGGCCGGCAATGCCAGGAACAGGCTGTGCAGCTTCGCAGGGACACAATCACAGTCACAGGTCTTCTAACATGAAGGAATTGGGCAAAATCACACAATGCTGGGCTAAATGCAGCTGAGCTTATTTCAATGTTACATGGGAAAGGGCAGTGGGGTCCTCAAAATGGTCGAATTCTCTTTTTAGAGAAGAGTTAGTCTGAGCTGCATAGTTGACAGTTCACAAAGGTGAAGATTTGGGTGGTGCGAATGAAAGCTAAACAGAGAAGGAGCAGAAAGATGCTGTTGGCCTCCTCTGCAAAGCACTTCTACCTGCTTAACATTTAATCTTTGCAACTCTGAAGTAGCTATAATTACTACCTTTGATTTCATATTTGGAAACTCATGCTGCACAAAGAAATTAAATAATTCCACCAAAGCTATAAAATGGGATTTTAAAATCAAGTCTGTCTGCCTCAAAAGTATGTGATCCTCCCTCCATATCACAAGTCTGTAGCAACACACGCACTGAACGAGCACTTCTTGAGTAACTACATGTCTAGCATTACAAATCTCTTGCATGGGTTAGTTCATATAATCCTCACAAAAACCCTATGAGGCAGACACTATGATTATTCCCATTCTATGGATTAGGAAAATAAGGTACAAAGAGTTTGAATAACTTGCCTCAAGCTACAGCTTATAAGTGCTGAGTTCAAAAGTCAAGTCCTAGACCCCATACTTTCAACCTCTGAGGTATAGAAAAGTTCTAAACTCTCCTCTCTTTACACTGGTGAGAAATTAGAATCTTGAAGGTTAAAAGGTTAAAAGCATCATCAGCAGCAGCAGTCACAGAGCAAATCTGTGTGTTAGGTACAGGGCTATGTACGTTCTTGGTTGCCGGAAACCCAGAGATAAATTAGATGTGATCCCTGTCACAGACAAAGCTTAAAGCTTTTAGAGATGAATCACCTCATTTCAGAACTACATAAAGAGCTAAGAAGAGATCACCTAAAACCGAAAATCTCAATTACAAAATAAAATAATAGTATATGAAGTTAGGGAAGTGGGAGGGACCACAAAGCAAGCTTCTAGAAAGTTGCCAATGTTACAAGTCCTTCAAACTGGTAGATGGTTACACAGGTGTTTGCTTTGCAATAATTCAATGACTATTCTGCATTTGTATGTATTCACAATAAAATCATTAAAAATAAATAATAATGTTAACTAAGAGTACTAAAAGTGAAGTACTAAAGTTATTTTAAAGTTATCTGAAAACATTTTTTAACCTCCTGGGTATAGATCTAAACGTGTCATGAGAGATCTAAGTTTTTGCAAATTAGGGCTTTTTGGGGGTAACTATTTGATCATTATGCTTAATACCTGAGCCATACAGCAATCCTTGCTCTGTGTAGTAAAGAAAATCCATGACTTAAATCCCTGTTTTACTTTTATAAATCGCTACTACCTTCAATTAGCATAATGACACCTACAGCCACACCATTAGCTGTAGAATTCTAAGCGAGTGACAGCTCAACTCAAAACCAAGACCCCTCATCTCCCAGAATTAACTGGGAATGACTTACATGGCACCCAAGTGTCTCTGATGCGGTTCAAGTGCATCTCTGTTTCGTCTGCGAACTGCTTGTTTTACTTTCTACTTGCTTGTTAAGAAATTTGTTGGCAGGTTCTGACAAAGATAGCCCAACACTTGCCAACAGAAACATGGCAAGATCCAGTATGTATTTCCTGTTAAGTAAGAATGCCAGTTCCAGGCGAACAGGAAAACAAGTCTTTCTACTGGAAGGCAATTTATAAAAATTTGCCTGAGCAAGACAGGTGTTTAAGATAGGAAAACGGGGCAAAGCCAGCAACAACAGAAACATTAAATAATTTTTTTTTCTCTGAATGTTTCTAGGAAAATGAACCTTCTCATTGTGCTTCAATGGGTTGGAAAGTATCTAGTATAAACTCTTAATTGGCATTATTTCAGGTGTCTTGGTTAGACAGGATAAAGAGGCCTGGACAAAGTGAGTTCTTCTGTGATCAAATCCCCTCCAAAATTAATCCAGAATATGGAGGATGGTGTAGAGGAAGGGTTTTCTTCTATTGAGCAGCAATAACAGCACAGAGAGCGAAAAGGATTAGCGCCTGTGAATTGAGGCTTCAGTTCCTTTAGCTGTCAACTCCACTGGAGAGCTTCAGGCATTCCAAATCTGGAAAATAAAAGCTGTGCTGTGGGCTTCAGGTTCTCTTTGTTACTCAGACAGCTGCTAATCGTCCTGCTGTGTGAAGAACCATGAGACAATGCTGTGCCGTGTAGCTTTCTGACATCCAAAGCATCTAGATCAGTGGCCAATTAAAGATGTATTCATCACAAAGGCTCTAAAAGCCAGGATGATAGATGCACCCAGTAAATCTTTGCTCTTGCCTTTTTACTTTCCACACTCAGGTTTCTACATTTACAGGCAGAAATGCTTAAAAGCCTGCTCCAGAAACGGACCAATAAAAAGCCGGGCTCATTACTTTATATCAGCTGCTTGACAATTTCCTTCCCCTGAAAAGCCTTTCAGAGAGAAGACACTGATCATTCTGCTCAAAGAGCCCATCTGCTTCAATAAATAGATTCACCGTGGCTGTTGTCATCTTTACTTTTAAGCACGATAACTAATTCAGGAGTGTAGTTTTGCCACTTGCTACAACAACATTCAAATCATCTGTGCATTAAAAAAAAAATGCCATGAGATAAACCTAGGAAGCTTCAGGGGACAAAATATTAATAATAGTAATATTAATACTTCCAATAATCTCCTCCAAGTCAGGCCAAGTTACCCCTCAGCTCATGGCCCTAGGTGAGAGTGGACACATGATAACTTACTCTGGATTCACATACCTGGAACAACCGAAGAGCATATGGTTGGATGAAGCCCCTTGAATTCCATGCTTTGAAATTTATGTTAATAAGAGTCTCAAAGTTACTTTTTTCACACTGGTCTCCACAAGAGCACTGAGAATAACCTTATTAAATTCTCCATCAAAGAGATTCACCCATAACTTACTCATAGGTATGAACTCATAGGTATGAATAAGTGACCTGGTAATCAATCCCAAAACAAACAAAGATAATTTGACTGATATTATCATAGAGGTCCAGAATCCAATTTTTTTCCTTTCTTATATATAATTTTCAAAGGAGGCATCTTATCACTATAATACAAAATGAAGAAAAAGGCCTCAACATATGATGCTTATGTAGCCTCAGAAAAGCAGCATTAGCCATTCCAAGTTATCCTTTGAAATTCGATTCCTGTTTTTATTTGAGACTAATGGAAGCCATGAGAGACAAGGACAATATTTGCAAGGTGCCAGACTGGTGCCAGCTCAAGGTGCTGTGCTCCGTGGCTTTGAACAGAGCCCGGATCTATCATGAATAACTCACTGGCCATCGCCATCACTGTGATGACCCACCGTCTTCCAAGAACGACTAGAAAGTCAATTAGTGTCACTTAGGATGTGAACACCTGTCGACGAAGACCTGGACCGAGACCAATTCCATTACAATAGCCACTCGATGGCTGCCAGATGGTCAGGCCATTGGGCCACTTATGATGTAGTCCAGATTCAAAGAGGTGACCTCAAGACAGAGAGGTCTGGCCTCCTATTAGTCATCTCCCGAGCCACACAATTCACATGGACTGTTGGAACAGGACACTTACTTTTCCAAATGGTCATTTAAAAAGATTCCATGAGCTGCTCAAAAAATGTCATGCTGACCATAAATCAAGGATATAAGCTCCTTAAGTTGTGAGCATTTTCGCCAGACACTGTAAATTTTTTTTTTTATCTCTGAAACGACTTTTTAGTAACTCATCTGTTTCTCTTATTTCATTTTGAAGCACATAGGCTAAATCGAGAGGGTAGGGAGAGGGAGGAAACTGAAACAAAAAATATCTGACAAAGAATAAACTGGAGCATGAAACCATAGGCTACAGATTATCCCTGACAGGATAGGGTAGGCAGAGGAAATATTTTAGTACAATTGTAATGCAAATCTAGGTGTTCTGTGCTACTCAGAAGTTTTCCCAGTCCAAAATGTTGCTTGATTTAAAAGGACAGTGACTAAATGCTGAGAAGTGATGACCACAGATGATAAAGTGAAATGTTACAAGTGGGGGGGGAGAGGGGGAGAGAGAGAGAGAGAGAGAGAGAGGAAGGAAGACCAACCGAGTGAAGTGCTGACATTCTCTGTTTTAGCCCAGTTTGGTTCCACTGCGTAGAAGTCTGGGAAAGTTCTGAATAGAAGGTATCAAAATATTCAGGGGACAATGTTCATGAACCACGGAATGCTGAAGAGCTGGTTTTTCATACTACCTAAGGAAGACTTGTTTTTTTTTGTTGTTTGTTTGGTTGGTTGGTTTTTTTGGTAGCCAAGGGTTTCCTGTCCAGTTTCTTGCCTGCTATGTAGACACGCACACAGAAGTGACTGGTAAGTGGAGAGAACAGATATAGAGACCTTTGGGTTAAATTACAACCAGCACATTTTGAAAATACTTCATATACAAATGGTCACCACATGCTATGTTCTCAAAAAAATGTGGCCATGAAATGATATTCTTGCAGCCCTCATATTTGAAACTCTATCTTTTTGGTAATTCTCTTAAAAGCTATGATAGAGGTTAGAAAAAAAGAGCATAATTTATGAGAAGGGATTTGGGGCTTGGGAATTTTCAACCATAAGATTATTTCTTTTTTTTTTATTTTAGGGTATCAGCCAGGTACATAAATTGTATGTGCCAGATAGTTTAAACTCCTATGGGCATTATAAGATCGAGGCTGAAACAACAGAGCTATTACATTTTAAAATATTAAGGCCAATAGATGTCTTCAACTGGATTTGTGCTTGAGAATTCAAGACGACTTTTGTAGTCATAAAGAGTAACAAAGAATGTATTAGGAAAACTAACAACTAACTTTTTAGGACTTGAATTTTTTTTTTTTTTAACTAGAAGGTTCACAGCATCTCACTGGGGTCTCTCTTTAACACAATTCACTGAAGTGTGAAATTCAGTATTACTGGCTCCACCCAGGAGTCAGTCTGTAAATACTAAAAGGACCTCATTAGGACCTCAGCGAAAACAACATCTCACTTAGAAATAGTCCCACAGCATGGTCTACAAGGAAGACATTGGAGCAGGACTCCAGCACACCAAGGGAAGTATTTTGTGCTCTGAAACAAGAAGGGAGGAAGAGGTGGAGAGAAAGAAAAGAGGCCGCCATCCGAAGGACACGTACAGTTCATGTCACAGCTTTGAAAAGTTAACAGTGAGAATCAAAGGGTTTCTCATCTATCACTCTCCCCAGACAACACACTCTATTGCATAAAGATTCCTTAGCCATCTAACCAGCCTCTGAGGGCCACACCTAAATTAGCTGACTACGTGGAATCGGTGTCTAGGACGAGGGCTGTGGACACAATGTGTGCTCTGCTCTTTAAATTCTATGATCACTGTTCCTGGTTATGAAACAAAAACTCTTACTTTTTTGCAGAGACATATTTGTACCCCTTACTTTCAGTGGGAAACAAAGCAACAAGAATCCTGATTTCTTACTGTATTGACAACCCCTTGCCTATTTTAAGTGGTGAGAAAAGACAGGATGTTAGTGCCAAGAATTCCCAAGCCTCCGAAGGCATCTTCCTAGAAAGATTCCTAAAATCTCTCCCTCCTAGAGCCCTGTAGGACCAGGACCAACTTCAGTGGGAATCAACACAAGCAAGGGCTCCACCAGCAACTCTTAGGATCATTTGCAATTCCCGGATTCAAAAAAAAAAAAAAGTCCTTGATTATCTTGAAGAGTGAAAGACACATTTGATTAAGCTCTCAGCCTGTTGCATATTCAAAGTCCCTGCCTGTTTGTATGTTGTGACCCTGCCTTTGACAAAGAAATATGGAAGAAGCGCTGCTCTCATCTACCTTCACACTTCTTATGCTGGAAATACACACTTATTATGCTAAAAAAAAAATAAACTTGATTCAAGAGGCAGATTTACAGCTTGCAGTATGTTATCTAGACAATGCCAACTCTCCAGGGAGCCATTGTGAGCTTGCCCCTTTCAGTGTTTCTTTTAATGGATGGATCTTGTCCCTAGCTTGTTACACATGGGGAACCTGTTGGTGGCAGATCCCTATGTAGCACCCACTGAGAAGCTGAAGCTACAAATTTAAGTCTTGTTTGTATATACTCATCACCAACAAAAGGGTCCTAGAAAATAATTTTTTAAAAATTATATACCCACAGCCTTCATCAAAGAGGCTTTTGTGATGATGAGGACCAAACTGCCTGAAAAATTCATGTACACTGATTATCGTTTGGAAGATGCCAGGCTAAACGAAGTGGTACTCCCTTCCTCTTTTTCTCTCTCTCCTCTCCTTCCAAGAGTGACAGCAAAATAGAACAAATGTTTCAAATCGTTGTCGTTTTACCTATATTTTAAATTGATTATGTTTTAGAAGGTAGCCCCTCTGTTTTGTCATAACAAGAAAAAAGAAAGAAAGAAAGAAAGAAAGAAAGAAAGAAAGAAAGAAAGAAAGAAAGAAAGAAAGAAACAAAGAAAAAGAAAAAGAGAGAAAAGAAAAGAAAAGAAACAAGAAAAGAAACAAGAAAAAGACAGGAGGGCCCCAGTAGAGCTCTGGTAGGGTGGACTGACCAATTTATCACAATAGAGAAAAGAGGAATTGAACTTAAGAGTTGTTTCATGGGCTCTGGGTCTGTGTTGGCAGCTGTTTTGCTGACTGCTCATCCAGATTCCCACAGCCGTCTGGGTACTGACTCCTGTGTGTGGACCAAATCTTTCGTGACATTTCCCAATGAAAGCCACCATGTCCACTAGGCAAGAGACCACACTGATGTCTGGCACCATCTCTCGTTTTCTGTTATTTCAGCTGGGAGGCAGCCTCCAGGAACTTCATTTTCTGCCACAAGCAATAATGGAAAAAGTGTGTGTGTGTGTGTGTGTGTGTGTGTGTGTGTGTGTGTGTGTGTGTGTGTTGGGGCGAAAGGTAAACACTGGGTAAACACTCGTTTAAAAAGAGAGATACTTTTAATACTGTTGGCCAAAGCTAAGTCTTGCTGATCTTGACAGATTAAAATGTAAAACCCAAAAACCCACTCATAAGTCTTTACCTGAAGACAACATGCGGAACACTTTTTTACTGTAGAACCACCTGAAAATAGCACAGAAACGCTGAGATTCAGAGAAAGCTCTGTATACTGGGGTGACATGGACAGGCATTTTAATTAGTTCCTGCAGATTTAAGATCTCTCCATGGAGGATTAGTCCTGCAGCAAGGCTCTTGGTTTTCCTGGTGTTTCAAGGAAAAAAAAGCTCTTTAAAGACATCAGTAGGGGGTTAATGGAAGCTTTGATAAAGTTTCTCTGGATCTTTTTATTGATGCTCAATTCAAACTGAAGTCTAGGGTGTCTCCTCTAAGGAGACAGTAATTAATTTAGCCAGTTGGAGTGACAACGAGAGAATTTAGGAGCCCATCTAAAATCCTTGCTCTCCCTGCACTGTTCCTGCTTCATCTCAGCCAGGCACTTATTTTTCAAATTTTTTAGTGGCTTCTCCAGAGGGTATAAAAGTTGCCAGTAGTATTTGAAGTAACAAGCACAACTCTGAGAAGCAAAAAAACAAATCGGATTTAGACTGTCAAGAATTTAGAGTGAATGCTACCGAATGGATCTCTCGCCTCACAAATGAACACGTGTCCATATTTATACAGGAGTCAAGGCAAAGGAGTCAGGAAAAATAGTGTTCTCAGTTTTGGGTATATAAATAAAACTTTCATTTTCTTAGAATGAAATATTCCCATCTTAAAAAATTGCAACCCATCTTTTACTTATATGCAATAATTAACCCTAGGCTCTACAGGCATTTGTCTATGCTGCTCAGTCAGCCTCGAAGCTAGATAATTCAATAGATTCTTTTGGAAGGCTTTTATTTATTTTCTTCCTCACCAAGACTTGTGACACCCTCCTTGAATACAAAGTCACAGACCCTGGTGCCACACACCAGAGGCTGGACCACTGCATATCTACAGGTTTATTTTATTTTTAAATAGGATCATAATTAGTATGTTTTATAATTATAGGGGTGGCAAGAATATTCCATAAACATGAAATTATTTTATGTAGAGCATTAGAATCAAGAGACAGTTCCCTTAAAAATCTGTATTGCCTGTTTTTTAAAATATGTTTCCGAGGCATTAGGCATGAGTCCAGGAGCCCATGACTGGGTCAGAGCTGACAATGACAAAGCCACAGCCTGGCCTCGCTGAAGCCCCCTGTGCGTTTGTGCAGGCACAGAAAGGACTTTCAAGCCAGCTTGCACTTGAGAGGTCCCTACAGTCACATACCGACCACAGGTGACCTTTGAACGATGGGAGATGGGTGTGCTGACCACCCCCCTGCAGTCAAAAATTCACATATAACTTTGACTCCCCAAAAATTTAGCTAATAGCCTCCTGTTCCCTAGAAGCCTTACTGATAAAAAGTCAATTAACACATATTTCTTATGTTATATGTATGATATACTGTATTCCTACAATAAAGTGAGCTAGGGAAAAGAAAATGTGATGAAGAAAATCGTAAGAAAGAGAAAATACATTTATAGTGTTTATTGAAAAAAACTGACATGATCAGTAGACCTGTGTGCAGTTCAAACCATGTTATTTGAGGGTCAAAGGTTATGAGGAAACACAAATGACTTAGGAGCAAATTCTCCGAATGCCGTGGCTTTACAATTTGTTTGAAAACACTTAAAATATGTCTTTAGAAAGAGTCCCAACTTATAGACTTTACTAGTTTCATCATGTGTTTTTTTTCTTTAAATTTTTTAGGAGTAAGGGGAAAAAAACCACATGATTTCCTTGAGAGGTCAAAGGCAAACGAGAAATCATCTCAGTGAGGAGACAATGGAAAAGAGAAGCGATATTATTATTTAAAAAAAAAAAAATCACCGCCAGCATCTGGGAACCACACAATAGCGCTAAGAACGCTTGTTTTCAGAAAAACAAGAACACTGTCTTATCGGAAATCAAGAATGTTCTATATTACATGTTGAACCCCAGTGTCATCGGGAAAAGCCTTGGGGTACAAAAAAGCAAAGGTGTGTTCAAAATCTTCATCATTTTTTGTGAAATCTTATTTACATTGTCAAAACCTTCAAAAAAAGAAGGGTTCTTGCCAAATATCAAAATATTTCAATGGCGAAATTCTCCTAAATGTTCATCCACCACACCCTTTGTCAGAGAGAGTCCCACAAATGACACCATCACTTTGCCATCTTCTCAGCCTCCCAGCTGAGTGGTTTCTTTCCTAATTTCGTACCCAGAGCAGGGGTGGCAAACGTTTTCTGAAAAGAGTGAGATGGCCAGTTCATATATTCGCCATGTAGGCCATTCACACCGTTGAAGCCACTCAAGTCTGTTGTTGTCCTCGTGAAAGAGTCTTAGACCATACAAATGAGTGGGGCTTTGTGCCAATAAAACGTCTCTACGGACACTAAAATTTGATTTTTATATAATTTCTAAATGTTGCAACATGTTATTCTCTTTTTTATTTCCAGCCATTTAGAAATTGAAACAAAAAAAAATCTTAGTGGGTTGTACAACACCAGATGGAGGACGCAGATTTGGCCTCTGGGCCATAGTTTGTCAACCCTGCTCTCGGACACTAACAGAAACCAGATATTTGTGTCTCAAAACATCAACAGAACATTTTTTTTTTTTTGTCTCTTCTTTTCAAAGCTTACAGCAAAGCCTCGCACATCTCATTTGGGTTTAGTGTCCTATTTCCATTTTCAAAATCATCAGAATTGTCTTTCTGTCTGTTAATTGGATCTCAAACCACACTTCAAGCCACCTCTAGCACTGACCCTCACACACTGTAGGCCAGAACCATGCCAGGCCAAACTAGACTTCCTCATATCTCTTGATATCTCTACTTGCTTCCTTTTCCTTTCTATTCTTAGGCATTAATGACACAATAACCCCTGCACCTGACAACCACATTCTTTCACTCCAGTTAGAGGCAGAATCTTGTACACTGAAGCTGAAGAAGTTTGCATGGGCCCTTTCCAAATCTCTGTTACTAATTTTCTATTTGTAAATTTTTAGTTTAGTTTTGTTTTGTTTTGAAAACATCCTACAACTGCCTAAGCTTCAGACCTCACACAACCTGGGGCCACCAGGCCTAGAGCACATCACCTGACTCAGTTACTCTAAGTTGCTTCCTTTCCCCTCACCAGCTCCTGGAATCTTCCCTCTCACTATCTAGAAGATAGGTAGCAATTAGACTCAGTGGGGATGAGAATTCCCACTGTTCTCCATTATCTCGCTCAAATAACATAATACGTCTAATTAAAAGATGGCAGAGAAAGAGAGAATTGGGAACGTACCAGTTGAGTAATAAGACAGTACGCCTCTTGTACTTAGTTATTTTCTTTTCTCTACTCATTATTTTGGTTTTATTAAGTTTATCACTATTTGACAAAGAGTTCTCTGATTGTTTTTACTGTAAATAATTGTGCTGATCAACAAACAAGTATTGAACATTTACTATGTGCTGTACCATGGCATCACAATGAGGCATCCTGTGACTTTAGTGTTGGTGTTGCATTTTTCTGACAGGTTTATTTATTTATTTACTTATTTATTTAATTTTAATTGTCTATCCTAAAGGACAAGGTGAGTCTAACAAGCAGCTCCAGTTCATTTGATGGCAGAGCAACTGGGGTTCCTTCTAAGAGGTCCCAAAGGACCATTTATTACTGAAAACAGTGTTGACAGCATCATGTTCCCAGCACAGAAAAATGGAACCAAACAAAGACAGGATGGTGATGGAAACTTTAGAAGGTGGACATTGCTATGAAATCACTGAATCTGTTTTTCAAACATCACTAGAGCAGAGTTTCCCAATCTTGGTACTACAGACATTTTGGACCAGAACATTCTCTGCTGGGGGTGGGGGTGGGGGTGAGGGGAGAGTTCTGTGCATTGTAAGATGTTTAGCAGTATCCTTGGCCTTTACCTACTAGGTGAAAAAGCACATGCCCTCCTCCCAGTAGTGACAACCAGAAGTAATGTCTGGGCATTGGCAAATGTCTGGGGAAGGGCCAGAATAACTACACTAGAGGTACAGCTAGCTTATTGTTTTGCCCTTTCCAGTAAATACTTTGGCAGGGTGGGGGTTGGAAGGGTGAAGGGAGGGCAGGATTCAGCCGCATTCTGATAATTCTGCTGAAGCATTTTTGAATCCCCCCACCCCACTCTTGGAATTGCCTTTAGAGCCAGTTTTTGGAATCACAAAATTTTAGGATTAGAAAAGATCTCAGAGATTAGCTAGGTTCAAGTAATTATGCAATCCATCAACTTTTTTTAACTCCTGTAGACTCGAGGTGTTAAAGACATCTGTCACTAGGAGACAATAGCTTTGCTAAAGAGAGGTCACCAGATATATTGCTCTGTGAAGTATCGGGTACATTGTCATGCCAACTAAAATAAAATTTAAAAAAACTTCTCACTGCCCCTGGGTTAAAATAAGAGTTTGTATAGAACACCAACAAAACAACCTAGAGTATGGCCCAGCCCGGGAGCTGGGAGAAAGGTGTGAGAGGATTGGGGGTGCATGGTCAAAACGGGCTCAGTGATATTAAGATCTGCTGGCTGCCATCACAGCATTTTTAGCAAAAAATATTCACAGTGTTTTTGCTTGGCCAGGAAAACCTTATTTTATCTATACAGCATTTCTCTCTCCTGGTGACACAGAGTGACACAGCCTGTATTTATTTGCCTGAGATGGTCCACTTAAGTAAAAGTAAACCGAAGGAAAGTCATCTAGAAAACAAATCACCCAGCAGTCTGCTTTTTCATTTTTCATAAACATCAGAACCATCTCCTCCTAAACAAAAAGCAGAACAGTTGCTAGAGGATAGAAAATGGAGCAAGGGAAATAAGAGTTTTCAAAGGGAATCTCACTTTATTCCCTTTGGACTGTAATGTCAGAAAGTAACTGTAGGGAGGTCTTCCATTTTCCTTGTTTTATTCTGGAGTGACTTCAGCTGGAGGTCCCACCCTGCCCCTCTTCTCATTTCTCCTTCACCGATCTTAGTACAGAGGTGAGGGTGGCTTAGCTCAGGGAGAGAATTTGGGAGAATTCTCTTCTACTGTGTTTCATATTAACCCTCTCTGCTCTCTTGTATCTGCAAAGAGCATCATCCATTTGCACAAGGCTGTACCTTTTCAGGGGTCCAGGCTGTCTCTGTGACACTGAATAAGTGTCACTAGAGCCAGACCTTTTGGCCACAGATAATAAAGCTCACATTCTTCCATCAGATGATCAGCAACAAACCTGACATTCTGAGTTCCCTTTGTCTCCTCTTAGGGGTCAACTGGTTTTGAACTCAGGAGGGGAGGAAAAAGGTGTTAATAGTCCCTAAGACTTCATCACAGAAAAATGTAGGTTAGAATGGTTTAAACAAGCATGTGAGAATACCCACCCACTCACATCACATTCTACAAGGAAAGGATCAAAGCCCAGTTAAAGCTACATCTCCATGCCCAGATATTCAGAGTCGGCCCTCCCAAATGGGGAGAATACCAAGCTGAATACGCGAGTGCTGTTAATTATCTAATAATTTTAGAAGAAACAGCAAGGCTCGCCCTGATTTCAAGTGGTGAGGGCTCTGAACTGTTCAGAAGTCTCAGGAGGTGATGACAAAGCCAGGAACTCTGGGAAGTTTTGTGTTTGTTTGCTTGTTTGTTCCTAAATAAGTTGCAGATGAGAGAAGGGACTCTACGAAAACCGAGCAAAAATGGAGAGCCTCAAACTGTGGGCCCCCAGGTGGTAAATGCTAATGTTCGTTTATCCTGTGTATTCCTTACAGAGTGGGACATCGTTGCCTATAAAGGTCCCTAAGGAATTTAACTTAATGAAATGATAAGAAAGACTAGAATTAGAATATAATCGTGTATCTGTAAATATGCTTCGGGGAGCGTTGATAGAGTTTATGGTTGCTACATGCACCCAGAATTTTGGCCTACATTGTCAATTTATGCTACTATGAAGAAAGGGGCTGTTAATCAAAGATAAACTACCCGGATGCTTTTGAATTAGTGAATTATTCCAAATTACAGTAGGATAACGAGGCAGTGCTGTGCCCCTATACAACTCTGTGCTAAGAGAAAGCTTTCTGGCTGGCCACACAGGAGGTCTCCTTATTGAAAGATTTATTTTTAATTTTGAACAGCTTCCCAGCACTACCCTTCATGAAAATTAAAATAAGGAGCTGGAATTCTGTCCTATTCAGCAAACCTCCTGGCAGGCCTGCTTGTCATGGCAGAGAAAGCAACCTCATTGTGTCAGAGGAATCCCTGCTCACCTTTCTCCAAAATGGAAAAGAATTTCACCTACATTTTTCATAAAACTTTGACTTTTTACTTCCCTCTCTTGTAATGTTTTTGCACATTTTCTTCTTCCGGGGGGTCTTGAACCTTTCTTTCTTGCGTTCCTTGCGCCTTCTGGCCCAGGAGGAGTTGACATAATCCCTTGGCTTGAATCCTTAGGTATACAGAGGAGAGTCATAGAAGTCTCCCCACAAAATCTGTGGGAGCCAAGCCTGTCCTCAGCATGTCTCCCAGAGATGATTCTCTGCCAAAAAGAATGACTTCATCTTGTCCACTGAAGCCTCAAAGTGTTCATTCCTCGTTTTAACTCAGTTAAGAACACCAAGTAGTGATGTGTTTTGAGTGTAGCTGAAAAGGCACTTCCAGGCTGAACATAATATCGATTGGCTTATGGGTCAGATTCTCTAGGGGGTGAGGAGATGGAGCTGCAACTTGTTGGTTTTTTCTAACTCAGAGACACCAGTGGCACCAGTGCATTTCCCAGGATCTATGTACACGATTTCCACTGCATTTTTTCCAAAAGAGAACTGATAAAAAGCTGGCCATCACAGAGTACTTGTGATGCTCTCAAACCTTCCTAAATCATCCTAGTCTTTGTAGAAAAATAAAACCAATTACCACTAACCATGTTCACAATTTTAAAAGTGCAGAAATAAAAGACAAAAGCATCACCAGGCAATCTGCCTTCAGGAAAGATTTGCCATCCTAGCTTCAGTCCAGAATCTTCTCCAAGTATTAACTTTTAATTTATTCTACAGAGTTCAGGGGAAAGTAGAAAAATAATGGCTTTGAATTAGGATTCTAGAATACTTCTCACTATAGATCAATTAGTACAGATATATTTTTCTTAACTATTGAGTGCACTTACAGAAACATTCATTTGAGAGAAAAGTGCAATAAGAGGTGATAGGATTCTTGGCAATCTATAATCCTTTTCAAGCAAAGTTTGTTGTTCTTAAGAGCCTCACAAAAGGATAAACCACAGTCCTTTTTCCTGTTCCTCTTTAAACTCTTCAGAAATAAGTATCGAGGAGCCAACAATGTGAAACCCGTGGCAGAAATACAGAATGGAAAATTAGCTCGAGAACGCGTGGAAACTCTTTTAGGGGAGAAATGACAAGGAGTGGGCCAGGAGTTGGAGCCTAGAAATCTAGATTCTACTTTGCACTTGAAAATATCTGATATTCAAGATTTTGTAATAGTTCTGCCGTTAACTCAGCAGAAACTCTTCATGAACAAAAAATGTTTTCTCATCATCTCTATTTCAAAAGGAAAGAGATGCAGGAAACGGGGTAAATTAACTTTCCTCTCCCCACGTGTCAATTGTGGATTCAACTATGAAAGTGGCTGAAAAAGCAGTATGAGTTTTAAGGAAAATTTTGCCAACCACGCAGATCAAGCTGCCCATTAAACCATTCGCTGTTCACAGATTTACATGGTGATTCTAGTATAGATCTGTGTCGATTATTTTTAAAATTTTAAAATAAGATCAAAACCATGGCTGCTAATATTTTTGTTGGAAAATACAGAAAATACCAATATACCAATACAGATTGGTAAAATTCAAGTTTATAATCCTAAATAATCTGTAAATGCTCTAATGTCCAACCATGAATCTTGTGATTAAAATGGCCAATACGAATGAATCCCTTATAAGGAAAGTTCAGCATGGAGTGATCCAGCTCACTGGACTGTCTTCTGGTTTCAGTCATTGTCTTGGTCTTCATTCAGTCTCCACTACCTAGTACAGGGCATGCTATGCAGCTGATGTCCAAAAAAAAATTTGCTGAAGGGATATACGTCCCATCTAAATATCACTTATGTTATAACACAGCTTCCAGGTTTATAATTAGATCCATGTAGTTCTACTTCAATGGTAGAAATTTTTATCATTTATAGATATCAACACAAGCTCATTCTCTATATACACTTAGATCATACAATGAAGTGGATCTGATTCCTACCTGCTTGGTTGGTTGTCACGGTGACAGACACTGATTGATCTGGGCTAGGGTTATACTTGGACACTCCATTCACTGCCCAGATTTCAAATGTGTAATTGGTATGAGCCAGCAGGTCAGTGATGGAGACTTTGGTGGTCTTCAGGCCGTTCTGCTGCGGGGTATAGTGGACCCCACTTCCACAGGGCCGGCACTTGCTGGAATCTCCAGCTCCACACCTCTTGCACACCACATTGTAGGAGATGTCCTGGCGGCCACCTGTGTTCTGAGGACTGCTCCATTCCAAGTTCACCGAAGTCTCGTTGACATTTGAAATCAAATTCAGGGGAGCAGATGGAGGACCTGAGGAAAAAAAAAAGCCTACTGTCACACCAAGAACTGGAATGATCCTTTTACAATTTCTGAGCTTATATAAGAAGTAAGATGGGCCCATTTAGCAGAGAAAACAAAAATCAAAAAAGACCTTTATAAAGAACAATAGGATAGAAGTCTGGACATGTGCCATTTTCATTTCTGTGTAAATGAATTTAGCATTGCCTGCCACTCTGAGATGTGAAGCAACCCCACATCAAATGAGCTCCAAGCTCAGGCTTTCTCTCTGGAGCGGCAGGAAAATATAACTTATCGATTCTTGATCTTATCATCTGAAAAATAGGCATGCAAATGTGACTCCAGCTCCCAGAGCTGCGGTGGGACTCTGGTCGATTATAAGTTATGTACCACTTCTGGAGATAAATGATGATTCCTAAGTATGCTGTGTCATCAATATGAAATAAAATTAACTGAATTGTATAGATACACCTCTTCATTGCAACATAGCAGTTGAGGATTAAACTATTTATGGGTAATTAGGAGAAACTGGTTTAACCTGGTTGCCCAGATGTTGAAGGAAGGTACTATTTTTTAAAGATCTCAACTCAACTTAGGTATTATACGAAGTCTCCCGGGCCTCACAATCTGCCCTACGACTGGCCAGGGAAGCACTACACCTTTTTTTCAGCATACAGGTATCCTCCCTTTTCAAAAGTTTGCTTCCCACCGCTTTGCTTTTATAAAAGACCTACATTAATACCTCTTTTTGCTATCCAAAAGAAATCCAAAGAGGATTTTCACTGTTCCAAAAAAAAAAAAAAGTGAAAACCAAAAACTGCTCAGCATTTGTGTAGCCACGAGCTATTATAGAGGCAGTGCACACCCTGCACCACCAAATTCCTCCCCTGGGAGCCATAGCCAGCATCTCAGTGGCAAGTCACCACAGCTCTGAACTGTGTCTGTCAGCTTCGGTGCTTTATCCTGTGCATCCCTTAGTGAGATGTGCCCCAAGGTGATTGCTTCTTCACTTTACGCCAACAAAGCGAACTCTTTGCTTTCGGAGAGCGGAGGAAACCTGTTCATATTCCCAGGGACATCGAAGAGTTTCTGAAATAGGAATCAGTGGTGGTGGCTGCTTGGAAACATTACAACTGGTCTCAAACAGCACAGTGATTGACTGGATAATCGTGATAATAATACTAATAGTTTAGAACCATGATGAACCCTCTTGCTTCTTGCTGTATATTAGATTTCATGAACCAAGAGGTTGTGACACAAGTTACTTTCAGACAGGAGTCAGAATGGGAGGAGAGAGAGGTTTTTCTGGTCTGAGCTGGTTTCAAAGATTTAAAAGACGCCTGCCACATCCTAATGAAAAAATATTTACTCATTGCAACAATTGGAAAACCCTCTGTTTTCCTTTCCTCTTTTACATTTTGGTCTTCCAAGAAAAGAGCCAAAGTAAGGTTAAAAAACATTTTAGATTTCTTGTTCCCTGTATCCTACTTCAAATTTATTTGTAACGATTGCTTTGAGGAAAATTTGGTCAGTTTCTAAGGAAGAAGGCATTGACTGGAAGCCTGCATGAAGTCAAGAGAAGCTTCATCAGGTAGGCCATAATGAAATATTCTATTCCAAAGTTGCCACTGTGAGAGAATTGGAAGAGAAAATCTGTGCATAACAAGTCATTTTCAATATTTATTACTAGCTCATGGTGATGAATGGCTAAAGGATTTGGCGGTGACACTGATAAGGTTAATCCACTCTCCTTTTCTCTTTATACAACTTAATTGAAGACTTTATTTTAACGAGGTAAGCAGTCCTTCCCAATCTCCCCTTGAGACTAATTACAGCCTTAGCTTTAAGACCTGCTTCCCATCCTGTGAACCCTAAAGAAAAAAGTATCGTAAAATTTTTGTTAAAAGTTAAGATTACCCCTCACAGGGTCCTCAGAAAGAAAATGTAAATTTCTTTCTTATTTAAGATTTTGAATTTATATCTATGGCCCTTAGCACAGTGACTAGAAAATAACAGGGTCAAATAAATCGTTTTTAAATAAATGAACAGAGCTCTTTAAATCATAGACTCCTAGAGCCAGATAGAATGGTTAAGATCATTTGCTCAAATAGCCTCATTTAAAAGATGAGGAAATTGAGATCTAGGAAGTAGATCTGAAAATTCAGGAAGTTTATGCAATCTAATGAGCACCAGAATCTAAAATCCATGCGTCCTAACTCCCACTCTTGGGTTATTTCCACTCCTGCATGTGGCCCCATAGCAGGTGTAATAACAAGATCAGTCGTTTGAACCCAATTTTGAGCTGCAAAGGTAGGAAGAGGAAGTGTTTTTCTTCAGTCTTGTTTGGCTCTTATAGACTCTGATGGACTCTGATTCTAGTCTACAGTGCAGCTGACCACCACCTAGTTGATAAAATGGGTCAGCCGCAACTTCAAGGGTTAAATAAGAGTGACTCTTAAATCCATTAACCTCCTTGCCAAGGTTTCTGGTCCACTTTCACATGGGAAAATGTGACACAATGAATCAAGCACTGCAGAAGCAAAAAGTCAGTAATTAGTATGTAGGACGGGGCATGGCAGTGTCTAAACAGAGGAGAAATGGAGCAGAAAACTAAATGGTCACAGGCCTCAGAGATATAACACTGCTACGTGGAAAAGAAAAATAATGTGCTACAGGATTTCAAATTGGAGGCCTGGCAGGAAAACAAGTAGTAAGCAGCCCAGGACAACCTTTTTCCTTTAGGAAGAAGACTCGGGTAGATGCTCATGAAAAGATAGAGAACTAGGCAAGTTCAAGTTCAATGCTGCTTCCATGAATGGTCTGGTGTTCTATGTTTTGCTGCCATAGGGAGTGATGGTTATATGGGCATCGTAGTGGCTTAAAAGTTGGACCATGACAGAGAATTGAGGTGGTGGGAAAGAAATATAGAAATGTCCACCCAGTGTGATTTTAACGTTTGCTGGCACAGGCGTGGGAAGAAAACCATGATTTATAAATTAAAATCATAATGGTGGTTGCACTGTGTTTCTGGGATTGTGTTTTTCTCTCTCTCTGCCTTTTTCTTTTTTAACTTTTGCCAGTTAAAAGGCAATAAACACATTTATAAGGAGGAGCCATCTCTTCCTCAGAAAATAAAGTATTCTTTTCTTAAGACAATGAGAAAAAAGTACAAACTTAATACAGTCAATCTGGGCCAAACAGCCGTACTTCACAGCACCTTAAAACAATGACCTGTAGAGATGGCTACAAAAAAAGGAAACAGGCATTCTGAGTAATATGAGTCTTTCAATAAAAACGAAGCATCCAGAAGGAAAAAAAAAATCTTAACTCTTAGATGATCTCCTCTTTTGTTTGCATAGGTACTGTATGCGAATATTTAGGACATTTCTCACAAGCAATTGACTTTCTCATTGGAAATATGTCCAGTTGCAAACAAGTCTCCAATTACAAATATGAGATGTATAAAGAGGAGGAATGAAGCTAACATTTGTTTTTTATTTCTGAGTCTTCACATCGACCTCATATCTACTGAGCAGACACCAGCCTCAGGTAGCTAGTGGGTCTCTGTGATTAGCAGGGTTTTATGCTTTCCAAAACTACCCAGTACTAGCCTGAGTGTTTGACCAGCAGCAACCCTGTGCATAGTATTGTTTCACAGTTTGGGTCTTTATTTCCATTTCCTATTGTGTTTGGAACATGGTCTTGTTATCAGACACATGTTGCATACACACCCGTTTCAATCACCAGTCCACATGCTCCTCACGAGAAGAACCAGTGTCTTCATCATTTCCCATTCTCTACCATGATTCCAGGTTCAGCACAAGCTCCATAAATGTTTGATGGTCAATCAATGAGTGAATAACTGGAAGGAAAACTAACAGAGTCCTCTAATGTATGGATGCTCACTTACCCCTGGTGTTATTTTAAATGTGTGAATTCACAGGTTTCTCTGAGCTAAAGCAGTATCGGTCAGCTTTTTCACATACAGATTTGTGAGCATTAAGCTCTGTAAAAGAGGACCTCAGTGTAACTAGTTTAATTCAATTTCCAATTTTCTAAAATTTAAAAGTACTTTGGAAAAAGTAGGAAGGGATATATATACATATACATATGCATATTCATTTATAAATTTATTTTGATATCTTCCTGCATAGCTGAAGGAAAGGAAGCTAGAGGGGAAAGGAAGAAACTAGAAGAAACTAAATGTGGATTACATGAGCCCTGGGAGGAAGCACAGGCTAGAATCCTGCCCTCTCTCATTTTTTAGAGTTCCCTAACCAACCAGTATGGCTGGAACTTTAAATGTGGGCTCTATCAATTAAAGTTTTATTAATTTGAGATGGGTTATTATGACTTTTCTTTTTCCATCTTGACTTCAGGTGATGATTTATTCAGGCATGAAGTCATGGAAAACTTGCTCTCTGAAGACAGTAAATTTTAGCATTTTCAAAGGTAGGCTGGCATTTCCTTTATTAGCTTTTATAGAGCTACAGTTTTTCTCTTAATTTTATTTTTAGCATCAAGATTAAGACATTTTAAAATATAAATCAATCAAATGCTAAAGTGTAGTTACGAGAAAATAAATGTCTTTTCTTTACCTTTTTGGTAAAACCCCCTTGGAACTCACTTATAAGCTTAAGATTCTCTCCCTGCATCTAAGGATGAGCCAGCATGTTAAACTATTTTAAAGTTCTCTTGTTGAAAATGCCCTTCACATCTTAAATATAATTTAGTGGCATAGATAATAGCTGTACTACCAGAACCAAAAGTGACATGTAATAATCCTGAACTTGGAATCATATAGCGTGGCATTTGGCAAACTTTCTCTGCAAAGGGCCAGGTAGTCAGTATTTCAGGTTTTACAGTACATTTCTGGGCCCCGCGTAGCAACTGGTCAAAGCTGCTACTGTACCTCAAAAGCAGCCACAGACAATACCTAAACTGGGTGTGGTTGTGTTCCGAGAAAATTTTATTTGCAGAAACAAAGGTCAGTTGAATTTTGCCCCTGAGCCACAGTTTACTAAGAGAATGTGATGGGGAGCAAAGCACCCTCTTCCCAGGAGGATGCTCAGAGGAATCCTCATAATTCTGTACATAATTCTAGGGACTTCGAGCATACCCTGAACCTATCAGTGGCACTCAATCCAAGAAAACCTGATTTATGCATTTATACAGCTCAGGTTAACAACTCTGGTTTCTAAAGCCTGTTACATATACTGTCACTGACTAAAAAGGAATAGAAGATGTGGCCACTCTCTTGAGTTTCTCACTGCTCTGAAAGAGATGGGCCCTGTATTTCTTGCCACTGTGGATAAATTTAATGAACATCCATTCGCTTCACTGGTGTGAAATACTTTTTGTATTGCACAGCAGGTACGGGTAAAAGGTGCTGCAATGGGTAATTATTATTTTCTAGTGGGATGTCAACTTGCATTCAGTTGACAGGAGTTTGACAGTTTGAAGTCTCAAACTGGAGCCAAATTACAGCAAAAGCAAAGGACTATTGTATCGTATCATAAAATATCATATCATGTGAAATCATAAAAAATCTTGATCTTGCTTAACCTATCACGTATTCTCCTCTGAGAAATGACAAGCTTCCAGAAATGAATCACACACTCTCTAGAGAAATTAAGTGAATGTGACATTTAAGAAGGGCAGTATTCCAAGTATTAAAAAAAAATTCCAGTAATTCTACAAATCTTAGTCCTTTCTCTTCCATGTGTGAGACTAAAGTATAATTTCTGAGTAGTTTGAAGAAAACATTTGCTGGCTTATGCCAAGATTTAAAGTAGCCCCATTTAGGACAACCAAATATTTACATAGTCACATGAAATCTGTATGAGCCTTAAATTCAAAGAGGATTAGCCAGCACTGAACACAAAGACATAAATGTCTCTGACATCAACCAGGAGCTTGGTATGAACCGTTCTGTGGGAAGTCTAGGTCAAGAGCACCCTGTGTACCTCACCCCAATAAGTCAGGTAAAATACACTTTTGCATTCTTATAAGAAGCAACTGGAATTTTGGCAAAAGATGGAAACCTGATGTGATAATTACATTTAGAAGTAGGTTCTGCCAAAGGGTTCAAATCTGTCTGGACACATGGGGTAATGTGACATGCAAACCTAAAATTTCTATTTCTTATGACACCTGTTAGTAAAAAGTACTAACAGGCTTCAGGACCAAGGAAGAAAAAAAAAAATAAGACAAGCTTAAAACTCACAGCTTTAGCAAAACTTTAAGCACACAACTCGAGTATCTTAGACTTGGTAGCTCTGCCTGGAATTCTTCCCCTGCCTCCTTAAGACTCTGGTTTGAGCCCAAAACTCACCCCTCTTCATTCCTGTCTACTCTGTGCAAAGTAAAATTCTCCCAACTTCATGTAATCTTTTGTTTTTTTCTTCTTAAGGAAATTTAAAATTCCCTCCTTTATAATTTGTATTTCCGTTAGAACAGAAGCTCTATGAGAACAGGAATCTCGTTTCTGAGTTATGAGAGTGTCCCCAGCCCTTACAAAGATGCCAAACATATAGTAGATGTTCATCAAGTATCTGCTGAACAAATAAATCAAAGAATGATGCTTCCTTCACCCAGTGCAGCTCCCTCCTCAGAAGCCTCACCTCCATAGCACTTAATATTGCAAAAGCTGATTAAAAAGAAAAAAGGAAATAGTATGCTAAATGGTTGAAGAAAAAAAAAGATTCAAGTGTGCAACCAAAGCTAGGAGATAGTTGACAGGAAACTGAAGTAGCTGGGCTCATGTACAGAGTGGCTTCCACAGCTATCACAGACTTTTAATACTTAACTGACTTTTAATCACCATTTTAAAATTCAGTGCCTGAGCCATGAAGTTAATTCTGGATGTGGAAAAAAAACCATCCCTGAGAGCATGGGCAGAAACGTAACTCTTAAATGATCGATTTCTTTAAGTCCTGTTGTCACCCTTCTAAAAGGCCAAGGCAACCAGGATGAGAAGAAGAGGCAGCTTGGGTCTCGAATTCTAGTTCATAAAGCTTCATTAATCGTGTACAACTTTTGAACAGTCAGTAATATTCCAGTGCCTTAGCTGTAAAACCCTCCAACCCTTCAGATAAGCCTTTGTTAATCCTTCTCCAGCCAAAAGACAGGTTATAAGGCAGAGTAAATGGGGTGTGTAAGTTTTGACTGAAACAAAGCCCATATCCCCCCACCAATTTTGTATACTTTGCCTCCTCTAATTGCTGTCAGTGAGTTAGTTTACATAAAGACTGCTGGTCAGGGGACACCTCTTTTGAGATGTATGAGCAGCGAGCTCATAACCTTTCATCACCGCAGTTTATGTGTTTTAACAATGAATAGAACCAAAGCAGAACTGCCCATGATCAAAATGCAGAACCATTTGGATCCGCCAGTCATTCATCGCTGTCGTGAAAAACTCTTGGCTTCCTGTAGAGATAACTCTTTGCTGAAATTTTGTCACCATGTGTTTTTCTAGTATATCTATGTGCTCATTCTCCTTTCCAGGAAACTTTTGTCTTTTCTTTACTGGGTGAATTAGGGTTCTGGTTTCTTTATTTTAAGATGACTAGTGTATGGCTGAAGTACTTTATGAAGCACACGCTCAGTTATCCATGAGAAATCTACAAGATGAAAGACAGAAGAAAGTAATCATGAGTATTAAATCATGAGTATTTTGTTTTAGAATTAGCTAGCCTGTGAACTGCTTTGCACTTCTGGTGAAGCACTATTTCATACTTTATCTTACTTCATCCCCAGAATAAAATCTGACAGAAAAATATGTATTCGCCACAGTAATCTGAAACGCAATCGAGCAACTTGCCCAAGTTAACACAGCCGATATGTGCAAAGCTATGAGAAGAAACCCTGATTCCAAGGCTAAATCGGCCCCTGTCACAGAGCTATAAACAATTCAAAGGAAAAAAGGAAGCCTAATGCGTAGAATAAGCTGGTATGTTCCCAACTTTCTCAAGTCACCCAAAGTCACACTTCCCTTAGCTTCCCGGTCCTTGATGCTGAAGGTCGCAGGCATGCCTTCTTGGATTGTGCTGTTGTCTTCGCTGAGTTGTCCTCTCTGCCTGGTTCCTACATTCTACCCAGGAGCATAATTAGGGGTTTCTGTTAACGTTCCTTCCCTGGGTGGAAGGTCAGAGGAGGATGGGGAGCAATTATATCTATGCAACAGGACTCTTCTCTCAGTTCATCTTCCGCTGAGCTGTAGCTATAGTATGTAGAACAAGTCAACTACAAAAGGAAAGTCAAAATGCTGACAGCAAAGAAGGTTGCTAGTTCTCACCCCAGGGGATCTCAGGAAAATGTATAATTGACCCTGTTTCATAGAAGCATGCTGTGCACAACCACTGCACAACTTCCATGAACGGTGTCAAAAATGTTATTCAGAAATGACAGGGCTTGGTTGATAACAAGCCATTCTTAATTATTCATGGTAGTGGAAAAATTGTAATAACCTGACTAAATAAATGGCATTGGCAGATTATTCAAGCCTTTCCTTGGGCGTATATTAGTGTTCCTCAAATCTGTGCATTTTCCAGTCGAATCCACATTGTGTTATTAATCTCCATAAACTGAGAAGTAGGTTGGTGCGGGTCGTAAAGTGGATGCTAAAATAGCATTGTTTTAAAATAGATCTTTTAAAAAATTTGCAAACAATCCAATGGCAAGTGATTAGCCTGGGTCAATCCAGTGCCTTTCATTGAGCACCTTGATGATCTTCTTCTACCTTCTACTATATTCTAAATTGTCTTTGGATAAGAATCACGCGCTTGGGCTCTCTACATGTAGTTTTTCCTATTGGTAGTCAAGATGCTGAAAGGTAATTGAAAAGGAAGAGACAAGGATGTGGCTTCCTCACTGACTATGTCAAACCTTGAACTGAGATCTAACTAAAGGAGTAACCTAGTGGTAGAATGGGTTGACGAAGGCTGCATCTGAATCGTCAAAATATTTTTGGTTGCTTTCATCAGTCTGTACATTCCAAGGCACAGGTACATCAACTGGCTTATCAACTCGTTAACAAGCAGTGGGGCCATATGTTCTGGATTAAAAATCATATTACGTGATATGGCAATAGAAGAGTTGGTGTCTCGATTTGAGTTTTTATCCGATGACAAATGAAATGAGAATATGAAATCAAAGAGTGTAGTATGAAACTATACTCTTATATTATAAGTTTGATTCACAACATGAAATAAATTCTCCTGAAAATCTTAGACTCAAGAAGTTTCATAAAAAAATGTGTTCACAATAATGATTGATTACATGGATGATAAAATATGAAACGGTTAGGGATCAACCAATGGATATTCTGAAACACTTTCATTAATAAAACTTGGGGAATCATTGGCCTTTATTCTCACTCATCTATTAACTAGTCTTTCATTAGAACTAAATGCACTCTCATTAATCAATTCCATGTCCTTCTCCCTAACATTATTAGTTCTTGCAGCTCTCGAGCAAAAAGAAATATGTTTGGGGGTAGAAAAAGCCTTTACTTGAAACTGAAGACTGCCTTTTATCCTATGGTGTTAAACATCAAAGCCTCATGCTGGACTTCCATCCCCAAATCCCTCAGCCAGACTGGTAAGCGTGGAAATCTTTGGGGTAGAGAACTGAACTGAACATTGTACCTTCAAGGGCTTGTTTGAAAAGTGATTTGAGATTTTCAAAATTAAAGCAGTCAAAAAAAAAGTCTCTCTCTTCTGACCTTGGAAACAAGTAAGGACGATGTTATTTTAATTTGCATTCAAATTTTAACAACACAGTCACATAGCACCACTGGGATCCACACTGGGTTTCCACTGAAGATTGCTCATCATTTCATTATGGTTCATTATGTTGATAACTGTCAGAAAGCATTAGAAGCCGGGGCTTTGAGTAGTAGAACTGAAATGGTAATTTTAAAACAATATACTTTCTGGAAGAAATACAGTGGCACACTAAATTCAATTAGAAAAAGCAAATGTGGAGACAAAGTAAGTGATGTTTGCTGTTGGGAGCTAGGCTATTGCAATTTCTTGATAACCTAAACCTGCAGAAAGCTTTTTCAAATCAGGACCTTTCGTCATAGATCTTGGGAAATTTGCCCTCATTAGCTCTAAGCAACTCCGGTATAAATTGTCTTAAAAGCTGCAATTTTGGAATATTTTAGGCCCTGTCGAAGAATCAATCAATCACTCTTTGTTTGTTTGGCACAGCTGACTGAATTATTCAAGGCGCTTTTCTTGGAGACGGATTTGTGAAGGTCCTTCAAGTTGGCAATCTAAAATAACAATCCCTTATTTACGGAGGGCTCCCGATCATGAGGCTCTAACAAGTTTCATCACACAAGTTAAATAAAGAGAACCCAGAAGCACAAGGATAGATTTCCAATTGAAAAATACAGAAACCCGGTCTGGTAATGTTGCTCAGAAGTAAAGCTGGCAAAATAACAAATTAGCTATTTCTTTCTAGATATACAAAGCCAATTTACTTCTTCTTTCCGGCATTTCTTTTCCCTTAGTACATTTTGAAACACAAAAGACAGAAAGTTAACTTTAAATGTAATATTTTTTCAGCCTCCAGTGGTAGGGTGGGGGAGGACAGGGAAGAAGACCTTTCCACGGTAGTCAGAGAACAAGCGACTGAATGACTAAGGCCACCTAACTTAGTCTTCTGCACTTAGGCATGCAACTGGCTTCTCCAGCCCTGCTGACTGCCACACGACATTCCTGATGGCAGGGAAAGTGATCCCGAGGGAGAAGTCTTGCCCATCTGCCTAGCTAAAGGACATTAATTTCATTAACAAAAAAAATTCACACCGAAATTCCTTCTAAAAAAAAATGATTCACGGAATCAAAATTTCCTTATCAGTTTAAATGGTGTCCTGTGTGTCTCGAGGTCTTGGTGTTGGCCTTGATGGCGATGTCACGGGACACACACTGCCTTTCTTGGCTGGTTGGTATGTGTGTGTCGGGTGAACATCCACATCCCCATTCTGGGGAAGTTACCTAGTGGGAACACACAACGCTCCACGGTGAGTGTGTGGGCTGATGCAATTTCAGACCAGGGGGATCTTTATCTGGGAGGCAAATAAAGTACTCAAATTCCATTAAGAACCCCAGAAATATCTTTCTAGAATCAACACTGAGCAGAAGAACAGCGCTGAGAGTTACCAGCATGGAAGGGAGGGTCTCCCATCTTCTGCCATCTATCAGGGAGGATCTAATTCTTTGCTACAGAAAAGTGGTCCACAGACGAGCAGCATCCGCAGCATCTGAGAACTTGATAAAAAAGCAGAGTGGCAGGCCTGACTTCTACTGTTAGGTGGTTTCCATGAACACCAACATTTAAGAGGCTCCATTCTAACTCTCTATTCTAACAAGCCTGAGTTATTTTCTTGAAAATATTCAGATGATGCTTCCACTGAAACATTGTCTAATCTCACAAGATGCCATTGACGTTAACCAAACCAGAGGCTCCATCAATTGTCCTCTCAAAGATCAAGTTTATTTACCATTAAATTCCCTCAAGTTCTCTAGCAACTTCGATGGTATGAAGAACTTCTTAGGCGTTTCCTTCGAAATTAGCCAATGCTGCTTATATTCACCTGGTCTAATCATTCTCCGAGTGAACAAAAACCTGATTTTACAAGCCAGTGGAGCAGAGTCTCTCTTTGGCTAGAAGAATGAGTCTCAGATAGTGTGTTTTATTTCTTCATTAGTGTGCCGTCACAGTGAGCGATCACTAAATGCAGGGCTGCACGAGAATGCTGGGGTTAAAGACAGCATAATGAACAAAGAAGGTGCCAGATTACCATGGCTGTCAGCACAAGGGGATTGGGTTTGTCACCTGGCTTAACCAACTGGTAAGAACTGATTAGAGGCTGGAATCTGTTTGAAAGGATCCCCGATGTTTATGTTCCTTTCCATCCCCACATCTTGTCAAGAGAATCCGATAAAGCTGGGGGTGGGGCAAGGTGGAGAGGGCTTCATCCTGTGGCTTATTTGAACAAGAGAAACTCCCACTGTCTTCTGAGAAACTCCCACTGACTTCTCTATTGAAATGTCTACTGTAGTGCTGTCCCACAGAACTTTCTGCGATGATAGAAATATTTAATAGCAGTGTTGTCCAGTATGGTGGCCACTGGCCTCCTGTGGTTATTAAGTTCTTAAAATGTGACAAGCAAAAATTAGGAACTGAACTTTAAACAGAATGTTGATAACTTTAAATTTAAATAGCCACATGCTGTATCGGGCAGTGCGGGCCCGCTATATTCAATGGGAAGGGAGAAATAATTTAATTTAAACCAGACCTTCAAAAATCAGCTCTCTAGAGAAGTGGGTTTAACTCACTTCTGTGTTGTAGAATTCTGAAGGGGCAACTTTTGAAAATACTGAGTCTTACCCCTATAGATTCTGGAGTGCAGTGCAGCCACCGGGTAATTTAATTGTGCAGTCAAGTGAGAGATACACCACAGAGAGGCAGTGACATGCATTGGCAATCTGCTGTGGATGGAGTTTGGGGGAGGAAGTGACCAGCTGGATAAAATGAGAAAAGGAGGGAGGAGGAGGGAGAAAGAGAGAGAGAAAGAGAGAGAGAATAAATGCCTATTAGATCCCTACCATGTGCCAAACATTTGCAAATTATTTTCTTATTTATTTTTCAAAAACACCCCACGGGTAGATAGTGAGAATCCCATTTTACAGGTAAGTAGAGGGGGGCTCCAAGAGGTTAAACAGCCTTGCAGGTGTGTGCATCAATGTCAGCACTGTGTTTCTCCTCTTAACTTTGGTCAGAGGGATGCAATAAACATTAGAATGATGCTAAGATTTCGGGTTAGTTCCAGGAGGAAGAACCAGGAGAAAAAGTATCACATCCTGTTTTGGTATTTTCATGGACCTTTTCTCAATGACACAAAAAGCTGTCAGTCTTCTCTTACATTGTTAAAAACAATTTCTGAGAAATGCAAGAGTTACTTTAGTTTTTAAACTTTTTGGTCGCCCACATGATAAAAATCAATATTTGCTTTTTGTCATTTGTATCCTCAAGATAAAGCTAACAATTTATTCCTACAGGAACATCAGTTCCAAGGACTCTGCTACCACATTTCCACACACGGCAAACATTCCAATAACTCAGGCACGTGGCAATCTTTGGGGTCTCCCTAAACTTTCACTTAGCAAGCTGCAGTAATTAAACGACGGCCCATGGTCCTCTAGAATGCTAGACAATCACGAGACTAAAAATAGCTGGGAGAAGAAGCCAGGGCGTCTTGTCATCAAAGATGAATTTTATGTGATTCATAACACAGCGAGCCCCTGCTTAGAGAAGGCAGCATTTGCATAAAACATGGGTAAATGGTGAACTACTTGATGCAAATTGAAGGCGGCGATCACATTGTCAGCTCACAACATTTCCCTTTGAGTTTGCTATCCTGCCCTACAATCCCACAACTGGACAAATGTTGGTAGTAGGTGTAGGCAAAGAAGGGGAGTTTATTATCAAACTAATCACATGCAATGAAAAATAAGATAAGAATATTTAGACTGGAAAAAAAAAATAAGGCTGAGACTTGAGCATGTCAAATGTGCATGAGCATCCAGAGGAAGTACTGAGTCTATGGAAGGAAGTGAAAAAGAAGACAAATTGTTGCCCGTTTATGCTCACCCCCAAAGCTGGTCCTAGGAGATTTCTAGAGGAAAGAAATCTACTTTGTGTGCTTGACCTGGGGTAGCTCTCATCACTCCTATTTACTGGAATAATGGGGGCTTCAGGTTGTACAGCCCTATCACTGAGCTGGGGTGCAGTCTGGGGTATGTTCTCTAACGTCTCTAAGCTGGCAGTTACCTCCTCTATGAAACGAAGAAAATCACTATCTCATCAATTTATTACAATATGAGCCCTGTGATAAGGTTTATTGAAAGTGCCTAATATAATTATAAAATGATTGTTGCTGTTATTGTTGGTGCTGCTATTTTCTCTGGTTATGAAAGAAACTCCGGAGGATACAGCGATTTCAGAAAAAATTTGGGATAGACCTGAAATCCTGCTCCCCACTCCTTTTCAAGGTGGTACTTGACCGCGCTAGACAACGGCCTCCCAGCTGGCCCAACTGCTCCCAACCCAGCAAGTACTTCCATGTGCAGTGATGTTGGCTCCAGGCCGTTCAGGGTAGAATTTAAAGTAGTTAGGAAACAAAATGATAACAGTCATCATGAGAGGAAAAGCTAAAACACATGGAGGAGCATCAGTTTACACATTCTGCGTAGGATGTAAACAGCCTGAGGGTGTTCGGTACCAGCAACCGTGAGAAAGGTACCCCTAGCAACTCCGTTTCACAGATGAGGAAACAGAGAATTAAGAGGCTAAACAATCACTCAGCTATTGGATGGTGGGCAGGAAAACAAAGCCGAAACCTCTGGAAAGCCTGTGGACCTGGGCACTAGGTTCCATCCCTCCATACACAGACTCACCCAATGGAAGCACACGGGTAGAATACATGGGCACACCACTTCCCGTCCCGGTCAAGGTCACAGACATTGCAGGGTCTGGGAAGCCCTGAGTGTGCATGAAAGGAATGCCAACACCTAGGAACACTGTCCATATAAAGTGTGAGAAAACATTTCTCTACTCCCTTGCATACCAAGGTGCCAACCCCATCCATTCATTAACCCAGTACCCATTGCATGCCTCGCGTTAAACAAGGATCCACGCATAATGTTATGAATACAAAACCATGAGGACAGAAGGAAGAAGGGTGAGGTCAATACAAGCTATGACATCAGTATCACACAGAGCTGAAACCACTTGTCCACACGTGATCTCATCCTCGGAACTCTGCCCTATACCTATTTCCCCGGCAGCTGTCAAACTTCCCCAGGAGTCCTCAATGAAATGGTAAAGCCATTTATAAATTCCCATCTCGGCTCTAATTACACTGTCAGACGACCCCTCGATGCTCAATCTCTGCTCCACAAAGTAGTCTGTTGGCAGCTGTGCATTTTGAAGGCAACCAGAACAGCCACAGTGAGAAAGATCCTTTCTTTTCATAAGTATTTTCCCTGCTGTGATTGAGAAAAGATGCCTGTTTGATCTAATTTGCCCTTTGCACAGTTATCCTGGGAGATGCTCTGGCAGTACCCTGCTAGGTGGCAGTGAAAGCTACTGGCATGGCAGAAATGGGAGACGAGCACACACTTACGGGTGCAGGGCATAGAGGCAGCGTCGTTGTCGGCCCTGAAAAAGCCTCGGTCACAGGTACACGATGTGGCTCCTTCCCAAACAGAGTAGCTGTGGGGTGGGCACTTGGCACAGGTGGCGTCCGTGGACAGGGCCTTGTAATATCCAATTTTGCAGGCTAAAGAAAAAAAGAAACACCAACCAACATAAATAACTGCTAAAAGAACAAAGCAAAATGTCACCTTGATTCAAAAGGAGGAAATAGTTTTCTAATCACTGGTGGTCGTCTGGCTTGAGATGCAGGGAAACGTCCAAAAACATGAATGGATCATACATTAAGGGTCGTTAACATTTCTGGTCAAATGGCAAAGGAGACCTGAGGAAGAAACTTTCTCAAAACTGATGGTATCAATAAAGTTATGGCTACAGTTTCCCAAGTGTGTCTTGTGTGCCAGGTACCTTGCTTGTGCCCATGACATTTAACCCTTGTGATGCCCCTTTGCCTAGGCACAGCTTAGGGATGAGGAATGTCGGCCTTGAGCAATAAATTGCTGGTACCTGACCATGTAAATGACAAGGACTAGTTTCAACCCTAAATGGTCTGTCCCCAGAGCCTGTACTCTTGACCACATGGGATAAAATCTGAGAGCACCGTCTTGAACCAACTGGTTGTAAGTGTATGGAAATGCTGATGAGAATTCATTTGCAGGTTATTACCTCACGACATCTACAGGGAGGACCCGAAGCAAAAGGCCGACAAAAGCAACCAACATAAAAGAAGAATTGGTTAAGATGAGGGTCACAATTTCAGGAGAACGTTCTAGAAACTACCAACTGTGGTATAATACTGGAATATAATACGCTAAGATTTTTTTTTTTAAGATCAGCAGATAGTTTGTGTTTAGTTTCAAAATTATAAAATACTCTTGCTTTTCCTCTTTCCATTTTCAACACTCCCTTTCCCCCTACCACCTCTCTCCACACATACCTGCCCCCAAGTGTGTGATGCAGAGAACAGGAGCCATATAGGTTTTTATGCACCTGACACACTTTCCATGACTTCGTCTTTACAAATATCATGCTGACAACTGAGGACTGCTTTGACTAATGTGGAAAACTCACTAGTGCTGGAAAACCTCACAATAAAATATAATTAACAGAGCTTTGCTCTCCCTTTTTTCTCTTCTAGGTCCATTATGATCACCTCCCAAATCTGTCTCAATCTGAAATAAAACTTGACGAACACTATCACTATTAAACCCACAGTGACAAGGCCATTAAAAATGAAGTTATTTCATAAGCCCAAAGATTTTTTTTGTAAAGTGAGTTCCCCACAATCTTTTCAGTATGATTTACTCTCAACTTTTTCCATTTATCGCATTCTTGGGATGTTTCTATATTATCAAAAATACCAACTGTGAGAAGAACCCATAAGGCACTTTTCCATCCACCTGACCACCAAAAGAGACCAACCATGCCCGCAAGCCAGCAGGTTTTATTCAAGTGAGTAACTAGAAAGAAATCCACTAAACTGTTTCACTCTTAGTGTAGATGGCCACCTTCCCTGTCTCATTACTCATCCATCAAGCATCCATATGGCTTCTACTTGAAGTCTGTTCCTCCCTCTCACACATCCTGTTGGTATTTTCTTAATCATGTTCTTGTAATGGCAAGCGGAAGGGGAGTTTAGCAGAAGCTCCAGAAAAGCACACAGTTACTTTGCCACCATTAACTAAAGTTGTTTATGGAATTTCCTTTAACGAGCCCAAACTTTATGACGTGTGGAGTACCGACAATAAAAGAGCTCAGAGATCAATCTCTCCTTTATTTGCTTTCGTCTTTCACTGGACCGGAGCATCTTAGAAAAACAAGTTGCTCCAACGACTGAGATTTATGTGTCTGCAGTTTATACACTTTGCATAATTAGATAGGGTTCAGCATGCAAGGTGCTTTTTGGTCATGCTTACATTGGCCCTAGGGTTTCGATTAAAATCAGAAACCTCAGCTTCAGCAGAAAGAGGTACTGAGGGTCAGTCTTGTCCATTCCACATCAAACCCAATGAGTCCCTGAACTAGGACACAAACCCACTGGATGCCGTCTGTCACTCACTCAGTCACAGCCCACAAAGACAACTTGTGGCAATCTGGTCAGTGGGTGCTAGGACTGCTAAGGAGGCACCAGTTGCTTTTATTTTCTTATCTGGATTTTGGAGGATAACTCTCCATGCTCCTGACTAATCCTTGTGCACCTTCTTCATGTCATCGGGCATCAAAATCTAAAGACTCACAATGGGATAGAAAGATTGACAAGAAAAATTGGTCTGTGCTCAATCGTTGTAATGGGAAAACAGGGCACATTCAAAAGCTTGGGGGTGGGGAGCCTTGTTTATTCCTCCCCTTCTATTCCAATAAGACTATTTTCAGCTAAAAAAAAATTAAATTCATTATTTATAAAAATCAAAGTGTAGCATGGCTTGAATTTCTTAAAGTTCAAAAATTATATATAAACAGAGACTCATGGACAGGGACAATAGACTAGTGGTTCCCAGAGGGGAAGGGGGAGGAGGGAGGAAAGAGGTAGATGTGGGAAAAAATTAAAATCATTTCTTCAATTAAAATTTTTTAAAAATTATACATATATGTTACTTTAAGAAAAAATGAATTTGGAACTTTTTTCTGCATTTTTTTAAAGCTGGTATTAATATGTTATCAAGAGGATGTATACATGAATTCATTTAGAGAATATAGTTTTACACCTATTTGTAAATTGAAGGCTTCTGTCCTTTAAACTTACTGACTGGTTTTACTCTCCCTTCCTCTTGCTTTCACAAGCATGAGCAGAAAATATAAAATTGTCACTGTGCTATTCCCGGCAACCCTTGCTACCCTTAACACTTTCATTTGTCTTCCACTAAATTAAGACCATGTTATTAATATTTCAGGATTCTTAGAAAGGCTCTCTCACAATATAGTAGTGGCTGTTCACGCACACAGCCATTTTGCTGGCTGCATTCAAAATGACCTACTAAACTGATGCTTCAGTACATTTCTTTGCTCTGCGTGGTTCATAGCTCTCCAGCATTTGGTTCATGAATGTGTAAGTACAAACCATATTTATTCATTACTTATTTGCATCTTAAAAATTTTATTACAACTTTCATTCCAAACAAAATTTCCATGAAAGGTGTCTTCGGTGTAGCAAGCATTGATTGACACGTGTTATGGTTTTCCATCTTTCTCTTGGACAAACTGCACACCCAGGAGACACCTTCTTCCTGCCCCGTTGCTGGTGAAGGTTTACTGCATGGGGTACCAATGGACAGAGAGCCTTCCTCAGCCTTTAAAATACGCCATTGTTGGAGGATTAGTTCACATGTGCAATGCAAACTTTGAATTTATTTCCCTTAGCTTTGCATTAATTAGTTCTTTCTGCTTACTTTAAATAAAACAAAGAGATAAATGAGGAAGTGAAGGAAGAGAAAACTCTTTTGATTGACTCAGCAACTACCAGCAGGAGGTTATAGTTGAGGGTTGAGCCTTCTGTAGAAGTTTCCTTGTGGAATACTTAAAAGTAATTTCTTTCAGTTGAAAACAAAAATAAAAATATTCTTAAGGCTATGTAGTATCTTCAGGATTTCTTGGTGTATGGATGACTTACGTGAGGTGTAAAGCCTAATTTAAGGAGCTAGTTAAACCTACTCTTAAAACACATCGTCTATATAGACAGTGGTCATTTTTCTTCTTTTTAGAGAGATCCAGAAGGATCAATAGAACCTAATTGTTTTTATTTTTAAACTAATTTAGTTTGTATTTTCAATACTACAGTTGAATAAAATATCATTAAATTTAATTTCACCTTTTTAATTTTACATTTTTTTAATGCGGCTACAAAAAAAAACACATAAAATTATCAAGATATCATGCATTATATTTCTATTGGGCAATGCTAACCTAGAGTTTGAACTAAGTCTTCCGTGTGCTTGTGGGATGTGCACACATGTGCATGGGAACTCTTGCAAATGTTGGTGCTGACAACAGTGGGGGATGTATCACCATCACCCAGGACCTTTATTTAAAAATTCTCCTATTCCACCGCAGACTCTGATTCACTTCTATTTAAGCACTGCTCTCAGCCAGCTAGCTAATTTGAAAAAAAAAAAAAGAAAGAAAAACTAATTTGAGCGAAAGTACTAACAAGTAGACATTAATGGATTAAAAATTACCTTCCTAGGTAACAAATTTGCATTTTAATATGGATTCTCCAGAGGGTCAAAACTCAAATTCCAACAGTGGCTCTCCTAGGGAAATCTGAGCCAGTTATGCAAACTGGTACTCAGGAACCGTTTGGCTCTGAGAGGCCTGCAGGCCCCTCCAGCCTCAAGTGCACGTGAAATCAGGCCCACGGTTCCACAGGTACTGCCAGGAGCTCTGCCTTAAGTGTACTAGGTATACAGAATTTTTGGTATGATTATGAATGTATTTGAGAAATATCAAAGTCACTTAATAGCCATTATCGAATTAGTTCTGATTAACTGTTCACTGATTAGACTATCATATGAATAATGTAAGAGTAAATGATGGGAGAGGAAAACAATCTGTAAAAGAGGGTTTCTGCTTTGAGGTTTTTGTAAAAGGTTCCATCCCCAGGCATCTTTGGGGAAGCTGTGAACACTAATAAACAGATTCCCCATAGGACAGATGGGAAGACTGAAGCAAAGACGTTAAAGATTCATTTGCCCAAGGCAGGGTTGGTTTTCTAATCCAGGCAGTGTAGCTTGAACTACTATGCTTACAGACCTCTTCTCTTGCTTGTGAAACCTGAAGTGTAAAGATGAACAATTGCTATGGAGAAATGAGGCCCTGCTTTGGGGCCATTCGATTCTATTCCATCTGCCAATAGCAAAACATGACCAAACAGCGGCCAAACCACTTTGTCCCAGTCACCTGCATTCCACAACTGGTTTTATTAATATGTGTTGAAACAAAAATTGAGGTTTTGTTAAGAGAACTTAAAGGTCATTTAATCCAGGGGTTGGCAAACATTCCTGTAAAGAGCCAGATAGTAAATAATTTAGGCTTTACAGTCCAAGAGGAAGACTAAGGATACTAGAAAGGTATTTGCATAACAAGCTAAAATTCTAACACATTTCTACAATTTCTACAATGTGGTTCAAAATATAATAGTAGTAATTAAGTACTTTTTTTTGGTGATACAGATTTATTAATATGAAGCATAGAATTCTTATCTGGAGAGATAACATTTCACTTAATTGGGGTTCAAAGAAAGCATTTCCTATTATCAAATTGATTGCAAATGTCATCTATAAAACACATTCTTCACTTTCAGACCCTACAAAAACAGGTGGCAGGCCTGGGGGCCATACTTTGCCGACACTTGATCTAATCCATCGTATTCATTTTCAAGATGAATGACGTGCCCGCCATTTCTTCTAGAGCACACCGGGATCAAGTCTGGAATTCAAGATTCCTTGATCTCCGTTACCCTGCAGTGCCTCCCCAGTTCTGAATGAAAAAGTTTAATAAAGAGCACTTTCTTACCATTGCTAAAAAAGAATGAACTGTTCATCAGTCATCTGACTGGAAAAATAACGACTCAGCACTATAACAAGTAAATTCACCTTTAAAAGTTGATTTTCTTAATTAAATAATAAAGCCAGATTTGGAGGCTAGTTTTCCTTCATTTTGAGGGTAATTTTTTTTTAGGCACTTGAATTTTTGCAATTATATATTATAATTAATTTTAAAATTACATTCTTTTAGGGTTTTTCTTTCCTAGAAATTCTGTTTTCATCTATAAAATAAAAGAATGATGCTGATTTTTGGTTTCTAAGCCCATTAAGATTATGGAACAACTAAAATAACAGCTAAAATGCTTTGAATTTATGACTTGTGTGGACAAATACTGTTGTAACCTTCTGCCAGTGGAGATGGCTTTACTCTCAACCCAAAGTGAGAGAAATGCATAGACACAGAAGTGTTCAAGCCCTTTGGAAGATATAACTGGTCTCCTAGGTCATTCTTAGTGTGGCCCAAGCTGTAGTTTAGGACATCAGTTGACTAAAGAAAAGCCATTAGAGTGAAGAGGACCTGGACCGAAATGCAGCTAGGATATCAGGGTCCTATTGCCAATAGCAGTCATTCTCAGATTTAGCATGCTTCAGGATGACTAGGAGGCCTCACCAGACAACCACAAGCTTGGCCTGAACCCCAGAAACTGGTCCTTTAACAAGTCTTCCAAGGACCATAGACAAGATTAGGTATCAGGTAAAAAAAAATAATAATTTATCTTAAAAATACGTAAACATATTGTTTAATTAAACAAACAATTAAGTCTCTTCTTTCCATCAATAGTTAATGATCCAGACTATCTATCTCCTTGAGCAAGCTATGGTTCAATCTTATTTTCTATACTCCATCACCTTCCATTGTTTCCACTCTTACTTTGGAGGCAGCTTTCAGAAAAACAGGCAAAGAAAAGAAAATGAGAAAAAAAAAATCTATGCCAAAAATCGACTTGCTCTTTCAAGAACAGAATGCAGTATAGTCCCATAAATAGGTGAGTGATTCTAAAATGTCAGATACAGACAGTGTTCACATAAGATGCAATAAATCCTCTAGAAGCGAGTTCACATAAAGCCTGCTAAATTTAAATTAACTCCATAAAAATTATTGAACACAAACAAAGAGAAGGCAATGGAGAAATAGCTTCTTATTTTCCCTACTTGCCTTGAAAACAGACAGTCTAATTATTTGAGGAGCTATTTCTCTTTGGTAAATTTGGAGAGAGCCAACTTACACAGTAGAAGTTCCAAAGCAGACAAAGTTCAACTAAACATAGAAGAGAAGCAAATTAAGTAGTAGATTCAGCATATCAACAAGGCTTAATTCCATTGTCAGAAACTCCACTTAACCTTGCATAGATATAAAGGTGCTGATGATGGGAATGAAGGTGGCTGGCTTCAGTCTTTGTATCACCAATATTTGGCATTTAAGTAAACCTGGGATTCTCTCTCATCGAGGAATTTTTAAGGCAGTTAGTCTTCCAAATTTAGATGTCAGTGACTCACTTAACTGATAAGACAAGTGAAGGGCTTTAGTATCTTTGAAAAAGACATGATCAGTTCTGACCTAAAGCCCAGACATTGCTACTGGGTTTGACCACAATGAGGTTAGAAACTTTTATTTCCAAATTTCCCTAAAACAGGAGTTACTATGAATTTATAATGAATCACAATCAAATAGTGTTAGAAACAAGCTATTTCAATTTGATAAAGGGTGACGATTTTAAAATCAAAGTCAGCGTAATAAACTATAATCACACAATATTTTTTAAATATGTAGTTTGTTAAATAAAGATTCCTGACTTGTATTCTAACTCTTGTTCTTATCTCCCATTTAGGACACTGGAAATTTGCTATATATATATATATATATCAGGGATGTCAACATTACTTTAAAACCAATTAATTCAAAAAAACAATCTAATCCCCAGAGTGCTACAAATTTTGTGGGCATTTTTTCCTTTATCTCATACCTAAATACCACAAATTAATAACTATGACTTTCTTTGATAAACTTTAAAAAAATGTTGATTTTTTGTTTATTGATCCCATTGAAGATAAAAATTTGAGTAGACTGAGCAGCACTTAATGGAATGACTGCATCATGTTTTTAAGGTTGTGACAGAATTTAAGCTTATCTGCCTTTCTAATATGTTAAAGTTTATATTAGGAAAGGAAACATGGAAGGTAAAAATCACCAATGTCCACAATATAAAGAAAAAGATCAAGAGAAACAAATACTTTAATCATGTTTTTTAAAACAGCAAATCCCTGCCGTGAATTTAAATATGAAATTACTGAAAACATATGGGAATAATTTTGAAAGATTTAAATAAGTGCTGCTGTATAAACTACCAATCCTCACTTTCTCCCCTGCCTACAGCTCAACCACAGGGAGGGCACTCCAATCCGAACCATTCACACCGACTCCGATTACCCCTGACATGAGACAGACTTTTTGATGAGTCGCTATTGTCTTCTTCACCCTTTGATATTTGAGGTACATAAAGACTAGTGATTCATTACACATCCACTGATTGCAAATAACAGGTCAGAGCACTGGATAAAGGAAGCAGCTGTTCTTTTCTTCCACTTCTCACGCTACCCCATCTGAATTTAATACTCGAATCTAGGCGATTAGCATCACTATGTAAAAAGTTTGTCCATTAGGAGGTATATGCATGCAGGCACTCATTCATTTGACCATTCGTGTTTTAGCAAACATTTATTAATCTTTTACATATTAATAGTCATAATGAGAGCCTTTACTGAGCACCCACTAAGCATTAAGAGGCTGCAGAATGTGAAGTTGTTGCCTTCAGGGAGGGGGCAGACCTTGCTCACCAAGACACCTTGAGGAGCACTGGCCCTCAGAGGTGCCTGCAGACAATCAGGGAACTTATCTTATGCACCTAAACCAAATCTGCTGCTTGCAGAAAAAAATGAGTAGAAAAAATGGTATCTTAAAGACCTGGTGACCTCTAAATGGAATGCTCCTGGAAAAAAAGAAAAAAAAGAAAAGAATTTAGCCAAGAAGCTGGTTCCACCCAGAAAAAGTTAAAGTACCCATCAGTGATGGCCACCCAGGAGCGAGTAACTGTGGCAGCCACACTGGCTATTTCCCAGTTGACTTAGAGAGCTGATTTAGGGAGATCACAGCTCAACTGGAGGTTCTCTCACTGACTCTATGTACATCTTGTACTTGCTCGTTTCTTTACTTAACAGTAAAGGTTGCGGGAAGACTAGGAAGGAATGAAATATGTTCTGAAGCCAGGCCCAGACCAAGAGAGACACCTGTTAAATAATTATTTGATTAACTCTGGCAGCAGTTGCTAGTCACTGTCATCCCAAGGACTTCATAGGCTGAGTTGTCACAAACCATAATTTATGCAGCTGAAATGACTGCAGCAATAACTGCTCAGTTATGTTGATGGAGCTTGAGATCTCAAAAAAAAAAGCTTTAAAAGAACTGACTTCCTCAATGTTGCTAATGCATTAGGGTTCTCTGTTGAGTTCTGTGATCAGGGGGTCTCTTCACATGGATTTTCTGGATATTATTTATTGAGAATTTTTTGAAAAAGAATTTAAAAATTTTGAGTATCCATGATAAAAAAAAAAGTGACTTATTTTAACCAATAGGATAAGGTTAAACATCTGCCTTTGGCATGGCATGTTGTAGATTCGTGATTTTATATAATTATCTGCCAGCATATCATATGATATGTGTTTGACTCCAACACTGATGTCTGAGAGAAGAAAATAAAAATTCTCAGGGAGCTCCCTGAAGAGTCCTAGTAGATCAAGTGGACTTTATGGGAAACGTGTACTGTCTTTGGTGTGGCAGTGGCAATCCAAGAGATCAGAGTTCAAGGAAGAAAAGACCCAACACTTGAGGTAACATCGAAGTCTTCAATATTACATAAAACATTGCTCATGCCAGCCCACCCTCTCCCACTGACTCAGTTACACTTTCGAGAGCTGGGGGGATCTGATCACTTATTTCACACATTCTGAACACATCGGATTGATACATTAATGTCCCAAGGAAGCAGTGTGACTTGCTCACAGGAATATGCTGCATGACATGGAGGGCCTACAGGTACCCACCTTGACAAGAATGACCTAGCAAATTGTCAAGGCTGCCCTGTGAGCTCTGTACAGGGCCACCTGGACAAAAGGGAAATGGTGAGAACCGAGCACTAGCAGATCTGACTTCCACAGCACCAGGGCCATTTCCCTGTTTCCATTTTGTTCCTCTTACAAAACACGAAGGGCAGGTGTCTGGGTCCTCTTACAGGGTGGCAGGTCAGGCTGGTTCCACCCTGAGGGCTTCTGGGAGGTTCTCCCACCCAAAGGGCTTTGGCAGCATCAGCTTTCTGTCATTAGTTTGAATTCATGGGAAAGGGCAAGATGCCAAAAGTGCTTGCAGGTGAATTCTTTGTCCCTTTCCAGTGCATCTGACTTACACTGACGGATGACTTATAAGTGTGTTTATCTTTTGTTGGGAAGGATTATCAGTTAGGTCAGTAAATCTTTTCCAGGTATAAATTATAAATCACAACCAGGGATGCCAGGGCTAAAATATCAAGGCATAATCTGCTCCTTTGTCTGTATCTCGTCCCAAATATCAAACACGAGCAATCGTGATAAAATGTGATATTCAGAAAAACAGAAACAAGACCACAATGCTGACATATTCCCATAGTGTTGTGGCACAAGTGAAGAAACAATGGAACAACTGACTTACTTTCATAAAATAGGATGGGAGACAGTGAGAGCCCGACCCATTTAATGAAAGCAGGAGAAGAAATCAGACATATTATCGAGCACAAAAGAAGTGAAAATCACTAACCCAAACACATCTCAGATGTACAAATATCTTTACTTATTCAGAACAAATTTCCAGACCAACCTTCAAAAATGATATAAATGGCCTAAAAACTTTTCTAGGATATATTTACAAGATGTAGTCTACCTGGATTTAGGAAAATGCCTTAGTCTCTTTGCTAATTACTCTTCCACTCTGTATCTAACAAAGCGGTTGAAAATCATTAAAAAATCCTTTCAACCAACCATCAAGAATAGACCATTTTTGTGTCAGGAAAGCTAAGATCATGAGAAAACTTGCATTTTATTTATTAGAATAGGAATTTTTTTTCCCTAGCCCTGAGGCAGGATTATTCTGAAAGAGGCTTAGATTTGAAGAAAAATAAAATAAATAAACAAAAAAGGATGAAGTCATAAATCCTTCTCCCAGAAGAAAAACAGATTTGGCAGGTGGATGATCATCTCCATGAACAAAACGAAGCTTTTTTCTCAAGGCTATGTCAAGGTTACACTTGGAATGTCAAAAACACAACCAGGAACCCACAGCACACATATGAAGGTGCAGGAAATGGATCCAGACAGCAGGCCCACCAGGAGGCCAGGCTCCGTGGGGGGAACGAACCTGGATTGCAGTCCCAGTGTTTTCTAACTTATGGTCTCTGGGCCTCAGTTTCCCTTGAAGACACCAGACTAAATCATTTTTAAAATCTCTTTTCGAATCTCGAAATGTTTTAGTGTAAGTCTATATGCTTCCTATGGTCTGATAGAGTCAATGATTCTAAAATAGCCAAAGATGTTTTGACAGCCCCTGATGTCATTTACGATTTGGTTCCCATGCTCTTAGCAGTTCATCCGGCCTGTGTAGTCTCCCTCCCAGAGAAGTCAGGACCTGAGTTCCCCCATTTAAGGCTGTAGACCCATAAGCAAGGGATGGAGTTATGGGCTTACTTAAACACCTCCCTCCACTACCCCTCCCCCCAATAAATCCATAACTTCAGACTCTTTATTAAGCTTTCTCTTCTCTGCCTTAGCAGAGATTTCTGAGTGCTCCTATGTTCTTTCTGCCACATATCAAAATCAAAGAGAATGAAAGAAGTGTCTTTTCTCTATGGTGTCAAAATTATCTCTCTCCACAGGTCTTGTTAAGCACCTACATATGCCGGGCACAGAGAGGGTGTGATTGACGAGGTCTGTGCTTTCGAAGAGCATACACTTTAGTGGCAAGGATATAGTTCCACAGAAGAACACAACCGGTGATGTGACAGGGATTGAGGGTGGGGTGGGAAAAGGGTTTAAGAGCAGGTATTTAGGAAAGGCCTTTCACAGGTGACACATGACTTGGGACCTGAGCTAAGAAAGGAACAGCAAATGCTTACATAGAAAAAGCATTCTAATAAAAAGAAAAAGTTGTCCAGGCCTTGCCGGTGAGCCAGTATTAGAGGGACAGGAATAATAGTGCTGTCTTTGGGGACTGTTTCCAGGTCACTGCCAAGGTTGAGGCCATCAGAGTCCACACTCTAGGAGGAGTTTAGAGTGTATACTCAATATGGCAAAATGATTTGCTAGGGATTTTCCAAAAGATCGTGTTGGCTGTTGGTGGAGCATGGCTGGCCGGAAGTACTGACAGAAGCAGAATGACAAGTTAGGTGGCTGTCGTTGGAGTCCAGGAAAATATGAGGGGCTCCTGGACCAGGGTGGAGCTGGAATCAGCGGTTGGGTTCCAAGTGAATGACATAAGGGACTAACTTTGCTTTTCTCCATGGTCATAAGATATTTGTTTAATTGGACTTAAGATACCAAACAAGTGACATAAGAGGCAAATTTTGATTCTTCCTGTGGCTCTGTCCTTCACAATGAGTCAAACTGGGCCCTCACTTCCACTGCTAATTTCCAAAGGCCTCCCACCTTTGCTAACACAACAGACTCCACCAAACTGGTAACCGAGCCCAGGGCTCTGACCACTTCCAGTGGGCCACACCTTGATGGCAGCTGTGTGACAGCACCCATTGACTCAGGGAGCTGACCGAGGGGCCAGATTCCTGAGCGTGATTCAAACGGGAACTAAGAGCACAGCTGACAAGAGCTTGTCAACAGTGACATAAGTGAATGAAGTTACTGGGTTTCGAGTTGACATGAGGTAGCTGGTGTGGGCAGTGATGTGTTTGTTAATTGAGTGAGGTCTTTACTTTCCTATTTCCTCACAGAGCCAACTTTGACCTAATTGGGAGACTACAGGTAGCTCGCTGGTTTCTAGGAAAATGGGAAAATGAGAGCAGATTTTTCAGATCCTATTCTAGTCATGCCTCTTTTTTTTTTCTTGATTTCCCCTGATGCCATAGAGCTCAGCCCTTAGCCTCCAGCGCACAAAATGGTCCTTATCTCCAGCTTGTAAGAATGGAGGAAACTCCCCTGATGTTTATACCAACTGTGAGGAAAGCCTCTTCCTTACAGACCCTCTTAAAGACCTTCTCTCACTCATCCATTCTCTTACAGACCCTACTTCTTACAGATCCTCCTGCACAACTGTAATTCAGTAATGAACTACATTTTTAGAAGTTTATAGGTCATCTTTCCCTGTAGAACACACTCCTACCTCAATAGCAGCAGCAATGTGCTGTCCTGTTTGTTGTGAAATCTCTAGCGCTGAGTACAGTATCCAGTAATGGCAGCTGCTCATTACATACTTATAGACTAAATAGATAGATGAACGAATGATGATGTAATTGCCTTAAGCATCTAAACCTTAAGGACCATCTCTAGAAGTCTGGACACAGGAGGCAACGCAGAGAACCAAAGATCATTTCTGGTTCACTTTCCTGTCCCTATGTATCTTGGCCACGGGGACTTAGATTTCCCTTCACAAAGCCTGGTAACAGGCTCTGCTGAAAGTTGCCAAAGAGGAAACAAGACATTCCTAACACAGGCAGGCAAGGAGGCCTGCTGGTATGTGCTTACAGGATGGGAGGGGCAGGAAGGTAGAACTACAGCACTCTAACATTTGAGTACCTGCTACTCAGAGGAGTAGGAAACCAGGGGTGCAGATCCCCCAAAGGAAAATGAATTCAGAGAGTAGATTAGTTTTTTTTTTAAGTTGAAATATTTAGATATAAATAATTTGGGGAGGAAATATAGCAGTGAAGGTTGGACCGATGGGGAAAGAAATCAGTCCTATCAAAGGCAGCCCTGAGAGCTCAAGGCAGATAGGATAAGAGATAAGTCCCTTTGCTAAGTTAGTCACACCCTCCCACATACAATTCTCTTGGCAAAGGTTCTTTTACTAACAAAGCAGGCACATGGTTTAAACAAAACAGCGCAGTGTAACGGCTAGGGTGGCTTTAAATACAGTTTTAAATTTTAAAAGCATCAAAGGGGGCACAATGTAACAAAGCAAGACCTGTGGTTCGAGAATACTAAAATACTAAGACTACGAGGGTCCTATGGCCACCAAGGAAACAGATTTCCTCATCGCTCTTTAAATGATGCACAGTTTCTGAAAAGGGATGTTTGAACCTTGAGTCACATACAACAGAGCTGGCATGAACCCCAAGGCACTGCGAGGCAGGAAACAGATGGTGATTCAAAGCAGGACTCTCAAGGAAAAGAGAGGTGGAAAAGAGAAAGGGACAACTGACATCAAGAAAGCCCAGTTCCCTTTCTTCAGCTCTCTCTGGTTAATCCAATAGAATTTATTTCTTCTGTTCTAGCTATAAAGACATCTCACCTAGGAGACTCCGGTGCCGGATGGTGCTAAGGCTGCTGGCCTTGCCACTCAAATTTAATTTTACCACAAACTAACCTTTAGGAAGGAGCCATTCTGGGTTTAAGAATAAAAGAATATTAAAGCCCTATGCATAGAGCGAGGTAGAACAACCAAATTAACCTTGCAAACGCAAGGCAAACATATTTTAATATCAGCCCAAGTAAACAAAAACAGGTTACCTCCAACACAAGGCACAGTTCCAGCCATGCCCTTGCTATCTCTTGGACCAAGATATTTTTTTCTTCCTCTGGAGTTTCTACTCCCATTTCCTTTACTGGCCATTGTCTAGATTTAAGGTTAATTTTTAAATTCCCATTTTGTGTAATAAAGAAAATAAGGTACTCGTGCTGATCATGTTGTGTCTATGTTTAAAAGCTTTCCAGGGCCCACATTTGTATAACATAAAATTCAAACAGAGGGGCAGAGAAACTGAAGAGCCCCATATCCAGCCCCAATTTGTCCCTCAAATATCCTACACTTCAGTCAAACCAGATTGCATACCATTTGTTTTCACTTGGATCATTCACACATTCTCAATCACTTTGGAATAATAAAATCTTAACCTTTCCTCAAAGCCTAAAATCAACCACCACCAACCTTCTATCAAGCATTTCTACACTTGGAAATCAGAACTCAACTTTATTTTTGTGTACACAGCACTTCTACCTTTATGCTTATTTACACATATATTTATTTTCCTTATTATTAAGCAAACAATTGGTAAATCCAGAGGACAAGACTTATTCTGCACACACACACACACACACACACACACACACACACAGAGCTCATTATCTTATCTTAAATATAACAGATATGGCTTTAGCAAGAGGGAGTTCTATACTTACTAGTCAAGTATTTTCAGACTTTCAGTTTCAACTTCTTTCCATCAAAATCTTATATTTGAAAGCTCAATTGTAACCTCTGATTTTTTCCCCTACGCCTTGGTGACTCTGAACAAATGAAAGTCAATTGTCCTTGAAATCCATGTTTCATAATACAGCAACATAACATTTTGATGAAACCCCTCTTGACAGCCGTACTATTAGTATTCATTATTTAGCAAATTATATAATGATAAAAGGCTACTACACATTCAGGAACTCTTTAAACTATGTTTGATTTTTTTAGCCATAGTAGTATATGCATATACTTGAAAAACAGAGATTGTAAAAGATTGGTTATTCCATACACAGCAAAGTTTGGCCTGGTCCACATGGTGTTAACCTAGGGACATCCGGCAATAATTCCCATCCTATTTTCAACCCCTCACATTCTGTGACCCACTTTTGTGAATGTCAATCAAGTAGCTATTGTTTGGCCCGCTCCAAGCAGCTCAATTCACTTCCAAACTTTCTCTTCGATGAGAAAAGGAAGAAAGCTCTAAGACCAAACCAACAGCTCTGATTAGATGTTGCAGGATATAGAAAAAGTGGAATTGAAAACTGGACTTAAGGTTTCCAGACCAAATGCTTGAGAGAGTAAAAGTGCTATAACCAAAATGGGAACTAGAGGAAGAAGGGTCAGTTTGGGAAGGAAGTCCATGAGGTCAGTTAGACAGTCATTGAATCCGAGGTATCTGAAATGAGATGTTCGGGAAGCAATTGGAAATATGAGTCTGGAGGTTGGCACAAGCAGAGATAGAGGTTTGGAAAATGTCTGCAAGAAATACAGGAGTGGAGGAGCTATAGATTCAGAAAAAGTTAAGGAAAAAATCTGGGAAAACATTTCAAAGGCAGTTGAAGAAAAAGAAATTAAACAGGACAAACAAACAAACAAACAAACAAAACAGAGCAGAAAGGAAACTAGCATTTACTGACCCGTACTGGGGTGTGGCCAGATACTTTAAATATGTGATCTCATTTAACCTTCACCATTTGCTCTTGGTATGAGCACTTCCAGTTATGTCCACTGTGCAGGTAAGGCACCTGAGAATTTCAGTGACCAGTGCCACAGATCAAAAGCTATATTCATTATGGAGGAACCAGGAAAGTGCAAGAACCCAAACGAAATGAGAATTTTAGTCCAGGGTGGTATCAAGGAGGATGAAACTCGGGAAGATACTTGGATACTCAATGTCAAAGACATCTGTAGCCTTTCAGTACCAGAGGAGTGATGTCGGTGGAAGTTGAATGTAGGTTTGGTCCAACTGATAAATCACAATGAATCAACAAATTAACTAATAACATCTATGCAATGATCAATTTAGATGTTATATAGAAAACAGACTGCTGTTACAACAAAGGTCATTATTACAGGGATTTAAAATCAATGAACATACCCAATAAACACCCATTCCAGAACATGGCTCTAGCAGAGTCTCCCATACTTCATGGACTTGTGTTCCATTTTTGTGTTACCTTCTGAAAGTTCAAAAGGTAAATATGTTCTTCATATCTTAGCCAACAAGCCAATACCCCTTGACATAAATTGAAGATGATAATAAAAATTAAATCTTAATTATTACAATTTTAACTATCACCACCTAGAATTTGAGAACACAAGTATCTCTTTGCCAGCATGCCTTCCACATTTACAGAAACACTAGCTGATAGATTGGGTAATAAGAATAATGAGTAGTTTTTAGGGCTCTCTATGTGCACTTTTATTACTTTAATTAATCCCTCAACAATTCTAAGAAGTTGGAGGTATTATTAATTGACTAATTTATTAAATAAATATTTTTTGAGCACCTAGTATTTGTCAGTCGGTATTCTAGATGTTAGAAATAAATCAAAACCCCTTTCATTAAAATAACGTAGAGGAGAGAGGGGAGCAAAGAGAAACAAACAAACAAACAAACAAATATATATATAATGTCAGGTGGTTAGAAGTGTGTTGAAGGTGAAGTGGATAAAAAGATACATTTTAATTAAAAAATCAAAGCACTCGAGCAATGCTTGACTTGCAGAGGGCAAGAAAATGTTTATTAAGTGATGAGCTGGATGTCAGATGCAGAGAGAATTTGGAGCAAAAACTTCAGACCACTCCTGTGTGCTGCCTCCTGTCAGATGCTAACCCTTAGCATCAGTACTCCACAATGGATAAGTATTAAAGCCACCAGATTCAGCCTGAGTGCACTTTAATGTTAATGCCAGGCTTCCAGATGAAAGAAAGAAAAAAGAAACTTAAAAAAGCATAATCACCAATATACGATCAATAAGGCAAGTGGTAAGTAAAATGTGCTGTATTATTCCTCCAGTGTTTTTCTATCTTTTCCAGTCTTTTGTTAAAAGAAGGATGAGAATGGGAATGAGAATGAGAATGGAGGACAATTATTATTTCATGTTAAATCCTGATAGATCTGTAAATAGTTATGACAACAAGTTAGCCCTATCACCAGTTTTACATGAGGATGAATGGTACTTGAGCAGTACAACTGCCATTTTCCATTAAGGTCTACATGAGATAAAAGGGCAAACTAGAAAGGACAAGGAGGTGTAGTTCTACAAAGTGACCTTTGAGAGTTTCCCAAATGATTAACCATCTACATAAATTTTAACATCTTAAAGGCTTTACTTAAGCTGAGAAAATACAAGAAATTTGTACTTAGACTTCTCAATATTTTCAATATTTCAAGTGTCAATTCAGATTATTAAGCACAGCCTGGATCAGTTGCCACGAAATTGATCTTTATTAGCATCAACAACCTAGATTTGAATTGATCACATTTTAATGGCTATGGCCAATGAGTTCAAATAAATGCTCATATTGATGCTCAGTATGCATTTCCCCAATTTAGAGACATAAAATTGTTTTCCAAATAATAATCATATTTTCGTAATCCTTTCAGTTCCCCAAAGTGTCTTATCCCTTGTCTCACTTACTGAGATAAAGGCTAGGGATAGAAAAGGAAAAAAAAAAAGGAGAAAATTTCGCAAGTCTACAAGTATATAGTTTTATAGCCTTCGGACAGAGCTTACTATTTTCAATACTCTCACCAAATTACATGTCCATGATAGAAATTTCTATTTTATAAAAGAATGTGATAAAAATTGATGATGTGGGCCAGACCAATCTGTCAAGTAACGTGGCATTCACAATGGCCTCAGGGCACCGCAGCTTTAAGCCATCCATCCCCTGCAATGTGTACATGGAGAGGACATCCGTCATGCTGCGTGAAACTTACCATTTGGATGGATGAAAACTAGGACGAGACTCAATGTACAACATATATATTAAGTTAAAAGGTTAATTTTCTGACTCGTGGTCTGGATATTAGAGCTATGAAAGAAGACAAGTGATCGTATGCTCCCTAAATGATCTTTCAGTGAAACAAAATAAAGGAGGTGAGAAAGGGACGTGTCCTTTATTTAGCTTCATTAGATCCAACAGTGGAGATGCTCAAGGTCATGTCTTTCCCGTGTTTCATCCGTGGAGGCAGACCAGCCCAGTGGTTAGGCACACGACCGGATGTCAGGTAGACTTGAATGATGGGGCTCCCACTTCCCAGTGGGATGAGACACTTAACTCTCAGCTATGACTTCCTCAGTGAAATAGAAACAACATGATGTGAGGAATAATGAGAAACCGCCCACAAGTACTGGGCACAGCACTCATACACTGCTATTAGGCTGCCCTGAGGTCTTTGACAGGAAACATAAAGTTGGAGCCCATATCCTCTTCATATAACCGTTTCTTCCTGATACTGAGATTCCCTGGGGGGAAAAAAAGTGTTGCCAGGAAAAGAGGCTAGGAGTGGACAAGGAAGGAAAAAACCCATTGAGTACTTTTTATTTATCTTTTTTGCAGTCTAAAGTGTATTTTATTTTATTTTATTATTTTATTTGGAGGATTTGTTTTAATTTACTTACTTTTCAATTACAGATGACAGGCAATATTATATTAGTTTCAGGAGTTCAACATAGTGATTAGACATTTCTAGATCTTACAAAGTCGGTACCATGACAAGTCTCTGACTCCATAAAATAGTGCTGACTGTATTTCTTATGCTGTACTTTACATCTCTGTGATTATTTTTATAACTGGCAATTTACATTTCTTAATCCCTTTCACTCATCACCCCAACCCCCTTCTCATCTGGTGACCACCAGTGTATTCTCTACATCTATGAGTGTAATTGTTTTGTTCATTTATTTTCTTTTATAGATTTCATGTATAAGTGAGATCATGTGAAATTTGTCTTCTCTGTCTGACTTATTTCACATGGCATAATGCCTTCTGGGTTTATCTCTGTCACTGAGAACTTTTACGGGCCATGTCCCCATAATGCTATGTATAGTGCACAATCCTCTTTAAAACTCTGAATTAGACGCTGATTTATGCACTTTATTTTCTACATGACAAGACAGAGATTCAGCAAATGTTGCAACTAGTTAAATGGGAAAAGTAAGAGTCAAACTGAGGTTTCTCACACTCTAAAAACAATCACAGTTAACATTTATTAAACGATTAGGGTTCCCCACTTTATAAACGTAATCCTACTAAATACTTAAAATGGACTGATGAATAGGGAAGCACATTATCTCTCTTTTAAACTAAGGAAACTGAGGTGAGGTTAAGCAACCCCTTGAGAATACATGGGTAATAAGTGTCAGGGTCACTATTTAAACCAGTATAAATCTAGAAACACAGACATAATTCATGCAGGCCTCAAAAGCTTCTGCCTTTCCCCTGTGTGTTCAGGGAAGAATATGGTCTAGGGTAAAGAAACACACACACACACACACACACACACACACACACACACACACACAGAGAAACACATACTTGTGGTTAAAATGAGAAGTCTACTAATTTGTCCTTGTCTTAGAAAAGCATTAGAGAATTAACTAGAATGGTGTGGCGATCAGATAAATTTAACAGCCTCGTCTTCAGAAGGTTCTTATTACTAAATATGTTCTACTCTTCAGTGACAAGTGTTTCTGACTAACGTCCTTGTGCACGTGTCCACCTGCCCAGTCTCTCATAGGAAAGCATGCAGAGGAAGGGGACAGAAAAAGAGAAACACTAAACTATGACCCTTGGAAGAAGGCTAAAGCGAACAGATTCATATTCCTCAAATGAAGGCTTGGACAGACCTTCAAATCTCCAGATTTAGGACAATGACTCAGGCCATGAGACCGAGGAGGTCATCGTGTGACCTGACACTCTGTTCTCATTCTCACTTAGGCACTTACAGCTGGTTCGATGGCCCCCAACCCCAACAAGGGGGTCCATCCAGGTGGGCCTGCTCACCACCCAGGTGCGTCCAAAGCCGCAGAGGCTGGAAGCCCACATTTTCTCAGGACCACCCTCTCAGTCCCTCGTAAGGACTCAACACGAAGATGACATGGATCAGTCCTGAAGATATCAGTGGCTTTTATTTCTCCCGCAACAGCTTTCTGCCGTAGGTACTACTACTGTTTTATAGGAGAGGAAATTGAAGTACAGAAAAATGAAGAAACTTGCCTGTGACACAGCTAAGTAACTGATGACACAGGGTTCAGACAGACGCAATGGGGACTCCAGAGCTCACTGTGCAGATCCCTTCTTTTAATGCTCCCCCAATTTGAGGCTCAAGAGCAGAGACGAAGGCATTCTTTCACATATTAAAGGTGTTTCTACATCTTTCCCAGGTCCCACCCCCACCCAACTACTTCCTATTTCCCCTCCCCCTCCACATACACAACACAAATCTTATCTGTTGTTTAAAACACAGAGTTACTCCTGTCCTGTTCACTCCTGTGTAAATGCAGCGAGATTCTCCATATGGAGGCCTGTAATCCCTAGCAGAAGTCTGATGACAATCTCTTAGGTGAGAGAGCAAACATGTTAGCCTTACAGGAGAAAGTACTGATCGAGATAAAAACACACAGACAAAAGAGTGACCAACACAAAATAGCAAATAGAATAACCCTAATTCCAGGTTGGATACCTTTACAGAAAGTACACATCCACCGCTAGGTGCGCTACCAACAACAAAATCAAACAGCCAATTAAACATTTTACCTGCTCACCCACCGAAGATGACAGCCTACCCTTGTTCGCTTTATCCTTCCTTTGCATCATCATGGCCAAGTCTGAGTACCTTCCTCATTATAATAATATTATCTGACTCTTGCAGTGCTTGTCTGCAAATCGTTTGAATAAACAGTACCTCACTTCATGACCTGAATCATCAATACAACCCAGAAAAGTAGTTCTCCCATTTCCCAGATTAGGAAACTGAGCTTCTGGGAGGTCACCTGCTAGCAGAGCAGGAACCTGATTCTTCTGATTCTAAACCCAGTGCTGCTCCCATTTCACCCATTTCAGTCCCTCAAGGGCCATTTCACATCCCCTTTCTCCATCCTAGCCTTCTGGTCCTATGCTCTTCTCTGCCATCATCAAATCTGTTACCTCCCAGAATTTAAAATAGTTTTCAAATGCTCACGCAATAAAAAACATGCCTCTGTCGGATATGCCCCTCTGATACAAACAGATAAACAATCAAATTAGCATTTTTACCCTCACATACATTAAAAAAAATCTATACTCATGGCTGAATGAGTGAAGGAGAAATGAGAGAAACAGAGAAAATGAAAAAACAATATTAAGAATATATACAATGAGTGATAGAATTATGGTAATTTTCTTCACTGATATACTCTACACTTTCTGGATTTTCTATTATTACTATACATGGGGGGAAAGTGATTTTTTAAATGTTAAGCAACGAAAACACTGAAAGGTTGAGTCTTCTGAAGGAAGGTAAAAAGGGGACAGGAGCCACTGGGGACTTACTTGCTTTGCTCAGCCCTGGTGGAGGTGCTGTCGATAACGTGGGGCGCACAGGGCCCCACCATTCGCAGAGCAAGGAGCAGAAACTGAGTGGATGGCCCCACTCTTCTGGGCAACAGCCACCCATCCCTGAGGGCTGCCAAGCCTTTCCACATCCAAACACTCTGACTTGTGCTAACAGAGAATGCCTATCCTCTAAAACAAGTTTTAAAGACTGTTTGGAGCTGGGCAGAGAGGGGGTTGATTTATTTGGCAGGCAGAACTAATTATTTTGGCTTAATGTTTTGAAATGCCCCTGTTTCAAATCTGACTCAAAATCGTCTCAGAGGTCATCACACATTGTCTTTAAACCCAGATTTAAAAGCAAAATTAGTGATGGTAAGGAAGGGCATAGCCTCTAACTTTTCGGAAAAAAAAAGTTACTAACCTGCAGCGTCACTAACCATGGTAGATGAAAGTCAGATCATCAGCTGTAAAGGTTTCTAGGCACAACCCATGGAGCCTTTAGACCCAAATCAAACCACCTTTTTGTTCCTTCTTTGGGGCAAACCCACCGGTATATTTTCCTCAATGTGAGGACAGAATACTGGACACAGAAAAGGTGTTTTAATGCGAGTGTTGTTTTCATATGAGGAATTCCAACCTACCCCAAAAACACTCATGAAAAGGGAGAAAACGGACTCAGAAATTGAAATGATTGCAAGTGTTATGCTAACTGAATATCAAAATAATAAACATCCAAAGCAAACAGGCCAGTAGGAGCAGGTAATAAATCAAAATACTTGTGGGAATTGGACCTCATTAGGTTTGAAAGAAAGAACACTGTTGCACAAACTGGTTATTAGCACCAGGTTCTCTCTCCCTCCCTGTGTTTTTATTCTCTCTCAAAAAAAAAAAAAATTTAAATAAAAAATAAAAAGAGAAAAAAAAAGGAAAGAAAAACTGGAACAAAGCCCAAATCTTTAATATGGAAGTTCATTCCTTTATTGTACTCGTCTCAGCAAGTCGCCGTCAGCTGGTATTTGATATTAAGGACCGTAAGGCGAGGAAACTGACTCAGGCGTCAGAAGAGGAAGAGAAAGTGTGTGATCACAATTACTTTCAACCTCCTTCTCATTCAGCATTATGTGTTCTAGAGGGGATGGCTGTTAACATTCTCTAACGTGAACATATTTGAGCACAGTGGGAAGGGAATTCTAAAAAGGAACAAGAGCAGCAGGTGGGCTGATGAACTTAGAGGTGGGCGAATACCTGTGCCCAGCGTGGGACTAGAGGTGGCTCTGCCACATAGAAAAAGTCTGCGGTGGTACCAGAGGTGGGGGTCAGGGCAGGGAAGCCTGGGCATCCCTCTTGGGAGCAGAGCAACCACCAGGAAAAGCTGCTAGGCTAGGAATCTTTATGGGAGACAGAGAGGATTTTGTTCTCCAGCTCCCCTGGGTGTATCCATAGCCAGGAAGGGAAGAATTACAGCTGGACATTGCAGTCTGCAGGAAGGCAATTATTTCTGTTGTTCAAAAAGGAGCACATCTCACACCCAGCCCAGTTGCCACCAGTCCCCTGAGCTGTGGTAAATGTTGAGCACCTTCCCCCACGAAATACCCTGCAAGTCCTTCGAATAGCACCCGTGAAAGTGGCTGAACGACAGAACCGACACCTCAAAGGCCTGGGAATTCACTTAAAGGCTAATTTAGAGACAGGACCAGCCCCATAGACCCAGCGACCATCAAGTTAAGAAAAGAATCAGATGTTAACTGGACTTACGATGGTGGTGATCTTTTTGTGATATATACAAATATCAAATGATTACACCTGAAGCTAATAACATGTTTTGTCAATTATAGCTCAATAGAAAAAATTATTTTTAAAAAAGAATCAGGGTACAAATGCTTCAACTAAAGCAAAATAAATATGTTCTCAGGGCACTCAGGCAATGAAAAGGCCAGCAAGGGCTTCTAATCAGCCGTGCTTAGTCCTGAAACTGCAAAATGAGGATGGTAATGGTGAACTTTCTCTCTGAGATAAGCGGAGAACACCAAAAGCTAGTTAGGAAATGTTTATACTAGGGGTTTATAACTCTAGTATAGATTAGTAGATTAACCACTTCAATGCCTCTGAAATGCTGATCATTTCTTACATTCTTCAAAGCATTAGACCTGTTTCTGCTTGCAAAAGCCATGTGCACTTTGTGAGCTTAAAGAGCTAATATACCTGGGACTCAAAATCCTCTTTCGAAGGACTTTTTCACTGTATTAATTTTTACTAAATTCCTGGCAGTCCTCAGGCATGAATTCATAGTAGTCACAAATGGATGTAAAGAAAAAGAAAAAAAAAAAAGATATTCTAAGACTGAACCACGATAGAAAGAAAAAATATATAAATCTACTTTCTGTACAAATAGGCACAGTTGCCTTCCAACTCAGGGTTGATTCCAGATGATATTCTTTTTCTTCATTGATGTACAAGAACAAAAGTAACATAAATAACATAACCTTTATATCTATCTGTCTGTATCATACCTATGATATCTGATTCGAACAATTCCTAAGTATCTAGTTACAGATGAAGTCATTTTATGTAGGTGTCTATTTTATTTTTATTTTCTATACTTCAGCTATTCAAACCCAAACTGAATTTTGTATTTGTGTGAAGTCCACAGTTTCATTTTCCTCTCAGTGAACAGAGACTTGGAAGACAAATGTTTGCTGGATGAAAGGAGGGATTAATGAGGCGATACCATGTGCTGAATTTCCCAATGACAACGCAACGGGAGCCAGGGCCTCTGGCTGTTTTGTTGACCCTTTTCTTTTATCAAGGGAGTGACCAGTGCTCTTTCAAAGAGGGACCCACTAAGACAAACCAAACACATTGGGGAGTTTGCGACGAAAATTTCAAACATGGGATCAACTGTCACAGAGAGATTTAAATGTATCCTATTAAAAGATGATAAAAACGAATCAGTTGAGATTTTAATGATCTAGTTCTGATTATTGGCCACTGTCATTTGCTAAGTAGGCACATGAGTTATCATTATGAGGGCAGTAGATTAATATCCAGTTTCTGCTCAAGGAACCAGCATTTCTGAGCTATTTTGTGAGCTCCCAGGAGACCAGAGGAAAAGTGAAAGCAGTCATGGCCAAGTTGCTTATTACATTTCACGTGAGCCTCACCAATAGCCTTGGCATGTAAACTATGAGGAAGCTACATCTGACAACAGGCTTGCATTATAACAAACCCACTAGTTATCCTGTCATTTGGCAGCTCCACATCTGTAAACACTGGCATTTTTTTTTTCTCAAAATATTATACAACGAATCATAAGCCTGGTCTATTTTCTTTTGACTTGGTTTCTGTGTTTTTCTTTGCGGCCCTTTGCTAGTGCTTAAATGTGGACATGGAGGTCATAGTAGTGACAACCCCCTTCCCCTGCAGCCACGTGTGTCCATAAAGGGTACAGAAGTGCTCTTGACTAAGGAGATAGATGACCCTGAGGTCCGGGGAGGAGAAAGCTAGTGTGTTCAAAGTATAAACTCCAAGGTATGTCCCTGAAGGAAAAATGCTGAACCTGTGGTCTATACCCATCTGTGACTCCTCAAGTCAACACGGCTTCTGACTCACAGATTATAGCACAAAAACAAATTCCATTTTATGGAACTTCAAAAAATATGTAACAGCCACAGTGCCTGGGATTGAGCCTCTTCCAAAGAAATCAGTATGATTTCAGACATCCTGATGTTCACTTTTTTGTCAAGATATGCCTGTGAAGTAAGACTGGGGTTGTAAAGACTGGAGAGATCATCTCTCTCCTGTGAAAATCAGAACAGTCTTTTCTACAGGGTTATTATACTCCAACTTCCAACTCTGTCAACTAGGGTCAGCAGAGCCACAGCAGAGGAGTGGGGGAGCAAAGGCCCCTGAGACACCACCTGTTCCCACATCTCTGGGACAGCACGAGTTTCATACCTAAGTAAATAAAATCTACATATAAGAGAGGCCTTTGTTAGGGCATCCACTCTTCTCCACTGGTGATTATTCAGGCTGCCTAATATGCACTGCAAATGTCAACCCAACTGCATGACTTAAAGGATATCAGCAGGAATCCTTTCACATGATATCCTTATTTATAAGTAATACTAAAAGGATGATTTGAGATCGGCCCACAAGGAGACTAAACTGCATCTTGTTTACCAAAGAATGAATTTGTGCGAAAACAGACCTCTAATTAATAAACAAACCGTTGGTGTTCCAGTTACCCACAGCTGGTTCTGGAAAATATCTCCGCCCAGGTCCCAGCTCTGGTGTTTTTCTTTTTGTTAGTCATCTTGGCTAATTCACATCCAGCCTTGCTCTGAACAAGTTTTCTTTTTTAACCAAAAAGCTATGCTAACTTCAGACAATTCTGAGACTCTTAATCTGCAAGTGCTCTGACTTCTAACATGGGCACCTGGGAAGGCTCTCCCCCTCCCCTGCCCACCCCATGAAAAACTCCATCGTGTACTACAGATGCCTGATAGCCTGAAATGGTCTTCTTCCCAGGTCACGTGAATTTCCCTCCTGTTTAAAAGGAAGAGAACAACTTCCAGGATGTGATTACCCCTGGAATCCAAAGTCAATTTGCTGGCTCTGTATAAAAATCTCAATAGCTTTGTGATAACTATGCGATTGGTCCCATACATGTGGCTGATAATTTTATCTCTGTAACCAAATTGATCAGCCTTCATTTCTGTGCAGTTTACTTCCAACTACTTTTTCCCCCCAAGAAATGGTTTCTGTAGAAAAGAGATAAATAACTCACACCTGTTCAGAGGAAAGAAAAGAACTGCTCTTCACTTGAGTATCAACATATTTTTTTAAAAAAAGAAAAAATATTATTCACAGAATCCAACTAAAAAATGTGATACCAGCGAAATTCTACTGGGATTGACACCATTGGCCCAGATGAGTATAAGCAACTCACTTTCTCAGATCCACGGGACCGTCTATTTTTATTTAGCAGGTGAAAAAGAAATAAGCACAAAAGGACTAGCAAATCACTGTTAGTTATGTGTCACCCAGAGTCAGTCTTCGTGGTATGGGCAGCAGACGAGTTGGCCAGTGCCTAAATTAATCAGAATCATCTGGGGCTTTGTTAAAAATTTAGATTACAAACTCAAACCTCAACACCCTTGGGATGTGACCTTAAAAATGTGTATTTGTACCAAGCGGCCCAAATGATTCTAATGTAGAAAATTCATCTTTGGAACTACTGGGATTCATCATTAGAGATAAAAGCCCCCAAAGCAATCACCTTCCACTGACTTACATTAGGGCATTTTCACACTTAAAAAAATAAACAACCAAAACAAACAAACAAACAAATAAATAAAAAACCAACAACCATGTGTTGACCTTCCAGAACAGTTCCAAATTCCAAATCTAAACAAACACTTTCATCATTTATTTACTGTCCTAAATTGCCTATCTACAAGATAATAAATAAACCATCCATCATGGAAAATAAAGAGCACTTCCTTTTTTTTACTTTTCATATAACTGATTTGTTGCTTTCTCCTTTGCTTAAAGCAATCCAATCATCCTTTAAATATAACTTTCAGGTCAACTTTTCTCTGAAGCATTCCTTATCTTTCTCCTGCATGCCTAAAGCAGTAGAACAAAGATGTGAGTAAACATTACAAATCTTTAATCAATGAAACAGTCAGTCCCCTTAGTTGAATGAAACATCTAGAATTTTCCAAAATCAAGGGTTCTCAATGGCCAGGGGTAGCAAGTAATCGATGACTACCTGATGAATGAACCAAGAGGGAAAAACCAAACTCATCCTCTGCCCTTTAAAGTCTATCAGCCCCATGGCAAGATAACTAACTTAACATTTTTGGCTCAGAGGATGTTCATTCCTCTTCTACTACCTTTATTTATTTACTTCTTATCTAGTTCTTTCTCTCCTTGGAAACCTTTCCAGATAACTCCAGTCAATATCGACTTTTTCTTTTTTTCTGATGTAAAAGGAAATGGCACTTATAATCCTATGATACATTTTAACACTTAAGAGCTAATAGGCATCCTGGAGATGACCTAGTCCAGCTAATTATTTTCTGGATGAGGAAATTGATGGGAGAGAGCTAGGGAACTTGTCCACAGTCAGATAACTGAGTATTTTCAGAACAGAGGTTAGAAGCTCAATGTTCTCACCCTGAAGTATTTCTCAGGAAGACTGTAGGCCTTTGGGAAGCTTGGGCTTTAGATGATAAATTATTTTTTAAATAAATGTACTAGTACTTATTCTTTCACTGAAAGATTACTTGCCTTGGGATGTTCTGCAGTAAACTCTTGACATTCTTAAAAGATATTTCCCCAAATCTCCATTAATTGTTAAATTAGAAAATCCTTCTATAGAATGCAATTTGGCCAATCCCCTTATCTCTGAAAAGGAATATAATATCCCAAGCTTAGTATGGCTGAAAACAAAATGGGAGAATATATATCAAATAAGAAAAACACAGAGATACTAAATAAAGTGCAGAATCTTGGTTATGGGTATCAGACCTCTGGGGCTGAACCTAGACTCCTCATTTGCTAGCTGAGTGACTTTGGGCAAGTTGCTTCCTTTCTCCGGGCTTTCGTTTCCTCATCAATGAAAAGAGATAATGATAATCACTATTTTACCAAGTTTTAGAGGTGCTACAATGAAATACTGTAAGTGCTTGGCAAAGAGCCAAAGTCTCACCAGATAAGTGCACAGCAACCTCAACACAAATGATTTAAATGAATGCCAGGAAAAAGAGAGAAAAAAGAAAAAAAGTAAACCACTATATGCTACAGGCCTTTTTCATATGTGAACTGCTGTGACCATTCATTTGTGCATTCATGCATTCATTCATTCACTCCTTCATTCATTTCAATAGCAATGAAGTATCAGGCTCGGTTAGAGGGTCTGAGGATTCAGCAGGGAACAAAGTAGGCTTGCTTGCCTACGTGGGGGTTGGTTGCATTGAGGTTGACAGCTAAATCTAAGTATGCCGGAGATGTATCATGTCCTTATTCCACAAATGTCATCATCCAAATACTTCTTTTGAAGCTGCATTCAAAGCCAGTTAAAAGTTCCTCATGAAAAGAGGTTGTTATTTTGAGATCACTTGTTGTTCTGGACTAAAACAATATTTCAAAGCATGATTGATCTCATTTATTGACAACCTTGTCTACGAATTATTTGACTTCCAAAAATTAAATCCCCCTATGGAACAAATTTGTCCAAAACTAAGTACATTTGAAAAGAACGTATTATACATATACATTTGGAAGAAGCCAGTTCCAAAAAGTTCCTACACTGGAGTAATCCTTTAAAACCATCAAGGTGACCGACCACTTTCCAAGGGCCATTTGCATGAAAGTCTCTGTATTTGTCCTTTGAAAAAGATCGTTGTACTTCAGAGTTACACAGTCTTTTGTATTTCAAAATGTAGGCTTATTTATGCTCAGCGAAAGCAAGGGCTAGTCATGTAGCAAGCACAAAATGAGTAATTTATTGAAGTGAAATAAGAGACTAAAACATGCTGGACTGAAACAGACATGCGAGTAGGGTGATAAGTCTTCTAGTCTGAGACACAGATGAAAATCTCCTTAGGGATACAGCCCTACCTGTAATTTATTTCAACATTATTCTTGTATGTAATATTATATTTGGCATGTTAATATATTGTCAAAGAATTCCAATCTAGTGACATGACAAAAGCTGTATTTCATTTTGGAATGTAAAAAGTGTGAAAATCAATTGAATTATGTATCAATGACATACAATAAGGATAACCAGTATACTCTGGGTAATGTCACTTTTCTAGACTGATTAGCAGCCTAGAGCTATTAGATTAATTAACAGAGTTTTATTCTTACCATTATAATCAGTTGGTTTTACTGAAATGAAGATAAAGACACAGCTCTTTTTTATTTTTTCCCAAAAAGAAAGAGTGATTTGCCAGAATCCACATAATTCAGATGATTAACTTCTTTTCTTGGCACTTGACTAAACCCATGAGTGTATGCTGGCAAATAAAATAAGTGCTGAAAGTTGAAGTCACTCTTTGATCTAGTAAATAAACCCACAGAAAATTCAGCCTCAATTGCGCTCTTTAAATTTATGACATATTCAGCATTGTAAAAGATGGTGACAAATACCGGTTTCTTACTGAAAATACATGATACATTCTATGAGCGTGCTTCAAAAATCAATGGGCTACTTACAGATGAACAAAACCATAGTGACATTTTTCTTTCCCCATTTGTTTACTCATTCATTTCAATGATCATATAGGGAGTACGAGGACAGAACAAAACTCTGCATCATGTTGGTTTCAGGCACTATAGAGGACACAGAGATAAATGGAATATAGACTTCGCCCTGGAAGAGCACAGATTCTGGTACTCAACTGCCATGTGAAGTCATATAGGCTGTTTGCTGAACAAAGCTTTCCAACTGAAAGGGAAAATGGTGTCTAAAATGTACCTTAAAATCCTCTCACCAGGTTCAAGGCCCTGCCACAGGGCTACAACAACCCTATAGTAAGAATAGCAACAGTAGTAATAAGAGAGAATATTTATTGAGTGATTACTATGTCCCAAACATGGTCCACTTACATGTATTTACACATTTAATCCACACAACTACCTGATAGAGCAGGTATTATTACTATCTACATTTTACATACTAACAAACTAAGCACAGAGAGACTAATTGACTTGCCTGAGTTACAGCTAATAACTGGTAGTGAGTTTCCTCACGAAGTATATATCCTGTGCCCCCAAAGTAAGACTGTGTTAACAGAAAGTACAAGTGATGTTAGGGAGTACAATTGAAATGCTTGGGAAAATTCAAAGAAAGAAAAAAGGCCACAAGAGCAGGGCCTAGTAAAACGAATACAATTCTGATGGCGAGAAGGCGGGACAGGTGACACTGTGTGAACAAAAGCCCAGCAGCTGGATGCTTCGAGCAATGATGAAACAGTGAAGAAAGAAAAAGCTTGGACCACCTCTCCCTGTAGGGGCATCTGTAAAAGCCAGGGTGTGGTTTCAGATTAGGAATGCTACATGATCCACACTCAGGTTTACAAAAATGTATAATCCCAGCCTATTTATGTATATATATATACAGCCTATTATAATTATATAATACAATCCACATAAAAAAAGGCTAAACAGGTTTGGAGGAGGGGGGCAGAGAGAATAGAGGAGATTTGTCATTATGCCCAAATACTACTTCATTTATTAGCACTCCATTTTTACAAGACAATTTTCTTAATTAGTTCAATAAATTTCTCCATTCAAAGCAAAATATCCAGCTGCTGCTCTTGTGATTACTCAAGTTTCCATGTGAAAGAAAGGAAAAAAAAAAAAACACACATCCAACTTGTGATGCACCATAGTCAGTGAATCAAGTTATCTGCTTCAGTTGTCTTAACGTCAGACAGAAGAAACAGGACCAGTGTGTAATTTTAATAATTTAGCCAATGCAATTTAAATTATCAAACAAGCCATTTTTGATTAACTTATTTTTTTCTCCTTTTAATCCATATAGCCTGTTTAAAATTTGATTTTTACCTTTGATGGGCACACTACGAAGCCTTTTGTACCAAACAGAGCTCAGTACAGGACTGGGGAAAGAGCAAGTGAGAGAACTTTTATTGAATCTGTGAGTGGGAGGGGCAATTACTGTTGAATTATTATTATTATCATCTTAAAATCATAAGGGACCAGAGCAGTCATTCCGGTTCCTCTTTCCAGGGAGGGATGTTGCTGAAGCTTCTCTTACTAAAGATTCCCTCTAGTTTCTGTGTAAACATTTCCCATGGCATAGAGCTCACTGCTTATTTTGGATGGGCTTGCTGGCCAGGCATGTAGAAACCTCACTGACATAGGCAACAAAGGGAGCTAGGAATCTGGGGACGCGAACTAAAGAAACTAATGTATGGACAAATTAGTGTCCAAAATGTTCTAGAGAACTACGTATTGACTTGGGACAACACCCAACTCTGAGGGCTTCTGTCTAGAAGGCAGAAAACAGAAGTTCTTAGGAAAGTTCCTAAGAAAGTTCCCCACTGGAAGTCAAGTGAGCAATCCACATTCAAGTTCCTACTAATTCAGAGCAAGACTCTGTGGGGTTGAGAAAGAAGGTGCATCAGCCTAGGGGAAGGGAAGGGCAAATTCATTCTCAGAGGATTTCAGGGTTACAGCCAAAAGCGCTGGTCTGGTCCCAGTGGGAACTGGAATGCTGAGCTGGAAAGAGAGATAGAATTGTAGTTTCTGCACCAATAAGGGGTGTGGAAAGCTGTAATGCCACAGGCTTGGAGATGCCAGTGTTCGCCTCAGGCAGGACAGGAATGCGGCCTATAACAGCAAAACCAATCCTTACTCTTCAAGGAGTGGATTCTGAGGCCAACAAAGCACTTTCTTGGTCTGCACTGGCTATGGCAAGAAAAAGGCCAGCGCCTCCATGCAAAGCAGAGAAAAGCCATTCTGTACTTGGGCATGTGGAGAAAGAAGCCAGAGGATAAGTACTGCGATGTCCCCAGATAGAAGCTCAGGTTTGCTCTGTGTGTGAGCGTGTTCCTTTCTCTGCATTTTCCCAATGCTCTGCAATGAATGGAACTTGTTTCATGCATAACATGGGTTCATTCATTTCGTAGGAAAAACATCTAAACAATAATATGGTTTTATTTTTCATCCTGCTAAGAGATGAGTGGGAGAAAGCAGAATGAATGTTTCAGGTTCCAGCAAGTGCATCCCTAGTTTCGCTGCCCTTGGAGACTATATTCCATTTTCAAATAACAAGGTCCCCTAAATTAGAGCTGGGGTGCTGAGAAAGAGGGAGGCAAAAGGAACAGGGAAGGTGTGAAAGAAAGGACAAAACATTTTTCCATGTTCTGTCTATCCACTTGGAAAAATAATCTGCAAGATGTTTAATTTGTTTTAAAAGGGAGAGGTGCAGTATGAACTGGGTAATTCATGATCCACAGTGAATTAGTGGTCCTGGGAGGTGAGAGCAAGGAAGCCCATCACAGGCACCTCATTTAAAGGTGCTAGAGCTCTGGAATATAATGAGATGAATTTGATGGTCAAAGAAACAATGGATTCCATGGAAATTAATTCATTTAACTTATAAAAAAAGAATTACCCAACCCTACAGGGATTCCATCTCCTGGTTTCTCTGTGTGTAGGTATTTTAAAGTTTCTGCATAGTCCATCAAGTCATTCTCCCTTCCAATTGGTGACCAACTGGAAGGTATCTGTAGAATTGTAAGACACCAGTGTCTAAGTGATCCTATAAAAACAATCAGCCTCATCACACTGGCTTTAACAATGTCTTTTTGAAAAGTGGTGTTTCTCCAGGTTTTAAAGCAATGATGCTCCTTAGATATGGGAAGATAAACCTTACAGTAGATGTAGAGGCAATAATTTACACCAGGCAGCTGAACTATATAATCTCTACATAAGAGGGTATTCTTTATATTACAGGCTACTGCCCACAGCTGTCACAGGTAGCCAAAGAATCCTACATTTGCTAAAACAAGCATAAACATTAATTGATTTTTAGAATGAAAAAAAAAAGGGCTTTGTTGGCAAAATCCTGAAAAGAAGTTTTCTCACAGGCAAGTGCTAATGAGCAAAACCAATCCATGTTAGAGTTCATGTCATTAATGAGTACTGCAAGGAAATTAACATAGAATGTCACCAGAGGTGTGCTATCCCTCTTTGTTGCTAGCTGAGGTAAGCATGTCTCTCAAAACTGGGTATCAAAGCCTTTAAAATTGTGTATCTTTCAACCTAACAATTATTTGAAAATAATGAAGGCTACATTTGAAGATTGTGCTGTAAAACTATTCAGGATAATATTAAAAGCACCAAAAGCAACCTAAACGTCTGACAATGAAGGAGAGCTGAAGAATCTAGTACATGCAAGCAACGGAAAACTCTGTGCCTCTAAAAGTGATGGTATAAAGTTATGTTTCTTGATATGGAAAGATTTCTGCATGCTGGACGATCATTTATCTTGTGTGTGCATGCATGTGTGTGTGTGTGTGTGTACATACATCAAAAAAAGTCTGAAAGTATAGAAACCATGATCAGCATGGCTTCACTGTGTAGTGATATAGATGATTTTGCTTGTCTTTTTAACTTGCTTTCTATTATCACATTTTTCTACAAGCAACATGAATTACTTGTTTATTTTTTTTTTAACCTGATAACTTTGTGATTCACCAGTTTTCTTGAACATGGCTTAAAACCATATTTAGGTAGCTCAGTAAGTAGGGTTTCCCATGCTGTACTTAAGAGCTATTCACACAATACAGCCAGAGTACACTTAATGTGAACTCTGACTATCTATAGTCGAGTGAAGTATTAATCAGATAAAATTTAAAAAACATTAAACTATCTTCTTTAACCAAATATAGAATATGTAAATAAATCTCACATGTATATAAATCCTGTGAGTTATCCTGCAAAAGTAAAAGTAATAGTATCTCCATTTCGCAGATGAAGAATACAAAGGGATTAAATAATTACGATATAACATGCACATCCCTATATAAACCCTGGTCACCAGTGCCCAGGCTCCAGGCCACCACGCCACACTGTCGTCATGAGAAACTCACATAAGCATAGACAGATAAACAAAACACATTGTAAGCCGTGAAGACAGAAAGTTGATACAGAGGCTGTATCACATATTCGCATGCCTTATCAAACAAAGAGAAGGACATTTTCATCTTCCTTGATAGAATGAGCTGTGTCCCCTGCAAATTTCTATGTTGAAAGCCAACCCCCTTACATGACTGTATTTGTGGACACCTTTCAGGAGGTGATTAAGGTTAAATGAGGTTATAAGGGTGGAGCCTTAATCCCACAGGACTGGAGTGCTTACAAGAAAAGAAAGGGGCATGGGACACCTCTTATCATACACAAGCTGAGGAAAAGTCCTGAGCACACAGTAAGAAGGCAACTATCTCCACCCAAGAAAAGAACCTTCACTGAAACCAACCCTGATGGCACCCTAATCCTGGCCTTGGCCTCCAGGGCTGTGAAAAAATAAATCTGTGTTTAAGCCACCCAGACTCTGCATGTTGTTATGGCAGCTGTGGCAGACCGAGATATTTCCCAAACAGTATCATACTAAGGCCTCTCAAAACTTGTTTTTTCTACAAAGTCAAATTTAGAATTGGAAGGCAAATAGAGTTATAATCATATACTTTTCCTAGATTGTATCCTCATCCATTCTCCCCTTAGCAAGGATAAACTAATTCTTCATCCTGCCATGCCAGGCCTTAAAAATTACCTTATCCTCTCAGAATTCCTTAATATGAATGGAATCACCATGTACTGATGGACCAAGCCTAAAACTTAGAATGTTATTAAAAACTTTCCCTTTCACACATGATCCGTAACCCACAGGCCACTGTGTCCACTCTTGGGTTTATGTCATATGCATTATGCACTGACTGGGCAAAGTAGATGCTTAAGAATGATTTACTATGGAAATCAGTTGCTCTTCAATACTCCTAAATTTCCAAAATTCTTCCTTCACAATTCCTTCCCAATGGGACTCAGCTTCTCCCTCCTTCAGGTCCTCACCTGAGCTTACTTATCACACATTATAAACATTTTTACAGAACTGTCCACTCCCTTAGGCTGCAAAATGTTCGCAGAGGGAAAGGTGCATAGAAAGACATGAAGACCTCAGAAAGAGTCAGTATATTCAGGGATTGCAAGCCCATACGGGAGTAAAAGTTTACTGAAACCTTAAAGATTGAAATAAAAAACCAAATAGGATCTCATTTCAGAAGACTTAAGATGGGGAGTAAGCTTGGGAACTACAGGATCTGATTCTCCCAAGGCCAGCCTCAAAGATATGCAAACACCACTCTGCCTGCCCCCCCCCCCCATTTTTTTCCTAGAATTATCCTCTCTTTAGCACAACTAGACAGCAAGACTAAAACTCTAGACTTCAGGTGCCAGTTCTCAAGTTATTATGTACTTAATTCATTTGAACCTCAGTGTCTTCATCTGTAAAATGAAAAACATGAAGGTCCTCCCACCTTGAATATTCTCCAGTTCAAAGAAGAGAGATGTCCCACTTCAGGAAGCCCAGTATGGAAAAAAGCGTGTCTCTCTGCCTTTGTCCACACCAGAACCCAAACTAGCCCATCTAGCCATCAGGCTGAGAAGGCAGGATAAATAGCCTCCATGATGTTTCCATTGTTTATAGGCCTACAGAAAAATCCTTGGGAAAGGGAACGACTCAGCGTGGGCAAACACGTTATGTTTCCTATGTGCAACATTTGTGTATGGAAAACAAGTTTGCATGCTCAAGTGATTGCCATGGTAAAGCAGTGACCTCCTTTGTTAATTGAGGTTGTGTTGCAACCAACAGTAAATCTGATTCTAAATGGCCTTAAAAAAAAAAGACTTAAAAAAAAAAAGAGAGAGAGAGAGAGAGAATTTTTGTGATTCATATAATTTACCAATTCGGGAAATAACTGGTTTTAGGTGCTAAAACGTGAGCCATTTCCACTGAAGCCAAAGGGAAGCAACACAATAGTGAAAGGGGTAGGATGGCTGTATGGGTACCGAAGGAATGAGCACATCGCACCATTTACAATGGTTTACTTCATATCTTTCTGCTTTCATCCTTATTACATAAAGAAACTGCCTTCCACATGTTTCATTGCCATTTCTTTTTTTTCTGCACACACATACAAATAAATACTCTGACTGAATCAACATACAAGCACGTGCACAACATATCGATTATTAAAAGTTAACCCTTGTTCAATTGATTTTCCTTTTAAATCCTTTTGGATGTATTTATTGCCTCGCATTTGAGAAATCAGAAAGTTCTCATTTCTTTAGGCTGTCCTGTTAGGATGAGCTGATGCTGTCTTTTATAAACTTGGGTCTTTACTTGTAACTTCCCTCTCTGCTGTAATATAATCAAAATAAGAATAATTTGCTCAGTCATACATTCCACGACAAGTCTTCAGCCTTAATAATCAGAAAGTCAAAATTTGTCTTGACAATGCCATTCAAAATAATGCAAAGTCCACCCCTTGACAAAGGAGCGTTTGACAAATTTTGAAGTACAGTCAGGCCATTGTTTACATAATTCTGTAACTCAAGGATGGATCCCATATTGTTAGTTAATTTGGGGAGAGGTTTCTTTCCTTCTAGCATTTCATCCCCAAGGGAAGTACGTGTAGAATTGGCAGCTAAGGAGCCTGGAGCCAGTCTATCTGGTTTCAAGTCATCTTGCATAGTCTACATGGCCTAAGGCACCTTCCCATGCCTCGGCTTTCCCAACTGTAAAATGGAGATAATAACAGACCTGCCTTATAAGGCTGTTTTGGAAGTAAAGAAATTAAAGCCAGTAGAGAGAGCAGTTGGTTGATGGTCATCACTACAGATACTTTTATAAAACATTAATAACTTTTCCAAAAGACATTCTCTATCTCCTTTAAGTGGTGCCTGCTGGGAAAACATTTATCAATGTTGGGATGCTATGATATAAACTTAGATTTAAAGAAAATAAAGCAATTGCTATCTGGGATTGTTTGAAAAGCTTCTCCATCTTTTCTGTGTTCTAAGACCCTAGACTTAACTTACCTACCCTTCAGGGAATATAAAATATTTAAAAGTGGGTACCAAATACTTTATTATCTCGAGTAATAGACAGTTTGCAAGTAATCTTATAGTTTGTCTAGTCTAGAGGTATACCATTGAGAATGCTATCCATTTCTGAGACATTTGGAAAAGCAAGGGGAGGTTTCGGTCTGTCACAGTGACTAGAAGATGCCACAGGTACTTGGTGCACAAGGACAAGTAAGGTACTTAATGCCTTGCAATGCTCATGCTCTCTGTGCACAGGACAGACCCACGACATTTGGTAAACATTACTCAAAGAAGAATCATACTGCCCAAAGTGACAAGGCTGCTCCTTTTGAGAAACACAGGGTCTCTGATCACTTACTTCAGGGATATTGTTAGATGTCCTGGGGTCATCAGCCAGGGTGACACCAGCTCTAAAGATGTACGTAGAGCTCATCATCTCAGAAAGCATCACACTCCACTCACGTCCAGTTCAAAATATTAGACAGTCCTTCCTCATATTGAGGCAGTATCTGTCCTCTGGTCTTTGTTCTGCCTGTTGTGGCCCACAGAATAATTTAAGATAAAAAATCAAACTTGCCAATCCTCACAACCAAGAGAACAAAAAAATTTACAAATTATTGTGTCAAAGTTGCAGCTCTAAAGAGCACCAGATGTTTCTACAACAGTGGATCTGTCATTTCATGTTCTCTCTTTCTCTCTCAATAAAAAAAAAAAGAGAGAGAGCAAAGCACCACAATCCCAAAGGGCTGAGACCATATTCTCTCTGCGGCAAAATGCAGCTTTCCCAAATGGGATAGTAAATATTTTCTCAACTGGATTCTCATTAGCAGCCAGGTTCATGATTAATGAATAGCTCAGTTATGTCCACACACTAGCTCTAGGTTTAATGATCCCATTACCTTTAACTTATATGCTTAAAATCTACTCAAGGTAACAAGAAATCTCAGTAACATAATTGTGGATGACATCTTTGCTTTTTGCCCTAAAGTTAGAGAGGCTGGGAATAGCCCAAATCCAAGTCAAAGAACATGTCTCCTGTGCTGGATTGGAAAAGCCATTTATGTGACTTGGAAAGCAACTGAACAAGGTCGCAGAGCCAGTTTCTTTCCTGCGGTTGTTGCTCTTTTTATTAAATCTAGCAAACATAACAGCAAAGTGCCCAAATCGTAAGTGCACGGTCCGGAACCAGATTTAATGGTGAAATCTTTTAAGCTCGCAGAAAAACAGCTAGTTCTCATGTACATTAACTTTCTAGAATATTAATTAAAAAATTTGAAAATTGACCATAATACTCAAACTTGGTAAAATGAGAGAGAGAGAGAGAGAGAGAGAGAGAGAGAGAGAGGGTGGAGTTAGAAAAAAAGAGAACATATAGGCCTAATATCACTTGGATATTTATAAAAGATTCAAAATAAAATAATAAAAACTTAACATTTTACTGAACACTAAATAAATGTCACTCCTTAGGTGAGACTTACACACATTTCTATTTAATCCTAAGTATACTCATTATCATTATTCCCATGGTACAGAGTAGAAAACCAAAGTATTAAACTTAAGTAACCAGCTCAGTCACATTGTAAGTGACAAAATTGGGATTAAAATTCAATTCCTATTCCAAAGCTTTTAATCACTATTTTTAATTAACAAATAGAATTTGAGCTTCTACGTATCAAATCCACTGCCATTTTATAGCCCCACTCCACCACAGATGCAAATAAAGTTTGTGGTGTGTTATCAGAACAATCTACAAACACCTTCAATCTCATAAAGACAGCAAGACAAAAAGTCACACAAATAAAAGAAATACTTGAATTTAACAAAATTCGAAGTTTGTTCTGAGAAATGCTTACAACTTGGTTATATGACATTAAGAAAACATACTTTATAGCACACTTAAATTATGCCCATTAAAATTGGGTATAAAATAAAGATGCTTACAATCTACACTATTATTTATCACAAGTCTGAAAATTCTGACCACCGCTGTAAGATAAAAATCAGAAATAAGAGGTCGAATTCTTGGAAAGGAGAAAAAAAAAAAAATAAGTGCTTGTAGTCAAAAGTATTAGTTCTCTAGAGAGCCCTGGAGAGTTAACTAAAAACCTATTAGTATTCATGAGACAGTTCAATAAAGAGATTGGATGCAAGATAAACACAGAAAAATCAATAGCTTTCCTGTAGATCGGTGATAACCAGCTAGAAGGTATAATGGAAAATATTGGAGAAACTCAATAGGTTTGTATTTTTCAATCATTATCTGTAGTAGAAGTCAACAATCTACTTTTGGGAAAGTTCTTTTTACTATATCTATTTTTTAAAGTTGCAATAATAGTTGTGATTTTTATAAGGTCAGACATTTCTTTAATAAATGACTTTGCTTCTCTGGAAGAACAGATGTAACAATGAACTTTAAAAAAAATTTTGGTGCAATTGCTAATATCATAGTGCAGGATTCTGGCCATATCAACTATCCATTTAAAATTATTAGAATAAATAGTTATAACTACAACATTTGATGAATGAGGATCCCAGAATCCTTCATGGCGGTTCAAATAAGTTATGTACTCGGGTTTATATTCAATATGGTTTAGTTTACAGTAGCCACTTTTTGCCCTGTGGAGGATAACTTCCTAAAAGTAAAATCATTTGAGACCCTCAGGTTGCATGTTTCAAACTTTTTCTTTTTAATGCTTTTCTTTCATCCAGGCAAAGATAACGCTCTCACTTATAAATAAACATGAATTCCTTTCTTAAAACACACACACACACACATTTTTATGTTGTTTTAATGTACTCCTGCATTAACATTAGAATATGTTAAACTCCGGATACAAATAGAGAAGCAGACCCCAAAGAAAATGCTACAGATAGAAACCTGAATGTTCAAATATTACTTTCAGCTGCACTTCTTTGCTGGCACCTCAGTTAGAGACAGAGTAATGAAATCTCAATTTTTCCCATTAGTTAATTAGCACCTCTGCATCTTAAGTACTAGGAGCATTACACTGTTAATTACTTACAAGTCTGCTCTCAAGAATCAGTGGCTGCTTTTTTTTTTTTTTCTTATGCATAGGCTTACACAACTCTTAAAAAAAAATTATAAAATATTCTTCTCTATGCACAGGCTAAATGTTACAGAATGGAATGCTCAAATAGCTATAGGTAAGTTCAGCCAACTGGTGGCCTTGTATTGATCTCTTATTTCTCCCGACACTTTTCTTCTAATCCTCTCCATAATTATATGAACTGCCAGAGCCTTCCTGAAGCTGTCAATTCTTCTTGCATCCATTTTCAAATGGCCAGTGGAGAAGCAGTCTGGGCACTGGATCAAACTGTCAGTGTTCTCCACTCCCAAATTGACAACCCTCTTGAAGCCTCCTGGCACATCTGTCAAGGGTCTCCCAGGGTTCTTTAAAACTCTCCCCCCTTGGAAGAGAGCAAGGAGGGTGGAGGAGCCAGCAAAGTATTGATCCCTTCTTTTAACATGGTAATTTGCCTGAGGAGGTGGGGGGAATTGCTTCAGTCATTGCCAAGCTGGACACTTGAAAAGGAAACAGTTTTTCAAAGTGGGGATGTCTTTTTCAAACACTTAAAACTGAAAACAAATGAATCTAAGCATCAAGTTCACAGTGCAATGTGAAGGAGGTTGGTCAAATAGAAATGGGAGAGCTCACATATTGAAAAGTGGCCTAAAATTACTTGATGGTAACAAGCCTGGAAGTTTGAAAGATAGTTTAAACTTTTAAGGCCTGTGTGCGTATCACAACCAATTAGAAAACAGCCTATTGAGTTACATTAATCTTGGGAGAAAAATTAAACTGATGTAATTAAACTGATGTAAAACATTAATAAAAATTGATATTGATGAATGCTTCACATCTCCATAAATGATAAAAATGGAAAATAAAATTGATCGTTCCTTTAATTACACCTCTAACTGGCAATACACCATGAAGGCCAGACAGAGAAAAAGGAGGGGGTAATAGCACCATTACTAAAGTATTTTTGTCTAGTGCCTTTGTCATCAGTTTATTATTTTATCAATAAAACCTACAGTACAGATAAGACTGCAAGACATAATTAATTGTGCAAAGATTGCAAATTATGACCATCTTAAGTTTGTAAAATGAATTAATCGAAAGAGATGATTTGCTCCTGATTTTCAGGTCCTGGGGATATATATCGTTAGTTGTGAACAAACAAGCCATATGAAAGAGAAGGCAGCTCTCATAGTAAAGGATGTGTTATAGAAAAAGCAATAGGTGGGCAACCTGGCATCTTAAATCAGGGAAGTTCTTAAGGACAAAGGCCCCTGAGAAAAGCATTCCTGCCTGGACTGCATCTTAACTGATCAGGAGGTCGGCCCATATTTACCTGCCATGGTATTATGGGAGGACATCAGTATTCTGTTAACCTCTGACCCCTGGGATCTGAAGCAGACAAAGGACCAATCTGGAGCCCTGGGAGAACACAGCCAAATGTCAAACAGCAGGGAAGGGATTGTTAGGGAAACGTTTGGCTTGGGCTCAGCGGGCTTCACTGGGGCGAACTGCTATTCACAGAAACAAGCCATCAAGAGATAACACCACAAAATATGAACAAAATGGAACCTTTTTTTACCTTTCTTCTCAACTGTTAGCTTTATGGGACTTCATGTTGAACAGTATGAAAAAAACCCAATTTGCTTTGAAGCGCATTAGTCTGTCTCACATCCTAATTATTGTTTACATTGCCATTTGCCTTCTATTAAGAATTGAATAATTACCCAGTACTTCATAGTTTAAAAATACAAGCAAACAGGATTATCTGGGTAATTAAGAAACTGTACCATAGCTTTGTACCGCTGCAGAAAATATCCATACACGTAGGGGAGATGATAATTATCAATCAACTTCCTTCAAATGGCCCTTTAAGGATTTGGGGCAATTTGAGATCTGTAACTTATTAAGAAGAGGTTAGTAAGATCACCTTTGAGAAGTGTGGGTCTGTTTAAATCCATCGTTAGAAACAAGAGCCAGATAAGCAGCTGAATTTTCTCATCCGCTAATGACACCAGAGAACGCACCAAGTACAGAGCCTTCTGCTGTTCTTTAATCCTAATAATCCATCCCAAATGGACTTTGAACAGCACCATCAAACTCCGTCAGACCATGTGGGGCTAAGGCAAAGCTCTTCCACATTTAGATTTTGTCTTTGCTGACCCCCACTTAATTACACCGTGAGGCCTGGCTATGCCCACGTTCTGCCCTGTGAAATTAGCTTGAACTCAAGACTAATTGAACTTCAAAAACATTTCATGCATTGTCCTCTTCTTCTAGTTTATAGAATACATATGATCATGGCCTTCTGAGAGTAGTGCTGATTTCAAGCGGAGAGTGAAGTCTGTTGGGCAAATTGTGCAGCCTATTTGTGATTCCATTCTAGGGGAATTGAAGCAAAGGTTAAAGGAAATTTGGAGACACTGGGTGGGATGGAAAGACAGGAATCCCCAAAGTGAGTGGAATAAGAAACAGAATTATAGTCAATATACCTTTTAAAGAAATTTATCTGTGGCATAAGTGAAAACGAGGGACTTTCATTGCGATTCTGGCTATGAAGGCTGATGTGTTTGTCCATAGATGGAGAAACACAGATGAAAATACCAATGGTGGGTTGTAAATTACCCACTTTCAATATTTGTTTGTTGAAGGAATGAATGGATTCCAGCCCACTAGTGACCTAGGGCCTATCTTTGGAGCTTCCTGAGATCTGATCATTCTTTCTCAAAGAATTTTATCTTTTACTTTACATTTTTTTAACTCCTTTGTTGGGACACTTCTAAACATTCCTAGCATAATCTGAATAGTGCCACCTCCTCCCACCTCAGAATGAACAGCGAGATTCCAGCTGAAGCTGTCACGAAACAGACAAGCCAAGGGATTCACCAACTGCTAGGTTTCTTCCTAAAGGTCAGAATGAAATGAGCAGCAGGAGCTTGGGTTCTTTTTCATGGGGCAAGGGGCCGGGGAGTGACAACTGACCACATTGGGGCTGGGGGTGGTGTGGGGGACCTGTTGCACAGAAAGAGCCCTGTGTAAATAGTCCCCTCTCCCCCTCCATCCCCAATCTCTGGAAGCATTCAAATTAAAACTGAATTAATTTGCATGGTCTCTAAATCACTGGGTTCTGCATAAACAGAAGGATATTTTGGCTGGAGTTTCCAAAGGAAGCCCTCTTCGCCTTTGTGAGAGGAGGGGAATGGGTGTGTTGTTTTGCAAGAGGGCGAATACAGAATATGCAAATGAAGAATCTGCTGCCTGGAAAAGCAACCCCAGGCAGACAGCTGAGGACCCACAGTCACCCCGAAAACGCTTGGTGTCTCGTCTCCAAAAGGAGATGTAAGCTAATGACAGGGTGGTTTCCCAGGAAGCCAAAAAAACACCCTGAATATTCATAGAATGTCCATTTAGTCAAGGACTATTCATTACCCTACAGATCCTGGAACCCAGTGACCTCACCTGCTCTCCTCCCCAAAACAGCTCAGAGGTACCAGCTGTAAGGGGATACAAAGAGAAAGCCTTTATGCCCTAAGTGAAAAAGATAGTCTCTCTGGGTCTTGGGGACAGCTGAGGCCGTCTTTAATCATTCCTTCTCACAAACACAATAAATCTAAAGAGAGAACTCAGCTATGTTATTGGACACAGATAAACAGTTTTGAAAAAGCCAAGAGCTATAAATTGCTATCTAATTTTACCGAAACATCTAAAAGGCTGACTAAATAAAACCTAAACCTCCCAGATTCTGAAGCAGTTTTCAGAGCTTTCTTATTTCATTTTCATTCTAAATGTGCCAACAGCAAGACAGTAGCACACTCTATGTACCTGCCAGAGAAGCTAACTGGCCGATGGACCGCTACAGTGGTTCTCAAACTTTTGAGTCTCAGAACCCCTTTACACACCTCAAATATTGAGGGGGACAAAATGTTTGTGTTGATATGAGTTGAAGGTGTCACATAGTCTCACTGCAAATTGAAACTGAAAATGTTCTTAAGGAATTATTTAAAAATTATTTTAAAACACCAAGAATAAACACATTATATATGAACACAAACAACATTTAAATGAAAAAATCACTATATTTCCCACAACAAAAGAAGTCAGTGAGAAGAGTGGTATTTGCTTATTTGTTTGCAAATCTCTTCAATGCCCGGCTTAATAGAGGGCAGCTCATATTTGCTTTTGTACTCAATTTGATAAGATATCACACATCAGGCAGCCTCTGGAAAACTCCAGGTATGAGAGGAAGAAAGGAAAAGGCAGATAATATCCGATGTTATTAAGAAAGTTTTAACCTTACAGACACTATGCAAGGGTCTTGGGGAACCCAGCTGGAATACACTTGGGGAATCACTGCGTTAGTGCAGTAACTTGGACAACTGAAGATTTGATCAATGAAGACAAGAACAGCTATTTCATAGCATCCCTCACCCTTTGTCACCATCACTCCCCCCAAAACAAAATATCGCTGCAGCTAACTGAACTGTCCATACTGTCACCATATTTCTATTTAACAGCAATAAAGCCAACAATAACAATTTTCGCTTACTAAGTGTTTAATGATTCTAGGCGCTGTGCTAAACCCTTTATGCATACATGCTTGCATGTGTGTGTCCTACATAACAACATATGGTTGCCATCAATTTGCAAATGTGAACTTGAGGTTGGGGAGTTAATTTAGTATCCATGATGATTCATCTGGTTAAATAGCACAACTGGAAACTAAACTCAAGCCTCAAACTCCAAAGGCAAGGCTTAGCCATTTTGTACTAAAATAAGTTGGTGTAAACTCACGATCTGAACGTTCAGGCACAGAGATGATTCATGAAAATGATGAAAATACTTAAAGCCTAATTGAAGTAGGAATTATAAACAAGGACCTCATTAATACATTAGTCACATATGAAGATTTTGATATATCACGTTGACTCCATGAAACATTACTCCATCAAATAAATGTTTAATATGAAACGGACCACAATTCCTTCTGTATTTATTTATTCATTCATTTAATGAACATTTAATGAGACCCCACCATTCCATAATCGTTTCTAGTGTTACTTGTCTAGACACCACTCCTCCATTTACCTGCTCACGATGAAGAAGTTTTACTAAATTCACTCGTCCAAAATAAAGCCGGAAAAATTACAAAGCAAAGTTAATCATTCAGTTTTTTAAATAAAGTTACAAATTCAAGTGTTCACATAAAAATATTACCAGGAAAAATGAAGAAACTAAACATCTACTGAATGAAGAAGTTGTTGTTTCTAACATGGAATGATGTCCACGATCATAGTTAAGTATCATAAAACCAAAATGATAACTAAGAGAATAATTCCATTTCAGTTACTTTTTTTTAATACGTGTAATAAAGATGTATTTGGGTTACCTGCCAAATTGTACAGTGGTAACTCATAAAAAGTTAGAGTTAAGCATGAAGTTCTTTGATAATGTTAAATTCATCAATTAAGTACAAAAACAATTACTTAAGTAGTAAATTTTAATGATATGAAATTCAAGTTTATATTATGACCACCTCTGCTTTGCACAATAGCAACTAAGAAACCATTAAATCAATCCTTTTCCTAAAGACTGGTATCTTAAAAGAATAATTGTATCTTAATTCATTTTTCTGAAAGGTACAAGGAAGCTCATTTAGACTAAAATAAGTCATCAAATTTTAAGTACTATATTTGAAAATCCCTAACCGAGATAATTCCTATGTGATGCTTTGGTGAACCCAAAATAGAGACCATTGCATCATTCACACTCAAAAAGAAACCCAGTTACACAAGAAGAAGAAATAAAGTCTAACAGAAAAAGGACAATAATTAAACCCTGTTCTTCTCATATATGAAGAATTGCATCTTTCAATGATCACAGCCACGCTTCAAAGCCAGAGATAAAAGCAGGTATGTGATTCAAGCAATTGAATCTTAAAGACGTGATTCAAAGGTAGAAGAAAATTTCAAAACTGGAAAGAATATGAAACAGCATCTTTCTGAACTACATTTTAAATGCTTCCTTTCCAGCACTTCTTTCTCCTAAGGTCCTTAAGAAAACAAAGCAATCTTTTTTTTTTTTTTTTTTTAACAGCTGTCTCTCTTTTCAGAGCACAGATTTCAAATATTTCTATTTTACAGCCATCAAAGTAGTTCTGTCTTACTTTTCTCTCAGAAGAGCTTTTAATAAGCTACCTTTTTCAGACATGAAGGCATCAAATGCGTAATGACATATAATAGAAGTCATTAAAAAATAGAAGTCATAAAACCCTAAAGAATATATAACAAAATTGTATACTTCAGCAAGGCCTGTGTCTGCCTGATTACATTTTTGTCACAGTTGTGATTATTTACTAGGCCTTACGAGTGACTCTATAAAACTATTTTCTTGTTATTAGTTGTATTTTTCTATAGACTCTCTGAAAATATTGCTTATTAATATTTCACGAAGAGTAAATCTGTGACTTTCCTTTCATTTTTCAGCTTTTTAATTAAACAGAAAAATAAGTTCATAAAGAATTTTCCCTCTCTTCCTTCTGCTTATTATTTTCGAGGTAATGGAAACAACCCTGTCTAACATATAGGATATTTCTTCAGTGCATGTGTGTGTGCACATGTGTGTGTGTGTGCATGTGTGTGATGTCTGGGATGGACTTTGTTTCCTTTCTCTGACAATCTGAGGAGGACTGGTAACTAGACTAACTAGGCTAGTTTCTCATCCTCTGCACCCAGTCTCAAGGCTAATGCAAACTACCACTGCGAACTCTGGCCAGCCATTCTCCTGGGGAGGACAGATGAGTGGCTGACACTCTTTGATGTCCCACTGAGATTTGCTGAGACTCAGTCAGATCGGTTCAGAAAATGCTATTCAAAACCAGAATGAACTTGCGGCTGCTTCAGAGGGCAAAGCGGCTATCACCCTGTCGCCCTTTTGATGCGGCTCTTCATCCTTCCTCTCCATTAGCATGTACTGCTTCGAAGGAAGAACTCCAAGAGGAAGTGTACTTCTGTCCCCAAGTCCCCTTGAGGACTCCTGCATATGACCAGGGTTACGTTTAAACAACAGCACACCCCAGGCCCCCACCCGCCCTGCCCATTTTTGCCCAGGGATCCTTTGTCAAACATTTAAGATCTTAATCAATCTTCACTCTGACCTCTCAGACCCCAAGGAAGATGGATGAGGAAGTAGGTGACCTTTCACCTGTTCTTCTATTTGTCCTGCCAGAGTAGACCCATTGAAAAGACAATTGAGGAGGAGCCTGCTGCCAAAGTGCTGAAGACTTAACAGTCCTCCATTATATCCCTTCTTCAGTTCTCTTTACACCCTCGTTTTTCTTGACCCACCCCCAAATCACTTTTCTCTCACTCAAAGTTCTCTTTCCTACAGGGAGAAAAAAAATGATGCTCTCCAAATACAATTTGCAATATGAACTGTGAAAACTAACATTATTCTCTTTTAGGGCAAGACGTTTCCTATCTTTAACCTTGACTTCCAAGGGGGGCTGAGAGATGAGTTCCCTTTTACTACTTCAACCCAACACTTTCAAAAGTTATTTTTTTTTTTAAAAAAAAGCCATCAGCTATGTCCTTGGGAAGAGCAGAATGATTTCTAAAAAAATACTAGAATCAACATTGGTTTCGTGCTGTATAACCTACATGGTGACTTTTACTAATCGTATATCACTGTGTCCTCATAGCAAGTCTGTAAACCAAATACAATTATTACCAACCCATTTTATAGATGAACAAACCAAGACTCAGAGGGCTTAATACACATGTTCAGGGCCATTTAGCTAAGTAACCAAGTTGAGATACATTTCCTTGTCTTGATGTTCTTTCTGTTTCACTTGGGTGCTTTTCGGATACCTGCAAATGATGGCAAGGATGGAGGCAACCATTTCTATTACTCCTATCATGTCTACAAACTTGAGTCATCTTTTAAAGTTTCACTTAAGTTTGGAATTTAAGACTCCTTGGTCATTCTAGTTATTCCTTCCTTCCTAAATTCATGAGAGATTCATGAGTATTAAATACAAACAAGCAAGCAAAGTGCAAGGTTTTGTGCCAAAAGTATCTTATTGAAAGTTAATGATTCTATGAGTAGCAACTGCATAGCACATGAAGAAACACCAAAGATTCTTAAAAGTGGCTCGACCGACCTTCTCAATCTGTTAAACATTTGAGCTTGTGTCAGGAACAGTTTGCTCAGAAATGGACTGGACCTAAAACATTGAGCTCCTCCCCTTCCATGAACCACGTGGTTAATTAGGCTCCCAAGAATATTTCCATAAAGCAAATCACTAACATGTTCAATTGCCTTTACATTCACTCCTCCCTCCATCTTTTTCTCTTTTTCTTCTAATTTAGGTTGTAAAACTGTCAGGAGTTTCTCAGTGTAGCAATGTATGAGTTACCGGGCTCTGTGACAATTGAAAATCAATGACATTGGATAGAGAGATGTACTAATGCCAGACATGTGAACATTTGAGCAGAAAATGGAAGACAATAATGTTTAATTTATATTTATATATATAAACATTGACATGTAAAGATGTGCAAGTCCTATCTTACAAAACATGAACAGACAGAATAATTTATTCTAAAGTGTGATGTGTTGTCACTGCCCTGTTCATTTCACTATTCCTGATACGATTATTGTGATTGAGGTGCCAATAACAATGTATTTTATAATATTAATACCAGAACATACTTCAGGGTTTCAATTTGAAACAGTTTATCTAGTAGTTGCTAAGCCAACAGAAACTAAGGGGTAAAAACATCCTTTGAATTTCAACTTTTAAATTTTTAAGTTTACAAATTTACCTTATTATTTTCTGACAATGAAAAAGGCAGGCGGCCCTTATTCTGCTTTATTTACAATTAAATCAAAAGACATTCATTGTTAGCGACTCCTAGAAATAACTATAGCAAATCAGGAAAGACACTTAAGAAAAGTATAAACTACCAAAGGAGAAACACATAACCTTATGAAACCAAATTACCAAAATGCCAATTTTTTTTTAGGTTATAACTGTTGATTTCCAGTCAGTCAAGTGGATTGCCCCATAGTTAATCCCAGCCTGTCATTAAGATGGTTGAAATGCCAGACGAATTGTTTGGCAGTCAGCTATTTCAGGCTCTTTAATCACCAAATCAGATGAACCGTGGGCAACTCAGTCTACAGCTCAACAATTACCCTGAGAAAATGATTAATCTGATCTATTCCATAGATGGGCCCAGAGTTCCAGCGTTTAGTAGTAGCCATAATAAGATTGGCAGCAGCAGGCTATCAATAACCACTCAAAATAAATACCAAGCAAAAATTTTTAAAAACCCTCGGGTAACTGATTTTTAAAAGCCTCACTCCACATATGACATGAGCAATCTCTATACAGATACATTTCTCTCATCCCTTACTCAGAAACAAAATTGCTATAAGAAAAACTTTCACACTTTCCAGTATTCCGACAGAAAGGGGACATCAAGGAAGAAGGAACTGCATACACCGAATTTCAGGTGAGAAAAAGGAATCACTTTCGTAATATGAGACATACAAATCAACATGATAAAGACACCTAGATTTCTTCAAAACCTCAATAACCAAAATGAATCACAATTTAATATTGCCCCTGACCACAGACAGATCCAAGAGGAAGACTCTTACTGGCTCTTTATCACCTCCTTGGGGAAATAAAGAAGTCTTTCATCATGATTAATTCCACTTAGGGCCCCTCATCAATGGGTGCTCAGTGGAACCAGTGCACTTACAACACTCTGTTGAGCCTTGTCTACACTGCTCCACAGCGGGAAAAACCAGACTTTTTCTTCATAAGGCTCCAGGGACTTGGGACAATTTCCCATGTAAATTGTTCATGTACATATACACTCGATGAGATGTTTACCATTTACCAGGGTTCGTAAAGGAGTCCACCCTCTTTAAGTGAGGATCAATCAGGCAGGCTTTTCAGTTCATTCATTCACATTTCAGAGGGCGCATGGAGCCAGTGCAGGTCTGAGAGCCGGTTAGCAAATGTGTTTGGCCTTCTGCTGATTACAGCAGCGTCATTCATTTTGTCTGTGTTTGAACCATCTTAGCCTTGCCACCTGGAGCGATAGCACTTACTCATTAGACCCCTCTGTCCCACCACATCCCACAGGGGCTGCTAATTACTGGCTTTCCTCCATTTAGTCTCCTCTCTGATTTAATTACGTGCACTAAGCCCCCACGAAAAGCACAATATGGCTCGTCTTACCTTGGCATTCTCCGTTCCGCTCTTCATGCCCAGCATTGCACAGGCAGTTGCCAATGGGTACCAGCCACTCGCCATCTGCCCCACAGTACATTTTTGGCACATCCTTCTCTTCTGAGTTGTTGACACAGGAGCCTCGGACTTCCACCAGTGAAGACGTATCAGCCCCTGTGATGGTGTCTGGAAACTGGGCCAGATTGCGAACCGTGAGCGGACACTTCTTATAGAACACGCGGACCGAAACCAGGGCAATGCAGGCGCCCACGTCCTGAAAAGCCAGATAAAATCCCTTTTTGCTCAATGGCCCCACATCCCTGATCTCGGTGTTTAGCTTCATGATCCTGTCGCCAATGTCCACCTGGGTGAAGCTCTCGTCGGCGGCGATGGTGTCGATCTTGGCGAACTGGCTCTCTCGGATAAACCGCTCTTTGTCGTTGTCTGATTCATAGTAGTAGAGGTTAAACGTCTCCTTGCAAGTCCCCATGACACCCGGAAGACTATTGCAGTCCCTCAAGGTGAACTTGATCTCAATGTACACCCTCTGGGCCCCTTCTCGCGTGATCCAATCAGTTCGGAGCCAGTTATTCTGGCTGGGTTCCATCACGTTGCACACTTGGTAGGTTCGGATGGGTGTGTTTTTTTCATCCATAATACTCACTTCCTCCCACTGCAGAGATCCAAAGGAAATGTATCAATTACAAAATTTCATCATGCAGCTATCTGTCAATCCTACTTTGCTCCCATAAGAAAGGGTGATTTTTGTTCCAACAAGAAAACTGCTGAGCACCAATCCTCACTAAGAGAGCATCTTAAGGAGATAAAACGGTATTTTATTGGGGAAGTGTTTTTTTAATTGTTTCATTCTTTTGCCTTAAATCCAGAGGCAATGGTGGATTTATTGCTTACGGGTTCTCAGCGGTTTCTTGTGGGGGTCTAATAACCTCAAATTCACCTATTAAAACAGCTACAGTTTCAAGTGGCAACAGTTCAAATTTACTCATAAATGAAAAACTAGTATGCATATTGTTTCAACAACAGAGCAGAGACCTGCAAATTAAGAGCAGGAAGAGCTGGGCTTGCCAAAGGAAGACAATTATCAGTTAATTAGTGGTGCTCCTGTCAGAACTTTGCTCTCTAATACCTAAAAAAATGTCAGTCGATTTTTTTTTTTTTTTTTTTTTTTTTTTTTTTGGCACTGTCACTACTCTATAGGGGAAAGGAAATCTCACTATTCTGGTTTTTGTAATCCTGGGAAGACAGAGTAAACTTTCTGGTCCGATTTCTCAAATGCACTGCCATTTATAAGGCCAGAACACTTTTCAGAAGCATGTATTCAATTAAGAGTTAGTATATTGTTCCTACTTTTAAAACATAGACACATAAATAAACGAGAAGACATGCTTTGCTTCTAAATATCCTGAGGATACTGAAAAAATAGTTAAGTGGTATTTACCATTGAAAGCTCAAGAAAATTGAAGAAGGGTGGTAGTTTTCTTTGCAATCTACTTCCAAACATAAAGATTTTCCAGGGATGGGACCATCTGAATTCATTGTGACTAGAGTAATGTTTTCACTCTCACCATAGCTTTTAAAAACAATCCTAAAAGCAGCAAGATTGTTTGGGGGCTACTGCAAGGGCGATACACAGCCTCCAATTATTCATTAATATCTACAATAGTGCATTTATATAGATTTGGCATAAATCACCTTATGTATATCTAACATGTGAATATAATTAGAAGAAAAAAAAGACAGCTAAAAAAATTGTATTGTATTCTATAGTAGTTCCACTTAAAGCTCCATTCAATAAAAGGAAGTACATAGAATCATAATGTATCTTTTAACAGGTTTTCCTTCTGTGCATTGGAACACTATTAATGGATGGAAATGTTACCATGTGAAGGGCCATAATGCATAAATTTCTGTGTCTCTTTCATCTGCTACCAATATGAAAGTTGGAACTGGGAGAGATAAGTACCCTGTGGTGATTAAAATTTCTTTTCATCCGCTAAGTAATAAATCACTGGTAATTTACTTATTTGGGGAAATTCATGCAAATCCCAAAATAGATCCCCACCTTGAAAAAAACTACTCAGCATGCTTCTCATCTCAGAACAAAAGGAATATGGAAAAACACATTTATCAATGTAAATGAAAGCACATAGGGATATCTCCACAGAGTTCATACAGGAAAATTCAGGTCTAATGTGAATTTTCCAGGCTGAACTTGATTGTCTAAACACACTGATCAATTCACCAGAACAATGACAAATCTCCCCTTAGTTTTGTGTTATACAATCAATGTCAGAAACTCAATATCCTCCTTTAAATGAACACTGCCAAGAAATTAGGTTTTTGCTACAATGTTGCCATCAGGAACCATCACTTTCCATTATTCTCATGTTATACTTAGAAAAACAAGAGAGCAGCATTGCCTTTGACTATATATATATATATATATATATATATATATATATATATGTATACACACACGTACATATACATATGTATATATATACACATATATTTTTTTTTACTTGGTGGTATTGTCAAATAAGATTTCTTTCTCTTTTTTAAAAAAATAATAACAACAACAAATAAATGTCATTATTGAACAAATCTCTAATCTCAAATTTCCAGCCAAGAAAGATGTAGTCTGTTCTAACAATAAGTAGAGATTTCAGAATAATCCCAAAACTCAAATATGCTCTTCCCCTCAGCTAGAAAAAAACATTGGAAAGCTAATCTATTCCTACTTGGTAGATGTCTAGTCTAATTCATCTGTCACTCTAAGCCTGAAAAAGTCCTCTTCAATTGCAAAATCTGGAGATGAATTAAACTTTATAATTTGGCACACAATTTCTCAACGGCTACTATATAGTTTGGAACAACTATTTCTCTTATGCACAAATACAATTTTATTTCTAACCCCTTATAATAATACTTAACATGTTACACACATCATATTTAAGGATAGAAAAAAACTGACTACACTCAGCCCATGAAAAGTTGTATACAACAATCAGTAAGCATAGTATTTTTTTAAAGAGATTTTAAGACAACCGAGAAAAGTTTTGTGGCTAGAAAATGTGACCAGGTGCTTTTTTTTCAGCAGTTTGGGGAAGGGTTTGGGTGGGGGTGGGGTAAGCCTGCAGCATATTAAATTGCAATAAAAGCTTTTCAGAAACCAGATCGACCTCAGACTGTACTCAAAACTGTATCACCTCTTGCTTTTAAACAGGTCCATGTATATTGAATATAACAAGTCAGATCCAGAATCGTATCTGATGCATTCTCTCTTCAAACTTGAGATCAGCCAGTAAGAAAAATAAGGCTCATTAAAAATGTTAATGCAAGTACTGACACCTTTCATCCTCAATTGTGCAGACAGTTCTAATACATTCAACCTACAGAGCAATAGCCCTGGTGTAGCATGGGAAAGGCTTCCTGAATCAGTGACCTTTCCAGGGTATAGGATTAACAAGAGTCTGACTCTCACAAGATAAAGCTGTACCTTTCTTCGCATTCAAAGGATGAGGGCAATTGCCTGCAATCAGCAGTGAATACAGCCTGTCTACACTGCCAGAGGCCTGCCAATCATTCTCCCTTCCTTTAAAAAAAATGGTTTTGAGGGCAGACTGGAATTTTTTCAGCAGAGACCCAAACCAGCTGCAGTCAAGTTCAGGCAGAAAACCAGGAAGGCAGGGAAATCGTTTTTATTTCAAATGGATTACAAGATCCCTTTTGGAAAAAGGCAACTTAAAAGTCTCCATTTTCACGACTGATGACTGTTTCCTGCCTTGTCTTATTTTTAAAACCAGTCTTCTACAACAGTTTTTATGAATCTTTACATATTTTTTTAATCTTTTATTGCTTACTCAAAGGACAGGTTAAGCACCAAACAAATGCTGGCAACAACAATTTTTGCCTGGTAAAGACTCCTAATCTTTCTTTCATCCTTATTGTTTTGAATCACTTGACTCAGCCATAGACTATCAAGCATGTAAAAGTAGGATGATATGCTTCATTTTTAAAGGCGTTGAGAGTTATTTCAATTTGGCAGAAGTCAGAGATACGTACTGTACTGATTTCTTTCCAAAGCTGATTCATTCTGACCTGTTACAAGGGGCAGGGGGGAGGGGGGAATAGAAGAATGTGGTCATTGACCTAATTCTATTCTCTGAATCTTCCATTGGAGACAGTGATGGCGAATTTAAGAAGTAATGAGCAGTGATGCACTCTCTAATACTTTATAACCCAGTCTCCCATGCCCCAAGATCTCAGTCCAAATACTTAAATGTTTCACATCTAGCACCAACAATACTCAAGCTTGTGGTGTTTTCTGCATATATTGTGCCCCTGGCACAAGTTTATAAAGCTTTCTCTGAGTGTGCAAGAGAATAGCAGCTGATTTAAGGTCACTGTGTTAGATATAGTTTTTTGCACAAAATATATCTATGCTGGGTACCATTAGAAGTGTTTTCTGCCTGATATCCTTATTTATTCATTTTCCTCATCTGGAAACAAAATATTCCTCTAACGTTAACCCTGTGAGGACTTTATGGCCATCACAGTAATAGGCATAAATTCTAATTTGGTCCCCAGATTGCATTTCTTGTCAGTATTTTAGTTTTAAATAGGCATCTAAGGCTACACCTCTACCACCAGTCTTCTAACTTTGAAAACGCTTTCAGCCCTTTGGGTTTCTACTTCTTCCATGACAGACCTTTCCAAGGGGAGGATAGGATTTCTGCAACAAAGCGTAATTCACTTCATAGGCCGTGGCGGTAATCTGACCCCGTCACCACAATCAACAAGAATCAAGCCATTAGGACTCTTGGAAAGTTGCTAATCACTCCTTTTTACCCTTTAGAGCAGAGGGAGACTCGGAACTTACCCCTCCCTCCAGAGGGCTCGCTATCCACCCAAGTTCGCTCTGAACGGATTTGGAATCCAATAAGGTAACTGCAAAAAGAGAGAGAAAAAGAAAGAAAAATAGATTAATTTCCAATTGCAAAAAGCCAATACTACGAAAACCATTTGCCTGAGCGTTTCCATATGTGCTGAGGGTGTGCATATCCAACTCTGATCAAAACCTAAACTTGGTCTCACTTATGTAAATAATCATTACTCACTTGATCTTCTCCCCTCCCTTAAATCTGCACGTTCTTATTTATTTTACTTGCTTAGCATTTAAAATTCCATTCCAGGACTCAGTTGATTCATTTTCTTAAAAGGATGAATAGAGAATCTCAAGTACAATTCAAAAAAATAAATATATCTATGTAGGGCGGTTGCACTCCAGAGCAAAATCTGCATTCATCTCTGTCCCGTATCTCCTGGAGTTATTTGTTTTTGCAAGTTTCAGATGACCACATAACTCATCATCATGGTGACAGAGCCACAAGTGAATTCTATCTGAGAGTACTCAAAGGGTCATGAAAAGGCTCTCTCCCCTACCATTTTTCCGCCTCCACCACCAAATAAATCGGCCCCGGATGCGGTATCCGCTGCTTTTTGGAAATGTCAAAGTTTCAGAAGGGGGAATGGCAGACGTGGAGAATGAGAATGCAAATCAACTGAAGAATACTCTAGCCCAGGTCTGTTCCAGGACAGTCGGAGATTCCTCTTCCACCCAAGAGGAAACCACTGGTTGGGGTTTTAGGTCTGGAGTGCTGCCCAATAACCTTAGCATGCTTGCGCTACACGTAAGAAGTGCGCGTCAAAGCTTAGGGGAACCAGGAGGGCAGTACCTAGCGGCTGTCCCCCACCCAGGCGGGAACAGTCCTAGGCACCTAGGTCATCGAAAAGGACGCAGTTCATTGCAAACCTCTCCAAGCTCCCTTTCCCACCGAGATCTGCAGGCCTGGAGGTCGAAAGGCCCATCTCAAAGGAACCACTGGGTTATTAATTTGATCAGCGAAGGCCTGCTCTTCAGGCTGGGGGAGGGGTGGGAATGGGCAGCCTTCATCCCTGCTCCTGCCCACGCCGACTCTCAATCTCGCCCCCGGACCCCTGAATTCGGCCCAGTTCCCCCTCTCATTTCACCCCGAAGTCAAAGGAGTTAAAATCGGCCTCTTTCTCCTGGTTTTCCCGAGAAGCCTGAATTCCTGGGGTCTGTTAATTATTTTAAAATGGAGAGCCTTCCCCGGGTCGCTCCCGCCCGGAGTTGCGCCCCACCCCCGGCCTCGTTCTCTCTTCTCGGTCCCTAGAGAAAAGCCCGCTACAACCATTTGGATTTATGTAAGGTGGATTAGGGACACAAAGGGAACAATAAGACCCAATTTACAAAAAAAGGGAGGGAGTCGAATGGGAGGGTAAAAAGGAGAAAAGGAAACGTGATGGGAATGAAAAGCAACAAAATGAATTAATTTTCAAGGGAGAGGAGGGGTCCACGAGGGGGGTGACTCATCCCCTCCCCTTCTTTCTGCATCAGCCTACAGCTCCATCAGCGCCTTTTTGTGTGTAGGGCCCCCAAGTTTTGCTTCCAAAATAAAAGGCAAGAAATGGGTAAAAAGAAAATTTCTGGGCCTGGTGCAGCGCGGTCTCGGGGGACGTCCTAACAAGTGTGCGAAGTAGTCGGGAGGACGCGGGAGCGGCGATTCAGCTAAGAGAAATGATCCTGCGGATCGAGGGGCGGCAGGGGCCGAGAAGGCTCCGTGAGCCACGTCGGAAGGAGGGAGGACAAGGGACGGTGAGCGAGCGCCCCTCTGCTCCCAAGCAGCGTCTGCCGGCAGGTGTGTGACTGTCTATGAGCCTCCGCCTGGCGAGCTCTGGGTACCCGCCGCGCAGCCAGGGCTAAGTTGGATTTTGGCTCCCTCCTTCGGAAAAGGGAAAATGATAGATTGCACGGGGATGGATGGACGGATCCTGGAGAGATGGACGAATGAATAGATAAATGAATGGATGGATGGATGGATGGATGGATGGATGGATGGATGGATGGATGGATGAGTGGGGAGGGGTGAAAGTCGGCGAGACAGATGCAAGGCTAGATGCACGCAGGCTCGAGCACGAGCATTCGCAGGAACACACGCGCACACAATTAGGGCACTCGCACACAGACACGCGATCGTCCGCGTCCACGCGGGCACCCACGCACCACACAGACGCATTTGCGCGCGCGCACACACACACACACACACGCACGCACACTCAACTCGTCTTTCCCTGAGATCATCAGTAACTAAATGATCAACCCCCACTTCCCGACACAGACACACACACACAATCCTTCCAGCACGTCCGAACAGACGCGCATTAAGTACACCGCGCACCCAGACGCGTCCGGTCGGTCCCGCACGTTCCTTCCGAACTAACCCGTGTACACTTCTGGGGCAAAAAAGCAAAAACTCGAGTATGTTCAACTTGAGGGCCAATTCCCCAGGTCTGCGGGATGATCTGAAGGAGCGTGGGCCCCTTAAAACAGCGATCGCACCCCCAGGGTTCAGACCGCCGCGGGGGGGAACGATGTCTGACGCCAGGTGCTAGCAATCGGGTCACTGGCGACCGGCGACCGGCACCTCGCCTGCTGCAGCCGGGTGCGGGAAGCGCTGGGCTCGTGAAACTTTGCAGAAAGCAGAGCTCGCAAGGCTTTCATAATAAGAACCCGGGAACCCCAAGCCCTCAGCGCGCTCCGGGCGTCCGTGTCCCCCTGGACCGAGGCTGGGGGATGGGTGTGGAAGCGAGGATGAGGGCCACAGAATTTTCATTTTAATCCTGGCGTGGGCTCCCGTGTATCCCCTCGGGGTGCCTCGAGCCGGCCTCGCCGGCGGATGCAGATAAACTTTGTCCTTTCGCTACAAAGTTGGGCAGCCTTGCCGCAGGCACGGGTCCCCGCCACAGGGCGGGCTGCTCAGCCGCTCCCCGCGGCCCCTTCGCGGGTCCCCTCGACCCGGCCCCTCTTTTTGCAGAGTCGGGATGCCCCGCTCACGCCGAGATCCCCCCCCTCCACACGCACACACACTCGCCATCCGTGCGCTCACGAGGAACATTCACCCGCGCAGGTCTTCCCCTCTCGGTCCCCGACCGCACGCAGCAAGGCCACCCCGCTCTCACCTTCATTCGCGGGGTACACCCTGGAACCGGTGACAGCGTCGCAAATCCCAAAGAGAAACGAAAAGAGGACAAAATAGAAAATCCCAGCCATGGTTCGCCGGTGCCAACGCTGCTCCTGCCGCTTCTATCCCAGTGGAATAAATGCCTAAGTTGGGAGTGCAGCAGGCTGAAGACATTGCCAAGGGGGCGGGCCCGGCGCGTGACGTGCGCCCGCCAGTCCGGGGCCTGCGGCCAATGGGGGCGCAGCTCGGCGGCCTGGCCCCGCCCCTCCCGAGCAGAGCCCGCCTCGGAGCCCCGCCCCCCAGGCCCCGCAGGGCGCGCAGTCTTCCCGGGCTTGAGGGGGCGAGCTCCGCTGGGGGGCTGGGGGGTCCTCGTCCCCGCTAGAGAGAGGTGGCGGCGGGGTCCCCAGACATCACCTCTGGGGTGCAGCCCCCGAGCGGTGGAAGAAGCTTCGAAAAACCTGAATTGATTGAGGCGGGGGAGGCCCAGGAAAGGTTGGCAAACCCTTTTTGACCCCCACGGGTGGTTGGCGATAGAGGAAAAGCTCTTTGATGACAATAAAAGTATAAAGTGGGCCTGTCTCTTTACCGTTGCACTTTTCTGAGGGTCGAAGGGTTCGAGTCCCTGCGAGCCCCAGCCGGGGCCGCACACTCGCTCCCGCGCAGGGCCCCAGCCGCCCTCGGCTACCTGGCTCTGTTCGGTGTCTTTAGGGCGCATCTCCATGGGAAATGCTCTTTGGAGGGAGTTTGGGGCTCTCTTACTCCTTTCTTCCCAAGCTTCCCAGCTGCCTGGAGAGCGGGAGTCCCCAAGGTCGGGTGCAGCGCCTGTCACTGTCTCCAGAGGCTGAAAAAAATGACTTTCTAGCAAAGGAGAAGCCTCCTCGGGCCCCCTCTCCGCGCTTCCGCGCGGCATCTCATCCCGGGCCCGGGACAGGACTCCCCACCGCTGCAAGATGCCCCCCGAGATGGCCCTGGATGGCCTGGGGGGGAGTCCCTGGGACCGGACCTGGCAAGTCCGAGGGCGTGGGGGGAGAAGCGAAGGGCTGGAGTGGGAATGTGGGGACCTGCGCCCGCGGGGACGTCGCTAACGGGGACTCGCAAGCTGCCCCGCGCGGTGGCGGCCGCCCCGCGCTCCCTCCGCTGCCCAGCGCCGGTTCGGCTGCTGTCCTTGTCTCGGGAGAGGGTGATGGGCAGCAGGACCCGCGCAAATCTGCGCGGCTGCCCCTGCCGAAGCGCGGTGGGTGTCGTTGCCGACCCTCTGGGGTGCCGGCACCACCGGGTCGTGGTCCGTCCCCCAGCCCCCCAGCCGCGGGTGCAGCCATCTGAGCGCCTTCCGGCGACAGGTCCGGAGATGGACTCCGGACGCTACTCGGTGCTTTTCCAGCAAAGGAGGAGTCAAGTCTGCAGGGACTTCGATGGCAGATGAGGGGCCTCCCTCCTCCCCTCCTCCCGAGTCGCCCCTCTTGCTCCCTCGGCGGCCGGGCCGGCTGTTCCTCCGTAGCCCGGGTCCCCCGGGAGGGCGATCTCGGGGAGCGGGAAGGAAGCGCCTTCCTCTCTGGCAGCGGCTCAGCGTGAACCAACTCTGCCACCTGCTGGCCGGACGCGGGAGTGCGCGGCCCCGGCCGACGGGCGAGCGGACAAAGACCGCGAAGCGCCACCCGCCACCCGCCGAGACGTGCGGTGACGGTGGGTGCGGTGTCTTCCCGTCCACCCTCCCGCCCACGGGTGCACCCAGGCCATCCCCGCTCTACAGTGCCGGGTGGCGGAGGAGAGGAGAGGCCCCGGGAGGCCTGTCGTACCTCTCGCCAGCTAGATTACCGAAAACGGCATCTGCAGGCGGGTCGATAAGAAACTCCTAGTAAACCTCCCGGGGGTTGCTAGAGTCGTTGCTGCTGTCGCTGAGAACGCAGTCTTAATTCTAGATAAAGGGGGAGGGGTGCAGGGCGGTGCGCAGGACAGCGCAGCTGGTGGCCACGGTTTCAGGTCTGTGTGTCCCCTCCGTGGCGGGACCGCCGCCCTCGTGCACACTCAAACCTGGGCTAAAAGGATGGGCAACTTGCACTGGGAATCGATGGACAATGGGGGGCAGTTTGTGCGGCTCCAGGCAGTGTGGCTTCTCAGCGAGAGACCTGCCCGAGTGGCACAGTCTGAAGAAGTGGATTTCAGTGCTTGCAGCTACTGATTTCACACAAGTAAAAAGGCAAAAAAAAAAAAAAAAAAAAAAAAAAAATAAGAAGAAGAAGAAGAAGAAGAAGAAGAAGAAGAAGAAGAAGAAGAAGAAGAAGAAAAGAAGAAGAAAGAAGAAGAAGAAGAAAAGAAAGAAAAAGAAAAAGAAAATGCACACGGGGGAATATACATGAACGTGGGTGTATAAATTATTGAAAATAACTGCACGGAGTCTCTTTAAGGAATAGCGAGTTTAGGTTCTTTCATGTGTCTTCCTGAGTTTCATAGGACGAAAAGATGAGTGTTGGGCTCTGTCATTTGGCAAGGACTCAAAAGAGAAGGAGCCATCCCAATTCTGTTTAAAACACTTTAAACAATAGTTGCTGGCTGCATCCTCTGTAAGAGCTTGGGTTTTGCACATATGTGTGGTTGAAAGGGAAAATCGACTGCCTGCCTTCTGAAAAACAGTAAAATTTCTAAAACAAGTATTATTCTCCTCCCCCCACCCCCATAGATACTCGCTCTGAATATTAAAGAAGTCTTTCCAGCTACTGCTGCCTGAAAGCATAGCTTCATTTGCTAGGGTACATTCAGTGACTTCCCTTTTTACTTCCCATTTTCCCTTTTTGGGGCCTCAGAGCAGCCCCACAATCTGGAGATCCATTGACGGGAAGTGCTAACTCAGAAAAACTGAACTGTAACTTCCTCGTGAAAACGTTTCTGAGTGGAAGATCAGAAGTTGCTGAAAATTCTCTGTCCACTCTGAGTCCCTAAAGGAAAAAGTGTTTTAATCTAGCAGACACCATTCCTCCTAAAAATAGGGCAACGAGGAAGAAATGATGATGGCCATGGCCCACCATGGATGCAAAATCTCCCCACCTTATTGGAAAATGCCCAGGAATTCTCAAACACTTGAACATTTACAACGAATCAGTTGTCCCGTGGAATCAAAAGCCTGCCATAGAATACCACTTTCAAAAACTACCTAAATCACCCGCTTTTAAGATAAATTAGCTTGACTTGTGCAAAAGCCCTCCAACCACTGTAAGAATTTAAGAGTATTTTGACTCCATTAAGAGATGTCAAAAAAAAGTGCTTATAAGTTTTAAGGAAAATAGTAATTAAACAATTTAAAATTTTCAATATGCTTTTCCCTTTTTGTATAGTAGCAATGACAAAGACTTGAGCTGCAAAGTATATTTTAAATGGTAAGTTGAATTAAGGTTGAATTTCAAAGATGTTTCTAATTTCCAAAGCCTCCCAGAGTTTCCATCTCTAAGTGGAGGGCCAATTTCGCCAAAGTAGTGAGAAAAGGGCCTTTGACCTGTGGACAAATAAGAAACGATAAAGAGAAAGCATGGAAGGTGAGAGTGTGAGAAACAGCAGATGAACACACTCTGCCTTTTACTAGATACTCTGCCTGATTTTTTAGCTAGTTTAGCTGAATTCCCTGGCTGTCAGTCTTTTTATCAATAAATTGGAGCCTCCAACAGCAATGCAGTGACTCTGTCATTGCCAGAACCAGGGTTTTAAGACAGATTCATCCCTCATTTTAATTTTTAGTGAGCCTTCTACTAGCTGTCTGACTTCAGATAAGTTACCTAGCTTCTCTGAGACATGGTTTCCACACCTGAAAATTGTAGTTTTTATGTGATTCTTGTTAAAACTGAATGAATTTTGTAGTGCATGTAGTGTAGCATCTAGCATATAGGAGCAGTTATTATTACTTTCACATAATATATCATGAAAACCATTTAATAAAACCAGTTAATAATTTAATATTACTAAATGCAAAATCATTTATTCAGCTTAAATTGTCCTTTCCACGAGGAAACCAGGCACTGTGACTTACCGTTTGAGCTCCATGAGAGGAGAATGTTTAACTTCACCCACATATACAGTAGCGGAGGGAAATAAATTCTAAACTCTTCCCTTCTTTCATTGTTCATTTGTGACAGCTCATGCTCACTCATATTCCTAAGTGATTCAGCCAGACTTGAACCTAAGGAGTGTACCTGTCTCCAGATATAGTAGTTTCAAAAATAATTAAGTGAAACCAAGTGTGAAGAATCAAAAGTTTCATAATCAAGTCAAAATCTCAGTGATGATGAATAACCAAAACTCTCCCTGATGAAATATTCATCTTCGTCATAAAACCACTCTTGGCTGTAAACTACTCTGAAATATAGTAACCAGGAACAACATTTGGTAGGCTTCCTACAGCCCCTGAGAAACCTTACTGGAGGTTTCATCCTTAGATCTCGAGGTTTTAATGCTATTTCTCATGCAAAGAAGAAGCAGGACACTCCTTAGTCCTTCTAACCTGACTGGGAAAGATGGCCACAGAGCTCAGGTCGTGGTGAGTCAGAAGAATGAGAGAGTAAGACATAGGAAAAGGCTTTCGGGTTCACTGAGATGGATGGAAAAGGACTATAAAGAAAGGTCGGGGTCCTCAAGGGGGCAAGACTTTCCTGAAACTTTATTTGGCATTGTACCTGAATTTTAATTAAATTCTAATAAACATTTCTCAAGCACCTATTATGTGCCCAACACCATGTGTTTATGATGTCAATGATTTCTTCTCAGCCCTGACCAGGCAGGACACCCACCACGAGGTTTTATGGGTGCTGCGTAGAAACCATCAGGAAACTTGTGTTATCTTGGGGCCAATGTGAGGGAGATTGAGGGAGAGGAAGACACTTAGTTTGGTCCTGCAAAAACTCTAGATTTCTAGAACAAAATATTTTGTAGAGAAAACAAACCTTTCTTCGGGAGAATTAAGAGGAGATCCTATGCATGTTTTTGGCTGCATTGGGAAAGTGAGTTAAATATCAAAACTATTTTACTCTTTAGGCATGAAAGCCATGCACCTAAAGAAATATAAAAGGCTTTTTACTTGGAAGGCTTCAGTACAACACCTATGAAATGGCATCCACTCATTCTAACTCCAAATGCCAACATAAAGCTTCAAGTTACAACCATTAAATATTTTAGCTATTAAATGTTTTAATATTTATTAAAATGTTGATTTATGATCATTAAAAGAACTTTTGGAATTACAGTTGTTTCATGATGAAAAACTAATGATAATATATATGTGAATAACATAAACGGGTACAATTTTTTTAGCCATTTTTGAAAAAAGAAATAATTATCTGGTTAGAGAAGCAATTTATGGAAATACTACAACAGTCCACTTATTTTTCTTTCTGAAAAACAATTTGTAATTGCAATGACATGCTGTAAGAAAAAAAATATGACCATGAACATAATTTATGATTTACTACATAATGAGAAGGTAAGTTTGGAAATCCTTTTTTTTTTTCCCCGTCATAGGCAGAGTACTTCAGTACAGAAATCTTACATCCCAAACATTTATTTAGTATGTTCAAAAGAACTTTGAATATTCTAAAGATGTCTAAAATGACAGATAGTATATTTTCGGATAAAATATAAATCCTTTAAATCCTTGTTTGGTTAATGAAACTTTATAAGCACACGTATAGAGGAAACGTTACTTTTTAGGTTATATTTATATTTTATTTCTTTAACTTTATCATTTATGTCAATTAGCAAATAGGAAATGGCTTTTGCCTGCAAAAGGTTATGCTTGACCATTTATTTGAAAGAACTAAAGAGGAAACTCAGTCAAAACCCTAAGAAACACAGTATAGGCTTTTTTAAAAAAAATCATATTCTACTTGAACTCCACTGTAAATTAATGAAATCGTATTAAAATCCATTGAACATAAATATACTCCCTATGCAAAGAAATACAAAAGTGAGATTCATAAACATGGCTTGGTTAGAACTGGCATGATCTGGGGACTTTCTGGACATATGATATTTAAAAACAATAAAGAATGTATCTAAAATAAAAGCTCACTCAAGAGTTTATGCACGTACACACATCACACAGCTTCAACATGTGCTCTGTAAGCAGCCCTCTGCTACTTAGCTATATGTAGAATCACTTTTTCTCAGACCTTGACTATCTCTGCACAATAAACTGGCTTAAATTCAGGCAAACAATGAGTTATTTGAAGTAGGGAAGTCAAAAGAAATGCAGTTAGTAACAGATCGTTTAACTCAAACTGACATTTAAAATATGTCGAGTCAATCATTTGTTTTTCTTGTTATTCAATTCTATCTGTACACATTCCAGGTTTTCTTTTTGCTCAACAGTGGAGAAAGAGTTAAAAATTAGGCATTAAAACACAAAGAACGGTATCCGATGACATTTATTGTTTAAATATGTGACTGTGTATGAAAATAGTCTGCGAACAAGGACACACTTAACCATATCTATCTGGATTAGAGATCGAGTAATCCCAGTTTGAGATAAATCTTTTCTTCTATATAGAATATTTATACGTTATAAATATTATAAGTAGGTTTTATTTCCTGAGATTTGATCCTTCACTTTGACGTTCAGGATTAACATGCAGAATAATATATATGTCATCACTTTTAAGTTTCTGTCACCTTTATCGCCTGTAGCTCTGAATTAAAACAAATTTGAACCCCAACATGCACAGGTAACTATGAGAGAGGTTCTAACATATGTCAAGAGTTAAGTCTCATCGCTCCAACACCATCCTGCTTATTTACAAGACATTAGATACCTATCAAAGGTAATTAAACACTGGCAGAAGATTAGTCAAGTCTGTTCCTTTAAATGGTCAGTTTACTGCAGCTCAGTGAAGCTGGGCCCCACTACCTCTCTGTATGTCTCATTATGTTTGCATCTGAAACTTTGGTAGTTTTCACTTGGATTGTTATTAAAAATACTTTGATAAATGCCTACTTGTGTCCACACTGCTTAGCCCTCAGCCCTGGTCAAGTTACTTCAAGAATGACGTTTGCAATTCGGAAATCTCTCCAAAGGCTGAGCTGCAAAAGTAATGAAGAAATTCAGGATGTCTTGGGTCTTTCCACTTACAGTTTTCTTTAGCAATACACTTCTTGTGCCACTTTATAATGTGTATTTATGCGTTACAGATATCCATCTATTTATAAACTTGAGCGCTTGTTTTAAAAACATGACTTTGATTAAAAATAAGATTAACTGGCTTTAAGCCTCCTCAAGCCTTCTAAGTCTGGAAAGGTCTGTGATTTAGATCCTTCCTCTTGCTGTATTCTGATTTAATCTGCTCTGCTCTGTTTTTCCCATGTCCACCTACACACAGCTGTCCATCTTCCTGCAACCTTTTTGCTGTCAGTCAAGTGACAGCCTTGGATGGAAGCTTTGTGTCCCGAGGCCTACTGAGCTCAGCACTACATTTAGATGGAAAGAGTGGGGGGCCCTAACCAATTCTTCCTAAGCTGGGGGTGGGAGATGACTGGTGGGAGGGTTTTGGTCCACAGCCCTTCAGAAACTGCTTTCTCAAACACACTCAAAAAAGCAAACGCATATACCAAACCCCTGCATCTGTAGCCTAGCACCAATGTAATGTGAAATTACCCTGGAGGCCAAGCATTCCAAAGCCTGTCAAGGCAAAGAACAACGCACCCTTGCTGAAATGTATCAGGGGTTGGCACCCCCAAATGGTTTTAGTTTCTCTCCTAGTGAGAGTGATCAGATGTGTCCAGCATCCCCTTTCTTGGACTGACTGACTCTTAGCTGACCTGTAAGTATTAACATCTCTTCATAAAATTACTAGAGAGTATTGGTTCTTGCTAATTGGAGAGTAGCTGGAGAAACATTCTGCTTATAACTTTGCATAGGTTGCATCCTGTATAATTTAATGTCTTAATATCCAAAGGCGGTTGTAATGCAAAGCCACATTATTGAGACATTTCTATTTGTATAGCAGATTATGTCCCTGAAAAGTCAGCTAGGTCATTAGCACAAATTACAATCTGGACCCCTAGAAAGAGCACCTGAATTAAGATTCAGACTTTATTTTAATTATTGTTTCTATTTGGTGTCATCTACATTCTAATTCATTATGAGTCTCTTAAATTTGACATCATATTCCTGATCAGCTAAAGTCATGGGACCTTTAAACGAAATATTCTAAATTTATGCTAAAATCACTAGGAGCCCTTATAGTCTCTAAAAATAAACAGATTCATTTTTACCTTCTCACAGGAAATGAAATACAGTCACTTCTTTCAGTGAAGGTACAGGTTACTTAACACATAGAATACATTACAACAGTTAATATATTTTACTTATTGCATTAACTATACTCCCATTTTAATTTCATTGTGTTTCTGTTTTTAGTTTTGTTGTACTGGAGATAAGAAGATATAAAAGAGAAAGAGTGAATGACATAAATTTGAATATTATTGTTCTCCATCCTATATAAGTCTGTTTTGCTCTCTGGGAGTGCTGCTGCTTGTAACAATTGGGTTTCTTGTCTACCAGGCAAAAGGCAAGCGTCAGTTGTTCAGGGGCAAGAGTGTAACCAATAAACCAGAGTAAATAACTGTATAACCCTGGAGTTTGTTTGGCATGTTAACACAGATGCTTGGCGAATCCACAGGGAATGTTCCACAAATGTTTGAGTCCCCAGTGCCTTCAACCTGTTGAGTGTAAAGCTAAAAATGACCAAGGAAATAATGTATTATTTTTCTTCTGAACATAGTTAATCTTCAAAAAGTGCTTCTTCTGGTACTTAGTATAAAAAGAATAGGACAAATCTAAATGTAAAGAATTCTGGAAAATTATATACACGCAAACACGCACGTGCACACACAGACGCACCCACCCGTCTGAACAGCAAAGATAGTAAAGTCCTTAACTTTTAAAATTAAAGTCATATTATGGATCATTCTCAGTGTACATAGATTCTTCTTCAAAGATAATTTGCCTCCTTATAATTCTGTAATATGTTTTGCTCTTCATGTTCTGATAAAACACACATGCATAATTTAAATCTAATATCACTTAGAGTTCAACTTTTTTGACAGTTGATTAATTTTCAAAATGATAAAATCGGTGAGAACAAATGAAGTAGTACTCAGAATTAATATTTTAAAATTCTGGAAACCCCCCATAGATTACACTTGATTGTGGATAAAAATAGGCTTTCAGTAAATTGTCTTTTTAGTAAGATAATGCGAAGAACAGTATTGGTCTTTAGAATTCAATATGGATCGAGTTGGTGTGTTTCAGTGCAAAGTGTACCTGGAGATTTTCTATACTATTTTGCACATGCATAGGCACACACATAGGCACAGAAATACCCTTGGTGAAGCCACTAGGGTTCATTATTTTTAAAGAATATGTCTTAGACTAATACCATCCTGCCTTCTAAGTCAGAATAAAAGCAATTTGTAAGGGGACAGGGGGAAGGTTGGCTGACTGTTAAAGGAAAAATAAACTTAAAAATTGGCATCTGTATAAAGTTACCTCTTAACCTCAAAATAAGTTATTGATTTTTGCTTCAAGTCCATATTATTGAATTTCTTCTTAATTCATTCTTCACCATGGAAAAAGACATTTTTTCATTTATGTTCAGTGTATTTAATTTGGGAAATAATAACCATAAAAAATATACTTCAGTAGGTAGTCTTAATGCATGGAGGGCATGGAGGGGTGTTTTTCTGTATATGTATTCTAAACAAATTAGGCTGTAATTAATCTACATAATAAAATTGAACTAGCTCATGGTGAAAAATTTCCCAAAACTTCAGAAGGTTTACTTCTTTTCTGTGATCACATAGAATTTGCATTGACTGTCCTCATGGGGCCCATCCATTATAGCCATGAGGAGAATAAATGCAGATTTTCACACAATTACTTGCCTGCTGCCAAACCAAAATAAATGGCCTTGTGTTGTGCCATAATGGGCAAATGTGCCCGTTTCTGTAAACAGAGGATCTAATTACATCACACATTGTCTCTGCAGTAGATATTTGATTTCAGGAGTATGAGGATTGTTCCTCAAAGCCACCCACCTTTGCTTCTTTTGGTTGATTATTTAGCTGCTCCCAAGGAAAAGAGGAATGAAACCTTATGTAAACACAAATAGCTTAGCTAATTGTCAGCAACTTTACTTAAAAGTTAAATGGTTTAGAAGATTCAAACTGGTGATTAAAATGTATAGAAAAACTAAAGCTTTTAAATTTTTATCTTGGTCTCACTTTTTTTTTTAGGAATCAAGGATAATTTAGAACTGACTGACCTTTCAAAATTATGGTCAGAATTAAGTGATATATAAAAATCTATTTTTCTATGTAGTGATCCAATTAGAATTAACACCACCAGTTATGACCATTTGAATGTGACTTCAATTGTCCATGATATTCGATTTGTAACATTACTGAGACCCAAATTCAAGTTTCACACTTTCCACTCAAAGAGAGAGATCACTTAATTAAAGCATCCCAGCTGTTCATCCAGTATGCTACCTCATCTCTGCCCTCACTTTTTCTGCTCTTCATCTCACACACAGTCATTTTCTTTAGGCTTCATTTTCTTTATCTGTAAATGAGGCTAATAATAGTGCCCACCTCAGGATTACTATGAGGAATAAGTAAGATGCTCTGTGTAAAGCCATAAACAGAGTGCCTGACACAAAAATCACTGGTTGCTGTTAATATTATTATAGCTCGATTTGGTGTCCAGAGAATGAGGCACTAGATGATCGTGGCAAACCACTTTTTAAAAAATTGGACCGTAAGTTCCTATTATTTAACATACTGTCTGGGGTGTTTTTAAAGAGTCTCACAGGTACTTTTCTGCCAAAGATTATTGTTTCTATTGTTATTAGTCTTAACTTCAGGGTTAAACTCACTGTTAGTCCATAGGGAACTGTTTTCTTCCCGTGTACCATATTACAGAAAAGAATCCATTTTTATATTTATTTTACATGTTAGGCTTCATCTGTGGTGAAATGTGTGTGTGTGTGTGTGTGTGTGTGTGTGTGTGTGTGTGCACTTTTCTGTTTGGTTATCAAACAATATAAGCCATAACTTTTTTCTTATACCCGGAATTTACATTGACATACAGATGTCAGTCAAAATTGCTCTCTTTCAAACACAAAGGACAAATTCTTGATAAATGAAATGTGGATTTTCTGTTTTTAACATAACAAATCAGAGCAAGGAAATTAAATGATTGAGCTCAGGGTGCCACACAAACATTAAACAATAAGAGGAGTGTCATATAAGAAATCAAGAGTCCTGGATTATAATGGATTGTTTGATGTTGGACAAGTAATCATACCTCTTTAAGCCTCAGTTTCCAATCTAGATCATTTTCATGGTTCCTTTCAACTCTAATATAATACAATTCTAGCAATTGCCACACTTTTTTTGGCGGGGGGCGGGAATAAAGCTTCATATTCAATCACTTCAAAGTAAGCCTCTACTATTCATAAATAAAGTAAACACTAAAGGGTCATATGCATCTTTTTATGTAAAATCCTCTTGAATTCTGTAAAAATTCTATAAAAAGAATAGCTAAAATTTATTTTACATTTTATATTTAAAAGTTCTGTTTTTCAAAATTACGTGTTAAAACTCAAACTTATTAAAGAAATATAAAATACTCTGTATATTTAACTTTTGTTATAATTTTAACCTTTTTGTGTTTATGAATGCAAGCTTATGAATTCATAACCCTCACAGTTAGAGGGTCTTCATAAATAAAACAACCCACTTAGATCTGCATGTTTCAAATAGCAAGACAACAAACTAGCAACAGATGGATGCATTTTTAATTAGTCAATCCATTGCTATCTTTTAGGTAGGAAATTTTCTTGCATGTTGTAACAAAATCTTCCATTGAGTGCAAAAATAAGGACTACCTGGGAATCATAGGCTTCCTAAAAGAGTTATATATTTCAATGCTTTGATAACTTATTCAGATTTTGTATAGTGATAAATTAAACTAAATTATTGGTGGAAAAACAAATCAAAATAATTTGAAGTTATTGTAAATCCGAGACGTGAATAAAATTGCGATCACTATCTACCTGCATTTATGTTTACTGATTTTAACTGAGTTAAGTAAACCAATATGATTCAATTCAATTCAGGCTCTTTTTGCAAACAGGAAAGAATTTGCAATATTATGCTACAATTTTTATTTTGCATTATTCTGACACATAACTTTGAAAAAAAAAGATTTTTTTTTAAATTGCTATAAGAAGATAATATTCATCAAAAGAAGCCAGATGCAAAACTGTGAAAGGTTTTTCAGAGATTATATTGGGTGGTTCCCAATTTTAAATGACTGTCTTTCTTTTAAAAGAAGAAAAAAAAAACATAGTCTATCAGATTATCTCTTCATATGCTCAGAGTTAAGGGAATGGAGAAATGAAGTAATTATTTCTATAATTCAGGCACTTAAAACTTTCTTTTGAAATATCCAAATGATTGATATGATAATTTTGACTGAATTAGACAAATTACTCTTTCACAGTTTGCCTTCTCATTACACGAGTAGATACAATCTAAGTGTGGATGTAACATTTATAAATGCAGAACACCAAACTCATAGATTACAGTACTTTTCAAGAGTCATTCAATTATATATAATCACTTACCTCTTGGCAACATACATAGCAACAATTTATCACCCTCTTCTTCAAAAGCACCTGTTTAGAACTTTGCCTCTGGGACTCTGCGGCATTGCTCTACAAAAGGTTTCGATGTATGACACCAGACCACAATGACTACACAACTATTGCCAATCACTGCACCTTACACATTAGGTAACAACGCAAACACTGAGCTTAAAATTAAATGAATAATGAATTTAACAATATATTATTAGTCCATTTTATAAAATGTGTCAATGGCAAGATATCATATGCTTCTGCAGAAGCTACCCAAAACAAAAGGACCAGTCCCAAACTGGAAATTAATCAATTGTTTCTATAGAAAATCTGATGAGAATCTGTATAAATTTTTATTTTAAATGACTACATCTTTACGTCTTTATAAGTTGAAAACAATATATACAGGGGAAAGACAAGTATTCTAAGCTTCCAAATGACCTACTTACTAGTAAACCCTGGTGTAGAAATCAAGAGAGCCTCTTGGAATCTCTCTCACTTTTTTTGTTGAAAATTCTATATATAAAACTAGGTACACCTTTTGCTTTCAGAAAATAAATAAGGAGCATATTTGTTGATCATGACAGAGGAGAGATGCTTTAATAGTAATAATGAAAGAGAGAAGGCAGAAAACCTATTTAACTCAATCTTTTTTTTTTTCACTGTTATAAAGAGAGAGGCTTTCAAACTGTGAAAAGTAAGAAAAAAAGATTGAAAATATAAGCAGTCAGCAATTAGGCCAAGTGTTAGATGCCAGGCTACAGTTTTCCTCAGGACGAGAGAAAGGAAAGAGGAGAATAGAAAGCAACTCTAAATGATTGTAAATCTCCAAGTACAGTTTAACTCGTTCCCAGGAAAACAAAGTAACTTACTTCTATGATTGTGAAATCATGGTTGATAATCTTAATGTGTTCTTAATGAGAATTACTGTGTTCTGAAAAAATGGGCAAGCAACAAATGGCATCCTGTTTTTTGAAAAGAAAGTTGGACTATAGAAATTATAAACCGGTAAGATTATTAAATAACTCTGTCAAATTATTCTAAGAGAACTAACAGATTATTAAAAACATAGCTTGGGAACACACAGGGGGAATCACTAGGCACCAGATTTGTTTCACCAAATTTGTCATATCTTTGTACCTAAAAAATTTCTGGCACGTAGTAGGCACACAAAAAATAGTTGCAAAATGTTATTTTTTGTGGAAGAATTGTTAGATCAGATACCATCACGGAGTATTTTGATCTTAGAAAGTAAGTCTACAGAGTCTCTCATTTTTTAATGGACAAGATGGCTCTGTCTAGTTCAACACACTTATCAGTGATTAAGATGACACCAAAAACAAGTTAATCGTGTCTTTGGTATGCAACTGGGAAAAATAGCTCATTTACAGAGCAAGAACCAGACTTAAAATTTTCTTGGCACAATGAAACAGTAGGATGAAGCCCACAAGTGAAATTTTACTGAGAGAAATACTGAGTCTTGGGTTTCAGTTTAAAAAGATTAATTATATAAGTCTGAGATTAAGAAGCTACGACTTCAGACCAGTTTATGTAAAAATAGATCTGTTAGGTTTAGTGGATGAAAAGCTCCACACGTGTCAACAATGGGATATTGTTGGCGATGAGAAGACAAAAGCAGACTAAATAAACCAGACTCTAGGGTCCAGAGGAAGAGATGAGCTACTCTTACCGCTTTCTACTCAGTAGGGACCACATCTGAGGTTGGATGTTCTTTTCTGGAAGCCACATTTTTATAGGGACATTGACAAATGACAAAAATCTGGAGGAGGGGGCAACAGGGATAGTTGAGCCTCGAGGCCATGACTAACGAGAAATTGTTGAGAGGAGTGGGTAATGTTTAACAAAGAGACTCTGAGAGTAGCAGCCCATGACAGCTGTCTTCAAGTAAATGGAAGGCTGTCATGTGGGAGAGGAGCCCCCTTTCTCTAATTTGCTCCAAGGGCGGAACTAAGATCGGGGGTAGCTTTTAGAAGGAAGCAGTTTTCCTGTCAACGTAAAGAAAAACTTTGTTATGATTTGTGTTTTTCTCTATCTGCTGCTCTGTAGTGGCCCATAAAAGAGACTCACGCAGAATCTGGTGAAGCATCTATCAGCAACGCTCTGATTGGAATTTCCTGTCTTGATGGGAAAATTGAATTCCTTAACCTCTAAGAATTTTTATGAAATGATGTGGCTAAAACAAGCAAATTGCTAGGCAATCCAGAAAGAATTAAGCATGGAAGTCCTGCATAGGATGACGTCGACTGTAAATTCTATAAAGCTTAAGAAGGCAGTTCTGATCACAGGGGAGATTTGGAAGAGGAGTCTATCATGTAGGACAGCGCTGCCTGCAAAAATATGACGTGGACCATATATGTGAGCCATACACATTTAATTGTAAATGTTTTAGTAGCCATAATTAGAAACAAAAAGTGCTAAGTGAAATTAATGTCAATAATACATTTTATTTAACACCATATATTTAAAATAGTACTATTTCAACATGTACTCAAAATTTTTAAAAAAATATTGAAATAATTTACAATGTTTGTTTTCATATTAAGTCTTTGAAGGCCTTTGTTATATTATGAAATTAATAGCACATCTCATTCCGACTAATCTGGTTTCAAGGGCTCCATAGCCACAGATGGTGGGAGGCTACTGTGTTGGACAGCACAGACTGGAAACTAAAGTCTCCAGCACGGCTAGTTAAAATAAAAGGAGTTATTAGTAAAATCAGGCAGCACTGGACAGGTTACCAAGAAATTCCGGAGACACAGCCAAAATAAAGAGGGGAAAGCTGTGGAATGTTTTCATTCTGGCAACCAAAGGGTGATAAGAGCCAGCAATACAGGTGGAGTTTGACCAAACAGAAGCCATTTGAGGCTGAACTGCACCTGCCCACCCCCCACCCCACCCCCACTCCTGGTTGCTCCGGCAACCAGACTCCCTCCCCCAATGCTAATGACATTATAATGAGAACATCCACATGCAAATGAATTAAGAAGTAATTACTGGCAGATCCTCACTTGTCTAGGAGCTCCATTTAAGGGGGCGGTGGTTCAGAGAGGGCTTGGGAGAGTTTGATACGGCTGCACAGAAGAGATCACAAAAGGAATGGATTTGAGTTACGAATCTGGAGCCTGTAGACTGGGCAATAAAGTCACGTAGTAAAATATCCACGTTGTCTCATCTGTTTTGACTGTACCTGCTTTTACTATCACTCAGGGGGTGAGGGACCGCCCAGGGGAAAGAGGGCAGAGAACAAGGAGGCACAGCAAGCCTGCAGAAAAGGAGCAAGTTTAGGGAGAAATGCCGACCCTCCACCCCAAAATATTTCAAAATAAATTACTCACAAATTGCTCCACCTCCCAACCCACCCCTGGGGAACTACTGCAAAAAACACTGAAACTCTGGGAAAAGATAAAAAGCAGAAAAAAAAAAAAAAACCCTGTACTTTATTCTTGAGTCTCGTTTGCTCCTAATTGCTTTTTACAATTTTCTCAAGTAGATCAGAGCCACATATTAATTAATAGTGAACAAGTTGAACACTGAACTGCAGAAACTTGATAACCCTGGTAACAAGGAGAACTTTGCTGATGTGGGAATAGTGAGTATACTGAGGTCTTTAGATCTTGTAGGAATTTTTTTGGTTTCCAGAATCTTTTAGGGCCTGACAGAAATATATATATATATATATATATATATATATATATATATATATATATATATATATATATATATATATATATATATATAAATTTAAAAAACCTTGATGGTATTTTCAGAAATTACTCAGCAACTGGTCAAACAATCAGTGCATTGATGAGTATATCACTTTTGCTACCATACCAACAGGCACAAGAATATTATTAACGCTATACATTAGTAATAGTCTTCAAATGAGAGTTTATAAAGAAAAGAATATAGCGCTCTTTTCTGGTATAATAGTGATTATAGTACATACTATATGCTGAGGACTATTCTAAATTACACAGTAGCCTTATGAAGTAATCCTTGTTAGCCTGTTTTACAGGTGGGAAAATAAAGCAACTTCTCTTAGCTAGTAAGTGGCAGAGATAAGAACTGATTCCAATTAGGATAAAAGTCTTTAAAACAATAAACCAATTTTTGTTAATCATTAACTAATCAACTATTTTGTGATCTAATAGAACTACTAATATAGTGGAATTAATTGGTTATTACATTTAGAACAAAAATTGGAATAAAGAGTAGGCCAGTTTGGCTGGAATGGAGGGTTTATATAGGGCATAAAAGAAAGGTGGTGATAAGGACTCAACTTTCAAGGCATCTTAAAATAAGGAGGTTCCTGAAAGGTGTCACTGAAAATTTTTGATGTGGGGAAAATAGTATTTGAGGGTATTTAATTAAGCAGTAGAGTATAAAGATGGGAGGGAAAAAAGGCTAGAGGTATTGAGGAAAGTGGAATTATAATTCTTCACCCAAGTGGATGCATGCAACAGTGTTTGTAGTCGGAATGAAGAAAAGAATCAATGACCAGAAGTTTTTAAGGAAAAAAAAACAAGTGAAACTCTGGATATGTATTGGAGCAGGAAACATGAGGAAAGCAGAAAAGAAGAATAACAAGTTAGGATTAAATCCAGAACCTTTGGCCAAAGCAACTAGGTGACAGAAATGGAGAAATTTCAGTGGCAATTGGGTCAGGGCTGGGTTTCAGCCTGGACACAATTCATATTTTAGGCCGGATTGTTCTTTGTTGTGTGGGCTGTCCTGTGTGCTGTTGGATGCTTCACATCACCCTTGGCCTCTGAGCACTTGCTGCCAGTAGCACCCCTCACCAGTGAGACAATGTCTCCAAACGTTGATAAATAGCCCCAGGAGGTGGGCTTAGGGGGCAGCAGAAAAATCACCCTCAACTGAAAAACACTGGTTTAGGGAAATAAAGTGTGAGTTTAACAGACCTGAGGGAGTATTATGAAAATCAGGTGAAGATAGCCGGGAGGCCAGGAAAGTACAGAATTAAAATTTCAGAAAGATATGAGAACTCAGTATGAAGATTTGGTCTTATCTTGCAAAAAAGCAAGAGTCGGTGAGATATCTGAAATGGGGGGTTGGAATAAAAAAGCTCTGGAAAGAAGAAGAAGCACCAATAAAGGAAGAGAGGCAGCATCCTGAGGCGAGAAGGAAGCCTGGTTGGGTGAATGTGATCTTCCCAAAGGAGGGAGATGCAGAGGGAGGGAAGAGTCTGCTGTTCCAGGAGTGACTCAGCTGCCAGTGTGAAAGGAACTGTTGGTTAGGGTGATGAGTCTATCTCAGTGATCCTAGAAAGAGAAATTATGTTCAAGTCGTGTGTGTGTGTGTGTGTGTGTGTGTGTGTGTGTGTGTGTGTGTGTGTGTGTGTGTTTATGTTGGGGGGGTTGATGGTGGTGGTGTAGAAATTAGATTTTACAAACTTAAGGTGTCAGCAGGTTATGATAAGAGAAAGTAGCAGTGAGCCTGGATAACTCTGTTGGCACTAACAACTATGAGGACTAGGGCATCTTAGAAGATGGCAAGGTCAGTGGAAGAATGTCCTTTTTTTAATATAGGAGGTTATAGAGAAAGTTGTCAGTCAGTCAGGCAGGGAGAAACCAGGGAGAGTCCAGGGTATTGGAGAAGATCAAGGGCCCTGATCTGGTCCTTCAAACAAGAAGACAGAACATCTAGAATGAACATAAACACCTCATCCTAGAAATTCCCAAGATGTAGAACAATAACAAGAAAAAAGGATGGTGACACTGGGAAACCAACTCTAAAAATCTTTGTAAGGAAAGGGCGGTGGTTCACTGTATGTCTTTCATACTTTTTGATGTTTGACTCATAAATGGATATTAATTTTCATAGAAAGTTAATTTTATTTAAAGAAAGACAAGAGCCGGAAAATAAAATATCATGCTTTTTTTTTTTTTTTTTTTGGATCTTCTTCCAAAGAGAGAATTCTAGAATGACGTTGTGCACAATTTTTAAAACACATATCCATGGGTGCAACGGTATACAAAATTTGTCAGTTGTCTGAATCCGTTGTTTGGATATTGAAGCCAGTCAATCATGGTAGTTCTAAATAATTGCAGCTGAAGGGGAATATCTTAGACAATTGGTGAGAAAACTAGATTGTTATGTTTTTGGAATCATCCAGAGTTTTTCTTTTCATTTGTTTAAGGTATAATCTCCAGTCCCCTTCATGTAAGCATTTTCACCAACTAAAATCTCTCATTGTGGAATTGACCTTTCATTTTATCAATGTTTCCATCTGTCTGTGCATTTGGAGCTAATCGGAATTAGAGGTGCTTATTACATACAACATTTCAGATTGTTTTCAATGTATTATAAATTATTCTAGAATTACAGGCGTCCACTGAAACTTTCAAAGCTGTGTGCATGCCATTCCCTGAGATCATGATGATCTCCCCACGCATTGTCATACCTGCTCAACGTTAGGACATCTACTGTAGGCATACATAATGCATCCTTTCTGGCAAACATAAACATTACATAAAACTCAGAAAATCTAAGTATTGAATACAACATGCTGAACTTGGTTTCATAAAATTGATTTTATGGGCCTTTATTTCTTAAGTCTTGGAATAATATCTTGAGGATTTCAGAAATTTTAATCATGTAGCTCTATTATGTTTTATCTGTAACCTTCTGTCACATTTCCTTTCCAACTGCTTGATGAAAAAGTACTTATTGAAAATAATTTACGGAAAAAGATTATTTGTGCGAAGCATACTAAAATACTTTGTGGAAAAGCACTTAGTTCGAATGAAATATTTTATATTACAACTGACATTATAAGCTCATAATTACTCACATGCAAAGCCTTCTTGGTGTTCTTTTATCTGTTTCCAAAAGAACATGTGTTCCATATATATATATTCAAATATTCTCACATAAATATTGAATGTCAGGCACTATGTGAAGTGCTAGAAACATGATAGAGACCACAGTGGCCAGGTTTCTTTCCTCTTCGACATAAACTTCTACTGGGAGAGAGGGACGATAAAGCAATTGAGCTAGTTACATAATGTAATAAATGACACAGGTCATCTCAGCTGAAAGTGGAGCATTGTTGCTACAGAAACAAGATGTCAGGGAAGGCCACTCAGATGAGGTGACACATGCGTATACGAACTATGTTCTCTGCTGTGTCCTCAGTGTTTATATATGTAATGTATTAATCACATTTAAATACATCTTTATGCTGAGTTAAAACAAACCTTTACTCATCAAAGGTAGAATGTCAGTCTCCAAGTGCCTGACATATGAACACATACTTAAAACACTGATTAATTTATTTAAGGTTAATCTTTTGCTTGCATTTAATATGTTTATTTAAATTACGGTTTAATTCTAACAAGGAAACATTGTTTATAGGAGACATATATTAAATAAATTCTTACTGACCTTAGGTTCATATTTTTTGTTTGACTTTTAAGAACGAGGTTAGAAATATTATCCTTTTTTTGGATACATTATCTTTGTTTTGTCTTAAATAACATCAATTTGTTCTTAATAATTACTAATGATCATTTAATGATTACTTAATGATTACTAATGTGTTAGATTTTGTTTTGTAACCTCTCCTAACCCAGATTTTAGCCTACTTTTTATAAATTGGAACTAAATGTGAATTTTCCATCCAACAGAATAAGAATTTGTCCTTTTCACCAGGCTATCTCTATCATTTAGATACATGTATAAATAGGAAATATTTTTATTGCATCAATGCTCAAAATAAAAGTTATCTCAGGATGAACTACAATACTGAAATTGTACAAACTTCTGGAACTCACACAAAATAATATATTGATGACTGGATATAATAACTTGACCAGAATATAAATTAACTCTTTTTGGGGGAATTGTTAAGATAGAAGAAATGGGAATAATTAAGATCTAAGGAGAAGTCATTAATATGGAGGTATACAAAGGATATTGGAATAGAGATGAAAACAGTGCATGAAGGCTAGACTACATGGAAGTTCCTAGCTAAATGTGAAGTGCCAGCTTCAGGATGTGGCTGGTGTTTTCGTAGAGTTGTTTGAAAACACTGCAACTCATTCAGACAGCCAGCGTCCCAGTTACTTACTACTCAGACGCATTGCTGCTCTGAAAATGTGTCCTCTATTTGCAGTTTTTATGGATTTCTATGAGTTAGTAACACAGACACATAGATGCACCTGCAAATGGGCTATTTACACGTGGTATAAGCAAGCCTAGAACATGAAGTGTTGGCACAATTTTTAAGGTATTAATCTGGGAAAACATTCTGAGCAAGCATAGGAATTTCAGCCTACTAATATCCTCAATTCAAGTGATAAAATTTAACTGCTTAGCTTTGGATTTCTTTACTATGGCCCATTTGAATAATGTCCAATTTTGGTTTTCTCACTCTGTGTATTGTCATCGGTTTTCTTATACAGTCTTTGGAAATATGAAAAACAAAAGCCTATTTAAAAGCACCTGACTAGCCACGAAGCAGCAACTATGTATTTAATATTGAATTAAGCCCTGTAATGGCCAAAGAGACACCACACCCATGGACCCTACACTTACAGAGCTTGTAATTTTATTGGAAAGATGAGATATAAAAACAAATATTATACAGAATTCAAAGCAAGAGAATATAATACAAGTTTAATAATTCATTCTAATATTAAATGTGTGTGTGTGTGTGTGTGTGTGTGTGTGTGTGTCCATATGCCACATGGTACTTCGAAATTAAACAAACAACACTTGGATATAAATGACAGGTTGCAATCACACAGTAACATGAAAACATAGCTTATATATTTTACTTGCTCATCTTATCCAATTTGAATTTTAAATTTTGAGATAATTAGTTAAAACTAAGACCCATAAAGAAAACTAAAAAAAAGTGAATGGAAGCCTCTGCCTAATCTCTGGGTCTCTGAGCAGCTGTCCACAGGAGAGCTTCTGAGTGGCCATGTGTCCTGGCCTGGCTCACATTGTTCTGACCCTCTTGGAACAACGTGGTTGTGCTAACTGAATTGATGAGGTCCAGCAACATCTGGTGGCATTGGTGTCCTTGCTCAGCATTGATTGTCATTCTCTGTCACGGGATGAATGTGCCCTCAGTGCCCGTTGGGGTGTGCGATAATAAAGCCAGCATTAGCAAACGTTGGGATGGGGGTGAGCAGAGGCATTCCTGGGCCTCCCCAAGCTCCGCAACAAGTGGGCAACAAAGGGGAGGTGGCAGGATGCACAAAAGTGCTGATGCCAGAAGGCCTGACACGCTGCGGGCGGTACGTGACATCTCGTGGCTTTTGGCTGTTGTTGGGTGTGATGTATGTCACAGTCATGATGGATGGCTTTCAGATCTTTCCCATTATATCATATCTGTAAGAAATTCCCTTTTCCTCAAATGCCTTTTTGTTCTTCCAACCCTGAGCTGCAGATGGCATCTACCCACGCATTCCCATTGTGTGAAGCCTACAGAGAACTTCGCCATTCTTCTGGGGATCCTGCTCATGGTTGAATTGCTAGCATTCAATTAAGACTTTAAATTACGGCTTTGGGCAATTTAACCTCTTTTAACACTGAGTAATGGTAGTTTGTGGCTGTTTCAGAATTTCCAGAGGTAGCACGGATATTATTTCATTAAAATGTGTAAGGATAGAATCAGTGGATAAAATAAAGGCAACCATATTTTCTGTCCATCTCAGAACTGAATTACTCTTTAGAGAGAGCAAAAATTCTCTTTATGAAGAAAGCCATTTGTATACATTCATGAGTTTTTAACAAAATGTGAGATGATCTCTCAATTGCAAAATCTGGCCTAAAAGTATTCATATAAGTTCAGAGCTTAAACATGGATGAATTGATAGTAGGTTGAAAAAATAGACTTTTTTCTCTTTTTCTTAGCTCAGCGACATAGATTTTACATGTCTGATATATGCAACAGATATGTTTTCCTTGGTAAAAGCTGAAATGATGAGGAATGTGGAAGGAAGCAGGTTGATTATACACACCCTTTTTCTGTCTCTTTCTTAGGTTTGATTCTAAGCATTATACAAAATAGAATATAAACTGTATTAGGAATATGTCAGTGAATGGGCACACTTCTACTGAATCATAAAAAAAAAATGAAAGTGTCATCTGGGTGTCCCCGTTGCAGCATATCCTCCATGATACATGCAACATGTGGGTGTGTTAGACCACTCAAATGGACCATTTCAAGCTAATGTTTAAATATTTGTGGATCAAAGCAACATTAGTTATAGAGGGGGAAAGCTACACACACCCCTGGAAATCTCAAATTTATTTTAATAACTCCTGGTTAGGGGTAAATTGGCCTTTGAGGGTACGATAAAGGTGCATGCCTTGATGGTTATCAGTGGGATGTTTGGGTCCTCAGAAAAGGCTCCTTGTGTGCACAGATAAAGAAATAAATGACTCTTGGAAAAGTCAGTACCAGGAAGAATACTTGTTTAAAAAGGACTGATAAGAAAGCAATCAAAATAAGAGAGTTAATGAAAAAGACAGGAATTTGGTCGAATGCCTGCATGAAAGAAGGAAAACAGTCACAGGTGTAATAAATACAGTGTTTGGGGCCTTTGGCTAAGAGGGCTAATGGTTTTTGAAGGCTGACCTAGTGAAATCATAATTCTTATCTACACTGAGGATGACAAGAAAGAACAATAATATCTAACACCTAAGAGCATAGTACATGTCAGACACTTTTCTAAGTACTCTTCATGTACCTTCTGATTTGATGAAGCTACCCAATCTGTTAATAATTTAATATGGTGTCTTTTGTGGTCTCCCACATCTGTGTATTCTTCTAAGGAAGCATTTCCCAAATTACCAAATCATATGACTTTCTGAGAACTATTTAAAAATACCGATTTTTAGAACTCTCTCACAGAGGACTTAGCTGAACTAAGAGACTTAATCAGGCAATTCTCTTACTCAGGACATTTTAGAAAACATGAGTTTAGAAAAAATAAAAAATGTCCTAGATTTCTATTTTTTTTTTCACTTTTTAAGATAATATTCCTACATTCAGAAGTAAGCCTACAAAAATTTGTACTTTACCTATCTATTAAGCAGTGGCACTCGATACATATTTTTGAATGATTGCATGGAAACTTTAGATTGTAAAATATTACTGAATAAATGCAGCCTAAACTTCAAAGGTAACTTGACAATGGATAAAAGGGAGTTTCTAGTTAAAGTCTTGCTTGATCTCTTTTAATTAGAATCCTAAGAAATAAAAGATTGTAATGAGTCCATTGAATGTTGCTAAATGACCCTCTGTGGATTCTGTCACAGGATGTGGATCAAGGCTGGTTTCTGAAACCATAATGGTGTCTACTGCATGAACTAAGAAATACCCAAAAGAGAAAGCTGGATTTGAATCGGATGCCACCTGAAAGTACATCCGCAAGCTCAGTCTTCTCATCAACTCTAAATCATCTAGAATTCTGACTTGAACAAGCAGAGCTCTATGAGTCAAAAAGACTAGAAAAGAGAATATATATTTGGAAATTTCTACATAGCAAGTCTCATATTCAAAAAACGTATTTGAGTTTTCTGAGAAAATTGCCAGAAGTTTGCTTTAGTGCTACAGGAGAAAATGGGGTACAAAGGAGTTTGAAAATCACTTCTCTTTTGTAAGACCATAATTTGTAAAAATCAAAAAGTTCCCAAGGTAAAAATGTTATCTGTAGTATGCCTGGCTTTCAAGAAGTCCCCACACAAAGAAAAAAGAAGTATAGTCTGAGAGCTGCCAAGTCATTTCTGGGCATCAGACCCCTAGTCACAAGAGAGATGCAAAAGTGAAACAACAGTGTGGAAAATTGCTTCGTCCCAACAAAAGATTTGGGCTTGAGCCCGTTGTGAAATTATGGATCTAAAAATCAAGCTGAATATTTATAAAACTTAAAATTTTAAATACATGAATTCAAGGCATCATAAGCATCATTGTAAATGGATCATAAATATGTGATTGTTACCTGAAAAAATCTGCGATTTGCTTATCATAAAGAAAATATAAACTTTCTTTCTTGGTATAAATGTTCCTAGAATTCAAAGAATAACAGAGAGAAAAGTATAGAAACTGTCTAATGCAAGATCTCTCAGCTTGGGCACTACTGATACTGGTAGGTAGAGTAATTTTTTCTTAGGAGGGGAGTCTGTCCTGTGCATTGCAGGATGTTGAGCAGCATCCCTGGTCTCTACCTACTATGTACCTGTAGTACTCCTCAGTTGCGACAACCAAAAACATCTCTAAACATGGCAGCATGTCTCCTTGAGAACCACTACTTTAATGTGAGTGCCACTCAGAGAAATACTATTCCATTTTACAAGACCATTTTACTGGCTTGGAAAGAAAATAGTCCCAAAGGTGTTCATGATCAGTGACAGTACAACACTGTTCTTTTTGGTTATGAGACAGTGTCTATTGTTTTTTTTTTAAACTTGACATTTCTAAAGTCCCTGAAAATGGAGTCAATAGAAGCCTCCAAGGCAGCCCAGCTATAGCAATGTTGACATGAATGGATGGACTGGGGAAAAGAGCATCCATCCCCCTTAGAAACTCCAGATGCTGCAGAAAGGAGACTCATTTCTTCATCAGTCCACTCTTATTCTGAAAAATCGTGTGGAACTATTTGTTACTGGGAGGTGACTTCCCTTCTGTGGACAAGTTTTTGTTGTTTGTTTCATCATCCTTAGGACTAAGGAGACCTAAGCCCCAGTGTCTTCTAGATTTATAGCATCTTGTATTCCTATCCCACAGGTAGCCCCTTGCATATTCCACTAAACAAAGCAGTGGTTTTCTTAAACTTTACACTGTGATGGAAATCTCTGCGGTAGGGAATTCCATGTCCTTAAATGTTGCTTTGTTTCATGCAGATGAAGACTGCATTTTTCTTTCAGGTGAAGTGAGCTCCGAAAATTAGCTAATTAAGCATGTATAGACCTTGGTCAGAATAAAAGTCAGATAATACTTGGGGATCTAGAATGATATAAAAATATTACTCTTCATAATAACACTACAAATATAAGAAATAATCTCAAAATACATTCAGAGGACATTTACCCCATACAAATAGATTGCCCCAAATCAGTATTATTTTTCAAAAAAAAAGTATTTATAATCATTATATCCAATTCTAAGGATAAAAATGTACGTATATGTACATATTAAGGCTAAATATAGTTAGGAAATGCATTGTTTTCTAATTTTTTGTTTGTTTCCAAGAATCAAGTTCAGAAAATTTGCACTCAGTGCTAACATATCTGATCAAACTTTACCTTAGATTGTAAATTTGTCTTTCCCCCCATAGGTTAAATAGAATTATGGATTATTAATTTGTCATTTTTGCAGATACGATCTTGCATTTCTGATGCCCATCTGCTTTCTAGTGTTCTCTCTCTCACTCTGTTCCATGCTTCCTCTCTTTCTCCCTCTCTCTCCTACACTCTATTACTGTAGTGTGATAGAAAGGAGTGAGGTTCATTAATTTGAACAAGATGAAAGTTCTATAAGGTCAGAGACAGAGACATTTTAAAAAGAGCGAATAACTTAAAATTAAGTGCATGCAGTAAGATACTCTAAAAGAGCAGTGTCTAAGAATCTCAAAAACTTTTTTTTTCCCAAGAAATCAGCAATTGTTATTTAGTGTAGAGCACTACTTAATATTCACTTCAATTAATGTCCCATCTCTAATGATTGCTTCTCTGAGTGGCATCAGGCCAGGGCTCCAGTGATAAATATTTAATACGAGGAACTCCTCCTACCTTTTTTTTTGTTTTCCCATATGCATTAAATTAATTACTTCATTTTAACAGGTCAAGCTGCTCTCTGAATGCTACTACCTCAATCTTTCATACTTGTCAAACTTACTCTGTACCAGGTTGATTTACAGTGAAACATTTCTAAAACCTGGAGTTTTGGGGGTGTATTTTGGCAGTGAAAAACACATAAAAGATGCTTAGCCCACAAAATGGAAAGGTTCTAACATGCCTCCCTCCTCCAGACTCAGCGAACATTGCCCCATATTTGGTTATTTTAATGGAACGGCATAGAAATTTTGCTTACTGCAAAGGGGAAAATAAAGACATTTTACTTGCTTTGTGAAAGATTTGATTTCCCAAAGACTTTTTCTCTCTCTCTTTTTCTTCTTCTTTTTCGCCTTCTTTTTTTTTTTTTTTTTTTTTTCCTTTTTGAGTAGCAATGTCTGTGTGCTGAAGACATTCTGTTCTGGTGAGCTCTGCACTTCTTATTCATGGCAATTACGCTCACATCTTTGATCTTGGATGAGATCTCTTGTGCATATTTTGTTCTATTTATGTCTTTGATCTGATTTCTTGTGATTTTTAAGGTTGTGTTTTTATTCGAAAGATGTTCAGCCTACAATATTTAAGAAGGAAAAAGAGGTGAAATTTAGTTTTTCCATATGACGTCGCCTTTTTAGGCATATGGATAAATTAGACTGTCTCGGTACCTCTCAATTCCTTCTTCCAATATCCCAATAATTTGTGTTTCTCAGCTGTCATAATAGTGGAAAGCTCAACAATCAGATGGATTGCGACATGGTTGATCAAATTTAGCTCAACAATTTTGCAATCTTGTTATTCCATTTGTCATAAAAGAATCAAATGGTTTTCCAAGGATATGTACGGTGATATAGCTAGAGAATAGTAAGAAAGTAAATTCATAGAGCTCCTGCTAATGGATGGCTTAAGCAGTCTTATTTATTTGTTATTACCATCATCATTTTATTTAATATGAATTTATTTTCTTGTTTATGTAACATATCATTTATACTCGGGTTTTAAGAATTCACCCAGGTAACTTAAGGGTGATATGTATTACTAAGGGGAGATTAGATAATAAGGTAACAGCTAGCCATCACTGTAGTGACAGTAAAGTGCTATGAATAAGGGGGCCGCACGGGACCTGGGAATGTACAAGACAAATTTGGTCACCATGGCAACATTTGAGCAGTAGGAGACAGGAGCTGAACTGAGCAACACAGAACTGCAGTGGCCTGATTGAAAAGAACTGCCTATAATTTAGCTTGACTGACTTGTTATGTAATATGTTTTCTGTACTATGCAAATGACTATGGAAATGTGAGAATCCAAAACAGTTGATAAATTCAGACTGAAAAAAAAAAAAAGCACCTCCTTGGGAGAGTGGGGGGGAGTAAGATTAGGAATTTTAATTTGTAGCAAGCCAGAGAGTTCTTTGTTCCTAATGAGTTTAGGCTGTGAGCATTATCACAGGTATTTATAAAGCCATGTCTATAAATAAGATTTCCATATTTTAGAGGCCTATTTATACAAACACAAATATATTTTGATAAAAGCAACTAAAAACAGAATTAAAAGGCATAGAATATAAGAAACTGCCTTATATTCTTATAAGAAACTGGCAGAAATATAAGAAACTGCTAAGTTGAATAGCTTCATGGTGAGCTTCATTGTAGAAAATATAATTCAGTAAAGTTTTCTTTTTAATCTATTTTTAGCAAGGGGTTTGCTCCTTGTTTTATGTGGGTAATTGTCCTTGTTTTTCTTTACAATTGATTTGTGTGGCATACAGTCACAGAGACATAAGGAACCCCAAACAACTATTTGATCTTGTAAACAAAGGCTAAATGGCATATTTCAGTTTTGTATTTGCATACTAGGATAGGAGACTCCTTAGGGTCACTCACAGCATGTGTATGGATAAGGACACCTAGCATATAATCTATTGAAGTGATTGAAGAATAATAATACCTCAGTCAATAAATCTTTTAAACATGAATTATCTTCCTAAGATTCAGTGATTGAGCATATGAGCACTGTATACATCATACAAAAGAGAATTATAAAGAATTGTATAACTTAATGGCAATATCCCTACTAAGTTGTGCATGTAATGATGATGCTAATAATAATAATAAAATTATTAGTGATTATAGAAATAATTAACCTTAAATTTACTGAGCATTATGTATATGCCAGATCTATGTTGCTCCTTTTAATCCTCCACAAACCTCTGCAAGGTTGGAACAAACATTCTTGCATTTTTCAGATACAAGCTTAGAGAGGTAAAGTAACTTGCTCCAAGTTACACAGATAATAAATTGCTCTAATTAGAACCTAAGACCTGGCTCAAAACCTCATTTTCTAAGTATGTGTGTGTGTGTTTTTTTTTAATGTATTCGGATGACTTCTTAATAAGACGTTTCTTCTCTATTTCTATTACTAACATTTTTTTTGGCCCAGCTGATCTCTTATCAATCAGTCACAACCCTTCCTCGATGAGTCCCAGTTTCCAGTCATGCATCCGGACACCAGAAATTTACCTTCTTTGCTTTGTAATCTAAAACTCGTGAACTTGTCTCTTAAAAATTTTTTAGTTGTGAAATTTTCTACTCTTATGATAATGAATCACTTAATTATTTCTCCTATTTTATTTGGCTAACCTAGATTAAGAAGAAGGATTTGCCTTTGTTTAAATCTTGAATGTCCTCATTGAAGTACTGTTTTACTCACTAGGATTTAGTAGAACCCAGAATTCACTTAAGATGAAAGCAGTAAGTTAGGGAGTTTCTCTACTCTTGTGTCTGGCTTCTGTTACTCAGTATTGTATTTCTGATATTCATCCATTTTGCTTTGTGGAATGGTAGCTTGTTCAGTGTCATTTCTGTGTGGTATTCCACTGCATAAACATTCCACAGTTTATTCATTTAACCCATTAGGGGAAAACATTTAAAATGCTATTCCTATTGGGAACTACTACCTTGAAGGGGTATCAAGTACTTTTTACATCTCCATCTCATAATCCAAAAAAGATTCACTAAAAGTACCTACTTGAGAAATCTTTCTAATCTCTAAATTCTGGGATTTGTCATCACTAGACCTGCCTTACAAGAAATACTAAAAGGAGTTCTTCAAGCTGAAATGAAAGAACACTAATTAGAAATGAAGACATGTAAAAATATACAACATAGTGGTAAAAGTAAGCATATAGTTAAATTCAGATTACTTTATATTAAAATATGGTTATATGTTAACCATATAACTCTAGGATAAAGATTAAGGGACAAAATTATTAAAAATAACTAAAACTATAATCACTTTTAAATAAATACATAATATAAAAAATAAATTGTGACATAAAACATAAAAAGTTATAGGTTTTTGTATGTGATCAATGTTGGTATCAGCATAAAATAGACTGCTACATCTATAAAATGTTTGATGTAAACTTCAAGGTAATTACAATGCAAAATCTATAGTAGATACACAGAAGGTAAAAAGATGGGAATAAAAGCAATTCACAAAGGGAGGTAAAAAAGCAAGAAAAAAGAAACATGGGCCAAAAAACAATGAAAATGATGGTGATAGTAAACCTTTACCCATCAATAATTACTCTAAATGTAAATGGATTAAGATTTCTAATCAAAAGGCATACACTGGCTGAATGGGTTAAAAAACAAGACCCGACTATATGGTGCCTAGAGGATACTCACTTTAACTTCAAAAACACACATAGGCTCAAAAAAAAGAAATGGAAAAAGATATCATATGACAGTGGAAACCAAAAGAGAGCAGGGTAGCCATACTTGTAGCAGATAAAGTATACTTTAATCAAAAGCTATAACAAAAGATAAAGACCATTACATAATGAAAAAGGAGTCAACTCATTAAGAGGATATAACAATTGTAAATATATGTGCCCCTAACATGGGAGCACACAAAATATATTAAGAAATACTAACAGATCAGAAGGGAAAATTAGACAATACAATAATAGTAGGGGACTTTAATACTTTACTTTCACACTGGATAAAAAATTCAGGTAGAAAATCAATAGGGAAACAGACTGAAACTATACTTTAGGTCCAATAAATCTAACAGATATATACAGAATATCCCACTAAAGAGAGCAGAACACACATTCTCCTAAAATGCACAAAGAATATTCTCCAGGATAGATTACATATTAGGTTACAAACCAAAGGTTAGCAAATTTAAGATGACTGAAATTACACCAAGTGTCTTTTTCTGACCACAATGGTATAAAAGTAGAAATCAGTAACAGGAGGAAACCTAGGAACACACCTACTCCTGACTGCTGTGGGTCTAGAAGTGAGAACAGAGTTTTCTTTTCATACCACTTAACCTTTCTGTGTTGCCTGTAGACTTGAAGCTACAGGTGGGCTTTCCTATGACCCAACAATAAAGACTTAGGGCTTGGGATAGGAGCTCCTTTTGCTCTGCATGTAGAAATTAGGGTAGGAACTCTGGAATAAGGAGTGTGATGTGAGGGACACACTGAGACACTGGGACAGATGCAGGGGGAATAGTGGGGGAGCAGGGGCAGGGATGAGGAGGAGTTTCAGTGGTGAAGAGGAAGGGCCTGGATGGAGAGGGTAGCACATGGCCGTGATGGTGAAAACAGGGCAGAACTGTGTCCCCTCTTTGTTTTTGTCATTCTGCCTCACCTCTCCTGCCATCACTGACAAATTGATAAGAAGAGTATTTAGAGCAGTGGAGGGGATATAAGGGTTGGGAAAGAAAGTGAATCATAAAGCCTGCAATAGCTAGAGGAAAGAAGAACTGACATAGAAATGGGAAAACTGAGAATTTTTATAGCAATATGGCCGGAGTTGCTACTCCATGTACGTGAGTTCCCAAGTCCATCACAGCACACTCACATAATCTTTTAATCATTTGTACTTTCATGTTTTATTATTCACCAAAAACCACGGTAATGCAGTTCTTTTTTATATATATAATTGAAAAAGAAATAAATATTACAAATAAGAGCTGAATTAAATTAAATTTAAATTTATTTAGAATTTTGAGACATGAAGCTTCTTCAGGAAATTCTGCACCTTATATTTAATTCTGGAAAAGCACACACTTTAATTTGGTATAAAAATTAAAAATTATAGAAATGAATAAATAAGCTTTCCTGTAAATGTTTTTGGCATACTAGATATTACTAGAAAAGAGTATGGAGTCATTTAGATATAAAAGTATTTGAGTTCTCTCTATACACATACGTTCTCTGCATTTGCATCACTCTGTATACTTATTGCAAATGTTGTCAAAAAAGCTTCTCCTTTGCATAGGGTCACATTCTCACTATAACCATTACCTACATACGGTGATGACATAATTCTAAACTAATAAGGAAGCCATCACCTAATTTCTGTTTTGTGTCCTCATTTCTGTTGTCATTTAGTCTCTGCACTGAACACTTACTGGAGAAAAAGCACCATGCTAGTTGCCATGAAGTTTTACCTGGTCCTAAGAAATGCTCTTTTGCCCTTTGGCCATTTCGAAATAAAGTGGGTGACAGTCATCCCAGTTCCCAGCCCTTATGTCAGGACACAGGACTGTCATATGGCTGTACGATGACTATCACTCTGTAGAGGTTCTCCCCTCTGTAGGCACAGAGCACTGTGGCCTTTTCAGACTCTACATATATCAGCTTTGCTGTGGAAAGATCTGTGCCATCTGGGACCTGGTGGGATGAGCCGAGAGGACCACTCGAGTTATAGTTCCCGTGATTTTTCAGGCAGAGAGAAGCAGTGCTGCATGGGCTCTAAGGAGTCCATTGTAACAAGGTTCTTAACACATATTGGGTTGGAGATGGGAGAAGTCTTTCTCTCTAATCCGAGAAGACTTCATAGGGAAGGTGAGAAGAAGCCTGTGGAATGAAAGGCAGAGTGCAGGGGAGGGGCAGGAAGAGAAGCATATTTTTACAAATTAGCCATTGTTTGTACATATTTACAACATAGAGTCAAGAGGAGGGGGGAAGTTGGAGTGATGGTAAGTCTGTTCCTTGATTCACTCAGGAAAGACGTACGGAATGCCTAGTGGGTCCTAATGTGTACTAGACACTGTCTTACATCTTGAGAAGACAACCATGAAGAAAACAAGCACATGTGCTACTTTTGTGGACTTTATATTTTAATGGAGAAAGACACAAAGCAAGAAAAATAAATACATTATATATTAACTTACACAGTGACAAACGCTATAGGAAGAAGTAAAACAGGCTTAAGAGAATGGAGGGTTATGGGGAAAAAATGACATTTGAGCAGAGATTTGAAAGAAATAAGGGCGGTTAGCCATGGGTAAAACTGGACAGAAGAAAAAAGAACTGCGAAGTACAGAGGTGGCAGCAGGACAATGAGAGAAGGCCTGTGTGCCCAGAGCTGAGAGGGTAGAGTGGAGAGCAAAGGGGTGACAATCAATGATAAATGGAAACCAGACCAGCAGGGAATTTTGGACCCTAGTGGGGACTTTGGCTTTTTATCTGAGTCCAAAGAGCAACCCTTAGTGTCTTTTGAGCAGCAGAACATCCTCACGCTTTCAAATATTCAATGAGCCTGGGTTCTACACACAATGTTGTGCCACGTATTAGAGATATGGTGGTGAGTGTGAAGATCATCTTTACCCTCAAGGAATTCACAGTTTATTGGAGAATTTGGTCCCTGGCACCACCTAGAAAAGGAACATGGCAGCTGGGAGCAGGAGTAGCTGAGAAAATATAAGGTTGTTGAAAAGATAAGGTGTTGGTAGAGAAATGAGTGAACTTAGTAAATAGGATGGAAGCTAAAGCATTACCAAGTAATAATAAACTGAATAAAAAGTGTGGAGACATGATCTCTTATTTGTTATAGTTCTTTCTGAATATCTGAGTACATGAACTTCACGAGCACATTTATTTCTTCAGGGATGCTCCAAAGTCTCAATCATCCTCTATCCTTTGATTCTCTTTGGGATTTCCTTTGGGATATCCTTTGGAAATGACCTGGTATCCTAAGTCAGTGTTATTGTCCTGCACATTTGGATGTTTTTGTGCCAGAGAGAGAGAGAGAGAGAGAGAAAGGGAGCTTCCACCTTATTTTCATTTTGTTGTTGTTATTGTTGTTGTTAAAGGAGATAATAGCTAAATATTTTATGCATTCTACCAGGAGTTGGAAAACTGTTCCTGTAAAGAGCTGTTGGAAATATTTTAGGCTTTGCAGGCCATACCTTCTCTGTGGCAGTGACTCAGGTCTGTGATTGCAGCACAAAAGCCGCTATAGACAGTATGTAAATAAAGAAGTATGGCTGTGTTCCAATAAAACTTTATTTACAAAGATAGGCAGTGTGCCAGATTTGGCTCATGCACTATAGCTGGCTAATCCCTGCATTACATTTCCATCTTTCAAAACTGTTTTTGTCAAAAATTTCTTTACTTAGAACTGTTTGTCTTTGAGTTGATGTATTTTATTTTCATTCCTATTCTATACCCTTTTATGCCTGAATCCAATAAATTTAAGTAGAATATTAAAAAGTTAACACTTTTTATGTCTTTTTTATCTTTCTTATTTTTTTCAAATTCCAGTTTTCTGTGTGCATTTAGGATGGATACAGTGCTAAAGTTTTTAATTGTCTACTTTCTTTTCCACAAAAGAAATGAAATTCATAGTTTCTTGTGTCATTTTTATGCCATAATCGTTCTGACATCAGTAGTTTTCCATTGCAAATGTAATTTGAAAAAGTGAAAATTAATTTCAAAATGTCCCAATGCCTCAATATTGTGTTAAAGTAAAACTGTAGAGTTAATGGAATATTATAATCCACAAGATGCTCTTTTGTTGAAAAAGAAAAATTGGCTCATCTTCCATGGTTTGAAAGTTTATAGCAACAGGACAACTTAATCAGCAATCACAGTAAAAATACCAGATAAAAATGGATTGGCCCCAACCTCTTCTTCCAGGAGAATAGAAATCCCTGTCAAAACACTCCAAGGTCCTTTCTGTTTTGTTTTTAATACTTAAGTGAACAAATTCCTCTGCTTCTACATCTTGCATTGGAAAAATATTAGCAGCATTTAAAAAGAGCAACATTTATTGTTTCCCTGCACGAAAGTGATTAAAATCTTGACAGTGTACCGGTGTCCCCTAGCTTTGTGGTAGCTGCCATTGCCATTGAGCTCAGCCAAAGAATCAGGGCAGGATTTACTGGGAAACTGCTCTGCTGAGGACACAGACTCTCTGCCGCCGTTTCACACGAGCATCTGCTGCTGTATTTTAAAGCTTTCTTCCACAAACTTTGACAAAGGCAAAGATTCCATATCGTATGCTTTTGTTGCTACAACAGAGCAGCATTTGATCGATTCTCCAGGACCGAGACCACAAGCTTTTGTTCCTGGAAATTGATGCTGCATTTTGCTCCCATTTTGTTAATATCCAAAGGAGTTTCACTTCTTGCACAATCTATGTTTAGGAAATGAAAATTGCACTGAGCTCGATTTTTCCTTTCTGGCAGAGGAGAGAATGAATGCTTTTGTCAAGCCTCACCAAATAGGACTTGCTACATCTTTTAGGCATTTTCGGTTTGTCCCAGTGTGTGGAGACAACCCTAATCACACGTCATCCCCTGATGACAACAGCTTCAAATGTGGCTGTATCAACACCACGGAGCCATCCATTTAAAAAAAAGAAGCATGCAAAATTCGGATTTGAAATTCAATAAAGAATTCAGAGGAAAGTCTAGCTTTCTGGCCATCTCCTAGCTAAATGAATAGGCAAACTATTGCATTAAAAAAAAATCTAGAAGACAACCAAAGGAAGCCTTGCTCACTGATGTCTGAAAATAGCCCCGTCTGGAAAGGTCTGCTTTTAGACTAAAAAAGCAGAAAAAACTAATTAGACAAGAAGCAACCGTGAACAAACATGTTAGCAGAATCAATAACTGGAACTGATCAGCTATTTCTTTAATTGTGCCAGCTGGGCGTCTGTGATGTGCTTAGCAGAGCATAATTACCAGTCTCCATCCCTTAGCAAAGATCTTTCCTTTTCTTTTCTTTTTTCTTTCTTTTACATAAATAGTTGGGCATATGTCATTTAATAATAATAATAATAAATATTTTTTAACTGAAAAATTAGTGGAAAATGAGACCCCTCATGTAAGATGCTATTTTATGCATAATTAGAAAGAAGCCAAGTAAGTATGCCAATTGTGCTAATAAGAATGTAAGCTATCAAGGAAATGTAACTAATTTTTTAATTTAAAGGCCATTATGTGCTTTGCGTGCAAAATGGCATTATTAGAAGTGGGAATAATTTGCTTTGCTATTTTAGCACGAGTTCCATGGTTTGTTCTCATTTGTAGAGCTATGATTGACTTGAGCCCAAAGCACCATGCCTACTGCAACTTGAGGCACCATGCAATACAGCTGTCTGGTACCATGAGGGGGAATTAAGACAGACTATGAGTTGTACAAGTAAAATGAATAGAGAAGAGAAAAGTTTCACTATTAATTCAAAGACAAAACAAAAAAAAAAAATCCTGGCCCTATTGATTTGTACACTTTCCCCCCCCAAGTGACAGCAAAACAAAGGTTTGTGAATATGTAGTAGACTAAAAAGACCAGTGTTTAAAAGTCCACATTTAGCTGTGTGCAACCAAAGAACACTTATCGTTTCTGACATCGCTGTGGGAAATTGCCCTTTTTAGGGCAGTTGTCACCTGGAAAAGTGACATGTTAAAGGAAATATGTACATAGGCAGTGAAAGGCAGACCAGAAAATACTGGAAGATTCTGATAAAAGTAAGACTTTTGTGATGCATATTCAAAATTTACCGAAAATGTCTTTCTCTAGAATGAAAATGTTTGCTCAACTTGTTTTGAAAAGAATGAAAGAATCCATAATAATAAATGCTTTGAAACATGTGCTCCCAGATGTAGAAATATTTAAGTAAACAAACAAACAAACAAACAAACAAATAAATATTATTAAGTGACAAAGAATCCTAAGTCCTTTTTTTTTCTCCTGAGTTTTACTGTCACACATGAAATTAGAAAGAGGAGTTTTCCTCAGCAGGCATAGCTACTATGGCTGGATAAACTGTAGTTACACTGAAATCGTTCCTGCCTAGCTTCCACCAGCCCTGGAGAAATGGTCATCATTTCTTCCGTGATGCTCTGAAAGAAAGATCCCTGCACCATTATCAACTATTCAGATCAATTCAAATAAATTTAATTCAGTTCAGTTTAACCCAATAAATTTTTATTGCATAACTACTATATACCAACTATGGAGCCCAGCCAGCCAGCAGTTTCAGCTCCACCTCCTGTCACCCCCTACCCACCTTTCTGATTTTCATCAGTCTTTATGAAATATCTGAAGCAGAGTGCATGGAAGGGTATTTTAAGTTGAATTTAAGGAGTCATCTTGAGTAGAGGTTCCTTGGATTGCTATTAATTCTTTTCAGAATCTACTCCCAATGAAATGAGGGCATGAATTCATGTTATGCTATAAAAAAATCTAATGTGAGGAGAAATAAAATAAATGCTTACATGGCAATCTAAATAGAATCCTAAGAAAATTAAACAAATTCTGCTCTTGGTATCTTTGCATATGAAAGTGCTCAATGAAAATAAAAAGTATGTACCTATGAAGCCATCAAAAATAGAATGTGTGATCCCTCCCAGCTCCTGCCTGTCTCCTGCCTAATTAATAACACAGAAAACTACTCGCTGTTCTTGATCTATAACAGTAATTTTTAGATTGTGTTCTGTAAAGTCCATAGAGGCCAAGTTGAAGAGCGTTATTATTTTGCTTTATATTTTTGGGTTCCATGTAACATTTTATTTTATAGAATATTTCACTGCTACAAAAGTGTTTGAAAATGTATAGTGTATGGTAGAATCAATCAATAAATTGTTAACTATAATAAAACCTTGATATTCTCTAGGATTATATCTTGAGACCTTCACAATTCTCAAAGTATTATTTGCAGATGGCAACTACACAATTAGTGTTCTTGGTTTTCTCGCTTGCGAGGAAGTGATAACAATTATATCAGAAGGGTCATAATAATAATTATATCATGAAAAATCTGTGTGCATTGAGAGGAAAGCGGACTGATGAGCAAGTTCCTCTCTAGCTAAGTGACATTCTCTTATATACTGGCCTCAGAATGCATGCAATTCTAGTTCTTGCTAAGGGGGAACAAGATTATTATAAACTGTAAAATTTGGTTTATCGGTAATCAGAACTACAAATGTTCACTTGAAAATGACAAAAGCCCATGAAATGAGAAGCCCCAAAGCCATCAAAATGATCTTGGCCTGAGAATGCTTTACCTTTCTAGAATATGTCTATAAACACTACATGAACAAATTGACCCAGGTAAAATACACCTGAAAAAGATACTTCCATTTTTAATAAATAAAATATCAGTTGAGTCTAAATAACTCAAGGAACAATAGGATCAAAGTAGAATTCAGTGCATAGATACTTAGGGGTCACAGTGCTGGGTTAGTCTCCTCCCAAAAAATTTAGAATATATATTTGAAGTGCTATTCAATAATACAAGACAAGAATCCTTGGTAGAGATCTGGAGGGACAGATAAATGCTACAGGAGAACTCTGGGAAGAGAACTCATCATGGGGCTCATGAGTAGCCGAGGATGCCTCATAGAAGCCAGGAGACTTAAGTACCTCCCTTGGTGGTGAGGGATGCTGATGGCGTTGGCACAAAGGCAGCATAGCTTAGTGGTTAACACTTGGGCTCCAGATCCAGGCTTCCTGAGTATAAGTCCCTAACCTGACTTTTTCTGTTTTTTGTGATCTTGGGAAAAATTAACTTCTCTGTGTGTCTATTTTCTTATCTGTAAAACAAATTTTAATAATAGTACTTTCCCTAATAGGATAGTTGTGAGGAATAAGTATTTAAATTTTTCAAGTGCTCTGAACAGTGTCTGGCATCTAAGTAAGTATCGTGCCAGGGTTTATTAAATAAAATAAGTCAGGATCTGAGAGCACTTCATTTGACCCGAATCTGTTCAAAGCACTCAGTGATGGGAAAGGGGAGCTGTCCAGAGTCTCTGAAACAGACGGGCTTGATTTCTTCTCCTGCTAAGATTATTGGACTATTTCTAGACACGTGGAAACAGTGAATTAGAGAGTGGTCTTAAAACGCATGTTGCTTGCTCGGTGGTTTATGCAAGTTAAATTTATGTAGATGGAACACAAAGCAAATTTAGATTAAATGCAGTATTCCATATAGCCCGATTCCTTTCCATGAGTCTGGTCCTATGAGGAGTGAGCTAAGCACACTGGTCTTTGGTAATAATTGCTTCTCCTGGTGAGATGAATTAGCTCTTCCAGAGTCCCTGGGTGTTGCTGAATAAATATATTATCTTTTTCAATTAAGAGCTCTAAAAAAAGTTATATTTTTTAGATACTGTGATTTAAAATGTTCTCCTCTCTTGTACCAAATGTAATTTGGCATAAGTAGAATTAGACCAGCTACTATCTTGTCTGCCTAAGTTGCTATTACCCAAGTGCTGATTTGAAATAGCACATAAAGAGAAAAAGAATATAAATCTGTCATGTATATGTGCACGAAGAGGCTCAAAGGTAAGGCAACTTAAAGCCATGTAATTGTCAGCTAAGACAACAAAGCTCTTCACAGGGCTTCTTTCTAGCACCAAATTGCAGCATGTCTAAACAGAGAAGATTAAATTAGACTGCTTATAAATTAAACCTCTTCCACTAGTAATACTGCACTGCCCTATAGGAAGTGTTACTCTCAGGCAATAAGCAGCTTCAATGACATGACAGCTGATCTGCCACAGATTTTATAAAGTCATTCAAAAACGCATTCCTCTTCTCTCTCCCCGGCTCCTATCTCACTCAGAGAGAATTAAATTGGCACCGGTAGGCTGTTTGGAATTAGAGTTGGTACAGCCCAATCTGGGTGTCAGATGTTTGCTATGTTCATCTTTTCAGAGCGGGGTTGACAAGGTTGGTGTTCCATATTTGTGGGAGCCCAGAATCGTGGTGCATCTAAGGAGCACCACCCAAAGATTGCCAAGCTCCAAAACACCCTCCCCACGGTTCTTCTGTCAAGCCCATGCTTGTGAGAGTTGTTCTTGTGTGTTAGGTTAAGAAAGGGGTCTGCAAATTTTTCCTGTAGAAGGCTAGGTGATAAATATTTTAGGTTTTGCAGGGCCATTCAGTCCCTATTGAGCTATTCAACTGTGACATTGTAGCACATGAAAATGGTCATAGACAATGTATAAATGAATGACTAGCTGCCTTCCATCGAAACTTGATTTACAGAAAGAAGCAGGGGGACAGATTTGGACCTCTTTGTAGACAAAAAAAGAAAAGGTTACTTAAATTAAAAAATATATATCAGAGACATATCATATGTCTCTTTTGTAAATCTAGAAGCTAATAAGACAGCAGAACAATGCACACATACTTGTAAATTCCAAGATTTCTATAACCAGTGATGATATCCTTCACCTGTCAAAGAAAGGAGAACATTTTCAGATATGTGGAACTTCACAAAGCATACCACCAAAGAACTCTTGCAAAGACCTGGGAAAGACTTCAGCCAAATGAAAATTTATTCAGACCAAGAATTCAAGATGCAGAGAGATCATGTAAGAAACAATGATGAATCATGACTTGTAAAATGTAGAGTAAAACCTAAGTGAATAATGATAATAAGTTCTATGTGTTAAAATGAACTTTTTACTGGAAGACTAGCTATACTTTAAGAAAAACTTAATAACATCCTAAGTTAAAAGCAACTATAATCAAAAGAGATTGATACTGGCAGATAATTAGGAAAATATATCATTGAAATCCAGATGTCATTAGATCTCATTGAAATCTAAAGTGCAGAAAAAAGGCAATTTCATACGGAGACATGCATGATAAAGGTAGTGCTACAGGCCAATGGAAAAATGATGGATTATTCAATATAGCATTGGAACAACTGGCTACCTATCTCAGAGAAACTAACAAAGGACTTTTATCTCATATACAAAAATAACTTGCAGGAAGATTGAATATTTATGTAAATTAGAAGCATCAGGAAAATGTAGGCAAATATTTGTTAAACTTGGAGGTGGAGGGGACCATCATGAGGAAGAAAGGATGTCAGTGTTTTTTCACTAAAGGAATAATAGGTTTTTATCTATGTAATATAAAGGTTGTGTATAAACAGTGTATATAAGAATAGAGTGAGAAAAAAGTATTCAGAAGAATGCTCCAGATGACCTCGAATACGACAAAAAAAGATGAGAAAAAACTTTTAATAGATCCTGACAGGTCTGTCTCTCACTATAGGGATATTTAATCCCTACATATAACTTGAACTCTGATTCAGGGAAATGATTGCACACATAAACAAAAGATGCAATAAAAAAATGCACTATGAATATAAATGTTTCTTTTCCCAAAACTAAGCATAAATTGGTTTCTAATAGAGTCTTACAGAATCTATGAAAGAAACCATTTAAATTCTTAGAGTTAGATATATAAAGACAACCTCTCCCACACACTTTTACATACACTTTCACACATACTCTACCATTCATAAATATATAGGAAAAAAATCCTAAGACATCTGAAAAGACTCTGAAGGTTTGTCTCTTTTGATTCTTAGAACCAATCTGAGGCATGAGGTTAAATGCCTCTATATAAAACCAACTTATAAGAAACAAACAAAAAAATTAATTATCAAATGTATGCTATCAATATAATTCCTTAGAATATTAAGTAATATAAGGGGAAAGAAGTAAAATTATAGAAGACTAGATTTCCATATGTAAAGTGAGGCAGTGAATAATAGATCACCTGGTACAGAAAACCAGTTCAGGTACAGGACAAATCAAGAAATTCTCTTATTTTAAGACAAATAAGCACCCTGAAAATATTTTTCTAATTAAATTATATGAAGAAATGCTACAGCTGACCAATAAGTGAATAATATTATTGCATTAAAAATATATAAAATGATCATGATAACTAAAATCAGTAAATCATAATTTGTATATAAATAATGTGTGGGAAAATAGTTATAAAAGTTAACAAAGACATTAACCTTCTTGGAATTTTATATTTTGTTAAAATTCTTGAGCAAGGATAAATAATATGTGTCTGTGCATAATGATCTTTTTATTCCTATAAAATCTTTGTATACCTATAAAATCTGATTGATAAGTTCAGGTGATAGAAGAATTAGGTTTTTTTCTAAATGTCTGTCTCTATGAAAAGCATCAGAATATGCTATTTTCTTATTTGTTAGATATACAAGATTTCATTTTTTATTTTATTCTAAAAATAACTAGCAGAAAAAAATAACGTATTCTTCCAATTCAGAGAATGTATCTTTTCCAAATAAAATTTAAATGATGTAACAAATAAGATTAAAAGGTAAAAACCAATCAAGGATGCATAGAAAACAACAAAACAGGTATGTAGAAAATAAGAGGGGCACAAGTGTTTTTGATTTTTTGTTTTCAGATTTAAATAAATTGATTTATTAAAAAAATAAACAATATGTATTTAGTTATTAAAACTAATGTAAAAAGATTAAATTTTTCTATTTAAAAATAAATATTTTAGATTGTTTTAAGATGCACATATGAAATAAAGTGATTTACAAAATAAATAGATAGACAAAGCCATGTTAGAATAAATAAAAAGAAACCCAAAAAAATAGTTTACAAACATTTTCTTTTATCATTAAAATGTCTGTAGGCCCAATTTGGAAGCAACCTGGTATCCAGGCACAAAGGACTGGCTAAGTAATTTCTGGCACATTCATAGGGTGAAATATTAAAGTAGCATTGAAGATTCAGTGTTAATAAAATGAATTACAAAGCAATGTTATACTGATATAAATGCAGATGATATTTTAAAAATACACAGCCTCCTTAAATCTTGTACTGCAGTAAAGGTGGCATCAATTAGTTATTTACTTCATAATTTGACTGGTAGGAGTGAAGCTGGTCATATGACTCTCTCCACAGTTGATTGAAGGCCTCGGTACAAGAACATGTTGCTGGGTATGAAAGAACCTTTGGAGGTAGCTTAAGATGAATTCTATCCAAAGGTGATATAGAAAAGTTCCATATGGAGAGTAGAAAATAAACCTAAAACTTTCCAGAAGTTTTTCCAAATGGTAAAAGCACTTGATGGGCTAAGATTAGATATACAAAGAAGATCCTGCCAAATTCTTTCTGGAAGCACTTGAATGTGGAATGGTTATACTCCTGATGTATATCGTCATTATTCACAGTATTCTATGATGTTTCTTCTTTGAGACCTTATAGAACTCGATCTATGTGTATGCACAAGATAATTTCATTGTTTATACTCATAAAGAAATATCTGGAAGTGTATGGAATAAAATGTTGTGTAGTTAACTCTGAGTACTGGAATTACTCATGATTTTTATTTCCTTCTTTTACATATCTATATTGTCTAATTTTCCTATAATGAAAATGTACTCTTTATACAATAGAAAAACAATAAAAGTATTTCAAAATAAAATTTAATTTAAAGGTAAATTAATTTTATAAATGAATAACAATGTTTTCTAAGCACTTTGGTAATATGCATATATATGCTTTACGATTGTTCATATTTTTTGACCCAGTCATTCTACTTCTGGGAATCTACCCTAAGGAAATTATCTTTGATACAGAAAAAGCTTTATGTATAAAGTTGTTTATCAAACCATTATTTATAATAATTCAAAATCGGAAGCAACCTAAATATTCACTAAACAAAGTTTGGAAATGGAACATAATGAAATATTATGGAGTAAAAGATAATAGCAAAGTTTATAATAACAAGAAAAACAACTTATGAAGGAGTGAAAATCAAAATGAGGGGTGTTATTTTTATAATGAAAAATTATATAAACTACATATTTAAAAATAAAAATGCAAGAAAGTAGAATAAGCATCAAAGCTTTCTTTCTTCCTACATGAAAAATTTGACTATGTTTCTTTCCCAGTTGTGAGATCAGATAAACTCTGAGCTACTTAATAATATACCCAATCCATGTTTCAGTGTCTATACAGAGACTCCTGACCAAATGACAACTCTTATAATGCCCATGTCATCCACTTTCAACTGGGAGATACCACTTGTAGATGTCTAGTGCTCTTTGGGAATGGGAAAGAAAAAAGGATAAGAAGAAAAAAAGTTAAACATCCTAGTGATAGGAAGAACCCTGTTATCCATTAGTCTCTCCCAAGAGTAAAAGCATGGTGTAGCAAATCTGAGAGGCAACGTTTTGACACCTCTCCTTGGCTCTGAGTCTGTTCTAGTGTGCCATCTTGCCCCAAGACCCAACCATGCCACCTACGGGGGGAGGTCTGGCCCATATGGAATAAAGAAAGGGGTAGCAGCCAATTTTTCTGGTCTTCTTTGAAACTTGCTCCCCAGGTGTCCTTTAGGTTCATAAATATTTATTAAGCAACCATTCATTCATTCAGTCAGTCAGTCACTTATTCAGTCACATGGCATGCATTGTGCTGGTCTATTTGCCTCTGTTCTCAGTATAATGAGAAATCAGACTTAAGTCAAAATCTTATACAGTATTTGAATACTGACAGGATATTTAATAATCTTAAGAAACTCATTAGTTTTTGGAATTCTAAATATGAAAATATTTTTTGGATTTTTTTTCTTTAAGAAAGAGCCTATGCTTTAGAGATACAGACTATGATATTTAAGAATAAGACATGGTATTTGGGGAAAAAGTAGGGCAATATAAAGGATATAAAAGATAAAAGATTCACATGTTAATTGTTAATTCAGAGGGAAGGGGATGAGGGTTCATTATCATTTTCATAATAAAATGTGGGTGTGTGTTTTTTTATGAACACAAAGAAAACTAGATGCCATTAAACAAAAGTAATTGCCCAGAAACATAAAAGATTATAAACTAAGATAAAAGTTGTGAAGAAAGAAAGCTAGAACTAGAAAAATTAATGGACAACTTGACCTAGATTAAGACATTAAGGAGGCTTGAAATAGTGATTCCTGGACTGACAAGAGGAGGAAGAGGTATTCATCTGGTGAAATGATGAAGAGGGTAAAACATCTGAAGCAGTAAGACCAGCCCATGTCCAGAGCATTAGGCAAGGGACTGCATGGAATATTCTAGAACTGAAAGACAGCAGGAACATGAAGAACAATGGCTCAAGTTTAATGAGATAAACTGTAGAGGGGTGGATAGGGCCAAACCATGCAGGAGAGTTTTAGGCCAACCCAAGAATGTGAATTCCTGTCCTAAGAACAATAAGAAGCCATTAAAGTTTGGGGACATAATTCTATTTATGTTTTACAAAGATGACCATGGCTGCAATGAAAAGAATGAATGAAGGTAGTGGGCTGAGGGGTGTGCAAGTGGATATAGAAAGGTTCATTAAGAAAGTATTGTAATAATGCAGGCAAGAGATGATATCCTAGTGGTTTGAGTGAAGACAGAGAGGAGGGTAGCATCAAAACACGTTTATGAGGCAATTGGCCGCATGATTTAGTGAGAGATTAGATACTGGGAACTAGAGAGAGAAAGAGTTCCAAGGATGACTGACTTATCCCTTTATCCTATAAGGATGAGTAACAAAAGAATTTATCTTAAGCAAGTTTAGAGTCAAGAGATAAGGGAGATGAATGGCTTCTAATTAATATAGTAAATGCTAAAATAGAAGTAAGCTCAGAGCTCTTACGAGAGCACAGAGGATATAAGTAAACTTATACCAGCCTGGGAGGCAGGAATGTTTCCTAAGAAATATATAGTTAAGTCAAATCTAACCCATGAACAGGAATAGGTAGAAAAAGTAAGGTGAAAATGGTGTTCCAACATGGGCAACAGTATGAGACTAGGGGTGGAAGATATAAAACAACATGAAGTGTAAAGTGGAGATCAGAGTGAGGCAAGACAAGGACTTAAGCAACAAAATCTAAGGAGGCACTTAATCTCAGGGGTACTTGTAAGACCCTGAGGATTAGAACTTCCTATATTATAAGTTCTACCCTAGATACTTTCTTACATCACCTCAGTTCCTGACCTATTGATGTATCTACTTACTGGTATATGGGTCTGAGGCAGAAAGTAGTAGAAGGTGAGGTAGCAAGGATGAGGTAATGCCAGCTCCTGTTTTGTGTACTAAGAAGCTTGAACTTTATTCTACAGGAATAGGAAAACATCAAAGGACATCATGCATGGGAGTTAAAGGCAAGTTTCACATTTTTGATAAATTTTTCTCATGTAGAATTAACAGAGAAAACTGAGAAAAGGCCGATTTGTTAAGATGCTCTTGCTTCAAAATCCTGGGGACAGGTGGTGATGGATTGTTTAGGATGATAGAGAAGGAAAAAAGTTTACATATTCAAGGAATATTAGGAAAACTTGGAAAAAATGAGTCAAAGGTAACTTGAACATTTTTCAGTTGGGTAATTGAGTAGATGATAGTGTCATTCTTTAAGATTTTCTATATTCACACATAGACACACATGTTCATATCTCATAAAACCACTGTACTATTTACTGCATTCAGCCTTCATATTTCCAAAATACATTGCTTTGCTTTGAGAAAACAAAGTTAAACTAAAATAGCACATTGTCTAGTTTCTACATCACAGATTTGTTTCTAAAATGTTATGGCCAGGAATATTTTTCAAGACTTGAGGTTAATTAGTAGATGGTGGAGGATAATGATTTGCCATACAAAAAGAATTATTTTTTCTTTTTAACACAGAGAACATAAGATTTATGATTGTAAGCTCTGTGAGATCAGGTAGCATATCCATTTTATTCATGATCATCTCCCCAGAAGATAATACAGTTCCTGAAATTGAGTAGGTACTCATGTATTTATGGAATAAAATATAGTATTTTAAGTTTGAATGATCAGTTAGGTTTTCTGTGAAACAAGCTGGACCAAAATTCATGGTTAACAACAACCTTTTATTCTTGTTTATGTTCCCAAAAGTCAGTGGGATCAATGGATTGAGGCTAGGCTCAGGTGGGGATGGCAATGAGGCATCAGTAGCATTCAAATCATCTGCATAAAAACATTTCAGTCCCCTGTTTGTGTTATATTTGCTAATATTGCACTGCTAATGAAAGTCATATGGCCAAAGCTGAAGACAAGGAGCAAAGGAAATCCTTGACTCTAGTTGAAGGAGCTACAAAGTCACATGGCAAATGATATAGATGTGGAGAGAAGTGAAGAGATGGAGCTAATAATTTAATCTACCACTGATCACACTCTTGGTCACAATTATTTGTGTTCCTCACATTTAAAAAATACACTCACTCTCATCCTAAGACTGCCAAAGTTTTATCCAATGGTGACATCATGCTCAAAGTTCTGGATCTCATTTTCTTTATCATATCCAGATTTACTCTCTCTAAATTTAAAATTGTATTTTTTTTCACTTTTTAAAATGAAATAATTTATTTTGAGATAGTTTTATTTTTTTAATTTTATTTTTAAAAATTTAAGACTGTGATGGCTAATTTTATGTTTTTACTTGACTGGGTAATAGGATGCCCAGATATTTGGTTAAACATTATTCTGGGTGTTTCCTTGAGGGTGTTTTTGGATGAAATTAACATTTAAATTGGTAGACTGAGTAAAGCAGATTGCCCTCCTTAATGTAGATGAGCCTCATCTAATCAGTTGAAGGCCTGGATACAACAAAAAGGCTGAGTGAGAAAAAACTCCACTTGTCTGACAGCTCCTGGGACTTGAGCCTACTAGCCTTCAGATTGGAACTATACCATCAGCTTTCTTGAGACTTGACAGCATCCATGACTGTGTGAATGACTTTATAATAAATAAGATTTGACATTAACACAATCATTGATCTTCAGATTTCTATCCGTTTTCTCACACTCATTTGTGTGTATGTGTTTGCATGTGTTTAGTTCTATGTAATTTTATCCAATGTGTGTTCGGTTCTATCACCGCAGTCAAGACACAGAGCAGTTACATTACCACAGAGATCAGAGATTTTTTGAATGGATTAATAGCACTTAACATAGAACATAGAAGGAAATTTTGTGGTTTCTTAAGTTTCTCCCCAAATCTTGCCTTGTATATTGTGGAAATTTATGATCAAGCACTTTCTTGCCTTTCCAACCAAGAAATATGTGTTGTAAAATTTACAGAAGTGTGACATGACAAGGGTCCACGAAATTTCAAGAAGAAAGTGCTACATCTACTGGGAGATGTCAATGTTAAGTAATTTTAGAATTTATTTTTACATGAAAACAGCATGGATAAATTATGGAGTAGAATACATAGTAACGTAAAACGAGATTACAAAGATGTGCCATGCCCATTTTAGTCCCTTGGGGTTACATGTACAGACACTCTGAATCGTAAAATAATCTTTAATGCACGAAGTGGCCAACTGGTAATAACTTTGAGAAATTCCACTAGTCACCTCAGTGGCCACTATTTTCTATCTCCTTGTCCAGGGCATTCCTTAAAGCCAGGGATTCTGCAGTTGCCATTTTCTTATTTCTGGAAATAGCTAGCACAGGGCATGCCACAGAATACTCATTTAAATGACATTGTTTGAATAGCTTTGTGTCTTACTAATATGATTCTATATCTGTATCCTTAATAAGAGTCAGACAAACCTCAGATTGAATCCTGACTCTGTCCCTCATCGTTATGTGACTTTGAGCAAACTTCTTAACTTCTCTGAGGCTCAGTTTCCATGTCTATAAAATCTCCAGACATTTTACAGAGTTGTTGTAAGTTTTCAAGGAAATATAGTATGAAGTACTAAGCACAACTTGCAATGCAAGGAAGGAAAACTCTTACCATAGTAATGATGACACTAGAGACACTGATGATGTTAGCTTAAGCTTAACATCCAGAAAAATAATGAAAGTTCTAAAACAAATGAATAATAATAAATGGGGTAAGACATTTTCAAAAAGAAATCTTTTTTTGCTTAACATCAAATATTGATTTTATTTCATCTAGCAAAAAGAGCAAAACTGATGTCTGCTCCAAGTTCTCTAAGAGATACTAACTTAAACAAACAAAATCATCAATATTCTCTCATAAATGTAAGTACTAATTGGAAATCCCAAATCTTACTTATATTAATTATGAGTAAGTTAATTATAAATCAGATACAATAAATGATGTTATAGGGAAAACACTAAAAATAAAACAAATGTGTCTGGGGGGAATAACTTTAAGCAGAGCTGTGAGAAATGAAACCACTAGAGTCATTTTTCTCTGTCCATTTTGCTGAGAGCATTTTAAAAAATGCTTTTTCCCAAGGCTTATCATTATGGAAGAGTGATAATATGAAAAAATCTTCTCTGAGACCTAGAGCATCTAATGAAAATGTACGAACTTCTGTTTTCTGTACAGTGAGGACATCTGGGGGTCATGTCCCAGAAAGGAATGATTCTATGCCACCTTCCATACCTGTTCAGGATGAGAGAATGTCACATCCATCCCAGCCTGTCAGTGAGGATGCACCCTCCACGTTATAGAACCCGATTCAGTCTTTAATCAGAAACCTTCATTTTCAAAGTTGTGTGTGTGTGCGAGTCCATTGTCACGGCAATGCTGGCTGGACAATGACTTCAAACATATCCTTAAGTCCCCTGCTTCCTAATCATTTAGGACCATTTTCTGGTAACAAGACCATGTCACTGCATATCTGTCTAGACATAGTCTTCTACGAGAAGCTACTGTCCATTGAGAAGAAAGGCACACCCCCACCCCAGGGTGAAATAGTGCAGGATGTTCCTAATAAAACAAATTCATGAGGCTTAACGAAGATCAAACACAGCTTATTGGGGGAACTTGGGTGGCTATAAATAGCATTTTTTCCCCTCTTGAATTCTGAATCAAGTAAGAGTTTAATACACACAGTAGAGAAACAACGGGCTCCCTGATACTGAACCTCCAAATTAGACAGACACACCTGCTCAGGTTTAGGCTGGCAGTGGGCAAGGTGACCTCAGGCCTCCCTGGAACCTGAGCTGTAAAGCTTGTGGTATGGAAGAGCAGAGTAGAAAAGTCTATGGGCTGCCCATTCCTGAAAAGAAAAAAATGAGGAAAGGGCCAGTTTTTTCATACCCAAGTCTTCAGCCAGGTCTCAGCACTCTGAGAAGCTGCCCTGTCTTCTCTGTCATGTAGCAGTGCAAGGCCATGGGTGTTAAGATGATGGAGCTACCTCTAGTGGAAAAGAAACCTAAGGTGTGAGGGACACCCTTTCCTCTCTAACAGCCTTGGCCAGGATCCCTCGGCCTCAGCACTACTGACAGTTTGGACCAGATGCTTCTTTGTTGTTGGGCTGTCCCACGCAGCCTAGAATGTTTAGCAGCATCCCTGGCCCGTACTCACTAGTCACTAATAGCACCCTGTTCTTCCATGTTGTGACAACTAAAAATGTCTCCAGACATTTACCCCCTTTGGGGATAGTGGCAAAATTGCCTTCTGTTGACAACCAAAGGCCTAGACTGCAGCTCTATTTTCTAAAAATTGGTTCATTCTGATCACTTATGTTGCACACTCACTGTGTGTTAGGTTGGGAAGAAAAGGTGAAGAATATCTAGACCTGGCCTTAAAAAGCTCTTGTTCAGTGGACTCACAAGGATGTGTATAAGGAGACGCTTGGTGCTGCATATGAATGTGTGATCGTCCCTAGCAAAGGCCTTGAATCAGGAAAACTCAAGTTGACCACATGGATGTTGATCTGTCATTCCCTCCATGACAAACTGCCTCTTAGGGCAACAAACATTTCTCTGCAGGTCCTCTGATTTCTGTTTCGAGAATGACTCCTGTATCTGGGCGTGACATTCAGAACGTATGCCTGCAACCCATGCAGCTTGTTTTCTCGCCGAGTAATGGGGCTCTCCATGGCATCTGTGAGATCACAGCCATTTTCTTTATGACAAACATTTAGCCCCAAACAACTTAATCTTGTCAGAAGACAGAATCTCTAGGGAAAATGCAGAGTTTAAACAAAAATAACTCACTATTACCCTCATCCAGGTACTTCTGAATTTTATGTACTTAGTATATTGAATATTCACTGATATGATTGTTATATTTAGAATATGATATCATCGTTTTTAAGGAAATAACTTTCTATTTCCACTATCTAATTTTCATGGCAGATGGTGATGGCCTGACTGTAAAGACCTCACAGGGAAACATTTTCTACAGCACCTTTTTCACAAAGGTGTCAGACATCTGGGGACCATAAGGACATTTGGGCCTGATGTTTCTTAAAAAATAATTTTAAAGGAATAGGAAGGAAAATAATGTCTTTTTATAACAGTAGCTCTCATTTTTTCTAGGGCACAGGCCATTTTCGTGAAAGATTCCTTTTGAGTCTCCTACTTTTTAATACACAGAAACATCATGAGGAAAAATGGAAATATAGCTCTTGTTTTTTAACGGGATGCTGATTTGGGGAGAGGAGAGGATAAGAAAATCAACAGAAGTCAAGACACCTGAGCTCTAGATCCAGTTTTACTTCTGACTGTGAGATGGCTTTTTAAGTAACTTCCCCATTTTAATGTCAAGGCTTAGAAACACGGTTCTCTCTCTAAGTCTGAGATTCTTTTTAAAATAAAGGGTTTGGGCAAAATAGACTCTCATTTCTCTTGAAGCTCTGAAATTCTGTGAGTCCAAGGAGATAACATTTAAAAATGGTACGACTACTGTTGAATAACTTTATTCATAATTCAGTGACATTTACTGATGGTCTCCCCTGTACTCTGCTCAACTTCAGACGCTAGGCCTACCATTAAAGAAGATTGCTAATTCAAGTCAGAAAACAGGTATAGATACTCTCTTATGACAAATATCAAGGCTTAAAAAGACTATTTTGAAGAACCTCATATGGTGCCTACATCATCATCATCATCATCATCATCATCATCATCATCATCATTATTTTAATATCTCTGCATTTTTAGAAAATTTTAGGAACTTACTCATAATCTTAGGCATCTTGAAATGTAGAAAGATGCCCCTTTCACATTCTTGATAGCAGAGACACTAGATTGAGGAAGAATAAATTCTGGTAAGGCAAAGGGATGGAGTAGGACAGGGTTAAACCTATGGCAACCTGGGATGACCCAGGGCTCACTCCCCTGTCTTCACCTCTGTTTTCCCAACATTTACTCTGCATATCTGTCGAAGGAACACTGAGAATCACCCCATGAAATACCTATACACACATACACATTTACACATACATACACACATCTACACATACACGCACACATGCACCCTCATCATACATGTACAGATGGGCCTGAACTCCCCAAGTGGCTAGCTAAATCCATGAAAACAAGACACTACAGAAAGGGCATACCTTTTCTGAACTCAAAAAAAATTCACTATATAAAATTGAGTAAACATTTGGAATTTCAAACTCCAAGGGTCTTGATAGACAAAGAAAGCATGCGGCACTTAGTATAAAAGGGTGGTAACATTACTGCCAGCCAAGGATAGTGACTACTTCTTGGAGATCTTGGCTAATCTTTTGGCTGGTTAGACAATCCTGAAATTGAAACTGGCAGTTAAGATTGAAGAAAAAACTTATTACGGTTTTACTCATGATATAAATTAATCTCCTATAAATATTGAGATTCTTAAACATACTCCTGAGTGGTATTTATTACTGTTCTTTATCATGCTCAGGAAATAGTGACTAAGTGTAGGTGCTTCTTTCCAGTGGAACGAGACAGTGTTAAAAGGGCAAAAAGAGAGTTTATGGCTCTCCCATGAACGTGCAAGAAGAGATTCCTAGCTATATCAGAATACAGGATTAACTCATTTCCTTAGCCAATAAAGACTGGCTATAATTTATTGTTTGAATGTTTGCTTAATTTGAATCCTTAATTCTATTTTTAATCCCTGTCAGTTTCCCTTGTGATTACAATCTGATAAAATTCTAAACAGATAAAGTTTGTAAACTTTTAAATTCTGTTGGTGGGATAACTATTGTTCAGGCAGTCTGAATTCCACCAAGAGGAAGAAAAGTGAAGGACAGGAATTAAATAGACCAGACGTGCGGTGTGAAAATACCATTGGAATAAACCTACAGGCCAGGATGGTGTTCCTGAGACACACTTGCTTCTCCATCCTGTGCCTAAGCACATTTTCAGAATCCTTTGCCACCCAGGCAGGCATGGCCACTTGATTATCCTGGGAAGTAGATGTGAAACCTCTTTATCATTTTTTTTTGGATAGGGTTTGTGGGATAAAAATACCAGAAATTATGGCCAACTAAATCAAATATATTTTTGAATACTCACTTAGCAGATGGCCTAGAAGGCCTTATCTGAATAAATGCCTTAGGCATAAATTTTACAAATGAGGAAGCTAAGTTCCAGAAGGCTGTTCTTTGAGAAACACCAATATAATTGATGACAACCTTAAATAGTATGTTTCAATGGCATCACGATGTAGACCATCCCAACCATCAATCAGAAGCATGCATCTGCATTTTAAAATATGTTTATAATTGCTTACTAATTCAAATGTTGTTGAAAAAAGTATTCTTGGTCCTATACATTGTGAGTAATTGAGTATCTACTATACATGGTTAAGTAATTTACATGACCTGGACTCTAGGGTCCTAGCATGATATTTCCTTCTTTTCCCATTACAGGTTATTCACGGCATCAAAAGAAATGACAGAGGCTCTAACCGTGATGCCCTGGATTACTGCCAGGCCCCAGGCATTGAAGCCACACTTGCTGCAATTTTGTTTGACTAAGTTAGACACATGCAAAAATGGATACAAGAATCCCAAAGCAATCGTGTCTCCTAGGGTACTTAAATGGAGGCAAGTGAACACAAGGTGGACAAGGGAAAGCTTTCAAGAACTTTGAAATTGAATTTGGAGTCACTAATACAGCTGGGAAATAATAGCTCTGAATGTCTCAAGGTCACTTGCAACAGAGAAGGGGGCTTTATTTCAAAGAAATTGTCCTGTCTGCCAAGATAAAAAGGAGACATATACACAGCGAAGAAAAGTAACAGCTGCTACAGAGCACTACCAAGGGAGAGGCTGCAAAACAAATCATCAGTGAGAAAGGGGATGAGGAATGTCATACATTTCTCACTTTTTGGGGCAGAAAGAGCTCTCTCCTATAACTCACAGGATGAAAAGTAGGCTGGTTCCAAATGGTCATTTAGGCCAGTAGGACCATTTGCAAGAATGGAGAAAGCGAGAGGGGGATACGATTCTCTCCATTCTGCCAAATCGATAGCTAGATTACACCTTCCACAACTGGATTGTAAAAGCAGAAGCAAGTTTGGAACCATTTTGGACAGTGCCCAGAGTCAGAGGGCACTACTCCTAGAAACACCATTTTCTACTACTATGGATCAGACATCCAGCAAATTTCAGGGGGCTGGGTCAATAGACTGATATCTCCCTTCTATCTAGAGGTAAAATAGAAATAGAAACACTGCAGAGCCAAGGTTTTCTTCTACGCTCTCTTCTAGAAGTTGTATAGTTTTAGGTTTCACATTGAGCCTTTGATAGTGCTTTATTTTTTGTATATAGTATAAGATATAGATCAAAGTTTGAATTTGCATATGGATATCTAATTTTTCCAGTATCATTTCCTGAAAAAATGATTCACTACTGATTTGCCTTTGCCACTTTGAAAAGAATCAATTAACCCATATATGTGTGTGTGTGTTTCTGGATTTTATTTCATTCCACTATTCTTTTGCCATTACCACATTGGCTTGATTTCTATAGCTTTATAGCTTTATATTAAGTCTTGAAATCAAATAACGTGAGTCCTCCGACATCGTTCTTTTTCAAAATTGTTTTGGCTGTTTTAGTTCCTTTGCCTTACCATATGCGATTTAAAATCCGTTTGTTTATTTCCACGTGGCACACACAAAATCCTGCTGGGATCTTTTATTGGATTTATATTAAATTTATGCATTATTATTATTATCAATGATAATTATTATTATTTAAAGATAAATACCTTCATAAGTATATACTGATACTTCCAGTACCAGTATATATCAGTATATGTCAGGACTACAGGGCTTTTCACTTATCCTCTTGTCTGTTACATAAGTGCTTCCTTTCTTCCATACCAAATGTCCTGGTTCTCTAGGACTCTTGATGATATAATTAGATGATATAATTAAAATATTCCATATTGCTTATTAACTTTTTACTCTATTATATACTAAATGTTATAATAATAATACTCATGCTACCTAAATTATAATATTCATACTATCATCACCAATATAATTACAGGTAACAAAACCTTGTTACTTGTTTCTTCGTTCTCACATTTTATAACTCTACTATATTTACATTTTCTGAACATATAGGCATTCTATGATAAATGCTATCTCTTAATTAAGATTTACTCCTGAAAGGAATATTTTAAATACTTTTATTTAATTTAGTTATACTCTGCTTCCTTCAAAACAGATTTTAAGCTGTTTTAGAAAGAGGAAAATTTAGTTGAGAAAAAATGCAGATGCAATATGCTAACTATAGTTTAAATATGTCTTATAATTAAGCACAATATTTAGGTCTATGCATCTTAACAGTCGAGTTATAGGTAGAAATATTATAGCTTATATAAACTGGTAGGTTTTAAAAAGTGTTTTATTTTGTTTTGTTGTTTTTTTTCTAGAAACTAAATGCCAAAAGCATTTTTTAATGTTGCATTAATAGGAGACAAAATTTGAGATGTATCATAATATTCTCAATAAGAGGTCCATAGAAATACTGAAGTGAAATTTATATGGAAAAGAATTCAAAGCATGATATTGAAGTGCAAATCAGTAACACGGCTTCATGACCTTGCTTTATGAAATAGCATCTCATTTGCTTAATGGAGATAGTTTGCCCATTTTCAGCTAACTAAATTCCTATTACCACTTGAGAGCAGGTGGGCTCTTTCAGAAAATCTTAGGCTTATCTACAGACTGGATGGTCCCATATTTGTATGCCAGTTTCCCTATTTTATCTCTCGTTACTCAATATTTCATCTTTGTACTGTGAAGGCTTTCTGACCTCTTAATTCCTTGAGAGCTACAATTGATAAGAAACACTCTTGATTCCATAGAGGACTGAGTGGGCACTCACTCTTGATAAATCAATTTGGTCAATTGCTTAAGAAAATCTGTTTCATTTAAGTCATTCCTGGACATTTTTGTGTATTACTTAATCGTGTTATACACCTTTTTGCTTCCCTCATGATGTAAGGACACATGGTTTAATGTGAAAGAAGCATATCCAGTTGCTAAAAAAGAAAAAATCAAGCTTTTTTAATGATAAGTATTTCTTACTCCTTTTCTTTTTGACATTTAAGTGTTACATTATGTACAGTCATAAATTATTGAAACTTTATGTGATTAGTAATAAAGGGTCCTTATTAGAAAAAAAAATCTTACCTTGAAAAATGAGGGTTTCACTTGAAAAGCATGGAAAATATATTTTTTTAGTAAAGTAAGATGGAAAGGCTGGTGTATTGGAAAGAATACTGAACTTAGGGCCAGTGACGTGGGCTCAAAACTTAGGTCTGTTACTTACAAGTTGCATAATATCGGATGAGTCATTGAATATCTCTGGGCCACAGTGTCTCCAGTTTTAAAACAGAGATAATAGTAATAATTACCTCATGAGATTACGGTCATGATCAAATAAAATAATATGTAAAAATGTTCTTGGTAAATGCTGGAGTGTTCTGTAAGTACAATCTGCAGTGTGTGGCTGTTTGTAAAAGTCCAGGTTGCTCTGCTTGTCCCCAAATCCTATTTAGATTCCCCTGGGGAGAAAACTGCCTTCATGCTGCCATGTCTCCTAAAATAGCTGTTTTTGGTTATTAGGAGTTGTCATTCCCCTGGCCTGATGAGAATGACTGGCTTGTGTATGACCCCTCTAAGTCCTTGGGGGCAGGAGCCAAGGAGTTGTGTGGACAGTGAGTGACATTGGCCCCATTGTCAGCACATCATGTCCCCCATCCCAGGCCACAATAGCTTCCAACTACAAAGAATCTCAAGCCAACTATTTCTTTCATATCCAGGGCAAGATGTTCGCCACTTTAAGATTATGGATGCTATTTTTATGGTTGAGAGCAGAAATGACCATACACAGTAATATATTTTCATCAGCTTTTGAAAGAGAACTTTCTGTCCACAGACCACCCCCTACCCTCCACACACACATACACACACACACACACACACTGGTTATATATCAAAACATGCCATTAAAGAATAAGTTTTTCTTTTTGCTGACAAATAAAATCAGATGCTAATCAATAAGAATTCAGTTGGCAGAGATGTCTTCCTCATCAGTGAAATTACATCTGGATCTTGTTGGCTTGATGGCGGAAAACCCTTCTAATGGGAAACTAAAATGAAAAAATATGTCCTCTGTCACTTATCATAAAAAAATGTAAACAACCGCAACACTCAATCAATCAAGCAAGCAAGCAATGAAAAAAATCCCTCAGTTGTTAGACTGTTGCAAACCAATTGCATCGCTCTATGTTCCCCTTCCCAGAAAATATGAACAAACAAGATGTAATTATTAGATTTGCTTGTATAAAATTTAAATGCTCTTTCTAGGTGATCACTTTCAAAAACAGTTGGTGTTCAAACTGGCTTGTCCTATGGCTTTTGGGACCACCTCAACAAGCCTGTGTCAGTCAGAAGTGACTCATTCAGTCATATTCAATGAGGTTACCACCCTAGCTCTGTCGCTATTGTCCACCCTTTAAAAGAAACACATAAAACATTGACATTTCCTAACAAGGTCTCCCCAGATAGTCTTAGTAAGTAAGGTAAAGCCTCTTCATCCATCAGGGAAGATCCCTCATCCATCAGTTGTAGATTTAGGTCAGCTTGATACTTTTGTTATTAACCAAGCTCTTAGAACATGAAAGGAGAGTTACTGACACCCCATCCTCCCCATCAAATGTAAAGACCATAGAATGAGAAAGTATTTAACACTATTTAACTTAGGATGGCCATTGGCCAGGATAGAGTTGCTCTGTCAGAAATATTTCTCACTTTGCTTTAAAGAGTGTTTTGATCACTTGAGCTATATCTTCAGAAGTGGAAATACTGGGTCATTTTTAATTTCTTGAGGGATCTCCACACTGTTTTTCATAGTGGCCACACCAGTTTACATTCCCATCAACAGTTCACAAGTGTTCCCTTTAATTCACACCCTCATCAATACTTGTCACCTCTTATCTTCTGGATGAGGTGTGCTAACAGGTGTTAGGTGATTTCTCACTGTGGTTTTGATTTGCATTTTCCTGATTATTAGTGATGTTGAGTACCTTGTCATGTACCTGTTGGCTATTTATATATCTTCTTTGAGAAAAAAATGTCTATTTAGGAGGTCCTTTACCATTTATTTATTTTTTCTGTTAAGTTATACAAGTTCCTCCTATGTGTTGGATATTGACTCTATCTGTTATGGGGTTTGCAATTATTTTCTCCCATTCCATCCACAGGTCACCTTTTTATTTTATTGATAGTTTTCTTTACTGAGCAGAAGCTCTTAGTTTGCTGTAGGCATTATCTCGAAGAGATATCGTTATGCTCATGTTCACTGCAGCATTATTCACAATAGCCAAAGGGTGAAAACAACCTAAATGTTTGTTGATGAATGCACGGATCAAGAAAATGTTACATATGTGTATACACACACATCGAAGCATTATTCACCCTTAAAAGAGAAAGAAATCCTGTTATTTGTGACAACATGAATGACCATGATTAACATTATGCTAAATGAAATAAACTAAAAAAAGATAGAGTGCCTGGTATCACTAATATGGGGAATCTAAAACAAATAAAAATGAACCCACAGAGAGCGGAGAGGGGTTGCTGGGGACTAGAGCATAGAGGAAACAGGTTAGATCAGGAGAGGTTGGTAAAAGGTCCAAAATTTCAGTTATAAGATGAATAACATCTGCGGAGCTAATGTATCACATTGTGACTATAGTTGATGTTGATAACACTGTATTGTGTGACAAATTTGATAAGAGATTAAAACCTAACTGTTCTCACCAAAAAAAAAAAAAAGATGAATATGTAAGGTGACAATGTGTTAATGAACTAATTAACTAGATGGGGGCAATCTTTTCACAATGAATGTGTATATCAAATCATCACTTTAAATGTATATATTAAATTTTATTTATCGATAATACTTCATTAAAACTGAAAAAAAAGAGTGTTTTAACTTGGTCAAGACTTTAAAATAGAGTATTGAATGCCATAGGCTTTTTCCTCCTTTTTTCTTTTTTCTCTCTTTCTACCTAGCTATAGAGTCACCAAATGCTTTTATACATAGTGATCTACCTTATCTTTAGAGAGATTTTAAGAAATAGGACCAATAGAACAATATTAGGGTGTCACAAATAAGATTAATTACTTCTTAAAGGTCAACTAACTGATAGTTGATACATATGGGATTCAAACTTAGGTTTCTTAACACCTGATGCAGGATCGTTTTGTTGTTATTGTTTTCAATATCTCTAACCACTCGTTTGCTATTTGATTTAGGGGTTAACTGTCTGTTTGTCAATCCAAACCTTCTGGATTCAGTCAACAGAATCAGTTATAAGTGTGAAATTCCAAGCAAGCAAAAAAGCATATTGAAAACAGTTTTAAAATTCTGGAAGAATGACTAAAATTATCAACAAGAATAAGCATTTTCTAGCTTAATTCTTCACATAAATAGATGCTACTGCTGACAGTGTTTCTTCCAGGGCTGGACTTCCCACTGTCAGCAGGATGCATGCTGAGATATTTACAGTGATCGTGTTTTACATCATGCCATCTCCATCCTTCTTTGCGTTCTCAGCATTCTCTGAGCAGGGGGAATAAAAGGCTGGTATCATGTAGCAATGACCTCAAAAGCCCCAGGCTGGGTACTGTGGATATGGCATGTTCTCCAGCTCCCAGTTCTTTGGATACTTGCCCCAACAACCAGATAGATTGCTATGCACTTGCTTGTGTAATCTGGCCCCAATATTAAACTGACTACCTTTCTAGTTTCTTGTAGGCAAGGGTGGAGGTCTCACACCAAAACCGAGTTTCCAAATTGTCCTCACTCTGCACATTCAATGTTGATCATCTATCTACTTGCCTGGAATAAAACAGAGCCACTATTATAGCTTGCCAGAATTTCCCAGGAATTTAGATTCACTCTGATACCACCACATTCTATGGAGCAGTATGATACCTGGACTTCAAGCATTATAAAAGCCATTACTTAGGAAAGAGATACAGTGAAAAGGACAGAAAAGCAAAAGAAACTGCCAGAATGGGCAGAGACAAATTGTTTAGCACACGTTTAAATAAATAAATAAATAAATAAATGAACGGATGAATGATTAAATGAATGGATGGATGAATAAATAAATAAATAAATAAATAAATAAATAAATAAATAAATAAATAAATAAATAAAAGACAGTCCTATAAAGTCTGGCATTTCCCTTGGGGCCTTCCTTTCATTCCGATTCTTTCTCTCTGCCCTTCCTTGTTTTAAAGTTTAATTTCTGTGCAAAACCCTCAAATATTCAGTCTCCCAAAAACCTTCTCTTAGCAACAACTGTATTGAAATTCACCTTCAATAGTGAGCCAGCCAAGAGCCAAAGGCTGTCTTTCTGATCTCCAGGATGATGCTGAAGCGAATTTCTCTTTGTGCTGTTCATTGAATGCAGCCTCCACTCTCCAAATCTAGATGGCTCCTTCTGTGCCTCCGAGGCCTTGAATTTACGTTTTTTTTCACAGCATTCACATTTTTGACATATATTTCAGGGAGGTGCTTACATACCTGTCTGACCTCCTCGTTCATAATATCCCTGAGACAGGGACCATCTTTTTTAGAAAATTGGGTTCAATATATTAGGACAGTGATGTGGATATACATATCTCTGACATCTCTAACAGTGATCCTTATCAGGGTGATTCTGTCCCCTGCTGTAGAGACAAGAAGCGGGGTGAGGTATTTGTCCATGTGTGGAAACATTTTTTATTGTCACAACTTTAGGGGATATTGCTGCAAGCATCTAGTATGTAGAGGCCAGGGATCCTGCTATATGTCCTGCAATGCCCCCTGAAACAGAGAAGGATCCAGCCCAAAATATCAATAGTGCTGAGGCTGAAGACACTAACACAACAAGCTACCATCTCTGTATAAACCCATTGTATCTCTTTTTTCCTTAGGCAGAACTGACCACATCTGTCAGGATTAGTATCCTAACCTAACCAATAACATTCCTGGCACATAATGTCTTCTTTTCCCAGCATTAGGTCATTTAATCTTCAAAACCTTTCGTGAAATCTACGAAGTAAATTTTATTTTTCCCATGTTAAAGAAATTAAAACTGAGAAGAGCTAAATCATCTGTGCAAGTTTCTTACCTATGAAGGTGGCAGCAGAAATTGAATCTAGAACTTCTGCTTACACAGCCGGCAGGAAAAATAAAAGGTAAAGACAAGGAGACGTAAAAATCAGGGCATGGCCAAGAGACCAGCCAGTAGTAGCAATGTGCTGCTAACTCCTAGGGTGGATTAAGGTGAAACTGCCCTGTCAAGCTAAAAAAGCTGTTAGCTTGGAGGTCAGAAGGTTGCTGCCCCTAAATACCTTTTTAAACAATCTGAACTTAATAGAAGTGGAGGGCTGGGTAGATTGCAGAGTAGCTGGTCAGATATTTTCTTTAGAAGAAGTGCTCAGGCAGTAAGTGGGCAGCTCAAAGAAGGAAAGATCATTGAAAAGATGGCTGTAGTTCTTCAGGTCCTACTTCTAACCACTAGGAGCAGATGACAGAAGGCAGAACACATCAAACCTTGGAAGTTGCTGGAAGCTGTCATAGTCCACTCCAGATGATATCAAAGTATTTGGGAGGGTAATAACTACCCTACAGAGGTCTCCGTATACATTTTCTGTCTGTGCTGCCACATACCGAATTAAATCCACAAATCCTTAGGCCTCACATTGCAGACCAATCACTAGACGTGCATAACCTATAGAAGTGAATATTCTTCATACCTGGAAAATTAGCAATTAACTTTTTTTCAGAATCTGCAGGCAGCATTGCACGACTCTCACTTAAACCACTTGGGCCTTTTACTAACAAAATAACTGCCATTGTCTTCTAGGGTATGATGATTTAGAAAACATACTATAGATGAAGACTATGAGAGGGGTTCTCAATAAATCTGAGCCTGATTTTGAGTTTTGAAGTAAAAAATATTCTAGGCAGCTACAATTTCAGGGAGTGTACACTGTTCTCAAAAGAATAATACACAAACACAGCCCAGAAACCTCCCACCAGTTATACCTGGAGTGAATCGCATTCTTCTGCAAATGCATTTTTTTCTTAACCTCCCACAGATGAAACAGAAGCCAGTGTCACCTGTGATCTATTTCTCATGTAACTAATGGTGGCAGCTTCTTTTGCATTTTTTTTTTTGCCTTCTTTTAAAACATCAGACTAATCCATCATGAACAGAGGCGGCTTTCATTGTATAGGCCTTTGAATTTCAGAATGTCTAATTTGTTTATTTAAATGAAAAAGAGTTTCCAAAAGAAAGCAGAAAAGCTAAGAAGAGGTTTAGTTTCTCATTTGCAACCAAATATTCATTTTGCCTCTGGGAATCACCATTTTGAGAGCTGTCAAGGCACAAATATTCTGTAAAAGCCTCATTAGAGAAAGGATCTACATTGAAGTGTCCAGATGACTTGTCTGCAGGTTACAATCGCTCTGACTTTCCAGCCCCTTTCATAGCATGGCATATTCATTGATGGTGAGGATTTTTCTTCCTGAATCTTTTAATAATTGAGCAAGTATTTACTCCATGCATCATGACTCTGGTTCAGTGATATCTAGGATAGGATTGGAAACACTTTTCTGATATTCATTAATAAGTGCGCCTCTCTCTTTTGTGTTACAGAGGATCTCAACTCTCTTATACTTGTCCTTTGGTATAGGCCTAGAGGAAAGAAAATTTCCCTAGGCAAGACAATACCTTTGTAGACATGTCAGAGAATGTTTCAGAACATTGGACAGCCATGTGAGTTCTCCTCTCCAGAAAAGCATTCTTTCTGCTCCAATAAAAAATCTTCAGAAAGCCCTCAATCACAGTATACCTGGCACACTGAACAGAATCAATTGCATTAGTCCAAATTATGGATCTGTAGATTATGTGTCAAGCATTAAGAATTTACTGAGTTCCTATTAAGTGCCCTTTCCTGTGAAGGTTATATTGAAGCATGATATGAATTTATACTGCCGTTGAGCAGTTTAACACATGGTTGGATGACAATGCTCATTTACTCAGAGCAACTGCAGAGAGATAAACAATAGTGTCTGATCAGGGAGAAGAATCATTTGATGTGGATGTTAAGTGTGCTCTTATTTTTCAGAGAAGGAGATGAATGAAGGTTGGCATGCTCAGAGAATACTTTGTTGAGGAGGTAGCACTTGAAATGGATTTTAAATCTTAACATTTGAATATATCCCAATGAGGAAATGGAATGTCAAGTCTGAAAAGCAACGTAAATAAAAAAAAAGTTGGCATGACACAGTAGGATTAGAGGATAAGAAAATGGCAGTGTAGACAGGAGATCTTTATGGCAAAACTTAGGTTTTATGTGTGGGGGATCTTTTAAATTTTACTGAGTAAAATGTAAGACCTAATTGGCTTTATTTAATGATTCATGAATCGGGCAGCATCTCACCTAGCAAATAAAAAGGAGCCCCAGACTGAGGGGAAAGTTTTTAAAGGCAGAGAAGGAGTAAGACAAGGAATCATTAAAAAAACAACCAAACAAAGGATAATTTTGGGCAAGGTCATTGTCAAGGGACAATGAGGTCTATTAGGAGAATTACTTTGTTAGTGCTGACTAGAAAATTCTAGACTGACCAGTTAGGATTGTCTTTCTGGGCAAGACTGAAACTCCAATTGAGTCAGGTATGAAGTTTTGGTTTGGTGTTGTGGGTTCAGGCCACATGACTCCATTTGGGGCCTGTTGCTTCTATTTAACAGGGGGTAGAAAATAAAATTGGAGAAGTGTAATGAGAACAAATGAAAGGACCTTGGAAACTTAACAGAGGACTTGATGCCACATGCAATAGTGTCATTCTAGATTCTTAGAATAGACACCCATAGTAAAAGCAGCACTGATGTAAAAAAATTGATTAAGTAAGACATAAATTAGGGATAAATTAAAGAAATGTCAGTACGCAGCAATGAGGACTTGTGCTCACATTCATTAAAAGGGAAGGAGGGAGCAGGGATAAATCTGAGGCCAGGTGACTGATCAAGGGTTGTAAGAGGGGATACCACCGAAAAGGATCCAAGACTAAATGTGGGATTGCTGTAATCCACAGGAGGAAGTCTCCCACAGACTTAGGAAGGAGCTTCTGTCTCTTTCCCCAGAAGAGATTCCCTTTAAGCTTTTCCTAAAGAGAATCTGGAATGGAAACAAAACAGAACAAAAGAAAACCTAACTACTGTTCTCTAAAAGCTGGTGGAAGACTAAATGGTATTTCTGAAGAATAGGTCCTTTCAAATATGAAACATTATTGATTTGAAGAAGTTCTCAGTTTAGTCCATTTTTTATTCTATTAAAGAATGTCAGTATATACATTTTTTTTTTTTGAGAAATAAAATCAATAGAGAGGAAAAACATAGTGTTCCATCCTCGTGGTTTTGTGTTCTCATAATACAGGCTCTTGACTGCATAGGGGATCTAAACATCTTTCTTGATCTATGTTGACATAGCCTTCTCCTACCTGTTACATTTATATAATTCCCGATTATTAATACAAAATCCTCATCCACACAGTGTTCTGAGAATCAAACAGACTTCTACTTCCTTTATAATGATCACTCTCAGCTCTCCACAGGACTACCAAGAATGCTTCCCCTCTCTTCTCAATCCCACCAGGACAATCTAGTTAACTAAAAACGTAAGTGAACATACAATCAGAGTCTTGCTGTGCTTTATTGCATTTCTTTTCACCCTAAGTCAAGGCAACCATCTATTTAAAGGAATAGAAGAAATAGAACGCTTAGATCCCATGTTATTCTGGCCTCTCAGGCAGTATAAGGCAGTGGAAAATAACCTTGGAAATAAACACAGCTTTCCACATGTAACAGGTCATAGTTACATATTTACGTGTTTCTACCAAGTACATCATCTTGTTCAAATAATCTCATACAGGACATTTTAAAGAAATACTTTGACTACAGTGAGTTTAATTTATGGGCTTTCAAATCAAATCCATGACTTTTTTAATAGGAGGAGGAGTTGAGTAGAAGTGAATAGCATAGAGTAAGAGCACTGGGTTTGGTGCAGAGATTGATCTCAAGAGAAGCTGGAAGACTTAGGATAATTCTGATTTGCAGGGATGATGTTCTCACCATCATCTCTTGCCTTAGTAACTGTCACTTTTCTGATTTAGTCCAAGAAAAAAACTGTCTTTAAGTGTGTGAACTAAATGCAGTCTGTAGATGCAGCAGCTAAGCTTCTTCCCCTTGAAAACATCATTATCTGTTTAGCCAAATAGATCTTATTTTCAACTGCTGAATATTAAGGTATAAGCTATAGCAGAGAAGTTCAGAATATGATAGGAAAACTGGGAAGACCCCATGGTTTGAATTCTGTCTTTGCTATTGACCAGGATTTTTTTGTTGCTCTTATTTGTTTGTTTGTCTATTTTTTGGTGACATTGGTTAACAAAAATTAGTAAGTTTCAGCTATACATTTAATAGTAAGGGATATATATTTACATTGTGAGTTCACCTCCCTTTGTTAGATTTCTTTCTGTCACCACATATTTGACCCCTTTTACCTTATCTACCTCCCTCTTTCCCACTCCCCTCTGGTAACCACTAGTCTATTGCTCATGTCCATGAGCCTCTGTTTGTTTGTCCTGTTCATTTGCTGCTTTTAGGTTTATACCCCACATATAAGTGATATGTGATTTTCAACTCTTTCTGTCTGGCTTATTTCGCTTAGCATGGTTATCTCAAGGTCCATCCAGGTTGTCACAAACAGCAGTATTTCATCTCTTTTTATGGCTGAGTAATATTTCATTGTATATATTTGACCAGGTTTTTGACATTAGCAAAATCACTTAATATTCTAAACCTATTAATTTTTCTGTAAAATTAGAATAATAATAACTACTTGGTTGTTGTGAAAATTAAATAAGGATTATGTAACAGGCTTAGCAAGTGCCTGGTGAAATATTTAGCACCCAATAAATATTTAGCACTGAATAAAATATTATTATTTGTCATTGTGTCCTATGAGCCCGGGACATTTTTATAATGATGAAGTGCAAATATCTTAAGTTTGTTCTGTGTAAAGAGAGCTTGTTTTATTTTCCTACAAAGATCCTCTTCTTCCTGTTCTTATGTCGACTAATATATCATCAATCTCCTACTGATTTCAGGTTGGGAACTATTGGACTTTTTATTGTTTTTCTCTTTCCCATACATTAACGCTCTTTTCCTACAAACTAGTTAATCATTGTCCACCACAGCCGATATTTGTGGTTTATAGATGACTTTGAGAATTTGTGAAACCATGAAATTTCTCCATAGAATATTCACTTAAGTGTATAAAACTTTATAGGCCTTTTTTAGGATAAACAGACCCCTCCCCCTGAATCTCACAGAGTAACGCTCCAGGTGTACAAACACTCCAGGTTGAGAACCCCAGCCCTAAAATATTTTTTCAGTCTAGATGATCTTTTTTTTTCTCTGTCCTCCACCCTAGTTTCAACCTTCATCATCTCTTGCACAAATACAACCTGATCTCCTATTCCAGTAGGTCCTTTCTCCTACCAAGGCTCCATGCTTCTCCTAGAATCTTTTTTTTTTTCTCTAAAATAACAATTTTTTACTCAAATTCTCTTGAAACTTTCTATTCTTGATACACAGTGATCCTCTTTCCTATGTATAGTGATCTGGAGAGATTCTAAGTGTAGATCTCGGGTAGGTTCCTGAGATTTGTAGACTTTTTAAAAGTTTCCTAGGTGATTCAGACACTACCAGGCCCAGACTACACTCTCAGAAACACTATCCCGAGATAATTGCTCAAGGCTAATTTTCTCACTCATCCTTTTTAACCTACCCTTTGTACTTTCACAAACGATGCTTTTAGAACTCCTCCTTTGCTTTTATTTGTCTTTCAATGTAGGAAATTCCCTTTATCTCACAACTTTGTTGAAAAGCTACTTATTTTTTATTGCTCAGTACACTGCTAACGCTTCAATGGATTTTTCCTTCATCAGTTTCCCTAATAAGAATGTATTCACACCCTGTTCCAATTCCCTGCATTATAGCACATAGCAGACTTTACTTTGAATCATTGTTAAGTGTGTGCATGCCTTTTATCTTCTTAAAGGCAGACCAGATCCTACTTAGTCCTTATACTATTACCACACGCAAAACAGGGCCTCATATGTTGTAGATATTCTTCAAATGTTTGCTGAATGATCACATTTGCTGTTTTTCAAATGTGCCACGTTCCTTGGAACAGTGCATCTGTGTCCTCAGGACAGCAGATCTCACAGTTATGGTTCAGAAGATCCTCATTTGGAATAGAGGAGTCTGTGCTATTGAGCTGGAGCTGGCTCATCTTGTCTTGGAACCATTTGTGTGCCTTTCTTCCTAGTTTTGAGTTCAGCAGTGTCTTTGCTTAAAATCAGGCATGATGATAGAATTTACAGCACAGAATTGGCAAATGCTATGAATTAGATTTTGATTTTGTCTCTTTTTGAGAATGATTTGCCAGTACACCACTGTCAATAACCAAAAGTGTCATAGAATTCCTGTGAGCCTTCATAGAATCAAGCTAATAGGAAAAACTCATTTAGCAATATTGAGAGCCACCGTTTGAAACTAAAAAGAGCTACACATAGGCCAAAATCCTGGAAAGTTGTTGTTGTTGTTGTTGTTGTTGTTGTTGTTGTTGTTGTTGTTGTTTTGGGGGGGTGTCCAGAATGGCATGGAATAGAATATACTAAAGCACCAAGATCTAAGATTTTCCCAGACCTTTCATTTAGAAACTATGAAATATCAGGCAAATTGCTTGAATCTCTTCTGGTTCTTAGTATTGTCACCTACATAGTAGAAAAAATAAATGCTTTCTTCTACCTGTTTCAAGGGCCATATTGAAGAAAATATGAGAAAAGCCGTACATGTAGAAGCAGTTTTTCAAGTTGTAAACAGCTATCAAAATGTGTTCTTTCTACCTTTGAGTTCCTTGATTCAGTTTTATAAAGGAAATCCCAGCCAATAAGAGGGACAGTTCTTCATTTGTCTTCACCAATCAATTTAAATTCATGAAGTCAGTGCATGTTTTAAATGCTGCATGTTCTACTTGTTTCCTACTCCCTACAACATCAACCAGGTTATGGATGTTACCTTGTCTGCCAGAGATTTTCCCATTATTTGCATAGAATTCTCCTTTTCCTTAGATAATAAACCTAGAATAATCTAATCTTTATCACAAACCTTAATGAAATACAGACATCTGTGTAACTATTCTCTCTACTCCCTATCACACAAAAATAAATGGAATTGATTAGTGATTGACTTCAAAGTGAGTAATTGAGCTTTAATGGGTTTATAAAAGGCATTGAAATCAGGGCAATAAATTAAAAGCAAACTAAAAGAGTAAACAAGAAGGGATGTTTTACAACTTGGTTCCATTACAGTCTATGCTAACCAGATTAAAAAGTAATTGCCATGTCAAGAAAAATTATAGTGGCCTCTGTGCAAAATAAAAGGGCAGTGAGCTCTCTTTGTGTGCAGGGTGCAAAAGAGACAGGAAAGAAAGGAAAGGTACGCAGGGAGTGGGAGAGGGCAGACTGCTTTTTCCTGGTGGTCATTATTATACTTTCAATACTTGTGATCTCTTCATAGAAATAGACATTATCATCAGCACATATTAATGAGCTTCCTGACTTCAGCTGAACTCTTTAATGTCCTCTATCATCATTATATGACATATAAGAGTATATTTATAACTGTGTGGTTTATCCATTTTAAATGTTTCTAAATCAATGACATTGAGAAGACAAAATATTCTCAATAATTTAGGTGGATTTTTTAATAGATTTTTTTTTAAATAAAGAGAGTCACATACAACCCATAGTAAGAGGCTCTTGTGATTGGAGAATCAAAAGCCACCATAAACTAGGGAGATTCTGTAAGTAAATTGGATGTAGCTATCATCTCTATGAGCCTTGATGATACGTCATGGGGCACTTAAGGGATTGAATGCACAGAACCATGGCTCATTATCTCTGAGAATTCATAGATGGCTGATGAGAAGCCTAAAGAATGGTAAAGGGCAGATGGAGTAGCAGTTTTTGAAATAACTGTCTCTAGACTTTCCACAGCCTTGGAACCTGCTCTCAAAAAAACAACCAAAAAGACACAAACACCAAGATTCAAGATGGATCATCTGCTGATTCATCTGATAAGCAAAGCCACAGTCATTTCAAGCGTATACAGGGGATTGTGCTGAGAGCCGTGTCTGTGGCAGAGAATAGAACTTAACCAAACTTTCCCACAGACATATCTATTAACGGTGTCTTCCAAGTTAGGCTGAAAGCACTTGCATTAGATTCCTAGGAAAGTAATGATGGCCAGATGAAGAATCTATGATGAGACAATAAAAATGTTTTTTGCAGAAATCCTGAGCCCTGCCGTGGAGAATCTTAACCACTAATAAAATTTTATGTATCACAGAGTGGGCAAGCAGTGAAAAAAAGAAAAAAGGATAGATCTGTTTGTACTTTTTCTCACTTACTGAATGAGAACTAACACTGCTTTTGATTGTGCATTTACTTTAAGAATCCATAATCCTGGCTAGACTGAGGTCAAGAAAATACATAGGCAGATGTTCAGATAATTACACAAATTAATCATCCCCTTAAAAATTAGTCACTCACTTAATACTATTTACACTTAATAACTCTTTCACAATTCTTTCTTTGAATAGCTCTTGAATGGAGGTAACATGTTTATTAAACTTATCAATTGTTACTTCAAGTCACATAATAAGGATTGAGTAAAAAAGAGCCTTTCTTTTGTTTCTAGTTTTCTTTTATGTATAAAATAATTAAATACATTTTTCTGTCTTCAGGCTGTGCTTTAAAAAGCCTATGACCACAAAAGAAGAGGGACAGTTCAAATAGATTTAAAACTTGGAAAGAATTTTATGTCAAATTGAAGAATTGTTTATCTTCATTTCCATAATGCTCTTGTTTTTAGTTTGAGTTATTTTAAGCAACTTTGCTCAGGCAAGTTAGCCCAGTTGCTTAGAGCTTTTGCAGGATTAAAAAATATATACGTATAGATTTTTAATTTTGCAGATGTTACAAAACAAAACATTGATTAGGAAAGACCAGTGATATAATTCAAAATGGAATGGTCTATGACCAGGCAGAAAAAAATCATAAATACTCCTTAGACATACTAAGAGATGCTCAAATTCATTAAAGATAAAATAAAAGCAAAGTAAAAATACACTGTTTTTTATTTTCACATATCACAGTGATAAAAATCCAAAAATTTCAGAGCACGTTTTGTTAGAAAGCTGTGGGGAAACAAAATCACAGAGATATTTAGTAATATCTCGAAAAAATAGAAAGTGCCTAAGCCTTGCAAAGTTTATACTATAGATATACTCAGACATGAGTAATACTTATTTTCAAGTTAATTCATTGCATCACAGTTGCATCATGGTTGTAGGCAAATAACAGAAACAATGTTAATGTCCATCAAAAGAATACTGGTAAAATAAATTATGGTAGATTCATATAACGGACTATTATATAACTGTGAAAAACAATGAAAAGAAGTAAAGAATGAAATCAAACTTCAAAATAGATAAGAGCTATAAAAGCAATGTGAAGCACAATTTGTATAGTAAGATGTCTTTTGAGTACAAACAAGCAGAAACAAAGCTGTGTATTTGTATTTGGTTATATATATCTAGAAACATGACAATAGTAATTACTTAGACAGGCAGAAGAAACAGGTCAGAAAAGAATGCTTGAAAATTCTAAGGAAGCATCTTTTAAATGACAGGTGCAAAAAAAAAATCTGTTTTTCCTATGATAATTGGAAAGCAGGAAACTTGGAAGTCTTAAGTGAATATTAACTTCTTAATTCTGAAACTACTGGGGTTTGGTGTCCTTCTAGGCTTAGAGTTTTCATTTGTTTCAAAGTGTATTTAATTTGACTCATTCACTGCATGCATGTCCTAAAGTCTTAAATTCCAGCTCTTTATTGGTCTTTCATGAAGTCAATTGACTGTTCTTTATAGGTGAACTCATACATAATTAAATACCTTTCTTTTGTGTGTGAAGATGTGTTCACAAGGCCATATTAAATCTCTACTTTTGCAAGTGTAGAAGTATCTATATGGGCTTGGGGCTTTCTCTAAAGTCACATTGGCATTAAAATATATTTTAACTTGTCATGAAGGAAAATTTCAAATGTATGTAAAAGTAGAATTCTCATGTGCTCAAATTCACATTCAACCAGTAGTAATCTATGTCTAATTTTCTTTTATCTATACCCTGGCCATTCTGTCACATTTCCAACCCCATGTTATTTTAAAATAAATTTATTTGTCATACCACTTCATTTGTAGCTGTAGTCACACATACCTCTAAAAAAGAAGAATTTTTGAAAAGTAATTTTTAAAATCAGTTGAAATTTATTGAATAAAGGAAAAATTACAGTTGGAGCATTTTTTCAAATCTAGCAAGTGATTTCAGAAGCAAAAACAAAAATAAAAATACAGTCCAGATAAAAGGAAAATTTCAGGGTAATTACTTATTCACAAAATTTTGGAATAAAGAGATCATTCTAAGCAGTGATTAATAAATAATACCTGAAATCTGGTTTTGTAACAACGTAGAGAAAATATAACTATTTTAATGGCTAGTATCAAAATAGCTACCTCAAACCACAGTGAGATTCTACCACATACCCATCAGAATGACCAAAATTAACAAAATTGCAATGCCAAGTGCTGGTGAGAATATGGAACAGTAAGACCTCTCTTAGATTGCTGGGGTGAGTGTAAAATAATAAAACAATTTTGAAACCTGTTTAGCAGTTTCTTATGAAATTGAGCATATACCTACCTTATAGCCCAGCAATTGCATTCTTAGATATTTATCAAAGAGAAATAAAAACATATGTCTATAAAAGTAATTGTTCAAGAGTGTTCAGATCAGCTTTTTCATAATAACAAAAGCCTGGAAACAACCCAAATGTCCATCAACTGCAGAATGGATAACATGTCCATATCATGGAATTTTACTTAAAAAAAAAAGATAGAAACTGCTGATATGCTGAGTAACCATGTGATGGTCACAAAGGTAACCATTAGATAAGTTTATCAGAATTCATTAAACTGTGTATTTAAGATCTAGGTAGTTTATAGACTATAAAATACGCCTCAATAAAAATTATATTCAAGCGAAAACTGCCTTATCTGGGGAAAAGCATTGATTAGAGCTCAAGGTGGAAAGTGAATCTTTCCTCCCTCTCACTCCACCTTTCACTTCCTGCCTGTGTGAGGTGTCAGTGTCAGTGTGCCCAGGCTTAGGAAAGGGACTAAAATTGCTCCATATAATAGAGTGAGCATCCAGGAAGGAGGAAGAGAAGAAGAGATACAGAGCAAGGAGCAATGTTTAAGGGCTGAAAATGTAATGCCTTTCTGGTACCCCTTAATGTTTAATAAAATCCACTGGACAAAAAAATCTTTGCAAAGGATTTTGTTATTGTTATTGTAGAAATCGAAGGTGGGTTTAGATTCCACTTTGAGGAAGCTGTACTGAGGAGAGAAAACAACTGAAGGGGAAAGTGGAGTGTCAGAGGCAGAGGAGGTGGGGGACACATAGATGTAGTACGGGGTTCAGACTTCTAGGGGCTTTGCAATCAATAGGTCAGAGCGATTTCAGCTCATTCTCAGGAGGTGTGGAGGCCTCCACGAGGGAACATGGATGAATGCGTGCTGCCTAATTGCACCTAGCTTTTTTTTTATTTTCTTAGAATCATACTTTTTCTGTGGTCTCAAATTATGCTCTTCAAGGGTTTTGCTCAATAGCTTTAATGGAGTTTTTCTTCTTCTTTTCCATTGTCTTCTCCCTCATCTTCCTCTTCCTCCTGAACCCTTCCACCACCAACTTCTCCTTCTTCTCCTCCTCCTCCTCCTCCACCTCCTCCTCCTCCTTCTTTTTCTTGGAAAAATATATTAAATTTTCTAAATTAATCCCCTGTTATACCAGCAAATTTTATAGCCAAATCTGAGCTTTCATTAGCAAGAAGCCTGTACTGACTAAAAACCTAAATACCTAGAAACAAAATAAGCATCTCTATTAGTGTCGCTAGATTCAAATTGACACGTTGATAATATATAAACTACAAAACTCCCCATTTTTAGACTAGATAGACTCTATGACCCTTGAATGGAGAGATGCTCAACGAAGTAAATACTTAAGCAACAGTGAGGGAAGGAACCCAACAATTCATGTTGGCTAAACCAATATAAATTTCGCATGACTCTTGTCTTTGGATGCAGAAGGTAAAATTCTTTGTGTTTTTTCTTCAACTTTATTGACAAAAAGTTACATGTATTTAATGTATACATTTGAATAAATTTGGATATATGCATAAACCTGTGATATCACCAACACAAACAAGGCAATAGACATAGTCATCACCTCCAAGAGATATCTTGTTTCTACTTGCTGTGTGTGTGTGTGTTTGGTGTGTGTGTGTGTGTGTGTGTGTGTGTGTGTGTGCAGTAGAACTCTGTATGAAATCTACCCTCTTAACAAGTTTTTAAGTGCTGTACACTTTTTGTTATCTTGGTGAACAGATCTTAGAACTTATTCATCCTGTATACCTGTAACTATAACTATAGAACAACTCCCCATTTCTCCCTCCTCCTATACCCTAGCAACCACCACTGGATTCTCTGCTTCTATGAGTTTAACTATTTTAGAGACTTTAAATAAATGAAGTCAATTTGTGTTTTCTTGAAAATTCCCTTCTTTTTGTTTCTCCTGGTCTCCTTTCATTTGTGTAGCTTCTTCTATTTGGATATCACGAGAGAGCCCGGCTTGGGCCTGAATCTCACACTTATCAGCATTTACTCTTGTTTAATTAGTCGACTCTCTGAGTGCTATTCAGAAAACAGGATGACTTTCACTTCCCTCTTAGATAATTGCACAGTGCCACAATGACACTACAGAGTTCATCACTATATATTAAGGGGTGGAAACTCACAATGAACCATGATCTATATACACTTAGAACCCACTTACCTTTATATCACTTGAAAACATGAAGTGCAAAAACTTTTTTTTCATGTGTCATTGCCATTCACTGGCCTGTTAGTTAGTGCCCCCCTTCAAGGAGCCATTTATGAAGGTGAGTCCAGGGAACAAGGGGACTTTTATGCCAGAGGGAGCCTCAGGAGGCTTTCATACTTAAATTTAGCTTTACTGAAGGGCATGTTAACAACAGTAAGTCTTTGCCCCAGTGACTTTGTGGCATCTCAATAAAAAAAGAGTGTAAAAGATTTTTTCGGAACGCAAGTAAAAACTGATCAGAAATCGTTAAAGGCAAATTCCACCACCACCAGTTTTTTATTGTGTCTGAAGCTCTTTTCTTGGCATGTTAGCCATTAACTAAATGAATGTATTGCAAATATTAGACAACTGCATTCACACCAAAGGGTTCATTTTTACATAAATTTAAATGGAAACCATCTTATGTTTAACAGAAACAGGCATGTATTTAAAATGAGACTTAGTGGGAGCAGAAAACCTATAAAAATGGATTTTATTTTTATGGGAAGTAGAAGCAGCAGAAAGCCATTTTTAAAGGAATTACCTAATTGATGGGATTCTGGGTGATTTTATTCACTTCTTTGCATTTATCTGAATCATCCACTTTCCCTCCAATAAATATTTTACTTTCACAATAAGAAAGACTGTCTAAGAATGGACAAATCATGATAAGTTTATTTAATGAACATGGAGTTGAAGGAAAGGGGTTTACTATATGAGTCAGATCTCTGTTCTCATCTGGTTGAGAGGAAGTCTAACAAAAACATCTCTAAAACACTCAGAGACTGGTCAGTTATGAAAACTTTCTGAACCTCAGTTTTTCTCATGTATAAATGGAGGTAAATAAGAGCACCAATCTGATAGGTTTGTGAGACTTGAATGATGATATATGAAAAACATTTTGCACAAGGCTTGGCATATAGTGAACACCCACTATAGTTTAGTTAGCATTAGTAATTTCACTAGTAAGAGTAAGCTAAAACCTGTTTATTCTTCCTATTCTGGCTTAGAAAGCTTTCTTGAGGGGAAGTTTATAGATAGCTAATCTTTTTTAAGATTTAAAATTATTTGCCTTTTAAGAAAACACACACACACCAGTACACATACAACATACACTTCTGTGTAATAAATTCAGTAATTACATGTGGCAAGTACAAGTCTGGAAGCAGGCAGTTGGGGGATCAAAGACAGGAGGTAACCAAGCAGCAACCACCAAGGTGGCTGGTCAAACAATATATGAATGACAGATGCTGGTGCACTGGGTGGATTCTCAGGTAACCAAAGATCATCAGGGCAAGCAATGAGGAAGAAAAGAGAATGTGAAGCAGAGGAGGATAGGGATGAACTGGGACCTATATCTTTAAACCAAAAGATGTGAATGAATACAGAAGACACTCAAAATCTTCACCAGGAAAAACAAAAAACCTTGGAGAACTGAAGGAAGGCAGAGCAGCTATGAGCACGGGCACGGGAGTTGGTGGATAAGGCACACTAACAACATGCCACAACATGCAAGGGCTTCGAGTACTCTTGATGCCTTACATTGACCTTCAGAGAGTGAAGGCTCCTGCTTCCCATCAGCCCTCCTAACCTTATGCACATTTCTCTTGTGACCTGCTCTCACCCAGAACCACACTGGAAACGGGGTTCTTGGATCCATGGTTCCAGATGAACTAAACCGAGAATGCCTTCTATTTAGATGCTGGTCCTTGTAGGTATAACGCTCATTCTGATCCAAGCTCAGCTGATTTTGAAAATTGTTGTCTCTCAATTGAATTGGTAAGATAGAAAAACTGCTTTTCTTCTTTTCAGGGTAATAATTTTAGAGTCACTGAAATCTGCATGAAATGTATCATATCTTTCTGAAATCTGAGCAAAGAGAAATTCAGTGGAGGACAATGGAAGAGCAATCAGCTCCTCTCATTCCTCCATATTAGAGATTCTCAAACAATCACCTTGAGGTGATTACTGGACCCATAATGAAGTTTCTGACCCATAGGTATGAAGCATGGTCCAAGAATTTGCATCAAGCACCACCTTGAAAACCTCTGCTCCCAGAGATGGTCAAAACTACACTGGGATCACGTAGAGAACTTTCTAAAACTCAGGTAATCATGCCCACCCCACATCATTGAATCAGCATCTTGGTTTGGAGTGGAGGGTGTGTATTTTCTTTTTGAAAAAGTTTTAAAAATGGTTATGATGGTTATGCATATCCATTTAAGAACTACCTCTTGGGAATTTTCACACAGCTTATTTCCAGCCTGTTGATAGCAGTTCTCAGGCAGAAAGGAGACTTCAGCGATCAAGTATGGTATGAAACACAAAATTTGATGATGTTCAGCTGGCTACTAGGCAGGACAAATCTACAGTTGATATCTATATAGCAGTTGCTGGTATCAGTCATTTCGCATGATGAATTAACCAGAACAGCAACCTATGAAAAAGGTTCTATTATTTTTATTCCCATTTTGCAGATGAAGACACTGAGGTTAATAACACAGCTCAGGTCACAAAGCTAGTACGTGGAAAAGCCAGGATAAAACCCAGGCCCTCGGGATCCAGAGTCTGGACTATTGGACCATGCTATACCAATTGACCCAAGCTTTTAACAGAGCAGCGTGCCCTGGGAATCTCCATGAATAGTCTTTTCCAAAACACAGTCTTTTCCAAATTTGTTTGATTATGTACCATTTCCCCTAACCCATTTTTTTGTTGTTGTTTTTCCGGAGGAGCTTTGAGAACCAGGGTTCCTGGAACACATCCTGGCAAACACTGCTTTACAAACTCTACTACCTAACTGCTGGCCATTCAGGCAAATACACATCAGCCTTGTATAAAATGTATTTACCTAATAATTAGGTTCTGGTGAGAAGCCATGAGGTTACATTATGAGCTCCAATAAAAACATAACCCCATAAAAATCACGATTGCCGTTGTTAAAGGATGCTTTTTACCTCTCACAGTGTCCTGGTGATATGATTCCAGGCTTGGTCCCAGGAATAAATGTAAGTTTTCAGACCTGAGCAACGAACTTGTTTTTATCTCAGGGACATGTGAATCATATAACTGACTGTGTTTTGTTCCTAGCTTTTGCTACTGGAAAATGGGGCTCCCTTCTCACAAGTAAGGCAATTAGGATTAGCAATATTTAATACTGAAAAAAGGACCTTTTAAATCAGAGACCAAATTTTCTAGTAAATGGTCATGGTGATCGAGTATGAGGTGGGACATGGGAGAGTGATAGGTAGGGTTAAAGAAGTTGCTAGAAATTTCATCTCAAAAAAAAACCCCAAATTAAAATGATAAAAAATGGATTTTCTTTAATATTTAACATGCTTAGAAATTATACATTAAACTGATCAAACAAAAAACAAATCTTATGTTGATTATATATTTGATGTTTTCTCTGATAAAATTATTTCATGGCTTAGTAAGACATCTTTCACATTTGACTTTCCTCGTAATATACAGAAGGTCATTTCTGCAGAAATATTCAAGAGCTTCATCGATTTTCCCAAGGGCATTACTTAATCCTTTGATATTCAAATCTTTCGCTTTTGAAGCACACGCTAGTGATGTCTTCCTCATGCATTTTCCCTTATTTAGTTAACTAATCTAACTCTGCCCTGTCCTCATTTGCCGCTGACTTGTGATTCAAGCAGCTGTCCAACCTGACTTTCACCTACTACATAAAGCCCTGTATATTTTCAAAAATTCCAAGTACACTAGACAGTGCAGTATGTTTGCATGATACGATGGTGACAATCAGGGAGAGATTGATAGAGGACACAACTGGTGAGGATTGATTCTAGGGTGAAGCAAGGAGAGATTTTTTAGAGTGGGCACTAATTAGTGAACAACACTGTGATGACTTTGTTTTTCTTATGCAAGCCTCGGGATGTCTGGGACTTGGCAAATTAATTCAGATCAGACCAAGCCCCCTCTATGTAAAATTTCATGGTATGCACGTTTGTATAGTGACTTCATCCACATTTTCATTTATGACCTGACTCCTGTATTTCTTTTTTGATCTTTCTCAAATGATTATAATTTATGTCATTTTACTCTATTTTATGCATCTTTGTAGGACTTTTTGGTAGGCGTGAAAGTGGCAAAAGAGGACACATTTTATAGTCTCTTCCTTCACACTGTTGTGCAGTGACACAGTGTCTGAGGATTTTGACTGACACCCTTCAGGTTGCACTGCCTTTGATCCATGGCATGTTGATTGGCACCATTTAAGTCTTATATCCTTAGTTAAACCTTGTGACACTGAGTTTAAGATCCTGTCTGAACTCTCATCTTCTGCTTCTGTTTCCCAAACATTTCTATAAATCTTCATAGGTCCAGCTGTCAGCAATTGGAACATCCATATCTAAAAAAAAATGAAGTCTAAAATGATACTCTGGCTCTTTGTCCAAAAGACAAGTGAGAAACATTTTTATAAACATATGTAATCCTCACAGCTAATTATGATTTTCTCATTGCAATTTTAATTATTTTTTTTTAAATCCACACTTTCCTCCCTCATGGCAATTTCATTGTCATTAAAAGTACTGTTCTATTGTGTACATCCTCTATTCATATTCATGAGGTCAAGACCATTCAACCACAATAACTGAGCAGTCTGATTGGCTGAATGTCCCAGAGTGGTTTAGAGTGATACTGATTAACAAAAGACACCAAAGCCTCTGCCATGATAAAAGTATAATTATGTAGGACCATAAATGAGGACTCCAATCATCAGACAATGCTCGTTGGACTCATGTAATATTATCTATCATCTGTCATGCCACTATGATTAAGCAGTATTTAATTATTCTTTTTATGAGGATTATCCCTGATAAATATGTCTTGTACCTATCAACTAAACACAACTTATTTCTGGGTTTTCTAGAAAGGATGCTTTTTTATCTAGTATGGAAGTCAGACATCAGAATATCTAAAATGACCCTCAGCAAAATTGGTAAGCTATTTTCAGGAACCTCCTAGTACATAATAAGACCATTGAATTGGGTATAGATTGTTTCATTGCAGGCTGGGTAAAGTAGGACTGTCTATAGCCTAATGACTCCTTTCTTTAAGCTCCAGAGGAGATTCCTTTGTCTACTTCTTCCAGTACTCTGGAGTCATGTAACCTCTGGCACAGCATTTAATATCTCTTGAGTTGTTGATATTTTATCCACAAAACAGTAGAGGTTTGGGGAATCATTCAGAAGCTGTCATCCAGCTTTCGAATTCTGTGATTTTATGTAAATGAATCTCTATCTGACTTCATGAATAGGATTTTGGCCAGGATTCCATAACCTGCATGATAGCTTTATACAGTGGTCTACAAAGTGGAGTCTGTGGACCATAGGAGGCATATAAAACCACTTCCAGGAATATGAAAAGAATTCATTAGAATGTTATTTATATTTATTTTAAAGTGACATTTAAAAATTTTTCTATTATATGTTTATGTTTTGTATTCCCTAAGATTCATGATTATTTAATATGTGTCAGGCACTATTCTAAATGCTTCAACATTCTTTTTATTATCTAAGCCTTAAAGCAACTCTTTGAGGTAGATACTCTTACCGTACTCATTTTACCAATGAGAACATTGAGACACAGACGCTATGAAAATTGCCCAAGATCATACAAAGTTGAAAATGTTTGAACTGGGGCTTGAATCCAGGCACGAGTTTAGCAACTTCACCACTCATTATTCAATGTTTGCATAATTATAGAATCCAAAATAACTAAACACACTAATAAATTAATCCTTATAATATAGGAGGTGTGGCAGACAGACTCTAAGATGACTGTCCCCACCCTTCATGATCCTTGGTTCCTGATGTTCCTTGATCCTCTCCCCTTGAATATGGGCAGAACCTATGACTTGTTTTTAATAAATATGCTCAAATTGAGGGGTCATCCCTTCATGCTTACATTTATTATCAGATTTGCTCTAACAGATTTTCCTTTTGGAAGGAGCAAGTTGTCATGTTGTAAACTGCCTATGGAGAGGGTTAAGTGGCCAGGAGGTATGGGTGGATTCTAGAAACGAAGGTGATCCCCAGCCAATAGCCAGAAAATAGCCTCTTTCTAACCAATCAGATGAAAGCAGAAAATTTGGTTTTGGTCTACTCTGTTTTCACTGTGGGAAAGCCAAAATTTCCCACTTAAAAAATATTTTGGAAACAACATTAATTCATGAGTAATTATGAAAAGAAATCTGAGATTCCCCACTCCTCACTTACCACATTTTAAAGAGCTTTGTCCTGTAAGAGAACATGGCATAACTGGCCTTTGGTTATTATATAATTTTAAAAATTTACAAAGCTCCTTGTTATTTGTATTTCAGAAAGAATCATTAGAATGCCCCTCCTTCTCTTTCCTCTTCTTCCTCTTCCCCTTCCTCACTCCAAAACGCAAGTACTTAGGTAAATGTTCTCCAAAACAGAGGCTCAATTGATTTTCAAGCAGATTTCGTTTGCTTTACTCTGTGTTCATAATGCTAATAATATCTTAATTATGGTCACCTTTACATAAGACAACTGCCCCCAGGCCAATATTTTAAAATAAATATTAATTAATTAAATTAATGGTTCCAGAGAAGAAATTTTATTTAATTCAAGAGGAGGCAGGGAATTCTGGGAAAATGGAGATTTTTCACATTCCTCCTTTTTAACTTCATTCCAACTCATCTGTCTCTTCTCAGCAAGCAATTCCTGAGATCAGAAGTCAGATGAGCTTAGAGAACTTTGGTAAAGAGCCATTGTGGTTTTTTCCTGCTCTGATACTGAGGACAAGCTGAGGAGAACATCAGATACCTGAGAAGCACCTGGCCTGTGGGGAATCCTAGAACTCCCAGTGAAATTTGCCTTCTGTCCATGGGAGTATATGGCGCCATCCCTGCCCACAAAGGCTTAGGAAAATTGAGTAAGAGGGCAGAGTCTTCTCCACTCATGAGGCTAGGAGAACCCAACATGCAAAGAAAACAGATATATTACAACAAGAATTCTAAATACCTATCTGCTGCTGCACCAATAGCCCATAGAGACCGCTACCTCTTAAAATCCTCTTGCAGCAGGTGATCTGACACTTTAGGAACACAGTGAAGAAATGAAGAAGAAAGAATGAAAGAAAAGTGTGTGTGTATGTCTGTTGTGTGTGTGTTGTGTGTGTTTGTGTTATGTGTGTGTGTATACACACACATACTCAAGAGCTGGGGGAGGGAATATATATAGTCTCCTGATGAAACTGAGCTGTTTAAGGAGGCAGATGACAACTTGCAAAATTAAAATAGTTGAGTTGATTTAAGCCCAATACATAAAAGCTTTCTGGGATGAAAAAACATTATTTTAAACTAAAAAAAAATATATTAAATGAATTTAAAAAGAGGGCAGGCACACTTGGCCTAAGAAGAAATCTTTCAAACTCTAGAACTAAAATACAAAGTGATTAAAACTGGAAAAGAAACCATAAGAGACTTCAGAGATGGACAAGTAAGGCCTCATGTACATATAATAATAACCATTGCTAGATAGAAATAAGAAATAAATGGAGAGGGCAAATATAAACCAGTAACAGAAGAAATTTTCCCTGAGCTAAAGAATAGAGCCTGTAATTTTAAAAGGGTTGCCAAGCAAGATTTGTAACATACTTTCATAGGCATACTCATATAATTACTGAATTTTGAGAAAGAACAAGTTACTTAAAAAGATACAGACTTAAATTGTCATTAGACTCTGTAAAGGCCACACTGGAGTCTAGCTACACTCAGGTAACTATTCCCAGCCAATATATGAGTATTGGCATCAGCAATAACTCTACCTCAAATAAGGAGCTAGCAGAATATCAGAGAAGGTCCTTTTTTGAAGGCTTTTTTTCCAGTGGGCTGGGCTGGCCATGAGAAAAAAATTTCAGAAATTTTTTTATTAAAGAATGTATTTGAAAAAAAATTATTTAATAAATGATACCAGAACCACTGTTTATCTACATATATAGAAGAAAATAGAACTGGACACCAATCAGACACCATAAAACAATAGATTCTAGATATTTGTGTGTCAGAGAAAACAACATAGAGGCACACACTATGGTGTTATTTTTAACTTCAAAGAGGCATAAATCGAGGAGGTAAAGTAGAGGAATTTTTGCCTTTGTATGTATGTTGTTGAATGGCATGAAAGAACACTTTCAAAGAAGGATATTTCAATTTTTAGCTTGAAATACATTTAATAAAAATGTTAACTGAAAAATAGAGCAAGGTTTGTTTTGCCTTCTTGCTTAAAAAAACATATACTGGGTTCTCTTTTTATTTTATGTGTATTGATTTTATTCACTTCATTAGAATTTGTAAATTACAGAGGTAGTGCTTGGTCATGGTAACAAGCCATCTATGTAACCATGTCTTCTTCCCTTTTTTCAGTCTCTGCACTGCCCACCTCTGACTGCATTACCATTACAAACTCTTTTGTCAATATTTTTCAACTTTTTTACATCCATATAAATATACAACATAGTGGGAGAAAGGCATTTGGCAAGTATGATCTAGGTACTTAGTGTGTTTATTATTATTGATGTCACCACTTCTTAGGGCCTTTCAATGGACAGATCTAAGAACTAAGATTTATAAATCATGAATTCATACTAATACCTTCAAATGAAGCATTATAGGATTCTTTCTCATCTTTCTCCATCTCATATTTATATCTCCTCTCACAGTTAGAATGTTACTTTCGAACATTGATGTATTTACTCATTTGTTTTGTCCTATAATGTGTGCAAAATTGTTTTATATTTATACCAACGCTATTTTCAAAAACAAACTTTCTAACTAAAGTTCAGAGTTTCTTTGCAGTTTTTTTTTAACTTTAGACTATAACCCTTTAAGAGTATTCATTTAGATTAGTGTGTGTAAAAATTATTGAATTAATTATTTTATCTTTGTGATTACATTATCAATTTGACACAGTTAATTTCATTTGTTTCTTTATCTATTACATTTTAGAGTTAGTCCTTTATTCTTTTTTATTTACTATGATTTTTGAAGATGTAAAAATACATTTGCATATTTTAAAGGTCAAAACTATATAAAAACATATGCTGGAGAGATCTTACTATAATCTTTAACCTTTTCTCCATGTGACTGCCTAACCCTCTTAGTTAACAATCACTTTTAATTAGAATCTGAATTATCCTTCCTATGTTACTTCTTGCAAAAAAAAGTGCCTAAGTGCACATGTACAGATTTATTAGTGTATTTTTATTTTATTTTCTTTCTTACTAAAACATAGCATATGTTTTCTTTTTTTTGTATGTGTACCCTGTTCTTTTATTTAACAATATATTCTAGAAATCATTTCATATCAGCTCACAATGGTTTTATTCATGTTCACAATACCGTGTAGATATACCAAAGATAACAAACATTTACATATATGAATTCAAATAAAGAGAAATCTTAAAGTACTAGAAAGGAAGAGAAAATTAAATACCAGGTGCTTGGCAGGTGGAGTTACATTGCAGTTGTATTGGGAATGAGCAGGAGAGAAGTACAGGATTTGTGGCCCAGGGTCATGATTTTTTATTACTATAATTCTTGGGTCTGTCTGAGGCAGAGAATTGGAACTTAAATTCCCCACATAAAGTCAAGATCCTTAAAGAACTTCATGAGAAAATAGAACAGAAAAAGAATGCCCATTGGCTAAGGTAGACAACAAAAAAACTTTGTGTTTGCCTAGATATTATACACCCTCGTGTTCTGGTAAGCTTTAAATTAAAAATTTAACATTAAAATTGAGCCTTGAGCTGTGATAGCCAAGGTGAGTCCTGGAAAAAATAATATAAAATTCTTTTTAAAAAGGTCACAAAGGATATTTTCAGAGGAAAGGCTATGTGTGCTGTGATAAAAATAATTACAATGCTGACTCAAGAAATAGCAGGTCTAGAATCTCATGAACTTGAGATAATAGACAGTCATATATGAAATAATGTTCAAAGTGGTTAAAACAGGAAAGAACAATCAAAAGTCTCAAGGATGGGGCACTATAAATAAAAGACACATAGAAAAAGAACTTCTAAAAAAACGTGTTTAGAATGAAAAAATAGTGAACAGGTTAACTATAATATGAAATAAAAGGACTGATACAACAATTAGAATACAGTTCAGAGAGACATAAAATAGTAGAAATTATTTTAAAAATAAGATCTATGTAGGACAGAATAAGAAAGTCTAGTACCCATGAGTAGGGTTTCTGAAAAAAGAGAGTAGAGAGATGGCAGAATGTAATTTTTAAAGATAAAAATAATATATTTCCAAAATTGACCAAAGATATTAATTCTCAGATGAAGAAAGCAAAATAATTCCCTTGAATCACAAATAAATAATAACCCATATCTAGATGTGTGGTAACACTCCAAAATAGCAGAGGTAAAGGTCAATGTTAGAAATAACCATAAACAAGATAGAGAAACTGCAAATAAACATCTTCAAATAAAAAAAGATTTAAAGAAAAACCATTATCATTTTAAAAAGTATTATAAGAAATACAGAAGAACAACATACAATGTTAAAAGAAAATTTTTAAAAGAAAATTTCCAATTCATAGACATCTAACAACATAGGCTCTAAAAAGTGAAGCAAAAATTAAAAATTGCAGGGAAAAATTGAGAGTAACAGGTAAAGCTAAGTTAAATATTGGTATTATTTAATATAACATAAGCCTGACAATATGTTTGTAAATACTGTACTCAATGATTAGAGAATACAGATTTTTTTTAAGCATACTTGGAACATATCTAAATATGAACACACATTGTACTGGAGAGAGAAGGGAGACATAGGCCAGCCTTGAATAGAAGTTAACCAGAAGTGCGGTGGGACGGAATTGGACAAGAGTAAAGGTGAAGATCAGTTAGGAAGCAAAGCTGAAGTTCAGGCAGGAGATGGCAGGGCTTTGGACCAGGATGGGAGCAGGAGAAATGATGGAAATGAAAGTAAGTGGATTTAAGGAGCTATTTACAGAAATCAGTGATGTCATAGCTGTGGGGTAAGAAGGAGAGCAGGAAGAGTCTAATTTGTTGAAATGAATGGATGCTAGTACCTCTAAGAAAAGAGCCAAGTGCCACGTTCCACAAACAGGTTGAATTCTCTCTTGCCTCTGGGCCTTGTTTTGGAATGCTAAACAACTTGCTTTTATTTTAAATATACCACAGAGGCCCAGAGGACATCTGATTATTTTCCACTTATGATAATTTAGATTCATACAGCACTATCTGCCCTTTACAATTTCATTTAATTATTGCAGAAATAAACCTAAGCAGACATGAAGCTCTGCTCATGGGAAACTGGGTTTTGATTCACCTTAAGCACTCAGAAATAGACCAAACATATCAGGATTGTTTCTAGTTACTTGAGTCTAGCAAGAAGGCACACATATACCCAGAGTCTTAAGAAACACCAAGAAGGAACTAGAAACTATAAAACCCCTGTTAAAATGGCAAATAACTTCTCAAAGGACCTGCGGCTTTCTAAGTGGTAGAAAATTGGAAGCTTCGATTGAAAGCTGCCCTATCACCTGCTCCGTGCAGTAGCCATCTGTGCATATTCAATTAATTTGTTTACCCATATTAAGGGAGCTCATTTTGTGTGTGTGTTTTTTTGATATTTTAGGGTTTCAGCTGGTGTCAAAAAAAAAGAGCTGAGGGATTTGTTTATGTGCAATCAAAACCCTGGAACTGCCTGTATCTTAAAACCATGTGGTCCCTTTCTATTTATCCAACTGATTAGTGTCTCTTCTTTTCTCTCTTGTATTTATTTAATTCAATAGTCTATTATTTTTTGTTGTTTATTCTACCTGTCTCTATGTTGCTGTCTTTTTGTGATAATAAGAGTGATTCATTAATGAGATAATATCACCCTCAGGCTCAAATCTTTCCCAGTGAGTTCTCATCATACTTAGAATAATAATGGTGGGCTACAAGACTCTACATCTGTGGTCCCCAACTTCCAGGCCACAGGCCAGTACCAGCCTGTGACCTGTTAGGAATCAGGCTGAATAACAGGAGGTGAGCAGCGGGCTAAGAGCTAGAGAAGCTTCATCTGTATTTGCAGCTGCTCCCAGTACTAGCATCACCACCTCAGCTTCACCTCAGATCATCAGACATTAGATTCTCATAGGAGCCCCAGTCTCTGATTCCAAAAAAATTGGGGACCACTGATCTGATCTTTGATTATCTCTTCAGACTCACTTTTCCTTCTAACTTACCGTACTCTAGCCACATGCCTACCTCCTTGAAACACAGCAGGCCTAAACACACCTTATGGCCCTTGCAATTTCTGACCTCTTTACTTGGACTCTTTCTCCAGACATTAATATGTCTTGCTCTTTACAGCCAACATCACAAATGCTCACTAATCTGCAGTTCTCTTTTACTTTTGGGTACACAGAAGCTCACTTTGATAGGCTAATGTCATGTGAACAGAAAGGACACGTCACTTCTTGTGAAGTATTTAGTTGTGCTGTTTGACTCTCTGGCCCTCTGCCCTCTTGTCATGAACAGGAAGGTCCCATGTTTCAGATGGCACTGCCACGGGACAGTGGAGCCCCTGTTGGCTGACATTACTACATTAGGGCTTCAGAATCCTCACCAACGCAAGTTAGACATCATTGTGGGTGAGAAAGAAATTGTTATTTTAAGCCACTGAGAGTTTGTGCTTACTGGTTACTCCAGCATACCCAAGACTTTACTGACAGATGTATCTGTATAAATTTTTGCTCAAATGTCATCTCATCAAAGAGGTCTCTGACCATTGTTTCTCTATTTCTCTCTCTGTCTTAACATGGTTTTATTATATTTGTTTTTTGTCAGATCTATTTTCCTCACTATAATGGAAGCTCTGTGAAGGTAGGGACTTTGATTTGTTCATTCATATACTAATGAACATCAAGAATAGCCCCTGGGACATGGTAAATGATCAAGAACTAATTGTTAGATATTTATTCTAAAAACTGAAATATTATAAAGAAGTATAATTTTAAAAAATTAAAGTCCCAATTACTTCTCCCCAAAATAATCACTATTATTTATATTTATTTATTTATTTATCCATTTATTTTAGACGAGGCAACCCTTGGTTGACCTCACAGATTGCAAGAACCTTGTCAGCTTAAAATCCCTTACTTTTAAAAATTTTTTTTACACCTACAGCACCTGCTCTTTCTAGGTGGTCTCCCATGCAATTAGCCCTGACCCTGCTTAGCTTGAGGTCAGACAAGATCGGGCTTGTTCAGGGTAACATGGCCATTGACAAATAACTATTACTTACAAAATTTTTTTAAATTTTATTTTATCTATATACTAACTCATGTGTAAACAATTCCATCCTTTTTTTTTCTAAACTGGAATATGCCTTTCTAAATAAATTATTCTGTAACTGATTTCCTCATGTAACGATTATTCATGGATGGTTTCAATGTCATTGTTTAAAGAGTTCTCACCATTTTTTTTAACAACTCAGTAGTATTCACCTTCTTAAAGTAAAGAGTTTCCCAAGCTTTCTGAAACCTTTAATTCATTCATTCCAGTTAATGTTTGCTGCCCGCCTGCCACCCAGGGTCTGGAGATTTGGCAGTAAGCAAGAAGACAAGGTTCCTGCGCCTAAGGATTTTACCCTAAAGCTGTAAGAGAGAGAAAATAAACACAAATAAACCAAAATATTTCAGATCATCATAAGTGTAGCCAAGAAAATAAATATAAACATGGTAATGGGATAGAGAATGACCAGGGTCAGAGATGGTCACAGAAGACTTCTCCTGAAGGGTCTTTTGAGCTCGGCCTTAAGGTAAACAGGAACTAGCTCTGCTTATATTGGGGTGAAGAGAGTTCTAGGTCAAAGGTAGGTACTTATGGGCAAGCTTGCCATGTCTGAGGAACAAGAAGGCCAGTGCAGCTAAAGAGGGGTGGAGGGAGTCTGTGAGAAGTAGCATGATACAGAATGAAGTCAACAAAGATGGTTCTGAACATGTGTAATACATAGTAGGTGTTCAAACATGTAACTGATGGATTCTTTATTAAGAGTGGTAAATAAAACTTCAAAGGCAAAACTCTACCTATGCAGAATAAGAAAAATGCCCCACGTCAGTGTCTACTCATGGCATTCTATTAGGTAGACTGAATCTAAAGGCTGAGTAAAACCCTAGAATGTTTCAGCTCTTTTATAAGGCACCAGTAGGATGGCCATAAAATGTTTAGCCCTTAAAAATACTTTCTAAAGTTCGACAGTATGTCTGAGATAACTTTAAATGTTAATGAAATGTTTTCTGAGTCCATTGTTTTTAAGGCTGTTAGGAGTTTAAGGAACTTTTTAAATACCATCTCATAAAATAAAAGAATCTAACTTAAGGTTAACTTAATAGAAAAAATATTTCACAGAAGACCTGATGTATGACTTGAATTCAATAATTATTTTCTTCTGAGAAGAAAATAGGATTGGTTCTGTACAGGCCTCAAGTAGGTTCTTGAAAAGATCTATTTCTTTCTAAAGGAAAATATATCAATAGGAATAAAATTCTTTATAGCCTGTACTTCAGAGGTGAACTTTTATGAACCCCTATGGCATTGTGGATTTATGTCCAATGAAATCACATATAAGTGAAAGATCTAGATTGTTTTGTTCCTGGTGACGCATTAGAATAAATTTGGGGGCAGTAGAAACCGTATTTCTCGATGCATTCTTTCATTCAACATTTAGCAGGTGAAGGGAAAGATGAGCACAATATTCTTACAGGCACATTTGTTGTTGTTTTTGCTAATTATTTTTTGAATGTGCTTTTTAAATCTCCAGTGGTGACATGTTCTGAAGTGACACTAAAGAAACCGCTAGAGGAGAAGTTACAAAAGTTGAATTCAGGACATTAAAGGAGAGTAGCAGCTATAGGACAGTTAAAACACTTACCTTAAATTTATAAAGAATTCTCATTTCTCTGTAAAGTTTCATGTGGATTTGCCCTGTTTAATTAACTTTCTTTAGCACACTTCACATCTTCCACACTGAGAAATATGACTTAAATCAGACCAACATGCCACTATTTTTTTATCAATGCTAGAAGAGCAAATTTCTCCTTTCTATTATTACCCAATTCCTCTCTCATTGCACCAATACACACAATCAAGTTAAAACTTACAGGACGTGTAAATGTCATCACTCCTTCCCCAAAGGGTATTCTGAGCAAGAAGCCCCATTTCCCTTTTGGTTTGGTTTGGTTTTTCTGCCACCACTGAAGTAATGAAGGCGACATTTATTGGAGGTCATAATTGCCAACCAGCATGGCGCTGGTGTTAAAACCAAGAAAAAGCCTTTTCAATCATGCCTATGCATTTCAATCCAAGCCCTTATTGTAGAACATTGGAGAACAAGGTGTAAATCAGTTTAAGAACATAGTTCTGCATTCAAGGCATTGTGGTTTACGGCTCCTAAATGACCTCCATCTATCTTCCTTAGCTGGAGAGGTGTATAATTGAACTAAAGAGAGTCTTGAGTAATGAGATCGAGAGTGGCAGCTCCATTGCTGTGGCTTAATAGTGTAACTGCCACGTGCTTTTTTTTATCCCCTAAAATGTAACAAAATAGTCTAGTAGTCTAATTCTTCAGGGTGACACTTGCTGAGAGTCTATATTTTAAAATAGAATTAGGTTTTTATAAGCAAAGAACTATAAATCTCTCTCTACAAGAAGAGTTTCCAAATACAATTATATGAGCCATTCTCTGTTGTAGCAGAAACTAATATGAATATATGCAATAACCTGTGCTTCTTTTTATGGGGAAATCATTTTTAAGCCTTTATTTTTCTATTGCAACAAGCAGCTGCTTTTTTAGTCTCCAAAGGGACTAACATGTGATAGTATTCTCACACTGTACTGCTGGGAGCTCTAGCCAGAAGACACATGTCATTTCAAGTTTTCTTTTCTTTTTCTTTCTTTTCTTTTATTTGGTTTGATCAGCAAAACTCAGAGAATATTGCTTTTAGAGAATTCCTTTTTATAAGAAGCAGTTCACTTGCAAATGATTTTTTTCTTTTGAGGATATGTAGTTTACATGCATTTATCAGGCCCCAACCATGTGCAGATTGCTGTGTGAGGATGTTAGTAAAGCATAAAAACTGAACAAAGCCATAACTACCTCCTCATGGAATTCTCTGAGAGTATAGTATTGTTTGAACATTAAGAATAAGCTTATTAACACAGCCACTTAATATGACTAATTAGGATTACATGTACAATTTCAGGGACTCTGAAATCTTTATCTTTCCCAACAACTAGACCCTACAATTTAAAAATAAATAACTTGCTTGCTGACTCTGCCTGAAATTCCATCATTGGACATTCAATCCTATTGCATAAGACATCACTGGCTAACATGCAAATCTCACCAGAAGATGTTAATTATTAAATATTAGTAATAACAACAAGTGACTCTTACTGATAGCTTCAACATTCAGGAGAGTCCTAAGCACTTTATGTTATTTAAATTGTTTAGTCCTCAAGACAACCTACTAATTGTTTCCATTTTACAAGTGCAAAGAAATGAAAGTGAAGACAGAGAAGTTAATTTGCCCAAGGTTACAGTTACTATAAGGCACAGCCCAGATTGTCTGACATTGAAGCCCTTGGTCTAACCACTCTATTAGTGTGAATTAGTTTATCAGATCCATTAGTGGGAAGATACACAAGGTGAACTAAAGGGTTGGGAGGGATAAGTTTGCACTGTGCTGAGCCTCCCTCTAGGACTCACAGTTCAGCCTGGGACTAACAGTGGGAGTGGTCTGTTGTTGGAGACCCTGATGTCCTCAAGTTCTTCTTAAAACCAATGCCATATCATTTATGCCATTAGTGTGTCACAGAAGGGTGTCAAGGTCAAAATTATTTTCATAATAATATATATTACTTGCCATTTTTCACTTTTTTGACATTCGCAATGATGGTAGAAAAGCAAATGGTGGGTTAAATGGCTGGCAACTCAGCATGAATTAAGGCAAAGGCACCAAACACAGTGTTCTTCTCTGACACACACTTTTGTTAATATTATGCCAGTTTCACTTAAGAATGACCTTAGTGAAGCAGTACAAAGTATTAATTTTATTAAATGTTAGCCCTAAATACATGTGATTTAAAAATATTTTCTGTAATAAAATAAGGAATATGAATAAATCACTCCTGCTGAATACTACAGGATGATATTGCTTCAGGAAAAAATCTTCATGCAATTATTTGTTACAAGTTAAACTGGCCACGATTTCATGTAATACTAGTTTTTACTTGACAGATGATTGACAGACAATCTTAGGTATTTGGCAGATACATATGTTATCTAATATAAGTCTAGCCCTCCCAGGAAAGCAAGTGACAAGATTTGAAGATGATGATAGCCTTAAAGATTTTAAGAGAAAATTAGAATGTTGGGAAACTTGTATGGGCCATCATGAGCTTCTTGGCATCCTAAAACTTGAAGACTTTGCTGATGAGCTCAGTAGTGATATTAACAAACATGACTTTTTAGTATTATATAATAAAACATATCAACAATTAAAAGATCCAGATAACTCAGTGAACCCATTTTTTCCCAGTGATCGGTGCATAATGTTATATGCATGATGTTACAGAATCATGCACGGTCACAGGAAATTAAAATTATTGATATGATTTTAAATTCCATGCTATAACTCACCTTGTTGGATTTGACTAATGTATCAGAAAAAGAAATTCACAAATATATGAAAAAAAAAACTATTAACATGCTCTTACCTTTTCCGACTACATTTCAGCATGAGGCTGTTATCTTTATAAACTTCAACCAAAACAACATATTGCAACATATCACAGAAGCAGATACAAGAACCCCGGTATTATCTATTAATCCAGACATTTAAGAATTTTTTTTTAAATATGAAACAATGCTTTTTCCCCCAGTTTGATGGAAATATAAAGTTATAGATTTTATATCTATATAGTTATAAATTATGTTAACATATAATTGGTTTATTATCATTATTTTTAAATGAGCTAATAAGTAAATATTTTAACTTTTTGTTTTTATTTTGAACACAGTACATATCAACAGATATAATCTATATAAAAGTTATTTGAAGTCTTCAATATTTTTTAGAGCATAAAGGGGTCCAGAGACCAAAAAGTTTGAGAACCACTGGAGTACCTTAAGGATAAATTTGGCTTCTGACAACAGACTTTCTCACTGACAGTGGCCTAATGGGTAGAACATGCTATTCTCCTTGAAGTGGTCTAAAAAACTGTGAGAGCTAGAGAAAAAAGTCTTTTACACAAGACTGTCCCCCCCACTTCTGATATCAACTGTAAGTTTGAAGGGTTCCAAAATTGATCCTCAGTTTTAATAATTTACTAGAAGAACTCACTATTCTCAGGGAAAGCATACAGATTATAGTCAGCAAGGGCAGTGTCCAGGAGGGGCCCTGATGTGGGGCTTCCAGTCATCCTCTCTCCACAAAGTCAAGGACAGTGTCAAGTCCTCCTACTGTGTGTGAAAACCCAGGGACTATTTTCCACCAGGTAAAGTTCACCCAAACCTCAGTGTTCAGAATGTTTATTAAGACCTGATCACATACCACCTGCATGGTTGATCTGTAGTCTCTAACCCTTCCAGAGGTCAGGTTGATCTATTTGGTCTCCGATCCACTCAGAGGCAGAACTGATACCACCACCTCTACCAAAGCCCCCCATTGTAAATCACATTATTAAACTGTTTGGGGAGCCAAAGCCCCCAGGCAAACAAAGACACTCTTATCAGACATGATGATCGAATGACTTGGAGATCACTGCCCAGCAGTTGAGGACAAAGGCCAGGTTACTGTTTGGGTAAAGTTAATTCTTTACCACGTATTATCTTGATAATATGAAGTACTGGTAGCAGGGCTGATTCAGCATGGCAGTGGTATTCTCAAGGGCCCAGGCTGTAATGATATACTTCACCATCTTCATTGTATTGACTTTTTTTCTCATTCTTGTCATCTGGATGCTAAAGGGCAGCCCAGATCCAGGGATTTTATCCTCTCATGGCATTTAAAGAGAGGAAACAAACTGTGTGGGAAGGGAAAGGGAGAGACAAAACATTCCCAGAAGCCTCCCAACAATGGCCAGAACGATGTCACTCCAACTTCAGAGTGCAGCTGAGAAAATGAAATAAACTTCTGATGCTTCTGATGCTGTTTCTCAGGGAAGCAGGAGACATATGACAGGTCTAGTTTGACTACAGTCCCTCTCCCAGGGCTGAATTCAGTGTACTTGTAGCAATATCAGTAGTTCAAAGAGGGAATGAGGATGACTGTTAGGCCCTGGAACTTTGTTAAAATGCAGATTCTAACTGAACATGTTTGTGATGGAGCCTGAGCTTCTATATTTCTTGAAAGCTCCTGTAAGAGTCTGAAGCAGGTCTATTGACTATAATTTGAGGAGCAGGAAATCAGGAAACCATGTTGGCCTCAGTCAGTTTGGAACAGAGATACAGGGAGTGTATCTCCTATAGGAATAGATCTGTCCCCTGTTCAACTACTATATGGATTAAGCTATATCATAATTATAAATGACATTTTCAGATCAGATAATAATACTTGTTATAGATAGGCTTCATCGAGAAGTTCTGCATCAGGACTTTACACTAATTCATTTACTCTTCATAACGACTTTATGAAGTAGGTATGCTTTTCATCCTATGTGAGGAAATACAGACTGGAAAAGATTAAGAAAGTAGAACTTGATGGCAAATTTTGAAACCAAGTCTGTTGGTTTCCAGAAACTACACTCTAAAATACAAGAACATTGGCACTTACTCCCACCACAGTTTTGTTTTTTTTTAATTGACTTATTTGAGATTTCCCTTAGTGGCAGAATAGACATAAAAGAGCAGTTTCTTTGTGACTGATCCCTACCCCACTCCCAGAATCCTCCCTATACACGCAACATTTGCCAGCCTAATTCCCATGAGTGCACACAATGGGATTCTAACAGACTTTATTCCCTTCGAAACGAAGCATCTCTTTTCTAAATTGAATATCCTGTTATCATCTAGAGTTAATTTGAGTTCTTTCTAAACCTTCCCATTATGTTTCTGATCCTGGCAGAAGTATGAACTCTTTAAGAAAATTGCATCTGAGGATACTGAACACAAATAAATGCATGTGGAATGGGTTTGGGGTTGAGGTTTTGCATTTCTCTTTTGTTCATTCATTCAAAAATCATATTTGAGCAGCTTCTACATGCCAAACACTATTCTCGATGCACACGATATAAATATAATTTGAAAATAATTTTTAAGTAAGATAAAAATATATATTTTATTGAAAAAATTGCTACTGTTCCAGGAATGATTCCCCAGCTGTTTAACCACACGATCCTTGCATAGCCTTCAACCATGTAATAACCTATATGTCTACATCAACTATACTTCAACACTCTTTTCTCAGATGGTGATTTCCACAAACACTAGACAAAATGGACAATAAAGGAGAGGAATTGATCCTTCTCAGGAACACAGCTATATCTGCAGTTGTTTATTGCAGCATTCTTCTCTAAGCGGGAGATATATCAAACATGACTAGTAGCTTATAAATTTAACAATAGAGAAATGTTCGAGTAAATTACAGTGCATCACCATGGTCAACTTTTATACCGTACAAAAACTATAAATAAAAATTATAAATTCTAACAACAATCAAAAATATTTAAGATGATGCAAATATGGCAAGTAGTTAAGATGTATTAATGCTAGGTGGTACACATTAAAGTATTTTTCATACTACTAAATGTTTAATGTAGTTTAGTATAAAAAAAAGAGAAAAGAATAGATAATGAACTGAGAAGCAGACGCAATCTTCTCAAGTTCTATCGTCTGGAGAATTCATCCTGTAATTCCCATCCCTGCTGTGACTTTCTTAAATGAGTCCCTCTTATTTCTTGCCTAGATTACTGTACCAGTCCCTTTATTCATAATTGTTTTCAATAGAAAATGGTTAGGCCCTGGAGACATAGAAAAGAAAAATTTGTACATGCCCTAAATTGCTTAGTCTAGGTTCTAGACATTGCTTCTTAATTAAGTCTCCCGGCCCCTGTCCTCTACACTGCTTCTAGGTGTGACCTTTCTAAATTGTTATTTTGATCATGTTTAAAATCCTTCGGAGGTTAGCTATTGTCTCTAGATAAAGTGCAGCCCTTAGTATAATATCCAATACTCTTCTCATACGACTCCTATTAGCTTTTCTAGTTATCTCTCTGGTCACTGTTCTCCATCCCAAGCAAAGCACCACCTCTGCTAAACCTCCTGCCATCCACTAAGTGCATAGTACCTCCACCTTCTCACCTGTCTTGCTGTTCTGTCAAACTCAGAAGCCCTTTCAGCCCTTACTCACCTGGTCAACTACAGCTCAGCCCCAGGATTTGCCTCAGGCTGAGGCTTCAGGGAAGCCGCCCTCCCACCCAGGCTGGATCAGGTGCCTCTCCATCCCAGGTTTTCGTCTCATCCATAAGCCAATGCTTATCATGGGCTTATTACTTTTTACAGCATTTGTCTACTACTCAATGGTCATTTTTGAGACAGGGACAGTATCCCTCATTTCAGACAACACTGTGGCTGTACACAAGGATTTTGGAGTCAAAGAGCTGAGGTTTATATCCCCAACACACCATTTGGTTACTTTAAAAATAACAGAGTTACCATGTGTGATTAAATGAGATAGTACAGGTACAGCAGTTGGCACTTGGTAATCACTCAACACATTTAAGCTATTATTATTTCTATCATTTTTAAAATATCTTAATCCCACAGTTCCTGACAAGAGGTGAATGAGTAATCGATGGATAAAAGCATGAATGAAAAAATAGTAACATCATAATTTAGGGCTGATTTCTTTTGATCTGAACAGTTCAGCTGGTGCCATTCTGCTTTGAAAAATAGCTGGGAAGAGCATCCCAGAGAGGAGCCACCAAACAAAAAAAGGCTGATAGAAGAGGAAGAGAGGATGATCAAAGAAAAAGGAAAGGGGATGGAGATCCACAAGTTGGGGCAGGGAGGACAAGAAGAAAGAGGATAACTGGATGGTAAATTAGGCTGTTGAAAGTTGCTAATTATAGTGTTGTTGTTTCCGATTTGCAGTAGGAATCTGGGGTGCTATTTGTACAGGATAGTACCCCACCCCCTTTCTTCTTCCAGAAAATAAATGCCTTTCTCTGATAAAGTTGAGTGGTTTGAGGAGGTATCTGACCCCAGCTCAGTCAATGAGCCCAAAGCTGTAGCATGTAAAACTCATGACTCTGGGACTATATTCATGATCATATTCATGAAGACCAGAGAAGTGTAAGGACACCATTTGGGGAGGAAACAGAGGAGATAGGGTGACCATGCTCTTCAAAAAACAGTTTCTCATGGTTAATCAGGCTCAGATGTTTCTATAAACTCTCTCTTACATGGGCAGTTCATGAGATAAGTAACTAGTATCCTTCCATGACCTGTTTTTGCTTGTGCTAGTTTAATTCAGATTTCTATCTCTTATTCTTAAAAGAATCATAACTAAACTTCATCTATTTGGCTCCACATATGCTTCTATGCACCTTCTGTTTTACTCATTCGAAATACTCAACATATTCTAGAAACATGATTTATGCATTTTCACAAGCCTTTTCCTTCTTCTAAACTGCTCTATTATTGCAAAATTATTTTCCTTTCTGTCAAAACCCTTTTTTCTCCAGCCTCTAGTTACATATACCCACTCAACTGAACCTGTCCTGTTTTATCCACTCAATCACACATCTCTAGCATATCCTCATGCTGTGCATTTCTTTATTGCTTTTTTTCATTCAGCTTTGTATTATGGTTCATTGCCACCTGTTTCTATCACTAAATTTTATTTTTGTGTGGAAAGGCCAACATCATTCCTAATGTTTAACCTTAGTACCTTATTCATAGCACTTAGTTGGGTTCAATAAAATTTTGTGGAGTGAGTAATTCAGGTAAGTGGGTCTCTTTAAAGGATTTGTCATTGATGTTTCTTTAAAGCTGCAGGGTAACTGTCTTCTCTCTTGTGATATTTGTTTCTGTAATTGGCAATGTCTCCATTCTCTGTATTAATGCCCTATTTTTATGATGTGTCTTAACTCTTGTATTGGCCCAATTTTTTTCATTATGAAATGTTTTATCTTAGAGCTGTATGCTCCATTTACTAAAGTAACACTTTATCTGAATAATGTAATTCCGCCCCCCATTCTTGCTTCTCTTGTTGTTATCAAACTTCCATCTGTACTATTCAAAGTGTTTTTTTAAATATGATCAACTTTGACATATTTATTTCAGCATAGATATATATAAAGTCAGTACATAGATTCTTTTGTATTTGTATTAGGTTCAATTCCTTTGTACTTCATATTTTATGCCATGCAACCTGAGTGAAGAGGATAGATCTATACAATATTCATATATTAGCTCAATAGAGCAGTTTGCAATTAATAAAGATACAATAATCTCATTATAATAAAGTTACTCTGAAGATCAATCATAAATCCTGGGTTGAGGAAACCAAAAATATAATTCAGAAGGACTTGGTACTTTGAGAGTGAAAGACACTTAGGTACCATACAGAACTGAGTTCATATTTGTTATTTCACCTACTAGTTGCATGACCTCATACAACTAACTGATCATGCATCTTCATAAATGAATTTAGTCCTGAAATGAGTTTTTAAGTACTTAGCATAGGTTATGTAGCTTAGATAAACTTGAGTACATAAAAATTTAAATGTGAGTATTAAAAAGCCCCAATAACAAACAAATAAGGGAGATTTGGAGTTTGCATGTGGTATCATATTTAGTTACATATTTTGTTTCTAATTGCATTGACACTTAAAAAGACTAATTACAAGTTAATAAGAAACAGATAAAGTCCTAGATAGAAAAGTGGGCAAATAATATGAATAAACAACTCACAGAAATAAACAAATTATTAACAAACCTTTCAAAAAACCTCAAATATACTAAAAATAGCTTTATATAGGTCAAGAATTTTAAAAATACAAAATATTTCACAATAACTTATTATAAAAGATAGTCTTATATTGATTGCCAGAAGTTTAAAAAAACAATAATAATATTAAATTAGGAGAGAATAGGAATTCTTACATATTGGTCGGGGATAGTTACAACTTTTCTGGAGGCTAATTGGGTACTAAAATCCTTAAAAATGTGCATACTTTATATTTTTTCATAGGAATTTAATTCTATTGGTTAATGCTAAAGGAGTAGTTGAACAAGTGTACAATGATGCAGTGCTTTTTTAATGGCAGAAAATTAACAACCAACCATAAGAAAAGATGAATTTAAGAGATATTAGTTAGCGCCTCTGTATAACGCAATAGTGGTCAACCATTCTAAAATGCACCAAGAATATATTGGAGATAGAAAAACATTTAGTAAAAATAAAAAGCCATGAAGGTAGACTAGAAAAAAAGACATGCATAGGTAGACTGATGTTAGGACTTTGGTCAATGGTTTTTCTCTGGGCGATGTGACAACAGGTGATTAATTTGTGATTAAAACAAAATCTTTGAGTTTTTGTGTTTTCCAGATTTTCTACATTAAGCATTAATTCAGGCACCTCTTTGCACCCACTTTAAATCCTCCTTTACTCAATCCACTGCCTTGGAACTCAACTTCCTGCAAGTGAAACTCCACCACAGCTTGTCTCCTCACCTATTGTCCTTTCTTCTCTGACAGCAGTTGATACAGAACATTAACGCCCCAAGAGAGAACCCTTAACCAGTGGGGGGTGAGGTCATTAGATAAATCCTCTAACACTTCCTCCTTTAGGTGGACAAATACTGTGTTACATTTTTAGGGCCCCTCGGCAGATGCCAGCAACTGACGCCTGCTCTCCACAGTGGTGACCAGATCATGCTCATGCTCAGGACACCAGCTCAATAACGAACTTTTATATCTCCTCTTCTCCTTTTTGTTTAGCTCTTCCCAATGCCTCCTCATCCTCCCAAAGAAACTGTTTGCATGCAAATAAACCTCATCTCAGACTTTGCTTTTGGAGGCACTGAAGCTAAGGCATGTGTGTGTTAATTTTATCACAATAAAATATGATACTACTACAAGCATTTGATATCATCTCAATACAAATAATTAAAGGCTCAAAGTTCTAAAACACATGGATGACAATGCCACCAGCATCAGAGCTTTTTTTCTTCTGTGCGTGGGATTGTTTTTCTTTTGTGCCACTGGGAACTCTTGGCTGCCTATTAGGCAAGCTCAGTACTACATAATGTTTTTCCCTTAACTATTTTCAAATGAATCCTTAGATTGTGTAGGAAATAGATCTGAGCTGCTGCTAGAAATGGTGGAGAGATTATTGAGCATATGCCACACCCCAAGAGAGAAGTCTCATTGCCTGAAGCTATAGGCCTAAGATGTCACCCTACATCATGGTTTGCAGGGGTTGAAGTCACCTATAAAGGCCCAATTCACACAAGAACTGGAAGGAACAACACTCTACTCACATAGCAAAGAGACAGAGCAAGATGGGCTTCAACAGAGTGTTGGTCCCCATGGCCTTACAATCAATGCAGAGAAATGGTCTACATACACCCCATCTTGTGCCACAAGAGAAGGACCCCATTCCTCCCACTCTGAGAATTGATATAAGTGGTGTTGGCCAGGAGCCATAAAATGCACGCACATCAAGCCAGAACAGGGAAAAATGTTTCTAAAAACATATGTCTAGCACAGGCTGTGAGGGTTCTTTATCTTTATAAGCAAATGTCCTGGGCACGTTCTTATGCAAGCACACAGGGGTTGGAAAGAGGGCGTGCATGAGCCTGCCTGTCCCAAAAGGGATTCTGTGGGTTATCACATGACAGTAACAGGAAGCAATCCCACAGCAGTCATGGAATAAACTGGCCTTGGGGTTTACGTTCTGTCTCTGTGAACCTTTTTGTATAGGTCAGTAGAGTTATTTTCTTTTTTCACGAGACTACCTATCTTTATGGACTTAGAAAGTTCTATTTTCTTACTAATTACCTCCCCCTTTCTGGCAAGCCTTGATAACCTAATTCAGGAGTGCTCGGGAAAGCCACAAAAGTTACTATCAAAATTGATCGATGGCAGTCCATTTCCCATGTCCTATGGAAAATTAAATTTATAGATATCATCTTTTCCATTTTAAGTATTTCTGCCACAACTTTAGCTTGAACCTTGGCACCTGGTCTCATAGGTTCCTACTAGAATATAGTCTACCGTGGTATCTGATTTAGGATAGTCACGTCTTTATTTCATAATATAAACCTGATTACCTCATGGTGTTCTTCAAAAACACCCTTTGTGTGGCTCTGCTATCTGCAATTGTTTGAAACACTATTCTCATAGAGCATATTTTAGCTGTTGTTCATCTATTTAGCTTCCTAAATATCTGTGTGAGTGTTTCACAAGAATTACCCCAACACTAAGTGGGAATCAAAAAACCGGGACAATTAGAATCTGGCCAAGATTTTGAATCTTGTTCTGTTTCCTCGTGTTGCCTCTAGCAGGAGCTCTAGAAAAAGACCTAGACAGGAACAGGCATCCTCCTGGTGCAGACTTCCACACTTGACCCTCTGATCCTAGTTTTGATGGCCTTATTCATAACCAGGCAATCATTAGAAGTGATAATATCAGAACACAGTGCTAATTGAAGGGTGAATTCTGCAGCAAAAACTTACTTTAAGAGATGAACTGATGCCTTTTGGTGAGAGGTTGCTTGTCTTAAGAAGCCTGCTGTCATGCAGTATTGAAGCACTGGATAACCTGAGAAATCCAGAGAAATGTGCAAGGAATTGTCCAACCAAGTGAGCTCTGTGGAATAGAGGCTCTACAAGAGAGCCAGACCCCTGCTGATATATCTAAGGAATTGTAAAAACAAGCAAGAAGGCAAGTGGACTCTTGTCAATAAACTTTGCACATGCTTCAGTGAGTTGAGCTCTAGAAGCATCCTGAAATTTTTTCATTATAAATAGAGCCCTTTCTTCAGGTCAAATCCCAGAGAAAGGTGCAACCAGAGATTTTCTGTTTGAATTGAGAATGAGGAGACCTGAATCCCCTGTGATGCTTAATTTTATATTTCAATTTGACCTTTATGTCAACTTGACCGTAGAGTGCTCAGATATCTGGTTAAGCATTGTTTGGGGGTGTGTCTGTGAAGGTGTTTCTGGATGACAATAATATTTGAATTGCTAGACTAAATAAAGCACATTGCTCTCCCAAATGTGCATGGGTCACATCTAATCCATTGAAGACATAAATAGAACCAAAAAGGTGAAAAGAATTTTCTCTCTTTCTGCCTGACTGTCTTCAAACTGCCTTCTATTGCCTTCAGTCTCAGACTCAGACTGGAACTTAAACCATCAGCATTCTTGTTGAGCTCTCCATAGTTTCAGAGCCAGGTTGAAACTATACCATCAGCTTTTCTGGGTCTCCAGGAGCTGATTGCAGCTCTTGAGACTTCTGAGTCCCCATAATCATGTGAGCTAATTCCTTATAATAAATCATTATCATATTGGTTTTTTTCTCTGGAGAACCCAGACGAATAAATCCCCCTAATCTTCCTCCCAATTTCCTCCCCCATTTATCCTCTCCAGTATAAGTGCATTTAGGCAGATTTCTGGATGGAGGCTCTAGCCAAAGAAATGCGATAAATTCCTAGACTGTATATTGGTCCTTCATGTTAGTGCAGCTTCTGGCATGAGGATTACACTACGATTTACTGAACTTGGCTCATCTATCTTCCTGGATTGTCTTTGACTGCCTGTCAACCCTGAAAATTATTTACCTCCCCCAAGTTTAGACTAATCCCTAGTCTAGGATTCTTCCTTTCATTGCCACACTGCTTATTCACCTGTCAGATGGTAACTATATTTCTTTTAGTTCAAGGAGTCTATTTGCTTTGAACCTACTGGGCAGATTATATGGTCTGAGTATCTTAATTTCTGGAAATTCCAGAGACTTCTTTTAACTATTGGAGGAATCTGATCACAGCTTTTAATTTTGTCTGTTTTTTATGTTTCTTTAAATTTGAACCTATCACTGAATAAACATAAGGAGAGAGGATATGAGTCCACAGCATAACTTTCCCAATCTCTCTCTCTAAGGATAAACCCAGATTGGTGCTACAAAGTCCAGCACCTAGAGATGTAAAGGGATAATTTCTCTCCTTTTTAGTAATATGGGGGATTGAAAGTTGAAGGTTAAATCCTATGGTCAAGCCAGAACTCTGGGCATCAATCTTGATTCTTTCCTACCTCTTGCACCTCACATTCAAGTCATCACAAGATGTCATCAGTATCACCTACCAAATATCTTTCCAATCTCCCTGCCTTTCTCTATTCCCATTATCAGTGCAGGGAAGTCATACCTCACTTAAAGTTTAGGTTCTAAACACCTGAGGCACAAATAGTAAGTCCGGTATTGTTATTATTACTCTTGAGAATTCCTCAGGAAGTTGCCTCTGCAAAGAGAGCATACTGCTTCTTAGCAAATATATCAGTTAACTTTCTGTTTCTTCGGTTGAACACTAGATGAAGGAATTGATTTGTATTTAGGGGCCATATTGAATGAAAAAATATATTTATTTGAATCCTAGTATAACATTCGGCGTGATGAAATGCCTGGACCACGGGATGCGCAGAAATTGACAGAACGAGTGACAAAGGTCCCATTTCGTGCTTTCTCTGGGACACATAGTCCTTTTATCGAATGGTGGAATGGAGCTGCTAACATTATTTGAAATGCTATTTCTCTGTGTCTTTTTCTTCTTTCAATTCCCTCCTCTTTGTCGCTTAGAGCACCTAATAGAAATCCAATAAACATATGACAGGACTCCACTGTGTTTATTTTAAGGTACCAACATCTCTTGTCTGAATTACAATGCTGGTCTTCTAAACAGACTCTCATCTTCCAGGATCAATCTTCTCCAATCCATTCATTACATCATAGCAGCATGATAACTCAAAAGCACAGATTCGATCATGACTCTCGCCCTTACTTCCTTGTGTAAAATCATCCAACTACTTCCCATCATTCTTCGGATTAATTTAAAGCTCTTGGCATGTCAGAGGAGCCTGTCACAATCTTCTTCCTGTTCTTTGCAGGCCTTGTCTCTCACCACCCTTAAATCTATCATATGACCACTTCCAGTGAGATTAAACTACTTGCACTCTCTAAAAGGACTTTGTCTTTGTCCCTGGGCCTTTGTATATGCCCTTTATTTCCACCTTATCTGGCTAACTTCTCTTTGTCCTTAAGATCTCAATGCAGACATCATCTCCCCTGAAACCTTCTTTGCATATCTTTAGCACTGCCACTTCTCCCACTGGGTAAGCCTCTACATTTTTAATCCATAGCTGGTGGCTCAAAGTCCTCAGTTAAAGCAACTACTCCATATTTTTAGCACTTTTAGGAAAGTGAGAGACTTAGAAACACTTTTGTTCCCTGGGGCCATGCTATTGATCTGTTTTTTCCTGTAATGCCAGCTAATTTTACAACTCAACAATAATAATAATTACCATTATTATTATAATATGGCAATAAGAATACTACTATTCAACATATATTTGCTAGGCATTCTTATATTTGTATTTATGTATAATAAATATATTCATATACATATATATTTTAATATGTACAGAATTGCTATTACCTTCTCTTTTAACAGATGTGAAACCTGGGTCACAGAGAGACGAATTAACTTGCTTGGCCAAGACAGAGAAACATATACACTGCTTTTCAGTAAGTCCAACACAACTAGTCTTTCTTCTAGTGTTGGAACAAACTCAAAAAACCAGGATCCAAGCCTTGCAAATATGATTCAAGAACTTGCCTAACCAGTATACACTCAGCTTCTCACATGTGGTTGGACTCACTTCTAGTACAAACTTCATTTTGTCATTCTTTCCAGTTGACATTATCCACTCCACTTGCTAGCTGCTCAATGAAAATTCATGCTACCTTGAATAGAAAACGTATTTTGAAAAAATCTAATTATTAAACAAGCGTGAATAAGTGTTCCACATGCTCTCTGCCACCATTACCGTTTACCATAACCAGGACCCTTTTTACCCCCAACAGTCTCTCTTTTAAAATATTGTTGAATTTCACTCATGAACCTTGCTGAACATAACTCTGGACACCCCTGATCCAGGCATTATGCTATTTGTATTCATTAAGACTGATTAAGGTTTTCTTTCTATTTATCACCAGTCTGACTTTCATAGCTAAGCTTCCTCTGCTATCAGCAGGATTCCTGGTGTCCTTTGGAAGATTTCACAGTGAAAATCCAGGAGCACAAATGAGTTCTGGCAGCCAGAAGTCTTTAATTTAGTGTGCGGCTTCCAGTGAGATGAGAGGAGCTGTATTTTAGGATAAAACAATTAGATAATCCTGAATTAAAACTATGTTGTACTCATCACATTTTTTCTCAGATTCATGTTCAATGTAAATGGGCTTGACATGATTCAATTATATCTTAAATTCCTGATTGCCAGAGCTAATCAAATAATAAAAGTGTAATACACGAGTCTTATTTACAAAAGTTGTGTAGAGCCAGTGACCTTGGAAAGAGCATCTTACCTCTAATTGTGTATTATGGGAAATGTGGCCCCTACAAATCATACTGAATAATCATTAAAATACTAAAATAAGATTAGGAGTTCAACAAAAGGTAGGGACTCTTCATTACATTTTATTAATTTTGAAGGAGGATAAAGAGCATAAATGGGAACTAACCAAAGCATCTTCTTCCAGTCTGCCGTGTGGCTCCAACCCTATGACCCTTACTTGCTGTGATGACCAAACGCCTATAATCCCTTGCACATCTGAACAATCTTATTAGGGAAAAAAGCGTCATGCATTCCTCTCTGAATTTTTCTGTTGAAATAAGTAGAAGATTTCAGTTTATGCATATCCATGACCTTTTCAATTTCACACCTCTGCAATCTGCCCACATTGGTTGGGAACAATGTGTGGTCTGAAATTTGAGATGTGCCTTCCATTTAAAAGGACACATGGCTGCTTCTGATGAGGATATCTTGTGGACTATTTCTTTCTAGCACTCTGCCACCAAACATGCTTCAAAGAGGAGAGAAATATGGCAACAAACTGTCACATTCTGGAGTCTGTCTAATGCTATGCTTGGGTTTGTGTATAAAGAAAGACACTTTACTGCTTTTCTCAGAAGTGTGGTCTGCCTTTGGCTTGTTCTTCTTCATTAGAGGAAACTTTCTTTTTCTCTCTTGTAGCCTTCCTATGACCTTAGATTCAAAAAGGATCAAGTTCTATAATTTGGGACAATAAATCTTGCCCATCTTTCAGACTTGACTGCAATCCCACCTCTCTATCCCCTAAGCACCTGACTATTATAAACTCCTATTGATCTGCTATTGTTTGTACTCTGTTAGATCCTTATTCACTTTCCATGGGTTTGTACTTTATCTTTCCAACTAGACCATGAGCAACTTGAAGGCAAAGACTGTCTTACACAGTCAGGCATCCGTGCTGTCCCTAAGCTCAGAGCCAAACATATCATAGGCACCTGGCTATTACCTTTGAAGTGTTAATTTATCAGGAAGAGCCACTGGCTGACAACTAATCTCAGCTCCAAATTAGAGCCACTCTGTCTTAGATCAGTGCTTCTCGCACTTGGATGTGCATCCCACTCACCTGGGGATCTTGTCAAAATGTAGCTTCTGATAACTAGGACTGTAGCGGTACCTGGGATTCTGCATTTATAACTGCCAGGGAATGCCAATGCCATCGGTTCAGAGATCTCACTTTGAGTAGCGAGATCTTAGACATGAATAAATCATTGAGGAATTATGTCTTTGCTTTTTATGCTTTTATAGATCACACGTCTGGCTGATGTAAATCTATCCAATTTAGACTTTTAGAAATATTCAATAACCAATTAACGATCTTCTATACAATAATAATAGCTAATGTGGCAGGGTAATTCACTGAAGTGCTAATTTGCATTTGCTCCCCTTTATTTCTCATTCATTTGTTCAGAGCAGGTAGTCAAGCCCATTCAAATTCTTTGCTTCAGAGACTCAAGAGGCAGAGGGGGTGGGAGAACAGGAACCGCTGAAGACAACTCTTTTTCCTGTCTCTTTTGAAATCTGAATGATTGAAAAGATCATACTAGACATTTTGAGAAGAGAAGAGGGGGAAAGAGAGACAAATGAAGTAAAACTTGTCCCCAGGCCTAGGAAGAAGAGGGAAATCAGTAAATTTCATAAATTTAAGAACTGCTTGGGAAGACCTTCAAGGCACACTAGGCAGGTTAGACAGCTGGTACTGGACTCACACTCTGCCTTGTGCATGTGCCATGGATGTCATGGAAGTCACAGATTTCCAGGACTATCTGGGCTCCAGAAATAGGCACCTCAGTAGCAGCCTGGGCGGACCAATGCTTGGAGCGTCTCCCCATCTTTGGCACTGTGTAGAGCCCCCTCATTCCCCCCACCACACCACCACCACACAAACACCAAATTCAGGAATTACTTAAAGATATAAAAGAAAAAATAAAGGGAAAAGGAATCACAATAATGTCTCAAAATGAATCTATTTTCAACCCAGCTGGTGCAGTTTGGAACAGAGTTTAGTTTGACTTTAAAGAAATAAATCAAGGAGCGACTTCTCATTTATCCGAGTGTGTGAAGTAAGATTCACACTTGATGAAATATCTATTAAGTGATGATTTAAAGATGAAATCAAATGTCACCTCACCACCCCCCCACACACATATCCTCAGCTCTTAACCCTACGATGGCTTCCTATTCCACTTAGAATAAAATCTAAATTTCTTTCCACAAATTCCAACACTGCACTACATTTGCACCACCAAGGATGGCCACCACCGGCTACGTGTGGCACTGAGCACTTGAACAAAGCTGGTCTGAACTGAGTTGTGCTGTAAGTAGACAGTGCCTGGCGGGCTTCAAAGATTTAGTACCAAAACAAAAGAAAGAAAAGAAGTAAGGGAGAGAGGAGAGAGAAAGGAAAAAAAAAAAGAGCATATTTCTGGTTAATTTTTTTATACTGAATATGTGTTGAAATGATGTGTTGGATATGTTCAGTTACTTTCACCTGTTTCTTTTTACTTTTTAAGAAATTAGCTGCTTAGGAAAGTTATAATTACATATATTTCTCGCATTTACTTCTGTTGGACCACACTGCACTTCAGGAACTGCCCTTGCTAGACCTTGCCTCCCGCCTGACCCTCCGCAGTGTCCCACCTCACCAAGTCTTAGGGTCCTGAGGGCTACCAAGCAGCGACCCACAATGGCACAGCACATGTGTGCTTGGCTTGTCCCCAAACTCTCTCCCCAACCCCAGATTATGGCTCAGCTTTCTCCCTCCATTTCATTCATCTTAAACTCTGCTCCGATATCACTTCTTCAGGGAGGCATTTCCTTACCACCATGTCTAAGCCACTCCTTCCTGGTGCCAGGGACCTGCTTTGTTTTTTCCACGTGTCATCTATTGCTTGTCTCACCCCACTAGGATGCTGGTGCCTTGCCTGTTTCCTTCAGGGATACACTCACAGTCACCAAGAAAGTGCCTGGTGGGTAGTGGCCACATGACAAATATTTACTGAGTGATTAAATTAAGTAGTTATTCAAACTGAGCACCTGCTATAGACTAATATCATTTCGCAGAGAACTTTGTGCTCTTTTTTCATATCTGTCACGGTATGTCTATAATACTATTATAATCCTAATTTTACACAGGAGAAAAAAATCAAGTCTTGGAAAGTTCATTTTAAAAGCTTGCTGTGTCTCAACCATTTGTTTATTTAATGCTAAGAGGCGGGCGCTGCTATTGTCTATTTTCACAGGAGAGGAAATTGAGGAATAGCTGGGTAAGTAATTTGCCCAAGGTCTTGCAGTCAGCAAGAGGCAGGACTGAGAGATAAAGTCAGGAGAGTCTGACCCCAGATCTTCCTTCCTTACTAGCATCCCTGCTCTCAATTCCCACAATGCCCTTAACTGTGACATCTACTCTCAGATGATCACCTCCTGGTGCTTTTACCAACACTTACCTCTTCTTGAACTTTATTTACAATATAAAAAATTCTAAAAGCTAAAACACTGAAGACCCTGTTAGGATCCCCCAAATATGCTCGCTTTCCTGTACTTCCTCTTCTTTGTAAGAATACCACTCATTTGCTTAGCTTCTCAGACCTAAAACCTCCCAGGTATTTCTGTCTGGTTCCTTTTCCTTATTGTTCTTACCTAAACAATTATCTCTTCTCAATGTTTTGCTTCTCTGCCTCTTTTTTTCAATTCCTATGGCCACCCACCTGGTTCAGGATTTTGTTCAGTGTAGACCTAGATTTTGTGCATAATATGTTAATTTTTCTGCTTGTTGTCACTCTCTCTTTAAACTCATCCTGATGAATAATAGGAAATTTAAGAAACAAAACACTTTAATTCATTACTGTCTTTTAAAAAAAGTTTCGAATGTGTTCCTATTGCCTAAAGAATAAAATCCTTTTAAGATTATCCATTCAATGGCTTTCCCATTTAGGGCTAACTTTTTTTCCAAGCCTTATCTTCCACCATATCTGACCTTTTCTGCAACCCGGCTGCTTTACTCACCATCAAAAAACAAAAACAACAACAACAAAAAAAAAAAACATTCTTTACATGGTCTCACCTTTGCACTGTTACTCTTGGCATCAACTACTGGGCATACCGTTTACAGTCCTTCATGCATTTTAACTCTCATCAAACTCTTCTGCAAAGCCTTTGCTGAGCATCGCGGTCTGGAATGTTATCTTTCCTTACACTCTGATGACAAATGAAAGTAGAGTTTGTATAATTTACTCATGAAAAATCTCCTTAGATTGACTGAGATTCCTTACACTGAAGTGTTTGTTCCTGTCCCATTACTAAGTACTTTTCCTGGTGCCACACACCCAATAAGGGCTCCAATAAAAATAATTTTGGAATTATTAATGTTAATAGATACAACTCAACATCAGAACAATGTCAGAACCAAAGATTAAAAATAATTTAGAGAAACTAGCAACTTTTTACCTCACATTTACTTTTATTTTGTGGTTTCTCACCAAATGGTCCCCTTCTACTTCTCTTTCTGTAACAAGGTTGGAACCAAAGTGATCTTATTTATGAATTGCATTCTTCTCCATTCTAATAGACATTTAAAAACTGTCTATGGTGGATTTCCTATATAATATTCTTTCTTTTTGCCCTGCCACTCTCTATAGAAATGAAAGGATTGACAGCTAAATTTCCATTTTGTTTGCTTATAGACACAAAAGAGAATTTAGAAATCGACCCATCCAATATCCAAATTTCACAGAAAAAAAAGGAAGCTCAGACTAATCAGAAAGCTAATGCCAAATACAGAATTCGAACTCAGATTTTTCTGAATCTCAGAGCATACCATGTTTCACCTTATAGCTTCTCATCGGGAGTAAAAAAATACTATTCTACCTAACCAATGTTTGATGAATCATCTAAATTTGATTTATTCGTGTTTTCTGTTTTGCACTTTTGACTGTAACCATGAAACACTAGTCATGTGCCATCATTTTGTAGCTTATAGCTTGCAACACATTTCCACATACGTTATTTAACGTGATTCTCACAACTACTCTGGGGTATTGGTATCGGCAAGTCTGAAAGCAGAAGTGAGGTGGGCTGGAGGGATGTGGATGCATCAGATGTGGCTGTCTAGAAATGCCCAGTCTTTATAAATGTGCCTTTCTAGGACCTCTTGATCAACAAACACATCAGGTGCCTATTTTGTGGGGACACGTGGAACCAGCCTGCAAGGATTTGAGAGAAAATAGACATGTCACATGACAACTTGTACATGTGAAATGTCCAATCATGGCTCTGCAGGTCAGCAGACATGAGAGAGAGAGACTGAAGCTCACTGTAAGCTTCTGCATGGAGGGGAAACAAAGCAGGACTTACTAACAGTGAAGCAAAATTGAACATGTCCATTCATTCTTCTTTTCATATGAAATCTACACTTCATAAAGTCTTCTTATAGTTTTTACTCCACTTAATTCTTTTGAGATCCTGATCCTTTAAATGAATAGTTCCCTTGGGGTTAAGAGAACCAGTGTAATCTCTAAGCATTACCCATTCTAGAGAAAATTCTTTTGAATGCTGGCTCCCTCTATTAAGGTGAAAATTAAATTCTCAAGAAGTAGGGCACAAGTGGGGGGAAAAGAAGCGATTGGCATTGCTCAGTGCAGCCCAGGGTCCCTTGGCTCAACTTTGTCATTCTAATGAGGCAGCCATCTTCTACATGCAGTAGGTTTAATCAATGGAATGGAGCTTAATTGTGCTAATTGCATATTAAACTGGTGTTAGATTACCGATGTGCTGAGTCAACAATTAGAAATGGGTTCCTCCATCTTTTATCAACATGAAATTTCTCCTGTCACTGGCTGGAAATGCTAGGACAAGGTAACGCTTTGCAAATTGTCAATTTCATGAGTTAAGTGTTGGGAAAGGACATCAAAAAGCTTTTTGCAGAATGAGTATTCTTTCTAAAACTAGAGGAGTGTCTGACTAGTCTAGAATGGTTCCATCCCAGTTCAGATACTGGTTAAAATGCTAGTGACTGGTTTTAAAACTTCACAGCTGCAACACAACATTGAAGGAAATAAGTGTCGAACCCTTATTATTATATTTTAATATTCCACACAGAGCCATGCATAGAAATTCCATACTGTCTTTGACCTTTATCCTTCGATTTGACCCACAGGCTCTATGTACTCTCCTCCCAGAAGTGGCTGCTCCTGTTGACATAACTATTAAATGGCTAGCATTAGGACTGGTTTCTATGGTTACAGAGGGAAAGATGGCTGTTCTATTATATTTTCTAACACAATGTGAGCAAGAAAAACAGTCAAGCCTGTTGGAGAAAGTCCAAATGCCAAATCCACATATAGAGCCAGGAATTGAGGATGGGTTAGGAAGCAGAAGCAAAAATGATGGGTTGGAAAACAGAACCAAAAACCTGGACCTGGATGGATATAGGATTAAAATGAAAGCAGATATGCAGGTGTCCTCAGCTGGCCTGGATGCTTTGGAGCAAAACAGCCAGCACAGTGTCCAGCATGAAGAGGAAGCTCAGCTAGTTCCATTGGTGAGAGTCGCCTTAGCCAGGCCCAGAAGTAATGCTTTGGATGGTAAATGAGCACTTCTGTATAGGTTAATCCTTAGAAAACTGCCCTTACAAAAAAGTTGGTTCTTGGTCATGGGAGGGGTGAGAGAATTAACAGATAAACGAGTGAGATTCCATCACTCACTGAAGATGGGTGATGATGGTCAATTTGTACATTGAGGAAAACATGCTTACTACCTTCTCACTGTGACTAAGATGTGGTGGCACATCTTGTTCAGAGAAACACCTGCAGTCTGGCCAATCTTCCATCACTTTTTGTCAGAATCCCAACTGGTTGGTGATATTCTTAGACTTGAGCTAACAGTTTGGTCTCAACAAGAACATTACTTAGTACACAGTGACCTCCTAAATAGAATATCAGTGCCTTGTAAGAGCTAATGAAGCTTCCCAAGAGCCTTGCTAGTTCCACTGAAGTAATAAGGCTGCCCGTCCTTTCTTACACGTGTGATGTTGAGACTGCGATGTAACAAGAACATAAAAATCCTGCTGTATAATCATGCTCTGATAATAGTTATACTTCTGCATTAGCACCCTTTAAGATAAATGGAGGGCAATAAAATTCTTGAGAAACCATTATTGGACATGTTTGAGATCACTCTCAAGTAACCAACTCATTTATATCAGTTCATCAATGTTAAAGCTTTCATTGTAAAAAAAAAAATAAGAAAATAAATAATTGAAAAATAATACTATTAATGAATGATATCTAAAGAGGATTTATTAGTTATTACACTTCACATGCTATAAATGTATGAAAAATACCCTTTAAGGGCAAACTATTGGCTTAATTTATAATTTATTGTCTAAAACTCCAGGATAAAAAAATGGCAATTTTTAAAAATTTTCCTTTCTTAGTACATTCACTAAATGGACTGAGCACCCACTCTCTGTGCAAAGACTTGTACTCAGGCAACCCCTCCCCTTGCCTGGAAAGAAAAGACATAACCATACACAGAAAAGGTGTAAAAATGGTGGTAAATAGCCATACACAGGATGCCCTAAGCACAGGAAAGGCAGTGATGGAAAGTCCGTGATATATTACTGCCATCTATATGGCACCTAAAACTATTACACACATTCTACTTGGGGCCACGGACATGTCAGGGACTAAAAAACAAAACAACCAAACAAAAAACATAAGCTGTTTTTGACCATGAACAATGACCTTAAACATAATTTGTTTTGCAGAAGTGTTCTGCCCTCCACCATGTATTTGTAGTTGACATGGACTTCTGAGGGAGCCCTCCATCCATTCTTTCCTCAGAGTTCCTGCTGATTCTGGTCCTGTCCTTCACCCCTGCAATAGTGTGGATGGCCATGTTCATACTCTGACTTTATAAGAAGGGGATATTATTTACTGAGGGCCATCAAGGAAAACAGTAGTAAAGAGAAAAGGTACATTGGTTAAAATCAAAAGGTTTAGAACCAGACTGACTTAGTGAAAATCCTTGCTCCTCCATTTCCAGACCTTGGGCAAGTTTATTAACCCCTCTATGTTTCCGTCTTTTCATATGAATAAGATAAGAACAATAGGTCATTGTGAGGACTGAATGAGAGATTACATCTATCAGGCTTAGCTTGCCATATATTGATCATGAAAGGATGGCTTCTAGTTGTTCACTGGCTCTTTGGGAAAAAAATGTGTTTGGAAGTTTCGTTCATCGACTTAAAAAATGAACTTATGAGCAACAGCCTATTTTGGGTTGAGCAGCAGAGAAACCTGTCAAATATACATAAAGAGAATGAATATACAATAGACAGTGGCTGGATTATATATAAAAATAAAATTCTGACCTACAACCAGCCTAGGAAGGCAACCTGTCTACAGTAAGCGATTCAGAAAGTCAAACAACTATCTGAAGCAGCTAGTCTGCAAAGCCAAACTTCCCAGCTGTGATGATCAGCCCCAAACAGCAAGGATTTGATTGGTAACTAACAGCTTCTCTAACATTTGCTCCAGCTTTCAACTTAGGACCAAATGGAGCAAGCCAAATGCACATCCCTCATCAATCACACAGGACACCCCAGTTCTAGATAGCCTGCCTACAGCCTCCTCAACCCAGCAGCCTTGAATCATCTAGAGGACATGAAGCCTTTCCTTTTCCCCACTGTAAAGTTTCCTGTATCTCTCCCTGCTTTTGAGTGTCTGACAAAACGCAAGTGATGATGACAGCTGACTCTCTTCACACAGTAAGCTCTAAATAGATAGTCTTTGCATGTTATCATTTGGGTGGTCTTTATTTATTTCCACATACCTCTCAAACCACAAAGCCATAATCATGGGGTAGGCTGAATCTGCGTTTGGCTCACCACTATCACTCCAGTATCAAGCACAGTATCTGGTTCAGAGACATGAATGAATAATCAAAAATTTCTCTTTCAAAACCAATCAGATCGCCTCCATCACATTAGTGAAGGAAACGAAAACTGACAAAGGAGGAACTCTTTTTGTGAGAAGAGGTCAGTTAGGAAAGAAACTCTGGGTAGGGCTCAACTCATTACAATTCGACTGCGGGATCTTGCTCCAATCACTAAAGTCTGCAAGATATTATTCAAGATATTAAGACAGTGATAATGCCCCTCGCAAGGTGCCTTCTGAGGATTTAAGGAGATCCTGTGAATGCAAAGAACATAAATGAGGGTTAAGGGAATGGAGAAGACTTGCTCTTCTTTGTTTAGCCTAATGCCCTGCTAACATTCTTTACAAATATGCATTAATTTTTAAATACAAACATGAAAAAACAACAAAAAAACTATTTTTAATTTTATAATGCTATGCCTACATTGAATATCACTTTTTAAAAAAAATAAAAAGTGATCTTTGACCTTTTCCCACTTTATTTAAATATCTCACATTGGGCATATATTATTAATTCAACAGTAAACAACATTAACATAACCGAAACAGACTTTTGATACATAAGAGACAAAATTATCTAATTTCAATTCGATGGTGATTTATTTATTCAGCAAATGTGTATTTTAAATCTTTATTTACAAGGCATTACAATTGGTTTAGAGGTTTGTAAAGGTATGCAAGAGACTGGTCCCTGCCCTCAGGGATTAAGCCATGAAGAGATAATTTAAAATCTTTTCATACAAGCAACTCAAGTTCGATGTTGGATGAAGAAAGTGGTAACTGATGTGCCACTAGATGCACAGGGAAGGAAGGGTGCTTGTTGAGTTGAGTAGAGAAAACTGCATTCGGGAGGGTAATTTTAGTTTGTGTAGAAGGCTGTTTGGGAATTTTAATATACAGATATAAGAGAAGGGAACGATAGGAAGAGGGCAGGAGAAAGAAGTCAGAAGTAGGTATGTGCAACACACTCCTTTGTCACACATCTTTAGCACTGTGACCTCCTTCACAGCAGTTATTGCAACTGTAATAACTTTACAGTTTAAGCAATTTTTTTAAAAATACCCTTTATAGACCATAAGCTTTCTCATTGCGGGAAACATGTCTGTTCTGTTTACTACCATATCCTTAGGTTCTCACACAGTTTCTGAAGCATAATTGATGCTCAGTACCTATTGGTCAGAAGAAAATGGTTGAGTACTTGTGAATGGCTGAAATGCAGCATTAATATGCACAAACATGAGTGACCCTCACTTACAGCCTGATTTTGGTACTGGGCTAAAGGTGGAAACTTTATTCATAAAAGATGAAAGTTGAACTAGACAAATGTAGGGGGGGTTAATGTAATAGTCACAAATCGGGGTGTGCTAAATATAACTTTCACTTTATCAATAAATCCAGCTTAGTTTTAGAGCCCATGTTTCTGCTTGGGAGTAGCAAAAAGTAGCTTTGCTAATTCAGAGTTATAGGTTCATTTCTGATTTGACATCCAATCTCTTCTAGGTAAATGCTGTTTTGTCAGTTGCTTATTCTCTATTCTTCTCCCTAACTGGCACCTTGGCCATAGGAGAAGGTCCAGAGCAAGAATTCTCTCATCCTAGTGCTGTTATCCAGTTCTTTCCGGTGCCCACTGACCTCCAGGTGAAACATCTTTCACCTCTTCTGGCCTTTACACAACCATCCTGTTGTCAGTGACCTAGTGCTCGTCTCTGGTCTAGCACATGTCTTGCTCTGGTATCTTCTTGACTCAAAGGTGCTTGATGATGCTGCTGGTCTTCTTAGGCTCAGCCATGTTCTCCATTCAGCATGTAGCTTTGGACTGCCCACTGCCCACCTCTGCAACAACATCCCACCAAGACTCCCCAGGAAAATGGGAGGCAATACAACCCGACTCCATGTACACAGGCAGGGCTAAGTCTCTCTTCTCTGCCATCATGAGCACAGAAAATTTGAGTTAACGTAGCAGAGTATCGAGATGGATGGAATATGGATTCTTTAGCTACAACATGGGGGCAAAGTGGTGTAAAGAACTAAACTGATCCTCAGCAAACTTTTGTCGGGGAAGTTTCCTGAGGAAATGACATTAAAGCTGAGACCTGCAGAACTAACTACAACCTGATTGAAAATATAAGCATAGCGAACAAATGAAGATGGGTGTGCTTGGCAATGGAAGCAAATAAAAGAGATGAAGAGTTACAGAGAGAGGTTTCAGCATCCAGGCTTTGAGTGTCGGCAAAGCCATCGTGAGAGCAGCAGTGGACACACAGTTTCCCAAACAAGATTTTCGTTATCATGACGAGGCAACTCCCTCACCCTCTTCCATTAAGTCTTAACTTCAGCCATTAGACTTTCAATTCACCCACCATCCCCTATTCTGAATCCCTGCCAAATTTCTGATTGTAATTTGGCTTCCCGTGTGGTTCTGACTACAGAGAAAGTATGCATTGATCATGTGCACTTTGAGTTATTTCTGATTTCTAATAATGGCTTCTTTTGGTTAATTAATAAAGTAGCTTCTGATTATGATTTGGCCTCACATGCAGATGACAGTGGGGAGAATGATGCCAATAGATATTTTGTTTCCTGTGCCTTTTAAGCGTGTCCCCGTGGATTAAATTGACATTCTGGTTTCTGCTTGAAGCTCTAAAGTTTTAAAATTAGCTTCATTCAAATAGCGTCATGGACCTCATTCTCATGAGATCTCTATAGCCTCTTAACAGTCAAACTGGCTTTAAGGCAGGAGGATAGACTCTGAGACATGGGGATCTACTTTAGGAATCCAATCTCTCATCAGGTGACAGCTATAATTTCCACCTTTCTCTCCACCACATACTTCCTCAACTACCAGTAAAACAACAGGAGTGGAAGACACATTAAGCAGTTAGTTGCTTGACATTGCAGATACTTAGCAGAAATTAGATGATCACTCATCACCTATCAAGATACTTTCATTGCTACTAGATGAGGTATGATCTAAGTTCACTCCAACCTCTGAATGAATGAATGAATGAATAATGAGTAAATAATGAATGAATGAATGAGTGAGTGACTCAGGATTACTTCTCCCTTCTGATTACTGAGACTGACTAGGTACTATCTCATTCCTTAGTATGAGCTCTTCACGTAAATGAACTCCAGCAAGAACCAGTTTCCCTACAGTCTCTCAGAAATATTCAGACACATCAAGATCCCAGCAGCGAATACAGCTTGGACCCTAACTAGTCTGCACAGCAGGTCTCAGGAACAAGGTTAAATAGAGAAGGTGAAGAACAAACCTGGGTGGGAATAATACTATGTTCATAGAAAGAGGCAAGGCTGATCACAGAGACAAAGGAAGTAGGACATTGAGAGGTTGGCTAAAGGCACATATAAGTGTTCAGAAGCAGAGAATTGCTGAATGGTCAGAGTGTAGCATCTGGAAAAGAATCAAGAGTTGAGAAGAAAAAATTCCAATTTTTTGCTAGAATGTTGGAGTGGTGGATGATTCACGTGGTGACTGTGGGCAGATGGTGCAGACCACTTAATTTTACTGTCTAGAGCAAAATTCCTAGGGCTTGGCTGTGTTATAGCACCTCCACCCCCAATTTAGTAAGTGGTAGCTTCTATTACTGAAAGTGCTTTGTCTTATAATGTATAAATGGTAAAACAGTATACATAATGCAAATAGATGAGTATAATTAATCTCAGATGGCACACGAAGAGGAAAGAGATGCCAACACAAATCACTATCCTGGAGCCTTGATATTTTGTTTCCCTTGGAATCAGTGACACAGATTTCCTTATAGGTGAAACTGCAATATAATGAGATCCTTCTGGTGGATTAGGTAACTAAGTCCTCTTGGATGAGGTCCATTCAGACCATGTGACACTGAATTCCACGTGCTAAGTAGTCATCTGTGAATATGGTGTCTTTTAATGGTGTCCGTCAATGTTGTTAAATTCCATTTAAGTGTGTAAATATAGAGCTCTACATTAAATTCTATTTCTTTTTCCAGTATATGCCAAAACTTGACATGTTAAAACTTTAAGCAGCCCTGGTGATCTTCCAAATTTTAGAGTCAAAGTTTATGTAGTTGAGATAAGTAATTGACTACAGGTTAATGCCGAAGTTATTTAAGTTGTAGAAATAACAATCATAATCAAAATAATAGCTTACATTTGTGGAATGCTTACGATGTGCCAGGTGGCTTACTAAATGCTCCAGGTGCATTCCCTTTAATTCATCCTTACAAAAAACATCAAATAAGTGCTTTTTTCATTTTAAGATAAGAAACTAAATTTTACTCTCCCAAGGTATACAATTATCGAACGTTCAAAAAGGAATTCCAGTCCAAGCCTGTGAGACTCTAGAGCCATGTTCTTGACTATTTAACATTGCTCCTTTTTTCTTAACAACAAAACCAGAAAAAAACATCTCCAATATGATTTGTCCCATAACTGAGAAAGGAAAACAACTTAAAATCTGATAAGGTTAGTCAACAAGCATTTCTTGAACATCTAGAAAGTTTTTAGCAAAGATAAAAAGCATAAGAGATGATCTCTGCCTTGAGAAGTTTACAATCTTGGAAGAAAAAAAGAACCTACATAAAATAACAGACAGAACAAGAATGAACCAATGGGAGAAAGAAAAGTATATGGTACAGACTCCAAATCCCTGAGATGATGATGGGACCATAGGTGGGCGAAGTGACCAGCCGATTTAGAATAGATAAGACTTGACCTCAGGCTGGGGGAAAGAGAGCATCTCTGTTATGTGCTTTCTCTTATTAGAGATGCACTTTAGATTTGCATGTACAAGTGAATCACATTTTTTAAAAATGTGAAATAAACATATATCCCTTTTGAATATAAAAGTATTCAAAACATATATGTTTGACCTGATGAATAAATATAAAGTAAGCACAATATATTTCACTCTCGGGTAATGAAGTCAAACATAACTAGTTCCCAGAATCTCCCCATGTGTTCTTCCCAATCCAAACCCCAATGGAGTATATTTGATGAACTTTATTATATGAAGAAAAAACTATAAATAAAGGCCCAACAATGATATATATTTCTGGCAGTTTGATGTTGTTCTGAATTAGAAGGGGGCTTAAAGCACAAATAAAATAAAACTGTCATTGTGTCTTAAAAAAAAAAACAGAAAGCCTTGCCAGTAACCAATCCTGCATGTATCACACAATGAATAACTGATCGACAAGGATTTTAAGTAACTCTCCAGATGTTGCTAATTGAAACATCCTTCAAATACCATGATGGATAGGCAGAATAAAGTGAATGGCAGGCATGTGACACAAAGGTAGCCAAGCTCATCTGGGCAGGACCCTCCCCTAAAACTGAATAATCTGAATGAACACAACTGGACTAAGGCTAAGCCCACTCCTGCTTGATGCAACTCTAATCCTCCCCCAGCTAGGCTCATTAGGTTTAAGGACTGGACGGTCATATTTTCTGAAACACATAGTAACAAGAAAAGCCTAATTAGGGAGCAAAGGGTAGAAGTTTAGCAGCTCTAATAAATATGATGTGCTGAATGCATTATCTATTTGGCAGAAAACAAATTACGGAGTAATCTGCAGTATTCAGACAGTCTAATTTATGGCAGCTCATTTAAGGAAATGCTTTAACCCAGCATTTTGAGATCATAAAGCACATTTTAACAAGAACAAGCACGATTTTCTGGAATGTAGAGAGACCTTTAAGAGATGGGAATTTTCTGGAATACATTGAGACCATTTAGATGTGTTTTAAAGATTAATTAATTCACAAACACTATTCTCGCAACTTGATATCAAACGATAGGGAAAACATCTTCTATTTCTTTCTGAAATAAATGGAAAATTTTACAATGGACAGTTGTGTTATGAGACTCATTTGATCTTTGATCACCATTATTTAAAAGCCGACAGTTGTCATCTATTGTGCTCAGAAATCCAACTTTCAGCCTTCTCATTCCACACTTACCTCAATTCTCCCTATCAATTAGACTTCGGCCATAGTGACTTAACTTTCTGATACTCCAGCAGGCTACTTCTGGTCTTGGGGTCCTGGCACTGGCTTCTTGCCTCTGTCTGAAAAGCTCTTCTACAAATCCTGTGTGACTGATTTCTTTTTACGGTATAGTTCCAGAGACTCTTCTGCAGAGATGTTCTTTCTGATCACTCTCTGTTCAAGGTTGTCCAGACACTGACCTGATCTCAGTATGATTTTCTTCACAGCACTTATCAACTATCTAAAATTAACTCAATTGTTTATTCTCTATCTCTGTTATTAAAGTGTACTTCCATTGAACAGTGACCTTGTCTTTTTATGCATCTTTGATCTCCAGTGTCAAGAATGGGATTTGCTGTCAGCCATATTAATATAAATATGAATAAATGAATAAATAAATAGTGATAAACAGGTAAGTCTCAGTTCCAGAACCATGAAGCCTAATTTAATTAAATGTTCTTAATTTACATAGAAAAGGTATTTAATAGTGCCAATACTGTAAGTAATATCTTCTTCGTGTGTGCAATTGTAACAACTTTTCTATGACTGACTGAAAAATATATTGTAAGTACATACTGTCATTTTCTTGACAGTGGGAAAACTAAGGTCCAGATTGGCCACTGTATTTGCTTAAGCCAGGGAGCATTGATGATAAAATCAAAGTCAGAATTCCATGAGTTCTCAACCCTGGATTTATCTTCTCACAATTTTCTTCTGGTTGAAAATATAGATGATAAATGAAATAGTCATACAATGTAAAAATAATTAGTAAACGTGCCCTGAATTCTTAGTTTTTTAAAATTATTTATTTTTTCTTTTTTTAAATCAAATTGAACATTCTCTTGCCCTTTATTACAATATATGCAAATAAAAAATTGAATCTCACTTTAGGAAGGCTCTGGACTATTTATCCCACATTATCTGTGCATGGCCTAGCTAATAGACCAAAATAAGAATTGGCATTTTTATTGCTTTCACGAGTCAGTAAAAATCATTACATATTTAATAGGTTCTATCCCTTTGGAAGTCCAATAATACATATCCAATTCATTTCATAAGACTTGCCTTCTGAATTGGATCTGATTCTAGCAAATGCTGCTCCACTATGAGTACCCTTGCATGTATCCAGTTCCATCCAAGGTCCATATCCCATCTTACTCTAAGGTGAACATGTTTTTGCAGAAGGTTCAGGTTTTGCTCTTTTTAGCACACCTCATAGTCTGAGGTCATGGCTACATGCAATTATCTGACCATTTGTACTCCATGGAGCCTCTAACATGTTAGCATAACAGAAACTGAGCAATTTGTTACCTTACCAACAGTAATAATTTAAACACTTAAATCAGTAATGCACATGTGGATGTAGCTAATGGCTTTGTTTACATCAGTGAGTCTTGGATTCCATCATATATTTCCTCAAACAGTACACCAAATGCTCTACATTTCATGAAGACAGTCTTTTTTTAAAAAAAAAATTATTGTAAACAATGTAGAAAGAATCGTCTTAACACAAGAAAAATTACTGCTAACATTTAGGTGTATATTCATGAATCTAAACAATTATGTATGATTTTACAAAATGAGGTTACATTATACATAATCAAGTATATTTCTACAAATTTATTGTCAATGAATGCATGGCATTCTTGTATGTATATACCATAACTTACTTAAGCATTCCTTTTGGGGGGGCATTTGGATTATTTCCAGGTTTCGTGTTGCTTAGATTTTGATTCTATAAACAATGGTGCAAAAATATTGTGACATCTATGTGTTCTAGCATGTTCACAATTACTTACCTTGCATTATTTTTAAGTGAAGCATGGCATATATAATCAAATAATTTAGCTGACCTAAAAGTGAAATTAGAGGTATTATCATATTATGATCATGATCTCTTTAGAGGTCAGGAATTTTAGCTAATAATGATAACAGTAACAGTAGCAATTATTATCATTGTTATTTTCACCTATTGAGCATTTAGGTGCCAAATACTATGCTACGCTATAGCATGGTTATCATGTAAACAAAGTACACAACTCGCTAACTACCCTAGCTTGGGAGGCGTGCAGCGAGGTGATGTGAGAATGCAGTATTGGAAGTAGTGACATTTAAGTTACTATGTGAAGGATGAGTAGCGCTGGTCAATTGAAGAAGTAATTGCCTCCCAGAATAGTCAGGAACCACAGACTATATATAGCATTTTCTCTAAACATAGGAAGAAACCAAGACCTAAAGATCCAGTGAATTTTTCCTAATGACTGGAATAGTGGAGATGGTAAAAAAAAAAATTAAAAATGTGATATACAAATGCAAATGAGTAAACCAATAATGAAAACAAAGAACACTGTCGTGCTCATTTTCCTCTCACCTAGGCTAATCGATTTATGTTGGTGGCTGGAAATGAAATGACCCAATGTCATAAAGGAAATCAGTTCATCAGCCCAATGAGGCTAGTTTTTCCATAGGTGTAGCTTTGGTTGACTAGACCATGTTCTTTGCTTATTGAAATTGTCCCTGTCCTTACTTGCAGGACTTTTCTTAATTTATCATAAATTTTGGCAAGCGGTATGGAATTTAGTGGACCTCATTTCCAGGGACCCCAAAACTCGGTTTTTTCCCTGTATAGTTAGACACCAGTAACACATTTTTTGTATAATCCCTAATTCTAAAAGACTTCTGGGGTGAGATATATCTTCATAATATATCTCCAGATTGGGTCTTTTCAGCCCTGCTTTTCAAAAGGTAGTTATTAAAAAACTATCTCTTTTTTTTCTTCCTCATGACATACACTTAGTAATTACCCTCAAACCACTGGGGTAATCACTCTTCAGGAAATGAATATGAATAATAACTGTAAATGTAGATTAAATAAAACTTTTTTGTTATCTCTTAGTCTATTGGGTACCAAGAGTCCAAAGATTCTCAAGAAAAGTTCTAGTCACCTACCTGTGAGACTTGTTAAAAGTTGGCCAGAACCTTAATTGGGATGTTCACAGAGCTTATTCCAGCTGAAACAATTTTGAGAAAAGGGGCACTATTAATAGTTATACTGGTCAAGAAGTGTATATCAGAATACATGGTGGCTTGTTGTTAACCCAACATCTACCTCTAACAAAAAGGAGAAAGAAAAGTAGGGGCGTTATTAACCTTCTCAAACTAAATGAGGAGAAATCCATGGGCAATCAGCACTTTTTTCCTTAACACCTGGTGGCTGTTGAGACAAAAGATCTCACGGCCTATAGAATTGAATGGGAGCCCCTAAAATGACATGTCTTTTTCCAGAATGTCACCTTATTTGGAAAAAGGGTCTTTGCTGATGTAATTAAGTTTCTTGAGATGAAATCACCCTAGATTGCTCAGTTGGGCCCTAAGTCTAATGACAAGTGTTCTTACAAGAGACAGAAGAAAAAAAAGACACTGACAGGAAAGTCCATATGAAGATGGAGGCAAATATGGGAGTTATAGAACCACAGGCCAAGGGATGCCAAGAGCTACCAGAAGCTGGAAGAGGAAAGGAAAGATTCTCCCCCAGAGTCTTTGGAGGGAACATGGCCTTGCTGATTTTAGAATTCTGCCTCTAGAACTGTATGAAAATAAGTTTCTGTTTTTTAAGCCATCAAGTATGTTGAAATTTGTTGCAACAGTCCTTGAAAACTAACATGCAGGCACATTGCAAAGTGGAGCACAAGAGAATTCTTGGAAGATTACTGTTTCCTAAAGTTTGGAGCACAGAGCCTGGTGAAGGAGAAGGCTGCAGTTGGAGCCAACTGCATTTCACAGAGGGCAGGCAAGGATGCATGCTATCTTTGGACTAAGTGAACACTTCTGAGGGAAATCAGGTTTGGCTTGTAATGAAAAGACTGTTCTTAAGAATACTGCTTTCAGAGATAAAGCACAGCCAGGCAGGTACTGCTAGGGCCAGAGCTAAGAAAGTGTGTTAGTATCTACAGCTGTTTAACAAATTATCCCCAAATTTGGCAGCATAATACGCCAATATTTAATATCTCACACAATTTCTAAGGGTCTTGATCCTGAGAGCAGCTTGGCTGGTTGATTCTGGCTCAGGGTCCCTTATGAGGTTATAGTCAAGCTGTCAGCTGGAGCTACAGTCATCTGAAAGTTTGGTCATTAGGCTCTGTATTCAACCTCATTCATATGGCTGCAATAAGGCAGTTTCAGTTCCTCAATATGTTGGCCTCTTCATAGGGTTGCTTACAATATGGTGGCTGACTTTCCCGGAGCAAGTAATGATAGAAAGGGAGAGACAAAGATAAAAGCTGTGGTGTATTTTACAACCTACTGTCAGAAGTTATGTACTGTCATTTCTCTTCTGTTCGATAGCAATCTTGGTACAATGTGAGAGGGGACTACACAAGAGAGAATACCAGGATGTAATGAACACTGGGGCACATCTAGCTGGTTATCACAGGGTGAGTTGTAATAGACTAGCTAGAGAGTGGACTGCAGCTATCAGGGATTAATGTAGCCAAGAGCCAAGAGAGAATTACAGATAGCACCTGCTAAGTGAAAGAGCTCTTTTCCCCTTCTCCCTTATTTTTTCATCCTGCCAGTCCCCTCCCTGAAGGAGTTAGAAGCAGCAGAGACAAAGGGAGAAAAGATGGATCAAAGAAAAGAAAAAAAGACTGATAATGCCCTTTACTTCACTGTTGATCAGCAAAAATACTTTGCATTATGGAAAAGTAGAAAAAAAGGTAACTAGCTTCAGCAATTTCAGCATATTCCTTCCCCTCATGGATCTGTTCTCTTTCCCTTGCCATCTTCATCTTTTTTTCATTCCCTACAACCTCTAAGCCTTCCCTGATCAACATAACTGAGTCCTTCCTGTCTTCTGAAGTTCTGATAGGTTTTCATAGAGCCTGGAGCTAAACCCTAAGGGCTCACGGTGAAGTGCTGCCCTCTGCTTTTTTCTGGAGTCTCCTGATTGATGCCATTATTGACTATTTAGGCTCTAAGAAAGGCCAAGGAAGAGGAGAAAGGAAGGGACAGGCCAGAAGATGGACATCCATGGGAAGATGCAGAGGCAGCTTCTCCACACTAAATAGGATGGTTACAGGCAACTTATCCTGAGGGCTGTCCAAAGCACAGAAGCCATTTGAAAGCCTGGGAGAGATTTCATATTCAAGGTGCCAAGAAAGATCAAAATGATCTGTACAGTGGAAAGAATCTATAAGTAAAAGTTAAGAGTGGGCGTTCATCCCAGAGCTGCTCCTGATTTGCAATCTGACCTAGGTCAAATCATCTTTCTGATCTCCAGGGCCTTCCTTTGCAAAAATCATCAGGAAGAATTGACAAGCTAATTCCAAAGTTCATCTAGAACAGTGTCTTTCAAATTCTTTTATAATCATTGTTATTAGTAATATTATTATCACCCTAAGGAGATTTTAATAGCTTTTTATAATCATACCCCCTATGAAATATGAATACCACAGATATGGAACACATCTGTTTCAGTGCTGTATATACATTTCTTGACACTTATGCATAAAAAGAAAGATTTTTCACCTCTCAAGAACAAATTTCTGCCTTCTTGGGAGGTGATACTCTCATTGAGAACACATGATCTAGAATTTAAAAGGTAGAAAATAATGTAGAAAATAATAGAGAATGAGAAGAATTATGAAAGATCATTTTCCCATCCTAATATTAAAGCACACTAAAAATTACATGAATTGAAAGAGCACATTGGTATAGCAAGAGATAAGAGAATAGCGTATCAAAATAGATTCATGTATGTATGAAATATTTGGAAATTTCTTATGATCACCTTGGCATTTCAAAATCAGTGAAAAAGAGAGGAACCATTTAAAGAGTAACTTTGGAGAAATAGACATCCATTTGGAAAAATAAATTAGATTCCTGCATCATCTGAACAAATAAATAGTTGGTGGATTAAAGAGTTAAATATTTAAAGCAATCCCAGGGCTTCTGAACTCCTAGCCATATTCATTAATTCTTGGTTCAGGATCCCATACCACATGCACAGTATAAGTTTCGACACCATAAATATGGCAGAGGGGCTTCAATCTCACAAGGGACAGTTTCTTGTCCACTGAAAGCCCACGGAAGACGGTACACCACTCCCCTTTCATATCAGAAGGACTTTAGGGATTCTAGCTTAATGAAAAGTGCTCAGTGAGGGCCTCCTGCTTCTCACAGAGGTCCTGAGAACCCATCAGAACTCCCATGTGTCCCCGAAGTGAGGCAGCATTTGGACACTTGCCACTTGAGAAGAAGCTTCCATCATCAACTCATGTGGCTGCACTCCCGGGTAAGTGAGGTGACATTTACACCTTTGACCCTGCAGCCCCTCACCACAGTCCTCCTCAGCAGGGGACAGGGGCCTCTGCAGGACAGGCCTGCAATGGGATGGAGTTGATGGGTCTATGGTAAGTTTGCTGTTGTATAAATTACCAAAAGACCAGGTCTAGAAGTCATTAAGAGGCTCGGAAAAGGGATTAGATGGCATATGGTTGGAGAAAATTAAACACTTTCATGTTTATATTCTAGTCATAATGCTCATCAAGCTAATAACATGGCTATTGAAAAGGTTGTGAAACACTTTATAAAGTGAGGTTCTATTTTCACATTTAAATTAAAAAAAAAGAGCAAGTCATCCAGAAATATGGAGGATACCATCCCAGATACATAAAAATACATTTAAAAGATTATTTGTTTATATGCTTTTCTACCTATGTCTGCTCATCTGTGTATTTATCTAAGTAAAGTATATCATGTTACACGCTAGCTCTGTGGCCTTGGGCAAGTTGCTTAGCCTCTCTGTGCCTCTGATTCTCTCTCTACCCATATCTGTAAAATAAATCACAAATATTTATGAGTTTGTCAAGATCATATAAGTTGTTCTAGGTCAAAGTTTTAGAGTCACTTCTGGCATTCGGTAAGTGTTCTAAGATTTGATATTACTATCTCCTCTATATGTAAGAATAGAAAAAGGGCTGGAAACATATTTACCAGACTGTTTATGGCAATTCTCTCAGAATGACTGGGTAGAGAGTTAAATCTTCAATTTCACTTTTTACACCCCCACCCCAAAACTTAGGACTGTTGCACTATTTAAACAGAACGTGTAATTATGCGATATCTATGTAATTTTAAAACATAAAAATAAAATGCTTGCCCTAAAGGATAGCCACATGTCCTTTCGATAATATTCTATGAATCTTACAACACTTAGTTGGCTTTTTGCCTCTTATTCTTCTTCTCCTGATACCAGCCTCTATTTGTAATCCTGGACCACGGGCTATCTTTTCTATGTAAAAGTTTTGTCCTTCCATGTAGATTTTTGATGCCAGTGTCACTTCACACTTGTCTGTGTAACCCCACCATGATAAATGCAATGTGGCAAACATGACCAATGTCTGGCTAACTTATTAACCATTTTTTCAATCCAAATGTACAGAACAGACCAGCTCTTTTAAACTCAGCTTAGGCAGTCAATCCTCAGGCTTCCTTAACCGCCCCTACCTCCCCTCAGTCATTGACAGAATCCCCATCACAAACAATCTAGCTTTCAGGTCTCATATTAACAATATTAGGAACAGTAAACATTTAGATAGTTCCTGTACATATCTGATGATGTTCTAATTTAGTTGTCCTCAAACTTTTTGGTTTTCATCCCTCTATATATAGTCTTCCTTGAGGACACCAAAGAGTTTTTATTTATGTGAGTTATTTATCAATCAATATTTGCAATATTAAAATTAAGGTGGAGAAAATTTCAAAATATTCATTAATCTATTTAAAAACAATGATTCAGTTTAAATGATACATATGTTAACAGACTATTTAATAAAATAATGTATTTTTAATAGCAAAAAATTACATTTCTGTAAACTTTAATGGCTTATTAGAAGACTTCTGAACGCTCTCAATTTCTTCTGTATTCAACATATCAGGTGGCCTCTTGAAAATTACAAGAAAGGATACCAAAAAATATATATATAACATCTTAGTTTTCTTATAAAAAATAAAAAGAGAGCAAAAAAGGTAAATATGTCTTTACATTATTATGAAAATAGTTTTGATCTTGCAGAACCCATGAAAGAATCTCAGAGACCCCAAGAATCCCCAGATCACACTTTGAGAAGATCCCATTTTGAGACCAGCTGCTCCAACTTAATCCTCAAAAGACTCTGTAAGGTGAATAATATTACTTTTTCTCTTTCACTGATGAGAAAATTAATGCCCAGTGTGGTCAGGGAAGTTGCCTCAAGTTTCTACAGTTCATAAGTGGAAGAGTCAGGATTTGAGCTTAAATCCAAACCCTCGACCACTAAGCTGTACTGTGTTTATGACAGCCTGTGCTGCCTTCCATGCCGTGTTACACTGACTCAGAGAAGTCAACGATTGCTTTTGTCTGTCTCGTCCACTTAATTCTTTATTACCTATCTACCTACCTAGCTACCTTGGAGTGACCATTCATGATTCATATCTCTCTCTTTTCCCAGCAGTGTCTGGTAATGCAATTTGAATAAAAGAGAGTAAAAGCAGACGATTTTTTATATTCAAGTAAGTAACATGTAGCCTGAAAAAGAACTTCTTCAGTGGTTACTTCAAACCCCTACCACTGCCCCCGCTATGTGATTCCTGTCTTAAAGCTGGGAATAGATGTAGTAGGTAGGGTCACCTTTGCAATTGCTTCTAGAGTAAGTGGTGCTGGAGATGCAGTCAAAGAAAGCAGAGATCTAAGGCTGTTTCAATACTCTGCGTGTATTTAGAAGTAACCAGCATATATAACTTCTACATTCTTAGCAAAACTTCACTTGCTTTTCCAATATTAAGTTCATGTCAGATGGCTCAAAATTATACATTGTCATATCCTTGGAAAGCCTGTTCTTAGCCTTTCAGTTCAACTGCATAAATATCCATAGGTCCTTTGTGCATTCAGTTGTGAACATCAATTATTTAATGGACCTGGAACATGAGAAGTAGGAAAGAAAATCCTTGAGCTCATGTATCTGACAATATTTCATTATGATCAACCTCATTCAAATGCTAATGTTAAGGAACAAACACTTGGTTTACAACTTTACTGTGCGTTGATTGTTGAAAGTGATACTTTGTACATGCTCACATATGTGGGGGTCTGATGTCACCTACAGGGTGAAACAAGGGACTTGATGGGCTGGAATTTTAATCAGATGAACCACAGTATAGCTAGGCCATTATTTTATTTTGGCACCCTAATATTCTAAAAAAATAAAAAATGAGTGTGTAAAACAGAAAGACAGGATAAGGAGAAGAAAGGGGAAGGTTCCTCTGCTAACATTAAATCAAGTAAACCTTAATCAATAATTTACTTTTCTAGATTATTTTCAAAAAATCCCTGATTCCTCTCCAGTCAAGTTCTTGTCCTCACTGCCACCACCCCAAGTCATTTTTTTTCTTGCATAGATTTTGACCTGTAGGTATTCTAGCATAAACTTAAACTTGCCTTTCTGACAAGAAAAGAGCAAAAGGGACCAGGGTCTAAGGTGAATAAGCCTTGGGTAGAAAAGGCAGATCAGTCAACTTCAGAGAATCTAATATGTACAATAGTTGCCAGACCTTACTCATGACAGAATTTCTAACCCTTATTCTCTCATACAATCCCAGGACAGACTCAAAGCCATTAAATCAAACTCTCCTCCCTTTCCTAGAGAAAGTGCCCTTCTGTCAGAGCACACTGACCTCATGGCACCTGAGGCCGGACAACTCAGTTCCATTTGTATCACTTTCATCACCTCCTGCTCTGAAAAATCTAAACAGGTAGCCATAGTTCTCTAGGGGTAAGCGGGAAAATCCTCTAACCACAGGCAAAGTAGTAGTGCTTCCCAATGATCACCTAGGAAAAATAGCATTCATTAAAAAAAAATGGAGAAGAATCTGAGCAAGAATATGGAAAACTGAAAAAAAGTCATTAGAAATAAAAAGCCTGAAAAGGTGTTATCTGATGAGAAAGTGCTACTAAATACTAAATATGAATAAGAAAAAAATAGGTACATGATTTTTAACTGTTTCATGAGGGTAATTCACTCAAATTTAAATAACCCAAAGAGAGATGAAAATGAGAGGATGTTTTCCAATAAAATGTTCTTTTCACAGAAATGCAAATTATTTATATTTTCACCTTATTCTAAGATCAAAGATATACAGTAATATCATCCAGAACAGTTTTGCTCTGAGCAGTGTGTTTTAAAATGGAGGTAGTATATGATGAGTAATATGACCTTTAATACCCGATTATCCACCTCATTTGAAATTCAATAGATATAATACTACAATTAAATATTTCTATTTAAAATACCAATTCTGGGAAAAATTATGAACCTTGTTCCCACTTTCTAATTTCTGTTGTCTGAGAAGCTTTGAGCATGCTGTGTTTCTTGCGTGGCCCAGAGTTTTGAGCCATTGGATCCATTCCCTAAGTCAGGCAAGTTTTCAGGTGGCTGTTCGCGGCCTGATGCTTGAGCTGTGTACCAAGAAACAGTTCACACACGTATCCCAGCCTGATTTCTGATGATTTCCCTACTCCTCCACTTCAAATTTCACCCCTTACATTGGACTTAAGGCTTATCATTGCCTTCCTAACCATGACCGTGGTGTTATGTGACCTCACTGAGTCAATCAAGACGTTTAAGTATATGAAACAGAAATGACTCTGGCTCATTTCAGTAGAAAAATAAATATTAAAGGTCTGTTGGCTAGCTCACAGAATCTGTGGGAAGTATGAAGGCCTCACGATTACATGACAAAGACAAATATCATAAAAGCACGGTGCAAAATTAATCTGATAAGGCTGCTGTGCCCATTAGGCTGTGGGTGTCACTGTTTGCACTAGCAACACCACTGCCTCTGGACACAGGACATGTCTGTTAGAGATCTGTTTGACTGAGCCTATGCATAATTTCCATCACTGCCACCAAAGCCATGTCACCTCACCAATTCAGAAAGCGTTGGGGTTGCTGGGTAAAAAGATTTCTGAAAAACATAGGGCATCTTAACCACTTAATTTTGGGATTTGGGGATTTCCTCAAGGCTAATATGGCTACACCTTCTACTAAGTGCCCAACCTATCAATAGAAAAAGCCAACACTGAGTCCCAGAGTGATACTATTCCTGGAAGAGGGACAGTTGAACAGGACGAAGGCACAAGGAGTTAAACTAGTTTCATTTTCCATTTTTATTTCCTATTATCTCTCAGTTTCTTTTTTCCTTTATTCTGTTTGCCTTCCTTTCTTATACGAATTAATCGCAGTTCTGCTGATAAGTGAAGCAGCAGGCTTCAGCTCCCATAATTTAATAAAGACAGAAAACCAACCAGTCCTTTCATTAGGATTTCATTTCAAGAGATATTCCCACCATTATATAGCTTCTGCTGAAGCAACACTAATGAATTATAGTGTTGGATTCTTGTTTCTTCTTGGCAGAGTTTGAGTTTGAAGGTGATAAACCTCTGCATTTTATTACCCAAATCCCCATGGTGACAGCAAAACCTTGGAAGTACCCGTTAAGAGAGATTTATGCATTTCCTGAATGACTGCATCTGGTTTTCCAGAATGACTTTTTTCCTCTAGAGAAATTTTAAAGTATCAGCATAACAATTTATATACACATGCAATTGATGAAATAGGGAAACAGGCAATGAAAGAGAAGTGAGTAATTCCAAATCAACTGTATTAGTCAGAGCTTTTCAGTTGCAAGTGACACAAACCCATTTCTAAACAGGTTAAGCAAAAACTGGAGTTTATTGACTTACATAACCAGAAAGAACATGGATAAACAGACATGTCTGTACCCTGGGACTCAGATGATACTCCCAGGTTGTCCTCTGTCTCAGGCCTTTGCTGCTTGCTGTGACTGGCTTCAATCTCTCATAATGGGGACTGGCTTCTTAAGTGTGATGTGGATATTGGGGGAATTGTGGCTACAGGCAGTCTTTGGTTTACATCATCCCAGCTTAGCTACCCCAGAGGAATAAGAGAAACCTTAATTTTCCCAGCATTTTATTAGAAAATCCTCAGGAATGGACTGATTGGTCGGCCAAGGTCACATGTTCATCCTGGGCTTATCATTATGAGCAGAGAGAGGGTAACTGATTGGCCAAGCCAGGGTCACATTTTTATATCTATAATCAAAAAATGGGGTAGTGTAATTGGAAGCCTTACCAAAATGACCTAAAGGACAGAAAGCATTTTTATCTAAAAGAAGCAGAATGCAGTCCCAGAGGATAGGGAGTAAGAGATACTAGCCCAATGAAAAACAACATGTCTACTCAGTGGTGGGCTGGTAGAAGTTTAAACACTATCCTTCTCCCCAACCCCTTCAAAAAAAAATTGCCTTGACTTGTAGCATTTGCCAATTTCTGTAGAGGGCATATGGCTATCATGTGACAGTGAATGAAGAATTGGGAAGATAAGCTCAGCAGCATACCATTATATATATATACACATTTTTTTCTGTGTAGACACAATAGAAGTAAATCGCCACAGGGGCACAGATCCTAGTAAAATGCAGTAAAGTAATTGGAGGTAACGAGTTTGAATATTTATTACTTTTGTTTTTTAATATAATTTGTTTAATTGCAAGCTTATATAACTCCATTTGTAATCATCGTTGGGTTCAACAACTGGCTCATCGACTTCCTAAAAATTTAACAAGTGGCTGTACAAGCTGAACCAGACAGGATTAAAACAAAACTAGTTAAAATATGATATAAAATTAATCAAAATGATCACACACACACACACACACACACACACACACACACACACACTGAGGCAGACGCAATCTGAGGAAGAAACTGGCACCTCTTTTCCAAAGGAGTTTAGGTAATTGCAGTCTCAGGATGCATGAGGGCTCTGGTCTATGCCTGTGCCCACCCTGGAAAAGTCTGGATCTGCAACCTCGTCTCTGCCCACTTTTGGCCACAGTATTCGCAATGAAAGAAAACACCAGTCACACCGTGAAGGGAGGAGAGGACCTGCTTACAAAATGAAATCTTGAAGCCAATATTAATACTTCTTTTCTACAGTCAGCCCCAAAGTTGCTCAGTTGCATGGCATATTATTTAATTTCAGTTAATACACATAATAGTTACTTCACACAAGAAAACCCTAAAGCTTGCTTCTTCATTCCTTCTTCCCTTCCTCTCTCTTTCTCTCTCCCCCTCCCTTCCTCCTTCCAGACTTATTGATAGCCTACTATGTGGCTCATGCTCTATCAGAGATGCAATCTAACTGTGGTGTATAAATATAAAATGCCACCCTAACAGAATCGACGAACACATGTACATATATTTGTCATATAATACATTTGAAAATGATGCTATTATTAACAATATTATGTGTCCTATAATTCTCACCATCTGTAGGATGTGTGTTTCTTATTGCACAGATGGCTTATCTCAAATTATCCATAAATTTTCTTTAAAGCAAGAAAAGCTAGTTTCCTATTTTGGTTTATACGGCCTGATTTTTTAAATCCTTTCCCCAGTAATTATTACACATTGGCAAAGACATCTGGTCACTTACCTGGTAAATATAGGACTCCCCACGAAGTGCACCCTGACGCATGACCACATATGCCAGATTTGCCGAAATAGGCCCTGTGAAACCACGAGACAGCCACTGAGCTGCTCAAATCCACCCACTTCCTTTATGTTCTAGCTTTCTTAACTTCTTCCTATTTATATAAAAGACTTTCTCTGGCCTCACAGTATCCTAAATCCATGCTTGCTTACTTCATTTATTTATAAATAAGCATAGTGATTTTTTTTTTTTTGCTTCTTTCACATGGCATTCTCAAACGCTTTTCCAACCTCGTTTATTTCAGTTTCAGTTTCTTGCCATGAGTTCCCATTTCTGACTGCTAAATAGACCAATAGAGAAGCAGTAGAGCAATGGAGAAGCAGAAGAAGCAATGATGTAAGCACTTGAGCCCGACATGTACCAATAAAGATTTTAGCCTAAGAGAATATGTACGAAAAGCAAGTTTTGAATTCCTCTGTGTGTGTGTGTGTGTGTGTGTGTGTGTGTGTTTCTAAGAATCAAAAAGTAAAACAAAGAAATGATAAATCTATCCCCAAAATTTGCCCCCAAGAGGACTGTTTCTAGGCCTACTACGGCTAAGCCATTTGTTATCTCAAGAGCTAGTTGAGCATTCTCATCTTTTTCAAGAAAATCAAGATAGTAGACAGGCCCACACCTCTCAAAATTTAGACCCCGAATTCTAAATACCCCCAGGTCTCCACCAAGAGAGAGGTTTGGGGCTTGATCACTGCCCCAGAGAAAATCACACATTTGTAAGCCAATATTAATTTTTTGTACACATTTTTACTTTCTATTCATCTTCACACACACACACACACACACACACACACACACACACACACACACAATTGGAAAGAGAGGGAAACAAATTCGATTGGGTAAAACCCAAAGGCACACACGTTGCTGAGGAATAATGGATATTAGACTGATCCTCAAAGGCCCATCACGCAGTCAATACATCTATGTCTATTTTTTCTTCCTTTTACATTTTTAGTGCATAGTAGCAATAAATACACTGGTGCATGGAATTTACTAGAGTATAATGACCAGCTGGCATTTCTGACCAGAAGCGGAACCGTGCGACCTCATCCCATCGCCACTGCCATCAACTCAGATAATGTTGTGAGCCTCGGTTATTAGCCCCCAAATGACATTTAATTATAGTTCTAATTGGAGGTCTCAGGGTTCCTCTCCTAAATCGAAGTAGGCTCAGTGAAGCCTTTGTAAAATGCTTCAAAATTCACTAAGCAGTGAAAGAATGTCATATTTACGCTTTTGGTTTATCTCTATGGGTAACAGAAACTGCTTATATTTGTTTTCTTCAACTCTTTTTCTTCAAAATTAGGAAATAACCGAACTATGTTCTTCATGGTAGAGCTCAGATTGTATCAGGAAGACATCATCTGGTAAAGGATATTTTCTACAGGAGTAGTCAAGTGCACACCCAGCATATGCCAAACAAAATGTTTGTTCTGAATTCTGTTTTAGATTCTCACAAGGAGCAAGAGCTAAGCCTGACATATGGTTATGAAGCATGCCAAAAGAATTATTGGATGCTACATATTTACTATTGCTCATCATATTTTAGCTTTATTTTTTAAGTTTTCCATTAATTTTTAATAACTATTTATTAAGGGTCATAGTGACCATTCCTTTTTTTATCTCATAAAATTGTTCTCATCTGATTCTTTTGTATAATTCACACTTTATACCCTTTTTAACTGAAAATTTATAATACAAAAATGGACTACCAGGGTTTTGTTTTTTAGGTTGTATTTCAGCTTTAGAAACACCAAATCGTTTATAGATACGATACATTTTCTAATGCATTTTTTCCTAAAGCTCCCTTAAAAGAAAACAGACTTTATCTTTATACCAATGAATTCCTACCACCTAACATGGGTCTAGCACTTAATAGCCACTCAAATACTTGCTAAATGACATTTGATGGAATGCAAACAGATTTGCTATTTTATAACAATTTTGACCTGTTATATTTTGCTTATGGTGTCATACCATTTAAGATAATCAGTGACAGTTTTTTTAAGCATTTATACATGACATTTTGTCTATTGAATATGGCTTTTAAGATTGATGAAGATTAATGTAAGAAATAAAATGATTCTACCTAAAATATTGTGAAAGCAAAAGAGTGTGTTTTCTTGGTGGGGAATTTATACTTCAAACAATGAGCCTTCATGTTAAATCAGAAAATGTCCCTGGCCAGAATACCTTTAGCTGACTCTTCATAAAACATTCAAAATACTTTTTAACCACTTTGATAATGGACACATCTCAGTTTCCTTAATCTGTGAAATGGAGATAATAATCTGGTCTATGCCACAGGGTTGTCAAAAAGATAAAATAAAGTCAAGCATCTGGTTTCTTCTGCCCAGGCCAGGCACATCATGAGCCTCCCCACAAAGGAGCTATTATTTTGCTTCTCTCTCTCTCTCTCTTACTATCTGCAGGGCGCTCACTCACTCCCCTGATGCAGCATGATCAACTGTGGCAGACAGAGCTGTCCCAGGAGCTGATGAAAGGGCTTCCTTCACATCTCTGGTTGAAGATAAGAACCGCAGATGATCTGCTATAAAATAGAACGCTAATGATCTCACATCGAGAGAACATTTCATTTTCCCCACAGCAATACCTGGACCATTTCATGTGCCTTGCAAGTGTGCATATACTAATGAACTCTCCAAGTAGCTATTTACTTTTCACTTTTATAAAAGAATGCGAAGGCCTAATTAGGCTGGGGAATTCAGGAATCTTGCAACGACATGATTTGCTCTTGTTTGCTCTGGCCTCTGCATCTGCCACTGCACAGAATGATTTGGGCAGCGTCCTTCAGTAAAGATTGCAATGTTTAGCTTCCTGCTTTGACGGCTTCGCTGATGGTTTATAAAGCCAAGCAGCCCAGAGGAGTGAAAAGGAAAAGATTATTTGAAGTCTGCTTGTGTGATCAGTAGAGACTTCACAATAGGAAGGGCATCTCGTCCTTTTTCCATCCCACATAAACATTCTGACTGGTACACAGGAGAGGGACGCATAATTGCCTCATGGCCTTGTCACATCCCTGTTGTCTCTGTTTCTGACTGCTTTGGTCTTTTAGTTTAAGAAAAATGAGACTTAACACTCTCCCTGTAAATCAGGAAAGAGACCCAGTGCCCCTCAGGGGGCGAGCAAAGTTGTGATTAAATTGTAACCCAGAGGTTTTATGGAATAAACCAAAAAGGTAATTTACAATAGCCATGGTGTTCGATTCTAGGATTATGCTTATCTGTCCTGCAGGAATGGCCATTGTGCTGCCCAAATTATAATCCATTTCCTGTCCAATCAACAATTAGACTACCAAGGGATTAAACTCCTCTTATTAATTTGAATTGTGTAGTCAACCATTTTCCATATAGTTATTTTTCTTCTCTAAATCAACATTGTCTTGGAGATCTGGTCATAGATGTCAGATGTCAGAAGGTAGAATTTGGCTCTGTATTCTGTTTTCCTTTTTCTTAAATAGAGGCAGCAGTGGAGCGAAGTGTAAGCTTTGGATGAGCTCACACGTGTGGGTTTGAGATCCATGTTTACTTATAAACGTGTGATTGTGGGTACATTACTTAAACCCACTGAGTCTCTTTGTTTATAAAATGAGATGATGACTGTGCTGACTACCAACATTCAAGACTGTTGTTAAAATGAAAGAAATGTAGGAAAACTAGATTTGAGATAGAACTATTAGTCATCATTGTTATTAGAAGTGAAAATCGGATTGTTTAAGTAAAATGTGACCATTCAATAAAAATTGAGCAATATTTAATAATAGTCTATGAGTTCAGAGAAATAAGAGTATGAATCTTAATTTCATTATTTACTAGCTGAATGATACCAGGTAAGCAATCTAGTATCCAGGGGTCGTGGCCTCCTCATCTGTGAAGTGGGGCAATAGTGACCCCTCCAAGGGGGGTGGGGGTTCAAGGGCAATACATGTATCAAGCATCTGGCCTACAGCCAGTTTCCTTTGCCTGTTACCTAAATGACACTGGAGTGAGCACATAGGACCATGACAGTAATGCAAAGAAAGAACAGTCATCTTGTAATCTGTAAGGAGCAGCCAGCATTCTCCCCCTCCAGCCTCTGAAATGTCATTTGCTTTCTTCCACTTGTCCCTCCCGCAAAACTAAATACTAACTTCTTATCCTGGGCAATCACAGCTAAACCAAAATATAAACCACAGGGGTGAACCTGCAGAGAAAAGTTAGGGAATTAAAAAAAGAAGAAGAAAAAGAAGTTCAATATGCTTTTCAAATACTAATAAGATCTATTAACTGGACTGGGAAGCCCAACTTTATCAGCAATTGTAGGACATAAGTAGACACTTAAGCACTATAAAATGGGTTTGTTGATTTCAGTAGATACAATTGACTATTGTAAAATGCTGTGGGAACTTAGTCTCTTTTATTTGTTTACCATCCTCTGTTTCATTTTATATATCTTCAGGCTTTGGATAGAAAAAGAATTTTGATCTAGCTTTGCTCCCTAACATGTTGATATAGAGAATGCATCAGCATTAGTTCCCAAATTCAATTTCTGGGTTCATTCACATTTACTCCTCATAAATTTAGCTTATTAGATTACTTGTGCTGTTTTTTAATGGCAGGCTAAAACAATTTGCTTAATTCTAAATCTAATTATTTTTATATTTATTTAGAAGCAAATTTGTGGGAAACTTATCACCTCAGTGCTTTGGGGGGGGGGGTTAACCATTAATGAAATTAAATCAATTGCCTTTTAGATACTTTTCTAGTTGGTATGCAGTAAATTGGGCCTTTTTTGGCACAGGGAGATTTGGCCTCGCATACGTGGATTGTCATTTGTGACCACGTTTCTGAAGTTTTCTGTGATCTTGAGTGTTCTCAGTAAATCCTGTTAGTATTTATGAAACATTTGAAATGATTTTTCTCTTTTTCTTTTTTTAATTCCCTACTTATTCTCCACTGGTCCACCCCATGCTTATAAAGTTTAGATTTTGGCTCAGTTGTGATTGCCAAAGAGGAGAAGTTAGCAATTGGTTTTAAAGAATGGGACAAATAAATGGAAAAATAAAATTTCTATCAGAATTCCAACAATTTGAAATGGTAGAAAGGACAGCGCATAGAAACTCCCGGCTTTCTAGGTTATCTCGAGTGAGATGAAAAGACTGAAGCTGTGTTGGCTTCAATGCCGACAGCACCTTTTACCTCCTTTGATGCCTTGAGAGGTTCAGGGACTTTTTAATGCAGCATTTTCCAAGGTATAAGAAACTACTAGGATAAGAAAGAAAGGAAAGCCCCTCACTGCAAGATTTCTGATTGTTCTTCAGTCTTGAAACATCTTAAAAGTAATGGCATACAAGTGAAAATTGCTCAAATAGTTCTTTTGACGGTCTGCATGTGTGTGGTTCAGTTTAACAGTCAAAAGACTGTGACCCAAATGGCCAATTTTCAGTGCTGCTTCTGTACTTCATTACAACCTTGTGGTATGATGACAGCCAAGATAAGGATGACCACCAGTACAAATTTGGATGTATGCTTCCTTTTACCTAGATTTTCGCCTTTAAAAAAAGTTATTTATTTATTGTTTCCAGATCTTATGTTTTTCCTATACTTTTGTGTTGATAGTGAAATGTCACTTGGGATGCAAATTCTCTTTGAGGAAAAGATCATGGCTAGGCATTGGCATCTGGGGCAGAAAGACAGTAATGATACCAACCAGTAGTAGTGGAAATAGTTGTGATGTGGTCAACACAGAGTGCTCACTACATGCCAAGCACCCTTCTGAACAAGCAGTTCAGCTGGTCATGAAGCTGCCTTTGACACATAGTCAGTGTGGGCTTGGCTGGACTAAAGCTGTCACTCAAGTTTGCGGGGGAAGAGGGGACAAAAGGAAATCACCAGGATCAAATGGTGGCAACAAATGCATAGGGCGAGTCCTGACGTCAAGGTTAAATCTATGTCAAGGCAGGAGTGGAAAAACAGATACCAAGAGCCTTTTTCCACTGCTTTATAGACTTGGTGACATTTCATCTTTAGAGCGCCTCTAAGAGGTAAGTACCGCAGATCACAGCCCCCATCCAAAGTCCCAAAATACAAAAAGTTCTGAAACACAAAATGGTTTTATTGGGTCTGTGGTCAACCCCTTTGATAGCAAAAGCAGACCTAATCTGATGTGATAACGCCCTCCTTGTGACCCTTATCCCAACTGGGGTGAATATTTAAATGTGCTCGCTGCAGACATAGTGTAATCATAGAGCGTTTGCACAAATCTCAGTGCTGCATCTACATACAATATAGTCTATGAACCACTAGAGCTATGTAACATCTTAAAATTCTGAAATCTGAAATACATCTCACCCAAAGATTTCACTGAAGGGCTTGTGGACCCAATTTATAGATAACAAAATTGAGGCTTTGTAAGGTTTATAAAATTTTCCTACTTTGAGCAGCTTTTATGTATAAAGTTATTTCCCCAAACATACCTTGTATGGATCAAGTGATTATTAGTGGGGTTTGGGAGCAATTTGGTGAGAGCTATGATGAAGTATGGACAAAGTTAAGGAATTGCTTTTTTTCTCCAAACCTTACCCACTGCTTTGACGATAACCAAAGGTTATAAATGGGATAGAATAAGGGTAAGCCACGATAATGACATGATTTGTTATAGTAAGGGAGGGATTATAGAGCCCTCCTGAACACTCTCAATGACATTCTGAGTATGGACAGTTTCAATCATTCAGTGAGGTCTGTTTCTCTGGAACTTATGCCATGTGCCCTGGTTTTAGCACCTGGAGGATAGTGAGAAGGAAAAAAGAGACACCAAATTAGGGTTTCTTCAGAATTTTTGATTTCAAGAAATAGAGAACCACTCAAAAAAGTATAGGAGTGAGCAGGAGTTGTTAAGAGGATACCAGATCATCTTAGCTAACCGAATTCTGAACTTTCAAAATCTGGAACGTCATTGGTTATTTTTTTTCTTCAGCCCTTTCTCTGGGCTTTCAAAGTATCCTGTCTCTTCTTCTCTCTGAGCATCTGCTTTTTTCCAATTTTTATAGACTGGATCCATCTGACAGGCTCCAGTAACAATGGCCATTAAGCAACTCTGATCTTATAGTCAGTTCCATGTCCCCAGCCATCTGACTACAGTTTCTTTTTTAGGGTTTTTGAGAAAAGGGATCAAAAACGTGTGGCCCTTGGCACAGTTAGCTGGAGCCAAGAGAGCTGAGATGTCTTATATAAACGTGACCTCTAAGTTAGCATCATTCAGCAGGTGTGCCTCTCTGGTTTATGTGCTTATGAGAGAAGAGGCACTTACAAAGTAGGAGCTAGGTAGTATCTTAAAAATACATTTTCAGTATTTGTGCCAGGAATTCTTCTGGGAACTTTACCTTCATTAACACATTCTTTTTTTCTGGAACAACGTCAACCTTCTTTCGTCTAAAGCATCTTCAACTATCATAGGTGTTCTTGGAGCTGGGAAACTGAAATATCTTTCATATAACATGTTCTCTACTAGTTACTCTCTAATTTGCCAGTGATGCAGAAAGAATAAAAACTTTAAAAACCTATTTTTAACCCTAAATGGAGCATCTGCAGTTATGACAAAATATTCTGACTTTATTTTCTAATCATGAAAAGATTCAGATTCTGAAAGTTTTCTGGATAGACATCGACTCCATTTGTAGACGCTTATAGATGATCTTTACAAAATTTTTCATATATATTTATTTTTTAAATAATATTTCTGATTCATTATGACAAAAATATAAACTCTTTTATAATAAGAAAAAATTTCAAAGGTTATTTTAGTCTGTCTTGCTTGGACCACATCTATATTCCACGAAAAGATCACAAGAGAAATATTTAGAATTTACATACAGTTTGCTTTAACTTGTTCAGGCACCACATGTGCCTGCTATTTCTGAGGCTTTGCTACTTCTGGGCCATAAAGAGCTTATGTGAAATAGAAAAAAAAAAAGTTGATCATTTTGGTGTCATCTTACTCTGGTTCAGTCTAGAGGTGAATGAAGCCTTCAGAACAGAAAAAAAAAATAATAAATCACTTAAATGGCCTTGAAAACCTACCTCAAAGAGCCTGCAATTTGTTACCAGCCATTCTTTTGGCTCTGTTGGTAAAGAAAAAAAAAGCTTTTTTCTCATTCACTTGTTTATTCCCCCAAAGCTTAGTTTGTCATTTAAATCAAAATGATTTAGATGGAGAACTTGATCGATGAGAATAAATTTACAGGTTTTCTCCTGCACAGAATCTTATTTTTTTAGGTGATAAACTTAAAAATATGTTCGGTTCAATACTTGTGCTTCTCATTTCTCTTTTTAAATGATGGTGCAATGTTATGTCACCTGCTGGTAAATCACTGCAGCATTTCATTCCGGAGGTGACAGGATTTTTAATGGTCCAGAAAATGACACCACATATATCAATCTAAACATATCTCACCTGCGCTCAGGTATAAGGCAGCGTGGACTCACCGATTTCTCTCCCCTTTTTTTTTCCTAACAAGTTTGGAAGGAACCTTATTTTTCTTTTTGTTTTGTTTTGTGCTTCTTGCCACTCCTTTTGGCTTGTCTCAAGGAGCAAAGAGAGATGAAAGGTCAAAATTACAATAAGTATATTTACTTATGCATGGATGAGACTTTGCAAATTAGCAACACTATGGGTTAGCAGTTAGGTTGTAGTATTGAACTAATGTTGATTGAAGTAAACCAGTAGCATGTAAGATGGGTACAAAGTAGTTCTTATAAATTCAATTTGATTTCCAAACAGTCTTAGAGTTAACGTGAGTACATGTCAGTGTTCCTGGGATGGAGGAAGTTGGACACATTGTTTGATTTAGCAAGACTGCTCTTGTGTGTTGAACAACCAAAGTATGCATTAAATTGAAAGTATATTCAATGTGATGTTATGTTTGCCAGGTAAATATCAGATGTCTATCAAGTGTAAGCATCCCCTATGTAGTGAATATTCTCTAAAAATTAAATAGGAGATGTCCATGTTCTATGTGGACACATGATCAAGAAAATATTATCAAAAAGTTTTTAAAAATGCCATAGAAGATTTTACTTTAAAGCAAAGCTCCAATAATACTGATGCCCCTTACCTCAGCAATTCCACATCCACAAATTTCATGAATGTGGAAAAAATGCTTTCTTGCATGGATATTCACATCAGGGACAAAAAAGAGGAAACAGCAAATATGTGCAGCACTAGAGAAATAAAAAATGTTTGTTATATCCATATAATGGGATAAAATGTAGATCCAAAAAAATCATGAAAATAATGTAAAATAATGTAAATAATGTAAAAATATTTAATGACATGACTTATTAAGTGATGAAAATAAATATGTAGGGTAATATATAACATATTTTAGCTTTTCGGTACGAACATAATATCTACTTTAAAATATCCATACATGAGTATCTGCATAGATACAATTATAAAAGGATATTTCTTAAAATATTAACAGTGAGAATCTCTGAATAATGAGATTATAAGTGATTTATCATCTCCTTTTTTATACTGTGTATCTATATTTTCTAAAATGAGGTTAATTTATTACTTGTGTAAATAATTTTAAAAATTTAAATCAGGAACAAAGCAATAAATACATTATGATTAAACAAAGTAAGGACATAAACTAAAATGCTGGCAAATTCTTTAGGAATGGGTCATAAATAATTTGATTTTTTCCTTTCACTTGTTTATGTTGTCAAAGTTCTCCATAATAAATATAATCAGTTTAAGAGAAAAAATGTTGTGGGTAGTCTGCATGCTTCTACTTTAAATAATCTAAGTTTAGCAATCCATGGTAATAATAAAAATAATAAGGATTAACTGTAAGATCTTACAAGGACTGTGCTCAGAGGGTATCAGTGACCATATAAAGAAAACTTTGACCACTTGCATTAGAGCTAAGCCTTCCCTGAAATCTCAAATTACAAAAGATATTTTCTTTTATACGTGACTTTAACTTCTTGAGAGATGGCTCACATACCAATGACTCATTTGCTATTATGTTGAGAGAAGAACGGAAATGGAGTATATGAGATGAAAACAAACAAAAAAAACACACAAGAAAAACCTCTTGACCTTGAGGAGGTTACACTACGCTGAGGCAAGCTTTGACTACAATAATGATTAGGGTTTTATGTGTGGTTTATGGAAATTGGTTATATCAGAAGGGCATAATTAGATGGCATTTCACAGTAAAAAATAAACAGGGGCATATAAATACAGCACCAATGAGAGTCAGGAAGAGAGGGGCATCATAAAAGCTGTATGTTACCCATTGAAGAAGTTCACTATCCTACTAAATCTGTCCTGAGGGTTGATCAACTTCAGCTGGCTTAATGTATCACCCAGGAGAACAGGAGATGGCACATGGTTAGGTTCACAATCATAGACAGTATGCCCAGATCCACATTAATGTGAATATAATTTTTTCCTCTACAAAGCAAACATTAATTGAGCACCATCTTTCATTACTTTCAATCTAGACATTTTAGATAATATGCCAGACAATACCAATAGCACAGACTCATTTCCCTAACACTTCTTTTTTGATATAAGGAACTAAAAAGAACAATTAACCCTAAAACAATAATGAATAAATTTTAGAACCAAATTCTGGAATTAATTCACTCATACAATAACATTTTATTGAGTGACTACTGTGTACTCACATAGTTCTAGGCTCCAATAGAACAAAGCACCTATCCACATGGAGCTTACATTCTGGTATGCTGTGTGGTGAGGTACATACAAAAATGAAGATATGTTTATTATATGCGCTTATTGTGATAAATGCAATGAAAAAAAAATGAAGTAGGATTGGGAGGATGTGGTCATGGTGGGAATCAGGTATATGATTGTATGGAAAGGTAGTTTTAAGTGGAGACTTGATGGAAATGAGTGAGAAGGTGACCAGATATCTTAGAGGAGGGTATTTGAAGAAATACCAGGAGAGTGGTTTCTGAGATGGGGGTGTGCTTCATGTGTTCCAGGAACAATAAGGAAGTTGGTGTGGCAGGAGTTGGGGAAAACAGTAGGAGATGATGTGGGAAGGGAGGAGTACAGAATTCAGCTTTCACACTGAATGAGTCAGGAAGTCATTGGCAGATAGGGAGCAGAAAAATAGTTTGATCTGACTAGGATTTTAAGAGGCTCCCTCTGGCTGTTATGCTGTGGGTACACAGTAAGGGGTGCAAGGACAGAGACAAGGGTTACAGTAGGGAAACCAATTAGGAGGCTTTCATAAAATTCTGGACAAGACATTATGGTAGCTTAGATTACAGCAGCAGCAGTGAGAGGAGTAAGAAGAGGTGAGTACTGATATATTTGTCAGGACTTACTGATGGAAGTGGGCATTAGAGAAAGGGTTAAAGGTGACTATAGGGGTGTTGGCCCAAGCAATTAAAAAATTGGATCTGCCATGTATTAAGGTGCGTTGGGGAGAAACAAATTTTGTATGACTTTTTAAAATGTAGGTAAAGACTTCAAAGGCAAATATTTCTGGCCTTCGGTGGGAAACACTGGATTGCTCTCTGAAATATCCATTCGATAGTATTGTTCTTAGACTCAGACAAGATTGGTCCCTGCCCAAGGCTCTGGCCCTCCTTTAGTTCTACCCTTTGCCTTGGAGAAGAAGTCCCTGAGGCCAAGGGAATTCAGAGCTCATCCTTCTAGAACATGCTCTAGATAAACAGAACTCCAGAATTCCCTACCCAATGACCCTAAGCCTTCTTTCAGGGCTACTGTGGGTCCACCTTCCTGAGGCAGACCACACCCCAGTATGTGCCTTTCTGCAACATTGGTTGATGTTTGCAAGATGTTTGCATGGAGCTTGTATATGCAGGCTGGGGTTACCATACAAATAGCCATGAGCACTTCAAGGTGCAGCCAGAGCCTGGGATGAGAAGAAACAGGAGGAAAAGCAAACTAAGTGCCACAGGCTGGGACAGGGGTCACTCTCCCCATGCTGCCAGCTCAGAGCTCTGAGGAGCTGGCCTTCCAGTCATTTTATATGAGTGTATTTGCCAGAGTAAGGGACAGAACTAATTTTCCTAATAGTTCATGAGCTTGATTTAGAATATACATCTTGATATTTTACTGCACATGCATGTCTCTAGGTAGGTGTAGGAAACTTAACATATAATTAACTTAGGATCCTTGTCTTTAAAAGTGTTCCTGGATCAGTCCTTCATCCCATCAGACATAGTTAAGCCTCCTGCCTTGGGAAACATCTGAGTACACTCATCCTGTTGTGTGATAACTGCCTGCTTTATTCCCTGGTTTTCACCAGCTTGTGAGTCTCAGGAAGGTAGAAGAATGATTGCCCTCCTTCACTCTGTAGAATCTAACAGAATACCAGGCCAGTGGATAATGTTTGCTGAGGAAAGGGAAGGAAGGTGGGGTAGAGAAGAAGGAATGAAATGATTGATCTAGTAGAAAACATTAAATATCACAGCATTATTCATTGACTAAAAGGACAAAGTGATACATACTCTATGTGAAGCACATCGACCTCTGAGGCAGCTCGGCAGTGAAGATGGGTCTTTAATGCTTCCTATTGGGTGGTTCAGTGGCCAGAGCATATGGCTGACCTTGGATGTCAGGTAACCTACCTGCTTCTGGTCCTCCATCTGTAAAATGGGGCTAATAATACCTCACAGGGGTGCTGAGAGGATACATGAGATAATATATGCAAAAACTCTTTCACTTTTTTAGAAGAAAGACACTATATAAACCTAAGGTATTATTATCATTCATTTTAACTTTGGAATAGCATCATCCTGTCATTTTTGATCCCATAATTACAATACATCAGGTAAGCACAGATTTTAAAATCAAGGGAGCACTGTACAATGAACGAAGACATGAAAACTTTGTCACATGAGAACAGCCCTGACAACTTCAAAAGTGCCTTAGGGCTGCATCTATTTCCATATTAATGCAAGCCACAGACATCATTAAAGAGAAATGCAAACATGTAGTATTTGCTAGACTGTACCCCTTATTTGACAGATACACAAAACTCAGCTGGGCTTTCTACGAGTAACCACTGGCAACGAACACTCCTTCTTAAGAAAAGGAAGGAAAAGTGCTTTTTGTTTCAAGCCCTGGACCACCACCACTCAGCCAGGGCAATCAGAGGTCCCCGATTCCAAAGCAAAATTTGAAACCCAGCAATATTCATCTCTAGTTCCCTTTTAAATTAGATATTCATGCAGCCCAGTCTCAGACATTTTTTAATGTGGCAATTCTAAGAAAGCTGTAAGTGCTAAATATTCCAATTTCAATACTTTTTGCTAAAGACTTCCGAAGGTTTGGGTCAAAATGTTTTCTGTCTTTGTTTGCCTTTGTCCTTACAATGGACCACATGGTCCCATTAAATGGGGTAAAAGAGCATCAGGGTAACAATTTGGAAACCTTAGTTTTACCTGGATCCAATGTGGTCTCAGTTTCCTGAGGCAAGGCTGAAGCTGAGGTTCTGTGGTCCTCTGGCTCAGTCGACAAAGAAAGACAAGGCCCCCGTTTAGATCTGTGGGTTGATAGAGTAGGGATTACAATAAATACATCTTTCCAGCTATATTTTAATCCTTCTGCACACCATTCTTACCTAACGGTATTAATTTTGAGTGTCAAGCTTATTTCTAGAATCACCATCAATTTAAGAGATGATACCAGAGAAGATTTGAATTGCTTCTCTCCTTAGTGGAAATCTTAAAGTGTTTTGCAGTTTTAATTAACAGTGAGATGTCATTGTTTTGGATGGAGACCAAAATACAGCCCTTGGTGTACCATTTTGGCATTCATTGCAGAGGTAGCCATCCCTGACATTCCTTAGGCAAGACAGCAATGCTGAGCTGAAGGGCACCCGGCAGTGAGGTGAGGCCTCTCCTCAGAAATCAGCGTTTTCACAAGGTTTCTTAGTTGTGAGAGCCAGGGTATGTGCCCTGCTCTGCAGACCAAGGCCAAGATGCTGTAATAGGCACCTTTCATCTTCATATCTCTCCCTCTTCCTCTCTCTCTCCCACGGGTCAGAAGTCAGTTTCTCGTGAATATAACCACTGGGTATATAATGTGCACTGAGCATCTTGCCATCCGAGCTCCAGTATCCCAAGGAACAAATGTTTCCTTTGGCCCAATTGATGGAAAAAAAATATTTTACAGTGGGCCTACTGGAGATATACACGGAGCAGAAAGCACAGAGATTTTATCTCCCAATTTTTATCCTGACTTTCCTCTTGGTGCAACATTCAGCAATATTTAACTAGCTTTTGCATTTTTTAAAGTGGAGATAACAGGTCTGTTGATACTAATTTTGACCTTTTTATTGATGACCTCAGAGATATCTCTCAATGAGAAAATTATATTAATAATAGAAATGACTATTTCTACCTCATATGGGTAGATTGAGGTAAAAAAGAGTCTGAGGGTATAGTTTAGGTATTCTGCACTGATCTAGATATGAGGTTCATTTAACTCATTATGTGCCAGAAACAAAGGAAGGAATGTGTGCAGACATTATTTCACTTAATTCTCACAACCTTGTATTATAGTCTCATTTATAGTTAAGAAAACTCAGTTGAGGACTTAGTAAATGGCACAGCTGGGATTGGAAGTAAAGACTTCTGATTCCAAGTTCAAGTTACCCTTTCCACTACACACATGCTGCCCAGGATAAATGGCCATTCATTTGAGGGATGCCCATCTTTAAGGAGAAAGGACAGGAAGGGATGGACATGAAGGAAAGGGGCTTACATTGTCGGTGAGACCCGGCTAAACTTCAAAGCCAATTCTTTGGCCATCGATGCTTCACCCAGAACAACACACATCTGACCTCAAAAGTCTTGATGAATAATCTAAATACACACACACACACACACACACACACACACACACACACACACACACATGTATAGAAAAAGTTGTATATGAATTTAAATAATACATTATACAGAGAAACATCCTAAAATGCCTATTGACATATCTTTCTGCCAAAAGACTCCACTCCAGCTGCTCTCCCTCACACACTCTTTTTGAGTGTGCTTCTCTTTCTCATTTTCTCTGTGTGAATTTCTTTCTGTGTATCTGTCTGACTTTCTATTTTTTCCCCTAATACCACAGTGCCAACTGCCCGCCCCCCTCTTTCCCATCTAGCCATTTCTCTCATGTGTTTCTCTCCCCACTCATGACCCCCTCCTTCACAAAGAGCCCCCAGGGAAGTCTTGTGACTGCTATTAATCTCATGAAGAACAGGTTCTGGAATTTTAGTGAATAAAACTCTCCACCTCATTATATAGGTTAATAAGCTCTTAGAGCATGTTCAGATCCTATGAAATATTAACGACATGACACAGAGGTTGTAGGCTGAGCATATCTTATACTTGGAGCATTAGAGCCTTAGCCAATTAAACATCATTCAGAAATTAAAACAAAGCATTAAATTAAACAAAGCAATAAATATCTGTGGGAAAATATTTGACTTCTAAATGTCTCTTATACAGGATACAAATTTGGGGGAGAACGTTCGTTGCCACTTAAAGGAAGATAGATTTAAAACTGAACATACAAATGTAAGCTCCCTACTAGGAAATACATGGCATATGTTGGTTATAGAGAACAAAACAAAATTGAATTGAAAGTCAAGAAATGAGTTGTAAAGTTAATATTTAGTGTTGGTAGTTCTTTATAGGATCTGATAGGCAGTAGATAGTATAGATAGCACTTACCTTCCAGCTGAGAACTTGGTGGAATCAAGTATCTTTCTATGAGCACAGCTATTTCTATGAGCACACCCCCACCCTGAAGCTTGCAAAATGATGGAGGTTTGAACACAAAACCAAAGCTCCTCTGACAGAGGTTCTGATTTTATGCATTCCTCAAAAATAAACATAGATTCAACTGGTATACCCTAGTGTCTTGCATTGACTTGTTATGTTAAAAATAGCAACTCTGAGCATTAAAGAAACCATAGAAGAGTTTTTTTTTTCTTATGGGGCTTTTCTATAATTCCTTTTAACTGTGATAAGACATTTAATTGCTGCAAAATTGCCATTTCAGGAAAAAACCTCTCTGGTCCAAGCAGCGCAAGACAGAGCCTGAAGGGTTCTGACAATTTAAAATTGTGCAGTCAGTGTTCCAGCCTTGGGCATCACCTTGCCCAGACAAGCATTCCACATCCAGGTGTCCAACCTGCTTACAAATTTCCTGAAGTAATCTTTCAAATGACTTTCATGGTCAAGATTTGCCAAAATCCTAATCAAAAGCCACAGGTTCTCTACTGTTTACATAGATTCTCTGCCAGGCCAATGTTCTTCCCACTTTTACATCTAGAGCCCATAAGAGAAATGACAAGACAATGGCAGAGACCTGTTTTGTCATCATCGAGCCATGAAACCAGTACTGGCATCTGCCTCCTTTCAAATAGGTACTTAATTAAGGTGCTAATGAAAAGACTCCCTTTCATTAAAAGGAAAAAAATATATTTGTAACTATGTGTAATGATAGATGTTAACTAAACTTGTGGCAATTATTTTTGGATATATATATATATATCTCAAATCATTACGATGTGCATCCAAGTTAATACAATGTTATTTATAAACAAACAAACAAATAATAAAAACATAAATATAGATATTTAAAATTTGTCTTACTTGAACTACTCTATGATGTGTTTTCTGTTACTTGAGCCAAACACACTCCTGACAAGACACAGCGCCCTACCTTGTTGCTTAGGAAAATGCCTCGCAGCCATCATGGAATTCTCGAGAACAGAGGGGTGCAGGCTTCAACTGCCTCAATAGCAATCACTCCAAAATTTGCTCTGCCAGTCCCACTTTGCTTCCTGAATTTTAGAACCATGTACCCCATCACCTAAAGCTCACCTCCAACAACATATCACACAGCACCTCAAACTCTTCTTGGACCAAAATGAGCCCCTCTTTTTATCCCGAACTCTGCTCCTCTGGGTTTCTAATTTCAGTCCGTAGTCCTCAAACTTTGCAAGTCAGGGTGCAGGCATCTGCTTAGCTGTACTATTAGACTTGAGCAGAGTTTCATATTCTTCATTGGAGATCCATAACAGATTCCAGAATATTATCTTTTTTTTTTTTTTTCTAAATCTGGAGACTAGCCACACCATAAACTGAAAAAAAAAAAAAAATCACAGTGATAAGAGGCTCTCTCACATCACTGCTCTTCTTCTTGTTCCCATTTCTTTAGGCCCAAGGACAAATAAAAAAGAAAGAAAAGGGGAGACGGGGCTTCATCCTGGTGTCACCCCACCCTCCCTGGCTTCAGTGAGGGAAGGAGTCTCTAGAGAGAGGAGGGCAGGGTAAAGCATCCAGACTTGTCCAACGACAAGAGACAATAGGAAGACTCCTCTCAGGAAGAAGCTATGTGAGGACCAAAATATTAAATACATGTTATTACAGATTTGTGTTTGTTTTCAAATTACACAGCTTAATTCTACCATCATGTCCTCAGCAATAGTTAGGACTTTTTAGTCGGAGGTGGCTGAGACCCAACTCCAACCAGCTAAAGCAAATAAGGGCAATGCTTTGGTTCCCCAAACTGCCCATGATAAAGGTGGGAGCAGAGCTGGCTGTGGGGCCGACGAACCTGGGATCAAAAGATCTTCAGAACACACTCTGCCTGTCAGCTTTATTCTCTGAGGGCGATGAGGCTGCTTCTTCACCCCATGGCCACCAGCTTCTCAGCTCAAACCACAGGAAGAAAATAAGTTCTGCTCCTGTCTCAGTTCAAACAAATCTCAGAAGAAGTCAGGAGTTCTCTGGGGTGCTTGAGGCCAGCCTTTGTGCACATAAAAGACTGCAGCTACTTGGTTTCTAAGATAAATATTCAATATACTGAAGTAATGAAGTGCCCCCTCCCTTTAAGCTTTTAAGTTCAACCTACAAATCTTATTTTTCTATCTATAAATCTAATAAAATTTTAAGGGTTACTTTACAGTTTTGGCAATTACGTTCCCTTAAATAGCCTAAACCTCATTTATAAATGTATATATACGATTTTCTTTTTAAGTACTTCAAATGCTTGACTAACAAGCAAAGCTTTCCCAAGTACCTAAGCAGTTCTTATAACTCTAATAAATTAAACTTTTAAATACCATGACCCTAAAGTTCTCTTAAATCTTTCAATACTGTTTACAAACTTAGCCAACCTCTCTTGGAACTTTCAACTTTAAAGCTTTAGTCTGAAGTCGAGCACTTAATTAGTCATTTAAACTAGAATCACATGGCTAATTATAAGGTCAACTATGCCAGAATCCCTTAAACATTAAAAACACATTACAAACTTTACAAACAATTTCATTTAGCAGACATATAAGATTGTCTTCAATGCAACACAAAAACATTAAAAGTGTGGGTTTTGTTTACTTCATCCTCTCTGTAGTTAATTTAAAAACCTCTCAAGGTTCAAAAACGTACTTGATAAGGGACCAGTTTTGTAATTTGTAGCAAATTGAAACTACCTTCTCACTGGATGGCATTTTTTATTAACCAGAGATTTGGGCCCAGATGTGAGTTCAGGAGGTAGAGAACTTGAACTTGAGAGTTCTCCCTTTCCTGAGAGGCGTGATAAAGTTTTCCTATAGCAGTCAGCCCTCACGGGCTGCTGAGCCCATGTCCCACAATTGGGACCCGTTTGGCTTAAGTGAGTCTCCTGAGAAGAACTAAGTATTTACCTAATTCAGTTGTAACTTCCTTCATCACTTTGCATCAGATTTGAGTCCAGGGAGTTCATGATCTCCGACCTGGAATTCTTCATCACTTGGCTGCATTCAGCCAATCTACATAGGGTTTAATTCTCAGCATGCTTTCTCATGGGCTACAGCTTCAAAGGCCATTTAAGAAGAAGTAGAGGAGCTCTGGATAGTTTGGTCACACGCACATCCACTGGGCCAAGGGAGCTAAGTATCTAATTCTGTACTTTTTGTTCCTTGACCTGAAGAAAGGGTAGGGGGAGAAGAAGGAAGCAACAGTCACTGCTTAGAGAACCAAAAGCAGCTACCAACAATGGGTTCCTCTCCACCCACCCCACTCACCCTTTCCTAAGCCGCCTTCCGCTCTGCAACCTGGGTGACTTTCCTCAAGTGTAAATCTGGCCACGCACGTGCCTCTTGAAATCCTCCTGTGGACCTTTGTCATCTACACTTGGTCATGGGACCATGACCAAGACCCATTCCTGCACAAGGCCTCTGTGGCTACACCTACTCTGCTTCTCTTCAGCCTCATTTCCTGACACTTTTCCTACCATTTTTTATCTTTTGGTCATTCTGACAGGTACAATTTATCCTAGCAGCCATAATTTACTGATTTGCAATGCTATAAATATGCCATGACCTTTTATACCTTTTTATTTGGGGGGGGGTGGAATAGGCCAGTCCAAAAAGTGCCTTTTCCTGCATTTGCTTACTAAACTCCTGTTCATTGATTCCAGGACTCTTCTCAACACCTCTCTTCCTTTGAATTGTGCCCTCTTCCGAGGCCCCAGAGCAACTTTGTGCTCTATTTTTACACTCATCACAAGGTGGGGCAATTGTTTGTCAGCATATTCACTTGCTAATTAGACCATCAGTTCCTTAATGGAAGGTTTCTGTCTTATTGTTCTTTATATCCCCTACACCTTCCCCAGCACCTGGCATACAGGCAATCTCAGAGGAGAGGGAGAGAGAGAGAGAGAGAGAGAGAGAGAGAGAGAGAGAGAGAATATTTAGCAACCATAGTTAAATCAATGAATGACCACAGAACAAGCACAGGCAAATGTGAGGTATTATTCAAGACCTTTTAAATCCCTCCTAAATAATAATAATAGCAAATTCTTAAATATTGCTTACTATATGTCAGGCATTAGTTAATCACCGTGTATCCATTAATTTACTCCTTGCCAAGATCCAATGAGATAAGTCCTACTATTTTTCTCCTTTAAAAGAGGAAGAATCTAAGGAACAGGGAGGTATATCACTTTCTTGTCCCTCTAAACATACGCAGCTTACCTGTTTGAACGCTCTGTGGTCCATCATGAGATGGAACCAGATACAACAAGCCAAGAAATGAAGATGACAGAATGGAAAGAATGAATGAGAAATTCAGGAAAAGAAAATGCTCCTAAGTGATGACTTCTGCATGACAGTGTTTACGAATATCATTTGTTGTCTGTAGTCTTACCAGAAAGAACATATTTCATTTGGTTAGAGTACCCACCCAATTGTTGGAGTTCAAGTCTTAATATTTGATCAGGTCCATTCACAACAGCCCGTGTCGAGTAGCTGTCTTCTGATGGTTTTGCCAAAAGCATGATTAAAAATTCAACCACCCTCACCTAAACAAGAAGATCTATATTATGTTTAACCGAATGAATTAGTTTAAGCTGGAATACTATTGCATCAGCTAAGATCAGCCTCCAGCCTGTGGTGCCCTTGGCTGACATCAGGATCTCCCCCTAACACTTATCTTGTCATGCCGTTGCTGCACTGTCACCAGAGGTTCTACATTTTCCCCCCAGGGTCAAGCTAAGATGGAATGTCAGGGAGTGAATGGATCCATGTTTCCTGACTCTGGGCACTCCTGTCTATTCTTTGCTTGAGTCAGTTTTGTAGTTTCTGCAGAATTGAAAGCCTGTCACTCCAACTGATCACTCTTTCAGTGGTCAGTCCAAGCTGGTGACACAATTGTTAGCAAGTAAGATGGGAAGGGTAAAGTCACTCTTGGCTGGATTTCTTGCAACAGGGACTCTCTGGGGTAAGTCCCTGCACTTGTGACATCAGTTGGCACCATGAACTGACATGTGAGGCTGGGAATTAAGATTATAGAAAATGAAGAGAGAGCTTGGGGAACAATGCCTTCCTGTTTTAATCATAGGCTGGCACGTGTCCCACCTTCTCTTTAGTTTGAGAAGCAAGACCATTTCCCTGATTACAAATACAGGGTAGGTATGCCTCTGTGGGTCGTTAGGGTAATGAATATTGTGTGTGTATGTGTCCGCACATGCGCACGTGCACTCATGCTATTGAAGGAGATGGTGCAGGTTTCTGGAATTAAAAAATGTTCTAAACTGGTAACTGCAAGTATGTTTACAACAATTTTCCCTTCTTGCTCTTAGAGATTTCTTTATGCTTACTATTTGGGGGTTGGTTTTAAGAGTATGTTGCTTGTAAAACTTCCAGAGTGATCTTGGGCAAATATTTTATTCTTTTTAGTCTCTCAGCTACCTCATCCATTAAAAAAAGAGTTTGAGGCAAATCATCTCCATGCTCTCTTCTAGCTTTACAGTTCTAGAATTTGAAATGATCAATAAATACCTGTTACTGTGTTATAAATGCCTTTCATTTGCAATATGTTTGACATCCAGGGATTAATTTGTTTAGATATAACACTCTCCAGGGGAAGAAAGAAAGGATGTATCATACTATTAGCAGTTGGTTGGTTGCTGATCTGTTTCTTTGGCCAAGACCTAACACCAAATCAACTGGAGATAAAGGTTGCCGGTCATGCATAAAGTAACAAGGCATCTCTTCTGTTAAAGGGAAATCAAAGTCATGGACTAGGGGTCTGATGCAGTTCCTCTAGCCTGGGCATGTTCACCCACTGGACCACGTAACACATTCATTGCACAGTACATGGTTGGATCTCTCTCCAAGGCTGCCCCTGCAATGAGCTGGTGTTCTTCTAAAACTCAACCCTCTCCATTGATTCAAAGATGACCCTCTGATCACTAGAGACCTTTAGCAACAACTATAATGGCTTACAAAACCATTCCATAATGGGCTCGCCTCTTTCTTGGTCATCGTGATGTGATTACTTTGTCTTATCAGAGAGGGTTTCTGATTCTCACTGAGACTGATTGCAGGCACAGAAACTAAGTGCACAAGCGTCGTTCTGGAGCACGAGTCACTGCCTGCATTAGCTTGGCTGCCCTCTCTGCTCTGGAGTTACGCATCATATACTTCTCAGGGCTCTGACACCTCTGTTCAATCCGTCTTGTCATTCTTGGCTAATAAAACTGGTCTTATGCCAAGTCAACACTTCTCTCAAATCCTGGGTGCCCCATCTCGTCATGTCTTCCTTTTATCGCTGAATAAAATACAGCACTGTTTGACCAACTTTATGCATTGTTGTTGTTGTTGTTCTGTCCTACAAAGACAAGCCTCTTCCAACATGAGACTGAACCATTTTATCGACTATGAGTTTGTTTCTTCTCACTTTCCTACAGCTAAGAAAGGTTCTAAGAAAGATTTCATGAGCTGTGTGGCTCTTTATTCCATTTGAACATATTCAATCACTAAGAGAAGAATTCTAATTTTGTATAAGCCCATCAATTTGTTTAAAAACCTCATCTTCCTCTGGGACATTTTGCGTCTTATCAGGAATATTTCAGCCTGTGTTAGATTCAGCATCTCATTGTGCTGTCCCCATAAACCCATGAGCCAGAAAATCTGTTGTTTATTCCCTTTTGCCATATTACCCATTGGATTTTTTAATTAAATTTTTATACATATACATATATATGTAAAATGTTAAATGTGATATCATGTATTTTTGTTGTTTTTTGGGTTAATTTAGTAGATTTTTTTGTTCTTCTTATTTTTTCAGCTTACCTCTCTTCCCACCATTGTCCCCACTACATCATTCTCCTCCACCCAACTTCTGTATCTCATTTTAACCACCCAACATAGAACTTTCTATATTTCTCTGTGCTCATGTAGTTGTATACAAACATGAATCTACATATATAAACTTGCAGAAATAAGAGTTGTATTAGCCAGGGTCTCAGCTGGAAACAAATGGCAACTTCTAATTAAGACCATTCAGAGAGAATCTAATAATGAGATTATCAATAAAAGTACAAATATGGTATCAAAAAATAGGATCGAAGCTGTATCCCAGGGTTAGCATCCCTTAAACTAAAGGAAGGAGGGGAGGAGGTGGTTGCCAGAAACTGAAGGGAAGTCCTACACAAAGGGCTGTTTTAAGAGAAGTTGTGATATTCAGAGACTCGGGCAGCTCTGACCTCCCTCTCCTGCCAGTACCTCTGACTGGCTGAGCCTGACAGGAAGTCATTGGTCTCAGAGATCCCACGTGTCTGGTGCATGAAGGTCAGGCTGCCAGGGGCAGATCACTGTGGAAAAGGTAGAAGTCAGTACATAGGTGAGGAATAAAGGCATTTCCTTAGGATTGTGTTTGTGGTTGTTATTTGTTTTCTAAAAATGAGATTATATTACTTATACTTTGCTATATTCACTTTTCTCCACAACACTTGGTAGATATCCTTCCAAATGAACAGGCATAGCTTTTATCTATTATTTTTAATGACTGCATAAGAGTCCATGGGGTGGGAAGTTCCAAAATACATTTTTTTTTTGCTATTTCAAACATCTTTGGAGTTATGTGTGTAAGTATGCATGTTTGCATATAGATAAGGACATCGCGTATGTATGATATATACATACACATACATATGTATTCTGGTTCTTCTAAGAACATACATTTTATTTTCATTGCTTTCCACAAGACTATAACTGTTCACATTAATAAAATGTGTGAGTACCCTTTCACTTTCATTCATTTTCCCTCATTCAATCCCAGAAATAGGTGTTATAGTCTTCCTAAGTCTTGCTAGTTGGAAGGTAAAGTGAAACATCAATGTTATTCTATTTGGTATGCTCCTAATAACTATTGAACTTGAATATATTTCCTATGTTGTTTGGCCATGTGGGAAACCACCCGGACTTTCTAACCCACTGGCTTTTTTGCTAGTAGTCCTTGTTAGGATTGTGATTCTCTTTCTGATATTTGTGTTCAACTGACCATGGCTATGTACACCACTGTTCACTTCCATAGTGGACATATTTTCCTGTGGAAATGCTTTTTATTTGCTTACACACTTGTCTGCCTGTTGGCATTGGTCTTCATTCTGGTGCCCATGAGCACCAGGCATGAGGACTGCCTTTCTGGTCAATGTCCCATCTAAATACATTTTCCTTTCTGACTAGCATTGGTATGGATGCCCCTGGAAGAAGTAGCTCTAAGGCATTACTTACTTACAGCCCCTTCTCTTACTAGTGCCTTGTAGGCTGTGGTGTGACTTTACTGGCCTTTAAGTTATCACTCATTTAAAATGCATCTTAAGAAAAGAAGGAAACTTTTTTTGTTCCTACCTATTGTGCCTACTTTTGTGTCTCCATCACCTCTTTTATCTTACCCAAAACCCAAATCCCAGACAGAGATCAAGGCATAACAAACACTAAGGTGCACACAGATAGTCTGAGGGTCTTGTTAAAGTGCAGATTCCAATTCAATGGGCTGGAGTAAAGGGTCTGAGATTCTGCATTTCTAACAAGCTCCTGGGGTGCTGATTGAGTGACCTCACTGAGAGTAGCCAGAAGGTTGGTAACTGCGGCATCAGTAGGTTAAGCAACATATAAACAGAGTAGGGTATCACATAACTAGTAAGTAGAGAGTAATACTTAGTCACGGTCTGCCTGAGTCCAAAGCTTATCTGTTTGCTTATTTTCTGTTCCCAGAACCAGAAACCTTGTGTTAATGGTATCAGAGTCTAAGCCCCTCTAAGGCAGAGACTATGTTTTGCTCACCTCTATGTCCCCGGCCTTACATGGAGTCTGGACACAAACATTTGCCAAATGACAAGTGCCAGAGTTGCACAGGCAAGCAAAACAGATAACATAAGATTGGATAGATAAGCAGTCTTCAAACTTAACTGTGCACATCACAGGAGCAGTAGGAAAGAAGCTTCTGGCACCTGGGCCCAGAGCAAAGAACCCCTGAGCTGTAGCTCCCCCAACGACAAGTGCGATTTTGTGATGGGTACCTAACCAACTACTCCCCAGATCAGTGAGTCATTGAGGAACTAAGCTCATGAAGTAATTTATGACAAATACCCTGAAGCAGAGGCAAAGTGTTCTCCTTGGAGTAAAAGAAAACCAAACCATGGGAAATGTTTTCCAGAAGAGCATTAATTGGACACCTCTGAACCTCCAAACTTCTCTGGATACAGAAATGAATGAAGTAAACAGAGCCTTGGCTTTGTATACTCACAGAGAAACTTCTATAGCAAAGCCAAGAACAAGGTAACAACAACAACAAAAACAATCATTTATTGAGTGGGCCAAGTCTTGTGTAAGGGCCTGGCACATCCCATTATCTCACAGTTTTTAATCTTCACCACAGCCCTATGGCCTTGGGCACCATCGTCACCTTTCAGATGAGAACAGTGAGTCTCAGAGATGCTAACTAACCTGGGCAAATCGCACAAGTGAAGGTTAGAATCCTGGTTTACATTCAGGTCCACCTGATTTGTTTTGTTTCCATTCAATAAGAATTAATTCAGTGCCTGCTCTGGGCTTGGTAATGTGCTAAGTGCTCAAGTCAAGTTTCTTCTATTATCTTAGCTACCTCCTTTCTTTTCTCCTTATTTTTGTATAGAAGTTAAATATCTTAGGGTGGCCCTATCTATATATTAAAATGAAAAAGAGAGGGAAAGAGAGATTGAGAGAGAGTGTAAGAGGGAAACTAACTAGACAGCTCACCTTCCCAAATGCTTTTTTTCTGAGGAAAAAAAAAACATTATTGTCAGGTTAATTTATATACAGTTACTTCATTCAAAACAACTTATGAGGATAAAACTAGAGTTGCCAACTCCTTCACAAAGAGTTAGACATTATACTTTCTGCATATGTTGTGTATGTCTGTGTATGTTTGAGAACTTTCCAGAAGCTTTTGAGAAATATTATTTGATGATAATTTAACACTTATTGAATAAATAAAGAAAACTTCTTTGTTTATTAGTGAAACAGCTCAAAAGTATGCTTTTTCTCAGTGCTGTGTGCAAGCACAGACTCATTCTCCCTTTGACTGTACCATGTTATCAATTACCTGCCCTCCCCCATCTTTGTCAGTGTAGGTTGCGAGGAGTAATAAACTATTAACTTCCAGTGACAGGAAGCTTAAATTACAATGCCAACCCTGAATGGTATAAAATTTGCAAATTGAATTCCATAAGAACAATCCCTTTGTCTGGCTGAGTCTTCCTGGGTGCTGGGAGGAATGAGGACCAAAGGTTCACTTGGCCCTGAGATCCTTCTTCTGCTTTGTGAACCTTACATCCAACCACCGGAGGAATGGGCTCCATCAGGGCTGCCTCCATATTCTTCTCTTATCTTTCCCCACTGTGGCTGGGTAACCATGATAACAGGGAGGATCTGTGGGAGAAGCAATGCCAACAACATTGTGCTTTGTTCTGCCACTGAGCTCCACTCTGTCGCTAAAAAAGCATTACAATTAAACAGTAGAGTTGGAGACATCAAGTCAGTGCAAGCTAAAGGCAGCTCAGGTGAAGAACAGACAATGTTTGTGACACCATGAATGTGTCCAGGAATCACCCAACTGAGAAAACAATCTGATTTTCAAGTCCCTGATAAATTCTTTCCACTTAATCTTTATTTAAGGAACACTGTTAATTAGCTGCGACTATCTCCTGTAAGTATCTTAATATAGTCCGGGTATTAAATGCTGATAAAGGCAATCTCAAAGGCAATAGTGGGTTTTGTTAGTTTCAAGTATATTATTTAAACTAAACAGAGGTAAATATGGTAAAGAAATATTTTTAATTGTTGACTTGGTCATTCATGCTCCATATTAAAATTGGGTGTTAAAATGATGTTTATTGGAACTCCCTATGTGTTCTAGGTGGCAGTTACTCTTCTTTTGCTCCAAAATGCACTTTCTACAATGTGGAACAGGTTTTATTAACCCTATCCTCCAATGTATTATCAATAAAATATTTGTGCAAGAACTATAATCTTCAATTGTGGACCATACACAAAAAAGACAAGCTATTATCATGGTTCCTCCTTAAGGAGATTATAATTTGTATATGTTACATGTGTGTGTGTGTGTGCACATGTGCAAATTTTAATGAGTTACCAAGGAAACTATGGAATTGACTTTAATTTTGTCTTTATCTGTGCAATAATTTTTATCCTTGATTCCCACCGAGAGCTGAGAATATGCTCATTAATCACCAATAACTACAGAGACTAAAACCTCCCATACTTCTGGGAACATTCTGTTTTTTAAGCATGACTTGATTTTTTATTTGAAAGTAATGGCAGAATTCAGTTGCAAAAAGATTTCAATAGGTTGTCATAATGGGCTAAACCTAACACAATTCTCTTTAGAGAGAGAATTCTCTTTAGAGAGAGAGAGAGAGAGAGAAGGTATTGCAATGTTAGTGATGACCAACAGATTTTGGACAGTATTCCACTAGAATAAAACTCGAGAGTTGGTCAAGAAAGAGGAGACGGTTCAGACAAAAGCAAGGAGGAAGAAATGGCCCCAGAATATAAAGAAATGCAAGTAATTTTGTCTGGCTCCAGGATAGAGTTCCCCAGGGTGAGCAGTGGGAACTGAGACTGGAGGGGCACTCAGGTGACAACTACAAAGGGTATTCTGCTCAGCTCAGGAATTTGTACTTTATACTGAAGGAATATTAAACAAAATGGCTGGGGAAAAGCTAATATGGAGTTACCAGAAGAGTGGGAATATAGGGAAGAAGCATCACAGAAGTCAAGGGAAGACTGACCTTCAGAGGGTGGAGGCTGTTGTAGTCAGTAGTGTTAAATGCCACTGTGGCCAAATGCAATAATAATAAAAAACATACAAGTCATATTCGGCAGTAAAAGCTCAGTTGTTTCTTATTTTTTTGTGGGAAGGGCACCAAGATCTTATATTTCACATGGCAGCAGGCATACATATAACACATAAACACAATTTCCATGAAACAATTTTATTGTTACCATGTGCAAGGCACTCTGTCATTTTTTTTCTTTTCCTTTCTTTTCTTTTCTATTTATTTTTAAAATTCTAGTCGAGATCCACAGAAGTAATGGCTGGTGACCAGAAATTTGAAAATGACTACATTAGAACATAGTGCAACTATATTAGAATGAATGATATGGCACCCAGAGCAGTTCCCCTGTAATCAGGACAGTAATTTCTTCTGTCGTGTGTACTTATTTTTAGATAGCCTGTGAGCTAGACTTGACTTTGCAAAACCAAGATAATAACACTTGTATATTTATGTATATAAGTTAAAGTAAGAATTCTATTTAGTCTAGTCACCACTTCAGACTCCCAGACCTTTCCTAGGAGTGTATTTTGAAAACCACTCATACTGGTAGTTGTAAAATTGTTTCATGAAACTTCCTGTCTTTGAAAGCATAGAAGCAATACCCAGTCACAAATATTCTGCAGGGTTCTGGAGGTAGAGGGGAGGGGAAAGGGAGTAGGGTGTCTAAATTGGAATACTTCACTTTAGATAATGAAAAAACATCAATCCCCACATTCTTAAGATCTTGAGTAATTTTCCTCTGTCTTGGAAAGAAATAGAGGTTAAGAAATACTCCCAAACTGACTCACCTACAGTAAGAATCAGAACACATTTAATAAAAATGTGGTGATGCATATGCATGTTTTCTACCTTAAAGGTTGAAATGTTTAAAATAAAAGCTACATTTAAAAAATAATTACTTACCTCCCGACTAAGCATTTTACAAAGACAATTAGATCTTTTTTATGCTGTTGCATATCCAGGTCATATTTAAAACCTTCCAGATGCTCCATGTAGGAATAATATCTTAAGCAAATATCTATTTTTCATTAAGTTTATTTAAGATAAAGTTTTATCAAAGAGTACTGGGTCAACATATTTTCTTTTTTTTCATTCCTGACAAAATAAATTATTGTCATCTGACTATAGAACTTGATGGGTGTAAAATTTTATTCATACCTTCAAACTACTTTATTAAACCTTTATTAATTATAAAATATATTTGCTTTGTCATAAAGCACACTGAAAGTTCTAGAGTTTTTAGAAAAGTTAGTTTTCAGTTTTGCCTTCAGGAAAGTTGTTTCCTAACGTTCTTCAGAATTGAGTGAGAGCCTAAAATCAAATCTTGAAATAAATGAGATGATAGGTAAAAGATTAAACATCTAAGTTCTGCATAAATTCTTCCTGGACAGGATGGGGCAGGCATGGGCTCGAGAGATAATAAAACTCTCTTAACTGACTCCTACAAAATGAGAGGATTAACTGACACTTATCGTCTGGCATATTTTTCAGCTTCTGAAAAACATGCCAGACCATCATACCCAGCCAGGAGGCTTTGTCCAGTGAAGCCAACCACTTCTGTTCTTGGTAGTTAGTCCTGTACTTTCCCAGCTACAGGTGGGTTTGCTCTTTGGGGCCAGTTTCACCTGGAGTTACTGTTAGAGGGGAATTCCTCCTTCTGGTCCTCACTCCTTGATTCTATAATGAGGGATTTTCCCCAAGCTCTCTCCAAACCTCTCTTCTCTTCATTTATTCTACCCCCAAGGAGGTGAAGTAATTTACAAATGGTTAAGCTGAAAAGAAAAATTGGGCTGGTTGGCTCAGCTTTGCTTTTCTCTCTTGATAAATGTGCCTAGTTCTATTCAACCTGGACTTTGTGTCCTAAGAGGGAAGGTCATCCCAAGTCCAGAGCCTCTTGGGACTGGGTGATTAAGTATTGGTCTAATTCTCACTTTCACTGTTACCTTGGCCAATAAATCTAAAGTCCAGACCTTCGCCCTTGGCTTCAGTCATTAGAAAAGTGGTATTCTGACCTCAATATTCACTCTTTGTTTTATTTTCAACTTGTTCAGATACTGAGTAGAAAAAAAAAGGGGTACTAATGATTGAGTCCCATTTTGCCGACATCATTAATTTTAATTACATTATCGAATTCAAAATTACTTATTGTGGACATATGATTAGAATTGTTTCAACTAAGTTGGATATTTTGGAAAGACTTGACAAGTCATTTAATAAATACTAATGATTTAAGTGTGAGCATGACAACTGTAAATGTTTGTTAAAAATTATAAAAATCTGAATTCTTTATTCATATTACTTCTCCAGTGTCCTAAAATTCTCCCTTTATTTGAACAAACTGAAACTGAAACTCATGTGTGATGCTTTTAATGGAGTGCTTTTTATAGGACAAACTCAGATTTCCAATCAACTATCCAAACAGAAAAAGTCTTTGACTCTTTATAAAAAAGATGAAATTTGCATGTGTATATGTTTGAAGTCAAATGAAATATTAAAAGTATTTCTTCCACAATTTCCCTCTTAACATCAACTTTTAAAAAAAATCTTTTTTGCACTAAAACAAGTCTACAGTTCTTGTTCAAACCTTCTAGAGTTTGGGGGCCAGGAAATCCTTCGAGAATCCAATGGAAGCTCCCTTCCTTCCCTGGAGTATACACACACACACAATGCCACAGCTCACAGATCTCACGAAGCTCATTTTTGACTGAGTTCCATGAAAACCCTACCATCTCGGGTAGGCTAATATTTGGCAACACTGCAGGATAGCCACCAGGTAAAATAAATGTGATCGGAGGCTGCAGAAGTAGGAATTTGTCACTCACTTTATTCTAATATCTAGAGGACCCGAAAGGTCAGGTACCATATTTTAAGAGACATATTAAAAAACTAGAACTTATATAAAAGAAATGGCTAGAATAATGCAGAGCTCAGACACTATGCCACATGGTCAATGGATGGGGAGGTTTAATCTGAGGAAAGGAAACGTAGAGATGAAGGAGAACTATCCTTGATTAGGGGGAGCTGACATAAATTGTGAGCTGTTTTGTTTTATTCCACTCGGTAGAATGTGAAACAGAAAGAAGCTACTTTCAGGCAGGTGTGGGCTTTGTACAAGAATCCTTTCAGCCAGAGAGAGGCGTGATTAATTAACTAAGCAACAAGCATTTATAAAGAATCTACTGTCTCAATATTTTAGATTGCCTATCTTTTCAATGAGGTATGAGTTTATTTTTAAATCAATCTCTGAAATTCTAAAAAAAAAAAACCAAATTACCTATGTTAAGATAAAAATTGCTTTCTCACTTGCATGAATAAGTTATATATTATTCTCCATGTTTTAAAAAGTTACAAAAGTATTTTGGTCAGGGCCTTCTCTGGCATTACATTGGTGTGTTCTTGATTTGTCTATTCAAAATAATTTCTTTATTTACCTCTTTTTCTGGCAATTCTTTAGAATTTCAAGATGGTGGCAACAGAGCATTAAATCAAGCATGAACCCTTCTGTTTCACAGGTTGCACAGCCATGAAGCCAGACCCACATATAATTAAATTTGTGTGCCTTCTTTTTTCCTAGGCATTGGAAAAACTATTTAATGTGAATTATCTCATTTAATTCTCCCTACTGTATTATCATTCTAATTTTGTGAATAAGAACATTGAGACTTGTTGGAGAGAATTTTCTACGGTCATGTGCATAGTAAATAGAGTTGTGGGATTACAGTTCATACCTATGCCACAACCCTTTTCTATAGAAAACTAGGAAAAGGGGAAAAGACATAGAGAAAAATGTCAGCATCCAAGACCATCACTCTCCTCAAAGTTTTAGCAAGTAGCTACTTTATATGCATTAAGTCAGAGCATGTGAAGTGCTAGGGAGTCAAAGAAAAATAAGATGAGCACCTGCCTTTTAGGCATATGCAATAAAATAGAGGAAGATCTAGCAGGAGGATGATATCTCAATCACTCAGTAATGAATTTAGTCTGGTAACAATTCTGCTATTGAAGGAAAGTCAGAAGTCCTTCCCATCGCTGTGTCCTATAACCCAAACCTGCTCTCCAGCTTGGCAATGGTACGCTGTCTTTATGCCAGTCCTCCTGCCTGTTTCCCTCGTCCTAGAAAGATTTGGGTGACTGTGTCATTTCTGGATTTCTAAACCCCGCTTTCCTTTTCCTACCCACAGGAGAAAAAAAAAGCAATTCATTGGCTTGAAGGGTTGTGAGGATCTGGCAAACACTGGTCCATATTCGGGGCCTGTGTGGAATTAATTTATCCAAAGGCTGTGGGTGGAGATTCACTCTCTTTGTTCCATGCCTGTGCTGAACCAGTAGTAAGTGGTGACTCTGGATATTTATTTCTGCTCTTCAGGCTAAATTCACCTTTGAGTGAACTTTTTTGAGTTGAAAAATAGGTGTTAGTAAGCCTTCTGGCTATACACATGAAAGTATTTTCCAGTTAATGGTACAAGTAATAAATAAAAAGCTTTCAATGCCCATTTCTTGATATTTATAATGTACTCATGAACTATTTTGGACTTGATAAGGTAAAGGTTATTACTTTTGCCTTCCCAAACCCCATTGATTCCCCAATCCCCAATGTATGTACTCTACATACATTCTCCTTTCGCAAACCCTTAAAACATAGCTTTGCTCAGACCTGTCGCTCAGTACTGGTTTGTAAAAATTTCTTTCACTGAAATTTGTATGTTTTGTTAAGCAGAGCCCTAAAGTAAAGAGACAACTTCTGGACTGGGTGTTTTCATTAACTGGTTGTCTGGCTTTGTTCAAGGCACTTCCCCTCTGTGGGCCTCAGTTTTGTCATCTGTAACAAGAAGAGTGGGATCTGGTGACCATGAAAGTACTTTCCAACTCTAACATTCTCTGAATCATCCTTAAGGTCAGGGTCTCAGGGTCTTTCAAGATGGCAGCCCAAGGGACCCCCTGGCAAATTAAACTGAATCGGTAAAATTATCTAACAGGAACAGAGAAGACAGCTTCAGGTGGCATGTACACTTACTTGTCAAAGATCATTGGAACGAAATGTCCCAGCCTATGTTATCTAACCAGAGGTGACTCAAAGGGCATAGATTTGGAGCAGGAGACAAGGGTGTTGCTGGGGTGATTTAGGAGGGAGATATTTTGAGAAAGACTGGATTTCATTGAGCTTCCAACATCGCACAATGTAGTTCACTGCTTAGGTTTTCAGGTCCAGGTGTACTGTCTTCTTAGAACAGATTAATTAATCATATTTGATTAATTTTTCCAGGTGGCAGGTATGCTTCTAGGCACTGGATTAAAACAGTGAACAAGACAGAATAGTTTTTTTCCCAGCAAGAACTCACATTCTAGGGAGAGGAAGATAGACTTCCAAATAGGAGAAAGCAAAAGACAGAAGCTCAAAGACAGACAGTCTTGGCTGAGGTTTCATGAATAAGAAGCGTGTGATGGTTAGCTTTATGTGCCAAGTTCACTGGTCCATGAGGTGCCACATATTTGGTCAAACATTATTCTGGATGTTTCTGTGAGGATAGCTAGGGAAGAGAATAAGGTTTGAATCGATGGACTTTAAGGAAAGCACACTGCCTCTGTAATATGAATGATTTTCATTCAGTCAATTAAAGAAATGAACGGACCAACAGACTGGCCTTTCTTGAGCAAGGATGATTCTCCAGCTGACTTTATTTGTACCTTTGGCTCTTTTTGGTCCTATAGCAAATGCCTTTTGACTCAAAATGAAATATTTTGTTTTCCTGAGTCTCCTGTCTGCCAGCCCACCCTGCAAATTTTAGACTCGTTAGCCTCCATAACAGGCAAGAGCCCATTCTATAAAATAAATCTCTTTCTGTATATATACACATCCTATTGGTTCTGTTTCTCTGGAGCACCTTGACTAAAACAGAGACAATGAAATGAGGTGGAGAGGCAGGCAAAGGCTATCCCAATTGGAGCTTTTTGAACATGGTTGGGAATTCATATTTTAAATGTAATGGGTAGCCATCAGTGGGATTTCCAGCAGGGAGATGTTAACACTTGATTTACTTGGCTCACTCAGGCTGCTGTGTGAAAGATGAACTAAGGGAGGCAATCATGAAAACAAGGAGATCAGAGAGGGGGCAGCTGAAAATGTCCAGGCGAGAGATAACAGTGCATATAATGGTTTAAGCAAATTTATTGGAATTCATCAGAAGTGGTTGAAAGCTGGAAACATTTAGGAATGACTGCTGGCAAAACTTATTCTTATATTTTTATATATTTGTTTTCAAATTTGAAAGGCAAAGTTAATATTTTTTTTGCATAAATAGAGCAAATAAGTAGATTGTTACTACGGTTCAGAAAGGACTCTAATCATTGTACGTAGACTCAAGAAAGCAGAAGTGAAGTTTGTGCTTATTAATACCAAAGTAGACCTGAGGATAATTTAAAAAGCCAATGAGTAGTCCAAGTGTTTATGATGACACCTGTGCCTCAGTTTCCTCCTTTGTAGAATGAGGATAATACAACCTACCTCGCAAGGTTATCATCGGACTAATGCACTAATAGTGCTTAGAAAAGTGCCACACATGCAATGAGCATCATATAATTCTTAGTTGCTAAGTATTACTCTAATTGCTAGTAATATTATTATTGTCATCATTATCATCATTATTACAATTGGTAGAAATCCAAGAAAAGTGCAACTAAGACAGAAGCAAAACTCAAATACTGTTCCTAATCGAGCAAGAATCATACTCTCGATTAATTCTGAATACGGATTAAACAGAGGCTCATGGGAATGGCACAGACATACTTGTACTGAGCCCTGTTTGTCTCAGAAATAAACATCTCAGCAGTCAGAGCCCCCCACCCCCCCACACACACACATACACACACGCACATACACACACAGGCAAAGTTCTTAAGTGGTCTGGAGAACTCTTAGTCTTTAGACATCTGTCCTGATTTTAAAAATAAATTACTTAGAATGATAGTAAAATCCATCAAGAACCTACATGTACAATGCACATCCTGGCCTCATTTAATGTAATTCAATTCAAGTAATGGCCCAACAGGATATATTTGTACCCCTATATTAAATATGAGAAAATTAGGGTCAGAAAAGTTAAGTAGCTTGCCCCAGATCTTGTGCTAGTAAGTCAAAGTGCCACACTTTTGCTTGTTTCAAAATCTATGTTTTACCTATTGAGTTGGGAAAGAATGAGAATTACATCTAAAGAACAAGAAACATCCTTCTTCAGTTAACAAGAGAACAGCCCTCTCTGTTGTGTCCCTTTAAATGAATAAGGACTGAGAATATGAAACAGCCTTTCATTCTGCCTTGCTGGTGGGAGCCACCGTCATAAACCCCAGACAGGAGCCTTCTGATGGTGACTCTCTCTTACAGCTTCCCTCATTGCCCTTCCTTCTTTATTCTCTCCACTTCCCAAATAACAACTACAAAGAAAAATAAAACACTAAATTACAACTCTATTCCCCTCTATTCCTCATATCACACTGAGATGCACCCCTTGACCCATTTGTGTCTATGGAATATTTAATTAAATCTGCAGCTAAAGGTGGTTGGTGATTTTAAAGAGACATGCAATCCTTTGAGTTGTTACTTGATGTCTTTGGCCATGCAGCTAGAAACATGCCTGAAGAACAAGGTGAGCATGCACCTTCATGAGTGGGTCCACTGGGCACTCCCACTAAGGACACTAGTTCAGTCTTCACTTCCCAGACATGATATTTGGAAAACATATATCAGTCATCTAGCAAATAAAATAGAAACAAATTGCTTTAGAGCCACCCCATCCCTGTTCCTTATCTCCCCTAGGTCCTGCTACTCAAGGTATCATCTGCAGACTAAAAGCATGGGCATCTCCTTCGCAGGATCCATACCAAATCTATTGAATCAGAATCTTCATTTTGATAAAAACCCTATATGATTCATATATACATACATTAAGGTTTGAGATGCATTGCTTTGGACCATAAAGGACTAAACTGGGGTCTTATTGGGTAGGCATAACTCCCAGCAATAGGGTGGAAAAAGATACAAAAAAATACATCACCAACCATAGTCTATAAGGGGCAGAAAGAAACATCCACATCTATCCCTCCTCAACCCAAGAACGTGGTGGAGTAAAATTATTGGTCTATAAGTAATGAGTTATTTGGCTCACTATCAATGAATCAGTGAGCAGGTGAACAGAATGACAATCCTCATGCATCGGTCCTCTAAAGGTGATCACAAATGCAATTTGGCCAACAGAACTAAATATCATCACCTTCCTCTTTCCCCCAGGAAGCCAGGAGGATGATTTTATGTGATAGCATCAATGCATCTGACTATGCGTTCTTACATGGTCTTGAAACATTTTTTCTGAAACACCTGTTATGTAATACCCTGATTACATAGCACAATGAGTCCCATGAAATAGGAAATGGCAGGTGTCTATAGTTTTACCAGATTGGTCTATAATTTATGATCGGGTGAGTAAAGAGGGAAAGGGTTTTACAGGATGGATGAGGGTAGGAAGGTCAAAAGTGGGGCCATGCCTCCCTCCACAGACTAGGCAAGATGGTGTTAATGCATGCCAGCATTGCGTGGTTTAGAAAACACTTGCATATACTTAATTTCATCTTATTCATACAGAAACCTCATAGCAGATATTTTTATTGATTGCACCGTTTCACAGATAAAAAAAATAAACACTGGAAGAGGTAAATTGACTTTCCTAAGTTGACAAAATTAGCAAGCAATAAAATCAGTCCTTATAACCAAGTAGATATGCTAAGTAAGAGTACTTCTACTGTACAGAAAAATATAATAAAGAGGAAGGAAGGAAAAGAGGATAGAAGAGAGAGTAAAGGAAGAGAGAGAAAAGAGAAAAAAAGAAAAAATAGAAAAAAATTATTTTTTTAATTACAATCTTCCCACATTTTGACTACACATTTTATCCTCCTTGCCTCCTGAATTGATCTTTTGCAACATGGTCTACTTGTCCTTGTTTACTTGACATAAGAATGTCCCTACTAACTCTAATCACCAATTCCATAACAGAGGGAAATGAAATTTCAAATACTTTGAGTGTGTACATTTTAACTAAACTTGTGACACACAGAGAATTAGAGTGTGTTTCCCAAATCTCATTTCTGCTACAGCTTGTGATTTTAGTCAGTGTAAGGCTGTTTATCCCAAACTTTTGATTGCATTTTATCTTAACCGATTTCGAGGTTAATGCAATCGCAGTGGTAATTTCAGAGTTTGGTCTGAAGAGAGGGATTCACAAGTAAGTATGGGAGGATTTAGAACCATGTGCAGTGTTGGGTTGTTATGTTGTTATTGTTCTCACGGCTTCCATCGAAAAGAAGAATCGAGATCCTAAACCCATAGCGTGAACACAAGAGAAGACCCAAGAGGTGAACTGTTTCAATCACAGCATTTCACGAGGAAGAAATGGTGGTTCACAGAAGGGGTCGGGGATTTGTCTAAAATTCCAAAACTCCTTAATTAGTACTTGAGCCCAGATGTTCAGATTACATAATAAGAAAAATAATATGTTAACAAACTGAAGATTTCCTTTTATAGTTGGAACATTAGCATAATCACTCTAGCCCCTCATTGTCAAACCAATCAGATGTTTTTTGTTGTTTTTTTACCTACATGGTCAAAATAAATCATTTTCACATCACCATGCTTTATTTCTTCCCTCAAGGGATAATAACAACAGAGCCTCATTAACTTCTGCATCTTTTGCTTCTTCTCAGTTATTTTTATCCCATAAAGCATGGAGAAAGAGTTATGTCTGAGACATTTCCACCTTCTGCTCTTCCCACTTCTGAATAGAGTCTGATGATAAAGTTTTGTCCTTGGCACCTGGCACAAAAGCCTGATATTGTATTAGTTTCTGGCAGTAAATCCTTTATTTAATCTTTACAGGCTTGTCAGTGGTGGAGTCCCCATTTCACAGAAGAGAAAACTGAGATTCCTCAAGGTTACATCACTTGCCCAAAGCAACACAGAATAAGGTGGAGCCCTGACTGAAACCCAAACCTATCTTATTAAAGATGCAGTGGCTTTCTTCTGCTTTGGGTAAATACAAAAATTGCATCTAGATAAAATGAATGGATAAAGAATTGAATGAGTGAAAGAATATGCATCTTTATGGTAAGGTCTGGACAGTCCACCAATCATTCTAGCAAAGCCATCAAGAACAAAACTCTGCCCCTGTTTGATATCTCATTGTTTGCTGGAATCACCTGGAAGGAGACAAAGCTGCCAGAAGGATCACCATGACAGACACTGAAGGAGACAAGGGGAATATTGCTTTATAACTCCTGCTGCATCAAAGTGCCTGGAAAGAATGCAGAGCCTCTATCTCTTGCTCAGTGCCACCAGGGCAAGTGGCCAGCTGCCAAGCTGCTATTAATCTTTTTTTAAATTTAACCTTCTCTCTGGCCTCACCGTTGAGATAGCTGCACAAACAAGGAACCAAGAGGAGCCCTGCTGTGATCATTATGACCGGAAGAAATTCAGAGGATGAAATAGAAAAGACAATAGCAGCAGTGGGGAGGAGAGAAAGGCCTTTTTCTGGATGCTGTGAGGGTCCTTATAAATAATTGAGAATAAGAAACAGGTTAAACCAAAAATAAATGTAGCATACAAAATTATCAGTGTTACTCTACCAGGGAAATGTTTGAATACAGCTGATATCCTTGGAACATAACCAGAGGACTCCTGTTGTCCCTGAAGCTATTCACAGTAAGTGGCTCCTGTGACTCCAATGTGCCAATTAAACAGTTTGTCTCTGCCTCAACCTTAATCTGGCAGACAGCGCTGTTGTAAGTCTGCGTCCTGGGATGGAGGGAAGCTGTTTCTTAGCTGCACCCCCCAGAGTTTACTCTTTGCTTAACACAGAATGTAAATATGTCACTATGTTGCCTGGAAGTCAAATGCAAGATTCCAGTTGAAGCAAAATATCCACGTCCCAGGTTAATTACTGCTCAGAATAGTCTGATTCACTGCCCACGCTGTATACGTCAGGAGAGAAGCAGGGGCCACGGACCTTCCAGATGCAGCACTACCTCAAGGCTGAGGAGGAAGGGTCTAGAAACTCAAAGGAGCTGACTTTATTCCAAGATTAGATTTCTAGGAACTGTCATGTCTGAAGACTAGATGATGTCTATCAAGAGGTGTGATGCTATCCCTGTACCAGACTCAGTAGTCACGACATCATTCAATCTTACAAAGATCAAAATTCATAATTAAGCATTTTTTTTTGCAAAATGTTCATTGTTCTATTTAAAGGTTTGGGGGTTAACTATAAAAAATATAAGTGGCTACTGGCTAGCTGGAATAGTGTTGGCAGATTTTGTGGCACAGTTCTATTATAACGAACTCAAAGAACTTACTAGAACTCGAAGGTCTTTGTTCTGTACTGTAGGTAATGATGATTCTCATACTAAAAGGAAAATTTAATAACTTTCACCAGACCATCGAAGTGTGGCAGATGCAGTGAATGCTAACAGGCAATAGGTTGAGAGGGTTTAAGCCTAGTCCACAGTTTACAATATTGGACTGAATCTCTCAAGTTCTTAGGAAATCTGGTTCTAGTCCTTAAAAGTAAAGGCCTGGTCTGGGACAGGTGTGAGACATGGGTAGGCCACTGGGCCTGCCCTATCATTTAACTCATGGTTCTAAAGTCATTCGTTAGGTAGGTTCCATCTAATTGGGAAATGGATGAAATGTGACAGTGGTGTGTGAGCTGCACCAAATAATTCCACGTAAATATTCTCTTTTTCTAAATGAACTTTTTTATTTTTGAAAAATTGCCTATTTAGAGAAAAATTGCAAAGATAGTACAGAGCTCCTGTATACTCCTCATCTAGTTCAACTTACATGGTACATTTGCCAAAAGAAACCATGCTGATTTTTATTATTATTAACTAGATTCTAGATTTATTTGAATTTTCCACTAATGTCTATTTTCTGTTCCCATCGAAGATCTTCCATTGCATTTGTGAGTCATGTCTCCTTAATCTCCTCTGGTCCATGACAGTCCTCTTCTCTCCATATCTATTCATTGGAAGCTAGTCTCTAAATCCAGCTCAGAGTGAGGGGGCAGGGGAAGGTGACTAAGCTACACTTCCCAGAGTGGGGACCATCCATGCATATTATTTTGAATTCTTCTCTAAGGAAGGTTTGTCTTTTTTCCTTCATTTCTTTATTTATATCACTATGAACTTATGTATATTTATTTTATTCAATAGTTTATATTTTGACTCATGTATATTTATTTTATACTTTGGGTGGTAATGCAATACTATATTATTTATATTGTTGCTCAAATTCCAACTTTGACCCTTGGGAGCTCTAGCAATTGGTTCCTGTGTCCCTTTGATAGGACCCCATCATTTAATTGTTTTTGTGCTTCTGTATTTCCTGGTCCCACATGATGCTCCAGGCTTCTCTTACATTTTCCCTACCCAAGCCCTGGAATCAGCCACGTCTCCAAGGAAACTTAGTTCCATTGATTGGAAAATAAAATTTTAAAATTAAGAGCTGGGTGCTATTTGTGCTTATTATTCCTGGGTTGTTATTGCTCAGCCAACAGAACTAGGTAATATGCACATGTATACCAAGACTAGTATATACCCATACCTAACATTTTTCCTATTTCTGTTCACTTGTGTATATACTGTTAAACATGGGTTCATGCTGACATCCTAGACTCTCACCAGAGGAAATAAATATATCAGCTAGAGACCATTGTCATCCTTACAGTTTCTAGTCAAAATACCATTTTCTAGAGTTATTTAAGTCCTTTACCCTTCATCCTCTTCTGTAAAGTTATATTACGTTTGGAATATAAAAAAGATTCATATGTCATAGTCTGTACATCATTCTGGTGGTTAGTGATGGCAAGTTTTTTTTTTACTTGCATACATTAAAGTTTACTCTTTGTGATTTGCATTTCTATTGCTTTGAGACAGTTTTTCTTTAACAGATCCAAGCTTCTAAAATGAACCATTGTAAGAGATGCGGGAAAGAGCCTGAACCTACTGCCTGATTCTGCATCACCACACTCCTGCCCTCTCGCTCATCCTCCATATACCAGGACACAGGAATTCTCTGCCTGAATGCGCCAAACCCACTTTGAAGTCTAGCATGGCTTTTTAACTGAGTGGACACAATGGGGAGGCTGTTTTTTGGGTAGTGATGGGGACTGGGAGAGATAGTGGGAAAAGAGCAATGAGCAGTGGGCTGAGGATAGAGAGTCTCCCTCATACTTTTGTTCCACAAATATGTTAAGAGCAGGTCGTGTGCTTAGTGCTTGAGTTATTTCACTTAATTCTTAAAGCAATCCTGTGAGTTATTCACACTATACTGAGGACACAGGGAGGTTAGATAGATTGTCTAAGGGAACGTAGTACATAAACAGCAGAAAATGAGATAGGGCTGCCACATTGCATGGTTCCATTCATGCAGCTGTCAGATGTGCATCCTGGAGTCGGAGACTGCACAGCCAGCATGGCTGCAGCAGGTAGCTCTGGCTGCGAAAATAAACAATTGCTCATTCACAACAACCCACCCGTTCACTGTGCTTCGCCTCATTTCTCACCTGCTACTCTGACCCTTTTCTCCTTTTGGATTTGTCCTCAGCCAGCAGCGTGGGCTCCTGAATTTATAGCATCTATGGTCCTTAGCTCTCTAGTGCACATGCGTGCACTTGAGAATCTATGTGTCTTTCAATCATGAGGTTTAAAATGGGTAAGCTCATTCTTAGCAAATGGCAGGTATGCCTCTCCAGGTGGGAGGGCATGACATTTCTGCTGCGTGCTGCCTCCTCCCCACTAGCCTCCCCCATAAAGGAGTATTTTAATAGAAGGTTAATGGAGGGCACGCAGAACAAAAAGAAAACCCTGTCATCGTTATTCCATGTTTTACTGTAATAGAGGTCAGCTCTCCCAGATCCTTCCGAGTATCCATCTTTAAAATGAATTATTTAGCCTATGAAAACAAAACTACTTTATTTATGATGACAGAGAAGCTGTAAATGTGCTCCTGATCTGTGCATTGACTAATTAGATTAATTAAGCTGGCATGCATTTCAGAACAGGCAGGCAGGTGGCAAATAACATTTGAGATGATTTATATGATATATTCTATCAAGCTTACAGTTGATAAATAATATCGCATTCATTCCATTAAGATATCGAAGTGGAAAAAGAAAACAGTGCATTCTTGGCTCTGGGCTGTTACCAAAAGAGCGACTAGTGAGGTGACTACACAGCATTATTTATCCAGATCAAGACAGTGAAGGAAAAAAAACAGAAGCCAAATCTAAAACTTAAGTTAGTCTCATCAGTCCCTTTCATTAGTCAGAGGCCATTTTTTACCATGGCAGTGCAATTGACTTTAAGAAATAGAGATGAAATTTGAATTTTAATTAAGCTATTTCTGCTTCTCCCAAATTTTGCTAGAAGCTCCCATACCAGTGTCCTTTACCAAGAGAACAGTGGATTCTCTTGGTAAATGAATGTGAATTTGGCTGAATACAAGATCTCTCCTTCTGTGGTCTTCAAACTTTTACTTGCCTCAGCATCACTGGGAATGTTTATACGAATTCAGGTTCCTGAAATGTGGAGGGCGCACAGTAATCTGTATCTTTTAATCAACACCTTGGTTATCAATATTACCCATATCAATAAGTTCACATACCAAGAACCAAATCCTGTGATTCGATCTTTGGTCTCTCAAGATTCTCAAGTTCATCAACCATATTAGACCCACTTCTCAGAGTAGTTTCTCAATGTTTAGTCAGAGGATTACTTGCATTAGAATTTCCTAAGGAATAAGTAAAAATTCAGATTCCTGGGTTTCACGCAAAACCTTCTAAATTAAACTTTATAAAGACAATCTTATTTTTAGCAAACTAGCCAGATGATCCTAATGCATAATGAAATTTAAAAACAGCCTTAAAGCATGAAATATTTGATGTAGGTGTAACAAAAAAAAATGGCAGTTTCCTCTCTGCAGTTATAGTTTTGCTGCAAAGAAAAAGATGTATGTCTTGCCTTTCTGAGGTCAGTAACCTCTTTAAGAATGATCTTAGGCCAGGACAGAAGGTGATGCTGGAATGGTTTACTTTCCAGGGCTACCTTTTGGTCTTTCAACTCTTTCAGGTTTCAACCTTTTTAGGTCTTACTAGTGGCCTAAAATCAGACCACAATCAAAAACTGACATCCTCAGCAGCCCAAGAAGAGATGATAACCTTCCTATTATAGCAGAATGGCAGACAACACAGCAGAAGTCTTTAGAATAGAGTGACAGAGCAGTGGAGCAGCCAGGTAACCAGGAAAGGGACAGCCACATTTTATAGAGTGTATTTCATCACTGCATCAGCTGGGTATAAAAGAAGACCTTAGGAAACTGGGAGAAGACTTTGTTCAAGACCAGAACATGCTGACTAAGATGCTCACCCATTCCACAGTGAGAGGACCTGGAAATTGATTTTGGAGCCTCTTATTATAAGCATTATTCTTCATAATGCCTACAATAATTTCTTTTGCTTGTTACCATATATTGTTTCCCGCTTCTGGACTGTAGACTCAAGTCATTCTCAATAAATCCTTTAGTTATCTTCAAGGATCCAAAGAAAGAACCTTCCAGGAACCAATGCACATTTGGGGCTTTCAATAGGTAAATCCTTTCTGATGGATACAAAGAAGATTCTAGTTCCCAGAATGGACAAAACCTTGTAAATAATGTTCCTTGGGAGCATCTTTCTGAATGAGTGAGCTACGTCTTTGTAGAGTGAAAGGAGCAATATTACTCAAACATGTAAAATATATCTTAGTACATTTTAAATTACTAAATTCATGGAAACTTTGATAAGATGATCTTTATTACGATAATCTTTGTCAAGGTTATACAGGTAAGCAATTGTTCTTTATAAAAGTTTCTGATAGAAATCAGTTCTTGGGTAGAATCTGCCCTCTGTAGCCTCATCATAACAATGGCTCTACCTGGGACCTGCCCCGTAGCAGAAAGGTCAACTGAATCCATAACAAGCCCAGCTGGGTTTGTTTTTGTTTTTGTTTTTTGTTTTTGTTTTGTCAAAGGCATATGATTTTGTTCTGTCTTTTATATTTTTAATCTCAATCAGGTTACTATCTCTTTATGACTATATGTATGTTTTAGGTTTTATTTTAGGCTCAGCTTGATTCTAAAAAGGCTCTTAAGTATTTGACAATTTAAAAAAATAAAAAAGAGAGGGTTATGAAAAATAAATGAAAAATTTCAACTATACCTAAAGAAAGTGCATGCTAATCTAAAGGGCATTTATTGTTACTATGATTGAGCATTAAATTTAGCTGTAAGCTTCTTCCAAGCCAAAATAAACATGAACATGAGATGTGTTACATATTTCTTATTATTTCAAGAAAAATATCTAGCAATTCTTAAAGGCATAAACTATTTTTAAATCAAATTTACCTATTTAAAATATACGCTTTGACAAATATATGTAATCGATCACGTATGTAATCATTACCATGGTCCATAGACGTTTCCAGCCATCCAAAAAGTCTCCTCTGCCTCTTTGCCATCAATTTCCTCCCCAAATCTTTGGCCCTGGAAACTTTTCAGCTTTTTGTTACTATGTTTTTGCATTTTCTATAACTTCGTATAAATGAAATCATATAATATATAGTCCTTATGTCTGGCTTCTTTCACTTGATATAATGCTTCTGAGCATTATGTAGGAGTGAATCACAATTTGTGTATTCATTTAATAGTCAATGTATATATTTTTTTAATTTTGGGCTCATCAATTAAGCCGTTGTGAATTTTCACTTACAAGTAATTGCGTGAACACTTGCTTTCATTTCTCTAGGGTAAATATCTAGGAATTGTTCTACATCCTTGATAAGCTTGGTATTGCCAGGCTTTTTATTTTAGCTATTCTAGTGGATGTAAAGTGGTATCTCTGTGGTTTTAATTTGCATTTCCCCAAAGACTAATGATATTGAGCAACTTTTCAAAACCTAATTTGCCATTCATATAACTTTTGGTAAAATATTTGTTCAAATTTTTGCACACTTTTTTATCAGGTTGTATCCCTTTTACTTTAGAGTAAGAATTCTATATATTCTATAATCTACATATATTTTGCATTCTGTCAGATATGCATTTGGCAAACATGTTCTCCTTGTATGTGGCTTGCTTTTTCATTTCCTTAACAGTGTCTTTTGAAAAATAAAGGTTTTTAATTTTGATAAAGTTCATTTATCAACTTTTTTCTTTTCTAGTTCATGTTTTTTGCATTCTATATAAGAAACTTTGCCTAATCCAAGACACAAAGAAATGCCCCTATGCATTTTCTAAAAACACTATAGTTTTAGTGTTTATATTTATTTCTATAACCCACTTCATGTAATTTTTGTATATGGTGTAAGTTAGGAGTTCCACTTTACTTTTATTAACTTTATCATACTATCACCCTCCATACAGCATTTGTCTTCAGGGAGGATGTTTGCCATAGCACACATTAATATGACTTTGGCTGCTTTTCTCCGCTGACTTTGACCTTCCTTCCCCTGCCTCCAAGACCTACCAAGTTTTCAAGGCCAAACTCAAAACCAGCCTCTTCTAATAGGTTTTTCCTAACCAACTCCATTCCACAGTGGTGTTTTTTTTTTTCTTGTTTTCAGTAAAAATCTTGTATCGACAGAATCCAGTCTATCTGACAGCTTATTTTAGACTTAAACATAATTCAGATCATATGGGAATGAGCTGTCAGATAAAAAAAGTAACATATGACTAAATTCTAACTAAATCAAGAATAAATGATCCAGCAAACGATAAATGTTTTCAGTGTCTCGGCAAACAAACAAACAAACAAAATGAGTAGAATAGAGACCACATCTGGGTTCAAGGGTCAAAACTGACAAGTATCCCAATTTAGAATCCATAGTCCCAGTTAAGAAAAGTGATTTATAGGGCAAATATTCCACCAGTGACCTAAGGACATATGGGTACTTACAGTGCACTCAAAGGCGGAGTCAGAATGGGTATTTCCATGCCAATTTGCTGACGTGCCAATTCTAGTATCCTCTGGTGGCCACCTCTCATCTTTGCATGGTTCTACCACAGCAAGGGAAGGAAGCAATTTCTAGTTAATCGAGAACTTTCAGCAGGGCCCACAAAACTTTGCCAGCCAAGGCTTAGTTGATACCTGGTGTGGTGGGTATCTTCCATGAAGGTTATTTTTACTTTCTTGGTACACTTCTTATATTCTTGGGGTTAGAAGAGAGCTTTAGGACTCTGAAATGTCCAAACCTGATATCTGAGGCTCATTTCTATGAGTCACCACATAGTGGGAAAAAGATATCAAAGAATGGCCCAGAATAATGAAGGTAAATGTAATCTGTATTTGTTTTAATTTGATGGCTAGATATGGCATAAGTCAGTAAAATCATTTTAAAATAATGTTTCTGTTTCTCTTGAAGAATAGACTTGAATTCAATTTTGATGATAATTTTAGGAAAACCTAAACCATCTTAATAAGCCCTTTCAATTATTTCAAGCTAAGGCTTGAAAAGTAGTCAACCAGCCTTCACAAAATGGAGGTGGGGGCAGGAGCCAAGGACAAAACAATCCTATAATAGTTCCCATGAAAGGTCTTGGTCTTTGGGTGCCTGTCACACGGTGGCTAGTTCAACCTATTTTTTCCCATATTATCGCCTTCTATTTTCTCTCAATTTCAGATTATCCTTATTTGGATAAAAAAGAACAGTACTAGAACTAAAAAAAAAATCAAAGTATGGACTTTAGCTAACAATAACAATCTATATTGGTTCGTTAATTATGCAAACATACCATAGAATCTTAGCAATTTTTCTATAAATTTAAAACTGTTCTAAAAATAAAGTTTAATTAATTTTTTAAAAAAAGAAACAGTGCTTTCTGAAGAACAGGACATGTCTGGGACACCTGGGTTACATAAACTTCACCGAATTCTCAATTTTTCTTAGCTCCAGTTATGTTTCCTTTCACATGTTTAAAGACAAATAGAAACAGTGAGATGAAGAATTACCACTGTGTATTGCCCTGCAGGGATGCAGCTTGGAGAGAAGAATGGGATGGAGCAGTATGGTACATGCCAGACAGCAGCACATAATTTATAACAATTTTCTTGTTTATTTTTAAAGCAACTGACTTGCCTACGGAAAAGCCAAAAATTATGTAGTTTTTCTCCTCTATTAGTTTATTAATCCCTTGAAGGTATAAGCCATGCCTTTCATTCTTTTTTGTAACATGTCATCCCTTGTACTCAATAAATATCTGTGGTTTGAATAAATACTATAAATAGAGACATTGATGAAAATAGGACAGTCTACACATCTAATATAAGAACATATATAATAGCCAATTTAGATTCTCATCAATTAAATATAACGAATGCTTGTTACATCCTCTAAAAATTAACTGCTATTAATATTACTAAGGCAATTAAATCTACATCATGAATTCATCATATTGAAAGAGCTACTCTATTCAGAAAAAATAAAGTTTTCAATTCAGCAAGCAAAATCCATATTTTGAAAGATTAATTTCCATCTTTTTGACATCCGTGTCACTCAAAGCCAGAAAACTTGATTTAGGGGTTTGAAACTCTGTCACTTAGAACAAATTTCAAGCTGTGGATGTCTATGCAGAATTTCAGAGGTAATGTTTTCCTGGCCAAGTTATTGTGGCCTTCAAAATAGAATTTTCAGCAGAGACTCTGGCAGGTTCTAAATGTAGAAGATTGAATATTGATATAATGTCAAAAGAGTTCCATAATTAAAGGTATTTCTTTATAGCATATCCCCTTATCCATTTACTAATTCAAAAAATATTTATTGAGCACCACCTACAAGCTAGATTTCACATTAGCAAGACTTTTCTGTTTCCTGAATGAGAGAATATTACCTGAATGAATGAATGAATGAATGAATGATGAGATGCCTCTCAAAGCCACTCATAGCACTGCTCCACAACCCACAAAGGGTGATATATGTGAAGGGGAAATTGAAAAGTACAAAAAAGTCACTTAGAAAAACTTCTTTATCCTTCACACTCTCTACCCTACCCAGATTTCAACCCAAAAAGAAAGCCTGGCTATCTTCAACTATGCCCTAGCCTTGCTTTCCTTTTCTCTTTTAATCACCTCATTCAAGTACCGAAAGAGCTGTTCTTTTTCATCTGCTGGGAACTGTTCTTATGTCATATTCATCTTTTTGGGGGTCATGAAATGCACTTTTATGGCCTGGTCTGTATTTTTTATTATTGTTGTTGCTGTCTACTTGTTTGTTACTTTAAATCTATATCATGAAGAGTTTAGAATATATATAAAAATAAAACCTAAACAAAGCAGTATAATAAACCTTTATGTACCCATCTCACATTCCCCAAGAAACAGCCCGGGGCTAATACCACCCCATCTACACCCTCATCCACTACCCCATCCTAAATTATTTGGAAGCAAATCTTCAGAATTCTATATTTTCAGTTGCCTGCTAGACTTAATGACAGAAAGACTAGATGAAAAAATATCAAATTTCTGAGGGAGAGAGGGGAGTGTAAAGTAGTTTTAAAAAAATTATTGACTTACAGTAGGATAACTTGAAGAAGTGAGAGGAAAATGGGTAAATATAGCCCTAGGAATGGCAGGATCTGGGGACCGAAGTCTGAACTTTTTCTTTTGCTCTTTACTCCTTCTACTTCCTATGCTTGTATTTCTCTCTTTATTGGCTTAGACTATCCTCAAAATATTGACACATACACCCCTCCCCCCCATACAAAGCAGACCATGACTGCAGGAGTCTTATCTCTTAATAAGTCTATGATTCTCAAGGAAAGAGATAGTCATCCCCACCAATTTCAGTTAGAAATCCTATGGAATATTCTGAATAGTCCAGCTTAAATCATGTGCTTTTACCTGAACAAATCACTGAGGTCAGGGAAATGCAATACTTTGATTGATGCAGTTTTGGCCACACCCTCCTATCCTCCACTAGGATTAAGAGGAAAGGAAGGGGGCACAAACACCACAGGCATTATAGGAGTGACCTGACATTTATTGAGGTTAAAGTATGTGATAGAAGTGTCATAATTTATATAAACTAAAAATATCCCAAAAAGTAAATATGACTGTATTTTTGAATGAAAAAAAGGAAAGCTCAGAAAAGTTAGGCAGTTTTGTCAGCCTTTGACTCTTTTAGTATACCCCTATTTCTATCCTTACTCATGCTATCCCTAAGTTATGTATTTTAAAGTACATAATAGGCATACATTGAGTAAAGAGAACACTTTACAAATGAGACTACAAGTGATTTTAATTGCCATGAATCTTAGACAATATAAAGCTATATAACCATGAATAATTTTTTTAACCTCTCTGTACCTCAGTTTTCTGGTGTGTAAAGGCATGAAAATAATAGCCAGTTTGACTGCAAGGACTGAGAAAAGAAATTTATGTAAATCACCTCACACAGTGCCGGGCTTATAGTGTAAACTAAGGAAGCGGTTGCAATCATCAGTATTACTACTATAGGATAGTGCTCCAAATGACTATAAAGAGATAATTATCAAAAGAAAAAAAAAAGCCAGGGCCACCAGTTGTGATGAATTGCTTTGACTCTGAAATAGAAACTCTTGCCTTTATTATTTCTTGAAAAGTCATATCCAAAAAATACAAATGCAGTTGTTATTTTCCATATCAGTTGAGTACTCTCCTCTAGATCCAGAAACTTAATGAAAGTTAAGCTGAGGATAATGAGGTTACTAAAAAGAAAGAAAAAAATGAAAAGCATAAAAACTCACTGACCTAGAAAGTCAAATGTTTGAGTGGTTTTGTCACATTAGAGTAGATATCATTTCTATTTCTGGTTCTTACTTAAAAGGGAAGCCAATAAAATTGCCTTAAAGAAGAAAGTTGTCCCAATGCATGGTTCTAGCCTTCTAAATCTAACCTCTAATGATATGACAACAGCAGTTCTATTTGTTGAAGATCAAGCAACTGCTACAGCTGCTGCAGCTGGAAGAAGATTGGCAGTGAAAGACGAAAGACAATTCTGGGTCAACACCACCCCTAGAGCATATTCGCTGCTCTAGATAAAATTGCTCTGTCTCAATTTTCGGCTTGCCAAACATGTTGCTCGTTTTGAAGGAAACAATTCACTCTAGAAGGGGGTTGTGTAAGAATGGCTCAGAGAAGTCTAAAGCCATGGAATGCACACATTGCATACACCCCCATTGTGAGGTTTCTGGAACCAGGAGACATCTGGTTATGGAAATATCCAGACAGTCTGGAGAGGTGTGTGAGGCTGTTTTCCTCATTGCAAATCCTCATGCTGTCCCATGGAAGTAAATATGTATCATCTCTGGTCTCAGTCAGATTAAGTTCTGAAGATTTACTGAAACACACACACACACACACACACAGAAAATCTAAGAGGGGCAGTAGGATGTCCTTGACATGCAAACCACAAAGGCACCCTTTTAGCCAAGAAGCTTCCTCTGTTTTCATAACTTTGAAACTGCCCAAAGGACATCATTAGAAGAAATCTATAAGCACTTGGGAGCCAGAATTACATGTCATTCAGAACTTTATCCCCAGGCCTATTACTCTACCCAGAAACAAGAAACACTCAGTGAATGTAGACGGAATGGATACTTGAATGAAGACATACCTATGATAAAAGAGTAATATCCTAAGCAGCCTCCGGAATTGACCAGAAGCAGGCGTTTTCAGCACTTGTCAGTAAGACCTGCCAAAATCTGAAATAAATCTCTATTTCCTGCACCGGAGAGACAGGCTAAAATTGGAAATTAGAGGCAGCACAATAACCAAAGGTGGGAACTCTCCTTTCACATCTAACATCTTGGATTTACACTGAGCTTTTAGAACCAGGATTTCTTCACTTATTTATTCAAAATATGTGTTTTGATTACTAACTCTATCCTCTCTGTGAAATCCTTAGGTAATGTTCGCACTGAGAGAATTACTAAAGTCTATTCAAATCTGTGATTCTAGATGGAAGACATTCCTTTAAGACTGGGTCAGGTCGAACCCCTTGGTCTTGTTTTCACACAGTTTTTAGTGTTTCTCACACAATGAGACACTTTATTACAAGGTACTAAGCTCCAGTACCAGAGGAAGGGCCTGGCATCGCCATGCAATCTCTGCTTATTTTGACTTAATCCCTCATCTCCCTGGTTACTTTCAGTCCTTTCCCTCCTGTTTCTTCCTTGACACCAACCAGTCTCCCAATCTCTAAAGCAAATACTAGCAGAGACACAGCTATGCCCACCCTGGGTGGCCAGGTGACTTTTCTTGCCTCTCAAGTTTTTCTTGATCTTGGCAGTAACCCGCTCTGTGCTCCTGGGCCACCCACTTTTGCTGAACCTATGATAGCTCTAGAAACTGTGATGTCTACGTTTCAAGTCTGTGTTGGTCTGTTGCCCCATTGAGCAGTCAAGTGCTAAGTATGACTAAATGATATCAGATTTAGCTACAAGTCGGTAAGGGCCAAACATGTACTTCTATAGTCCCTTTATTCAATAATGGCATTAACAATTTCTTTAAAAGTTTTATTATGGAAAATGTCAAATATATGTAAAGTCGAACGAGATAATGAACTCCTATGCACCCGTCAGACAGCTTCACAATTACTTTTTCGAGTTTATGACTATAAAAATAGTTGCATAACTATCAAATCATTTCCATATTTCACAATTACATTCTGACTAAAGCCATATTTTCAACTCAGCAGTGTTGGCAGGCCTGCCTTTCAAGATCAAATCCCTCCTTGCTCAGCCATAATGAACCATTCCTCCTAGCAGACTTAGTCTGAACTGTTTAAGCAAATCTACTCAAGACATGATGTGTTTGCTTCCTTTCTTAAAAATAGCAGGTGATTTAAAAGATCATAAAAATGTTCATTACATTCACTAGGTCAGTCCAGGCAGTTATTCTTTCTGTTTAAGATAGCAATTTGGCAGGAGAGCATAATTATTGCCTCTGATCTCAACCAAGAAAAGATGAGGGAGGTAACACAAACCATGCCGGCCTCCCTTAATAATTAATTACACGGCCCATCCATGAAGTTCATCTAAACATTTTTTTTTTGAAGCTGTTTCTATTTCTAGCCTGTATCAGTTCTGAGGAAGCCTGGTAGAGGCCATGGAGATAACAGAGCAGACCCAGGAGGTGGTGGAACAGATAGCAAAGCACATATACGTGCTTTATACCCCACGAGACACAGCTTGGCTCAAACAAAATTCAAAGCCAGGCAGTGGGATTCGTTCAACCACTATGGCTTTCTTCTTATTACTAAAGAACTCATTGCTTAAATCAATGAGTTCTCACAGAGTCCAAAGTAGGCATATTTTTAAAAAACTAAAGTTCCTGTGAGGTATTTCATAATCCACCTCACTGTCTAGACTGGTGGACCTAAGGTATGCACACACATATAGCTCCAAAAACCTTAGTTTGGACATTTATCTTGATTAAGTTAGAAATGAATATTATACGTCTATGTGTATATACATGCAAATCAGTCATACTTTCTGGGTTGTGTTGCCTCTTGAAGTTAAACTATAATTCTGAAGATGACAAATTTTCATCTCCAAACATGCTCATTAGTTTTTCAAACAAAAAATTCTGCCACAGACGCTGAGCTGAGTTCCTTTCCCAGCCCCTTCCTCTTCCTAATGTATCATAAACTCATCCTTAGTAGGATAGGGCGGAGGAGGAAATTGCTGTCAGAAGATAAAACTGGGTGACTATGAGCTTTGTTCAGTAAAATCTAAATCCAAGGGAAAAAATTCAAGGAGTGTACCATATTGACAGAGTTCTGAGGACCATCAAATAAAAAAGAAAAACATTTGAGTATTTTATTTAATCACAGTTTGTGTTAACTTGAATTACGTTAGTTAAAAATATAGTATAAAAATTCTAATAAAGTCTTACTTTAAGGATAAATTCTACATACTACAAATTTTTCCACATCAGAAATTCATTCATTATAATTTGTGTTTATGGTATTGCCACTTAACAGTACAGATACATCAGATTAACTGTCATCTGACATCAAGTTTAATCTTTTCATGTGAGTTGAAGTGACATACGAAGCATCCCTTGAATCAAATGCAAAGTTTTATATTGGTGAGAGATACTTTTCCTTGAGTAGTACTTGGTTTTTTTGGCTGACACACTGAGTTTCTATCCCAGAAGCCTCAGGAGATTCCTTAGCAACCAGAGGAGCATGGGTTGTCTGCCCAGTTGCTAACAAGGTCACAATTGGTTAGGCAGAGGCCAAAACTAAGTTACCAGAAAGGTCACTTTTACTGCTTAATCACAGAAGGAACCATGACTCTGCAGCTGCCAGGTAAACTCTAGGGCTGAGACTCTACTCTCCAAGTGAAAAACGGCTGTGTCCCTCTGCCCATCTTAGGAGACTTGCTGTGACCCACACGATCATCTGACAGCAGTTCACTGTAACACACCACCTAAGGCACAGGTCATTCTGGAATGCCCTCACCCACAAGGCAACCTCATCTCATAGATTTCGGTTCCTTCCTTAGGAAGCCACTCCCTGTCTGCTATGGTTCTTTAATCTGGTCATGCGTAGAACCTGAGTTATAGATGATTTATGTCCTCCATAAATGACATATAAATGTTTCAGTATACACTGTGTGTTTGTGCACCTTGAGGGTATTTAACCCATAGCTGAAGGACCTTAATCTAAAATACACACATCGGTTCGTAAACTACATAAATGTTTAACCACCATGCTGTACACCTGAAACTGATATAAAATAACTGAATGTCAACTGTAATTGAAAAAAAAAAAAGAAGCTAAATAAACAAATAAATAAATAAATAAATAAATAAATAAATAAAATACACACTCCAAGTATGGTTAGCACTTAAAAGACCTTCTTAAAATCTACATTTAAGAGGCAGCTATGCAGATCTCCAACTCTAATCAATCAGAGAGTTTGATGAGCAACAAATCGCATTTTTTTTAAAATAAATTTTAATTGGTTTAATGAGTGGCATTTTAAAATGTTATTTTGCTGGAAATCTCATATACCTTCTCTTGCTTCTGCAGAAACAAGGTAAAGAAGTGAGCTAGTCTGGTGGTGTAAACTCTTCAAAAGAGTGCCTTAGGCTTAGCAGTCCATCTGGTTTTGGATCCAGATGCTTCCAGAGGCTGTTGACGCCTGAATCCTGCTGTTGGAATGTGGCCACATTAATTTCAAGTGAACCTTTAACAGACTGTCTAAAAGACTTGCTGCTCCAAGTGTGGGCTAGAGACAGCAGCATCAGCCATCCTGAGAGCCAGTTGGAAAGGCACGGTCAGGTCCCACCCCAGGCCTACTGCCTTTTACAAGATCCGCTGTGATTTCTGGGCACTTTGGCATTTGAGAAGAATGTGTACATGTGAGGACTGAAAGCTGGAACTTCATCAAGCTTACAGACCAGGTTGTATAATTACATTTTTTTATTTTCTTTTTGGATGCCAGCTTACTGATAACCGTTTGTGTAACAAAATTCCAGCTGAGGCTTATTGTCACTGCAACTGACACCTGGTTGTGAGGAAGTGAGTGGGGAGAACTGGAAACCTGGCCAACATTCTTTTTTGAAACCCATCTTTATCTACCATAAATAACCTTATCATTGAGAACTATCAAATTGGCTTGGGTCAGTCTGCAGCTCTTTTTCCACTCTGCCTGTTTATACTCCTACATTCATTATGTGATCATTTAGTTAATGTGTGTCTCCTTTATTATACTCTAGGCTCCAAAAGGCAGAAACAGGTTTTATTTTTTTCTTTCTTTGACCTCTCTAGTCAAGGATCTAGCACTGTTACTAATAAACACTAAATAATTATTTGTTAATGGAATTGTTGAAGGAGGGCATATTTATAATTTTCTGAGCAGGCAGGAAAAATAGCTTTAAGTTTTTATGGGCTTTAGAACTTTGTACTGACTCTTGGGTGCTGAATGAATAACTTCCTTCGTGATGTCCTCCCCCGATCCAAATTTCACACAAACATTTCCCAAACTTATATCTTGTGCATCTCTAGGGCCACTAGAGTAAAGCTCAGGGTTTGGAATTTTACTTTTAAAAGGTTTTTCCTTTTTTGTTGCTCTCTTTGCTTGTCTTTATTTGGCTGAAGCTTGCTAACTAGTTATGTACAAGTTTGATTATCATGGAATGCATAACCATAACGTTAAAAGGAACATTGACAAATTATTTCATGACTTCAGTGAATTATTCTGGGCTCAGAGTGGCAAACAGCCATTTTACCAGAGGGAGAAAAACCAGCCAGTGGTGACATCAATGCCTTCTCCCAAGAAATAGAAAATCTCATCAGAAATATGTAATAAATTTCAGCTCATTTTATGTAAATCCTGTCCCATTAAGGAAGCTTGTGAACAAAAATCTCTGAAAACAAGGTTCTGCAGGCTTTTTTGGCACTGCTATGATAGACAGTACTAAATGCCAGCAGACTTGCATATTTAAAATATTTAATGATGGAGAGGAAATATAAAATTAATAATCTTAGTGAGAAAAAAACTGTCAGAGAGATAATTTATTAAAAACTATTTTGGAAAATTGTTACATAAAACATTTCTAAATAAGAGTGATTGATCTTCCTAATAATAGAACTTGGAACTATCCTAAACCCATGCCAAATAGAGATTTATCAGAAATATGTAAGGTTTATTCAACCTAAACAATAGATGGAATACATTGTTCCTATAATATACAACTTATTGCTCACAGAAAACTCGTCATAAGAATGACTTAGCAGCTCACATTTGCAAGTTCTAATAATAAGATATTAGAATAAGATAGTGCTATTCAAGGGAAGGTAATACCTTTAATGCCTAGCCATGCCAGCAAAGGATATTTTTTGAAAGAGTGTACTGTGGTCATATGGTATGATGATTAATTTTATATGGCGACTCGACTGGGCCACTTGACAGGGTGTCCAGACATTTGGTCGAACATTATTCTAGGTGTGTTTGGGAGAGCCTTTTGAGATAACACTTGCATCTGTAGACCAAGCAAGGCAATGGCCCCACCTAATGTGGATTGGCCACATGCAATCACTGAAGGTCTGAATAGAACCATAAGACCGAGTAAGAGGGAAATTTACCTAATTGACTAATTGAGCTGGACATCAATCTTCTCCTGCCCTCAGCTGTAACTTATACCAGAGGCCCTCAAAGTTTTCAGGCCTTTTGACCTGCTAGGATTGCACTGCTGTCTCTCTTGGGTTTTCGACCTACAGACTGCAAATCTTAGGACTTCTCAGCCTCCATAATTGTGTGAGCCAATTCCTTATTCATTCCTTTGATAGATGATGATGATAGATAGATAGATAGATAGATAGATAGATAGATAGATAGATAGATAGAGATCTATAAATTCAGATCTATAGATAAATACAAAAGTATAGAGATCTACCTGTATATTAAAGGTATATAATGTAATATATAAAATTGATATATATAAAACCTCTCTATAGTAAGATAGATATCATCAAAGTCCTAGTGAGATATATGTGTACATGTAAAAATATAGATACTTTTATATATACATACATATATATACACAATTTCTCTACATATGGTTTATTCCAAGATAATGCTTTCATAGGATGACTTTAATCATTAATTAATTTTTAGGATTGGAAATTTCTTCCTGTTTTCAAAACCACATACATAGGAAAAGAAATATATATGCTTTAATAATATGTGGATGATGTGACTGAAATGGTTAAGTATACTGTATTATTAAAACATAACATTTTTCTTAGACTTTCAACTGCACATAGGAAACTTACCATTGAAAAGTACAAAGCTGTAATATTTTGTCCCTTAGAGATATTTATGTGCATAGGTCCCTGAAATGGATAGGCACACATTTTATCACCCTGTTCCTATAACTCAAAAGTGTTAAATAGATTTAGTATTTTTAGAATGAATTAAGACCACACGTAGGCCGTTAAAGCCCCAAAGCTCGTAGTTTTAATAAGGAGTGAGGAGAATAAAATGGTTATGATGGCAAAGCTTTCGCACAGTGCTAGTTGTGTTCTCTTACTCTGAAAGAGAGAGGATGTGTAACACAGAAGTACGATTTCAACTAAGAATGAGGAAAGCAAGCAAAGTGAAAAGATGGAAAGCAAAATGGGAGCTTTCAGCTTCTCATTTCTAGGTCTTTCTTAAAGTGGAAGTGATCTACAGTATAGTTTACTTCTTGGGACTCTAGAGTAGAAGAGACTGCTTTTGTCTCAGTTCCCTAAACTGGCTTTTTTCTGATTTCAAATGCAATGAGCCAAGAGAGCCCACTCCAGTTTTTCTCCCAATCTTAGTTGTCCCAAATAGGAGAACAAATGATTCGGTTATTCTAGTGCTTTGTTCATTTATATATAGAGATTCACAGCCACTCTTTTTCTACTTCCTGCTTATTTTCATTCTTTACTTCTCTGGAAAGCCCCCCTGCTCTTTTGGGATACTGCAAATAAGTGGTTCAGAAACTCCGATTGGAATCTCCACTCCCTGATATAAGTTATTTTCAGGGCAACAGAGTAGCCTTAGAGAAAGAAGTCCTAAGTTTGGACCTTACCCATTTAACTTAAACAATTTATGTGATAACTATTTGTACGATGCCTTTTACATGCAAGATATTGGCATACAGGCCTAATTTACAAAAATGTTAATAACCAAGATCAAGGAGTTTGAAGGAGAGACAGTGCATGGAAAAATTACGGCACAATAAGATATTTGCAGATACACACTAGATCACAGATGGCATGAAGAAGAGAGAAACCATTTCTGTTTGAGTCAAGAGGAAAGGCTTTGCTGAAGAAGATACAGGGAGTGGGAATGTTAGCAACACTCTCACTAGGCCGAACAGTGTAGACCGAAGCTTACATATGGCCCCTGGAGCCCTTGGTCTTCAAGCCTCGCACCTCTCACATTCTTCCATATCTCTTTCCTCCACAGTCTTCAGTCCTGATCCTTCTTCTTCTTCTTTTTTTATCCCTTATAGTCCTTCTTTCTCTTCAAAGGTTTGGGTCAGCATTAATTATGCACACCATCTCTAAGATTACAGTTGTATGCCCTTTCTTACATGTTAGCCTATTTTGTCACATATTCACATGTATGTAATTTTACAGAAAAGCAAAATGCAATCAAACCATGCAAACATAAACTTTTTTTAAATCACTTTCAAAGCAGTATTGCTGTCCTCATCATTTTGCTTTCTCCTCCCAGTTACCCCAACCCCACAGATAATTTCTATTCCTATTCAGTCCTATATATTTTCTTCATGATCATATAATCACACAGATACACACACCTATGCATATATATTTTTTATGGATATTATACATATTTATTTGTCTTTCTCATTCAAAAGGTCTCATATGAATTCTTGTTTCCTAGCAGAGTCCCATTTCATTCTTTTTAATACTGTATAATATTCCATAGTGTAGATCCATAATGATTTTATCATTCATTGCCATAAAATCAAGAACTTTGCCTCCAGATTTTTACTTCAATAAATATGGTGTCCATAATCCTTGGATGCTTTTATTTCTCTGGTATAGATTCCCAGGACTGAAATTGTTAGGTCAGAGCACATGTGCGCACACCTACAAATGGACTCCATTTTAATAGACATTGCCAGGCAGGTTGCTTTCAAAAAGTGTTTTAATTCACACCACCGATGTGTCAGAAAATACTCTTTTTTTATCTCTGTCAGTAACAGATGTTTGCAATTTTTTGAATCTTTAGGAATTGCTTTCTTCTTTATTCAACTCTATTTAAATTTTGAATATGTAAAACATTTACATGATTCTGAAGTCAAAACTATAACTGATTACATTCAGAGAAGTGACATTTCTGTCACTGTGCTCTGTTGCTTTCTTCCCCATAGGTAATCATTTTTATTCATTTTTAGTTAACTTTCTAGTATTTCTTTTTAAGATATACATATTAACATTGGCATTTATACATTTAACCCCTTTTCTTTAACAAAAGTTGCATTTTATTTATATTTTTTCTATACTTAGCTCTTTTTCCATAAATTATATCCTGGTCCTCAAGACATGAGTGTATAAAGACTTCCTCATTCTTCTTTTTTTTTTATAGCTACACAATATTACATTGTTGAATTCACCATAGCTTTTTCAACCACTCTCTAATTGATGAACATTGGGGTTGAATTCAATCTTTTGCTGTTATAAAAAAAATACCACAGTGAATAATCTTGAGCATAAGTCATTTCATGCTTTTCTGCTATATTTTTAGGCTAGATTCCTAGAAGTGAGATTGCTAAGAAAAGGATAAACACATGTATATTTATTTCTAGATATTACCAAATGTCCCTTCATAGTGGGTGTACAACACTGTGTTCTCACAGAATATGAGGACTGTTTTCTTGTAGTCTTGCCAAAATTCGATATTTTCAAATTTTTAGATTTTCATGAAACTGACCCATAAGAAAGGGCAATATAATTTGTATTTCTCTTATTGCAGGTAAGATTAATAATCTTTTCATATGTTTATAGGACATTTACAATTATTTTTTCTGTGAATTACTTGTTCATATGTTTTGCCCATTTTAAATTGGGTTATTGGTGTTTTCCCCTTTAAGTTTAGTAGCTGTTTATATTTTAGTGATATTAGCCCTTTGTGTAAATTGAAAATATTTTTAATTTACTTTATTACTTTGCTTATGATACTTTTAACCATGTAAAAAATTTTTAATGTAATTGAACCTATTTTAAATTGCTTATGGATTTTGAATCATAGTTTGTAAACATCCCTAATTCCAAATGATTCATTTATGCCTGTTTTCGGTAGTATTCTTTGGATTTTTACTTTCTCAATCATTTTGGATTTTATCTTGGTATATGGAACAAAGTACAGATCTAATCATATCTTTTTTCAAATGTCTCAACATCATTAATTAAAAATTCCAACTTTTCTCTACAGATATGAAAATACCATTTTTATCATATGCCAAATCTCCATGTATATTGGGATCAATTCTGTATAATATTCCATTTGTCTATACACTCTCCAATGTCATACTCACATGAAGGGTTTGTAATGCATAAGGCTGTTTGGCAGGGTAAGTCACCAGCCCATTAGGATACTCTTATTTTTTTCAAGGTTTTGCTGCCTATCTTTGCTTGTTTATTTTTCCACCTATAATTTTAAATTAACTTTGGTGGCATCACTAAATCTTTTGACATTATGTTAGATTTATAAAATAACTTAGGAAGGATTAATATCTTTATGAGACTGAGTCTTCATATCTAAGAACATCACAGGTTTTTCCCCTTGTTCATATCTAATTTGGAGTCATTCAGGGGTATTTGAAAGCTTTTCTTATTTAACTTTTGTACCTTTGTTAAGTTTATGACAAGGTATCCCATTTTCTTTCTTGCAATTTTATGGGTCCTTTGTTACATCATCTAACTTTTATACATGCAAAGTTGTTCTGATTTCTGTGTATTAATTTTATATCCTGTTTTTTTACTACATTCTTTTGTTTATAATAGGTTTTGCATTATTCTTATGTTTTCCAGGTATACAATTTCAGAAGTGTATCTCTTTCTCATTGTAATGCATCTAATTTCAAATCATTTTATTTTAAAGATAAAAGTCCTTTGAAAGTCCCAGAGAAGCAAAAAACCCAAGTCACAAACCTCTACCATAGCAGAGTCAGAATTACAACCTAAGATCTGGTCTTTTTTTCCTTTATGCTGTGCTTCTTGATTTTATATCTATAGATCCTTTATTCAACATTTGCCACAGAGGCAGGCCACTCATTTTAAGCACATTTAAAAAATCTTTTTTCATAATTAGGAAATCGATTAAAAATACAACATTTCAAAATTAAGAATAATGATGGTAATTATTTCTCATCAGTGAGTGAACAGCACTCCTGGAATTTGTCTTCCAATGTGTGTGCTTTCAGTTTGATGACCGAGATCATTTTACATTCTCTTACATTCTCATTTACTTTTACGTTCGCTGTCAGCTTCTTTCCTTACACTTTATCCTTACCAAGCTAGAATATCCACATTGACAATCCTGGAGGTTTTGGAATGTCCAGCAGTTGCATATGTTCACATGAAACATAGATCCAGAAATTATAAGGCTTTTCTTTTTTTAGACCACAGTCTACTTTTCACCAAAGCATATTATTTTCAAAAGCTGGAAGGTTACATATTTCAACTTGGAAAAAAATGACAAATGAATTTCAAATCCTCTCTTTGCAGCATTTTTCATTCTCTATTGTTTATATGGAGTGCATGGTTTTGTTTTATTCTCCCCCTCCGCCTCAATTGCATCTCAACGGGTGTTTTGACACTGACTTAAAAAAAAAAAAGTGCTAAAAAAGAGACAAACTATTAGTGATTAAGCCCCTTTCACAAGACTGGCTTTTTGAGAAATCCTGATATTTATAACCCAACTAAAATGGATAGTATACCAGCCCTGAAGATTGAGCTACTCTAGATATTCCATGTGGCTGAGATATACAATCTACACACCTCACAGGAAACTAATTAGAATCTTAAATGACTCAATTTGTATTGTAATTTTTTAATTGTTCATCTCTTTCTCAACAATAAGAACATTCTAGGGTGGAAAAGCAAAGGACTGGCCCCACTGTTTATTTCTCCTTAGAGCCTAGTGAGTAGTGAATGCTCTAAGGAGAGGCTTTTTTGGGAATAAAGGACCTAGTCATCCACCTGTTGGAAGCAGTATTAAAAGGTAACTCTCAGCCGTTAGCCCTCTGCCTTGCTCAATGTAATAATTCCTTCCAAGAGCAGCCCACATCCAGGGCCTAATCTACACAGTTATAGAAACTGAGCCCCTTTGCTCAGACTAAGATGGCTCTGAAGGGCCACTGCAGCTCCTTCCATTCAAGAAGTCAGCTGAGGTCTCCATTGATACAGTTCAACTTCTGCCAGTCTGTGATCCTGCTTCCTTCCTTTCCATTTTATGGTTTTAAACCCAAGAACATTCCCTAATCGACATTTTCAGTGCTAATTTCCCTCTCAGAGATTGCTTCCTTGGAAACCCAAGCTGGAAAAGCACACTTAGAAAAACGTACACTTAGAAAATGAGGGTTCTTCTATGGTTTTTTTCATCAGTACTGATGTCCACGCACCTTTGCAAGTCATTCTGATAAAATAAAAAATTGTGTCCCTTTAGCATATTTTTCAGTGATGAACAAAACAAAAAGTCACCAAGTTTTTCTCCCCTGTACGTAGAGGACTGTGATGACTTAAGCTCTGAAGTTGACTCCGTTGTGGTCGTGTCTCTTCCATGCCTCTTACCTTCTCCAGGCTATGACTTTCCAAGCTGTGAAGGAGGACGTAAGAGCAGTGCCTACTTCATAGGTTTAGGGCCTGACTAAGTGAGATAGCATGCCTCAAGCAAAAGACCACAGGGAAGTTCTCCATAAATGTTTGCTCTATTTTCTCAGCTATCTTTCCTACTTGGCAAGAGCTGATTCACACATTCTTCCCACCAGTGGTCTCAGTTACGATAAAGTAAAATATCTGCTCCCAGCCATTGAAATTACATGACATCCAATAACATCTTTTGATAAAAAAAAAAATTTAGTAGCTAGTAATAGTTCCTTTCCAAGATTAACATTTGCCATTAAATTTTATCAGCTTATCTACTGTATTATGACCAGAATAAGATTATTTTTGTTTTGTTTTGCTTTCCCCTACAAGGAGGGAAATCCTGAATGACCTTTTCTCAGTCTTCAGAAATAAAATGTGTCCATTGATTGGTAGAAAGCATTACTTTATCGTTGTTCCGAAAAAAATATTGATAAACTTTCTGATGTGTTGACTGTACTTCGTCATGATCTGAAAATCTGGTAGTTCCGTGACAGTGTTTGACAAAGTTTCATATCAGACAGAACATTAAAATCTTAAGGGAAAATGCTAAGCTTCGTTCAACAAAATCCGATTTTTCAGACATCTATTGTTCTTATTTGTACTTTTCTTTTACAGCTTGTGAAAAAATTCATCACATTTAGAAATTCAGTTATCTTGACACATACAGAATCGCATTCTATATTCGCATCTAAGCCCTGTTCGCTATTTATATCTCTGATCTTATTTGAAGCTGTGGTACTTGCTTTACTATTTTCATCACTACTTTCATGCTTCAGTTAACAACTTTTGAGCCACTGATCCAGTTCTGTGAATCGAGAATATAACACCTCAGAAAAGTAAGAATGAAATGTGGAAATCTAACAAACGTAAACAAAAATATGTAAAGGAGGTGAGAATGAGTTGGCCAAGATAAACTACACCCTGTTTCCTGAACTGGAGGGGAGACAAGGGTAACGGCAGTCCTCTCAGGCTAAGCAGAGTCTTTCAGAATGTAACCCTTAAGGGTACCTTTCAAATTCAGCGATGTCTGTGAATAAATCATTTCTTTGCATTTCTTCTGGAACCTTCACACTTCCTGCAGACCATGAGATGGACTGTTGGAACCATGGAAACCTGTGGACCACAGTCTGAGATTTAACTGTGATACCCGGTGCTGCTTCTGTGTGACTCCCCAGGTGAAGGCTCTGGTCTCCATCTTGCCTAAATTCCGATGTTCAAACCCTGGACCAGATTTGCTCTTTTCAGTTGTAGTTAAGACTCAGCATTCAGTTGAATTTCATTACTGGCCTTACAGATGTTCAGTTCTACACCAGACAGTTCTACTTTGGACCTCAAACACTACTGGCACCAGTTCTTTTAGCTTGTTAAGTGGGTCAAAGATTTTTTAATATATATTCTTGAGTTGTTCAGAAAATAGATGCCATAAGAAATAGCATAAAATTTAGTTATATGTGAAGAGATCTGTCTGAAATTACCCAGGTTCATGCCTCATACACATCGGGGATTCTGAATTCTAACCTTTATTCCGCAAATTACTGATGATAGGGATTTTAACAAATGATTTAGCTTCTCTTAACTTGTCTGCTCCTTCTTTATGAGCAAAGGAACACATGTAGTTTTCTGGTGAAAAAGCAGACGTCAAAAAGTAAAAATAAGACAAATTCTCAGAAGGTCTTTTTTATGAAAACCAAGATCTCGAGAATGTTCGAAAGGATCAACTTATTAGTACTTTAAATTCTAAAGATAATATTCCCAAACTCATGGCTATTGGAATGAAAGTTGATGCCTAAAGTGACAGAATGTGAGGGGGTGGGATGGCTGTTGGGGGGCTGAGAAACGGAAAAGAGAAGCAGGAGGGAGACTAAGATAGAGGGGACTTCACAGCTCTCCTGAGTGAAAGCCAACTCCATCTGGAGAGAAGGAAGACCGGATATATGGGGACATGGGGGGAGGGAGTCGTGGGTACTCCTTTGGACTCTGTGTTCACGACAGGGTGAGAGGACTATGATCTTTCTGGCCGGGTGGTGATCCATGGTTGAGGGGCAGCTTCCCTTTATGAAGATGAGCCATGTCTTTGAGGTAGGACCATTTGGGAGAAGCTGATCTCACTGTCTCCTCCATCCACCACCCTGGGTCAGCCCCTGGCTTTATGCCCCCTTCTGCCCTCAGCACCTGTGTTCTGGTCCCAGCAGGTGCAGAGGTAGCCACGCTACCCCGGTTCAGCTCTTCAGATCTCAGATCAGAGCCTATGTTTTCCAAAGAGAGGCTCACTTAGACCTTAAAGCTACCTTTCTTTTTTTAATTGGGTGTTTCTGTATCAACACTAGAGACTTTTTTTTTTTAATGTGCCTAGTATAGAAAATAAAGTCTCCCGCCAGAGTAAACACTTAAAGCATATAATACAACTAAATGACGTTCAAACATTTTCATTTTGGAGGCATAAAAATGCATTGTTATTTCTTTAGCAGAAGTTTAAAGAGGAGAATTCACTTTCCGGTTACATAAACTCATCCTCCAAGCCTCAGTTTAAAAATTTAAAATAGGAGTAACTATCTCTGTGTCACACAAACTGGGACATTTTTAAGGTGAGAAATAAAAGAAGAAAAGAAAATGACTTATATCTCTATTTGTATGTGTTTTCTAAAAAACAGTCATCACCCTGGTATGAAAGTGTCATTCTATCTGTGCAGGATGAAAAATTTCATTTTAGCTTCCTTATCTAGTCATATATTCCCATAGTGTTAACAAGTCATTGCTACTCTGACTTGATAGAGGCAGCCACCAAAAACTCAAAGTAATCGTAAAAATCAAGAAATGATGTGGTTGCAATATTTATATCCCTGACAGATGCCTTGTTACTTCAAATGAGATCTCAAATGTGCTGCCTGTGCCTCTACCTGTACCTGGTGCAAACAGCACTTGTTCTCAATTCTCCAGCCAGGCCTCCCACCATAGACTGCAGATCCCCCCAGATCCGTGGCACCGAGAGCCCACTCTCTCCACCTCATATATACGTTCTTTTTGTTCCATTGTACATGTAAGACATTCCGAATGCCAAATAGTTTGAGAAATCCCAAGGCAGAAAGAGGAAGGGGCTAGAGGATTAAAGCCTTAACGTGGGAATTCAAATGTATCAGTTAAGGCAGGCCACGTTCCTACTGATGCCGACTCGTGTGTGTGTGTGTGTGTGTGTGTGTGTGTGAGAGAGAGAGAGAGAGAGAGAGAGAGAGAGAGAGAGAGAGAGAGAGAGAGAGAGAGAGAGAAGGAAAGGGGCTGAGAGCAAAAGGAAAACTGTCTGCAGAAACAGAAATAAGATCTGATCTAATTTGAAAGGGTTCAAGAATAACCAGGAGGGTCTATTAATGGGTCACTAGAGTCAGCAAGAGTCAGCTAGGAAAGGATTAAATAGAGAAAAAAAATGTTTCAGGCTGAGAGAAAATGTCCAAAGAAAGCAAGAAATTCAGAGAGATGTTTACTTTCATAGGGGAATAAGGTCCCACGGAAAGTCAGAACCTATTTACAGGATAAAACAGACTGAACCAAGAGAATGAAACCTGTTTTATTTTCTGCCCCGCAGAATGAAAAGAAATCCAAGAAAGCTGAAAGGCAGAGAACGAGATCTCGGAAACAGAGAAGAGATTTTGGAAATATCTCTACCTGGGTTGAAAACATAATGAGGAAGAAGTCAGGAAGTAAAACCCTGGAAACTGAGGCAGGTTTAGAATGCCACCCACACTAAAATATACACCTACCAACACAGGTGCCTATCTTTATCAAATCCTGGAAAAATTGGGTTCTTCCCACTAAGTCATCTTTAACTAGGTGTGTTATTCTGAAAAATCACTAGGCTTGTAGGGGCCAAAAAAAATAATAATAAAAGAAAAGAGACAAAGTCAATTCCCTGGCCAAATTCTCATAATTCTGAGAAATGTTTCAAGATTTGGTTATTGGGAGTGAAACTCTTGAACCCTCAAGGGCTGGCCGTGGAAAATACATAGCTGCAGAAAGTGGGGGGCCTTCTCTGTTGGGTGCTCTTGGCCTGTTTCACCACAACCCTACTTGTGTGCTTTTATAAGAAAAACATTTTTTCTTCTACTTCAGCGATTTTGGAAGGCCCTGGTCACTCTAAGTCCAAAACAAAGTCTGATAGATGTGAGGATATAGAGGCAAGATAAGAAAAAGAAGTGGTGTACTTTTTCAAATCCAAACCATTGGTGCCTGAGCATCTCCTGCAATTCATTAGTAAACGTCTAATAATCCAGGGATTATAGGCATGTCATTTGATACCCATGGCCCATTCACTCTGGGACGGGTTCATTTCACACCATCTTGTAGGTGGGTGGGGACCATTTAGGCCCAAATCCTTCTCGGTTTGCGCATCTGAATTTTCCCTGCTGAGACTATTTCATCTTTTGTCCTCACAGTCAAGTCAATAAAGATGAAAGTCATTTGACCAGTCATTTTCACTGTCTAATACTTAACCCCATTTATCTTCTTTAAGCTTCACTTTATAATGGGAGTCCAAGCTCTTCTGCCTCTGCCCATCTCAACCTCCACTCTTGACCTCTGTACAATTAGTTAGTTAGATAGAGGATTTGAGGAATAGTTCAAGAACTGTGTTTGGTTGGGGAACCATTTTCCTTTGAAATATATTTGTTCATTCTATTTTTAAAAATTATTATTTTAGCTGATGAATGCTTAGTCAGTCTTCCTGTAACACTAGTTTAGTCCTGGTCTTTTGAAAGCAGAGCTTTTCAAAGCTCATATCCCTTTCCGTAGAAATCTTTCATGTAGAAAACAGAGGAACATCCCCTGAATGTCCACTGTCGTGTTATTTTCATTTGCAGTTTCATAATTCTTTTTCCATCCATGTGTAGATAGTGATGACTCCATAGCTCATCTTTATGTCACTCGTGAGGAAAAAATTAACTCACCAATGCTTTGTGGCTCCTTCAGGGTCTAGATGCCGCCAGGGCAAAGCTGGTTTTTCGATTTCCCGACTTTATTCCTCCATAGCTCTTCGCTTTAAAACCTCACACTTGAGGATTTTTATTTAAAAGGAAAAATATAAGCTATGCAAATGCTCAGGCATCAGTTTTGATAGCACTGTGGGAACACATTAAGGAATGTGTTATAAAGTGGGAGACATATATCCTATGTGCTGAGCATAATGAGGCTTACTGATTAGTCTAACTCACTGAGGCAAATCACTACATAGTTTTAAAGGTCTACGGCTCCATGTACTGTAATTAAATTAAAGTTAAAATACAGTAATTATTTAGAACCAGGATGCCATTTTCTTACTGACTTTGTGAACTCATAGGCTTCCAATGAATGCAGAGATAAAGTGGCATAACGCAAGTTGGCTATACATTATCTTGTCTATCTTGTATTTGGAATTAAATTACCCAGAAGTTCAGAGGTTAATAAAAAACACAAGAACTATTCTCTATATAATAGTAGCTTTATGTTGGCTGAATTTAGGTATAACTGGAGAGCATTAATTGAATTGTTTACATACAGGCATACAAGCTTAAATATGCACGCATACACATAATGTCATACTCCAGAAGTCTCTTCACCTTTACAGAGGGTCTTTTTAAGTGACAAGAACTATGCTTTACATACACTATATCCTGTAAAACATAGAGGCATCTTGTAACATGGGTATTACTAGGCTCACTTTAGAGAAGATATAATCTCAACTTGGATAACTTAAAAGCCATTTCCGACTCTTGCATGACCAAACGAAACTCCTTTATGTTCTTGCCTCATCATCACCCCTGCTTCCCCCAATCTACTCTTCCCCGTTGTTTTTGACCTTGGAGAATGACCCCTCTCTGTTCAGCTGCAGAAGCCAGAAACCTGGGAGTTATCCTCAACCCCTTCTTTATTCCAATATTCAGTACATTATTTAGTCTTAGAAACTTTTATCTCCTAAATGTCTTCCAAGTCTTTCCCTTAATTCTGTCACTTACATTACAAAACTCGAACAAACAGGTATTATATCTCTTCTCTACTGTGGCAACTGTCTTCATCTCATCTTCTGGCATTCGTCCTTCTCCACTTGATGTTCTTAAAGCAAACCTCATCATGCTACTTCTCTGTTTAAAACACATCTACAGATTTCCATAGTTCTTATGAAAAACAAAAACAAGCAAACAAACAAAAAACTTTAATTAGCCCACAAAATGCCTTTCTGTCTCTTCAGGTTCATGTTACATCCCCTCAATCTCTTCTCAGTCCTTCAGCCACATGAATTTCCCTCTGCTTCTTGAATAAATGTTCCATGTTCTGACCTGCCCCAGGACCTTTGCACATGCTGCTCCAAATGGCTGAGTGGACCACTCTTCCTCCAACCTTTAACTGCGTAGTTAATATCTACAAATACTATCATGCCTTTAACAATACTTCCTCAGAGAAGCTTTTGATTCTATCCTTGAACGGGTCTCTGTCATATGCTTTTCATAGCATTCTACCTCTTTTCTCCACAGCACTTGGGATAATTCATGACTATACACTTGTATTCATGAATATTCATTTATATACATTTGTCACTCTCATTTGATTATAAATTCCTTGAGGGTCTGAAACTTGTCTTTTTGCCCTCCACCCTAACTCCAGAGCTTAGCAAAATGCCATGTTTAGCAAATATTTGATCATACGTTTCATCCACGCTGTGACTTCCTTTTCACTGAATAGCCTCTCTAATGACTGACTTAAGACGAAGTCAAATCTCTATGAAGAAAAAACAGGAAAAACTGGATATTCAAATCAGGTGGAATATGAATCCAGATGAATCCGACAGATGGGCAGCAGAAAAAAGATTCTCAAGAACACTGATCACAAGAGAGGTAATGTTTGTCAAAGAGGAAGAATTTGAAGCTCACTGGATGCGTCAAAGGTTTAGACAGTAATCCTTCTGGAAGGTGAAAGTCTCTGCTAACATGGGCCCGGATAGGTAGTAGTCAAGTTCTCCACGAGAGGGCGCTCACAGTCACGGTTGTGTAAGGTAACAACTAATCTGTGGTCCCAGCTCTATTTTAGATGCCATTGAATGATAATGAGTTCAGCATCCTAAATAATTAAAAACCATTTAACACACCCCAGTATCTTCTTAAACCATCAAAGAAAAAGCACACTCATAATGCAAAACAAAACTTGTCAAAAATGGTATTCTCGTCTCACTTTCCATTTCACTCACTTGCCACAGTTGCTCCAGTATCCCCACCCCCACAGCTCCAAGCTCCCTCACATTCTTACAAACACAGCTTTGGTTGTAGGGAGGAGCATTCTTGCTTCTTAACCTTTCTCCTCTCTGGCTCAGCTTTTTATTATGTGGTTAAATTTGTCTGAGATCTCTGGCTGCTGTATGCCCATCCTCAGCCCCTTCAAACACTCGGACCTGGCCTAGCCAGCAGAAATCCCACTTCCTTCAAGTAAAAGGGTAAGAGAGAGACTGAAGATATTTATAATTAATTATATATCATTAAAATGCTATTATTTTTCCCCTTATGTTGAAAAGTGTGTCATTTTATACTACAGCAAAACAAACCCTGATTTCCACTATATAATTTATGGGGTAGACTTCATGCACTTTTATGCTTTGGAAAACTATGATTTGTCCTCAATTTGGGGTACTGGAAGATGGGGTGGGGTGCCGAATTCCTGGTGCCCTTGAACCAGATACTGTTGGATGAAATGTCTCTAAGTGGAACATTATATTGAAGAACTCTCTAATAAGAACAAGAAAGTAATGAAAGGAATTAGGCACTAACATAAGGCAGGGAAGATGCCAAGAGAGAGGAGATGGATGGGAAGGAAGGATAATACTAAAGACAACCCACTCAAGCAGTCATTTTGTTTCATCCAGGCCCTGGCACAGAGGTATGAGAGAGGAAGCCCTATGAGACATCAACAATGAATACAGTCCAGGAAAATTGCCTGGGGAAAATTAATCCAAATTGGGGGTCCAAAATATTTATCACCATCAATGCACACAGATGATCCACAAATCTTCAGAAATGAAAGATGGCACTTTGATGAAGTCTCCCCTAATGGCCTGGGCAGCACTGAGCTTTGAAATAAAACACTCCAAGTAATATAGATTTCAAAGTATGCCATGCTTTCTGCAGTGAGCACATTTAACGATTTTCTCGTTTAATATCTAATGAGATTTTTCAAACTAATTGCAGGCTTACAAACTTTTTGGAAAAAAAGGAACAATATGAAGAAAATAAATGATGGCAAAGATACCATGCTGGGGAGAACTGAATATGGTACCATCGGTCTCAGAAATCTGCTCTCAGATAAGATAACCGAAGTATTTTTCATTAGATTAACTAAAAAATAGTTCTGATACAGAAATGCTAAATCTAAACAAAGTTTCAAAATTCTGCATGTCTTGCAAGTGGAGTTGGCCATTACGAAGACCAACCAACTGCAAACCACCATTGCTACATTTTAACTTCAATTTCCAGTGAAATTTCTAGTAAAGTAAATATGAGGCAGTCTCCATTAGAGTCCTGGATTTTTAGAATGCAGAAAAGCCTGTGAAATATATCCAAGCAGTTCTCTAGTTTAATTATAGACAGTTCCATCATCTACATAGCCATGGTGATTTTTGACATGATACTTTTCTAGTACAATATATTTGAAATAAACAGCATATGTAAGCCCATTCCATTCTAAATCCTAACATTAAAAGATAAAATGAGGCTACTCATTTTAACTTCCTGACTTATTTTTCAATTTATTTTTCTAAGAGAAATAGAGAAAAAGGAGAAAAATGAAGGGAAGGAAACCTGCTAAGTGTCTGAGATTAAATTTAACAGCGACTGAGAGGCCATAGCAGCATATCTCTATAACCTAGTAAGGAGACTTCACATGGATGATTGCACAATCAATTGGTTTTGTTCATTAACAGGATGCATGTGCCAAAAGATAAACTGTTTTGGTTCAAAGGGCAGGGAATTCGTTTAAAGAAGTTCCTAATAAAAGTGATTCAATCTTTGTATTTAGCTTTTAATACAAAAAATTAATTAACATTTGCATTATGAGACCTGACCTCCCCAGGGAAATATAATCAATTCTCCCAATATAGAATGGATTCTGCGCAAGACAATTTCTTATTGTGGTGCTAATCAATCATGTCAGTGGTGCAAGGGAGCTGTAAATGATGCGCAAAACTATTAAACTCTAGGCTTTTAAAAAGCCAGTTGTCAATGCCATAGTACATAAATATATTCTTATAGTGGGACTGTTTAATTATACTATTGATTAAATTATTGCAGTTCCTGGCATAATACATGATGATGGTGTGCTATCTGGAAGAAATGCAAGACAACTGAAAATACATCTATAGTTCTGTAAATGTAATTTCACAGGAAAATTGTATTAATTATAGCAACATGATGCATGCCTCTACTGCAAAGGCTGCATTACTGAGGAAACGTAAAAGTTTTTTGCTTGAAGACTAACTCGGAAAGAAAGAGTTTAGATGATTTGAGGCCATCTTTAAACCATTATTTTATTTTTGTCCATTTGAAGCATTTCTTTTAATAACGTGTCCCTTGTTGGTTTTCATGGAGGCAAAAATTACCTAAAATTCATTATTTAAATCATTTAAAATGTACAATTCAGAGCTTCTAGTAGATTCACAATGTTGTGCAGCCATCACCACCATCCAATTTCAGAATATTTTCATCACCTCAAAAATTTACTCTGTACCCATTAAGCAGTCATTCTTAAAATATGTGATTTTTTATGTCTATCATTCATTTTGATACTGTTTTCAAGGTTTATCCATGTTGTATGTAACATGTATCAATGCTTCATCTCTTTTTACGGCTCAATAATATTTCATTGAATTGATGTAACATATTTATTTATCCATCCTTTAGTTGACAGATTTGGGTTGTTTCCATTTTCTGGCTTTTATGAATTATGCTGCTATAAACACATTCATGTGAACATTTTTTTTTTTGAACACTGTTTTCAATTCTCTTTGATAATTACTTAAGACTAGAATTGGTGGCCGTATAGCAGGTGTACATGACACTTTAAGGAAACAGCAAACTGTTTCCCTCAGCGCTATATTATTTTACATTTTTTATCAGTAATGTATGAGGGTTTCAGTTTCTCTGCATCCGTTCTGACATTTCTTATTTTTTTAAATTTCTATTCAAGTCCATTGTCCATTTTTAAATTAATTTTATGTTGGTCAATTCATTGTTTAGTTGCACAAGTTCTTTTTATATTCTGGATACTAGACCTTATTGGATTTATGACATAAGTATTTTCTCTGATTCTGTAGATTCTTCTCACTTTCTTAATAGCGACTTTTGATGCAAAAAAAAGTCTTATATTTTATGAATTCCAATTTATCTTTTTTGTTGTTGCTTGTACTTTGTTGTTGTACTTTGGTCATAAATCATTGCCAAATCCAAGGCCATAAATATTTGCACTAACGTTTTCTTTTAAGAATTTGATATTTTTAGCTCTTACATTTACATCTTTGATCCGTTTGAGATAATATTTGTATACAGTATAACGGGAGGGTCTAGCTTCATTCTTTTGCATGTGAATATCAGCTTGTCCTAGGAGTACCATTCATTAAAGAAAATATTCTGTCTCCATTGAATGATCTTGTCAAAAATAAATTAACATGAGATACTTGGTTTACTTCTGAACTTTCACTTTTATTCCATTGATGCCAGTACCATATTCCTTTGATTATTATAGCTTATAATAAGTTTCGAAGTCAGGAAGTGAGAGTTTGCCAATTGTATTCTTTTTCAAGGTTGTTTTGGCCATTTGGGATCCCTTGCAATGCCATATAATTTTTAAGATAAGTTTCCAGTTTTGTAGAAAAGGCAATTGGGATTTTGATTTAAAAAAAATTACATGGACTCTGTAGCTCCTCTGAAACAACACTGTCACAGTATTAAAGCTTTTCATGAGCAACAATCATTAAAATGTGTTGGATTTTGTCAACACCCTTTTTTCCCCTTCTTGGATGGAGATGATCATAGTTTTTTATCCTTATTTTTTGTTTTGTTTTGTTTTATTTTTCATTTTATTACCTTGATTGAGTTTTCTATGTTGAACCACCCTTGCATTCCTGGAATAAGTACTACTTAGTAATGGTGGATCTTTTGAATTTTTTTGCTGGATTCAATTTGCTTTAATTTTGTTGATAATTTTGCATCTATAAGGGATATTGATCTGTAATTTTTTTGTTAAGTCTTTGTTTGGCTTTAGAATTAAGGTAACACTTGTCCATAGAATAAGTTAAGAAGTAGCCTCTCATCTATTTTTTAGAAAAGTTTGGGGAAAAATGGTGTTAATTTTTTTATACATTTGATGGAAATCATTGGTGAAGCAATCGAGTTTAAAGCTTTTCTGTTGTTGTTGTTGTTGTTGAAAGGTTTTTGATTACCTATTCAATCTCTTTACTTGTTATAGATTAATTCAGATTGCTAGTTCTTAATTCAATTTTGGTAGTTTGCATGTTTATAGAAATTTTTCCTTTTCTCAATGTTATCTAATTTGATGGCATGGAACTATTTAGTATTGTCTTATAATTCTTTGTACTTGTGCAAGGTTTGCAATAATGTCTACTTTCATTCCTAACTTTAGTAATTTGAGACTTCCTTGGATGGGGTCAATCTAAAAGCTTGGCACTTTTGCTGGTCTTTACAAAGAACCAACTTTTGGTTTCACCGATTCTCACTCTCCTTTTTATATAGTCTCTATTTTATTTATGCTTGCTTTAATCTTTATTATGTCCTTCCTTCTGTTTGATTTAGTTTTAGTTAGATATTTTTCTAATTTAAGGTAAGTTTGGTTATTGATTTGAAAACTTTCTCTTTTTTTAACGAAGAAATTAACAGCTTTGAAGTTCTGAGTGCTCCTTTTACTGAATTACATAAATGTTGATATGTTGTGTTTTTGTCTTTATTCAATTCAAAATATTTTCTAATTCCTCTTGTTATTTATTCTTTGATCCACAAGCTATAAGTATGTATATTTTCCATCTGTTATTTCTAATTTTATTCCATTGTGGTTAGAGACAATGTTTTGTATGATTTTAAAATTTATTTATAATTGTTTTGTAGCCCAAAATATGGTCTATCCAGGAGAATGTTCCACGTACAAATGTGTATTCTGCTGTTATTAGGTGGAATTCTTTTATTATTAGGTGGAATGTTCTATGTATGTCTGTTAGTATTACCAAGTTTATAATATTTCTCAGGTTTTCTTTCTACTTGTTTATCTTTTGTCTAGTTGTTCTATTTGTTATTGAAAGAGGGATGTTGAAGTCTGAAACTATTATTGTTCAACTATTTTTTTTACTTTTAAATTCTGTCAGTTTTGGCTTTCTACATTTTGGGGACTGTGTTTTTAGATGTGGATGTATTTCTAGTTGTTATATCTTCTTGATGGATTTACTCTTTCATTATATAATGTCCTTTGTCTCATAATAATTTTTGTTTCAAAATCTCTTATCTGATATTGATATAGTCATTCTAGCTCTCTTTTGATTGCTATTTGCATGGAATAACTTTCCATCCTTTCACTTTTAACTGTTCTAAAGTAAGTCTGTTGTAAACAACAGGTCAGGCTGTTCTTATAATTCACCTGTCAATTTCTGACTTTTAATTGGAGAGTTTAATCTAGTTACATGTAATATAATTACTGATAAGAAAGAACTTCCATCATTTTGTTAAGTGCATATATGTTATAAATTTTATTTCCTGAATTCCTTCATTACAGCCTTCTTTTGTATTAGATAAATATTTTCTAGTATAACATCTTGATTCCTTTCTTTTTTATATTGCATGAATTTTTAGTTATTTTTAGTAACTGCTCTAGGGATTGCAATTAATATCTTAATTTATAATAATTTAGTTTGAATTAATTTCAACTTAGTTCCAACAGTATGTAAAACCCGTGCTCATATTTCTCTACGACCCTCCTTTTACATTATTATTGTCACAAATTACATCTTTATACCCATGCTGCCATCGACAATTATTACAATTATTTTTTTAATCATGTAAAAAAAATATTACTAAGCAGACACACATTAATACTGACTTTTTATTTACCTAGGTAGTTACTGACTTTTTTAAAGTTCTTCCTGTGGATTTGAGTTACTTTCTAATGCCCTATGATTTTAACTTGAAGGATTCCCTTTAGCATTTCTTGTAGAGAGGGTCTCCTAGAAATGAATGCTCTATCTTTATTCATCAGAGAATGTTTTATTATCTCCATTTTTGAGGTATAATTTTTCCAGACAGAGAATTACTGCTTAACAGTTTTTTTCTTCAGCACTTTGAATATGTCATCTCACTGCCTTCTGGTTTCAGTGATTTCTGATGAGAAATTAGCTGTTGCTCTTATGAAGAATCAATTGTACATGACAAGCCACTTCTCGCTGTTTTCAGGATTCTCTGTCTTTGGCACACAGCAGTTTGACTATAACGTGTTTCAACGTGGTTTTCTTTTGAGCTTATCTTACTTAGGGTTCACTGAGTTTCTTGAATGTATAGGTCTTGGTCTTTTATTCAATTCTGGAGATTTCCAGCTATTGTTTCTTCAAATATTTTTTTTCCTCAGGTCTTTTCTCTTTCTTTTCTCCTTGTAGAACTGATTTTATACCTTTTAGTATGCTTAATCCTGTCCTATAGGTATCTTAGGCTCTGTTCATTTTCCTTCATTTTTTTTCTTTCTTTTCCTCAGATCATATAATTTTAATTGACCTAGGTTAAAGTTTGTTGATTCTTTCTTCTGCCTGTTCAGTTCTGCTATTAAAAATATCTAATGAGGTTTTTTTAATTTGTTGATTTAAAGTCTTTACCTATTAAGTACAATGTATAGGCTTCCTTACAGACAATCTCTGTGAATTTTTATTTTTCCAGTGTATAGACCATACACTCCTGTTTCTTTGAATGCCTCCTAACTTTTTTTCTGAAAACTGGACATTTTGAGTACTATAATGTAGTGGCTCTTAAAATCAAGTTCTCTGACCTCCCTAGGGTTTGTTATTGCTGCTTATTATGGCTGATAATGTTTGTTTTCTGAACTAACTTTGTATAATCTGCATTTTTAGGTCATATGTAGCCACTGATGTCTCCATTTGGTTAGCTTAGTGGTCAACTAGAGTTTTGACAGGGATTTCCTGAAGTGCCGAGGGCCCATCTCACCCCCAAAATTCTTTCTATTTTTTGCAGATAAACTGTGCATGTTGGGGTACACCTTCAATACTCAGCTGGGTATTTATAACTCTATCTTAATTTTCACTTTCCGCCTTCACAGAGCCTGAAGCTCAGCCAAGATTAGAGCTTAAGGCTTTCTCAGATTTTTTTCCTGTCCTGCTCTGCATGCATCTGGCTTTGTATATTCCCCAGAATATTTGGAAGTTTTTCAGTCCTTATCCTGCAAAACTTATCACTTTCCAGCTTTTCCCCCATGCTTTTCAGTGTGTCTATTATTTGTTCCAACTGTAATCTCTTGCTCCAAGTGGCAGCAGCAGTACAACCACCTTTAAATGTTTCTGAAAAAAATGTTCCTTTAGAGCCATCTCTACACCCTGGGAGAGTTCTGAGTTAGGTGAAATAAAGGCAAGCCCTTTGATCAAGTCAAAGGTCCACCAGACAGGTCAAAACCCACAATCGCAAATCTTTGAGAACAGATCTGCTTTGCTTCAGCCAGAAACCTGCACGAGGAACACAGGTCGCATCTTCAAGATCATTCCTGAGCTGGAAAGGCGGGGCAAGGACAGGCAGGTAAATTAAAACACCATACACCTATCCTACTGAGATTCAGCCATCATTTTCTTGATTGTCTGATTGATATAAATCTTTGGCTAGTTTTCAGCATTCTGTCAAAGTTGATTTTGGTATGACCATGCCTTGCCAGTTTATTGGCTGTTTTTATAGAAAGACAGGCCTTGGAGTTCTCAACTCCACCATTTTTACTGATGTTACCTAGAGTTTCCCCTTTTATATCACAAAAATATCTGGGGTAGAGAAGAGAATTCACCGAGAAACTTTTTTTTTTTACATTGTAGCTCATAAAACAGTGAGTGACTCATCTAATTCTATTTTGTCATATTTCTTAGAGTTGACATTTTACATGATTGTAAATCATTTGGACAGTAGTAAAATTTACAGGTGATTTATAGGCTGTACTGCTGGAGTAAAACATAACAAAATATTTCCATTGAAAGGACAAGAAGGAGGTGGTTGAATAGTGATGGAGAAGGACTTGGAATTTCTGAGGTCTTGATAAGATTCATGACCAGGGGCTATCAGTATAGCTAAGTGAGAGAGCTTGTAAGATAGGAGATGGTGAGAACTTGGAGAGATAATAAGCTGCAAGTTTTGCCCTATGTGTGGAAATCCAAAGGTAATTGGAGATGATGGTCAAATAGAAAGGATCCCATAACCTGAGAATCTAGACTTAAATTTGATGTTCATATAGATGCTAAAGAAATTTAAAATGCTGGTGGAATCTGGGCAAGTGAAAGTTTTTGAACAGGTCAAGCCTTGAGCATATTCACTCTCTATCTGGCCATGCCCCTTTCTTGAAAGTCATCCCACAGACTTGTCCTTTGTCTTTGTGGCTTACTTAGAAGAGCTAAGGTGAAATTATCAGAGACAAAGTGCTTGCAGTAGGGTTTCTGTGATCCTCATTTTTTTTAGCACTTCATTGAGAGAGAAGATAAGAGAAGCACATTGTTTATTCACAGCATATTCTTTCTTTCAGATATTTTATTCCTGAGCTTGTCACTTAGGAGAATTCTGAATTAAGGCAGAAGGATATGAGGGCTATAAGGTTTTTATTCACAATTTTATTACAATTCATTTGTTTTTTCTCTGCCCAGATTCAGAGTTCTTCATAACAAGAAGTTAGTAAAAAAAAAAAAAAAAATTTAAGCACACTTTGAAGATTTTCCTGTGCATCCCAGCCCAGCATGCTTTATGTACTTAAAAGTCTATGTCATTAGCCACACCCCCCTCAGTAATTCCAGTGGTTTGTCCATCCCATAAAGGCGAGGAACCCTCTCTGTGCACTCCCTAACATAAAGAAAAAAAAACTTTCCTAGCCAAATCTCAGTTCTTATAGAACCATGGCTGGCTGCTCAAGAAATCTCATGTCCTTAAAGGAATGTCATTTCTAAATGACATTCTAAATGAGAGAGCTTGGCAAATGTCTCCCAAAGTGCTAGCACTACAAATGCTCTGCTTTGCTCCATTGTATCCTCTTTTTGGAGACTTATCCAAGAATCCATACAGACCATGTGTGAGCTAGTGAGCCCTAAAGGGACTGGCAAGCCCCTGCAGCCACAGACAAAGCTGATGGGAAATAACTGACAAGCAAGATGCACATGTGTTCAAAAGACCAGAGCCATAAGGTAAGAGCTAAGGAGGTGAACATTACTCATCACTCTGAGCCAAGATGACAAATCAGTTGGATCCAGGATAATGTGGAAGGAAACAAGCCAAGTCTCTGAGAACTTACAACTAGTCCCCAACATCCTCATGGGATCTCTTCAAACATCACAAATTATCATTTCTACATGGCCTAATTAGGAGGATAAGTTTTTAATGGCTCAGGCCTCCTCATTCCTGCATCACTGGGACACCTAAGGAATTTCCCAGGAAGAAATTCATAACTATTTTATCAGTAGCTGTCTTTGGGTTGGTATTCTTCCTTTTGTTTTTTAAATTTTCTATTTTTTCTCTAACAAGCATGCATATTATAAAATAGATACAAACTTATTTAAACTTTATTCCTCTTACCTTCAAACTAAGTTCTTTTATCATTTTATCCAGAGGGCATAGTAGACTTGAAAACCCTTCTAGAAACTCCTGACAGAGGATATCTGGCCAAAGGAGGCAGAATTCCTTCAATTGCTCCTGATTATATTGAAGTAGTGGCCTCCACCAAGGAGCCACTCAGTGAACGCTGAAATGTTCTCAGCACAGAAGATTAACACAAAAGGGCACATAACGCCATTAGCACTAACACCTTTTTAAAAAAAAACTTTATACTATTACTTGAAATATTTAGACATCTTGCTTTTAAAGAAGATAAAACCTTATATGTAAACTAAATTAAATCAAATTCTTCTCCCTATTCCACTTTCACCCAAATTGTCCTTGTTCGCTGGCTAGCAACACACAACTCCAGCACCCAGACTCAAGCATTCAGGAATCAGCTTTGTTTTTTATCAGTTTATGCCATTAATTTATGAAGTCTTGATTCATATACCTAGAACTCAGTAAAGAAACCATTTTTATCTGTGTATTATGGTTTGAGGAAGAAGAGATGAAAAGGAAGTAAAAATAAAGTTTAAATAATCAAATATTCAAAGTAAAAAAAAAAGTATTCATTCAAAATGTATTCAAACTTCCTAAATCTAAAGCACTCTGAACGGAATTCACTTTTAATTCTGATATAGCCCGATGCCATTCCCCTCTACCCCTAGGAAAAGGATGTGAGAAGGAGCAGCAGATGTCCATACTGGTGAGTAAACCATTAGATATGGAAACTTTGAATAAGTTCTAGTAGAATGAAAGCTCTGTAGATTAGAAATACACCCTTTCATTAATGTAGTAGAACTTTATAACCATCCTCCTTATCTCTTGCCACAAAGGAGCTATTTCTCTCTAAACTACGACAAATTTACATAAATTAAAATCTTACCTTGATAAGTTTCAAGTTTCAGAGAGAAGGAAAGAAGGATCTATTAATAATCTACAATTATTAGGTATCACTGTCAGCTGGAAGTGTGGTTTTAGTTTAGAATCGTATCTCAGTTCATTTTCTTCAAATCCTCTCTCTCTGTTGGGGACACTGAGGTTCAGAAGCCAAGCGACTTGCCCAGGATCATACAGCTGCTTAAGAGGCAGGCTCCAATTCAAGACCTATGTGAGTCCAAAGCCAACAACCCCTTCCTCCTATACAACTCTTAACAGTACTTGTTGCCATTAGTTCTTATAACAAATGTAACTGGAATTCTGAATCGTATGCATTTAGCTTTATGAAAAAAGAAGGAAGATAATACAAGATTAATAAGACCTATGAACATAATAAAGCCATCATGGTAGCTTTGCCTAGTCTTAAGACTGTACACACTCAAAATAAAGTTCTTTTCAAATGCCACAAGTAATCTATTTTATAATTTAAATATTTTAAAACATTCTAAATGATTTCTCTTGAAGCTATCGTACATTTTGAAAGGTCCTTCTGGTATTGTTTAAAACATGTAGACTTTCTCCTTCAGAATTATAAGGACTTATATGTAAACCAAATTCATTCACATGTTCCTAACTTATTCCTCTTGCTCCCCATTTCCACTCATTTGCAAGAGTCGAAGCCAGGTTTTCAAAACAGTTTTTTGTAGTTTTTCGTCTTTGGAGATTTAAATTTTAAATTTATGTCTCTACTACCCCAGGCCTTCTTGTTTCCTAATTTATTTTTCACTTACTTCAAGCCATCAACACATCCCTGCCATCAGGTTTGATTTATATTGCCTGGGAACATAATCCAATCATGATTCTTATTTGGGAATGCCAATATGGCATGAGAGAGAGAGAGCTCACTTTAATGATCTTTCTAGAGTAGAAAACAAAATGCGGAAAAAGCAATGGGACTTTAAAAATACTATTAGGCAGATCCTGGGACCTCATGGTAACATAAGAAACTTGGCTCTTTCCTGAATCCAAATAGAAAGCAACAACCTTTCCATCTATCCCCCTTTGTTATTTTCTCTGTTTTATACACAGAAACTGGAATCAACCAGTTGAAATTATTAATAAAATAACCCCAAAAATCGCAAACTTTTCTCACTTTCATGCCAGGTCCTGTGTGTATTTCCATTAAATGGAGACTCTTTTCATTTTACCTGACCAGGTAAACATATCTGTTCTCACCAAATGAACATGGACACCTCTGACCCACAGGGTCTTTATGTTGGTTCTTTGTGTTACCAGGCACAGAAATCAACACTTGTGATTCAACTAAAAAGGATATTTGTGAGCAAGACATTGCAGTATCTCCTAGTCACAAGCAAGCTTCAGCTAGGACAAAAATCAGGGAGACTCCAGGGACATCGGCTGCAAGAGTTCATGGATATTATAACCATTGTCCTGCACTTAACATGACTCAGATTCAAAGACTCTCAGATTTGGTGTCTCTTTGTTTCTGGGTTTGATTCTCAGGATAGAATATCTGATTAGTCCAGCTTGGTCCAGGTTACTACCATCAGTGTCCCTAAGTGTGCACATAGCCAGCAAGAGTCAAATCTTGGGTCTTGGGATCTGTGCCCTAGAAAGGAAATTTGTCATGCACCAAGAGCTTTCCTAAGAGGCCTCACACAGATGCAGGCTCCATGCCAATGTATAACTCCACTAAATCTTCTGAGGCTATCCAGAAGGGCAGCAGTCTAGGAGACATCTCAATTTTAATTTGTAAAGACTAAGTTAGGAAATACAAAATTAGCATATATAACATAAGTCAGTAGAAATATCTATTTTTACTTGATTTAATTTGCAAACATCAATAGTACATGTACTATGTACAAAACACTATGTTATATAACATGGGCATACGAAAAAGGAAAAAAGGACTGATGGATGCCATCAAATCCAGCATTTTCTAAAAGTGACCTGGAAGTCTTAATTAATGGTTATTCATTCTGTCTTCCTTTCTTTCAACCAATATTTACTGAGCTCATCCCATATCCTAGGCATGGTGGTGGTTCTGAGAGGTTCAGTAGTGAACAGAAGTGACAAAAACTCCTGCCCCCATGTTGCATTCATTATAAGAGAAGCAAAGTAAGTAATGGTTAAGAGATGGGATCAAATATTGGCTCTACTACTTATTAGGTGATAGGCACATTGTTTTAATCTCTCCATTAAGTTTTCTCACTTTTAAACTGAGAATGATAAAGGTACCCATCTCAGTGTTCTCATAAAAGTGTAGCTCTCACATAGTACATGCCACTATCTCATCATCATCATCATCATCATCATCATCATCATCATCATGTGACTCTTCAGCCAGATCTTCATCCCCTCTGACCCTAATCTCAATGACTACAGTTACCCCTCTCTCAACCAAAGTTCACCCAAATGCTCTCTTAAACCAGATAAATGCAGCTGAGCACGTGAGTTTTATTTGCTTACTCAATGAATGTGCAAGGAACTTATCTGGTGTTGGGTTCACTGGAAGTAGATACTGAGATGGAGTCTGCAGTTCAGATGTTTATTGGGATCTATACCTGCGAAAGCAAGAGGACGGAAGCAGAACTGGGCAAAGGGAAAAACTGGACTACAACTCAGGTTCAGCAAATTCTTGACTCCCACAGAATGTCCTGCAGCTAATATTGAGTATCTATTAGAGTATCCCTTGTTGGGACAAAATGGCTGGGTCTTTATAGTCTCATTGCTATCACTCACTATGGTCTCTGAAGTACCTAGCCAGGGGGTCTCCACGTCTACCACAGCCTGAGTAAGGAGTGACTAAAAAATAAAACTAAACATGATACTAAGCTCTAAAAATCTTACAGTTTAGTAAGTGAAAGGCAGCATGGATAATGGTAACAGAGAGAATGTGTCCAGGCAAAGATTTACTAAGTGTTCTGCGAGTTCATTTAATAGAAAGACTACTTCTGGCTGAGAGCGGAACACAATATAATGGTGCTCAACTCTTCAGGCTAATAAAATGTTCAGAGATGAATTGAACAAGAAATGAATAAACTCTGGTATGATTAATATATTGATATATTAATAAACTCTTGTGTGATTAATAACATAATTAATAATAACATTAAATTTTATCTCTTTAATTAAATTGGCATGAGAATATCTGACAGTCGATATCAATGCATATCAAAGTATGGCCCACAGACTGTGATAGTCAGAAACTGTTTGGTACCAGTCCTTAATTAGGTAAATACAGAGAGTAAGAATAAGCATTTAGAAAGTTTTAGCAATTTAACATAGTAATTTCCTATCTATTGGATCTAGTCATAAAAATATTGGGACATATTTTGTACATTTTTTTCTACTTTGTTTTTAGAGAAATTCATTTTCATTGTATTTTGCAAAACAATCTGTAATGGATTAGATTTTTTAAAAATAATGTTCCTTCCTGTAGTTTGAGTCACCTGTCGATATTATATATGTCTTATTTTTATTAAACATATTTTTTATATTTTTAAAAACATATTTTCTAATTCTTTGTTATGCTTATGATTGCTAATTTGGAAGTAACAATGCATCTCATTTTGAATGAGTGTACTTTTCCTATAAATTGCCTAAAAAGAGAATTACTCCTGCAGTATAATAAAATATATACATGTGTCTGGTTCCTGGCACAGCTTTCCTAAAACCCATAAAATCTTTGGAGTGATAAGAATGCCTTTTGTATGCTAATAAGATGGCTGGTGGCTGGAGGATGGGAGAAAGTCACCAGAAAGACTAAGCCAGGATTAGAGAGCTGACACTTTTAGAACCAGGCCCCAAAACTGGTAGGTGATTTAATCAATTGTGTTTACATAAGAAACCTCCACTAAAAACACTTAGCTACAGATTTTGGAGAACTTCTGAGTCGATGAACATATGCAAGTGCTGGGAGGTGGTACATTTAGGATGTGGAAGTGCCATCCACCCCCTCCATTCTGCATTTTTCATCTCTTACATTTGACTGTTTCTGAGTTGTATTCTTTACTATAAACAGGTAAAAAAATAAGTGAAGTGTTTTCCCGAGTTCTAAGAATTGTTTAGCAAATTATCAAGTCGCCTACCATGAGTGTCATGAGAACCTCCAATTCGTAGTAAGCCAAGCAGAAGTATATGGTTCCTGGCCACCTCGTTTGCAGCTGTCATCTGAAAAGTGGGACAGTCCTGTGAGAATGAGCCCTTGACCTGTGGGGTCTGTGATAACCCTGGGCAGTTAGTGCCAGCATTGAACTGAACTGTATAGGACACCTAGTTGATGTCAGAGAATCAAAGAACTGGAGACTTGGCTGGTGCCAAAAAACAGAACTGATGTCAGGAAACAGACAAAACAATTTCATATGAGTCCAATTTTCTACTAACTACCACCAACTAATTATAAGACATAGTCACATACATGTGACCATTGACAGAATTAAATTAAATAAAATAAGAAAGTAACAAAGCTCTAAAATAGTACTGGCAAAGAAAAAATTTTCTGGTGAAATATGAGTAATCCTCCAAATAAGTTATCAAGCATAAATAAAGAAATATTATTATGTAAAACAATTTTTTAACCATACCCTCAAGCTGTAAAAGAAAAGCAGTGAAGGATTGACAGAGCAAAATGCTCTGAGCTGAAAAGCTGCTTTTTCCAGAGAGTTTGCCTCAAGATATTTTATAATAAACCATTCTGCCTTGAGACTTGTTTCCCTGGCTCTTATAGAAACTCATAGCCATCCTAAATTATTACTATTTGATTTAATGTGGGCTAAAGGAAGGAAAAAATTCAAAATTATAGAGGTACTAAAGTTAAAATTTAGAATATAGACAACAGTAAATGATACAGTGGCAATACATTTATTTAAAAAATCTAAATTTTTTAAAAAAGAAAATATGTTAGTAATAATTCAAACTTATGGCTAATAATTTCTGAAATAGAGCATCTAAAAATAATTATTAGTGTAACAAGATTTGTTTCACATAACTAAATGTAGTCTTGGATATTTAAAGAAATCCTAACATATTCAAACCAGATTTTACTAAATCAATACATATTTGTGCTATACAAGATTATACATTATATCGGGAGGTGAATTATGCATATAACGCAAAGAAGTCAAAGATAATCTACTTTCATCTTGATGTTAGTGCAAAATATTTTTGAAACAAAAAAAGAAAACAGAATAATTTATCAACAAAACAGAATTAGAGAAACTAGAGGCACAGAATTATTAGTGAGTCCCTTCAGTGTGGTAAGTAGTCTAATCATCATGTTCTAATCTTCACAACCACTCAAAGAGGAAGAGTATCAGTTTGATGGCAAAGAGCAGAAAACTGAACCCACTGGAAAAACAACAAATAGTAGCTTAAAAATAGAGGATTTTTAAAAATCACGGCAAAACCCACCTGAAGGTAGAGAGTGGGTTCAGCCACTGGAGGAAATCAATAAAGATTTGGGCTCTTCCAGCCTAAGTGCATGGTTCTCATGCTCATGGTCATTCACCACTGCCCTTCCTCTAGCCATTTTGTCTGAATTCCAGTATGGAAGAAGGAAGTTGAGACAGAGTCAAAGATTCATTCCTGCCCAGTTAATTCTTTTTTTTTTAATTGGAAAAATAGTACCTTTCCTGGAAGCTCCATTAAGTAGAGTAGATTTTCATTTATATCTAATTGTCCAGAACGATCCCAACATCTTCACTGCAAGAAACCCTGGAAAATTAAGTTGGATTTCCTTCTCTTTAAAAGTCAGATTTGTTGTTTCAAACCAAATCAGGACAGTGTTAATAAGGAGAAAGGACAAAGGGCTCGTGATAAGGTGACTGGCTGAGTCTGCCCAAACAGGTAATATTACTTCTATTTTTGTATGAGGGGATTGAGATTTCATTAAGCTACATATCAAGCCAATGCCCTATAGCTAATAGGTGAATATCAAAGAATGAAACTGGACCTGTCTAAGGTCTCAGAACGGATGTATTACCCTTCAGAAAGCAGCTTCTCTGGGAGGGGAAGAAAGAAAACCAAAAAAGAGCACTAAAATTTAGCTATTTTGTAAAAGACCTATATAATCTAGACAGGAGAAAATCTGTAGATTTGGCCCATAAAAGGAAAGAAAAGCAGAGGTCAAAGTGCTTGTTTGTTTGATTTATTTATCCCACCAAACAATCTCTAAATTGGCATATAAGTGTCACACCCTGAACTCTGTTAGAATACATGCTGTTTGGGTTACAATGAGGAGACAAACTCCTTCCTCCTCTTCTTCATCTACCTCTCTAGATACATAGTGATCTCCCTTGGCTCCCCACACACACCCTTTTTAATACATCCTATGTTCTGGAAGTTTTCCAGACTAATATCTTCTCATAGAGTCCAAGAGAAAATGAAGAGAAGATGTAAAAATGACCCTCCATCCTAGCTGCAGGAAAGCTTTGCGTTGCTAGGAAACCATCGGTAGGTGTTAGCCATCCCTCACTAAATGAGGGCAGCTCCCAGCAGAATAATTCTTTTTATGGAAGGATCTAGACCATGAATTTACTTCCTACCGCCAACTGGCTCTGTCCACATATATGCTTTTATTCTTCAATAATAAGCAGCAGAAATTATTAAAAATAATTTTAGGGATATGAAATTGCACCTATGAGGAAGATCAGAGGAGTTGTATAACAATATAGCGCTATAAGATTAAGGAGTTTCTCATTTTCTTATTCTTCAAATACTTAGACCTTAGTGTTGGGGGTGGTGCTCTTCTGCATGGGAGCAAACTAGAAAAACATTTAAATCAGATTTAGGTTAAATGTATGATGAAAAGACTATTGCTGGATGTTTTTACATTTCAATAGAAATAGGTACAGAGTTAGACATAACTAATTAAATATGATGTTGTCTGATTACAGCATCTCACTACTTATATCCTTAACAAGGCACATCCTCTGATTTTCTTAAAAAGGTCTTAAAAAAATAGTATCTTTGTGGTTAATAGTCCAACCAATTATACATGTATTTTAATATGACTGATTTAGATGTGGTGCTACTAGAAGAGTTTGGTCAGAGGACTGAAATCATCTGCCTTACATTTTAATAAGATGACTGCAGATGCCATGTTAATGTCTATTAGGTTGGAAGAGCAAATGGAAAAGGAGAGAGATGAAGCAGGGGTCTCCTGCACTGGTCCAGGTGGAAACAGAGGTGTTTGGGCAAGACCTGTCTCAGTGAAGGTGATAAGTGGTTGGATTCCAGGTATGCTGCTCAGAAACTGAAAGTGAGGTGCGAGAGAGAGAAGACATACAGAGGTGTTGATCTGAGCAAGTGGGAGGATGAAGTTTCCACTGACTGAGTTGGGGAAGCCTGGGACAGAAGGAAAGACCAGGAACTCAATTTTAAATTAGAAATGACTATTATACATTCAAACTAAGGACATAGAGTAGGAAGTTGGATTTAAGCATCTGAGAAACAGCTTGTGGTATATATTTGAGAGTCACCAGCACATAGATTATTTTAGTCATGAGACTGGATAAAATTCCCTAGGGAATGTATTACAGAGGAAAAAAGAAACCTATAATTATGGTATTTAGGGAATAAGAATACTGAGTTTAAAAATGACTCCTAGGTCCATTTATGCTAATAAATGTCGTCTAGACCACACTACGCTGAAAAATACATTGACAAATCCTTTTCACTTTGGTGTTCTGAAGCTAGGAAGCGGGATTTGTGGTGACAGTGAATTCCATGCAACAGTTTTTCATCTGTAAACTGGGACTGGTCCACAAAGAAGGTAACAAAAAACGCTCATACTGGCCTAAAATGTCTGTGTGGAGAAAAGAATGAAAGTGGTGTCTGCACATAAGAAGCAGCCACTAGTTATTGGAAGAGAAAGCACATATTAAAAGACGCCATCCCTGAAGGTCTGGCCTCTCGGCACTTGAATCCTGACTCAGCACTGTCAGCCACTTTGTCATGTGCTGGTCACATAGCAAAGTGGCAAGGAGGACCAGCAGGGTTTTTTCTAGGGCTCCTTCTGGAGGAGAACCAGTGATATGTCCATTCTGACTTTGTTCTATTGGCACATGTAGATGCAATAACATAAATATATGTGTGTTTGCAATTGTGTGTTTTCAGAATAAGCTAAATGCTGTAACGAACAGCCTCATGATCTTAGCAACCGAACACAATAAACGGTTTATGTTTTAATTCTATCACAGTCTGATTAGATATTTGGTGAGTGGCCTTCCATGGGATGGTTCTGGCATACAACTCCACCATTTTCGAGGGCCTCATATTTTTCCACTAAGACTGCTGCATCTGGTCAAGGAAAGAAAGAAGAGAATGAATATAGTACATTTTATAGGAGTTTTTAAGGTGTTAGACCTGGAAGCAATATTTATTGTTTTCATTCATATTCCATTGACCTGAACTATGTCCATAGCCACATCTGACTTCATGAGCAGCTAGAAGACACCTGTGTGCACGAAGAAAAATGGGTTGGGTGAGTATCTAACCATTCTCTGCCACTGTGTGAAAGGCAGCCTTATGATCTGCTGTCTCACCCAGATTTGGGGTTGACTGATGACTGAACTTATAAATTCAACCTAGATCTGTGACAAAACAGACTCAGACAAATGACTCATTGAATTCAAGGCTATTCATTTCCATTTCCACCAGCCTTAAAACTGAAATAATTTCTCTTTAGAATATGACCACAGAACTGGTCCAGTACCTTTATCGACCAATTATTATTAAAAAATTAAAGACGATTATTGAGCTTCTCTGACTAGACACAGTTCTGAGCACTAAATATCCAGAGATGAATAAGCAATAGTTCCTGTCTTCAAAGAGCTGAGTTAAGTAGAGAAAACACACACATGGAATAATATTATAGGTATCAGAGGAAGGTGTGAAAACTAACTCCAGTTGGCATGGCAGAGTTTGGGGCAGAGTTCTTGGAAAAAAGAAAGAAAGACCTGAAAGGTAGAAGATAAGAGAGAATTCTTCAAGTAGAGGATAAAAAAAAGAGAGAATTACAGAAGGTGGAGAGCACAAAGCACACCAGGGCTGAGCTCCAAGGGCGCAGCTGGAGGGCAGATTATCGTGAGAGGCCTCAGATGCTGGAGTAAGGAATTTAGACTTTGTCCCGTAAGCCCGGAGGAGCTGTAAAGAAATGAGCAAGAGTGACAAGATTCAATTCACATCTTAGAAAGATGATTTAAGCAAAGAGAGACTATGGATTAGAGCTGGCAGGGACAAAGCGAGCACTTAGGAGGCTCTGGCAATCACACACATAAGGATGGAGAGGAGATAAATACAATAAATAAACCTTCTACTTTGAAACATAAAATCAATAGGCCTTGGTAACTTTGAAGGGAAGGGAGAAGCTAGAGAAAAGGGAGTGTAAATCCGAACACATTTACCTTTGTTTTCCTAATTGTCGGCATGATGCCTGGAACAGAGCAAGTATTATCTTGGTTTTCTTTGTTTATTTATTTCTGCCCGAGGGAAGTGGTTTCAGAAGACTGAGAAGGTTTTTACACATAAAATAATTTTTTATAAGCTCTCTAATTCTGGAAATATGTTTAATAAGGATTGAATACCTTTCATTCAATAACACACTTTATTGCTGAGGCTCTGGGTAGATGGGCATTCATGAACACCACCAGAGAGGTATGAACGGACACAAATCCAACTGGGGGTCATTTGGTAATATCTATTAGAATTACAAATGCACATACCCTTGGACCCAGAGAGTCCATTTCTGGGAAATTTTTCTACATATATATTTGTACACGTTCAAATAGTTTATAAAAGAGTTCTTCACTGCAGCCTACTTTTAACAGCAGAAGACTGAAACAATTCAATGTCCTTAAATAAAAAATCAATTAAATAATTTATGATATTCCCATAAAATGGAATTCTATGTGGGTGTAAAAATAAAAAAGAATGGGTATCCTTTCTATATATTGGACAAAGCTCTCCAAGATGTATAAAGTTAAGGAAGTAAAATGTCAATGGTGTACATAATATGTGACCTTGTGAATAAAAAAAGGACCAAAAATTCTATTTATATTTGTTTTTATATGCATAAAAAACTGGACACAAAATGATACAAAACAAACAAGAAAAGTCTTTAAGTCATATGAATGCATTACCTATTCAAAAAATTGAACTAAAAATACTATCACATTCTACAATTGTTGAAAAGGTAAAACATTTTTCCCACCCCCATCTTTATTTTCTGTCCCTTTGTCCCAGGTAACACTCTGGCTTAAATTTGCATCAAGATGCATATAAAATCAGATAGCCTCTTAAGAGCAGTCTTTGAGGAGAGGAAGTAAAGGTAGAAGAAACAGAAATGACAAGTTCTGAGAATTCTGAGTGACTGAATAAGTGAGATAAGGGTCACCACGCTAGAAAGAAATGTGTGTGGGAGAAAGCAAGGCACCATAGAAGAATCTTACCTGCTTTATGCTATCCCAACATATTAAAATACATGTATAATCGGTTGGTCTATTAACCACAAAGATGCTATTTCTTTAAGGCCTTTTTAATCACTATGACATGGCCATTAGTTAATCAGAAGTATAAGCAGAGTTTTCTAGAATTGAAATATTAATAAACCTGAGGTTTGTGGTTCCTTAAAATTTTCCTCTAGGTATTTCATAAAAATTGAATTACTCTTAAAAGTAAAAATAAATTTGTCTGGACTGGCAATTCACCAACCTATAGTAAATGAGGGCTTCATTTTAAGAATATTGATAGATATATCTATTTGAGTATTGGTGTTTGGCCAATATCTGTAGCCCAGAAAAATTAACTGTGTCCAAACAGCACAATTTCTATTGAAAAACCATTACCCAACAGAATAATAGATTATTCACATTGCCCATGTCATATCCCTTATATTCTTGGAGATTCTCCCACAATCTTAGAAGATATTCTTTAAAAAAAAATTATTACAGCCACAGATAGAGTCCATATCAGCAACTCAAAGAAAAAATACTTATTTTCTCTAAGAGTTAAGTTGCTTGTTTTGTTCACCAACAAAACTCTAGAAGTAACTGAGTGGCACACGACCAGAAGGAAGTTGAAAACAGTAAGTCAATGGAAAGTCTCTTAATTTGTTCCCTTACTACACTGAAGGGATCTTTGGAGAGCAGCGTGGAAGACACGCTCTGATAATCTTGGACTGAAATCAGCATCACAGTACATTGGGCTCCTGGTTTTAATTACACAAGCCAACTTTTCCATCACCACCAGCACTCATTCTGGGTTTAAGAAAAAGAGCATTTGCTATTTGCCCCGCAGCACAAATTTTTCCTTTCTTGCTGTCAATAAGACCTCTTATTATATCCATTTTCTTTCACCACAAACCTCTCTGACATTTCTCTTGAGTTTTGGGGGGGATACGCTTGTCACCTCACAGAAGGGAGAAACCTGGTATTATCTGTCCCCAGCACACGCCCTCAGACCATGGAGAAGGAGATGCAGTGAATGTCATTTCCACAGATGGCTTGGAAAAACCCACGAGCCTTGACTAATGATGGTACTCTTGAAGTTACAGCAGATTTCGAAGCCTCTAGTTTTTTATTTGCTGCTTCTGTGTGGAAGCCTCCCACCACCCATCTGTGCACATTTCAGCCTTTGCTACTAATCAGGAGAAACTGTTGACCTTGGGCACAGAGTGTGATTTTCTTGATTATTATTATTATTTTTTAAATTTTACTAAGAGATATTAGACTCTGGTTCTGACAAAGGGCAAAGATGAGAGAGGAGCAGAACTTTGAGATTGTTGGGTCCTCTCTTATCTGTGTTCCAGAAACTTCTATCCACTCAAGCCAGCATCATTCCCAAGCAGGTTAAGTGTAATTTTTTTTTCTGTTGCTAACCTTTGCATAGCTTTAGAAATCTTTTTTAATCTCCACAGTTGGATAGAATCGCTCATATCTCCATACTCCCTCATCACAGCATTTTTTGTTTTGCTCAGCCTTATAAAAAGATTAGATTTCAACCATTCTGGTCTACTGGATAATAACTTCCTCAAAGACAGAGACCACTGAAGCCATCAGAGCCTCCCAGATAGCCTAAGCACTTGTCAATCGGTAAGTTCACATTAAATATCTGCTCATATTTTCAGAAACGTGCATCAGGAATCATCTCTCTGAAATGATTATTTAGAGCTACAAAAAACTTAGAGATAATCAAGACTTATAAAATTAAAATTCCTTTAGCTTTGTTCAGGTATTTCTAGCTTTGTTGTAAACATTCACTTCTCATGCCAATATGTGGCTTAAATGTGATTATGTTTTTGTCATATCTATTTATGATATTAGTTTTGAGTACTAGGGATTATGTGGCAAATTTTTAAAAATGAAAATTTCTTGGTTGTCCATCTTTACTCTGTTAGTTTATTTGGTAGAAAAAGTAAAATTAAAATTTCTTGCCTTCCCTTAAGATACTACAGGTGCTCCTGTGGTTCTTGATCTTATCAGTGAATGAGCCTATCAAACTATAAAGTTGGTTTTATTAGGGTAGGAAATGACCTAAAGAAAATGATCAGCAAAAGCATGGGCTAAAAAGTGAATTCTGATTTTAGGAATCATGCATTCATTCTGCCAGCTATGACTGAGCACCTATTGTATGCAGAAACTGCTTTTGTCTCTGTGGGACTTCCTGTCAAGAGAGAATGACATTAATAAAATATTAAATATATTTAGATATAGAAGACACTTTTTAACTACTCACAGCTTAACAGTTTGAGGGATCAACCACCCCTTTCCCTTTTCTCCATAAAACTTCCTGACCGATGCTTACAGAATGCTGATCACTCTTTGCCTGAATGCTCAGCTCCTCTGTCCCCATCACTTTACACTATTTGCTTTCCAAGACTCCGTTGTGTTTGCTTCCAAGCCTGTTGATACCACTTGTATAATTTATTGTAATTAAATAACTTAGAGACATATTATACAATTCTATGAAATAAGAATGTCGAGTTGTTTCTATGAAAACCATATAAATGCTATAGAAAGATGCAATAAAGTCAAACTGCTAAAAATGTTTATTCAATTAAGTGTGGGTGAAGCAACTGTAAAAGACTAGGGGGAAAATCATAAAATATATAAAAGATTCTGCTTTAAGATTGCCTTCAAATGTCTTTTAGTTTATTTAAAAAAAAAAACACTAGAAAGTGTAGTTTCTGCATTTTGTTTGTGATGATACAAGAAAGATAATGGAAGATTTCAGTCAGCGGACCCAAACTCAAACAAAAGGCCTGATTCTACATCACAAGAGTGGAAAAGAGATGTATATTTATGTTTTAATTTAGAATACTTAAATACATGTTTTATTTTTTTCCCCTTAATTCACTGCCTTAAAAGACTTGATTAACCAACTACCAGTCCTGGATGATTCAGAAGAAAGTGCTTCCTCTGAGCATAATGTGCTTATGGTACATGTCCCGGAGGTTTGATTGAATATTGTTTTTCTCTGACCACTCCAGCCAAAGAACAAGGAGACATTCAATGATTAGGAGAAAACGTGCCTGCAGATTTATGAGAAACAAGTGATAAACTAATTATAAAAATTACCTAAAATTTTAAGCACACATTCACTTAAACCTTTTGATATTTTTATTTAAATATTTACCACATGTAACTTTTTTATTTTTTTTTTTACCAGATGTATCACCTATTTGGAACTTAATGCAGAAAAAAGTTGAGAGAAATTTACGAGCACTTGAATTGGTTACAGACCTCTGACCACATTTTCTAATATTTTCTGGAATCAGGCATTCCTAAGATTACTAAGTGTTATCTCTAAAAAATGTAAAAAATGTTAATTTTTCACGATAATATATATAAAGGGAAATATACAATTTGTGATTATTTTATTAACAACTACTGAAATCTGATAAAAATATATATGCATACTATGCTGGGTACAGCTAGCAATTATTTAATTAAAGTTATGGTAGTTGCTATAAAGGAAAAGTAGTATGCAAGGCACCCCTAGCAAGACAACTTATGCCAGGGTGTCTATGGATGGCTTCCTACAGGAGGCAGTGTTATGATGTGATTGGAAGAATGAGTGGGAGCCAGTTCAGCCACGTGGGAAGGAGCAGGGAGCGGAAAAGAGAAGCGCAGGTGAAAAGAATAGCATGTGCAAAGGTCCTGGGGCAGAAAGCAACTGTCCCTTTAAAGAAACTGCCTAATCTAGGTGCTGGAGCAGAAAGGGGGCATTGACAGGTGAGAGAATTCAATGAAAGAGGACAGTCTGTGATCATAAGAGACTAATACAGAGGGCGGCAATAAAGAGGGTGAGAAAGCAGGGCCCTCTCCTTGGTTCACATACGATGTAGCCAGGCTCCCCTCCAACCACTTGAGAGCCCAGATAGTCATGGAGTGAAAAGAAACTGAGGTCAATGAACTACTTTCTCTTTTCTGTTTTAAAATAATTTGATTCAGTCCTATTTTCTGGATTACCAAAATAATTGTGTTACATGCCAATCGTATAGCTACTCTGCAGTCAGAGTATTTCTGTAGTCCCCATGGCGTAATACCACTCTCCCACCTCATACCCACGCAAATAGGACCACACTTTCCAGCTACTTCAGAGACCACCGCAGTGCTGCACGGCTCCTGCCTTCCCTAACACACTCCCCACTCCACTCCCCCCAGCTCAGCTCCCTACTCCCACCACTTCCTGGCCCTCCTACCATTCCACCAAAAAAAAAAAAAAAAAAATACCCAGGCCCCCAGCCAGAAAAAGTTGCTAAACCCTGTCCTCTGCAACTTCACAGCACATTTGCTTTAATACCAAAAGAGGATTCATCTTGGCCAATGAGAAACAAATGAATATGCAGTGATTCGCCACTTGCTGTAAAACGCTGCCAACGGTTCCCACTGCTGTGTTCTCTTCTGTTTTTATAATCAATTAAAAAGGTGCAGTTCATTAGGGGCATTTTTTTCCCTCTTGTAAAAATGGAAAGAAGAAGCAAGCGGCCCACCGAAGAGGCACAAAGCTCTTCTGAGAAATGGCCGGCAGACAGAGCTTCTTACAGTAACACTTTATTTTAATGGTCCTTTAATGCAAAACTGGCAACGGAACTCCCACTGAAGCCTTCGCAGCGGCCTCATTCACCCTAAATAAAAACGACTACCTTACCAGGGACAGGTCACAGCCAAGACATCAGCCTCGAAGGCTATCCCAGGGGAGGGAGAGGGGAAAGAAAAAAACCCTCCCCATGCTTTCATATAAATCCCTTCCTCATCCCTGCATCCCTAATCCAACTCTCCATTCCTTCATTTAGATAAGTGTCTCTTATACCCTTAGGGACTTACTCCTCCGCAGAGACACCATAGGTAGCAGCTTTCTGAGAATTGAATTGTTTTTTCCAGAAACCAAAGGGAGCCTAGTTGGTTTGAATGCTCTCTTGTGGGTGAGCCAAGGAGACGAGGAAGGCAGCTCATGACTAACCAGCATGACACAGCTCACAGAAGCACCCACCATGCACTCATCACAGGCAGCAGATTGAAGGTAATGTTTTAAGAGGTTTACAAGCTGCTGGGAAATTGTGGGTTTGCAAAATGTTCTTTAAACCTTTTGAAATTCAAATTCCATTTCAGCAAAGATGTTGAAATGGTAACCAGAGGAATGGACAAAAGACTGACAGTTCACCCATTCATCACAGCCTCTCGTGCTCCCCCGCCCGTCCGCCACCAGGCCCTTCAGATGGACAGTTGGTTGAATTGCTAAAGGCCCACCAAGGGGTGGATGTGGGAAGGAGTCGCAGGGGCAGGGAGAGCTGACATTAGAAACAGCCTGGCTGAGAGTCTGCTGTGTGTGGCTGAGGGGTGGTGCCAGGCAGCTTGGCAGCAGGAGCCAAGAACAAACGTGGGGAATGTTCACACTGTTTTCTTAAGCAAAGGAAGTGTAAGGAGCAGCAGTAGTGTAAGGATCACACATGAGCCAGCCGAGGCACTCTGCCGACTTGCCTCCAAGGGTGTAACTGTTCATCCCTGCGGACCCTGCACAGTAATAGCCACATCTTGATGAAAGTAGGGAATAGAAAGGCAGCAAGTGTGACCAGGCTGGCCTTTGAGAATGTCATGAGGTAAAAATGTCCACCCAGCTTCATCAAACAGGAGGGCAAAAGTCAAGCTGAGAAAGGAAAAAGGCAGATGATGCCATCAGCCTAAGGGATGTGGCAGCGTACCACTAAGGACATGGGCCCTGGAGCCATGCAGCTCAGGGTTCACAGTCTTCCCCTGCCATCTGCCATTCTGTGCGACCTTCAGTGAGTCACTTCTCTCTTAAATGAAGCCAATAGAAGCATCTAGTTCATAAGGTCACCTAAATATATTAAATAAGATGATCCACAAAATGTTCCTAACCCAGTGCCATCACATTGTAGTACTTGAAAAATTATGTCTATCATTTTGTGTATGTGCTGAGGGTGAACCAGCACCCCCAAATACAGAGGTTTCCATAAGCCCCCATTCTCACGTGTTTGAAATGTTTCGAATATACCTGTTAGCATTTCCATGCACCTGCAATATTACATAGATTCCTTCTTCTTTATCTTCATTTATTTTTCTGTTTAATTTATCATCTTCCAAATTCTTCTCAGTCTAGCTGTCACTTGATATTAGATGTTGACTGGGGAGAAAGTGGCTGTTCCAGATAAACTGGTATTAGCCTGGAATAAGCAATCTCTAATGACTGATGGATTGTCTGGGTGTGAGTCCGGTCAGATTTGCAGAGTTTCAAGATAATGTGGACACGCACCAGATCCAGCCTTATCCTGTCTCTCATTAAGCACAAAGGGAAAGTCTGAAATTGACGGAGCAATGCTGTGCCTCCTGTCGGAAGAGGAGGAGGAAATGGGGACACAGTCTCCAATGCCCACTGAAGTTGAGGTCCCATTCCAGAAAGAGTATTGCCAGCGAGCCTAGGGGAAATAGCAAGGTGCTATGCAACTCGGCTTTCTCCCAAGTTCAAATTACTAAAATAAAAAGCATACTCTTTAATACCAACCTAAGAGAAGTGTTAATTATAAAAATGAATAATTACTTATTTCAAAAACTGCATAATTATTTCACACACTTCTCCAAATAACTCGTTGTTCAGAAAAAGGCTAAAAAACCAAAATACTAAGAAGTCTTTTACTCTAATAAAACCCAAGTGTTGTGCTGCTAACTTTTAACTCGCTCGGACTAGCAGTCTCTCGAATAAATCAATACGAGATGTCATCGCAGCCCCATAGAATCCTTTATCAAAGTCCGAACCAATTTAACATGTTTCGATCTCTCACTTATGAATGAAGAATCTGAATTTCCTTCCATTAGCCATCTTAAGATTGGTCACCCCTCTGTTCTATTGGCATAAACTGTATTTTCTGAGGAGACAGTTAGGAAGCAAGGCAGAGAGGAAAAGAAGGAAACCAAATGCCCACTTCTTTGTCTAGAACTCCATCCTGTCATGCTGTATGAAACAATTATTGTCACTCGCCCTCAGGATGACTTAGTTCTCCTCTGTGGGGAAGTGAGTACGGATGGGGTAAGAGATCTGGACTGAGACTGTAGGGAAATCTGTCCACATGGAATTATCAAGATGGGGGTCCACAGCTCACTCCTTCCTGTTCACCGTTCCAGCTCGATACCTGTATGTTCCACCTTCCCAGGCCCCAACACTGGGCCACAACACGTAGAACTTCTGTAGTTATTCCTCTATCATCTGCTCTCTTTTCCAGTTGATACATGCCTTTTTTTCCTGCTTAGAATCACCTTGTTCCTTCTCTTCACCTGGGTAATTCCTGCTGTTCCTTCTAATCTCAGCTTAGATGTTTCTTCCTCCAAGATTCTTCCCTGTCCTACCAATTAAGTGGCATTATGTGCCTTTCATATGTGATTCTCTGGCAAAGTATGCCTCCTCTATCTTAGCATCTATCATAAATCTATTAGTTAAAACTTTCGTTGCAAGACATGGAAACCAGCTGGAGGGAATGTAAGCAATGTTTAGATGTGGTGTCATCTTACATGATCCCAGGGCAGGATTGAAATCAGGTCATAGGAAAGGACTAGAATCAGAAATTGAAAGTTGATAGGATTCTCTTTCCCTTATGCTTTGGCTAACTTCTGCACATTTACCTCCTTCCTATTAGTTTCTCCAAACCAGCTTTCTCTCCAGTCTAGTCATACGGCAGGTAACAGCTCTAGCGACATGCAGAAAACTAAATGTACCTAAATGACAATCCCAAAATTTTGCCATAATTGTATTGGCTCTTAATTGAGTTAGGCATCTAACAGAGGGCCCATTTTCTAGAAGAGAGTAATGACTATAAGATAAGCTATTACCCTAAAGATGTGGAGTATCATACTATTTGTAATTGCCTCCTTGCTGTCTGGATCCTCGATCATCAATCAGTAAGCTTTATAAAAGTAGGTTAATCTACTATGTCTATCTGACTCACCATTGTATCCATTGAAACTGTGCCAGACACCTTAAAATGCTTAATTGTGATATAAAGAAAACATCTATACAATTCACTCCTTGTCAATAGCTGTTTTTCTCTTAATCCCAAACACATTTAGATGCCCCAGTCTCTCTCCCTCCTTCTCTCTCCCTCCTCCCTCCCTCTCTCTCTCTCTCTCTCTCTCTCTCTCACACACACACACACACACACACACACACACACACACCCTATCATTACTACTTACTTCAGATAGTGATCTATATTTCTTGTATATTTTAACCTCTATAAAATGTTCCTTTATCCTCCACAAACATGCCCAGGGACTTTACACTTTATATATCTCTCCCCTAGAATAGCAATAAGAAATACAAAATTATTTACATCTTACTAAGTTGCAGGCATAGTGATAGGCATATCACATACTTTTTGTATAATCTTATACCACTCAATTTTTTCCCCAGTTAAAGCCTGGAGATAGCTGAATAACTTGTTCAAGGTCACAACTAATAAATTACCTTAATCTATCTGAGTCCAAAACTTGATATCTTTCTACTCTCTAATGTTTCCACTTATACATCCTACCAAGCTAAAAACTTCTCAAATCCAGTAATCATTGCTATATTTATTTCTACAAACCCAAGTCCAGCATATTTTACATTTTATATAAGCATATTAAATATGCTCAATTTATATACTTTCAGAAACGAATAAATTAATGAATGAATGAGTAGATAGAGTCTTTTGGGGGGTGCTGAAAAGATGCATTCACGATGGGTTAAGATTTTCTCAATCCTAACAACTTTGTTGTCTTTACCTGTCAGCAGAATAATTAGCTCAAATAAAAAATATATATTGGTTCTATATAGTTGACATGGCTGGAGGACTAGCTTTGATAGATAAAAACCTCTCGCTAAGAAAAAATATAAAAGCTGTATACAAAATAAAGCAAAACAAAATAAAATAGCAGCTATTGGAGGTTTTGGAAAACAACCAAGCTATCTAGGACTAAGAACAGAGATAAAAAAGAAAACAATGTCAGAGAAGGGAGCTTAACACAGTATGCAGCTTCTGCACTTTTGGCGTTTGATGAATCCTAAGATTCTGGAAGCAAGAGACCAATAAATTAAGACAAATGCAGCTACTAAAAGGCTAAAAAGAATAGGCAGAGCACAGTGGACTTTTAGGGCAGTGAAACTATTATGTACAATACTGCAGTGGAGGATACATGTCATTATACGTCATCAAAATCCACAGAATGCACAACCTAAAGAGTGTACCCTAATGCAAACTATGGACTTTGGGCGATAAAGATGTGTGTCAATGATGTGTCAATTGTAACAAATGTACCACTCTGGTGCAGTTTCATAGAGAGGGAGGAAGATTTTTGCAGGAGGACATGGAGTCTGTGGGGACTCTATACTTTTCACTCAACTTTGCTATGAACCAAAACTTCTCTAAAAAGCCAGATTTATTAATAATGACAATAATTTAAAAAGCTAAAAAGAGCTTTCCACTGTCCTATAGGAACTAGGGAGAAATAAATTGGCATTCAGGACCCGTCAAGAAGAAGGGACCCTGGTTAACATTCGAGGTCTTTAGTTGAGATTTTTGAATAGCAATATCCTAAGAGTCCAGGAAATGTGAAAGTAGACAATCCCTCACAAAATTTGAACCTCAGTTACAAAGTATCTCAATATCTCATTGCATCAAGATGATCTACATGTGTGCAGACTTCCTGCAAGAATCAAAATAAATCTTCTCTGGATGAATGAAAATGTCCAAGCCTCTAAAAAATTTTCACGCGCAGTGTCCAGTATTCAATTGAAAATTACCAATGATGCAAGGAAGCACAACCAAGTGACTGAAAATTCAAATTATCAGACAATAAAATGTCATGCACAAAAAAATCCAAACGTTAGAGGTATGAACCTGAAACCTTAAAATAACTATAATTCATGTATTTCAGAAAGTAAAGAAAAAGTAAAAAAAAATAGATGGTGTGATAGATTTTTTCACTAGAGAAGTAGAATAGAATTATTTTTTAAAAAATTAAAATTAATCCTAGAACTGAAATATCTAACAACTGAAATCAAGGACTCATTAATGGAATGTTATTAATAGCAAATTAAACAGTGAAGGAAAACAGAAGAGAAAATCAGTGAACTAAAAGACAGTTCTGTACAAAATATCTAGACTGAAACATGGAAAAAAACATTTAATTAAAAATACTAAAAAGAATTTAAGACATGTAAACCGTGGAGGAAATACTAGTGTATGTGTAATTGGAGTCTCATGAGAATAGGAAAGAGAAAATGGGTATATGCAATATTTAGAGATATTGATGAAGAATATTTTTAAACTGACAAAAGTAATCAAGATACAGATTCAAGAAATAAAAAGTAAAAGTAAATGTTGTAAGTAAGAGCTTCTAGGAGAAAATATTGTCAAGTACTCTCATGACCTTTACTTTTGAATTTTTTGTTAAAAATTATTGAAGTAACATTATGCTTTAAGTGTACAATTTAACAGTATGTCGTGTGTGTGTGTGTGTGTGTGTGTGTGTGTGTGTGTGTGTCACCCAGAGTTACATTTCCTTTGCCACCAAATATTTGACCCCTTTTACCTCAATCTACCTCCCCCATCCACCCTTCCCTCTGGTAACCACTAATCCATTATCCATGTCCATGACCTTTAGAAAGACACAGATTTCTTAAACAGTCATAAAAGCTCTAAAAAAGAAGAAAAATTTGATGAATCATGCCATGTTACAAATAAGAATTTCAGTGTATCAAAATCATCATTAAAAAAGCATGAAAGCATGATATAGAGTGGGAAAAGATATTCAGTAGTCATATACAGAATATATAGTCCAACACTCATTAAGAAAAATCTTGGTAATAGGAAAAGTCACACATGAAGACACTTCACACACAAAAATAGAAAAATGATCAATAAATATATATTAAAATATGCTCAACACAATTAGACATCAAAGAATCTAAGTTGAGAAAATATTTAAAACTGACAACACCAGATGTGGTAAAGTATGGGGAATAATTGGAAGTTTGTTACCCTACTTGTGGCAATGTAGACCGGTACAATTACTCGATTAAACTCCAACAGGATCTACAGAAATATTTATGTAATGTGTGACCACCAATTCTACACCAATTCAATTGATCTGCATACAAATGTGCATCAAAATACAAATGTGCATCAAAATACACATGCAACAATGTCCAGACCAACATTATTCATAGTGTTCTAAGATCAAAATATTCAAAATGTTTATCAGCAGTAGAATGGATAAATAAATTGTGGTATCATTGTACAATATGTGTCAGTTTACATCCTCTGGGAAACAATCAGAGAATGAGAGTGCAGGACACTTACTGAGAGCAATGCCTGTGAAATAGCTGGAGCAAGAATAGGCTGGTTAAGTCTTCAGAAGATAATGTGGGTCTAACACTAATAGAAGAGAAGAAGAAGGAAGGAAAATTGGGAAGGAAGGAGCTTCAGACTATTTGGGGCTCTGAGAACATCTCTGTCACTCCAGTGAGGGTCCCCCATGCAAATATTGCCCATGAAGGAGTTCTACATTGAACAGAAATACTCAGGCCTTAATGCCGGCCCTCTCCTGCCATGCTGTCATAGACTAGATGCTCCCCAGAGAGAACATATCCTAGGACTGAACGCTGCAGCAGATCCTAAAGGCACTGGAATTGGAGGCTGTAGGCTAACAGCATTCCTGCAGGATGACACTCACCTCTCCACCACTGCCATATGGAACACCATAAAACCCCATACACTTAGACTGCTACAGAATGCCATACAACAATGTGGCAAGATCTTGCAAACACTATGCCTAGTTCATGAACCCAAGACCCACCAAAAAACACAGACCGCATGATTTCATCTACATAGAGCTCAAAACAGTCAAAAACAATCTATGCTGGTAGATGTCAGAATAACAATGTCCTTCGACCGAGCACCTAACAGTCAGCATTCAGTCAGCTGCTGTGGTTTACACACAATGGTCTGGGCTATGGTCACACATGTGTCCACTTTGTAAAAATTCATTGAGCTATCACCATGATTTGTACCCCATTCTGCCACCCTGCAGTGAAAAACGAGTTACTTTTTTAAAAAGCTGGTATGGCCTGAGAAATATATTAACGAAACTAGATGCCATATTATCCAGGAAAAAAAAAAAGCCAGGAGAATGATGGCTTTGTAGAATGTAGTGAAATATGAACAGGATAAAATATATTTATTTTAATAGAGAAGACTCAGATAATTTTACCAAAATATTTCTATAATTATTAAATCTCTATTAATGGGAAACAGGTGACATGCGGCTGCTTTATTTACTTTCGTAAACATCTTGATGGCTTAATAGCTACTGTATTTTTATTCTGAAAAAGCACATGCAGTCTAATATTAGATTAACACAGCACTTCTCAACTTTTTTCAGGCCAACGCAAGTGAAAGCTTAGAAACACTCCCATTGTGATGCTCCTTTTAATTGAATTGGCATACTGGTTTGCATAATAATTGATGTCTGTATTACTTAAATATCATCTTTATAATGTGCTTCCCCACACATAACACAGTTTCCTTTTTCCCTTGGCTAATCCATATGTACTATCACCAGATATGAATTAGCACAAATGCGACCAGTGTGCAGGAATGGAATAAATAGGGAACTGGGAGGCAGCCGCACTAAGTTTTGTTCACACCTCTGGTACTAATTAGATCTCTGTGATATCAAGTAATTAAACATTCTAACCCGAGGTTCCTGAGTTGTAAACTGAGACTCCTGTGCCATATGGTCCCTAAGATATGTTTTGGCAGTTGTGTGTTCTGGTTCTGGATCCCACTGTTCAGCCTGGTGACCTTAAGCAAATTATCTCACCTTTTACGTCTGACTTTTCTTGTTTAACAAAATGGTTGTGGCAGATACTTTATTACTTTTTCACTCCTTCCTTCTCCAGTAGAAATATGGTTTTGTTCACTTATCTTTCCTTCCCCTGAAGTCAAAGAAAGTGACTCCATCCTAGCTCTAGCTATTCTGTCTAAATAGTTTAAGCCGTAGCAACCATAACCTTCCTTCTCTAGGGTTTGCTTTAGACATGGCCATGCAACAGAATGTTGGTCAATGAGACCAGGGGGATGTCCACTTAGAGGCACATAGTAAACAATGGTCTTTTATCTTCTGGGCTTTGCCATATCTAAAGATGATATCTGGAACTGGAACTCTGGCAGTCATCTTGAGACCCTGGGGGAATCGGACAGAGGTGAGGACAAAGCTGACACAGCATGGAAGGCGCTGGGTATCAAGTCTTCGGGTACTTGATAGCATTCTTGAGCCAAAGATGGTATTGTGCCCTATCTCTGGACTCTATTATATGAAATAATACATTTACTTATTGTTAAAGCCAGTTGAATCGTTTTTTTTTCTTTCTTGCTGCTAAAAACACCCTAATTGATAGAATGAGTATAATAATGTTTACCATACAGAAGAGCTGTAAGGTTGAAGGATAATGCGCCTAATGCCAGGATCTTGTGAGTAACTTTATTATATTTATTATATATAATTATATGTATAATTTATATACTATATATATTTTAATCTTTAAACTTACTGTATTTCAGTATACATGATGTAGTATAGATGGCATTGATATATGTGTGTGTGTGTGTGTGTGTGTGTATGTACACACACACACACACACATACACTAAAGCATGGTGAATTTAAAGACTAAAAAGATGAAACAGTGGTCTAAGAAGCTAAACTTCCCTTTAAATTAGCCACTTTCAAAGCTTTATTCAGTAAGCTACATTTTGTTTGAAACTGCTTTTTCTCCCCATCATAACCATCTACTAAAAAAAAAACTATTCACCCAGAAAAGGATTTCATGATTTGTTCTGACCTGGATACTGAGAAAAGAGGAAAGAAATGCAAGAAATAGTTATTTTATTCTAAGAACTAAAAATGCATATGCAGCAATAAGAAATGCTTGTGGAAAATAGTTCATAATAAAGAATAAGACAAAAGAATATTTCAGGCGATATACACTTCATAAATTCAGAAAATATAGAGATTGTTGTGGATTGGAGGGGTCAGTTATGCCATTCACAGGGATTAGATCATCAGAGAAAGTATAACCCTCGCCTCTGGTTCAGACCTCTTAGACCTGGGAAACACTGGCCTCCTTCCTACCATCTCTGTTGAGTGCATAGGTAGTAACGAGTTGAGGTCAAAGGTGACCATCTAAATGGTAGAGCAGTGGAAACATACGGCCATGAGGATTTATATCTGGGTAGGAAAACTTTCAAAGCCAAAAAAAAGAAGATGTAACAGACCAGTTTGAGAAGGAGGACTAACACCCACTACTCCAACAGCGGTGTGGATTTGGGGTTTGCTGTGGAGCAAGAGACAAATTCAGGTAATAATTTAAAATAATGAGAATAAGATATTATAAGAATAAGTGAGTTTCCTATCAACCATCAGATAAGTGAGTTGTAGGGCTGTAATAAATCTACAGAACAGTCCAAACAGAGAGATGTGGCTTCTTTCCAACATGTTTAGCTGCTGATTTCATGTGAAGCAAAGGCTTTTGGGCAGTGTCTAAGGGTTGGATTATGAAAATGTTCAGACCAGCAGATTGTTCTTTGTGATAGGAAGTGTTCCAGTACTATAAAGATTATACAAGAAATTAGCCAAGTCCTCAGAGATATGTCTGTCACCACTAGTTTTACTTTCTCTTCAGGAGAAACATGTGGACGTGTCTCTCTTATTTTTATCTCCCTATGATAATGTGAAACTTAACTGGCTTATGTCTTTTTGAAATAAATGGCACTACAGTAAATATTGAAAACACAGAAGGAAATATCTGGTCTATCAAACTCTTTCACTGTAGTCCCGACATCATAAAAGACAGAACAGTCCACATACTGGTGGGCACCTAGTTACCAACAAGTCACACTCTCTTTCATAGTCAAGAAAATGATATCTTTTAATGCACACAGAGACAAAGTTTGTATAATTTTAGCTATAAATAAAATTAATGTAGTTGTAGAAATATATGTATTTGGTGTCACTGAAACAAAAGCTCTCCGATTGGTAACTATTGTAATTATCAGATATTCAATAAGCAGTTGTTGAGTGTTATTCCCAGGGACACTGTTTCTGAGTGTGGCACATGAGCTTTGGGAAGGTGGGATCATTTTAGAGGATATTCTGATAAATATTTTTTATTGGTTGGTTATATATTTATGTTGGAGTATGTACGAATATATATATAGAAAGACATATAAACACATACACACACATATATACATATGTACACACAAAGCACATCAAATATATGATATAAACTTTTAACAAATGTATTTGTTTCAGAAGTGAGTTGACTTAAAAAATTAAACATTAAATAACTGGAGTAACCAGAATTCTCAGAAGATCTCTAAGATCCCCACCCCCTGTTATGTACGCCCTGTGTAATCCTTGAGTATGGGAAGAAAATGTGAATATGATAGGACAGTCACTCCTGTAACCATATTATTTTATGTAATATCTACAATGTCATAGTAGATTAGGGGGACTCTCTGGTTGGTCTTGAAGAAGTGACTGCCATGTAACAGGAAATGGCAGCAGCCTCTAGAAGCTAGAAATGGTATCCATTGACAGTCACCAAGAAAGCAGGGACCTTAGTCTTACAATCTCAAAAAACTGAATTCTCCAATGACCTGAAGGAGCTTGGAAGAGGATGCTGACCTCCAGATGAGACACTGATACCTCTAGCACCCTGATTTCAGCCTTGTGAGACACTGAGCAGAGAATCCAGCTAAGCTGAGCCCACTAAGGGTGTGGCATTTGTCACTCTGATAGAAAACTAAAATGTTTGAGAATAAAATAGGTGGTATAGAGCAATGGTAAAAACCACGAAGGTGGTGGCTCAAATGAGTGACATTTGAAAACTTTGCTCAAACAGAGAGAAAGAACTACTTTCAGACACAAAGGAGAAGAGCTTCCACCTAGGCTTGTGCATAGAAGAGGCATCAAGTATCACAAATACACACAAAATGAGCACATTCATGGGCTCCTGTTGCAGTGGGGTTCAGCACACAGTGCTGGCCAGGTACATCTATAAGTCGAGTAGTCTAAACATCTGCTTTCATAGCTAATACCATTCTGGCCTCAAGGTAGTAATTCTACCCGCTTCTCATCCAATGGCCTCAGTGAGGTAAACCAAACCTAAGGGCTGTGCAGTAGTGTGTGTTGTTTTGCAAAGAGAATGGAATGGCAGAAGCCTGGGTAAGACACAATCAAATAACCTGTGAAATCCTCCTCTTAGGATGAACACAATGGCTTCTTGCACAGTGAAATATAGTTTCCCAATAGTGTCAAGTATCTCATTTTTTTGCTTCTCTCCAGGTTCCAATTTATAGTTCTGGGGAGTACTAGCAAATTTACAGAGTAAGTACAAAAGTTGCACAGTGGTTAAGGAAAAATTTGCAATATGAAACAGTTCATTTTACTCATGTACACACACACACACACACACACACACACACAAATTGGATGTTGGAAACTAAAACTGCAAATATTTGAAATTTTACAAAATATTAAATAAGCTTTAATTAAATATTAATATCAACACTGTTAAATAACAACAGGAAAGCAATCAACAAAACTCAGATGGGAAAATTCTATAAGACAAACAAGGTGGTTCCTTCAACAAATAAAATGAGAAGAAGAGAGGCAGGAAGGTTAGGAGGAAGGGAGGAAAAAAAGAGGAGAGAGAGAGAAAGAGAGATTTAGAGACAAAGAGACAAAAAGAAGGAAAGAAAAATTTAAAGATTAGAGAGACTTAAAAGACATTTCAACAAATCATAATGTATGACCTTTCCTTGAATTTTGATTCAAATTATTAAAAATATATGCAACATTTGACATATTTGGAATATTAAACATTTGCTAGTTATTCATTGATATTAAGAAATTATTGTAATGTTTTAGGCTCTAATAATCATGTCATTATGTTAGAAGTCTCTTATCTTTAGAGACATTATTGACATATTTACAGATCAAATTACATGACTTGTGATTTACTTTAAAACAGTAAGGGGGAGGAGTAGAAGGGTCAGATGAAACAAGATTGGCCATAACCAGATCAATCACTGAAGCTAGATAATAGGTGTATGGGGATTCATTATACTATTCTGCCTACTTTTGTATGTTTGAAATTCTCCACAATCAATAGGTTATTTTTAAGAAAATTATTTTTAAATAAAATATTGCAATTTATTTTAACTTTATTTAGAATTTTTATATTTATTAATAATGTTTCTTTTTTATCTTAGTAGATAATTTTGAATAGTTTAGAAAAAATAACTGTTTTGGAAAGTTAAATAATTTTAATAATTAAAAGTGTTACATTTACTTGAATTTACATATTGATGAAAATATTTTAGTTTTGTAAGCCTTGAGTACATACACATTCTTTTCTAATCCTTTAAATTCTTAAGAATGAGTACAAATTGAGAGCATGATAGAAATGGAAAATACAAAAGGGAAGTTCAGAAAAAAAATAAAATGTTGAAAAGAAAAGAGAAATATAAATTTTCCAAAGAAATGGGTTGCTTAAGTTTTTGAAAATTAGAAACAATGAGAGTGAATTGTATTAAACATAACATACATAATAGTCATGAAGACGATATTATACATTTGATGTAATTATTCATCAAAACCATAAAAACAAGCAAAATGGTTATTGTCATCAAGGTTTCAACTTGAACAGATTGGATTATTAAACAAGGTAATGAGCATGTGCGAGCACCTCAGTTTAACTCTTGTCCTGGCCCTGTGTTGGGAAGCGTTGGGGAAGGAGCACTGCCAGGAGGTATGTAATGTCCTCTACCCTCCTTATGTGGTCTATAGTCCCTTCTAAAAAAAGACTACCCAAAATAATAATAATAAAATAAAATAAGTCCAAAACATTATATTTTGTCTTATAGGAATTCAAAGAAGAAAGAGAATTGTAAAGTTCTAATAAACACTAAAAATTACACAGAAGGCTTGTGACAGGAGGTAGGACTTCCCTGAGCTTTGGTGGAAGAAAGAATTCCATTAGATGCTATGGAGGAGGGAGGTCATTCTGGGCACAAAGAATTCCTGAAAGTATAGATCTAAGAAGGAGAGGTCCAAATCGTCTAAGGGACTCTGATTAATGGAGACAGGTCTCAATCGATTTTACACCGTGAGTGCAAATTTAAGCCGGATTAGTCTGGCCCTGCTAAGTACCTTGTTTAGGAACTGAAATAGTATAGCCGCGACATGGCCACCAGAGGAAATGAAATGGAAGCCTATAAACCCTGAAGTGTGGAACAGAAACGCAAATTCAGAGAACTGAGTATGGTTTTATTTGGGGGCTGTACCATAAAGATGACTTAGGTAGACCCAAGGGCCAGGGTTCTGTGGGCATGTGTGCAGGCCCTTGGTGATCATTAACTTTTGAGAAAAAAATGTTACATGGTTCTGCAAGTAAAAATGATTAAGGTATTTCTTGTAGCTATTTCTGTGTGTCATAAAAACAGCGGGATTTTTTTTAGAGTGGGTTGATATTTTTTATCCCAGTCCTCCCTAAAGGGAATTAAAGAGTTGAGACCTGTAGGAATTTATTGGCCTGATGGGAATAAAACACAGTGCCAAAAAGTGACTCGTTTGAGTTTCTATCTAAATGCAAAGCCTGGTCTTATTTTTTGAAACCACATTTCTGGTAGACTGTTTAAGAGTTAAGGGATTACAAGAATAAGTCATTGATCTCCTGTTTCTAAGGCTAAAAAATAATTTCATATTACTGAAACCAGACATTGCCTTTAAACCCATAGATTTTTAACCAGAAGGGAGGATGGAACATGTTTTTGTTTTTTGTTTGTTTGTTTGTTTTTTTCTGTGATAATTTGAAAACTGTGTGACATTCTTGGGAAGAAAAGAAAGAGAAAACATTAAATCTTCCAGAAACACTTTTCCATGCTCTCCTTGAAAAAAAAAAAGGCAAATTAGAAATTGCCTTGGACAGAATGTACAAAATGGAATGACCCAAAGCTTTAAAAACGGTGGCCTATCTTTTAAAATCGAGCAGCATGATGTACTGTGTACTTAGGGAAAAAAAAACATTGTTTTCAGTCAGAACAATTGTAGGTGAAAAATGAGGTACTTATAGATGAGATAGTTCCATTGCTATATTGATGAAACCAAGCTAAATAAATATTTTACAGCGCTTTTGACAAAAGATTTTGGTTAAAGGAATTAGAGTAGAGGTAACTTGCCACTAATGAAGATGAGATCCCACAAGTACACAAAGCAACTGAATTTTACAACAAATATACCAAACTTACACAGCTCAGTGAGTGTTGCCTCCCCCAAAAAGGGTCTGTCTTAGGAAGCTGTAAGTTTAAATAAGACCCCAGCAATTTCTTAAAAGAGTTTCTAAATCTTCTGTGCAAGCCTTCAGGGACAGCAATGTATTGTTTTGACTATCTTCAAAAACAAAAAAACTTCAACATAGGAAAATAGATTTTCATTTTTGAAAAATAATCAAAAGTCCATTGAAAGCAAGTCTGGAGACTGAGAGGCGTTTAAGCTGAGTTTTAATTTAGAAGTAAGTGTTAAGTTGACTATCAAGAGGTGGCTTCTTAAGCACCTTTGGAAGTGAACTGGGAGGAAATTTTTAAGAATTAGAAAAATAATTTATTTAAATAAATGTAATGACTCCCAACTACTTTGAAGAGAAAAACTGACCTTAGCATATTATAGACATATCATATTTAAACATTCTAATATTCATACAACCATCCTGAAATAGCAATATGTTCCAAAGTATAAAATGTGCATACCCTTTAGCCTGGCAGTTCCTTTCAAAAACGTGATCCTGAAGACAGAGAAGTAAACAAAAATACCTAGGCAAAAGTGTTGAATGAGTGAACAATTAGAAACACACTAAGTGTTACCAATTAAGGATTAGTTAAATAAAATACATGATACCACAATAGAAAGCATGAGATTGTTTAAAAGACGGTGGAGAGAGCTGGGAGTCCACACGGTTTTGATGTCATGTGTTAACTTCAATCAAACACTGTGTGAAGGATTCTGAGACTGCGTTTAGTCTCCCAGAAGCAAGTTGTTGTTAACCACTGATGCCTGCAATACGATGCCCAGGTCTTTGCCACCCCTAATGGAACTGGCAGTCAGGATTAAAACAGATATCTCCGTAGAAGGAATTTACCAGGGAGAATTAATTACAAAGTGATGGAAAAACAGAAAGAGGGGACAGGAAAAGTGGAACGACATAAAGATTTACAGCCACAGGAAGCTACTGCCACCCACAGAGCTAAAGGGCGATATTAGAGATGTCATCCACGTAGTCGCCCAAAGAGCTATGTGGCTAAGGCCACCAGATGTGCATCAGAATCGTAGAGGAGAGGGAGCCCCAGCCTGAGACCTCGGCGTGTAATCAGTGCAGTCTCACAGAACACCACACTCACAAGGGCCCTGGGGCACACTTGCTTTAATGCCCTGCTGTCATCTTGATATTTTAATAATTTCGAACGAAAGGCCTGGATTTCCATTTTGTACTGGGCCTCCGAAATTATGAAGCCTGTCCCACCAGAGACTCTACCCAAAGCAGAAAGAGATAAAGTTGAATATCTCGGCCGTCCCCTCTTCCCACTCTGCATTCGCCCACTGTCTCCCACTGGCTCAACTTAAACGGAAGCTCTTGGGGAAAGGATGAGGAGTTTGTTTGGTCTCCAGGAACAGGGCACAGAGGGAGAATGGTGGGAAAGAGACCTGATGGCTAAACAGGAAAACAACTGGCATATCCGAGATAGGTAAACATGCATGATCAGGGACAGATACTCAAATCTATTAAGGATTTAAAAAGGTATAGAATGTGGAACCGTGTGTGATCCTGTTTATCCAAAAGTATATGCGTTTACATTCATTTTAACAGTTAGGAGGTATAAATTAAAAGGACATGAATCAAGGTGTTTAAAATAGTGGGAGGCAAGTAAGATGATGACCACTTTCTATACCTTTTGTTTCAATGTGTATATATGTATATTACATATATCCATTATATATACATATATTACATATATTACATATATATTACATATATACATGTATGTTACATATATACACATGTATGTGTATATACTTATATATGTATTTATGTAATGTATATGATATTACAAAAAATAAAGTAGCTTTATTTTTTAAGTTAAAAATATACAAAGAGGATCTTCTCTTAGAATGAGCAATCTTGCCTTTTTACCATTAAGGAGAAGGTAAAACAGAAATTTAGCTACTAACCCAGTTTTGTCAAATATGGCAGGGAGAGAGAGTGGGACGAGAACGGGGGATTCGTACTGTGGAGTGGATGACTTGGGAGGACATCGGGACAATCTGAAATAGAGTTTCAGTAAACCAGCGAAGGCCAAAGTTTGATTCAATAAAGAAATGTAACTAGCAAATGAAGGTAACTTCCTCCAAAATCGGGCAGGAAGAGGAAGCAATGGGCTGGCATTTTTTTTTTTTAATATAAGTATAGTTGGTATAAAATCTTGTGTTGGTTATATTTATTTCAGGTGTCCAATATATAATGATTTGACATTTTTATGCCCTACAGTTGATCACCCCACCTGTCACTGTGCAGACTTAGCACAATATTATTGACTATATTCCCTTCCTTTTTTTACTCGTCTCCCACCCCTTCATTCCTGTGGTCTCTGTTTCTATAAGTCTGTTTTTGTTTTGTTTGTTTGTTTTTTTTTAGATTCTACATATAAGCAAAACCACATGGTGTTTGTCTTTCTCTGTCCGACTTTTTTTGAAGGACACCATGGGACTAAGAGAGAGAGGCACAACTTTTAACTTGCCAACCAGGGCCGAAGTCTCCCAATTCTCAGACCCAGAGATAGGAAAATAGAGTAGAACTGCAATTTTTAAGAATGTCTAATTAGTGCCATACAAAGTAGATGATGTACATATAATTATTTTTAAGGAAAATTTACAAGTGCTTACCTACTAAATAAATGACCGTTTTAAACTTAATTTAGGCTTAAATTAACTTTAGTCATTTAAGAAATTATTTCTTAAAACACTGAATTTAAAGTCACTCTCAGCTTTTTTTTTTTTTTAAGTGATTGAAATTTTATACAGATATGTGACTGGGCCATGTTTCTATAATGCTTCAAAAATGCATTTGAGGGACAATCACCTTTTCTTTTTCTGTCGTTTCTTCAAAAAATGCCCTGAGAAATGTGGCCTCAATAGGAAGCAAATGATGCTTTATGCTAAATATTGTGAAAGCAATCTTCTACTGAATGGCTCATGGTGAATGTTTTTCTCTCTTAGCAAAGAAGCCAAGAATCTAAAGAGAAAAACTCGTTGAAGTTCTCTGTGAATTCATCAAAAGGAAAATTCTGCAATTCAGCAAGGAAGTTTTCTGGAACTGGGATCAGACGATGCACTGGTGCCTCGGTTCATTCTGCTTTGTCAATTCCACGTACCATCCTAATCTATGTTTACTCCTTCTTTTCATAAGGAATCATTAACCCTGTTCCCTCCTTTATGTAAATGCACATGTGAGTCCCACAGGATATAACCCAGCTTTTCCCTTAATTACCATGCAGCACATATACACTTGCCTCCCTCTCAGAAGAGCTCTGTTTACCCATGCTTATCACCTATCCACAGTCTGCTCAGCTATAGGAGACTGTGTGACAAAGGGCCATAAACGTGACATTGTCCTTGAAAGATATCAGTAAAATTTTACATTATTATTCTGATTGAGAGGAAAAAAAGGAAGATTCATGAAAAGGTGTCAGATTATTTTCTTTTGTCAGAGGTTAAATGGGTAATTAATTTGCATTTCTTCCTTTCCGCAGCTATTTTACACCTGTCAGGTAGAATAAATTATAAACCATGAAAAATGAACAGTTCCTTTCTTTGGACTTTGCTGAATAAATTTTTGAAAATGTTTCTCATTTTAAATGATTTTAAAATAATAAACATCAGGTTCTTATTTCCATCGCTGTCGGCTCCAATTTCAATTTGGTCCATCAGGCAGGGAGTGCTGCCTCAAGGTGCCAGGTACTTTGAGGGGTTCAAGATGAACAGACTCTTGAGTGACCGACAATGTGAGGACTGCAGAAGACTCAGAAGAAGAAAGAAGCTAGAAGGAGGAGGAAGAAGCTATTCCTAGTAAGGTGTCCAGAGAAAACAAGAGCTTTTGGGATCTAGAACTAGTCCTTGAACTATGGGTTTGATGTCAATGGAAAATAACGGGGAAGAAAGACCAATCATAGGAATCATTGTTATAAGGGTATTAGTTAAAACATATAAATACATTAAATCTCCAAGAGGTCCTAGTGTTTAATAACATGAAACACCTATTTTTAGAGAATGGGACAGAGATGAAGAACATGAGAAGGATCCATGGGAAAAAAAAAATGTTTTATGCCAGTGTGTAAGGGCTTGGGATATAATTGGGAGGTGAGAAAGCATAGGGAATCCATATAAAAATTTAATTTTCAGAAGTTTAACAGTGAAACAAAGAGATCATCAGTAGCTAGAAGGAATATTAGGTATTTGAGAAGGCGTTTTTGAAATAGGAGAAAAATTTCATAAAGAAGCTGTTACTGAAGGTGCATGAAAGAGAAGCAAAGAGCTACGATACACCCTGGAATGTTCCTGCACTACCATGAGGGTCATCAAACTCAGTGGTCCAGTTTGCAAAGAATTCTATGCAGCACAGTAAACAAAGAACTTTAAATTCCCGCAACAGAGAAGCAAAGGAGATCAGGGACCTTGCAAGCTCAGGAACATAATGCTGGAGGATTCAACAAAAAAAAATTTAGATCTTGACACCAAAAAGACAGAAAGGGGTAAAACCAAGGCTACACATGAAGGGCCTTGCTTGGAAAAGGAGGAAAATAAACAGAGCCTCTGGGGAAGAAGCCATCAGCGAGAGTGTGTTAGGAAGTGAAACTTATTGGAGTTACAAAAGGCTTGTACTGGCCCTACGGGGGAGTGTGATAGGAAGTCAGATGAATAACAGGGTTTCTGAGCAGCACTGAGGGTGCAGCTGAGATTAGAGAGCATTGATTTGTGATGTGTCCATTTATATATAAAAATTATACCATGTACATGAGTATTGGCTATCTAGCCAAGAGCTAATGCACACATATAATATTTTATCTTCAGTAATGGTACTTAAATTTTTTTAGTAAACTTCAGCAGTCAAACACAATTTTTAACTTGACCTCTCTCTTGATGCTGGTGCATTTACTGAATGCTGCTTCATTGCCTTTTACTCACTCAGCATTTCTTGTTAGTTTTTAAAAACCAGAAAGAATTGATTTGTTTTCCTCGGCAGTTCTGAAATTCACTCCACTCATTACGTTGTATTTAGGAGAAAAGGAAGAAAAATAGAGTTTCCCTCTTGAACGTGCTTATATGTGTGGCAAGAAAAATAATCTTTTAGATATATATCCTTGGGTAGAAAATAACCAGTGCTACCTCAGCAAATGGTGCATATTGAACCAGTGGGAACACGTTGGCTCTAAGCATTGGAAAGCACCTTCATTTGTCCTGGTTCTGTGACACATGTCAGACACCTACCTACCTCTGAGCCCTCTGTCCTCCTGTTGGTTTTGGCCAAAATCTCATTGAAGAATGGCAAGCACAGAGAGGCATAGAAGCAGATGGCAATTTAAAAAGCATTTTCCCCTGGGCGTGGTGGGGGAGCGGGGGTAGAGAATGGATTCTGCTCTCACCTAAGTTAATTGTATAGGTAGCTCATGAACTATTGCACTTAAGACAAATGAGCTGGGAGCGGGGCCTGTTATTTGAGAGAAGGAGGACATTTTCATGAATAAGTTCCATTTCTATAACTCTCTTTGTAGAATACTTACAAGCATTTACCAGTGAACCTTCACTGCTGACCCAAAATGACAAGCATTCCTTTGTATTAATGGCCCATTAGAGATGGATCATTGGTTCCCAGGACCGAGATGTTTGTCTCTAGACCACTGATATACGAAACACTTAGGCTTGGCTAAGGTCTTGGAAGTCAATGGTAAGGCTATTGCCTTTGATTCCAGTCTCCGGAAACAATCTGATTTTTCCATTCTGTATTTTCAGTCTTCGTGGCAGCAACCACAATGTGTATTGCTGGGCTCCAGCTGCACATTTCTCATCAAAAGAGCTTCCTGGCATTTAGTAAGAGGAGAAATCTTTCTGGTTTTCACATGGAGCCTAAAGGTGGCAGGCAAGGAGAGAATCCAGTCCTCAGACCTAACTGGAGCCAGAATTCAAAGCAGATAAAACGACACTTCTTCTCTCTTTAAGTCCATTCCAAAGCATTGCATTTTCCTAGTTCTGCCCTATGGGTCTCAGTTTCTGAACAATAATTATTGTTGTTATGCTTTTATTGTTATCTTCATTATAAGAAGGAGCAGTGCCCAACACTGCATGCCATATTTAGTGCCTTAGAGGTGATGTCTCACTTAACTCTTGCACATCCTGTGAAAAGTACTGCAGGTGCATGCACGTCCATTTAATTATGAGCTAATTATGTCAAGCTTTGAAAAGTTCCAGTCATTAAGGACAGCCAAAATGTGTCTCCCAGTGATGTCTAAACCTATGAAGTGTTGGATGCTATAAATATCATAGACAGGCCTGGCCTTTGCTATATGCTTGTTGTATTAGGCTCACTTTCAGCCTCTTATTACAGGTTCCCACATCTGTAACCAAACGATGATAGTACTCCTCATAACTCAGCTTCAGTTTTCTCATCTATCAAATGGAAAAAATAACACTCTGTTTCGAGAGGGTTGACTGAGATTTTTTTTAAATGTAAGTGTTGTATAAATGTGGGTACTACATAAGTACATATTATTGCTATCAATGCTCTCATGATACTGGAATCTTTGCTTTCTGGTACAAAAAAAGTATTAACAGTTTTCTTATAATCATTCTCATTAGTATGTGATTGAAAAAAATAACATATTATTCATTAATAAACCCATTTATTTTTTTCTTTTGTAGTAACAAGTGAAAGTTATAAAATGAATCATCTGTGAGCTTTTTGCCCCACCAAAGAGGGGGACAAAAAGTCCCATCCTATCTTTATATCTTCCTGAAACAATAGGATTAAAAGGTCAATTTTCCACTTTTGACTGAAAAAAAAGTTTTTTTCTATATGAAATACAGAGAAAGGGTATCAGTGAAGTGTTCCCTCACATTTTTACATAGGCATCATGATCACAGTCTACCAGAGCTAGAATACAGCCAAACGTTCTTGATTTAAAAAAAATTTTTTTTAAAGAAATAACAACCCAAATGCAACTATAGCTATGAGAAATTAAACCTGTTCAAGGTCATGTTGACAACCTTCTCATGGCAGTTGGGACCAGAACTCTCCCATCTCCTGACTATTTATCTAGTAAATTTCTCATCACAGCTTCTTACTCCTGAACTAGTGCATAAGCCAAGGTAGGTGCTTATTACTGCACTTGGTTTCTTGAAAAATGGTGGAAACCATGTGATACAAAACTCTTTGCTAGTAAAGAATGACATTTATTTTAGCCATGAAGCAGGCTATTTTATATTGTATTATTATTATCATCACCATCATCATCACCATTTGACTGTAAAACCATACAGAACAGGGGCAAATTTCATTTTGGATGATTTTCCCTTTTAATATCAAGATTCTCCCATCAAAAGCAAATGCTGGGAAGGGGTTGGAAACCAAACATATTTATATAATAGTCACTTATTCAAAGAAATAGATTGCAGGGAAATTAGCATGTCTTGAACGATGTTATTCCTGAAATGTCAATCAGTCATTACAGTATTTGCTTCTCTCGTGTTGTTCTCAAAATGGATTATTGTCCCTGAATTTTTAATAACAATTTAGTGGTTCAAAATACTGACAGTGATATATGATGACAGCTTTAAAAAGTGCTCTGGCTTTCTATATTGCATAAACAGAACACAATTGTATCTCGCTAGCCAGTGTCAAAATCATTCTCAAAGAAGATAATGTTGAAGCCATCTGCCATGAGAAGGTCAAAATCATATATAGAAAATAAATCATGATGAATATGGAATTGGCTAAAGGTTAAAGATTTAAAGGACAAGCACATATTTAAAAGCACAAATTGCCCCTCACAGAAGAATAATTTAAGCAGCCCCACCTCTGGACTCCTAAATAGCTGGCTTAGTAGGTGCATGTCTTTCTAAAACTATTGCAATATTGAATGAAGAAAAAATGGAAAATATAACTGGTAAGGATGTTAGAAAGTTTTAGCTCCATTATAGCTTTCCTAATTTTGTACAGTGCCTCAGGACTACCTAATAATCTGCTTCTTCGGACTAGAGAAAGCCCATAAATAAATGAGTTGACTTCAGAAATTCAATTCCAGTGACATTCTAGAAATTGTTGGATAACGTGGCCATAACTTTGTGGGTAGTGGGCAGAACAAGAGGAGATGGAAGTGGCTTCAGACCAGGGAGTCCTGGGGGGAGTGCAGAAGCCTCCACTCTCAGCTGCTGCATTGCCTTGTCCTCTCAACTGCCATTTAGAGGGGCTCAGCAGCCTGTAATCACGGGCTCCTGCAGAGCCAGTAAGCTCCATTTGCATGTTCATAGACAAAAGGAGACCTCAGAAATCCTATTCACAGGGAAGTTAAGTATTGTATGAACACAGGCAAACTATGCCTAAGACAAAAGTTAAAGCCAAAGCATTTCTCTCGTTGCTTTCTGTGGCTTCTTTCTGATGAAATTAGTATTCATTAAACCAATGTTTCCCGAAGAAAGCTCTACAAAAATAAAAATTAACAGAAGAATGGATTTTAAAAACTTTATGCACGCCAGTCCTTAACCTGTAAGTCTGTTATAGCCCTTATCACACACAACCTGAAATGATCATTAATGTCAGATCCAACTTCCCCATCAAACTGCAAATTCATTGAAGATAGAACACTTTCTATTCATCTGCACACCATGCCCAGAACACCTCATTGCTTTGCACAAGAGGTGTGCTCAATATGTATTTGCTAATCTGTCAATTGCAAGCTACACAGAGGTAACAACTGTCTTATTCTTCATTAGAAGCCATTGCCAATGCAGGGCCAGGCGCAGAGTAGGTGCTCTATAAATATTGAATAAATAAATGAGTGAATGCCACCTTCCTGGGATTCAGTCTACCCCACATAATTCCTATTTATTAAATTCAGTAAGCACACAGAATTTCACCTATTTTCATGAGATCCTCTCTTGTGGGGCACCTCCACTACACACACAGCTTCTCCATCAGAGGTGAGAAAAAACTCATTTTTACAATGGGACTAATTTGTCTCCATTTCTTGATTTTAAAATCTTAATCCAAGCTTATGTTTGTTTATCTGAAATAAATAAAATACAGAGGTGTTTAACATAAAAGAGAAGGTACGATCTTCATATACACCCTATCCTATTCCTTGGAGCTACTTTTATATGCACAGAGTGAGTAGACTAAGTAAGATTCTATTTGAGCATAATTCAACTACAACTTTTCTGTAATAAAAGACACTGTGTTTTCTTCTTGGGGGGCTGGGAAAAGGGGAGCAAGGGATGATAGGAAAGTATTTGATTCTTCTTTATTTAAAGTCTTACCCAGAAAACAGGCTGTAAATGCCCTATTGGACAGTCAAATGATCATGCCTGTCAATTCTCCAACCAAAGAGTTCAAAACAGCATGAGTAGCTGAAGGATCACACCCTCCTGGATCCTTTACATGTTCAATGGTCAGACTGGCTCCCTGAGTTCCACAGGTATGAAAGCTCTACAGATGGGCTCTCTTTCTAGGTGCCCAGGACGAACTTCTCAGCAGCCTGCTCCAACTGAGGCACTAAATAGGGTTTCTCATAGCTCATCATTTCATCTCCCAGAACCCAAGGCCCTGCAATGCCCCTTGGGAACCATAAATATCTGTACAGAGAAGAAACAGCAACATCCCGATTCTCTGGTGTAACTGGAGACTTTTGCTCTTATCCCTGAGTCTCTCAATGATCATGGTCATGTCTATGCAAAATCATCTGAGCAGAGAGCAAGGCCTTTATGTCTTCCCTGAGCAGGACGCACAAGTTTTTTCAGGCTTCTTTAATTCTGAAAGGGGTTCAGATGGTTGTCTGCCTCGTCCTCCTGGTTACTGTAAAATGGCATCTCTCTCTTCCCTGGACTGAGCACGCAGATTAAAAAAAAAAAAGATTCCTCTAAATAACCTTTGATTTTTCAGCATTTTGGTTATGAATTTAAAATTCAACACTTGCTATTGCCTTCTAAGGTGTGCATGTGTGTGTGTGTGCACATACACACACACGTGACAGTCACTTCTAAGAAATTAAGGCCATGACCCTTCTATGTTTGCATAATGCTGATCACACTGACTACTAATAGGGTGCCCGTAATCAATCACATTCTAAAACACACAAATTCTCTTCTAGTCAGCAATACTTTCTTCTTAAGATTTTAGCCTATGACAGACGCAGTGTCTGGAGATGATAAACTATATGTGAGTCTGTCTCTGGAATATCACTATTTCGGGGTCTACTAACATTACTTGCCAAGTTAGATGGGGTAGGGTAGAGAATGGAAGCAAGTTGTACATTACCCTAATAGATTAAGAAAATATAATCCCATTTGGATCATTTCCTGGGCCTCCATCCAAACCATGAGATAGCTTTGCTAATCGTTAAAATGTACAGGGAGAGGGTGGGTTTCTTTCTTTTTTTTTTTTTTTTTAATGATATTGCATTTCTAAAGGGCACTGTATTCATTTATGAGTGTAATCTAATCAGAACAATAATTGATTCAAAGGATGATTGCTCTGTAAACAAGCTTGCCATTGTTTCAGACTGGAATGGCAACCCTTGTCCCATTTTTGAGTTTTAGTTTTTCCATGTACATTAATGAATGATTATTTTCAGGAAACGTCTTTAAACACTTTCAATTGCTTCTTTACTGCTTCAGCATATTTTGGTTGCTCTGTAGTTAGGGTCAGGCTCATAGAGACAAGGGCAACTAAGATAACCAAGATTTGGAAAAACTAGAAATTCAACTTAAAGTCAAATGACTACTTTTCACATGCCCCAGGTCAACAGAAGAGAAACTGATTATCCATTAACATGACATTAATTTATCCTGTGTGCCCATTAAACAATAATAACAATATGGAGGTGATTCACCAGGGTGCCCTTTCGGTTACTACATTATTTTCATTTCTTATTTATGTGCCAGCCAGTCCCGGGGTCAATGACGAATGAATTTATTTGCTATGTTACCGACGTGGTATGGAGATTGTTACAATTATAACTCATAATCAGAAACCCATGGCCTCCAGCCAAAATAATTCTTAATAAATAAATTTCAGTGGTAGTTTAAGTATCTTCTTCATTCTGTATGGAGGGTAATTATATTCAGTGAGTAGGAACCTCTACCTGTTCATTTTCCTAAATTGTGCCAACACCTGGACTAAACATTTAATTATGTTGTTTAAATGCGTTTGTGAATTCATTAGCCCAAATAAATGGTTATTTTAGGACGTATATGAAGAACTATTTTATATCATTATTTCAAAGAAATGCCTTTTCTTGTTTAAAGGTATTTTTAAGGCAAATTCTGATTCAGTTTGCTTTTTGACACTAAAGGGGGTTTTAGGCATAGGAAGGGAGCAAATTTAAGAAGATTTATTAGTTATCAGGAACAGTGTTATCTGAATTGTTTTACTTAACCTTCAAAACAACCCATTAATCAAATAATGTTATCCCTATTTTATAAATGGCAAAAGAAAATGAGCCGCTAAACATTAGGAAAACACATCGAAAGTCATACAGTTTATGTGGCTTTCCAGGCCATCAGATGCCAAAACTATGCCAAGGACTGTGCTATGAAATTGCAGAGTCTCTGAAATGGGACAATGGCTAAAACACTGAGCAGTAAAGCGGGCAGCCAAAGTACCTTTCTCCACAAAAAAAGTGTGAGTGTAAAGCTGACTCTCTCATTTCTGCCTATTGGCCATTAAACTAGCCTGTAAACTCCTTGAGAGTATGGACTTACACTTCTTTGTCTACTCAAAAAGTCCACCACAGGCACTCAATAAAGGTATATACATATTTACAAATGGTGTGTATGTAAAATGTGTGATTACCTAATAGGTCTTGGAGTGTTGAGCGTCGGGTTCCTACAGCTGCAACCTACTCATTAATAATTGACCCTCTCTCTTGAAGAGAGAGAAAACACACACACACACACACACACACACACACACATGCCATTTGTGTGCGTTAGTGTATATATCTACCATTTGTATATATTAGTGTGTATATATATTGTATGTGTGTGTGTGTGTGTGTGTGTGTGTGTTAGATACCTTCTTTTTAATAGAAGTGATGGAAATTCAACTTAAATTATGCGTAAAAAGAAAAGAACTATAAACATAGATCTGACTGCAGGCCCAGATGGATCAAGTACCTCAAATGATTCAACCTCTCTCGTAGCTTTTAAGACAGATATGCTCCATGTGCTGGGCATGATAGCCACCAGCAATGCAAGAGTCATATTCCTTTAGCACAGATGGCATGCACCCTGAGAGCTCTGACTGAGAGATGCCAGGCAGGACTCTAATTTCCCTAGTTTGAGTTGTATACCTATCCCTGAATTGCTTACTCCACCCAGGAAAAAGATGTATTTCAATCAGCTCCACTTCTGGAGTGAGTGATGGTGACTGTGAGGTTCCCATAAGAACATAAGAATCAGTTGCCATAAATGAGGGATAATTCTCAGAAGGAAGGGATATGGAGCATGTAAAAAAAAATCTACTAGTGTATTGCATTGAGCTTCAAAACTAAAAGTAAGCTTTCAGGTTTACGTCAACATTCCAAGAAGACACTGAACTTGTCTTATTCGATATACATGTAGCACAGCTGAGGTCCAGAGAAGAAAGGTGGCCGTCCCACGGTCACAGAACTCGGTAGGAGGCACACATTACATTATGCTGAACTACCTCTGATTTTATTGGATTTGAAAAGGGGAAAATCCAGAGAAAATGTTCAATGCTGGAGGACAGCCATGGCCTTCATGTAAGTCAACAATATCCACTACTTCTTTTCTGGACAGCTGCAAATTGAGAGAAGTTTCGAGGAAAGCAAAATGCTAAATAAAAATGAATGCTAAGATATCCTCCAAAGACCATTTTTCTCAAACCAAATTCAACCTGATCCTAGAAGACTATGATAAAAACTAAAACGATAACAAGTGGTGAGGATGTGGAGCAACTGGAACCTTTACACATTGCTGATGGGAATGTAAAATTGTGCAGCTGGTTTTACACGAATATTCTTAGCAGTGTTATCTATAACAGCCAAAAAGTAGAAGGGGGGCGGGACAAATGTCCATCCACTGACCAATGGATAGACAAATGTGACATATCGATACCAGCGACTGTCATTCAGCTATACAACGGCAGGAAGTACTGATACGTGCTACAACATGAACAAACCTTGAAAATACGGTGCTGTATGAAAGAAGCCAAACACAAAAGGCCACATCTTACATGATTCTACTTTTTCTAAATGTCCAGAATAAGCAAATAGATTAGTGGTTGCCAGAAGATGGGAGAGGGGAGGTACTGAGTGGTATAGGGTTTCTTTTGAAGTGATAGAATTAGATGACGGTGATGGTGGTACAAGCTTATGAATATAGTAAAACCCACTGAATTGCATGATACATACAAACATACATACGTTTCCATTTGAAACATACTTAACAAGGCCCTAGCATGATCTGAGTCTGGAGATACAGACACAATCTAAGTAGCTATGGCCGCTGCCCCCATGTGTAGTCTTAAAAAGAAGTGTGTTTAGTTTACCAAAGAATACAAAAAGTAATAGCAATAAAGAGCAAAGCAGTCACATTGGTTAAGAGACATTTACAAGAATTTCCTTTAGAAACAGACCAAAGATCTGAATCAGGCCTTGTGTTATCTCCATTGTTTTATCTAATCTTCAAGAGAGAAAACCCAGTGAAGGGTTGATTATTGATGAGTGGGTTGCAGCTGCAGGAACCTGATGCTCAACGCTCCAGGACCCATTAGGTAATCACACATTTTACCCTGCAAAATTCTCCCGCTGAGGACCATTGACTTGCATCATCATTGGTGCCACTGCCTGCATGAGAAATGGGCACCTGTCCTGCTAAAAAGAGCTTCCAGCAGAAAACGGTCTGTATGTACCAAAACTGTCCACCACAGCTGCAAATGAACTTAGAAATGGGCCAAGGGGCTATAAAACAGACATTAACAATGCCTGTTAGAGAAAATATCTATCAAAATTGTGCGTGTCGTCTCTTCTACCTGTCAGTTCTGCTGATAGAAAACCTGCTGTCTGCACTGGGAACTTCCATCCATGCAATGGCAGCATATAGAAATGGCAGACCTAACAGCTAGGAGATTAGATTTGTCCAAATATTTGCCCCACAAACTCTGATTTGATATAATAATAGCAAAAAAAAGCATTGTTATTAACATTCTAGGTTAGACTCCAATCTACAAGAAGCAGATAATTTTCCTTTCTATCCACACGATCAGGCTTTCATGAAGATGAGTATGTACGATCCTCAATTTTTTTTTTTATATAGTTAACCTCCCACTTTTGAAATTGCTTTGCACAGTTCTGGCGTACTTTTCAAAGACCCACTTTACTTATAATCAAGGCATGGGCATGTTTACTTCAAAGCCCAGTGAATAAAAGAAATAGATGTATTGAACCTTTGAAAATGGAAAGTGAGCAAGAAAGAGCCTGTGGGACCCAGTGTTCTGGCTGGGAGTGAAGAAATGAGGAGGAAAGGTCAATTAGAAGGCATGGGTGGATAAAAGAGGGGATAAAAACATGATTTAAAATTAGATTCTTGTGGATATATATATATATTTTTTTTAAACTTAAAATTTATTTATTGTAATTTTATTAAGTTTGCATTATTTTGATGCTACCCAGAAACACAACATGTAAAACACTTAGGGTTCTACAGGCCTCAGAGGAAGCCAAAATTGTTTCTTGCCTGCCATTTGCCTGTAGAAAGCTAGGAAATATTCAGTATGGAGTTGTAAGTGTTGATATTACTCAGCTACAGATCATGGAGGGGAGGCATGAGGAGTAATAAGCAGTAACCAGGGTAATCCCTGAATCCCTCCAGTTGACCTAATGTTGTGAGCTGTCAGATTCATAGGATTCAGCCATCATCTATTGAGCACTTGCTATTTACCCAGCATTGCTTCCAGCTGAGGACAATCGTGAAGAATTTCAAATCACATCATAGTTCCAGGTCTTAAAGAGCTCATAACCTAATTTACTGAGAACAAAATAAATGTGAGTGAAGTGGAATAGAAGGCAGGCTCACTCTTGTTAATTATAAGCCTAAGCGTGGTTTTTAGCTTTGCAGTTGTGGAAACTGAGCTGAACAGTATATCAAGAGTGAATTCACCCTCAGATGTCCCAAGATGAACTATGCCAGCTTTTATGTCTATGATTTTCATTTTCTGTGCTTTATTTCTAACTACTCTTCTGCTAGTCACACTCTTTCCTTGGGTATTTAATGCATTTAATTGAGTTGCAGTGTGGGCAAGATTAAACACTTAGAACTTGTGCTTAAACAGCACAGGTTAGAATCCCTTCATTTCTATGTGAACTTGAGCATTACTTAACCACTCCAAGACCTATAACTATATTTAAAAGGCACAAATAAAAAGAGAGAGTTATTAATAGAGGTTTGGAACGATTAAATGATTTAACACGTATAAAGTGCCTAGCTTGTGCCTGGCATCTAGTAGGTGTTAAACATCACATCACATCATCACTTTGTATTTTCACAGCTCTTCCTTCAGAAGATCTAAAGTATTTTAGAAACACTGGCTCCTTTATCTTCACAACGTTCCTGCCAAACAGAGGTCAGAAGAATTTGTATCTCTGAAGGAGAAGGCAGAGGTCATCTCACTGGGGTAGATCTTTCATTGTGTTCAGTCCCTGGGACAAAAGGACAATTTTTTGGAGATGAGAAAATGCTCAAAGTGAAAATATAAAAGCAGATAATGAACACATTTATGAATGCGCAGATTAATAGATAACAGTGAATAAAAAGAAAAGGATACAGGTTGCGTACACTGTGGATCGTGTGCATGTTATGCTATTTGAGGGAAACTTAAGAATGAGACCATTTCCTGGGTCCATTTTAATCTGCACCACATAAACAAATGGCTTTAAGTGAAGGGCTGTAGAGATGGACTTTTGCACCCAGAGTGAAAAGATATTTTTATGGTGCTACTGAGAAATATTTTGGCAAATCTTAAAAATCAAATATATGTTATTTAACTTTTCTTCTTGGGAACTAAGATTAAGAAACACCTTAGAGAGTATTTCTATTTAGTTGTTGCTCTGATATTAGGAGCAGAAAAGGAGGAAAAGATGGCAGAGGAACAGAATAAACATCCTCAGGATTTAAAGGGCTGTTTTTCTAGAAGATTTCTGGGTTTTTTAATTAACAAATCTAATGGTTTTGGAAGACTTTTTGCAAGGTTGACCCATCCCAATGAAGAAATTCTGTGAATAATAAAAAATAAAAACAACTGACGATTTTAATTTGAAGCATGCTTGTGACATCAAGTAATTTTAGGCAGGTGCTCAGGTGTTTTAAAAATGAAAACATTTTTGCAGTTACAGGGGACAAAACTATCTAAGTCACCATCTCCAACAGCCTCACCCTGTGGAGCTGTTTTTGAAATAAAGGTAATGTGGCAAACTGAAATTATGAACTAAAATGAGAAAATAAGATGTCTGGGTCTGACTCTCCAGTCTGCCATTTGATAATTGTGTGACTTTGGGTGAGTTTCCTCAGCCATCAAAGAGGGATAATACCAAACACAGTATTTGTGAACATAAAGTGAAAGTGACACTTGCAGACACATTTCACACTAAAACAGTCCAAAGTAAGCTTCCAGCCCCTTTTGGGTAATAAGTCCATCATGATTTTTTTTTTCTTATCATTGGTAAAATTTGATGGCTTCTTGTTGACATAAGTTTGCTATTTCAAAGCTAAAATAGACCCAGCCTGTAAATGATACAGACTACTTTGGTCCTCTTCTGAGAAAACCAGGCAGTCCTCCCAGGGGGCCTTCACTGACTACACCAACAAGTGGAGCCTAAGACAGGCACAGCTCAGTAGAGCGGTGCCACCTCCCATCATGGCAGCTGAGTGGACAAACTCAATCCCTCCTTGCTTGAGAAGGCTGGAGACAGGAGGCAGAGATCCTCAGGGACATACACCTTGAAAGGTTCAGAGAGGGACCAGGTCACTCACTGGAAAACACTATGCAGACCTAGCTCAGTTCACCAAGCCAGAAGCCCTAACATCAGCTATGTGAACCCAGACAAAGAGACACCTTAAAATTCACCTGTTTGGTGGGACTACCTTTTCTAATTTGCACTAAGACTCCTTATATGCCAGCTACGGCCTAAAAGAGGTAACAGAATAGCTCAGAGCTAGAAGAGATGAGTTGAGATTTTTCTCAATAATCTCCATCTCCTAAGACTAACTAGTTTACTTATATCCGTGGGGACATAAAGCAAAATACTGCAGAGGTGTGCATGCAAGCCACAGATTATTCATGTGTTCAATAAATGTGTGTTAAACTCCTGACCTAGGTGCACGAATAAATAAAAGAAGGATTACCTATTTCCCTGGACCTTACATTCTGGATGAGGAGACAGTCAATAAAGAACTAGGTTGAAATATGTACCTTCGAAGCTGGGAGGGGGATCATGTACATGATGAGTACTGGGGGTGGGGAATTTTCCATATGTTGGCTTACTGTAAACACTCTGCAGGGTGGGGGAATTTTAACATGAAAACTAAAGGATACATTATATAATACTATGCAAATCTCTAATGACTTGTCAGGATAAAACATGGGACTTCAAAGACTTGGAGAAGAGAAGGGAACTTTCTGGAAGAGGCTGAGGTCCCTGGGGGAGCATGCTTACTCTCTACTGTAATTAATGATAATTAGACATGGCTTTGGGGAAACACCGACTTATGATTATGATTACTTGGGTGCATCTTCGTTCCATTCAGCCCAACAAGCCTAAGGCAGAATGCACACCGAAGCCATTATTGCCTGAAACCACCTATTTTGTCCTAATACTGTTCATGAGACTTTGCATTTTTTTAATGAGTGCTTTTGAATGATTTCTTCTAAGTTACAAAAATGTAATTCTTGCCAAATGTAACCAAGGTTATCATGTTGGGTCATCCTTTCACTTAAAATTTGTATGAGATGATCTTCAACAGCCATCTCACATCCTGTGGGAAATCTCAAGTTCTCTCTGAAAATATTTTTAAATTGTAAGAATTTCTACTATTCCTTAGTCTCCCCTGGTTCAAATGTCCAGGTTCCATTCAATTGTCTCTGTGTATTTTGCGTCTATGACTTTGCCTTTTTTTTTTTTTTTGGTTTGTTTCTTAGTGCCTTCTCTCTCATGCATTTCTATTCTCTCAAAACAAACACACACTCCATCCTGTTCATACAAAATAGTTCTTGGAGATAGAAATTTACTGGAGAAGAAAGAACAATGCTTCAAAATTTTTCAGCAGGAACATTTAGAATTGAACATTCCTCTTTTCTATTTTTTAACCAAATTTTTATAAATTGACCCAGTAACACCTACTTTCCCTCCTACTCCATTATATTTCATCTGCTCGCCATTGCCCATGTTCCCTACCAATTCAATTATTTCAAGTTTATCTCTATTCATTGTCTCTTTCCAATCTGTTCCCACAAGCTTTACCTTCCACTTTCAAGTATTTTATCATAGTGTCTTCCCCAAATATAATTTTATCCTAGTAATGTTAAATTAAATATATATATATTTATATATATATTTATATATATATTTATATATTCTTTCTCTAATTCCTATCTGTAGACACATCCAATTCAGAGAGAGGAGATGTGAGCTCTTTGGGAAATGCAATTTTGTAGTTGAACTCTTGAAGGTATTTTGGAAGTAAGTGCTAGCTCTGACTTTTAAGAATATTAATTTCTCACAGTGGTTGAGCAGTTTCCAATTTAAAAAGGACTAACATTTACAACTTTGTTCACTGGGGAGGTACTCCGGGGAGACCGCCACTGCCTTGTGTCACCTGCTGTGCTTTTCTTGACTGCACACACGAGTGGGCATCCGACATACTGATCCATATCGGACACTCCTCCTTTTGGCTCTTTAAATGGAAACTGACTAACAATTTGGGTTTAAGACATTGAGTTCATGCTTTCAGTAACCAAAGCTTATTTCTGCTTTATTTGAAAAAGAAATAACCACAGTGTTTTTGTTAAAATTGACATCACCAAACTATAATTATTTCTAGCACAGAGGGGTGCACATGGAGGAGTTTTATAAAATATGTACAGAAGAATAACAATTCATCAAGTAGTCCAAGACATTGCTAGCATATGTTATGGTTAATTTTATGTGTCAACTTGACGAGGCCACAGTAGTCACGATAGTTGGTTGATTATTCTAGATGTTTTAGCAAAGGTATTTTTTTTTAATGAGATTAACACTTAAATCAGGAGACTGAGTAGATTATCCTCCACAATGTAGGTAAGCTTCATCCATTCAGTTTATATGTATGCAATTGGTTCTGTTTCTCTAGAGAGCCCTAACATGGATGTTAAGAATATTCAGCACCATTCTTATTTTACTAGTAAAAATCCATTCTCATTTTTTTTATCTCATAGAGATAAAGTAAGTTTATAAATTACCAGTTTTTAACAGCAACAGTTTTTCCAAATATCTGGTTCACGGATACCCTTGAAAGAAGATAGAAATTCCTACCTCTTCCATGAGCCACACAATTGGCAGAAAACCCCTTGATCGAAACCAAACAGCATAATGGTGCTCAAGAAATTTCACATAATTAGGTGGGAATTCAATAAGAGTCATCCACCTGCCACAAGACAAGGGAGAGGATCTGACAGAGAAAAAAAAAAAAACAGACAAAGCTGGTGACACAGTGACCACAGTCTACATGGCGTGGGTGAGGAACATGGGACAGAGTGGATTCCACAGCATTTGTATCAGTACAATGGCAAGACAGCTCTGAGTAGCTCATCCCATCACAGTTACTTTACTGCCAGTAAAACCCAGAAACCTTGAAAGTGTCACATTTGAACCATAAGAGTAAAAAAAAGAAACCTTTTATCTTTGGAACTGTAACCACGGGAAAACCCGAATGGCTTAGCTCAAAAGCCAGAAGCATCTGAAGGGAATACTATCTATCTGTTCATCACTGATCTTCCTACCAAAGATTCAGACTGAAGAATTTTGCTGATATGTAAGAAATTCAGAAGGAATACTAGGTTTTCTTTTAGTAAATTTCTTGTTAAAAAAAAATTACAATTTATAGTACAAATTAGGAGTTATTTTTCTCAAAAGCATTGATATCTAGTTTTTGGCTAATGTATTCTTATATTTATATAAGAATTCTTATTTTTTTTAATAGTCATTTAAACTATTCACCAAAATGTACAAAATGACCAAGTTAAAGTAGAGTTTAACAAATACATAGTTCGAGAACTAAAATGTCTAAATATGCAGCCCCAACGATGCCACAAAGAGCGTCAACTCCCGGGTGTCTGAACATCAATCTAATATAAATCCACTAGGAACACAAAAGTGAAAACCTTATTTTAGCTTGCTAAATGCAAATCAATCCAATATGGCCTAAGATATCTTACAAAAATAAAAATTCTGATAGAAATCCCTTCATGAAGATGATAAAACAAAACCCTTTTCTCCTTTACAGGTTCTCAGGTAAAGTGCTTCTCTCCAGCTTTCAAGCTTCCACGTGAATACTTCACTGGAACACAATTCCCTCTCTCTCTGTTAAGGACACTCGTCTTGGCTGCTTTTTTTTTTTTTTTTTTTTTTTTAATTTCACATTGTGTTCCACTTCTGCAGATTTATTTTATCTTTATTCTGTCTCCCTCAGTACAAATTTAAACTTCCAAGGACAGGCACAATGTCTTCTATGCCTCTCCCTCCCTTCTACACGGTGGATGATCTTTAGAGTCGTATTTACTCAGTTCTTCAGAGGAGAATAATTCATGATCTCACTCTGGTCAGAGGAAGCAAAATAACTTTAATGGTGTCAAACAAATCGTGGCGGCCTTTATTCAGACTGCATTTTCTTGAAAGGCTAGTTGCAAATATATGCCATAGATCAGCAGGACAATAAAATGAACAAGGGTTCATGACATGGCATTCCAAAATCCGCCTAGCACATCCACGGGCAGGAAAAGGGCTGTGAGCTTCCAATGCAAACAACCAGGGAGGCTATGAGGAAGAGCAAACTGTACCCTCAATACCTGTCACTTCAAATGTGGTGATGCACTTGGCTATCATGTCCTATGTGGAAGGTCAGACCCCTGAGCCTTATGCAAAGGCAGTGATGAGCTGCAGATCTTCCAGGTTCACAGACTGAGATTCAGGATGTTCAGAACAAAAATCAGAACATCAGAGAGTACTACGTAGTCATTGTTGGTCATTTCTCCAACAAAGTGATAGGCTATTTACTGTAAAAGATGAAGTATGTAGGGGGGAAATGGTACTAAATTGCAAAAGACCATGAAGTTTATTTAGTTTCAACAGAAACACAGTGTCTCAGGACTAGAAGGGAATTTCTCCACCCAACTCTACACTGTGACACATGCATATTTCAAGTGTTTTTCTATGTTAGCCAAATGCATGTATGCAAAAGAAAATATATTTTTTGTTTCAAAATGGGCACATGCTAAGTACATTGCTCAGTTATTTGCTCTTTTCACCTAACAATGAGTAGTAGTCATCTTCTCATAGCTGCACGCATAGATCCGCTTTGCTCTTTTTAATGGTAATATCACATCCCATGGTGTGGATATACTGTTATTTATTCTCCTCTGGACAGAAAAGTAGGCCATTTCCAATTAGCTCTTCTTAAAGAAAATGCTGCCTGACCCACATGAACCCCATATGATATCATTTCTTGAGGTCAAATATCTAACAGTGGGATTATTGAGTCTTACACTTGAGTTGTTTCAATAGGACTTAAACAGAGGTGCTTTACTTGGAAGAAGAATTTTCTCATGCATTCAAGTAAAATTTAAAGAATCTATTTCCGCTGGATGCTGATTATATGCCTGCTGGAATATTCTCTTGTCTTCTGAGGTCATATTTAAGATCATTTGATTATAGAGATTTTTTTATTTATCTTGAAAGCCAATATAATTTAAGGAAAATGAGAACATGTCGATGAATATTTATTGTCCAACAGTATAAGGCTTTGGAGATGACTTTCCTTTTCAAACTCAGACCAAGTTATGACTTTTGAAGTTAAAATATGACATTTGGTATAAAAGAGTTTTACATCACAGGTCATAAAACAAAAGAGTTAGTATCAAAGAAAGCACATTTAGTGATATCAGCTGACTCTGCTTCTCCGCCATTTATGCTTTTGATATTTCCTGCCATTTCTAACACTAAATTTTAAATTGTTCACATGTAAGAGGATGTACCCTTGAGAAAGAAGCAGTTACAAATAAACCTGATCACACTTCTATTGAAACACACCACAGGAAAGTCTTTCTCTTGTTCAATTAACACTTTGCAGAATTTAAAACTAGAAAAAAATTTTCACATTAAGAGAGAGAAAAAACTGACATTTATCAGGACACCTGCAAGCATAGGCTTCCTATCCATTGACTGTTTTGTTCTCCACAAACAGCCCTGCCAGAGTAGAACCATTCACATCTAAGTGGAAACCTGGATTTTGGGGGAAGCTGACGCAACTGGTAAGTGATGGGTAGGGAATGAAAACCCAGATTTTCTGAATCTAAAAGCTACACTCGTTTCATTCCCCAAACTGCCTTTGTAGTTGTCAATCCAGTCACACTACATCCCATCGCTGAAAGGACAGCCTGGAATACATATGTGACTTTCTAAAGGCCACAGAGAGAGCAATAGTTCTGATCTCTGATCCAACATTCTTTCTACAGTCCTGTTTGGTTTAGTGAAATTAGGCAACTCACATTAGATCTTACTAATTCGGAATATTAAAACGGGCCGGGTTTCTAAGGCGGGTGCGACCAGCATTCATCCAGTCTAGCTCCTTCTCTCTAACTGCTGTCCCCTTCACTAGATGAGCATAAACCAGAATGCCGTGCTGTGTGTCTTTTAACATTTTAACTGCCAAACTGAAACTTTGGCAGTATCTCATATCAATCTTAAATCCACTCATGGCTAAAAAGAAAGGAGACAGAAAATAGCCACGTTCTGACTGCCTTTGTCCAGATACTCCAAGGAGCTGGAATTCTAATTTTTACAGTTGAGATGAAAACTCAGCTCTCAGTGCCAGCATTAAGGAGAGAGGTCCCTGCAGTGGCTTCTTGGATAGCCACTGTGGTCCCCAGTGTCCTTGAAAATACTCTTAAACTCATCAGCAATTAAGGCAACAACCTCTAATTTCGAGAACTTTCTGAAGAGGCTTTCTGATTGAAACATCATGTTTCATGGAGATCATACAACTAGCCACTGAATAAATGGTGAACTCACCAAGGAACCCTTCAGTTTGATTTTGTTTCTAATTAGTTACTAGATTTGAACTGAATCAATATCTGCATTAGATCTATATATTACATCTTTTTTCTTTAACAGAAATGTATGCACTATAAAAGGACTTCCTTTGATTCACACTATTAATCAAAATGCACAAAACTAAGTGGATTTAAGCAGAATTTCCTTAAAAGAACCACATAACTGACTCCTTTCGGTTAAGGGCACCAACTTGAAACCAGTGTACTACTTTATAACTCAGTAAATTAGAGATGATAATCGAAACAGTCATCTTTTGTTTACATGTCCAAAGAGATCAAAAAAAATGAATAAATTTCAGGTGTCTTTTGAAATCCATCTTCTACAAATATTTTCTAGAACTCATCTATATGACAAAATCTGTTCTGAATTTTCTACTTCAACAAAACAGCTATTTTTCTGTTTGTTTTTTTGTTTTTTCCTTTTTTTTCCCCAAAAAGCAAAGCAATAACCTCTATGGGCTCAGATAAATCAGGCCATGTACCCAGTGACTCTTTTTTAGAGCTTTTGGAAGAATTATTCAGAGAACTCCTGCTTTAGGGACTCTGTTCTCATTGTCTTTCTTCCCACACAGAATGAGCTGAAATATATTCATCAAAGATTGACTAGGACCAATTTCGTATGAGTAAAAACAACAACAGCATCAATATTTCAGAGGCTGAAAAAACAGGGCCTTTCTCTTGCCTTGAAAACATTGTTAGAAATCATTGCATTTTAATAAATTCAAAATAACACAGGAGATTTGGGGGCTGTTTGGCTCCTGAAAATGTAGAGATAAATCAGGCTTTTCATAACTTCTATTGGAGTAAAATAAATCTAATACTGTTCCTCCACAGACCCATGGCAGGATGAGGTACAAGGTAACTGGTGATCTTTTATCATAGTCCTGGAGGACTGTTGGTTTCCAGGCAGTTTCAGCTGTCACAGTCACTTAGAGTTTCCTGAGCTGTTTTTAGTTACTCATTCAAATATTCATAAGAAGCGAGGATGGCAGTTTGCTGTCAGTAACAACTTCATTTTCGGCTCACACTAAGCTTGTCCTTGCAGATTGCCTCTTTCGACCCACATTGGGCTTTCTGCCATCACGTGGCCTTTCGAGGATGATGGAGTTTCCTTGGGACTAGGCAAAAGAAGCATGTTTCATCTTTTATTTTTGCTTGGCTGGAGGATGAAAATAATTACAGAAGACAGTTATGGATTCTCAAAGAGATAAGTGAAAGAATCAAACTTATACCAAGCACTGCTTTGTGCTACCCAAGAAGGCAGATCCTTTAATTATTTACCTTGTGAGACTATGTACACCTCAGGAAATCCTAAAATGGTAACATATTAGTGCAAATATTTACTCAACAGTATTGTTCTTAAATACAGAAATGAAAATATGTGTCATCTCGTGATATAATCTTAGAAGAAACCAAGGTACTGTACCATTACTTAGCGCAGGAAAAAATATATATTCATTATGATCTTTCTATTATTTGATTAAAACTCTGATTAAATCAACCCTTTAGATAGAGAAATTCTACCGCTTAGTTAAAGGCTAATACCTAATAGCTGAATTATCTGCAGGAAGACATGAATTACCATAAATAAGCCACAGTAGAAGACACAAAGTGCAAGTATTTAATTAAACTGTGACATCAACTGTGCACAATCATTTTATCATCTATATCCTCTGTGTTGCTGAGGAAAAAAGGCATGTCAATCAAAACATTTCCAAAATAACTTTATGCTTTGACATTAAAACTCTGAGTGATACTGGCTATAATTTATACCACATTTAAAGAAAAGGATTAATTTTTTACCAATTTATTATTTACATTAAATAATGCTCATTTTATAAGAAGAAATTCATGCCTTTTTCTTCATTGAATTAGTCTTTTTTTTTTAAGACAACCTTATATTTGCACAGTTCTTCTCAACATGAATACACACAGTGGTGATCCTAAGACCATTTGAATATTCTAAAAAAGACCAAGCAGATAAATTCTGTAAATTGATTTAGACTTGGAGGAAAAAGTAACCCTGTCTGAGGCAAAGCAAAAAGAATTTCAATCTCGCAGTCACTGCCAGATAAAAACCTGGAAATGATCATCAATCTCATTTGTTTTCATTATAGCAACACTTGTTATCACAACTTTAGTTAAGGAAGTGCCAACATTTATACCAGCAATTATATGTCAGCAAAATTAGTTCTAAAAAATGAAGCTCCTGCTACTATAAACTCTGTTATTGCTGAGGTCTTTACGAGTGGTGATGAGAAAGGTACATGCTATGAATGCTTGACAAACAATTGCTAGAATAATGTTTGGCAGGAATTGTTAAATAATATTAAGTCCTAAATAAAGTAGCAACATTTTCCTATATCCAATATAATGCTTCATCCTTCAAAGGCAGATTATTTTTTCCTGAAATATTTCTTCCATCTTTATAAGGAGAACGTATGAGACACTGTAAATATTTGCCCGTTTCTATTCACCTCTTTAACAACTCAGAGAATGAAATTTCTCTCCATGGTGGAGATCTCGAGCACAAATAGATTGTAAAGAAGACCCATATTAGCATCATGCTATACTTTAAATGGAGGCGATAAAAGTTAAAGCTCTATTAATCAGAACATTCACCTTAAGTGATGTTAGTAGATCTGATGCCTATGGTCTAAAGTTCATGTGGTAAAATTCTGGTCTTCATGAAACTTAGATAAGGGATGTGAATCAATATTTTTAATATTTTATTATTCAATATTGAAATTTTTCAATAGTCCAATAAACCAATATTTCAGAAATGTCCTTCTCACTAAATGCAAAAATTCATGTTAAGCAGAAGAAAACAAGTTGTTAAGATGTAGTAGGGTTTTCCTTTTTCAAAACTATATGTGCTATGGCTGCACCATTCAGGCTTTTAAAAGCAATCTTCCTTTGCCTTTTGGCAATGAGATAGCTCAAGAGATAATCCAGGAAATTCATCAGTCTAAATAACTTCCAAAGGAACAGTCTCAAAGCTAGATTATTCACTGAATGCAAGATGAAGACGCACTTCATAATTACAGTCATCTACTGAGGGCTTTGCCTATGGCCAATACATTACAAATACCATCTTATTTAATATTCACATTAACTCAGCAAATTAAGATTGTCTCCATTTCATAGATGAGAAGACTGAGGTTCAGAAATACTATGTGAAATAGCCAAGTTCTCACCCCTAGTGAGAAAAATTCAAAGCCAGACTACCTACATTCAATCCCCATGCTCCTGTCACTGTGCAATCATGCTGATGAGAAGGAACTGGGAGTCAGTGCACCCAAACTACTTCATAATTGATCCATAACACCATTTGAAATTCACGAATATGTGTATATCTGAGTATAAGTCATTTTTAAAAAGCTTTGCATGGTTTATTCCATACTGTTTAACTAAATTTTACCCTTCATAAAAACGCAAGTTAAATATCACTTTAAGTGAAAGCTAAACAAAGATACTGAACTAAATACCCGCCAATAACAGCTGAAATCATGCTCCTGATACCCAGGTAAGGCAGCCCACGTAGAATAACGAATGCCCACTAGGTTTCAACAATTCTAATCTTTAAAATAATTCTGCAAATGAATATGAATATATCTCTTTATTGTAGAAAAGGAAAATAGACTAAGAAACTCTCTGGGTCTTCCAGTTCTTGTTTTAGCCCCAAGATTTAACCTTAAGACTGTCAGGCTTCAAAGCTCACTCCATTTCCTGTGCTGCAAGTTGCCTGCATTTCAATATTAAGATTCAACTTCCAGGAAAAGAAACTGAGCCTCCTCTATTGTTTGGTGCTTAAACCACCTCTTACTTAAGGAACAAGTTTGAAATCTTACCACACAACATTTCAATGCCCCATAATTTTCCTAAGATTTGGAATCAACAAGAAAGTAAGATGACTGAAAATATCATGGTTAATGAACTTTAGAATAAGGTCACATTTAATGATACATAATGGTAAAATGAGTGATTAGTTCAGCAATTCCTTTTTGTAGAATAATCAATCTAACATGATGTCTGCCATCTAATAAATGTCCATCATTCCTCATCAGTTCTGAGATGAACATTTTTCATATTTTATATCAATAAAACCAGAGTGCATCTCACAATTGCTGTCAGCTGCGTGGAATTTCAAAGTAGTTATCATTACCTGTGTATGCTGGAACTCAGTTGCTATTTCTAGTGACCAAAATGGACTATCATAACCTCTCAGTATTTCAGTCAACAAACCATTTAAGGTCCATTTGAGGATGGAATATGAGCCCTGGTTATTATATGAAAATAGTCTGTTGACACCTTCTGGTACAATCAAGAAAGCACAGGTATCAAACTTGTAAATAAGGATTAGCTGCTTCAAAGAAAATCCCAGAGACGATATTGGAGCCCTCTCTTAAGAAATGTTATATCTTCGACACCCTAGATGTCCCAGCAGAAGGCTATGAGTAAAAAAATCACGGACACCAGCAACTCAGGCAAAGATGATTTCAAAATCTAGAGTCTGTGTGTGAACAATTTTAGAAATGCCTTACTCACTTTTACTTTATTTTCCTTTTGACGTGGTTTTTAAAAACACATTAAGCTTAAAGAAAGTTTTGGAAATGTATAAAATAAATTTATTACAAACATTATGTCTTAGTTGTGTGTATGTATGTATGTATGTATGTTATATACGTTAATGGCACAGTTTCCAATTGACAGTGTCTCAAATTTTATAAAATTTGTGAATTTTTCCACATATTTAAAAATATATTTAAGGCTTATTTTTCATTTCTTTGTATATGTGGCTATATTTTCTCCAAGCATAATTTCAGAAATGTTTGAATTCTCAAAAAAGAGATATTAGTCTCATTTGAAGAGGATTTTTAATGATATGTTTGAGAAAACATTTTTATATTATATTTATAGAATTATCAAACAATGTGGGCTCATCAGACCATCATAATATATAATGTTTATAGAACATCCAGCATGTAACTAGAAGATGCTACATAAAATGTGAAGAAAAGCTTTGTTTTGTAAAAAGCTTGCCTTCCAAGTCATGTTCAGAGAATGGTGTTTCACTTTCCGTTGTGGATTTGCCTCATCACCTGATCCATAATAACGGAAATGGTACAGATATATAGTGTATATATAAGTATACAGTGTTTCTGCTCAAATGCTGTAGATTAATTACTTTTAAGAGAGTGAAAGTCATAGTTTCCAATTCCAGAATTTTAAATAAGATAGAAAATTCGAGAATGCGGAAAAAGAAGTCTGCAGAGACAAAGACAAAATCAGATATCCCAGTTTAGGTGTAATGGGAACAAAATTAACGCATAGGTATTCTCAACTTTGCCAATGCTCCCTCCACCCCATACAGTAAAAGCAGTTTCTCTTTGCCACTCAGCTTCATCTCCCCATTCTCCACCCCACCTAAGAGTCTATTGTTGTTTTTCATTTCTTCTTGTTTTTGCTTTTTTACCATCCAGTTCTAGACTTCTATGAGTCATAACATGTTAGATAATTAGAGAAAGACACAAAATCAGACAGGTGGGAGGAAAGGGAGAGGAGAAAAAGGGAGAAGAATTTCAGAGAACTAGACAGGTAAAATCTTCAGAGCAACCATGAGGTGAGACGGAAGATGAGGGAAAAGGTGTTTTATTAAATTAGCTGGATTTTAAAAATGAAATCAACACAAAAAAATATAAACATTACATAGACTGTGTCATAAGAAAGTCACACAATTTTTTTAATTTGTATCTAGCCTTCTCTTTCGATTTTTATTTCCATAATATTTCATTTGTCATAAATAAGGGATGTACAAAACATGAAGACATGAGGCAATGAACGTCTACTCTGCTAAACCCTCAACGTGTAGGTGGCATATCTTAGCTTAGGTAAAAAATGAAAAGAAACAGGCAAATTCCCCTTCTGTTCTTTGAGTTGCTACCTAAAATCCACCTAAATAATCAAGTAGAAAGCTTCTTTAAAAGATAAGTGAAAAAAGCTATAATAAATGAACTAAATCAAGCAATTCTACTTTGGCTGGTGGCTAGATGGGGCTTGGAGAAAGGGCAATAGGTGGAAAGACTGTAGTTATAAATGTGGGAAAAGGGGGGAAATAACTACAAATATGACTTTCTAAACTATAACATAATTAAAAATGGGAGAAGATAAAGCTTGAATTTTACTAAAGAATTAGATTTATTTAAAATTTAGAAAAGAAGCATGTAGAGTAGTTTCTGCAAGAACCTATAGAATATAATGTGCACAAACCTCAAAAAATTCTACAAATTTCAAATTGTTATGAATCTGCTAACTTGGCTACAAGTCTATGGGTACTTATATTTGTTGTTTATTTAGACAATCTATTGTTGCCTTTAAGAATCAGATATACATTGAACAGTCCCAGGTTGCATATCAAAAGTAGAATGACTACCCGATAAAAACTTGCAATTCTAAATTCATTTTAGAAAGTACATATGCCATAATCTAGGAAAAAGGCGAATAAAGAGTCATGACATGGTTAGAAACAGAAAAACAAGTGGGGAGAAAAACAAATGGCTTAGAGATCAATTTTCAACTTTCACCAAAACTCTTGAACATCCTAGAAAATGACTTGGAGGTGTGCCCAATTAACTGATCATATACTGTTGCCGCATTTCAGCTCTCTTCCCCAGATGTATTAGTTGAGATTATAGGATACACAGAGCAGAAGCTGTGACCCAGGTTTTCACCTTTCTGAACAGGATTAATATAGAATTTGGTTTTTTCAAACAAGCATTTGTGTGTATGTATGTGTATTCACGTATGTATATATTATCTGTGTATGTACATATTATACACACATATATGGATGTATATGCATATTTTTTACATCAAGATAAGTTGTACCCATCTTCTTTGGACCCTAATATCCAAAATATAATGAACCTACCTGTTGCCTGTTTGGACTAACAAATTTAGGGCTTCAACATTCCACACACTCTAATTTTACCACTTCTTGAAATGCAACCATTATTTCAGATTAGCCTTAATTTTATAAAAATGCACTTGTTATCTTCCTTTGGTTCTGGTCTCGGGTGATAAAATGCAAAGAATCAACACATTGTTTCATATCACTCACTTTCAAAATTATGTTTCGGTTACAGTAATAGATAAGCTTCTTTTTATATTGGCATCTACTTCAGTTTTCAAAAGCAAATACATAAAAAAAACACGCTGCAAGAATGAAAAGATGACATAAGCTAAAATAAATAAGTCCTTTCTAGGCCATAAGTAATAATTGCACTGTAAGTTATATAAGTCTCAGTGACAATGCTCTGGCAAATATATTCATTTATCAGTCTAAGCAAGTAATTCTATGTTCTGTGGATGGCAGAATGAGACCAACTTCAACTGATTTATGAAGTAATTTTTTTTTGTTCTGCTGAATGATTGAGACAAAGGACCTGAAGGAATGGTCCATCTTTCCTACCCAAGTACCAATTCTTTTTATTACTTTTGTTTTGTTTCTAATGCAGACACTGTTGACTCATTCACCATCTGCTAATGTTAAATAAGAATGTTTAACTCTGAGCTCCTCAGGATGAATTGCCCTGAGAAAGTAATTTAATAGTCACTATCGCTCTTACATGCTGCTTTGAGAGTCATGGAAGAGGAAAGTTTCTGGCTTGGGAACCAGCAGGGAATGTGTCTTTATTCATCTTTGTATATTCTTTTAAGTCTAGCATAGTCCCCAGGACGTAGAAGGCACTTAAAAGAAATTGTAGAATCAGGATGACACAGCCTCTAAATCCACTGGAGAGGCAGGAAAGTGTGAAAGTGTGATGGGAATTAGATGGAATCAGAATCTCTTAATCTTGACTCTGCCATCTACAAGCTGAATAGACCTTGGGCAAACTTTGTAACCTCTCTGAGACTCAGTTTACTCATCTATCAAAAGGTAATAACCAACCCCTACTTTTCAGAGCTAAAATGGAGATTGGATAATACAGTATACACAAGTTGCCAGTTACCAAAATAAGGAGGATGGGCCAAGATATCTCTTCATAGGTTAAGGCAAGAAAAAGAAACATCTAAAAAATGACCCTCTGTCTTTCCCTTTTCCCCAACTTTTACACAGACAAGTAGATTCCAAGTGTTGCTGTAAATGGTGCACACATATATAAGCATGCATGTGAACACACACACACAAGCACATACAAGCACATACAAAACCAGTCTCAAATGCAGGCTGAAGCCAGAAGGGAATGAAGAATAGTTAGAGACAAGGTTGATGCGTCAATTTGTCTTGGCAATAAACACAGATCTCTCTGTATTCTTGTTGACAGTTTTTTTGTTTTTTCTTCTCCTTACTCTCCACATCTACATCAAGTGGGAAAATCATGTCATCCTCTCCCCACTAGCTGCTATGAGCTCACTGCTTAACCAGTTGTCATTGTGCCTATGTAAGGATTCCCCAAAACATCATGGCTCAAAACATCAGTCCTAATTCTGTAGTTTTCAAAATGCAGCACCAGTGCCCTGGGGTGTATCAGTGCACCAAGGATGCAAAGAGACTCAGACTAAAACTTGGAGAATCTATTCTACTTGAGGATCTGCACTACAGAGCAATATTTTCGTACTCAAATAAATACAGAAAAATTCAGAATGGAATACAATATTCTCTCATAAATTTTTAAGACAAAATGGTGGATGTTCAAGAAAATTCAGACACACTGGGAAAGGGGCAGGACCTGAGGCTAGGTCCTAAATGCCTCCATTTCCCAACTCCTGAGTACATTTTCCCACTTTCAGACATTCAGAGCAACTTGAGGACACTGAGAACCACTGCCTGATGAACTTCCTTAGATATGGTTTTAAATGTGTCACTCAAAAGTGGGTATTCTTTCTTCTCTTATTGTTATGGCTAAGACTTTCAATACAATGTTGAAGAGGAGTGGTGAAAGTGGGCACCCCTACATTCATGGCAGCACAATCCACAATAGCCAAGATATGGAAGCAACCTCAATGCCCATCACTAGGTGACTGGATAAAGAAGTTATAGTTCATATATACAATGGAATATTACTCAACCATTAAAAAAATGAAATCCTTCCATTTGCAATGACATGGATGGACCTAGAGGTTATTATGCTGAGTGAAATAAGTCAGAAAAAGATAAATACCGTATGAGTTCACTTACATGCAAAATCTAAGGAACAAAAAGAACACACTAATCGAAAACAGACTCACAAATATAGAGAGCAATCTGGTGATAGTCAGAAAGATGGTGGTTGAGGGACTTGGAGAATGGGGTAAAGGATTAAAGAAGTACAAATTAGTAGTTGATAGATGGTCACAGGGATTGGGAAAACAGTATGAGGACTACAGTCAGCAGTGATGTAATGGCTAGGGGGAGAGCCAGAGGAAAGAAAGAGTAATTAGGGGATTGCTTTATGTACCATATAAATGTCTAACCAAGATACTGTATACTTGAAATTAATAATAAAATATTTTTTTTAAAGTGGGCATTCTTTGTAAAAAACAATGTTCCTGAAGGTAGAATTCCATTTTACCAAATAATACAAAAATATCTAACGTAACATTTTGTCATCTAGCTTGTTTTCCAGTTTCTGATTTGTAACTCATATTAATAGTGCTAATTTTAAAGCAACTAGAAAATCCATCAGGTGAAAATATCGTGTGTAGCCACAAATACGGTTGGTAAAATTGCTGGGTGCAGATCTTTCCTTTAGGCCCAATTTTATGCACTGGTACAATAATGTATATTTTTCATAGAATAACTTTTATTTAATAATTATCCATGTAGCAAATATTGAGAAGCTACTATGGGCAAATCATTTTTGATCATACAATGAGAAATAATACATGGGGTTTCCTTTCAAGAAATTCACATTCCAAATAAGCACTGTCCAATAGAAATATAATGTAAGCCACGTATGTCATTTTAAATGTCTAGTAGCCATATTAATAAAAGTAAAGAGAAATAAGTAAAATTAATTTTAATAATCTAATATTAAATTAAATAATATATTATTTAACCAGTATGTCCAAAATATCATTTCAACATGTAATTAAGATAAAATGTTAATGTGTATACTTAGTATATTTAAATATTAATTTTATATTTTTTCAAAGACTTAGAAATTTGGCATTTTCCACTAATATTTCATCTCAGTTCAGACTAGCCACACTGCCAGTGACCAACAGCAACACATAACTTAGTGGCTACTGTATTGAACAGCATAGACCCAGTTTATTTATAAACATTTATGAAGCACATAACTACCAAGCTGCTGAAGATACAATGGTGAATGAGATATTATCTCTCCCCTCAGAGAGCACACCTTCTAGTGAAAAAGAATAAAAAAAGATAATTATCAGTGGCAAGTTCTGCTATGAAAGAATCAAACAAGGGACTGAAGCAGAGGCCATAGAGTGAGAATGGGAGTGACAGCAGGGATAAGAGAAGGGAAAGGGGGTCCTGTTTTAGATAGGGTTGTTAGGGAAAGTTGTCATTTAAAAGATAGCATTTAAAGCGGAGACCTGGTATTAGTTTCCTACATTGCTGTGAGAAATGACCATAAATTTAGTGACATAAAATAACACAATTTTATTATCTTGCAAATTTATTACCTGGAGGTCAGAAGTATGATATGAGTTCTATGAGAATAAAATCAAAATAACTGCACAGTTGTGTTCCTTCTGGGGGCTCCAGAGTAAAGACCATCATTCCTGGGCTTTACCAGCTTCTTAGAGGCTGCCTACATTCCTTGGCTGTGGTTCCCTTTGTCTTCAAAGCCAGCAATCACATCACCACTACTTCTAGCTTCATATTTCCTTCTCCAACTCTGACCCTCCCTCTCTCTCTTTCACTTATTAGTCCATTGTCATTACATGAGGCCCACCCAGGTAAACTAGGATAATCAGCCATCTCAAGATCTTAAGTTTACTTGCATCTACAAATGCCCTTTGCTACATAAGGTAACAGTCAGTTTCCAGGAACTAGGATGTGGACATCTTTGGGAGGCCATCATCTGCTTATCACAGACTGGAAGGCTAAGAAGTAGAAAAAGAGTGTTTTGATCTAAGAGTCTAGAATAAGAAAGAACTTGTCAAGTGCAAGGGACTGAAGGAAGATGACTGTTGCAGAAGTACAGAATGTAAGAGGAAGAAAAGTGCTAGACGAGGATAGAAGCAGGGCAGGTACTGGGGTCACATGAGGCCTCTTGGGCCACGGTAAGGAATTTGGGTTTATTCTGTTTTTCTTGGGAGCCACTCAAAGCTTTTAAGCAGTAGACTCAAATCGTTCCATTTCTGTAATCACTGAATCAGTCTGGAGGAGAATGGAACACACGTGGAAGAAGGAAGACCAGTGGGTAATGACACTGACCTGATTAAAACAATGGCAGGAGATATATATAGGCTGAAGTATCTCACTCAATTGGGGTGCTTGATATTTATCAAATATATGGAGCTTATATTTATCAAAACTTACTGAACGTTGCACTTATTTTATTGCATGCAAGTTGTTAAATATTATGTTATTCAATATTATAAAACATTATGAAGTTGATTTTTCCTTTTTTACAGTAAACGAGAAATGACTTCTGGCTTTGTGGGTTTGAAGATCAACTTGTCTTTAGAGCCTTATTTCTCATGGCAGATTGTACAAAGCACCGTGATCGTATAGTATTCATCTCATTCCATTTACCTGTTTGACTTGTCCTTCCTGAGAGCTCATTATTGCACACAAGTTGTCATCAAATTTGATCTCAAGATGAAAACTCTATTAGACCCATCTTCATTCATTCATTCATTCATTCATTCATTTTTAAAAAGAGCTACTGAACACCTATATTGTATGCCATACTATGCAGGTACTAGGGAACCAATGGTCAGCAAAAGCGGACAAAATCCCTATGCTAATTAATGCAGTATACAGTCTAGCAGAAAAGACAGACTTTGATCAAATATTCCCTCACATACACATAAAATCATGTCAATTATAAGTGCTATGAACACAGTCCTTTGAGAAAGGTTATGGAAAGAGGAAACAGCTGTAAAGCAAGAGTGATATAGTAGAAAAAATTACCCGGCTTCAGGCAGGTAAGAGACCCTGGCCATTGGCTCAGCTCTGTCATTGACATTGGACATATTTAGCATCTTTTTTTTTCTCACCTGTAAAATGAGAGGGCTGGATCAAATGGTCCTTTCAGGATCCCACAGCTTCCGAAGTTACTGAGATACCAGGAAGCCAAATGGTGTTCCTTTCCTATGTTTCTGAAAAAGTAGAATCAAAGGTGAGAAATAACCATGAACAACAGGTAAACCCAGGCACTTGACACAGGGATTACATAATTCAAACAAAAAAAAAAAGAGAGAAAGTATGCAACCCTTAACATGAGCATTTTATTAAGATTATCTCAAATTGCACTGAAATACAGTTGTAAAAGAAAAACAAACATCTACCCTCCCTGATGTTCCAGATTCCCCCTAAATCTGCATTTGCTAAAATCTGTCTACTTCCTTCTCCTCCCCCTCCCCACTTTATTAATTGCACAAATAAGGAGCAGACTAAACATTTGTTTCAAGTATGCAAATTTTAAAAATAATGAATAATATTATAAGCTTCCTTTGTGCTCCATTGTAATCAAATCTGTTGTCTCATCAGTCTCATTAGAGTAGGTTTTGACCTACACTGGAAAACCACTCGAATGTGCAAGCTCGTTTGTGAAATAAAGGGACTCAGAGGGGTGATCGCCATTGTCTGCTTCCCCGTGGAATATTATGCGATTGTCTAAGGGAATAATTATAATAGGTCGACAGCACTGTCATTTTACGCAAAGGGTAGGACCCCATCAGCAGGCTGGAAACCTGGAGATAGGATGAGCCTAAATATCTCAGTGGTACAGGAGAATCTTCTTATGGTTAATGGTGTGTGTTCCTAATCATGATAAAATTTTAAGAAAGAACTTAGAGGTCTCAGAGTATGTCTCCTTGTCTAAGAACAGGATCTAGAAAAACACTACTAACAGGTATTTTCATCTAGCTTTTCCGTTATTCACAGAAGAAATAAATACAAATTGCTGAAAGCATAGTCATTGCAGAAGTTAGCTCTCAACCAGGTTTTCAACAAGTTATACTGCGGGCAAATGAAACGAGAGCACCAGAGTTTTGCTTTTGCTTAGATAATGATTATGTTTTAAATTTGGGACCATATGTGGCTCTTATTTTTAAAATATGTTCATCCAAAATTAAGGCCTTTAAAAAATTCATAGTGGGTACTGCATTCCAAGATTGAGTCTATATATATATTCCACGTAATTTACCGTTGCCAAGGTGTCAGATCATTTTGCCAAAGGTTTCCTTTATTTTTATTCTATTTCCACAACAAAAGCAACAAGCAATCGAATCAATAAACTAAGTGAATAAATAAATTGAACATACAATTCATGTTTTGTTTTGTTTTTGTTTTCTGTTTTTTGTTTTTGTTTTCCTATATTTTTAGCAGAATGCAACAAGCAATCTCTGGGATAGACAATCTCTTGATTTTTCCTATTCTTCTTTATTCCATTTCATTACATAAAACAAACAGCAAACCAAACAATTGAAATCTGCTATTGACACAAAATTGGATGTTTCATAGGAAAGAATATGTTAAAAAATTAAAAACAGAGTAGTAATACAGTGGTCAATACGGTAAAATATTTATAGATGATGATATTTTAATTATCATTCAGGGGGGAGATTTGAACTTTTAATTTTGTGAAATCTTTTCTTCCCCTCTTAGTTGTTACTGAGAAATTTATGAGCATCGAGGCTTCGTACGGGCACTTACGTGATTCTGGAGAAGTGTCTCAAGGAAGGACCTAGACTTCGATCCCTGAGCACTCCTGAGGCCAAGTTAACCAGCTGCAACTGAGTGATTCTTTTTGCTCCTTCACCTTCAACCCAAGCATTGACCTAGTTCTGTATATTTAGATCTGATCAATTCACCTGAAGACCCCAAACTATACAACAAACTCTGTCCTTTTAACAAGAGTTAACTTATACTCTTTCTCTGTGCATTTTTGAATAGTATGTGCTTGCATTTTTACATTAATTGGCCATAATTAATATAATTTTGTTAGCGGCTAACTAAAATGTTGCCCTATAAATTAAAAATGTGTAATATTCCATTTTAAGAAATACCATCTTCTAAGCATGAATGCCTTTAGATTATCATAAATAAAACATCAAGGAAGACGTTTATACATAAATCTTTGACCACATCTCTAATTTTTCTTCAGGATAAACTTTTGAAAATAATTCTGTCAAGTTGAGAGAGAATAAAAATGTTCTCATCTAATTTGAATTTTCTTTCTTAATAGAGGTTGGGTGTTTTGCATATGTTTATTGACATATGTATTTCTTCTGTGAAATATCTATGTCTTTTGTTTGTTGTTCTAAGTCTTAAGTTTTTAATGTCGCATTCGATTGCATCTGTAATGTGCAATTAAAAGTATGGTTTGGGGAAAAGATAGTTTAAAATGGAACATACATCATCATTTATTTCTGTAAAGCTTCCTCTTGAAGTTGTTATTTTCGAAGTGTCTCTAATTTTCAAGAACCAGGCAGGCAGTCTAAATACTCAAAAGTAGTGTTAGACCGCCACCTAGTATTCCAATGAGGAGCTGCCCAAAGCATTTACTGATGTTTTCTTCTGTTCATAATATGCAGAATACAGTAAACATAAAAATGTCACCTTATGTCCGAATCCAGAAAGGCGAAAGACTAATGTCAATGAATGCAAAAACCAAGGCGACCATCGACTCAGGAATGAGATAGGTTATAGAAATATATATATATATATATATATATATATATATATATATATATATATATATATATATATATATATATCTCTTCTATATTTAACACTTGTCACTGTTTACCTTAGCTGCAATCATAAGATCACCACTCTGAAAGTCAAGAAAGCTTGGGCCCTCGTTCTTGGTGTACTGATAACAGATGGAATTATCTCTTCTAAGTTGCTGAGTTTCCTTGGGTCTCAACTTGTCTCTAAGACAAGCAAAGGTGGAGGAAAGCTCTCCTCTTCCTTGCCCTCCTCTGGGGTGCATATTTGTAGTGCCTCATGGTGGGTTTGGGAGAGATGGGACTCTAGGCTTCTGGGGTCATAATAGGTGGATAAGTTCAGATTCATCTTGGGTCCCACGCTTGGCCTCTTCCTGGTCACCTTGGTCACCTTACGTTTCTTCCTGTCCCTCCCCCCACAGAGATGGAAGGCATTTTTTCAGTGGAACCACTTGACCACATGGCCGTGGTCTAATGGAGATCTTTGGTGAGGGGAGGGTCAAGTGGCAGGAGAATTAAAGACCTGCCTTCAATTGGCTCATCTACAGTGACAGTGACAACATTCAGGGTCCTAACATCACACGATGCCCAGTACCCGTACTGAACATGTACTCCTGACGCCTTCCTGATTTTCCTATTTCTCACCAGCCCCTTCCCACCTTTCTCATGTGCTCCTCTTCTTCCCTCACAGGCTGTAAATATTCCTCAAAGCTGTCTTAATAATCTATTTTTATTTCTGCATACTTTTGCCCTGAAAGAAATTACTGACTGACTTACTTAGAAACTTGTAGGGTTTGATTTTAAAATTCTTTAACTGCTCAGCAAAACACTCACTTGAGTGCCAGTTATGTGTGTCCAGCTGTCTGCTGGAAGTTTTGATGCCCCACCACACCTAAAAACATCCTCCTCCTTTACACTGTATAGTCACTCTCAGAATTCTGAACAAAAAGAGTTTTCTCTTGAGTCTTTTCTCCTTCTCAACTCCTTCTTTTTCAACAGCAAAGAGCTCATTGTGGCATGCATGGATCACTGTAATCGTATGTCTTTAGTCTTTTGTTCTTTTAACCCAGGTCTCCCCCAAGTAGAAGCTCACTTTGCCCCACTGTGCAAGGTTAGCATCATTTTCTATGCGTGCCTCGACATGATGGCTGGTAAGCCCTGCTCGAATCCATCCTGTGTGTGCCTGTAATGCTAGACATCTTGGACATTGGCTTTGGTGCTAAAGTCCTAACTCATAAATTTGGTATTCTAGGCCCTCCTTCAGATGGTCCAAATCTTCCCCTTAATCTTCTCTTTCATGCTTCCTCTTCACCCTACCCTACCAGGATGCCTGTACTCTAACCAGCTTTATTTCACAAGATTTTGTGTTCGTACCACCTAAAGCCTTGCTATTTGAGGTGTGGTCTATGGACTCCCAGCATTGACAACACCTAGAATCTTTTTGAAAATGCAGATTTTCAGGTCCACTCCCAGTTTTCCAAATGAAAATTAAAATTTTAACAAGAGCCCTGGGAGATTCATAAGTGCATTAAAATTTTGAGGAACACTGAAATTCTCACCTGTCTGGTTATCACTTCGCCTGTTTATTTCATTAATTACTCAGTCACGGTCTAAAAATATATTTTTCTTTTTATTGCCTAACACATCACATCAGAATGGTAGCTTCATGAGAACAGAGTTTATCATATTTACTGCTATATTTTTCTACTAGGAACTCAATATAAAATTACTGAATAAATACATCCTTAGCTCATGCCCTTATTGTCACTGTTATTTATGCCACATCCCCAGTCAAGCTTACCTCCTCTCCTCCTCTTTAGGTCTTATCCATCCATCAAACCTTAACTTCTCTAAAAATATCTTTCCCAAACATTCCAATCACATTGCCCCTCTGATCTCCTAGTTCCTATAGGATCAATTCTAACACCCAATCACACAGTCACTTCAAATGTTTCTTGTGCATATTTCTCCACCTAGAATGTAAACTTCAGGAGAGCAGAGTCCATGTTGCACATTTTTTTGGTATTTCCAGAGTTTGGCTGCACACTAGTGAGTGCATTTATTCTACGAGAAAGGAAAGACCCATCAAAAGAGTTATAGAGAAATCCTATAAAAGATACAATTTAGAAAATGGTTTGCACAAACCTCCTTACAAAAAACTCTGCAGTGAATGGATATTGGGTGGGTCCTATACCAAACTGGTATATGCTTTCTTATTACAATTGGATAAATGCATGTGACTTAATTCTTAAAATTTAATCATATCACTTCCCAGTTATGTTTTACATTTTAATATTATTACATGGTCTCATCAAGATTACTTTAAAATCATTTTTTATCATAGAATAAAATTTGCATCTAAAGCTATGTCTCGAGATTCCATATTACATTCTTGCTATAGTAAGATTCAGCTTGAATTGACTTCATTTAGGACATGCGCTCCTGGCTACCACTTTGGTTTGTCAATAAAATCTTATTTTGGAATTTAAAAGTAGGGCTAATCTCAGCTGTGGTGAGGTAAGAAGTATCTATTTTAGGGGTTCTGATTTTATTATCCTGTCAGTGAGATGTGGAAGTCCCAGATACGTGTTCTAGCACTTTCCTGCCCATTCTTATGCAGTATGCTGCCCACGTCCCAAATATGCCAGGAGGGCTGACTAATCAATGCACCAGTCTTGACAAAATGCCTGGAAATATCTTAAAGAATGGCATAAAGTAATATTTCATATCACAGAAACAATACAAGCTGGAAAAAAATTTCAAGCCTTAAACATCTATCCCATACCAACTATCAAATTTCTGATGGTTTTCTATTTTCTCTTCCATCTTCAAGGTGGCATGTAGCATAAAATTACTCACACACTTTCACAAAACTAAATAGAAAATACACATATTTAAAAAATAAAATTATCATGAGTAAATAAAATTTTTTGCTAAAAATAAAGTATAGGGTAAGTCTGAATTCTCTGCCTGTCTACAGGTTGCAGAGGCCAAAAACAACACAAACATTAGGAAAATAAATTGATCCACATGACCTTGGTTTCCAGTGAGTTTGATTTATATCAAAGCCAAATGTAGTGCTTTTCATACTAATCACTTACATAGAAAGGAGAAAACGAAAACATTATTTTTTTGAATCTGGACCCGAATTTAAATAAACCTCAGCAAGGAAAATGAAGTCAGTCATCCAAAGACTAGAAAAATTTCCCTCTAAAACCTCTGAAGCAAAACTCAAATTTTGTAAGGTTCTGATAAATCTCTCATCTAATTATAACACACATTGTAATTACAAACCGGCCAGACTGGTTCAGGATTTTTCAAGTCTTGGTTGAGCATGATGCTGTCCTAGTTGGTTATCTTCCATTCATTAAGTTATTTTGTTTATCAGAAACCTCAGAAACATGTTAAATAATAGGGTTGAAGATTTTCCTGAGCCACAAGAGGCTATTTTTCTACTAGACTTAGAAGAAGATTTTCTAAGGCCTTCTATATGTCTGAAAGAAGAACCTCTAGAGCTGTGGCAGCAACTCTTTCCTGATTCACCCCCTCATTCAAGGTGCTACTGTCTATACCTGCGCTCATGCTGCTTGCTATCTGGTGTATGTGTTCTAGGCTGGCTTGCTTGTCTTGACATTATGCATGCCTGATGAGTATTGTTCCCTTGGCAATGCCAGTTTTTAAATTTAAGCTAGTGGAGGAACAGAGATAGAGGTAAAAATATTAAACTTCTGTTTGCACATTTCATATTAGTAATATTTGCACAATTCCTATTAGAAATATGAATTTTCATGGCTGCCTAATGACATGAGGGATAAATATTGAATATATGAAAATAAGTATAGAAGGGAAAGTCTTTCAACCAAAGGGAGAGAAAGGTTAAATTTGGTTTTCTGATGAGTAGGAAATTGTAGCATGATTTGCTTCTACAACACATGCCCATTTTATAAAAGGGTATGTTTTTTGTTTGTTTTGATGAATAGGCTAAAGAGTCTGAAAAGGTCTAATATAACTTGTAAAAATAAGTTGAGTTGACAATTTTATCTATAATCCTAGAAGAATTTGAATAATCTGAATCCTTATGTGCTCTTTTTCCAAAGGGTATAATCGAAATGAACATAATTCACATTTATAAAAATTATTTAAAGATGGTATAAATTTTAATTGATAATAAACTACATTTAGATCTCTTACTTCCTCAAAACCCGCATAGCAGGTAGGGCAAAACTAAAACTAATGAACAAAGAAAGGACAAACTTCAAAGCAAGGAGACCTAAGAGATGGATTATAAACCCCAGTAAGGGAAATAACAGGTATTATACCTCCCATCTCAAAATTCAGAATTCAATAGGTTCAGCAAGAACCACTTTGAAGAGTTTTAATAGCGCCCTTGAGAGTCTAAAATGCTTTCTTTACAAAAGTGCCCACTTGATCTATACTTGTTGAAGACCCATCAATTTTCTAGGTGAAATTACTTCTGTGGATCTGATTAGCATGAGAAATAGGGTAAATGCTCTCTGTTTTCTGCCTTAGACTTGGAACTATCACCTCAGAATGGTCTCTGGAGAGGAAAGAAATGGAAAGAAAGAAAAAGACTAGATATCTGAGTGAGCCAGCAGCATCTCCTCTGAAATTCTTGCTTAGAGGACTCCAGTTCCAGAGACAGACATAGTTAAAAACCAGGGAGGGATTACCTAGACATACAAATTAAGTGATCTAACCCAAGGTCATTCCTTCTATATGCACATTTTCTCCTTTTCAGAAATTAAAGGCTTACATAACCATATGAAAAGGACGTGGGGTCTCTGATGAATCAAACAAGAAACAAAAATTGTTTGCCTCAAAACACAAAACATGTTAACTGATATTTTCAAACAGATTTGGTTTGTTAAACTTACTGAGGTTAACCAGTAAGTTTTAGCTCTAACGGGAACCTGGCTCTGATGGAGACAGGACTTACTATGCCAGCCAGGTGCTAAGAAGTAGACCACACCCACCCCTGTACCTGGCAATGGTGGAGATACAGAGACAGAAATAGACAGACATTCAAGGCAAGTCACAGGTCAAGGTGGGTCAGTGTTAGCAAGCGAGCGACACAAATGGGCTGGCCAAGGCAGCACCAAAGCAATAAATGGAGAACAGTGACATGGAACATATGACCATTTCTCCATCTCCCATTTCTTTATTCCCTGCTGTAGAATGGTCCATATTCCCTCCTTCCATGTCCTGCCCTCTCATTCTCAATTCTCCTCTCCAGTTAAACTTTCCTCATCCATTGAATCACCTCTTCTTTAAACCAGCAGTGGGTCAAACCCAACCACCTATTCTCAGTCTCAATCTAGGGCAGTAGTTGGACCTCTTTTCTATGCACACTCACTTCAAAAAATAATCTTTTTGTCCTACACATTTTAAATATATTGATAGCTCCCAATTTATTTCTTCATCCTCAGACCCTCACCTGAGTGTCAGATTTGCCTATCACAATGCCTAGCTGACATCTCCACTTGGTAGTTGAATGAGCATCTCAAAGCTGATAGATCTAAAACCAAACTCTTGATTTTTCCTAACATCATAACCGTAAAATTTATCTTCCTGCAATATTCCCCATCTCAGTCTACCAATATAGACACTCAGTCAAAAACTCAAAGTCACCCTCAATGCTTCTCTTTATGTCACATCTCACAACAAACCTATCAGCTCTACCCCTTTCTCGAATTTGCCCACTTCTCAACACTTCCCTCACTACCAACCTAATTCAAGCCACCATATTGCAGTAGCTTTCTAATTGATCTCCCCTTGTTACCTTCATCCTACCACAGCCTGTTTTCCCCATAGCAATCTGAGTAATCCTTTTGAATAATAATTCAAATCATGTCACTTCTCTGTGCAAAACACATCAGTCAGAAAACAATCTTGCCTCTAAGTGCTGCATGATCTGACCCCCAGCCACTCTTCCAATCTAATCTCCTATTAATTTTTCACTGAGCTCCACCTACACTGGTCTTTTGATAATTAAAAAAAAAAAAAGAGCTAAGCACACACTCAATTCAGGACACTAAGTATACTGTTCCTGCACTTGAGATACTCTTATCTGAGATCCTTGCATATGCCTTTCTCCCATACCCCTGCAAGGCTCTGGTTTATCACCCTTTCTGAAAGATCTTCCCTCATTCTCTATGAAACAGCACACCTCCCATCTTCCTTTCATTCTGCTTGTTTTCTTCCTAGTACCTTCACCATCTGACACATTCAATATCTACTTGTCTGTGATCTGTGATGATACTTCTCCACCTAGAATATATGCATCCTGAGGGCAGAGAATTCTGTGGAGTTCATTGTTGTATCCTTAGCAACTAAAATCATGCCTGGTCCACAAAAGCTCCTCAACAAATAGCTGCTATTTATGGATGGAAGGAAGGAAGGAAGGAAGGAAGGAAGGAAGGAAGGAAGGAAGGAAGGAAGGAAGGAAGGAAGGAAGGAAGGAAGGAAGGAAGGAAGGAAGGAAGGAAAGGAGGGAGGGAGGGAGGAAAGCAGGCTATTTGATACATCTGTTAATCAATTAGTTAAATTGATCCTATCTGAACTAAGAGTTTAGTGACCTCAGCTAGCATTCACAAATTGATGGGGCCTTGGAGATACTCATTATATTCTTTTAGATGGGTAAAATTGGTTCCAGCTACAAAGATGAGACAGAAAAGTACATTGATGGAAAGAGTATAGAGATAGAAAACAGTCTTCACTAAGGCACAAAAGCTATTGCAGTTAGAGATGCCCTAACTGAGATGACCTAACAATTGCCTAAGCATCCAGGGAGAACCTGGGCTCTCAGAGTCCAAGGCTTTGGGAGCCTCTAGAAACCAGGCGTACCTTTTATGTTTCAAAGGTGGCATTTCACACTCAAGGGTCTACAGACCATTCAAGAAAAGAAAGAGAGTGAAGGGAGCCTGGAGAGAGAAACTAGAAAGAGCAGTCCACATCCAGAGGGGAACTGGGCTCCTCAGTCTGCTCCAGCCAGTTCTCATGTGAGAACACTGAAGTTTGAGGATGTTTGCAGCATGGTTGACCAAACTCCCTGGGTTTTGACTCTTCTTTTAACTCCCGGTTCTATGGTCTGAGCTTGTTGTCATTATCTTAGTCTCATAGGGATCTTCTCCCCCATTCTTGAAGCCAACACTATGAGACAAGCACAAAAAGTCTGCCTGTGGCTTCTATCTGAAGGTCACCCATTTGTAACCTTGATTTTAAAGCAATAGTTGGCAGCCGTCTTGTTAGAAACACCGTTATGTCACAAACAGTTCTGAAGTGTATCACAAGTAATTTGTTATTTCATTAGCATTAAAGGCCAACATTTGCAAATTATTTTTTGTGAATTATATTGTTTTCAATTATGCTAATGCCTTTATTGTCATGGACTTGGATTCTGATAAGTATCTTCAAACTGATGATAAAAGGGTAGAGTTAAAATATAGGAAATTAGTAATATCCTATCTGGGAAGTATGTGCTGCAAGCTAACATCATTTTTTTTCTATGCCTGCCATTATAGAATTAAAAAAAGGTTGAAAAAGTTGCTTTAAAATTACCTCTGTAAGAGCATATAATATTTTCCATTAAATGGGGACTAGAAATTTTAATTATATATAAATTTAGTCCCATTAAATAGAAAAGAATGTTTTGGCAGGAAATCAAGCCAAAACACTTAGTCTGAATTACAAGGTCTCTGAAAAAAAAAAAAATCGTTAATACTTTTCCAACTTTACCTCCCTCTCTAGACCTTTGATTTCAGCCACCAGCTCACAGATCAGACCTTTCACATTTTTATACACAAGCCTTTGCCCATGGTAAGCCTCACTCCTGGTATCTAACCCCCCTCACACATACACACCCTTCTCTCTTCTTATTTAAATCCTGGCCAGACTTCAAGGCTAAAGTGATTTTTATATTTTACATAAATCCCTCTTTTGCCACTGTGGCCCACAGTGATCCGCTCTTCATTAGAGATTCTGAAATTATACTATCAAGCACTTATTATGCGGCCTCACATGGGCAATGCTCTCTTCGCAATGGGACAGAGCAGACTAAAAGAGAGACTGACACAGTGTAAGGGATGGACTGTTCCAGATGTTGTGGATGCCTTCTTTATAGCCCTTTGGGTGACTCCAGAGGTCACTTTCAGCTTGACGCTCAGTTCCCATGTTTGCCAATGATTTTTCGATCCTCAGCACCTGCATCTCTGCCTATCCCCTGCAGTGTTTTCAGCCCAGGCACAGGATGAGCTAGAAATGCCAATGAGTTAACATTCTTTGGAGCAACCAGGATTACCACTCTGTACAAAGCTGCGGGAAGAATTGTTCTTTGAAAAAGAATACACAGGCAGTGCAAAAAGCAGATTTGTAATGAAGAAGTTTGAAGGGCATTTGAAAAATCAGACAAGGGGATCACACAAACATTCCCCATGTTTTTCCATGTTTTCCTTAATACCATGGAGTCCTGGTATTAAGAGATGCTGTGAGCATTGCAACCGGACAATGAGAGCCAGGCTAGAGCATTCAAGATCCCTCCGGCCTATGAAGCAATACTGGACATGACCCACACTCTCATGGATCACACACTTTACAAAGTGACGAACCTATGTGTTGCCTCTTTGGATGTCTTAGAAAGTTCTCTAAAAAGAAATGAGATAAATGGGAATTGAATAATTCTTATTCAATGGTTATCAATTGTTTTAAGTGAAATGTAAAAGTAGTCACTTTTTACCAAAAAGAAAAAAAAAACTGTCATTGGTAAATCACTAATGAACCAGTTTTTAGTCTTCTCTCTTTACATTTTTGCTTGGTCAGCAACCAGTTTGAGCTGCATCAGACTTTATGGGTTTTCCCATGCTTTTAATTAACTTTAAAATCTTATTAGCCCAATTATTAGCAATACGTTACAAGGAACCACGACTGCAGCTGTGAATGTGTCTTTATTAAAAAGGCACTGCCATGAGTTAAGAAACTTTCAGCATTATTATAAACTCTATCAAGGCTGAAAAGATAATTCAGTTTGCAAATTGGTCCCAATTCAAACTTGGCAAGGGAATGAGAATTAGGTTTGAATTAATTTGCTCCCTTTACCATTCCTCTCTCCAAACATGTAATTCTTATTACCAATTAGCTTCAGTAGACTTTACCCTGGCACTTGGAAAGGCGTACCAACTCATAAAACAAGAGCCAAAGGTGTGATATTATTTTAACTTAAGAACTGATGTGTGAAGAAGGAAGAGAAATGTGCTTTCAGATACATCATCTTTCCGAAGGGACGCATAAATAACCCTAAATTTTACACAGCTTGAAGGGCTAGAATAAACTGTTCTCTGTTTTACAAACCCAGCCATTTCTAGGAGGAACAAGAATGAATCTGTCATAAACTCAGCCCCACAGAACATTCTAAATATAGAATCAGCTTGCCTTTGTCCACAGCCACTCCATTCTGATAGCTTTACCAAGGGCTCACACAGCGGGTTCCTTTATTGAATGCGGAACTAATATCTTCAGGTGCAGACATATTCTGAAGGCCTTTTCAGGGCAAAAATAAAAGAAAATGCTAAACCAAAGAGCTCCAGGGATCTATACATTCTAATCCAAGTTCACAGACTGTCTGATGTGAAAAATAAGACCATAGGACCACAGCTCTGCCTGCCACCCTTTGACACCTCTTATATATTGTACTCTGGTGGTTCTCAAACATCAGAATGCTTTGAATCACTTGGAATCTTTTGGAAAATAGCAATTTTCTGGCTTTATCCACCAAAGATTTTGACTCTACATCTCAGGCGGAACACAGATATTCTCCTGGCACTGCGATGTTTGGTGATTCTGAGCAGAAAGTATGAAATATGTGGATCATCTTTTAAGAAACATGATTCTATTTATTCTGTGACTTGGCCCAAAAAAATAGGTGTATAAACAAATAACTTCTCTCTTCTTTGATTTCACTGTGAGTGGACAATTTGGCAACTATCAAAAAATCATAACAAATATGAGGAGCACTAAGTCAAACAGGCCTCCTACACCCAATCATTTAATTTTAAAATTTTGCTCCACATGGATGAGTCTACCAGAATACCTGAGAAGCACATTTACACCCATAAAGCAATTAAACAAAATCTTTCTGAGTCATTGGAACAATACCTCAGGTAGCATCTACCAGCAGGAAATAACTATATAAAGGAAGTAATATTATGCTAACTGTTAATATTAATCACGAAAAAATAAATACCTTTGTTGGAGACACATTTGTATATTTCAGGGTTCCTATAGCCCCTCCCACAAGTGGTCTCGTACCTTTACTACAGCTTCCCAACCTTGGCACTATTGACACTTTGGGCAAGATAATTTTTTGTTGTTGGGAGCCATCCTTGCATTCTAGGATATGTAGCAGCATCACTGTAGATGCCAGTTTTGCCTCCTCCTCAGTCATGACAACCAAAATTTATCCACATTGCCAAACATCCCTGGCAGACAATATCCACCCTAGAAGAGAATTACTACTATTTCATAGCTATCACAAAAAAATTATTAAGTGTTAATACACACACAGTTATAATGGGTTGATCCAATGCTACTACAAATATAGCAAACATTTTCTGCATGCCAGGCACTATGATTTTTAAAAAAGAGAAAAAAAAGCACCTTATATACCTAATCTTGCTTAATCATCTTTAGTAACTCTTTTTTTTTTTTATGGATAAAAACATTCATGTATGAGGAGGTTAAAACAGAAATCTGCAACCCTTGGGGCCACAGACCAGTATAGTCTGTGGCCTGTTCGGAACTAGGCCGCACAGCAGGAGGTGAGCAGCCGGGGAGCAAGAGCAAAGCTTCATCTGTATTTGCAGCCGCTCCCCAGCACTAGCATCACTGCCTCAGCTCCACCTCAGATCCTCAGGCATCAGATTCTCATAGGAGCACTAGCCCCTGGTACCAAAAAGATTGGGGATTGCTGGTTTAAAAGACTTGCCCAAAGTGGTATGTAATAGAGTATAATTTCACACCAGTAACTTTACTCTAGAACCCACATGTTAAACTGCTCTCCTGATTGACTCTGGTGACAGCCAAAGAAGTTAAAAGGAACATCTGAACACTCGTACTTTTTATTTCAAAACAGGCAACACCAAGGAGAGGTTGTGGGGAAAAGGACCCCTCATACACTGCTGGTAGGAAAGTAAATTGGTACATCCGCTGTGGAAGACAGGATGGAGTTTTCTCAAAACACTAAGGATAAAGTTACCATATAACTCAGCAATCCCTCTCCTGGGTATCTACCCCGAAAATTTGAAAATACATATCTGCAAAGATATATGTACCCCAATGTATATTGCAGCATTGTTCACCATGGCCAAGGAGCCACTAAAGTGTCCTTCAATAGATAACTGAATAAAGAAGCTGGGGTACATATATACAATGGGATACTATGCAGCCATAAGAGATGAAATACTGCCATTTGCAACAACATAGATGCATGTCGAATTTATCATGCTAGGCAATATAAGTCAGACAGCAAAGTTGAGAACTATATGATTTCACTCATATATGGAACATAAAAATACAAAACTGAAAGCAACAAATGTAGAAAAGAAACAAACACACCATGCAATATACAGATGATGTATTGTACACTTGAAACCTATATAATTTTATTAACCAATGTCACCCCAACAAATTTAATTTAAAAAAAAGAGAAAAACAGGCAATAACTCAGATATTCACAAAGAAAACAAACAACAAGCACGGAGACAGCTGTTCAACAAATCAAAAAGACAAAATTCTGCAAATAAATGACACAAGATAAACCTCATTAATTCTGACTTCATCCATTTAGAATTTGCCAGAATTCAAGAAGGAGCTGGGCAAGCACTGACCTTTCCACTCTGTGAAGTGACAGTATATGTAAGGTTCCCAAGGGGATGCTTAAGTACTCCAGAAATCACACAAACACTCATTTCCATACAATCCAGTTACCATCCCCGCCAAGACCAACCCTGCTTGGATGCTGAATGCAAATCGCTCATCTAGTTGTCGAAGTGTGGCCTCTACTGGGCCACACGTTGCCTATCCAAAGTGGCAGCATCCATTCAAAAGTAATAAAATTGCATATCTTTAAAAATAGTATTCAGATATACTTTGAAACTACGTGAGACCTCCCTCCCCTGGGCTTAGAACTGCTGATCACTCTCAGAGACTGGCGCTAATGACTCTCAACAGAACTGTCACAGAAAGCCATCACAAATAAATCAGAATTGGAAAGATACCATTTATCCTTCTTGCCCTGGCATATCCAAATGAACTGCTTTGAATTCGTTTTATACAGAAGCATGTCCTCGACATTTTGAACACCTAAGCGTCTATTGTGCTTCAGGCATCATTTTAAATGCTGGGGGCATACAGACAAGATAAACACCATTTCCCTGCTGAAGGAGTGTACAACTGGTGGGGACACGGATAGGAGACTAGAAGAAATCAGCAGGCGTATAGGTAAAGTAAGTCTGGGTTAAGCCAAAGAACAGAAGGAATAATTATAAAGAAAGACTTCCTGGAGAAGGTGACACTTGAAAGAGGACCACAAAAAGACTAGAAGGAAATATGTCAGAACGGTAAATGTGATGAGGATGGGGTTCTAGGGACTTTTAATTTTCGTCTTATGCTTTCCTATATCAAATAAAATTTACCAATAAAAATATAGTTCTGATATAACTAGAAATATGTATTAAAGAGTAAATGAAAAGTGAGTGAGAAGAAAGTGAAGGTCAAAAGTGCAGTTGACCATTTCTAGGAACTTCGCTGTGCTGGGGAGAAATGAAATAATGAAAAAGGTAGAGAGGGTGATGCATGGTCAAGAAAGGGACTTGCTTGTTTTCATTTTGTCCCCTTTCTAAGCTGAAAGTGACTTGAGTATACTTACAAGCTGCAGGGAAGATGGCAGTTGAAAATTCAAGATAGAGAAGGGCTAGTAGATGGCATAAGACCCTCCTTTCTAGTCCTGGAAGATATATGAACACTCCTGCTTAATAGAGCAGTTTGCAAGATTAACATTAGAGAATTGAAAGGGATCACTAATGAAAGAGGTGGGAGTGGGTTCACCTATGTATAGTGGGTGACACTGATTGGGACCTTTGTCTGCTCCCCTAAGGTTACTAACAATGGTAGGACTACAGTAGAGATGTCCCCCATTATGAAGAAAGTTAGTAAAGTCAGCAGAATCTAGGTCAAAAAAGGCTCCATTCTCTGCCTGAGATTCCCTCATGCCCTGGGGTGAGGGATGCTGACCAGGTTGACATTTTCACCAAGAGAGCTGCAAGACAATTACCGCAAATGTGGCCAAATACAATGGCTGTCGAAGTGAGACTCCATTTCCTTTCCCTCTCCGTACTCCCTTTTCCAATGGCAGGAAAGGGTTGCCCCCACAATCATCATTTTTCATATCCACATCTATCTACAAGAAGGGAACCTAACATCTTGTTACTTGGCTGGAAGCTTACTCAACACCAGCTCACATCCTCTGCGTGGTGCTATGAGAAAGAAGGCACACAGGAGCAAGAGGGCGCTGGCTACAGCCTGCCATAGAGGGATCCAGGTTCATCCTGTTGATGTCTAGTTTGTTGGTGGCATCTCTAGTTTCCAGAATTGGGGGAAAAAATGCAATAAATGTGATGAAGACAGTCCCAACCTAGGCCAAAGAACTGAGCGAAGCAGAGGGCCATGAAGAAGGGGCATTTTTGGCATAAACGGAAAGATGTGACTGAGCCTGACAAGGAGCCACCAAAACCCAGGGAAACTGCTAGAAGCTAACTCTCTTTTGTGAAGTCTTTCCAGACCTGCACCAATCCACAGCAAACTGATAAACTCATGATCTCGAGCCATCGATCACCATCCCCCTTCCTCACCTCCCCAACACCTAAGAAGGAAACAAAGGGCCTGGGGTCAGGGGGGTGGGCGGAGGAAACAAGAGACCACTCAGCAACTCTGGCTACCTGACTGCCACTGTGACCACAGGTGTAGGCTGTGCTAGAAAAGCAGAGAAAAGGATTGTGCGTTGACTAGAACTAGATTTTAATTTCTGGAAATAGACTGCTTTAATGATCGAATGTGATTAAAATTGTACTAATTTGAACTTAGAGATATCTTCTACCCAGGGGGAAGGTAAGTTATACAAAGCCTAATGGAGGCAATCATTAGGCAGGGCTGGGGTGGGGGGACATTTCACATTTTATCCCTTGATTGGAGACTCTTTCAAAAGTAATTATATACATATGTGACACTATATATATGTATGTGTGTGTGTATATATAGGCATTATTTTAATGACTGCCAACTAGGCTGCTTGTAAAAGTCTTTGTATAGCTTTACTACTGCTAATTCTGTCGCTGTTTCACAGTGTTCTTGAAAAGAGAGAGAGAAGATGGCAAAGGAAATAAAGTTGCATAATTTAATTCTTGTCTGCAAACGCCACCCTCTTCAAAAGCAAGATAGATATCTCTCAAACTTAACAAGAAAAGGAGCCGTTGTCCCTTCCTTTATTCTCAGGATGACTAACAGGGACTTGGACAGCTGCCCAGAGACCTGGCTGCATTCTGATTCTGGAGTCACTTTGTTCCTGAACAGCTGGGCCCTGACTGCTCTCAACCTCCTGTTGCTGGACTATGGAACACAGCCTCAGGGTTCTGGACTATTCCCCTGGAGGGACCAGTCACCTCGCTTTGGAATTATCCTTTACCCATTTCCCAAGGCCAACCTCCTAGCACCAAAGCCTGTTTAAAGCCTCAGGGACTTGCCATGTTTACAGGCCTTTTGCATTGTGGGGCCTGCCCAACCTTCCCCCTGCAGCCCTGCCTCGCATCCCACCTCACCCAGCACTCGCTGCTTACCCCACTGTCCAGGTTGCAACCACATCAGACTCTTGCTTCTTCCTAAACTCAGTATTTTGTGTGTCCGTGTGCCATGGTATGTGCTCCCTCACCCCCATTCTCTGCCTAGCAAAACTCGTTCTGAATTCTGTCAAAATGGCATCTCCCCTGAGGGACCTTCCCTCTCTGCCTGACATCAAGCTGGTCATGGCCTTCTCTGGAGTCTTCCATCGTTTGGGATGCGCTTTGATGTACTTGTGAGGTACGTGGTGCTGTGGGTGAATGCACAGTGGCTGACTCACACCACATGCTAACCCCTTAGGAATAAATGTGTCATTGCAAATTAAGGCAGGGACATCGACAGAAAGGAACTCGGTGCTAAACAACCAAACTGAGACGGTGCTGAAATCTGACACACAAAGCTGGAGATGACCAGCAGCCTGAAGGGGCGAGAGGGGAAGAGGTGCCAGGGGTAGGGAACCACATGTGCCTCGGCTCCATGGCAGAAGCACGTGTTTTCTGTGACAAAAAGAGGGCTGTGTGACTGGAGTGGATGAGCAAGGAGAGTAGTGAGAGATGAGGCTGCAAAGGTGGGCAAGGCCCAACCCCACAGAGCCTTCCCGCTGCCCCCAAGGCTTTCATTTGTATCTTAAGAACAATCAAGAGGCATTGAAGGTTTTATGATTGGGGAATGACATGATTCTATTTGCATTCTGGAAAACTCCTAGCTTCAGTGTGGAGAAGAGACTGGTCCGAGGCCAGAGAGGATGTGGGGAGGCTTATGAGGAGGCTATTCCAGGCAGGAGAAAAAAGATGGAAGCTTGACTAGGGAAGTAATGGGGCAGATGGGAGGACTTGAGTGACTTCAAATTGAAATTCTTCCTAGAACTTCTAAGAACCAAACAGATGAAGCACTCACAGTAAATACTCAGGTGACACATATATTAATAAATAAATAAATAAATAAATAAATAAATAAATAAATAAATAAATAAAAAGTGTCACCTTAAAGCGTTGATTATTCTGTGGAGCTTATCATAAAGTAGATATAAATTGACTTGGTTAAATTTTTCTATTGAGAAGAAAACAAAGAATGGAGTGATATATGTAAAACACGGGAAAAAAACTATCTTTTTAAGCAAACTAGTTAAAAGAGCATTTGTTACCTTAACATTTGTTACCTTTTCAGAGGTTCTGAAAAACAGAAATAAAGACGAAAAAATTTTAATAGCGGACAGTTGTTTTTTATTTTATATCCGCTTTTGAAGATATACTTTATGTACCATAGAATTCATCCATTTGAGTGTGTCTTTCAATGGTCTGTAGTAGTTTCACAGAGTTGTGCAAACATCACCAGTATCTAATTCTAGAATATTTTCATCTTCCTAAAAGAAACCCTATACCCATTAGTAGTCAATGCCCATTTCTTCCCACGTACCCTAGCCCTGGGCAACCCTTCGTCTACTTTACTGTATATTCTGGACATTTCATGCAAAGGGAACCATATAATCCGTGGTCATTTGTGACTGGCTCCTTTCACTTAGCATAACGTTTTGGAAGTCCATCCATGCTGTCACAGTACTTCATTCCTTTTTATCATCAGATAATATTACATTGTATGGAAAATTACCTTTTATTTATCCAATGATCAGTTCACGCACATTTGTATTGTTTTTGCTTTTTGGTTATTACGAATAATGCTGCGATGAACATTCACATACAAGTTGAGTGGACACATGTTTTCACTTCTCTTGGGGAGATATCAAAAGTGGAATTGCTGCGTCTCATGCATTTAGTCATTTGGAGAACTGCCCAATGGTTTCTCAAAACAGCTGCGCATTTTCCACTTTCATCAGCTGTGTATGAGGGTTCCAATCTCTCCACATCCTCATCGACTCCTGTTATTATCAGTCCCTTCGTTTCCAGCCATTCTCATGGGTGTGAAGTGGTATCTCATTGTGGTTCTGATTTGCATTTCCCTGGGGGATGATGATGATGAGTGTCTTTTCATGCACTAAAAAGCCAGCTGTACATTGCAGAAATATCTCCTTCTCCGTTTAGAGAAACGGCTATTTCCTTTGCCCATTTTTTTTGTAATTTGGTTATTTGTCTTTTTATTGTTGACTGCAAGACTTCTTTATATATTTTAAATCTATACTAGTTCCTTATCAGATGCATGATTTACAAAAATTTTCTCTCATTCTGTAGGTTGTCTTTTCATCTTCTTGATAGTGTACTTTGAAGTACAATTTAAAATAAATTGATCATATTTGTTTTATCTAACTTGTTGCTGTGCTTTATAATTTTTCAGAAAATAATTTTGATAAAATTATATGATTATGGAACTAAGATGTGCCTAAGATTTTATATTTTTGCCTACCAACAAGAAGAGAAACAAAGTTGCATTTTCCTCCAGTTCAGAATGATATTCTCTAACATTTGTATTGCTTCTTCAAAGTTAAAAGATTGTAACTAATGCCAGCCAACTCTATCTTTAGAAAAGGCAGTTAAGTAGCATTAGTCAGGCTTATCAGTTCTATGCCATTTTATTAGCTAAAGCAATTAGAAGAACTTATCATTTTTAAAAATCACATAATTATTGACTATCCCAAACCCTGTTATTGAGAAAGGTGATGACTTGTAACACTGCTATGAGGTAAAATGAAAATAAAAGGTGAAAAGAAAGCCTTAAAGATAGAGGTTAAAGGAGGAAACATAAGTTACAATTAGAGTGAAACATTGTGGAACCTTAATGCATTTTTTAAGACCCATTAAGTCAAATTAAAGAAAATGAAAGAGGCTCAATATTTTCATTGGTAAGATTTTGATTTAAAAGTTAAATTATTTCTTTTAACTAAACCTATTCATTTTCACCTAAAAGCTGTTAGGAGATAAAGTTAAATGTTTTCAAGATTTTATTTATAAAAGAATTAAGAAATATCAAAGGATGTAGGCATGAATTTAAAAGAGCAGGCAGAAAATTTTCATTTAGATCTTCTCAAAATCTACATGTTCCTCAAAGGCTGGGGTCCTAAATATTTGTTTTGGGGTCACCAATGTCCCACATGTGTCTACACCAAGAAGGTGCTCAGGAACCAAAACTTTTTAATTAAGGTGTTGAATTTACCTTTATATAATTCTGAATAAGCTCAGAAATAGTGTGGGCCTCCAAAAAAGTTCATTATGGATATTTCTTCTCAGTTTTACATTTAACAGCATAGGTTAATCTTTAGGTGTGCTTTATTTCTCTCAAGTTTTCCCAAATGTCACTGAGAGTATTCCTTTTAACATCAGGGGTTTTTTTGTTTTTGTTTGTTTGTTTACTGAGAAATAAACTAAGGTGATGCACCAGCATTACAAACCTCTTTGGTTTGATTCAGATAACAGCCATGAAATTATGCTCTGGGGCCAGCCTTTCAGCTCAAAACCCATCATCTCACCTCTATTTCCAGTGATCATGTTTCCTCCCCATTTGTCTTCCAGCAGTAGACGGGGATCATAAACACACAGGAGACGAGCACAGCAGCGATTTAAACACACATCCCTCCCAGATAACCTCATCTCTTTCTTCCTGCCCTTTCCTTCTCTGTACCTGCTCAAATGCAGATCAGTTAATCCCCCATCCTTACATACATTCCAGTCTGAAGATCAAGGCCGTGAACTTTAGATGATCTTGTTCTGCCCCTCTTCTAGTTGTGCCTTCTTCCTAGGGTGGGGAGTCTATAGAGTGAAGGCAGTGCATCCACGCAGAACCTGGAACCACCACCTCCAGACCATGCTCCAGAATGCTAGAGGCTGATGCTCAAATATAGCCCCAAATCAGCTTCCACAGCCTGTGAGGGCTTCTTCTCTGGCTTCATCCTCCAGCTGGCAGAATTTCAGGCCCGAGGATCATCCAAGGGGCTGACTGTTTGCAAGAGGGCTATAGACAGAGTTTGAACATATGGGCTTAAGTGTCCAAACATGTGCTTATTTAATATCCTCAGGGTTGGCTCCCCTAAGGCATTCCAAAAGCCACCCGTATCTCTTTTACCACGTAGGAACTCCAAAGGTTTTAGAAGCTCTGTGCTGTAAATGTATATTTCTTATTATAAATGACAATCTCACATGTGTATGATCTCTCCACAACCCTTTATAGCAGGTACTACAATTATCTCCATTTTACAGAGAATGAAATTTAGGCTCAGAGGAGCAGAGTAAGTTGCCCAAGGTCACACAGTAATAAAGTGGCCAAGCTGAGATTCCACAGCCGAACACTTCCTTCAGGCCAGTGACTGTGTTCTGCCCATGTGGCAGGCAGTATCAGGTTCTGCAAAAAAATCCACTACTTATCAACACGTGACTTGGGGCAATTACCTTTTCTTTTCAAGCCCTGGTTTCTCCTGTTAAAGGGAGTCAACGATATCTTCGTCACTAATTTCTGAGAAATCATTTGAGTGAGGAAAGGTGTAGGAAGCCTCTAGTCAGTGCCTGGCACACAAATCTGTAGGTGAGTTTCTTCCCAGAGCAGGTGTTTCACAACCTGAAATGTGGCAGTCAGCTGCTACAGACTGTGGTCTACAGTCCAGGCACATCCCGTGACTTGCTGGGGAAAAATGTAGACTGAATGCTGCGCTCACTCACATACTGGTACCAATAGACCTTTGGAAGTCCCACCCCCTAAACTCCAGGGATGGGGGAGAGGACTGGAGGTTAAATCAATTGCCAATGACCAATGCTTTGATCCATCATGCCTATGTAATGAAGCCTCTATAAAAACCCAGAAGGACAGTGTTCAGAGAGAATCTGGGTTGGTGAACACACAGAGACTCAGAGACAATGGTGCACTAGGGGAAAGCATGGAAGCTCCAAGTCCTCCTCCATCTGAATGTTGCTGAGTTACATTCTTTTATAAAAACAAACAAACAAACAAACAAAAAACAAACAAACAAACACCAACGGTAATCTAGTAAGTGAAATGTTTCTCTGAGTTCTGTTGGCCATTCTAACAAATTCATGGAACCCAACACAGGGCTATGGAAAACTCTAATCTATAGACAGTAGGTCAGAAGCACATGTTATAACATAGGCTTGTAACCAGGATCTGAAACGAGGAAGAGAGGCAGTCTTATGGGACTGAGCCCTTATCCTGTGGGATTTGACACTATGTCCATGTAGACAGTGTCAAGATTGAGTTGAACTGTAGGACACCCAACTATTGTTGGAGCACTGCTTGTCTGTCTGGGGCCACTCCCCACCAGCCACAGTGGAACTGGATACTCAGGCCACTGAGCATGTCAAGTGCTGGAATGCAACTTGCATCCAACAAATGTCCACTGGTTGTATTACTATTTCTTTGCTTTGCCTCTCTCTTCTGTTCAGTCCCTAGCATGGTGTCCCAGTTGTTTATCAATCCTAGGTATTCTTCCACCAGAGACTACCAACCACATATTTAAAGATGGACCAGAGCTTGTCTAATGGGGGTGCTACAAATGAAATGAGTCATGAAACCTAAAGGAGCAAACCATCTGGAGAGTCAACAATCATATTCACAGAAGAATTAAATGCTAAACTGTGACTTACTAAGGCAGCTGGGGGACACCTCATGAGTGGGAGCATCTTTGCTGGGATCATCTCTTCCTTTCTGCTGAGCAGTCTGAACCCCAGTGGGACACTCTAGTCCAGAGCTCAACAAATGCCACATAATTGTCTTTTTCCTCTCTGGCTAAATTAACCTTCCATGAAGATCGCACCCACTTAAGTGAAGTGATCATACTCAGAGGACACAGTCTCACGAGGAAAACCCATTTAAAGAACTACTGGAGCAGAATTCAAATCTCTGTACTTATTCACACTTGAATCTCCAAGCTTCCCTGTGGCTTCTCATAGGGTTTTGATATTTCTCCCTTGTATCAGGTGTTCATTTATTTAAAACATTGAACACATTCTTTAAACAGGTGGTAGAGAGGGCTCTATGCAATTAAATAGAAGATACGGTGAATTGTTCCATCTTTACGTTCACTCTCATGCATATCCACTTATAGGCTTTCTGGCCCGCTCACTTGCAACTCTCAAATGAGTCTCTCATGGACTCTGATATCTCATCTGTGGCAGCTGCTTTCTGCATGGTTTATGAGACAGTTGTTGCTATGAATAAGACAATGTCATTTATGAGGCACTGGGAGTGCTTGGGAGGAAAGGGCAATTGGATAAATTTGAGGTATTGGCATTGTGATTACTTTTTATTCTTAATGCCTAATGGGAGAGATGAGTTATTTAAAACAATCTATTTTATTGCAAGCCACAATAAAAATATATATATATAATTTAAACCTTAACTCGGTAACTAATTCTGAATCTAAAGTTCATATAATAGTACTTACCCTTTCTAAATGCCATGTACTCTGATAGTTCCTATTGTAGCTTTAAAAAAAATGCCCGTTTTCATCTACTCAGTTGATTTTATAGCCCATTAATGAGTCATAACATCATAACTTGCAGTTTGTAAAACACCATTGAAAATCTAAACATATATTCATATATTTTAGTATAAGACAAATTAGGCTCTGGTCACATATTTTCCCCTCTCTCAACAAACATGTGCACAAATGCACTCAAAAACTACCCATCCTTTCAGAGTAAATAATATTAATCCAGGATAATTGGTCAGTTCCCTGATTATCTTCATGCTACTCAAGAGAGAACAGAGTTGCTCATTAGATGAGCTATTTGCATGCATTCTCTATATGTCATTTTATTTTAGAAACACAAAAACCACAAAACATGAGCCTTCTGGAAAGTATGCATATTTACATGTATTTCTGGTTAAGAAATTTTCAACCAGCAGATTTTCCTCTTGATATCACCTCTTAACAGAAAATGCAAACATGCATTTTTAAAGCATTGAAAGTTTAGCTTCATCATAAAAGGGGAGGAGAAGAAAACATGGAAAAAGGGGAAGAAAGAAGATAAAAAGGAGGAATAGAATAAGAAGTGGGAAGATACAGATTTAAGACATTCCATTGGTTGTGTTTTTCAGCAAAGGAGGGTTATTAGTATTAATTAAATATTCTAAGTTTATAGTATAATACCAGGCAAAATATAGCTCACTAAAGAGAATGTAGTTTTTTATTTGTGAATAGAATTCATGACATGTTTATACCCCTGCTTAATAAATTTTTTCTCAACAAGAGAGGACTTTAGAATGAGGCAAGCTTAGTAGTTGGTTTTTGTTTTATTTTATTAATAAAATTTCCATTATGTTTTATGTCCACAGAAAAACTGAGGGGAAAGTACAGAGTGTTCCCACCAGGGCACAACCTCCCCCACTGTCAGCATCCCCCACCACGTGGCACATTAGTTATGATCTATGAACCTACACTGATGTGTCATTGTCACCCAAAGTCCATTGTTTACATGAAGGCTCACTCTTAGAGTTGTACATTATATGGGTTTGGATAAATATAAATGGCAGGTATTCACCACAGATAAATTTTATTGCCCTAAAAATCCTCTCTGCTCTGCCTATTTATCTTCATCCCTAACCCCTGGCAGCCATTGATGTTGTCTCCATACTTCTTCCTTTTCCAGAATACTATTTATTTGGAATCATACAGCATGTAGCCTTTTCAGATTGACTTTTTGACTTAGTAATGTGCATTTAAGATTCCTCTATGTCTTTTCATGGCTTGATAGCTCATTTCTTTTTAGCATTAAATATTACTGCATTGTCTGGATGTACAACAGTTTACCTATCCATTCACCTCCTGAAGGACATCTTGGTTGCTTCCAAGTTTTGAAAACAATTTGATACTTAGTAGTTTTAGTATTCCCAAACGTCGTGAGTTATGCAGTTTCATAGTTATGCAGTTTCAAAGAGATTTATATAATTTTCACATTGAATTGGCCAGTAAGTTAATCTCTTATTGCCTCTGGAGCCCTCGACAAAATCATGTTACTTTCAGAAATGAAAGATTGTCCCCAAAAATATGTTTTAATCTTCTCTAATATTCTTTTAAATAAAAGTTTAGTTATTTGTAGCAAGTAAAATTTCATCACACACAAATTGTTTGCCTTTTTAAACTGTAGAGCTATGCAACCAAAATGTGTTTTTAATAAAATAAAAGAGAGATACTATTGGCAAAAGAATAGGCAAATAGATTGACAGAACAGAACAGAGATCCCAGAAGCAGATATACATAAATATAGTCAATCTTTGACAAAGGAACAAAAGCAATAAAATAGAGAAAAGATAGTTTTTTCAACAAATAGTGCTGAAACAACTGGACATCCATATTCAAAGAAGTGAATCTAGACACAAGCCATATTCCATCACAAAAATTATCTCAAAATGGATCACAGATGTAAAGGTAAATGAAAAACTACATAAATCCCAGAAGGCAACATAGGAGAAAACCCAGATGACCATGGATATGACAATAAACTTTTAGATACAAGACGAAAAGTTGATCCATAAAATAAATAATTGATAAGTTGGACTTCATTAAAATTAAAATTTTCTGTTCTGTGAAAAACACAGTCACGAGAATGAGAAGACAAGACATAGACTGAAAGAAAATATTTGCAAACGACACATCTGTTAAAAGACTGTCCTCCAAACTATTCAAAGAGTTCTTAAAACTCAACAATAGAAACACAAATAACTTGATTTGGAAATGGGCAAAAGACTTTGACAGACACCCCTCACCAGAGAAGATATACAAATGGCAAATAACTGTATAAAAAGATACTCCACATTATAGGTCATCAGGGAATTGGAAATTAAAACAAGAACGAGATACCATTACACACCACTAGAATGGACAAAATCCAAAATAATGATAATGCCAACACTGTAGAGGATGTGACTCAGCACGAGTTCTCATTCATCACCTGTGGGAATGCAAAATGATATGGCCACTTTGGGAGACAGCTTGTCAATTTCTTACAAAACTAAACATACCCTTACCATCCAATGCAGCAATTGTGCTCCTTGATATTTACCCAAAAGAGATGAAAACTTATTTCTACCCAAAAACCTGCACACAGATGTTTATAACAGCTTCATTCATCATTGTCAAACTTGGAAGCAACCAAAATGTCCTAAACCATAACGTGTCCAGACAATGTAATATTATTCAGCCCTGAAAAGAAATGAGCTATCAAACCATGAAAAGACATGGAGAAACCATAAATGCATATTACTAGATAAAAGAAGCCAATCTGAAAAGGCTACATACTGTTTGATGTCAACTATCAGATATTCTGGAAAAGGTAAAACTCCTTGCTGGGGCATGAGAGGGGGAATGAATAGGAAGAACACAGAGGATTTTTAAGGCAGTGAAATACTATGTATGATACCATAATAGTAGGTACATGATATACATTTGTCCAAACAAATTAAATTTACAGCACCAAGAGTAAATCCAAATGTATATAAACTGTAGAGTTTGGGTGATTATGATGTATCACTCTATATTCACCAATTTAATAAATGTAGGTAGGAGATGATAATAAAGGAGAAGTTGGGCATGTGGAGGGACAAGGGTTATTTAGGAGCTGTCTGTATATCCCCTCAGTTTTGCTGTGAACAGAAAACTGCTCTAAAAAATAGTCTTGATTTTTTAAAAGAGATAAGCATTAGAACTGTTGTGTGAAACAAACCTGCTAGATTGACTTTATTAGAAAGTGGTAGAAAAGAATAAGTATATACTTCTGTTTGAGTATAAATACATTTCTACCCATGAAAAACACCAGCCTCATTTTCTTTATAATTTTATATAACTAAAAGTATAAAATTACTTATTTCTGTTACTACTATATACATGCATAAGGAAGCATTTAGATTCTTCTTTGTTTTCTTATTTATTTGAGATGTCATAAATTCTGACTGTAGCCATGCATGAGTGGTCAGGTTGATTTTCAACACAGGAGAGAAAACTATCCCGACCGTTGAATTGGATTTAATATTTAAAGAGCATTTTTTTTGGTTCCAAAATATTTTATCTACATTAAACACTGAAGAACATGAATCTATGGGTAGTCCAATTCCATGAAAAAAAGTCTTCAACAGCTATTGTGCTATAAAGCACAGAAAACAGGAGCATTTAGTAGGGGTCACTGTTTAGATAGATTTCCTTTCTGATGTTACCCAAAACTTTCTTGTTACTGAAGGTTCTAACTACCAATACGAACATGAGATCCATGAAGAGTCAAGTTTGACCTTACATTGTTGATTGAGCATGATTCATTCACCAGCATGTAGGCTTCCAACAGTAGCATTCTGGAACTGTCTAGTGATAGCCTAGCCATTATGCAAGAGAAGTTTGGGGTAAAATAAAAAAAATTAAGATTCTTAACTGATCACAATATATTCTGGGTTTTACTCAAAGAATCACCCCCCTAAATTATTCAAATTTATAGGCAGTAATACACAGATCTGGGGTTTGGGTAATTGAAACTGTCAGTTTTATCTAGAAGCAATTCGGAATGAATAACCCAGACATGAGACAACCAGAAGCTGAATAAATCAAATGGGGTTTCTAACAGAACTATTTCTGTAATTATTTCAATTATTCATGAGGCTTTGAATGCAGAAGTTTGACCTATGAAATCTTGGAGGTCAAAGACTTAGCTTCTATCCAGAACATCAATAACTATATTTTAAAAATTACTTATTTTTCCTGCTCTACACGTCAGCTGGAGTGCCTTTAACCTTTTTTTTTACCTCCTCTCCCCTAATTCAGAAAAAGAACCAAGCAGTTATAAAAGTAAATTCAATTCAACCACCTCTGCAAAAAAGCCTTGGAAATTCTGAAAAAGTGAAAATGAAGCTTTCGTCTCTATGGGGCAATTTCGTCCCCAGGGGGAGAAAGACTTAGTCAGGACTCTGGTGAGTCAAAGAGAGACAATACATTCAGTACAGTTAAGGGTTACCTCACCCAAGAGTTAAGTTCCTGCAACAACAGTGTGTAGATTTTAATCCAACACTAAGAGCTAATTAAAAACAGAGATGTGCAGAGAATGAGGTCAAGGGACAAGAGTAAAGGAGGTAGAAGGAAATTAACATTCATTGAGAGCAGACTATTCTATTTAATAATAATAATAATAATAATAATAATAATAATAATAATAATAATAATAAATACAAAACAAACACTTACAGGGTACTTAAAATGTTCCAGGCACTATTTTGTGGTATTTCTCTAGACATAATGTCATATATACACTTAGGGTCATTTAATCTAAACAGCAAGCCTACAAGGTAGGTATCACTATTATCCTTCAGAAGACAGCCTCTGTCTTTGTTCTGTGTTTTTTTGATGCTAGACTCAGTTCTCCATCACAACCAAAAATAAGACATAACTGTGAACATTTAACGGAATGATGTATATTTTTTAGAAAGAATTTCACAAGAAGAGGAAAACATATTTGTACATTATATAAATCTTCACCTCTTTCTGTAGTAGATATCTCTATTCTCATTATACCACACTTATCATACTTAGAGCTCCTAGAAATTATTTTCTTTTCCAGGCCCTCAGCTTGAAGTCCACTCAGTAAGACAAAACAAGGCTGCTACCCACTTAGAGAACAGTTAAGGTGCCATCTATGTCTCCTCACATATGCCTCCAGGCCACTTTATCCCTGTCTTAACTTCCCAACATTATTCATCCAACCAGTAGTTCTTTTCCTTGGAGAAAAATGTGATGCTAAGGTAATGAAGTGTCCTGCACACCATCAGATCCTGTCTCATGCACATTGTGTAGACTGTATTTGTTTTTCACCAACCATTATTAGGTAGGTATTATCACTTTCTGCTTAAAATATGAGAGGCCTGAGCTTCAGAAATTAAATCAGGATTAAAATTAGGATAACTAATCAGCCCAGTTTGCTTCCTGGGACTGTTTTTAATATAGAAAGTTTCAGGTCCTGAGGAACTTCTCAACTTTTGGAAATCAGGACAATTGGCCACCCTAACACTAGTGGAGTCATAATGGTCGGTTTCCAACCCAGGTCTGACTCTCTGAGTAGTCATTCAATGAACATTTGATTAAAGAGAGACAAACTAGGGGGAATAAAAGAGGAAAGGAAAGAAAGGCTGGAAGGCCGGGGAAGAAGAAAAGAGAAATAGAAACTTCATGGTAATTTAATATCCCATGAATTTTAATATTATATTGTTCATAATTTACTCTATACAGTGTGATGCAGATAGATGATTACAAATGATAGATGATAGATAGATGATGGATGGATGGATGATGGATGGATTATAAATGATAGATAGATGATAGATTAGATATATAGATAGATAATAGATAGTTTGCTTATTTGAATAAGTAATATTAGAAATATTTCATGACTAAAATGAGCAATAACAACACAGTGGATTAGGTATAGAATCTAGCAAAACCTGACGCTTTTCCAAGTGGTCTCCTTGCCCTCCGACTAAGCCCCACACTTCGCAGAGGACTCCATTACTTTATTCCATGTATTAGCTGAGTCTTGCTGTTGGAATAGCATTGAATCTGCCTGCAGACAACCTTTTATGCAGAGTGCTTGATACCAGATGGTGTGATACAGCAAAAGAGAATGAATGAAGGACAGAGATTGGGACCTCACTAATCTCTTGAGAGGAGGGTGAATGGTTCTTTTTTGTGGCTGATAACTGCTTGCTTGAATAGAACTTCAAGATGAAGTTGTAACATAGAACATGGGTGCAAGGCTGTAAGGGAGGAAACCTATAGCCTTTACTTCCAACCATTGAAGGCCCTGTTATCTACCAAAGTAAACCTCGTGCTCATGACTGGCCAGGTTAGCCCACGTCTGTTTATAGCCCTGATCTGCTCCTGTGGGTTGGTTCATTCATAGCACAAAATAAAAAATAAAAATTCCTTCTTTTAATAATATATAAAAGTTCCATGCTTTAGCCAGAATGACTTTAGGCAGGTGTCTATAAAATAAGACTTCTGCTTCCACAAAAACTATAATATATGACCTCTTAAGGAAAGAATAGAATGAGCTATGATGATAGTTACCCAGCATCTAATTAAAACAAAAGAACCTGAAAATGGCTTTCTTATTATTCATGGTATTATTAAATATGATGGATTGTCCTAGCAGAGGACATCCTCTTTGCTTCTGGGAAAAGGAGAGTTAATCAGAACAAAATATGGCTGTTAACAATCCCTCCAAAGTCCACACTTTGAGATTTGTGTTTCATTCATTGATTCTTTTACCACCTCTCTTACATTTGCCAACTCACTAAAAACCCTTGTCAGGCCAGAAATTCAACTTCTATAAAATGGTAATTCCTTTTCACTATAAAACATTTAATTGAGTTAATATTTCAAAGTTTTCATTACCGTCATAAGGAAGCATTAATGGCGAGGAAAAAAAATCGGTCAGCAAAAATTCTATTACTTTTCTTTAGTGAATATGGTCATTATATCCTACCTTAGGAAGATCTCATTTCCTGAAAGACATGAACAATGATGAGCTAAGAGGGATGGTTGAAACAGATAAATACATAATTTTAACTTAATATATAGAGAGTTGATTTGGGGCAAAATCACCAGTGTCTATTCCTTGAGCAGATTCCCTTTTAATACATATTTTCCCCGTTTAATATATATTTTCCCAGAAAAAAATAGGCAATATAAAGTCATTTCCTCACTATCTGCATTCTTTTGCAGGTTAAATTTCATGTTTTTTGTACCCTTTCAATTTTGCATATTTTTTCACATCAGTATGATTTCTTCTGAGTATAAATGAGTGTGGCAAATACTCTCACATATGGCATATTCTTTTAACGTAACTATTTACTTTGCAAGGATTCTTCAAGTGATACTTAGGGTTGAACTCTTTATCCCAAAAGCAAAGACCTTTTTTTATCTAGTAACAAAGGTATTTCTGAGCTTTTCATGTTTACAAGTATGGAAAAGAGTTTTCTTTTTCCCTTGCCCTCAATTTTAAGGCTTCCACAGACTCAGCTCTAAATGACCTATTGATCTATCATTTCTGAGAATACAATATCATCTTAAAACATAAATTCTGCACAAAGGTAATGGCAGCACTTGGTATAAAAACAATTTAAAACAAGAATGGAGATAAGCATAAGGATATTTGGGGAATTACTTACTACTTGGTTTGTATAAGCTTCAAAATTTTCCAAGCCAAATATTTTAGACAGGGATAAGAAGACAAAATGGGAATCAATGGGAATACATTATTAAAAATAGGAGGTGGCAGAGGTGAAGGTTGAGAAGGCAACAGTTGGCTCTAGTTTGGGCTTCCCAGATTACGCAGGGTTCAGTTCTAAACACTATATATCAAGAATGGTCTACCCAATGTCACATAAATAACCATTGAAGTGGAAGAGTATTCTACACCTAGAGAAGAAAAAAAAATAAAAAACAGGATTCCAAAGCCACTACTGCCGGGTCTAGATCCTAAAGAAAAATGAAGACAAATGGAGGGAAAGAGAAGAAAGGCTTATTTCAGCATAACCTAGGAGGATCTTTCTAACTTTTGGAGTTTCCAAAAATAAGAGTCTATTGGGATATTGTGCTTCCCATTACTGAAGCTGTCCAAACAGGCACTAGACAACCTCTTACATAAGATGCTGTTGAGGAGGTTGGTATGTAAACTTGGGGACGTAACGAGGTGCTTCTGGATTTCTTCTGTCCTGCCTCTGACTCCTACAATACTCAACAGGGTAGATATTACAATATGCTGGGCCTCAGAGATGAATGGTCTCTATTTGAAAATTAAATAACAAAACAAGCATAATAAAAACTCAACTTACAATGGTTCCAGAAAACTGGGTCTTATTTTTCTTTTTTAACAGGAAGTCCAGAGACAGGTGGAAGCTGACAATGGATTAGCTGGGATCCCAGCAAACAACCAGCTTCTGGATATAGCGTGTGCCTCTAGTGCCCTCAAGAGCAGTTTTTATGTACAGAGAAAACAGTCGAGAGGTGTGTTTTGGTTAATAAATTAGTATTCAATGTATTAAATTTACACATTTTATCTTAAGTTTGCAGTTCAGCTTATTATTCTTATTTTTTATTATAACTTTAACAAAATTTAAGGGCTCTGAATAAATTTACTCCAGTTCTTGAACTTAATTAAATACCTTCAAACATTTTTAACTGCAATATAAATGTAATGTATTTAATTTTCTTCTTAAAATACCTTAATTTTCTGCCTGACAAACCTTCCCACGTACTTAAATAATTCTAAAAAGTCTAGTAAATTTAATTTATAGATACAATGACTCTTGCTTCCTAAAATTTCCTAAGGGGATTACATACATATATATGAATAGATATAAACATATATATTAGACACATAAACATTAAATGTGTGAAGTCATGGAGGCTGTAGGCTGAGGATGCAACAGCTGAATAGCCTATATCTGAAAAATAAATAAAGACAAGAAGAAAGTTGGCATAAAAAACAACTTACAGTGGCTCAAATAAACTCTTTTTAAAGTATGTTTTATATGTTCTACTTATTATTTCTACCTATATATGTTAAATTTCAAACTATCACAATTACTCAAGGACAGGGTCATAAATGTGGTAACATTTCCTCTCCTTCAGGGTGGGAATAAATTTTGTCTCATAGTAATTCCTCTTTATCCTATATTTTTACTTTCTCCCTTTCTCTCATCTTCTTTGTCACAGTATTTAAACAGATTCATATTTTTCCAAACATAAAGAAAGACAATTCCTGAGTGACCTGGTGTTCTCTTCTTGCTATGGTTTGTCTCTTTAATCCCCTGAGAATACTGATTTACAAGCATTCTCTCTCCCTCTTTAAATTCACACCATTCAAATTACTCCCAAAAGGTGAACATAAGTACCAAATTGCCAAATACAATGAACTTCCCCCAAGTCCAGTCTCTTTGATCTTATGCAGTCATATTTGGCATTGCTCATTCTTCCAATCCTTCCCTTAGCTTCCATGACATTATTCTATTCTGGTTATTCTCCAGCCTCTCTAGTAGCTCTTTCTTGCTTTTTCCTTTGTTGGCTTCTCTTTATATTTCTGCTCTACAAGTTTTTGAGCTCTCCTTGGTTCTGCTCTTAATCCCTCCCACGGGAAGTCTCATCCACATCCCCTTAGCTTAACTCATATCTATGTATATGTTATAAATTCCAAAATCTATATCTCTAGACTCTCAAGTGTCCCTATTAAGCTCCTGTCCTCTAACCACTCTTTTTTACTCTACTTTCTCTCACTCTTCAGCATTTATCTCAATAATCACCTCTTTGAGAAGCCTTTTCTTACTGACCCTATTTAGTGCTTTTCGTTGTTGCAGTACCCTGTATTCTCCTTAATCAAAGTGGTTATCATGCTGAATAGAAACTGTTAATATGACTCTCTTTAAAGAATAAAATTCTTGAGGCAGTAATTATGTTGTATTTACCTTGATGGCTGGCATGTAAAAGATATTCGATAAGAGTTTTTTGAATGAATAAAAGAACAGTGGTTGTTGATTATTTCAGACTCTCTGTAGAGTGGACTATTTTGTGGAGTAATGCAGCTGAAAAACATTTTAGACTTTCTTCCTCATAAATTTCTAAGCTGGGACGGCATTTTGGAGCCCCATTTTAAACAAATATCTGTACCTGGGATAATGAATAACTCAGTATCATTTATTCTTCACTCAAATAATAACTATTATTTATAGTCTTTATACCTTCCTGTATAAGAATCATTTTTAGTCAACTTTTTTCTCTTAAGTTAATGTACAATTCCTCAGTGACTTGTCCTTGATCTCCCCTGCAAAGTGAGTCAGTAAGAAATTCTTAGGAGAAAGAAAGAAGGGGAAAAAGTGGAAGCTTATGTTTATTAGCTTGTTACACTGTAAAGCTAAAAGCAACTCTATCAAGCCATTCCCCTGTGTCAGCCAAGGTCCCGGCACAAAAAAAAAAAAAAAAAAAAAAGATGGCCTTCTCAGAGCTTAACTGAGGAAAATTTAATGAAGGGACTTTTCCAGGATTCCAGGATGTAGGCAATAGATGTTCAATCCCTGAAGAACTATCAGCAGCAGTAAGCCAAAACCAGCCCTAAGACTGATGAAGCAAAGAAAGGAAATGGCGCAACAGGTAACAGAAGCAAAGATGAGAATGGTCATGGAAAGATATGAACACCAAATGAACAAAGAAAGAAGAATAAACTCTCCAGGCTTCTCTCTGTCCATTGTCAGTCTCCCACAGGTGCTTCTCCTAAGAAGACCTCACCTGGCAGCCAGAATGCAAGGGAGTTTAGGACACGCATTCTGAAAGTTAGAATAGACAGATAATAAGAGGCCAAATGGGTGGTAACCAGGACATGCCCTGCCTCTGCTGGGTCCATGGTGGAGGAGAGACTAGAAGTTCAATGGAGTCAACTGTGACTCTTATTCTCTTTCTTTGCTTATTTACAACAATGAGGTAAAAATCTCTTAAATAATTTCCTCTTAACCAACTCTCCAGATTAACTGGAACTCTTCATCCCCTCAACATCCTGCCTGCAACCCCCACTTGATTCTACTAACAGGTGAGTCATCCACTTCCCAAGAATCATCGTATTTTTTTCAAAGCTTGCTTGTGTCATTTGTATTTGCTGTTGTATTGTCATGCTATTCAATCATCATGTCAACTATAAAATATAAATACCAATTTTAAAAAGTCCTTAAATATCCTTTCACTTTAACCTGCATTCACTCAATAGGTGATCTCAACCAGTCTCATGGCTTAAATTATTCTCTATATACTGATTATTTACAAAGATATATCTCCTGTCTAGATCAGTCTCAACACCTTCACTTCAGTGTCTAATAGGTATTGCTAATTTACTGTGTTCAAAACTAAGCTGCAGACTCTGCTACTACTACCACCCCAAACCTGCTCTCCCCTAGTCTCACCCATCTCAGTTAATGGTAGCTTCATCCTGCTACTCACTTGAGCTAAAAACCTTGGATTCATCCTTGATTTATTCCTTTTTTTATATCTCATACCAAATGTCAGAAAATCTGTTGTTTTTATGTTGAATTACATCTAAAATTTGGCCACTGCTAATCACCCCCACTATCGTTCTATTGGTCTGAGGCACCATCATCATTTACCTAAACTGCTGTAAGTTTTCTAATTGGTCTCCCTATGTCAACCCTGCCCTTCACAGTCTGCTTCTAACCTAGCAGTGTCAGCCTCATAGCAAATCATGTCATCCCTCTGCTTCAATCCTTTGGTTTCCCATTTCCCCAGAGTAAAAGCCAAAGTCCTTATAATGGCCCACAAGATACTCTGTAGGTCCCTCTCTGGGCTCATGTCTTATGACTTGCTCCCCCCACAGTGGCTTCCTAGCTGGTCCTTGAACATGCCGGACCCAGACCCAAGCCAGGATTTTGATAACATCCCACTAGATCCTCTATTTGCATGTTCCTTGTGGCTAAAATGCTTTTCCAGATATGTTCAAGGCCTACTCGCCCACTCTTCTGTTTTCACACAGTCATCAGCATCTCAGTAAGAGCAACACCACTTAAAATGGCAGACCTTCCCCTGAAACTCCTGTTTCTTCTCACCTTATTATATTTTCCCCAGGGCATTTAGCACCTTCTAACACACTTTCTAATTTGATTTTATGTTGTACTTTTATTTGATGTCTACTCTTAATAGAATGTAAGCTCCCCTGGGCACTTTACGGTGAATGTTTTCCTCACCCACATATCCAAGACACTCAGAACAGTGACAAGGACACAGTAGAGGCCCAAATATTCATTTAAATAACTAAAGAAAATATGTTTTTAAAAGTGCAGCGTTTTGAAAGTACTGTTTTTGGTAATGTAAATTTGTTCTTGATTTCGTGTTTTCAAATAATTTTTTCACCTGCTTGGTCCTTATGGAAACCCAAAAAGAAAAATAAAGTATTGTGAAATTTCTAGCAGGCAGAGAGTTTTAACAGCTCAGGCTGTAACTATTTAAAACTACTGAATGAAAGCAAAAATTGAGTTTGCTCATCGGAACATAAAGATAATACAGGAGCCATTCTTTTTATGTGGGTAAGTTCTTATAACTCTTTTTAAATACTCCATAAAATTATTATCCTTTCAGTTCCAGACCTAGGAGATTTTTCCCTTTTAAAGGTCTTCTGTAAAAATCGTCACAAATCTAATAGGACAGAAACACCTAAAACCATAGATATTATTAAGGCTCAGTTCCCTAATAAATGTGCAACAAGACACTGTCAGCCCTTGAAATAATGAGCTATGATCTATGATACATGTCCCAATATCACATTTTCCAGGGCAGCATATTTTAGATTGGTAGGAAATAGCTGAATCACACACAGCAAGATCTTATTTTTACACAAGTTACTTCTGAACTCCAGACACATCTATAATTAATTTTTTTCATCACATTAACATGGGACTGTTAATCACTAAAATATGTTCTGGTATTTCATAGACATAAAAAAATTGATTTGCATTTGCAAGAGGATGAGGGCACACATAAAAGAAGCATGTTCCTCATGTGACATAAAGCTTTGCATATCCAGGTCTATAAAATATATCGCTTGTTTCTTAGTCACAGATGATTGTAAAACTGAGTTCAATGACAGCTAATGAACTTCAAATTAAAAGATCTGACCTTTCTTTAATAGCATACGTGAATTAAGAATAATATATAATGCAATATTCTTGTTACAAAATGAGTGAAAGTTATAAAATGCTTAAAACTCTCTAGCTAATTTTTAAGAGTTAATTTATTCACTTATTCAATCATAAACACACACAAAATTTTATTAAATTTCTATGATTCCATACTCACATATAGCTTAAAGTCTAAGGAGAAATAATTCAAGGTACATCATGCAAATACTGCTATGACAATGGACTATATGTAATGTTGTGGGAGTATAGGTAAAGGGTAGGCTAACTGCCTTATCTGGAAAATAGTAATTAATCATATTTTTTTACCTCAGAGAATTAAGATAAAGATTAAATGAGCTAGTGCATATAGAAGAGCTTAAACAGTGTCTGACCCATGGTGAACACTCAGTATATGTTGACCTTTATTATAGGAGGGCTATTCAAGCTATACATTATTAAATATCCAGGTCAGGCACAGAACTAGGCACAGGGAATATATTAGTGGATAAACAACTTTTTCCTACCTATTTCATGATGCTTACAGTCTAGCAGCAAAAAATAACGTCATGTACCCAGTGCTCTGGGAGAGGATGCAAAGGAAAGGCAGGTCCCTAACAAATCTAGGAATCTGGGAAAGTTCTACAGAGATCATATTAGAAACAGAACCAGTGGGTCCCCTCTCAGGATTCTGGCCACTCGGTTTATAACCAGCGTGAAGTCATAGAGTAACCAAACTGAGGATGCACTGACCTAATAAGGTTGGAAAGGGCTATATCCCAAAGATGAGACTAAGCCATCATGCACCAGCAGGGAGGGGAAGGCCATGTGGGCCGAATTCTACAAATGCTGGACAAAGGGAAACAGAATAGTTTGTTGGCTCTATTGAATCCTATCTTTCTGCCCTGGATTTAAGATGGGATTTAAGACCCTGGCAGTGACCCTAGGAAAGGGAGCTAACTCCTTCCTGGCATGGCTCCTAGAGGAATGGAAAAAGCAATGGCCAATACTGAAAGAACAGAGTTGTAATGGCAGATGCTGGATGAAGAGATTAAAAGTCTCAGGAAAGTGGGCATGCTGAAATACAGACTATGTAGGACCAGAAGACTCTCCAGATGATTATGTCCCCTGGCAAGGCCCAGGGGACACAACACACTCGAGGCCATAAAAAAGTGCTGGTGAGAGGGGCACCAGTGTCATTAAGAAGTTCAGTAGTGGTTGTCCTTCATCCAGGCTAGCAGTAGGAGTAGCTATTACAGAGCTTGGTTCACCAATAGAAGTGGAATGATTGAATGCCATAACAAGAGATGTCTGGCAGTGAGACTTAACTGCCAGTAGCCTTGGGGGTCTCAAAACAGCTGACCAAACTAGAGTAGCAGCGGAGCGGGTGCTTAAAAACTGCTTAAAAAAATACAGTGACCCTGGCTGGGGAATGAAATAGATGGACAAATGACAATGATACTACTCAGTTCGTACCAGTAGAAAAAAATCAAGAATGGAAGACCAGGAGGCAGAGGGCAGTCAGTCACCCTGGTAGACAATTGCAATCCCTTCCCCAGTTTCCAGACCTGAGACAGTTTTCCAAACTGGAACCCTCTGACTGTCTGAGGTGGCCAAGTCCTCAGAAGAAAGAATCAAGTCAAACACACACAATGGTGGTCCCCCACAGCCATGTGTGTGTTATTGCACACTGGAGAAGGCAGACCACCCAGACTCCTCAGGAATGACTGGACACAGGCTCTAAATTAACATAAACACCCAGACATGCAGGCTTCTCCCACCATTAGAATAGGGCATATAGAAACCACATCATAAATGGAATATTGACATGGCGTGGGTCACACTGAACCCACAACCCACTCAGTGCCATTTCTTCAGCCGAGAATATGTACCGAGATCAACTTGCTTGGCAAATAAAACCTTGTTCTGCGGGTATAAGATATCAGAGAGGGAAAAGCAAAGTAGGCTTCTCTAAAGCTGACTTCCTCTGGCCAAGAGAATGGATCAAAAGCAACACTGCATCCTTGACAGATGGCAGATGTGAGTGACATCCTTAAGGATCTAAAGGATGTGAGGTCATCATGGTCCCCATCATACTTCTATCTAGTTCACCAGTCTGGTTCCTGCAGAGCCCAGATGAATGCTGGAGAAGGGCTGCAGACTACTGCAAGCTCAACCCCAACTGCTATTGCCACTTCTGGCTGTGGTACCTTTGCCTCAGGTATGTGTTGGGCGGCCACTGAATTCGGGAAGGTGTTCATGTCTGTTGCTGTGAAAAGAGGATCAGAAACAGTTTGTATTCACATGGAATAAACACCTGAATATATTTAAAGGTTTGCCCCAGGGCTACATTTATTTTCCTGCTCTCGCTCTGACATAAAATAGTCAGAAGAGATCTGAACCAGCTGAACATCACACAGCACAGCACATTGATCCACTACATCAGCGACATCATGTTATCAAGCTGGATGCTGCAGGCCACTCATGTGCTACAGAGGGTGGGAAATCAGCCTTGCAAAGATCCAGAACCTGCCACATCTTCAAAATGTTTAGTGATCCAGTGGTTAGGACCATGCAGAGACATCCATTCTAAAGTAAAAGGCAGTTGATTGCGTTGTGCACCCTAGAACAAAGGAGCAAGTGCCATGTTTAGTAGGCCACTTCAGATTCTGGGAACAGTATATTCCAACCTAGAATTACTGTTCCGGCTCATATACTGGGTGACATGAAAAGCTATGACCTCTGAGGAAAGCTGGAGCAGTAAAAAGACCCTGATGTAGGGCAAGGCTATGATGCAAACAGCCTGCCACTGGGGAAACACATTCTGTAGGGTTGGAGATATCAGCAGTGAGAAAAGACTTTGTGTAGAAGATTCTATGGCATGCCCCAGTAGGAGGGTCACAGTGCAGGTCCTGGGGGCTCTGGAGCAAGACCACGGTTTCTGCAGTGGATAAGTATACACCTTTTTAAAAGCAACCCCTATCATGCTACTTGGTCCTGGTAAAGATGGAACCACAAGTAACCATTCAGGCAGAATTACCAAGTCCCATCAGGTCCACCAAGACATAATGGCCCAGCAGGAATCCATCATAAGATAGAAACTGTACCTCAGGACTGAGCTTGAAAAGAATCAGAGGAGACGAGTATGCCCCATGACACCCACCGACATCACACTGGCACCACTCCTCAGTTCACACCTTCATCATGTGGAAAATATTGCAGGAGGGGGGCGAAGCCAGAGCTTGGTTTCATATGAGCCAGCTCCATTCTGTGGGTGCAAGATTAAAGCAAGTGGCAGCTGTACTGCAGCCTCACTCAGGGGTGGCCTTGAAAGATGAAGGTGAGGGAAAACCCTCCTCTTAGGCCGAGGGTTGGGTACAGCTGACCACCCACTTTGTGGGGAGAAACAAGAGCCCGACTCGTGGGCAGTGGTGAGTGGCCTGGCCAGCTGGGGACAGACATGGTAGGAAAAAGAATGAAAAATCAGGCCAGAAGGCAGAAGCATGGGGATGGACGTATGGACATGGATGTCGAGTGCGGAGACCTCGTATTGCATTACAGTGCCTACCTCGACTGATTAAGAAATGATGAGTTTTATGTATTTATAATATTTGTCTTTATTTAGTTGTAATTCATACAATTCATTTAATGATGAATTTTTAATAATAACCAGCATATACAATTCCTGGAAATTTAACAATTGGTTCCTGCATGCAGTTATGAGCCAGCTCGTGTGTACCACCTGACCTGGAAGTGACTTGGTTAAATTTTTTGCAGTAGAAATCAAGGTACCCATTGTCATGCAATAGGAGAATAAAGATAGTGAAATAGTTGTACATTTAACTGTGTGGCTTTTAAAACTTCCATTGCTACATTTGCTTTATTGAAAATAAAGGAATGGAAAATGTTGGCATAAAGCAAAAAGCTTGGTGAAGATGTACCCATGTCAATTTAAAACAATATAAGCCGCCAGCAATTCCGTGAGGGAAAAAAAATCTCATGCATTAGTGTATTGTATGCTAATGTGATTAAATGCCTGTCATTATTCTGAAATTATGAGAGCATTCATTTCGCTGGCCTTTCTCTACTCACCAGGAGCAGGGTCTTTAAAAATGCATGGCATCAGCCACTTCAGTTCATAATCTTGATTGAGGTTATTTAATTCAAAGCTAAATCAAAGCAAAATAAATTAAGGCAAAATTCTACTTAGTATTCACATTATAATTATGACTATAAAAATACCACCCAGTAAGCATAAAATTGGACTAATTCTGAAAATTTTATTTGTCTTCAATGGCTTAAAAAGCCAGTGGAATATATATTATAAAACATAAATAGCTCATTGGAAGAGCAATTGAGTAAATAATCTAGCAGCCAAACTAAATTTGCAAAGACGTGAGAGTTCAATTCCAAGGGCTGGATGAAATAATAACTCACAGAGCAGCCTGTTTAAGAAGCACATTGTGACTAATTCATAAATTCACGGACTATCTTTCTCACAGGCCGCACTAGAGGGCGAACTTTGTCTTCTGTAGAAATCTTCCTAATACACAGCCTTTCAGAAGGATGAGGTGGTCTTTTCTAAGGCGGATTGCTAATTTCTGGGAAACCTTTAAAACAATTTGGTATGGACAAATGGAAGATCATTTCATAAATTATATAAATGTCTGACCACTATGCTGTTCACCTGAAACCAATATAAAATAATATTAAATGTCCACTCTAATTGAAAACAAAATTTTAATTAAAAAAAATAAAAATAAACAATTGGGTAGGCTCAACTTGAATAATGCTATGTTTAAAGAGCAGAGGTCAATTGAAAAAAAACAAAAGCAAACAAACAAAACCACCCTGCCCTCTATCAACGACTAATAAATAGGCTTTGTACTTGGCACTTTAGAAAGCATACTATGAAAATTATCCCTCCACATTCTCACAGAGACCCTATGCGATATTTTAGCCCATTTTTAAGCTGAGGACATTAAAGCTCAGTGATTTAAAGAGACCAGCTCAAGGTCAACCAAACAGATTTAAAGCAAGGCACGATTTAAACCGATTTCTTTCATACCCCATGGTCCTCTGTGGCATTTTATCAGAGACCTCAGGACATGTCAGGGTAACAGCTATTCTAAGCCATCCTTAGACGAACACACTAAATGCTGGCTGTCCCTGCTTTGCAAGAGCTAATGAGCAGAAACCTCTCAAGACATCTGTATCTCTCCTAAGGCTATGATTAAATCATTGACTTAAACTGTAGAATGACACATCTATGATCATTTTGCCCTGGGGAAAATATTATTATAGGCTACGCGCTAATTTATTTACTTACATTAAGTAAGGATTTATAAAAGAAACTCTAAGTTACGATCCAAAGTCAGAGAAAATATAAATTAGAATATGATTACTTAAGTCACAGAGGAATCTTGCTTTCAAAAGGATTCACTCTAGGGTTCCTCTGAGCCGAGAGCTGCCCAGCTGTATGTTAAATTATTTCATTTACTGTACAAAGGCTTCATTTACATGGAAATATCCAGAAATATGGCAGCTATACAAAGTGAGATGAATCTGCACTGTACTTTGTATTAGCAGCAAGATTTAAATTTATGGAAAATACCACACGGGAGAGCATCTACAGCTGAGCATAACTCTACCTGGAGCCCATAATTTGAGACCAATAGGATTCTAAAGGTTTGTATAGTGCCTTCCTCAACCCCTAGTGGCAGACCAGGGACTAAGCTATCTTAAAATCAGGGCTATCCATCCTGCTGTTAACAGCCATTTCGAAAGCCCCCTACAGAAGGCCACCCTCCTCAACATCAATGCATTCCACTTGTGACCAGAAATGTAGTAGGTGCCCACAGCTGATTAAAGACTCATTCTCTCCCTCCATGAAGTTTGTGTTTTCTCATGTGTATATGCGCCTCTTCCTGCAAAACACAAGCAAGTCACCAACAGGGGACTGAGCAGTAAGGTGGGCGATTGATGATTTAGTCATATGATCCTCAATTACTCTTCATCAAATACTCCTGGACCTATCAGGCATATTTTTTTGTCCCTGGTGATTCTCTCTTCTGTGTAGAGAGTTTGTGGAACAGATGCAATAGGAAGAAGGGAAGGGAAAAGGGGGGAGAGGACAGAAAGGGTTTCAAAAGACACTTTAGAAATTCATTTATGTTCCATGTATTCATGTGTTTATTTGTTTTTATTTATTACTTTGCCTCATTAAAAAATTATTTAAAGCAGCATATGATACAAGAACCAAGTTAATATAAAAAGAAAATCAAGGGGAAGTAGGGTAAAGAAAATTAAGATAAGGGACAGGTTAGTATCCAAGTAACATGTGATAAAGCTCCACACACTTTGGTAGAGTTCTGCCAAAACATGTCTACAAGGTGGTTCTGAAAATCCAGGCAGCCTAAAATATGGAACGTGTTTGGTTCTCAGCAATCCATTCCAAAGGGAAAACAATGATATTCTCGTCAAGAGAGGCCCAGTTCTTCTGGGCACCAAGGCCTCTAGGAAACCTCTTCCCTCAGTTCTTAGCTGTGGGCAACACCATCCTTAAAAATGAACTCAACACTAGGTGTTGGGTGTCCATAGCCTATAAATTCTCTCAAAATAGACTGAGAGCCCAATGACAAAGTTCAACCTGAAGCAAGGGTTCTGTGAGGGACAAAGCAATGCAGACCTTTGACAGGTAGGTAGAGAGGGTACAACCAGGGGAAAGGGAGTAGCAGGATGTCCAGGGCAGAATGGCCTCTTCCAAATGCAGAAAGGGGAGGAGGGAACTTAACAGCCATCATCTTCCTTAGACCAGCCCTAATGCAGTCTCTTCCCTCTCAGAAGAAAAACCAGCCAAACTCTAGATTTTAAATATCTGCCTGGATTTGAGAAGATGAAGGAGCTACAGAAATAGGATCTGTGAGGTTGTGGTCGGGCCCACCAACTGTGGTTCCCAGGCCCTGGCCTTGTTGTAAGCCCAAACATGCCATGATAAAAGGACAATAAGAAGAGAAAAAGGACACCTGGGCTTACAGGAAAACTCAAGAGAAAAAGTGTATGTGAACATGGCAGAAGTGAGCATTCCAGTGGGTAAGCAAACTTAGGGCCTGATGAGCACCGTAGTGGAACACGGGGCTTCCTGATGTTTTTTTTCAGATGGTGACATGCATAAAAAATACAGTTCTCACAGCCCTCTAGAGGGACCAGCCAGGGGATGTCTACGTCATTGTCCCACCTGGCTACCTCCACCTGGCTGTTCCCGGGGGACCAGTATCTCTTTATCCCTATGACCCCATCATGGCATGGTTCTGTGGGAAGTTCTCCTATTGGAAAGACCACTCTCCGCTCCTGCCCAGACAAGAAGACTTAGGTTCAAGCCCACATCCAGTGAGAGATAAAATCCTGTGCATTTTCCCTAAAAAGATTGCATCAAGGTACAGAGCACTATAGGAGCACAGAGGAAAGAGAAAAACTCTAAATAAACAATTCAGGAGGTAACATTGAAAATAAAGAATCCAAGAAAGAATCCAACTTATTTTTTTCAATAAGAAGCAAATGTTCAAGAGGAGAAAGCTTTATGTATTCTCATCATCTCTGTGCCCACTTCCAGGCAGGCCCAGCACATAAGAGATGCCTGGTGTGATGGCTTAACAACTGTTCACTGAATGCATGGGGACTCGAGCTCTTTCCCTCAATTCAAATGGTGACCCACAATGTCCCTGTAGCAGATTCCAGAAGTGCTACAGGCGAGTCAGCTTCATGGGGGGAAGGGAGGGCGACCTCGGCAGCAGCACTGGGCCCCACATTTAGAAGGACCTTGCTCTTCGTTTAGTGTTTTCCTGCTACCATTTTGAAACTTTTAATAATTTGTGAACAATGGGACTGTGTTTTCATTTTGCCCTGAGCCCTGGAAATTATGTTGGCAGTCCTGGCTGTAGCTTTTATGCTTTGCTAGTAGATAGCATCAGTCTCTGTGAAGAAAGTGTTAACAGGATGTGTCAGGGTTTTCAATATGTGGCCCCTTCCAAATAGAGGAGGCTCCCTATCAACTGCCTGTGTGATGGAAGAGAGACTGGAAAAGTCACTCAGATTGGACAAAGGCTTCTCCCGACAGTCACATGACCCTGGACATGGGCTTTCAATCGTGAAGCAAGAGCTTGAACACATTGCCATCTCCCCACCAGGAATTTTTCTCCACGCTGCATCTCTCTTTTCTACACAAATCCTAAGAGAAGCCGTTCTTCATTACTTTGTAGGTGCAGATAGTCTTTCCAGACTCTTCATTAATTATAAGCTCCTTAAGAGAAGGGTTTTATCTGTGCTCACTTTATATCCCACACTGCAAAGAGTCATATGATAAACACCGTGATCAAACAAAAACATGAAGATCTTACAATTGCATTCCCTTTACACATTAAAAATACTTACATGTAAATTGTCTCATTTGATTTTTTTCAATAAGCCCATGAATTTACCAGGGCAGGTGTTCCTCCTTTATTCCCATGCACAATACTTCTGACAACTAATGTGTGGGTTTTCCACACATCAAGTGACCCTGTGACACCAGCTGGGTGTCCTACAATTCAATTCAGCTGTCACTCCTTGGAGTTAGTTTCACTTCCTGCAAGTTAAGGGCTCAGTCCTACAAGAGAGCTCCTACTTCAGATGCCAATCTCAAGTGCAAAATTGTCACCTGCACTTCTGACCAGCCAGCTATAAATTGAGCTTCTCATGACCCCTTCTCTAGGTTCAGTAATTTTCAAGGATGGGTCACAAACCTCAGAGACACACTTATGTTTACCTGTTTATTATAAAGGATATGCATGAAAAAAGGAATGAAGAAAGACATAAGATGAGGTTCAGCACGGTATCAAGCACAGGAGCTTCTGTCTCCATGGATTTGGGTTTGCTACCCTCCCAGGACACAGATAGTTCGCCAGCTCAGAAGGCCCCAAACCCAGTCCTATTGGCATCTTTATGGAGGCTTCATCATGTGGGCATGGTAGATCATTAACTCAGCCTCCATCCCAGAGGATGGAGAGTGACATGGAAAGTGTTAAGTTTCTAATCATGGCTTGGTCTTTCTGGTGACCACCCCCCATCCTGAAGCCATGGAGAAGCCCATCTAGAGTTGCCTCATTCGAATAAAAGACACTCAAATTATCCAGGAAATTCCAAGGGACTCAGGAGCTGTGTCAGGAACTGGGGTCAGAAAGCAAACATCAGAACAAAAGATGCTTCTAGTAGTCTTATTCCGTTGCTTTAGGAGTTCTGTGCCAGAAGCCAGAGTCAGAGACCAATACACACTTTTCTATTATTTCGCAGCAAATATTTTTTCCCTTTATCCATATTAGGAAACCTAAAGTCAGAGTGACTTTTCTAACTGTCTCTATCAACACTGATGACCCCCAGATCCAGTTTTCAATTCTGAATTCTCTCTAGCGAACCCATGGCCTATGCTTCTACCCGTTTCCAGCACCTCCACTTGGGTGACTTAATGGCATCCTCCACTCAACACCTACCAAAGCAAATGTGTCATTCCCCACTCCCTGCTCCACCTTGCTCAAACCTGCTCCTCTTATGACTTCTTTGTTCCCTAACATCATCACCTTCCTCCTAATTACCCAAGCAGGATACCTGGGAGTCAACCTCTACCACACCCTTGCTCCAACTTCCCAGGTCCCATGAAACACAAAATCCTGCCAATCCTTTTTTATAATATTCATCTTTTAGGACAGCAGAGCCTAGCATAGGATTCGGCACATACAATTTAGGTGAATTAAAGTCCTACTTGGCTATATTGGTGGCCAAAGTGACCTCCCAAGGGACTGCTCTGTCCGCTTTCCTGGCTTGAGAAGAATCAGCACTTGTAGATTCCTTTTTCTGGCACATGGAAGCTAGGTGGAAAGCCTGAGAAAGGAGAGCTTGCTCTCACACAGGTGGCTACTGGAGAAATAATCTCTTATACAAACACTTCTGCCTTGCAGCCTCAGGCCTTCACTGTTTTCCAACTCTGCTTCTGTTGTTTCTTGATTTTTGGCATTCTCTTCATCTCAGTATCACTGCCCTTACAGTCCCCCAAAGCTTCCATTCTCACAAATTTTCAGACAAGGGCAGAGCAGGCATATTTAAGATGAAAACCCCAAACGATGACCACAGAGAGACCAAACTTTTCAGAGATTCCAAGATAGGACATTCCAGAGAACATCCTGAGCAACCCCCTTAGATTATGCCAGGAAAAAGATGAGAGCCTCCTGAGATGGTCTAAAAACATGCATCACAAAGAGCCTTCTCTTGAGCCAGAGTTGACAAGATTGTGCTAAATCTAAGAAAAGAAAAGAAATAGAAGTTGGAGGGGAGAGAGGGCATAAGAGCGGGAGAGAGAGGTAGAGGGCAGCTCCCTGGGGAGGTTCAATGGAAAAATAAAAGGAAGAAGTAAATAAAGACAGGTGACCTTTACTGGAAAAAAGGAAACATAACTTATTATAGCTTTATTGAGGGTTTGGGAAACCTTCATTTCTCTGCTTCCTTTTTAATATTTTCTTTTCCATTGCTTTTTTTCCTAGTCTGTTTCTATTTCTTCTGTTTTAAATCTCTCTCTCTCTCCCCCCCCTCTCTCTCTCTCACACACACACACACACACACACACACACAAACTCACTGTTCCTTCTAAAGCAACTTAGCTGAAAATCAACCAGAGTAACTTGCCCCATATATTTGAACCAAAGTAGGAAAATGGGTGAGAACACAACTTCTGGGCCTCTCTCTGGCTCCCTTGTGTCTTAAAGAGCTTGTCTCGTGTAACCACGTTCCTCCCCTCCTCCTCCTGGATATTTGAAAGGTAATTTAACACTGAACATAAGCAGTGGAGTGATGGCGGCAGAGCTTTTTAATTAAAAGACAAACAACCACAAAATATCTGCACAATAGAAGAAAGATAGCTCCAAGCCCTTAGCACTGACAAGACATTAAATTGTAGAGAAATAAAGGGATCCCGGTAGGAAACCAGAGAAAAGCCTTGGAGCCTTCAAGCATCACCAAGTATTGAAGAGAACATGCACATGGAGGGGCTTTTATAAAGGGGGATGGTGGGAGACTCTAGTGCCCCATCTCAACACCCAGAGGGTACCACATTCTCCAAAAATGAACAGTCATCCATGCAGCTCAGAGCTAAAAAGGGTACAGAAGTATGTAGAATTTGCATTCTCATAAGGCAAAAATACACTGCCTTTGGTTCCTCTAACTCCTCTCTGGGGGATTCTGGGAAACACATAAAAACTGTAACTTTCATGTAGTGAAGTTCACAGTGAACCAGTGAAACCCAAGAGAGGCAGCAACTAAACGTTTAGGCCCCAGTTTAGATTGCGGGTTCAGGAGGACGATGTCTGTTGGTGTAACAGGAAGAGAGATCGTAAAAGAAGCCTGCGTTCCAACAACCCTGAGCCCAGGGTCTGCAGGCAGAGTGAAGAGAGGCCATTTGTGGGCAATGTTGAAAATGCTCCGGCTTGGACATTTTTCAGTGTTCAAGAAAAAAGACCCACATTATTTGACATTCTGTGTAGGTCAGTATTGCACTGACCTCCACAAAAGCGAATAGAAAAAAGAATAGAGTGGAAATCTAATCTATACCTTGTAGTCTGGATCTTGAGCACTAACAAGAGACAAAATTATCTGCAAGAGTCAGGATAGAATATAAATCACCAAGTGACACCAAAGTGGATCAAAGAATAGAAGAAAGTGATCTGCATGGAAGCAGAACAGACACTCATCCATCTTTTGTCTCCTCCTAGCTTAAAAGTTCATTAGTACCTTAGTGGAGCATTAATGCCAGGGTTATCCTCTTTGGGGGCGTGCCTTGTGTCATGTGCTATATATACATATTTATAGAAAGAAAGAGACCAAATGAATATACAACATACATTTATACTATATACACGTGTGTGTTTATGCCAGCATAAACTGAATGGAAATTTATTCCATGGAGTAGTTTCTGTTTGCCCCGTTAATCCTTTTGCTGTCTCTGTAAAACGCCTTGAGGTTTGGTTGAGAAGTGATACCTCAGACCTGCTTGAGGACAAACGTCAAGATGTGGGTCCTCCAAAAAGACAAGACAAGTAAGGAACATATATGGTGCAGAATTTCCCTTAACTAGGACTCTTCTGGTCTGGGTGTGACATCCACTATGGGGGTGACAAAGCATTGTGAAATTCAAGGCTGCAGGAAAGGAACACCTGCACAGAGTCACCTAGCAGCAAGAACTAATGACACCTTGTATTTATGGACCGCCTTTCTTCCAATGGGCTTAGCGTCTTTTGAACATTATCTCACTAATGCTCTCAATTGCCAGGGGCCCTGGCAGGGTGGGGGCAGAAGCTCAAAAGCATTTTCCTTTAGACTTTGGGCTGAACAGCGATGAATGTACAGACTCCTTTCTGTCTCTGAGGTCTCATGGTTACTGGTGTTTAACCAAATCACCTAGGAAGCTGTCAGAGGAAAGTCTTAAGTGATTGTGAAACAAAACATGTGTGGTAAACCAGCAGGATGAGTCATGGTCCTCATTTCATGGTGCCATGTATTAGTATTCAGTTCTATGAAGTGATGTTTGCCTGTTTGCTTGTTTGTTCAGAGTGGGCCTGGAGTGAGGTAAATGCCCTCATCTTTCATGCTTCCAGGCCATCTCTCCCCCATCAAGAATCCCAGTGCTGTTGAAGGCCGTGCCCTCAGGCCAGTGCCATTGCTACCACTCCCTCTCGCTGTAATCTAGGCACCTCCTGCATATTACCCCTGATCCTTCCACTGATTTTAACATCTTGTCTCTGGCAATATTCCCTGAAGTCAGTTTTAGTGGCTTAGCATCCACGTAGCTGTCTTTATTAATGAAAATGTGTTGGCCCCACTAGAGGACAGGTGTGGACAAGACCTCCATGTGTCTCCTGGTCTCCAAAAGCCCCCTCTAGCTGCAGGACTGTGATGCCTTTTACATTCTTCTGGTTCTCCTGGAGTTCTGATCCAGCAGTGCTCAGAAAGTCTAGATATTCCCTTTTCTCGACCCTGTAACCTGGGAGGTGACCACAGGCCTCTTGGAGGGAGGTTCAGGAGGATGTTGATCGTATAAACTAGAATGTTCTTGTCTTAGTCTGTTTGGGATGCTATAACAAAATACCACAGACTGGGTGGGTGGCTTATGAACAACATTTTTTTTTCATACTTCTGGAGGCTGGAAGTCCAAGTCAGTGGCTGGCATGATCAGGGTCTAGAGAAGGCCCTCTTCTGGATGCAGACTGCCAACTTCTTGCTGTGTCCTCACAGGATAGATAGGAGGCTCTCTGGGTCTCCTTTATAAGGGGACTAATCCCACTCATGGAGGCTCCACCCTCACCACCTAAGCACCTCTCAAAAGCCCCAGCTACTAATTCCATTCCATTGGACATTAGGATTTCAACATATGAATTGTGAGGGCACACAAGCATTCGGGCCACAGCTGTTCTTCAAGGGGGTCTAAACTTCCCCTCATTCAGGGGGCTCCCAGGCTACACGCTGACTTTGATTTGAGAACTGGGTGAGGAAACTTCAAACTTCTGTTGCAGCAGCTGATATTCTCATTGTGAGTCTTCCTTACTATATTAGTTAGCAGCCAGTAAGCTATCCATCTGTCTCTTCCTTCAGAAGTCATGATCAGAAGGCATTTCTACAAAGCCTTGAAGGCCAAGCCACCATGACCACCCTCTGGCCGTGCCACCCATGATGCTATTTATGTCCACTTGGGGTCTGGTGGTTAAGTTCTGGCCCCTGACTTCTCTCACACCAGAATCCCATCAGTTCTAATGATGCCAGGTCCCAGGCCCATGGCAGCATTGCCTACCTTCATCCTTGACCTATGGAGAATGGCACCCTTAGAGCTAATCAAAGACACCAATGACCCTCATCAGTGCTTTTCTTGCCTTGTGTAAGGAAAAGAAATATTCTCTAGGTCCTCCCAGGTACTCACCATCACAGGATAAACACTCCCGGTGTCCCCTTCTCCCTGACCTCTTCACACCACGCCACGGTCATTCCCAGGCCATCATTTCAGCCAAGATTTCAGGAGCTACCCCAGCAGTGTTCTGGGGCAACTCCAGGGTCTTTGTCAGCTTGTTGAACCCCAAGTCAAAAGAAAGTCTTCCCACTTAATCAATTATTTCCTATATAGCCTTATATTCCATTTTACCATCCCCACCCCATCACACAGCCACCCTGCCAGATGATCTGATGTTCTAAAAAGCCACAGCTATGGGTACTCTCCTAAATCTTACCAGTACATCCCGACCAGGTGCTGCTGTAGTGTGTGAGTTCTTTCCTCTAAAAACAAGTGTTTTATATCCCAATTGAACAGTGCAGTGTGGCTTGAGAAAGTTTATTTTGGAGTATAATCCCAGAGAGAAGAATAAAGGACAATGGAAGGGAAACTGGGGAAGAGGGAAGGGAACACAAGGATATATCAAGTTGACCTCCATCATGGATGACTGGTGGTCCATCCCTTGCAGGCCTTTGAAGCCTTTTATGAGATGCATCTCAGAACTGCTCAGTATGGGGATACAAGCAGGAAGCACTAATCATATGTTCGGATTCCCTGCTGGTAAAGGGTGGCTGTGTGCACAATATGTTCCCCACACTCGCTGGCTGGACTTGTGTGACTGCAGAGGAAGCTACTACAGGAGACTCACCCCACGGCACCAGGGCAGAGGACAGAGGTACACAGGGAAGACCGGCATCAAGACACTGTCTGCTTGACTATGGGGGAGGTTGGCAGAGCTGGAGTGAGCACTGCCACGCAGCAATGACCATAGTCAGAGATGGGGCCGAGAAGATTCTGAGGTGCATGAAGGCACCCAGCACGACTGCCTTTGCCTGCCTCTTGCCTCCTCCAAAGGTTAACACTCATCCTCCTCCTCCTCTCCCTCTGCCAAGTTTCACTCTCAGTCATCTTAGAAACACTTCACATGGCTTCTGGGTGTCTATTCTTTGCTGATGTTCCTTCTACCTTTTCAGCTCTTCCTTCTTACCCTCCTTTGCTGGTTCTTCCTTTTCCCAACCTTTACATGTTATGGTGTACCAGGCCTTAATACTCAGGGGATTTTTGTCTGTTTATTTTTATCAAGATCCATTTTCCAGTGTTATAGGATTAAATACAATCTATGAACTGAAGAATCTCAACTTTACATCTCTAACCCAGACTATCCCACACTCCGGATTCAAATACCTGTCTGTGCACTGCCTCACATTTAACATACCTAAAACAGAACCCTTGAGTTCCTGCCACCACCATAAAAGTCTTCATCTTTTTCAATCTCCGCCAGCCGTATTGTACCAACCTCAAGATAGCCCTGGAGAGTCCTTTTCCCCTCTCTTCCCCATGTCTTTTCAAATTGTACCTTGAAACTGACCTCTGTGCATCTTCCCCACCACCACCATCAAAGTCTAAACAATCATCATGTCTCCAGGAACACAGCCAAAGCCATCTCACCCTGGTCTCATGGCTGTCAGTCCTCCATGTAGGAGCCATGTGGCCTGTGCAGATTTGAATCAGATCATATCATTACCCTATTCTCAGTTCCCCAGTGGCTTCCATCACACTTGGAATAAAACACAGACTCCCTTCCATGGCTGACAAAGTCACCCATGACCCACACTGCCCTCTCTCCCCCCAACTCCCTCCGCATCTCTGCAGAGCTCACTCCACGAACATGGCCTCCTTGCCCTTCCTGCCTCAGGACATTGATACCTGCTATTCCTTCAGCTGCAATTATTTCTTCCCCCACTTCACCCTCTTTATTTAGGAGCCACCGCTTTCTCCTTTTTCATGCATTTAACACTCTCTGGCATTACATTTACAGATCTCTCCTAAGATTCGTGAGGAGAGAGGAAACACGAACTTTTTATCACTGTAGCCTCAAAACACAGAGCAGTATTGTCCCACAGGCACTCACGAAGAGACCAAAGACTCTATAAACAATAATACAAGATGAGAATAGAAATAACAGTATCACAATTCGGGAAGAGTAAAAATTTGAAACAATATAAGAGATAAATACTATGAAAACCAATACAATGCTGAAAGGAAACTGGAAGAATTTAAAAACTAAAAGAGTAGAGGAAGAGACATGCAAAGAGCACTGCATTTAAATGTAGATATTTGAGAATTAAAAGGCTCTTAAGGTTAGAGTAGTGTCATGAATATCCTACATTTCCAGGCAGTATCTGAGGGTCATTTGAAGGTGTTTAGTAATTTTGTTTGCACACTGAATACAGTACACTGCATTCGTGGCACTTCACAGTTTAAAAGCGCTTCCACGTGCGTTCATTTACTTGACTCTCCAAATGATCTCGCTGAGTTTGCCAAGCAAACATCCCATCCCGTTTTATATTGACAGAGACAGGTTTCTGCAGGTTGAGAAATTTACCCAAGAGATTTGACATCCGCTATTGAAAGGCAAAAAGAGGATTTTCCAAGTTTTTCGACTCCAGAGTCTAGACACATACGCTCTGCTTGGCGATTGCAAACACCTATGATGATTGTTTATGTAAATATACTCTGAACAAAATACTTTTAGCATAAGAAAAAAATACTTCGGACGCTATGAAAGTTATCCTTTGGTATTTTTTAATTATCATTTCTGTAACGTTACCTGTATCTGCCACAAGAGGGCTGACTGCAATGCTTGTGTTTTTTTCTTTCTTTTTCTTTTTCTTTTCTTTTTTTTTTTTTGTCCTTGTCAAAAAAATAATCGTTTTTACAGCTTAAAATAAACTATAAAGGTTTCATTTTGATTTAGAAATCCACCATTCTTGATGGTCTGTGTCCCCGGCTAAGTCAGTAATTATTTCATACAAGCTAATTTGTTAGGCATCCCATTAAACCGTCACAACTTGGTTCTTTTTGTATGAATCGTTTTTATCATCTAGTTCTATATTTCAAACTGAGCAGCTAGAAATATTTTTTGTGTAGTACTCCAAAGTTGCCATCTCATTTCTTAATTAGATGTAAATATAGGGAAATAATTCATTTTCTGTCTTTCAGTTTTCCTTTTACAGAAAGGGAAACTCTTGGATTATTGTCTCAGGAAAACACTGTAGAGCCAAACAGGAAAGAGAAGGTTTTGTCAGCCATTCTGAGTATAAACTATGCTATCAACTTATTGTTTTGCTTAAATTTATAATATTTGTTCACTTTGAGAAGACTTGAATAAAGTCATCTTGAAGATAGCAAATTGCTCCATGGGAATGAGTTTTGCATGTTTTCATTCAAATACCAATTTTTTAAAAAATTATAATCCATTAATTAGTCTGAAAGTTTCACTTCCTCGTTTCCCCTTTTCCATGGGGGATACATTCCAAAAGCTTCAGTAAATGCCTAAAAGTGCAAATAATACTGAACCTTACACACATTGGTTTTTTTCTATATATACATACCAAAGATAAAGTTTATAAATTAGACAATTCCATTGATAAAAGATTTGTTTTTACTATAGATCTTAGCAACCCAGCCTACAACTTTTTTCTTACTAAGTTGAGACCTTTAACTTTTCACTTGAAGAACTTTACAGCTTCTCTCTGGCATGTCCAAATTGACAGCATCACTCCTCTTGCACTTTGGGGCCACTGTTAGGTAAAATAAGAGTTACTTGAACACAAGCCCTGTGATACTGCAGCAACCCATCTGATAACTGAAGAGGACTGCTAAGTGAGTACTAGGTGGGGAGCATCTGCAGAGTGAAGACACTGGACAAAGTGATGATCCATGACCCAGGTGGGAGATTTCTTCTTGATACTCAGAACAATGCAATAATGAAAACTTGTGAAGTGTTTATTCCTGGAATTTTCTATGTGTATATTCTGACCACAGTTGATCACAAGTAACTAAAACCATGGAAAGGGAAACCACCAATGAGAGAGAACTACTATAGTCCGAACTAAACTTAGTCGGGATGAGCCCCCACTGATGCAGAGCTGATGAGCCTCGATTCTGATGAGCTTCTTAAATGACCTATTAAGGAGCTTTGCTGTTTCATAATGATTATCATTTTCAGAAGGGCCCGAAATAGCACAGCTTTGTTTCTCCATGGCTGGCTAGAGCCACCTTCATTGGACTTGGGCTTTGGTTTTCCATCATTACCTGTTATACCCTGATATGTCTACCTCTCTGTGATTTTTTTGATGGCTGCAAAGAACAAGGAAATTAGATGAAGCAAAAGGATTCAATCAGGTCTGTTTCTCACTAGAGCCAAAATTAGTCATGTCTCTATTTTAGGGCTGTGAGTAGAGTTTAAGGAACTTTAAGGAATAAATGAATATTATTATAGAAGATTGAGAAATTGTAACCAAATAACAGAATAAAATTCTGAATGTTAAAATAAGTAAGGGAGGAGCCATGATCTAAAGTCTGATAGAAAAATAGATACACTAATGGGCAAACACACACACACACACACACACACACACACACACACACACACACTAAAGTGTTAAGTAATTTTTCCAGCAGTTTCAAAACATTTTCTCCTTTATATTTCTCAAGATATAAGAATCACTGGCTATGTCTGCCCAGAAAGGAAACTTATTATTTTCAAACACAATTTTTACTCACATTTATGTGGGCACATGTTAAGCATTACAGTTTTGAAATACTAAACTCACTCAAAAGTAAAATCTAAATATTGAAAAGATACATTTTAAAAGGAAAATAAGTTTAATGTGATTTAATAATATGGACAATATCAACCATCCTTCATCAAGTTCAAAAAGCACAATTTTCACATTTTTACATATCTGAAATTGGCACATATGTTATCAAAAATGGCATCTTACAACTGAAATTAGCAGCCTTTTTGCTCTTTCCCAGTGGAATACACACCACTGAGAAAGAATGAATGGTGCATCTTAGGATCGATGGCTTATTAAATTCGGTGAAACACAGCATTACAAAAGCTGCCAGAAATATTAGGAATAAGATGAACTTCTGCACCCAGTAGGAAGTAGATCAGTTAGGTAATATTCATGAGTAATTGAATAGGTTCGTTCTAATTGAACGTTTCAACCTTCAATTTACTAAGACTGAATAGTGATGATTCACCTTGGTTGCAGCAAGTTGCACACACACATAGTAGCTGTGTCTGCTGATCGTGAAGCAGGGTTTTCCAGTAGCTCTCGTTCTACTGTGGCCGGTGAAAATAGGCTTAGAGTCAATTGACACAGACAGAAAGGAGTAAAGGAGAAAAAGGGCCAAGTTACATCATCTACGGCTTAGTTACCCATTTCAATTACCTTTGGCCATGTCCTATAATCTAACTCAAAAAAGTGAAGATGAAAGAAATGATCTGGGTTGGAGTTTCTCAAACTCAGCATTATTGCCATTTTGCTGGAGGAGGAGGGATTGTCCTATGCACTGTAGGATGTTTTGCAGCATCCAAGCCACTTCCCAGTTTTGACATCAAAAATGTCTCTGGACATTGCCACATGTTCCCTGGGGTGTGGGAGTGGGTGCCATAATTGAGAACCACTGCTTTGGGTTTTCTCTCATTCTCCAGCACTTCTCAAAACTTCAGAAGAGGGATACAGATAAATAAGTGTAAAAATAAACACCATTCATAAGACCTCCCTTGAAAATGCTAGAAGCCACCTGAAGCTTCAAAGACATCTTGACATATGTGGGTTACCAAAATTCCAGTAGGCTGAAGATTAGAAAAAAATATACACATTGCATTTGAATGCATAATTAAATACATTCATACACACACACACACACACACACACAGCATTTACTATCAAACTTTTATCTATACTATTGTTAAAACTATGATTTGATATGTATGTGGTCAAGAGGGAATCTAAAAAAATAAAGTGGTTGATTTATTTGGCTGATTAAATTGTGTTTTCCATTAATGTTATTATTTATGCTGTGGGTAATTAAATTCGTCCCGTTTTTGGTTTTCTGATAATAATTGATAAAGATCAACATGAAAGGGTCAAAGTGGTTAAATATCATTGGATAACATCTAACATTTTCTAAGTGATCAATCACTAAGTACCAGGCATAGAAATATACTTTATAGAGATTGACTCATTTGACATTTACAACAATCTTAAGAGCTAAGCACCATTTCCATGAAGAAAATTTGACTTACCTAAGAATGTACAGTTTGGAAGTAGCAGAGCCCAGACTGAAGCTCTGGGCTCTGTGACTTCACACCTTATCACTCCCGACCACCACACTCTTCCTCAACCATGTAGCCCCAGCTGCCACTATGACCTATCTGGATTCTGCATCTCAGCCCAACTGGCCTTCTCACAGTTGGTAGTCATACACCTTGCATTTCTGTTTCTATGCCTTTGCTCATGCTGCTTTTCCCACTGGAAAATTGCTTCCTTCTATCTTTTATATATATATATATTTGTGTGTATGTATATGTATATATATTTATGTATATATATTTTATATATGTTTATATATAACAACCTTTATACATATATAGATAGAGAGATAGATAGATAGATAGATAGATAGATAGATAGATAGATAGATAGATAGATAAAACAACCTTCTTTTGATGCTTAGCTTGAGGTCCATTCTCTCCAGGACATTTTCAAGGATTATTCTAGCCATGGGGACTGACCTCTTTCTTGGAACGCTCTTCACTGTATGCCTAATTAGACACTTGTTATATAAGAGTTCATTTTATAACTCCTGATAATAGCTAATATGGATATACTATTTAGTAAAAATTTTTAAATGCATTTTATCACTTTATCCTACCCACAAATCTGCTTATGTTGTAGTTATTTTTCAGATTAAAGAGACAAAGTGTAAGAAAGAAGTAACTGGGTTATTCAAGGAGCCACTTGGTAAGGGACAGGCCAGAACTCGACTTAAAGTCTTCCAACACCGAAACTCATGTTCTTCCTTAAAAACCAGGCCTTGTAGCCCAAGTATGTATAAATAAGTATTTCAGCCTCACAAATGAAATTGCAATATCCATGTTTTAAGTGCTTCCAGTTCTTTCACTCACACGCCAGCACTAGTAAGCACTTACAATAATTGGTTATCGATTGGATGATCTTTCCCTCCGAAACCTCAGAGCATGCAACATTAACAATAGTAATAACTAATGTTTACTAACCTCTGTGTACCAAACATTATGCTCAGCACTATGCAGGGACTATAAATGAGGAATCTGAGTGTCAGTGAGGTTAGGGGGTTAGAAAATGGTCTGTCAGCTGAAACCTTGATCTATCTGCACTTAAATATCTCTTTGAACCTGGTTGATAATAAACCCTAATACATGTCAATTAGTGCTCATAACTCACGAGTAGAACCTTGTCAGTTACTTCTATGTGTATTTTTTCTCACTTAACCCTGAACAAAAACTATAAGAAATGACTATTTTATCCCCATTTTAGGAGGAAGAAAATGAGTTTGGAGAGAACAAGTGGGAAGTTGAAGCAGATTTCAATCTAGCAGACTAACTCATGACTTTTAAAAGCCCTTCACCATTAAAAGCAAATATCTCTAAATATCTTTAAAATGTGTGAGTGTGTATATGTGCGTATATATATGTAGATAGATGTTATATATGTAAATATGCGTGTAATTGTGTATATGTGTGTGTGTGTGTGTGTGTGTGTGTGTATATATATATATATATATATATATATATATATAGTGTTTGTATTCAAGTTTACAAAACCGATCTAATTTCTAGAATATTGAATTTTCTGAAGTCATGATGTCAATAGCACTTTAGAAGTTCCCAGGCAGAGGAGACGGCCAGAGGGACAAATGTCAGGTGATTCATTCTCCTTAGTTGAAGGCTCAGGAGCCCATCAGCAGGAATGAGATTTCCTTAGCTTAGCGGGGTAGAGGTGCATGAGCAGAGGCCTCCCGCAGTATGGAACGAAATCCATTTCCCAGAATTAGTTTACCCACCCCAGCAGCTCACGTGACATGGAAAAAGCAGGCACCTTCATCAGGCAAGTATCAGTGGTAACTCCCAGCTGTCTGAGAGTTGTTTGGCACATTCTCAGGTAGCTGACATCCAAACAATAAGTAATCTGGTTTTCAGGAAGGTAATTACTGAGCAGACCCACATGGTCTGAGACCTGAGAGGCATGCCACAACACCTGAACAAATGGCACACCTGAGCAAGCTTCCAGTCTCTGAAAAATAATTACCTTTCATCACAAGAATATGTCAGAATCATGGTTTGATTTGTTTGCAGGCTTGAACCACCTGCTCTAAAGCTGCATTGTAGGCACTTGCTCACTTTTTTTTGTTTGTTTTGTTTTGTTTTAGGGTTCTTATAAGTTTAGTTCAGGAGCATGCCCACGAGAGTTTGATCCATATTCACAACGTCCCACCCAGGGACCATCTTTGCCATGCACACCCAAGGCTGGCAATCTTGGGCCTCATCACCAACTGCTCCTGTTTGCAGAAATTGGACTGCAATCTCATATTTATCTTTTCAGCTTTTTTATGAAGAAATAATATGAAACCCCTAATAGTAGAGTTATTTCAGAAGTTTGTGAAGAATGCTTGTATTTTTCATTAGCAATCACAAGCCCCTTGACAGTGGCAAATTCATCAACGAGTCAGGGATCAAATCTGAGAAATTTTAGAATGCTCTGGAAATGGTAACTAATTTCCAGAGCTATCTTACCATTATGGGGATGTTTATTAAATACATATGTGAGTTCACAAAAAAAAAAAAAATGAATTTTAGCGTGATTCTACAGTGTGAGGATCCAGCCCAAATACAGGGTATTGATTTTTCTGAAAAGCAATGTCCTCTCTCTCTTAGACAATGTTTATCAGTTCACTTAGTCTCCCATGACTCAATTTCCTTCCATTTATTAATAAATAATATATTTGTTGAGTCTCTTATATGCCAGACTGTATCTAGGCTCTGCAGATAAAATGCCAAAGACACGAACAAAATAATCCTGCCTTGTAAAGTTTACATTCAAGTGGAGGGAAGTGTACAACGAACACATAAGTATGATAAATAGTCGGTCATATAGTGATAAGTTCTATATAAATAAAACAGGAAAGAAAAAGAGAGAAGCCCAGTTTAGAAGGACATGAAAAGGATTGCATTTTTCCCAAATCTTTCCTAAGAAGGTGACATTCGAGCAAAGTCCCGTAGGGATGAAGGAATGAGCCATGTGGATATCAGGGGGAGGGCATTCCAGAAAAATGCAGAGAGGAAAGAAAATTCAAAGGACTTGAGATATAAGGATTCTTGGTTCATTCCAGGAATGGCAAGGGCCTAGTATGGCTGGAGCATCATGGGGAAAGGGCAGGCGACAGGGGGCCAGATCTTGTTAGGTGTTTAGGGTAAGGACATGGTTTTAAAGCACTCGCTTCGGAGCACTGGAGCTTAGAGTGTTCTTTCTCAGCAGTGTGGCATGATCTGACTTGAATTTTAAGAGGGTTATGCTAAACTCTGTGTGAAAACGAGACTACAGCAGAACACAAAAGCAACCGCTTACTCATCAGAGGACATCAAGTGGCAGCCATTGCAATAATCCATGTACAAGACAACTGTGGCTTGGTTTGAAATACGACCGGTGAATGTTGTTAAGTTTTAGAAATATTTCTGAGGTAGAGACACCAGGATATCAATAAAGTGATTTCACATCTCAGATGTGAAAGAGCCAAGGGTTACTCCCAGGTTTTTGGCTTAAGAAATTAGAAGGACAGAGTTGCCCTTCACTGAAGTGGGGAAGACAGGTTTCCCAGACAGGGGTGTGGTGGGGGCAGGAAGATTCTGTGGAAATGAGAAATTCAGGTTGGGACATGATGAGCGAGAGTTAGACATCCAGTGGACATGGCGAGTAACTAGCTGGTTACGTGAATCTGGAGTGCAGGCGACAGGTCTGCACTAGAAATAGAACTGGAATCATCAGCATAGAGATGGCATTTTAAACCCTGAGATAAAGTCACCTGGGGGTGAGTCTCCAAAATTTAGGGTCTAAGCAATGAGAGGAGGCAGGGGAGACTGAGGAAGAGCTGTCAGTAACGTGGGAACATTTCAAGAGCTGATGACAGCATGTCCAGGAGGAGAGAGCGAGCAGCTCTGTCAAGCTCTGCTGAGGTCCCATGAGACGAGGACTTGGACTTGACCCTTGGAAGTTATCAGTGACCCTGACAAGAGTCTTTTCCTCTAAAGAGGATCAGCAGAGAGGAACTGAAAAGAAAATACTGTGTTTCCTGACTGCAAAGTGAAGTGTAAGAACTGACAACAGAGCATTAGCACGAGAACATGAGCTTCTCTGTGTTCTCAAAATTTTGACTATCGAAAATTCACACATTAATCCTTACTTCCTCCAACCTGCTAGGAATGGTTGGGCCAGAGCATACTGACATCTGAGAACAGGCCTGGCACTTACAATTAGGCTTAGGCTTTGTCACGGCTGAAACATGGTGTCCCCTCCCCAACATCTCACAGAACCCTGACCTCAAACACGGTCACTCTGAGGCCATGAGAAAGTGGGATGAGACATGAGAATTTCATAACTTTATCTAAGAATGGACAAAAATGTGGTCATTATTCAGTCCACAAGAAATCAAACATTTCAGTCGTCCCTGGCTAATATGATTTAATATGATCACCTGCCGCTTCTTTGCCAATTGCAGGTTTATCCTTGTTCTAGATTCTCTTCCCTACAGAAAAGACTGTCTCACTGGGATGCCCAATCATGGAACTATCCCTGCTTTCTGTTAGAAAGTCATTCTAGAACAAACCCTTGCTTTCTTAGACCCTACTCGAATGCAACCAACCAAGTTCAGGTCCTATAAGTCATTCTGAATACATTCGTGCCAAGACATCCACAGATTTCCACGGTGTTCTCCCTCCTGACACAGAATAATCGACTCAACTTGTTTAACTACAGATGTGTCCCCTATGATTGTTGGTGGGAAGATATTTGCCCCAGAATTTCAGCACAGAAAAAGGGAAGCAGGGCTAAAGATGTTAATACTTGAGAAATTACCCTTGTTTAAAAACCTTCCTGAGACAAGGAAGTGACTTCCTACCAGCATAATGGAACACCCCAGAAAGGGGTGGGGTGGAGGTGGCAATATTGAGACTGAGGATATCAATTCGATTCCTCCTCTGATTCCTCCCTCATGACCCCTGCCTTCCCAAGTCCTGGCCATTTTAGACAAAGCCCTGCCCAGGCTCTGGGTCCATCAGCCCTGACAGGGCAAAGATTAACACCAGTGTGTGGTGTCTGGAATTCATCCTGCTGCTGCAGGCCTGGAGTCTGATGAGCCCTGAGCACCAGCTCTGTTTTCTCACCAGACTTCAGCCTCAATTTCCTGCTTCATATTCCAGTCCATTGCCGGGTTTGGAGCATTGCCTAGAACCATCATAGTCCATTGGGCAGGAATTCAACACCTTGCGGCATCGCTGCCCTTGTCCCTCTCCCTGGAGGTTGTAGCTTGTTCCCTTTATTTCAAGTTGCTGGCAGAGGTACCATCCCAAATGGGCTCACTCTCAGGAGCCATGACGTGGCTGCCCTTTCTGACACTGCAAATGGCACAGTTGGCTCTGGAGCAGGCCCTTCAGCTGAGAAAATTCCCAAACCCCGGTCCCATCTGGTCCTAGGTTTCTGCAGCACTTCCTCTTGGCCAGTGCCAGCATCCCTGAGAGCTGAGCCCACCCAAGTTATAATAGCCCCGGCTCACCAGACACAGTTTATTCATGTGCAACTGGACACCTTCTTTGGCCATCACCCAAGAGTGAAAGTTGCTACAAAAACCAGCCTGCCAAGTCTTTGGGACTTTCAGACACAATCTCAGATTCTGAAAAGCAACAGGAAACAGGAGGGTGTTGCCTCCGACCACGTGGAGGAGCACACAGCAAGAAACAAGAGTCCTTATTCTATTAGCCTAACTCATTTTCCAGGAGCAAATATATGCAAGCTGCAAAACTCCTCTGACTTCAAGCTACACAAGAACTTGATAATGCATGAGAACTGAGTACTTACTGTGAGCTCTCCAGCCCTCACAGTAAATATACTCAATAAATGTTTGTACAATTAATGAATAAGTTTGAGAGATGAAAAAATCAAGGTGAAAAAATCGAGGCTGGGTTTCTATCACCCTGTGCAGGAGTGCTCAGCCACAGTAGCATAGAAACAGAACCAAACTCTCTGGGCTCCCATCCAGTATTTTTTCTACTAGAGCCATTTCCTTGTTAAATTGATATTGTTTCATTCCTAATAACACTAATTTAGAAGGCTATTTTTACTAGTCTTTTGTCTCTAAAAGTATTGAAGCCGTACTAGTTTTTAGAAACTTGTATTGGCAACTCAAGCACTTGGTCAAGAAATATGCCATAATGCACCCCAATTCTGTGACAAAATGGGGCTATGAACTCATCCATTGCCAACAATTTACAAACATGTTTATAATGCAAAAGAGTAAATATTAAATAATATTATAAAAATGTGTAGCTTTTTTGCCCCCTCGAATCACAGAGTAGAAAGGGGAAAGATGAGCCATGGATGGAAAAGGGGGGGGGCACAGAAAAGGAATGGAAAGCCAAAGAAACACCTTTGCACATTTCCTGAAATTAACCTTCCCCCTCCCCCCTCATCATTTCTGCAAAGGAGGCCTAAAAGGAAGAGTAAGGGTTACATCGCTGTTCTTTCCTGAAATATCCCAGGGTTTCTGGAAAGAATACAGCTCCCATTAAGATTCAAACACCAGCTGTGTTGGGCCTAACATTCATTTATACTTTAATTAGAAGGAATCCCTTTAATCAGATGATTTGATTGCCTTGCTACTCAAAGTGTGGTCCACAGAGGACCAGCAGCATCCGCATCACCTGGAAGTATATGTCAGAAGCTCTGATTAGTGTGCAAAGCCCCCCAAACTGTGTAAAGTACAGAACTGTGCAATTAGCTAGAGAATGAGGATCAAGAGACGCTATTTTGAATAATGGAGCAAACCACTTGTTTTAGCTTAAATCCACTAAAACCGAATTACTTAAGCAGTATCTTTTTCAACATAATTACCCATGTTTAAGATTCAAATAAAAACAAGAAAAGTAGTCTAACCTTTTCTTTTTTCTTCTCTTCTCTTTCCTTTCTCTCTCTCTCCCTCCCTTTCCCTCCCTTCCTCCCTCTCTCCCTCCCTCTCTCCCTATCTCTTGCTCTCTCTTAACCTAACAACCTGTTTGAAAGTCTGACTGAATAAACCTCTGAAATTTTTTGATTGTATTTTCTCCGAGGTGGACTCTAAACCTCAAGGGTTAACTGGAGTAACCTCTCTGTCCAGTAGGGGACACTGAAAGGCAGCAGAACAGGAATAGGCAGCCGGCAACCAGCTCCTCCCTGGGGAAAGTTTAAGCAAAAGGAGCCACAATTAGAGCCCCAGAGATCAGTTGTGGGGCCAAGTAGGAAGATAAGTAGGGAATGGCCTGGTGGGAGCAGAAAGCAAGGAGTTCAGGACAGAGACGTTCAGGGAGCAGTTACGAGGAGGGAAACCAGCTCTGACTGCATCAGGAGTGAGGTCCCAGCACAGCCTCCAGGCTTGGCCTCATGATCTTCTTCACACAGAGCTAGAATTCATTTCCCTGGAAAGAATAGCTCAGCATGACCGAATCCCTCACCTTTATGGCTGAAGAAGCCCCTTGTTTCTCTCAAGGAATGCAATGAAGGTTGAAGTCCTAACGTGCCAATTACTTCACAGTGAGAGGGGATGGGATTTGGGAGGGGGTGTGTGTGTGTTGGGAAGAGGAAATCGCTCCTCAGCCAAGCAGAAAGCTTGACAGCATGCTGTCCCTAATGTGCTTCTTACCACCAACCCCTCCTTTGTAGGGCAACAGGCTTTAAGCTGAGTAGTGAGTCAGGACCCAGCCCTGTGGAGAGGTTCCAGGGCACTAACTCATGACATGAGGCCAGGTATTTAAATTTAAATTCCGCTTTTCCAAATAATGCTTAAAAATTAACTCGCCTCCCATTTAATTCCCATCAATAACGGTCTGTACCTACAGTGCCAGACTTTCTCAGTTTTAAATATTTAGTTTGTCATGCCATGAATACACCCACACTTATCAGGGAAAATCTGCTCCCTATAAACATGTTCTCTCTTCTAGAAATAGACAACACCTCGTGAGTGATACATGATTTCTTGTTTATGCATGAAGCCAGAAAGAAATTGCTATGTAAACATACACTTTTGGAGGGGCACTTATTAATACCTTCCAAATTCCTAATTAACAACAACCAAAAAAAAATCAGACATACTTACTTTAATGCCTATGTCTTCCTTTAAATTTAACATGTGTAGCCTTTTTAATGTTTTCCTTTGTTTTTAGGCTTTTTGGTCAAATTATCCCAGTCTTTGTACTAAAAACATCAGCAATATTGTAATCCAAGATTGTAATGTAGTTTGTAAACTGCCTAGTTAATATGAGCTTGATTAGACACATAATACTCACAATAGGTACAATTTCATGACAGTTTGTTCTGTGCGGGGAACTCTCTATTAGAGTGCAAAGCCCTCCAGACTAGGGATGTAGGTACATCCCGTGGTCTATTGCTGATATTTCAGCCACCAGCCTGTTTGGCAGATGAATAGAGATCCACTGCCTCCTTGCTTATTTCCACATGGGAATAGTAACAGATAGTGCCACATCCACGGTAGAGTTACTGCCTGTCTACCGTGGACCCGCCTTCTTTTCAGATGTTAATAAACATTGGCTTATGTAATCCCCACAAAAGCCTTATGAGATAAATCTATTTTTTACTATGCTGGTGAGAAAACCAAAACTGGCATACGCTGCTAACAAATGGCAAAGTTGAGACTCTAACAGAGATCTCTTGAAGCCAATTTCAGGGCTTTTCCACTCAAATTCATTTGCATCTCAAACCACAAACAGATGGTCCTCTTCACTTTTGCGATGTGGCAGGAGAGCAGTGTGTGTGCTGCTGTGTCTGTGTACAGAGCCATCTCGAAAGCACGCCTGGGCTTTTCCCAGAAAGCACTGAGAGCTAATCCAATGATCACAGGTGTCCACCTGGTGGAAACTCAGGTCGCATCCTCTATTGTGTCTCAGTAGCTCTTTGGATTTAAGGTGAGTTAGTTATTTATCCCTTGACTATTGTTTTTCCATCAGCCCAATGGTCATACTTAGCTGTCCCCACCTGCATCTTAAGAAATTAAAGTCCGCAAGGATAAGGCCTCGTATATTATGTTCACTCTTCTTACCCCAAATGTCTAAAGCATAGTACGCACTTAAAGTATTTTCGTAAGAAAACCCATGAGCCATAAGTTTGTTGCAAAGGTCAGATGAGTTCATATGTGTGAAAGCCCTCTGTCTTTCTTTTCCTTCCAGTTGTGAGATAAACCCTCAGACTACGATAGCTTGGCCTTGTAGACTAGTTCTTGCCACAAAGTTAGATATGGATTCTCTAACTTTTAAAAAGTCTTAATTTTAAGCACATTTTGAGAATTCCTAAAGCTTTTGGATTTTGAAGAGTAGGTAAGTGAAAAATAATTCCTCAAATATTCTGTGTTCTAGTCACTTCATCTATATGACTTTGAATTAGGCACTTAACTATTTGAGGTTTTGAAAATGGGGTTACTGATATCCTCTGAAGGTTATTTTGGGCTTCAGTTAAGAAAGTACATAAAATATATTTTTACTTCTTAAATGAATTATTTTAAATATTTACTTCCTAATTAAATATTTGTCAAAGCATGTTTGTTACTCCAAACTGTTGGTAGTTTAGATTGTAAATTTAGGTCATTTCTCTTAGTTTCTTGGCGAGAGGGTTCTAAACTCAATAACTGCCTTGTACCCTGACAAACGCTAACACTCACTGAGAACTTCAAAAGGTTGGGTGCTCATTTCAACACCTGACACGTGTCAACTCGCTTAAACCTCACATCTTTTCTATGAGGGGGTCCACAGATGGGTAAACTGAGGCACAGAGAGTCTAAGTAAAAGATCTAGCTAGAGAGGGATTTGAACCCACATAACCAAATCAGGAGCCTGAGCTCTTAACTGCTAGGTTATGTGGGCCCCAACTTCATGGTTTAACCATTTCTATAGATCAGAGATCTTTACCTTTTTGCACATGGACCCCTTTGTCAGTCCAATGAAGGCTGGCTAGGACCCCCTCTCCGAGCAATGTTTGTAAATGCCTCAAAACAAATACATAGGATTACAAAGAGAATAAAATATATTGAAAACATTTAAATGTTTTTAAAACCAAATATATGACAGAAATATATTTGTTTCTTTATTATCCACTAACTAACAATACCTTGTGTCTGGTCTAATAATTACTATTCTCTACAAGCAGTGAAGAACATGTACAATGATATAAAAGTATCGATTTCTTTTGGTGTCAAAGTCTCAGGAATTACTAACACTGGTATGGTTTGTAGCCTATATTCTTGATGGAGGGAAAGGCTAAGTTTCAGATTCAGGGTACCGCCAATACAGATGTAACTTTGTAATTTTTCCCATCCAAGTTCATGCACCCTTTAATTCTACTCTGTTCCTCTAGAGCAGACCCTCAGGATAGCAGTCTAATTTTAGAATCTGTTTATTATTTACAAGTAACAAAATTGTCATTAACACGATATTTTGAAATAGATACAGCTTTTTCTCCTTACATATCTCTTGGTAGCTTTAACTCAGATGTGGCTGAAACATAGCAAAGTTCATATGTCTAGAATATACTGAAAGACTTATTTGCTCTATGTGATTTGGAGGGGCTTAACTATTTTCTCTTCAGTCTTCATCAAAAACATTTAAAACTGCTGCCACATTACTTGATGTTCATTATTTAGGAAACAAATGGAAATATAAATTAAAGCCAGCCTTCTCCAGGAATCCGTCATTTGGCCTGACGGTACATTTCTCAGGCACTGCAGTTGCGAAAGTTAGTTCTTGATTTGCTAAATTTTTCTGTCTTTATCCTATGCAACCATTAGGTGGCACTGATTGTCTGATGTTCTTCTTTCTGCCGGAAGTTACTCCTCCCAAAACTGATTTTGAAATAAGAAAGGTTATCTGGCAACTTTATCCACAAACCCTAGGAGCTGACATCTCTTTCTGAAATGAATTAAAGCTTTTTTTGACTCCGTTTGTATTTTATCTTTTAAAGACCATTACATCATTTCGTTCTTCCTTTGATTCTCCAGAGGCTTTTTCAAGTCCATTAGAACTTCAGCAATTCAAGATGTTTCATACCAATTAGAACTACCTTCTCTAAAACATTCCGTGCTTTTCCTGCAGAAGCATAGGCCATGGGAAGCCTTGCTGCCTATCTGGAATGCTGGCAACAGCAGCATTTTCAGAGTAGTGAAACGATGCTCTGCAATGCCTGCCTGTCATAGGAACTGAGATATTTGTCCTGCAGTGCTTCAGAGAAATCACATTTTGGGGCCAGCATATCAGCCGTGGGTCATACGTAGGACAAGGGCTGCACTCAATAAAGGATTGGACCTACATGCTCTTCAGTGCTACGAGATTTGTGAGAAGTATTTTTAAAGGAGAAATAAAATGTAACTGTGATTTAAAACTGTCTCTTGAAATAAGCACATTATGATGTTAGCAACTGGAGTAACATGCCAGCAAGAAGCACAATCAAGATCGATCTCTAGGAGTACTGGGCCCCGCTGCCTTTGTGTAAAATACATTGTTTCTGTTAACTTTTCATGATTTTGCATATTGCATGTAAAATTGCATAAAATAAATCAGTGAGTGACCATATTTATCACTTGGATCAAGAGGACAGAGTCTGACTGGTTATCACCGAGGATGTGGTACCCATTCTCTCACCCTCCAAGAGGAATCACCATTGGAACCACAACTGACGACACTATATCTGAGTGTATGGAATCCGATTGTCCGTTTTAAATATTTATCTTACCATCCAAAACCAAACTTGTGTGTAGCTTCCCCTAATCTGAAATTTCATCCCAGGATATATCAACCTTCGAAATGTTTATTAGATCTCAAGTTAAGATCGTCATGAATTCAAAGATATAAGTTTTCTCTTCCAACAAGGAAAATATAAATAAAAGAGGAAATAAACTCTCAAAGCTGAGGAAGCCGATATTATTTGATATCACTCTCCTGCTTTGGAGCAAACACTCCCAAGTCCACGTAGTTGAGGGTAGTTTGACAAAGAGTGGCTGGCATTAGCCAAAATCCAAAGACGCTTGAATGAATGAAATGGAGACCAGATCACAGTAGGAGTTTGTGTGTGTTCTTGTGCCTGTGTTTATCTGTTTACTTAAGAACTATTTATTTTCATGTGGCCTTCAAAAAGGACTTGGCTGCCATGTCTAATCCTCCCAGCCAGCATGCCAGGTCTCAGAGTACCAATTTTTGTGCACTTCACCACTAGCTGCAGGTGGTGACCCCAGGATTCTCCAGTATCGTCCTATGGGCTACGAGAAAAAGCTTTTCTGCCTGGGCAGGGAGGAAAAAGGGGGACCAGTCTCAGAAGAATTTGGTGCTTTAGTCACAGTGGTCTTTAAAACATTTTAAGAGCAGCTTCTCCTATAGTGAGAAAAAAGTAAGACACCAACTCAACCCCTGTAAATAGAATATTAGGGGACAAAAATCTGCTTTCCAATGCTAATACATTTGCCTTTCTAGATGCTTCTACTTTGTACTTAAAAAAAAAAAATCAATACTTCTAGGTCTGGATGTGAAAGAACCATTTTCAAAGGTTCATTTCGTTAATTGCTTTTTAAGCATTTGTTTTGGCTTAAGTTGGCCACACTCTTCTTCACAGATTGCCCTACAAATTAGCATGGAGTTATTGCCTTTTGCCCAAAGAGAGAGGTGGCAAATAGTACAGCAAATAATAATAATGGTAATAAAATTATTAGAATCTTGAAGGTATTTACTTACTTCCAAGAAAATGGGTAAAATTTCCCTAATAGATATTTCTCATGTGTGTGTGAATTTTATATATGCCACAGAACAGTTATTTTATATTTCAAAAATTTTGTGTTTTGTTTTTCTTTTTAATTTTGTTTCTTTCAAAAAATCAACCTCGTTGGAGGTAGACTCGTCTTTTCCTTTATCTTCAGACATGCTCACTAGTCCTTGTTTCTCTGGGTTTTTTCCATACGACTTTCTTGCATGGTTCAACTATAAATCAATCAATGCGACTTTTGATTTTCCACAATCCTTAACATTATGCTCTACAATGACATGATGATCACCACAGTCTGCTTCAGCCAGACAACTGGATCTACCAGTCACCTGAGCGGATGCCAGGAGGCGAACACAGACTCTATTTCAGGAAAAACAGACTGATTTGTTCAGGTGCGAGCAGGGGTTTCTTTACTGCCAAAGTATTCCAGTTCAACAAGATGTTCCAGGAAAATATAATTTTGGAACCAGTCGGTTCAGTTCTAGGGAGGAGAGGCCACTTAATCACTCTCAGGTGGTCAAAGCAGAAACGACAAAGACAGAGCCGGGTGTCAGCCTCACAGCCACCAAAGCCAGCCAGGGGCAGGAAGGCGGACCCTGAGCCCTCCTTAATGATAAGGTACAGAAAGCAAGGGAAGGAACTAGGCCAGGTCTCTTTCACAACAGAAGTGACTGGAAAGTGTCAGGAACCAAGTCATGGGCAGAGAGGGAAGGAGGCACTAGGTGGAGGGCATCTCAAGCCAGAATCAGATTCGTCTCAGATTCCCTAAGATCTTATCAGTCACTCTCTGCTGTTTTGCTGTCTGCATTCCTACCTCTCTCCTGCCACTTCTTATTACTGTATCTCCCAATTGAAAAGGTTTCATTGTGTAATAATCTGAGGCATTTTTGCTAACGAATGCAGTCCAAATTTTTGAACAGGAAAACGAGCATGTCCTAAATCTGCTTTCTCCCTCATTTCACTTTGCATAAACGGGAACGAGGAGGAAGGTTATGGGAGAGAGACACTATAGGAAAATAAATAGCGCATCAAGTTTTCTTTGTTTAGATGCTCAGTGACTTTCCAAAAACAGTGAAATTCCAAAAATTTCACTGAGTTGCATGCTATTAAAAATCAATTCTCTCTTAGCTGTGTAACTGAAGCACATCCTACCCTGCAAAAAAGGACCAAGCACTACTGAAGGCTGAAGAAGAATGTAATTCAGCGCTCTGACTTGACAGACAAGAATCATATTCCCCTAAGCCTCAGCAGGAAACCCAGTTTACATAGGTGCCAGTTTACAAGTCTACTTGTTCACATGATGGCAAAGGGAGAAAGTATCTGAATTTATAAGCTAAGGCAACTTCACTCGGAGACAATGAGAAAACACAGTTTTGGAAAGGCAAAACCTTGGACTGTCAAAGAATTTAAATCTATGGTTCATGGCCAGGGGTTCTCATAGAGCAGAATCATAAATAAGGTTTCACAGGGATCCAAGCTAGTTCCAAATATTAAATACATCACTAACGACAGTCTGTCTGAGCTAGTGTCTACACGCACAAATGAGTTTGCCTCTTTGATGCGCATGAAAATCATTTTAGTTCTGAGAACAGATTAAATTCACAAATGTCTTTGCCTCCCCTACATATTGCCAAACAGGCTCAACTGATTTTTTTCCCCACTATATGGACACAAGATAAATAATCATGTATATTTTGAAAACACAAAGGAAAAGGCAATAATTCCTGAAGAATTTGAATAAGGCTAAACCGGAGCTGGAAGTACTGTTGCTATGAGAATATGAAGAACCAGTGAGAAAATGTGATCATGTCATTCCCGATAACATAGCAATTGGTCTAAGTCATGACACCAAGAACTATTCTTGGCTTCTTCATTTTTAAAACTGAATCATAGTATTTCTCATTTACTTCATAGATGCATCTTAAAAAATAAAGCAATACACTGGACCCCAGGAATAAAAGGAGCTTTGTGATGCAAGATTTTCTTTTTTGCTACTATTTTCATATCAAGATTTTAAAATCATGGTTTAGATTTATACACCGCCCTTCATCGACGTGCAAGTCCCCCCTAAAAAGGAGTACATTTAGTCTGCAAAAAAAAAATTAAAAAGATAAAATAGCCAATTTTGCTAACAGACAAGAAAAATTCAAATTAGGTTTTAAAGCAAGGGAAACATTTTCACCAATTGAAAATTTGATAAAATTCAGTTTTATCAAGAGTGCAGTAGAATAGATATTGTCACACATTATTAGGAACCCTGTAATTAGCTTCAGTCAGGCATTCGGACATAAATATCTAAAGTTCCTTTAAAAAACCCTCAAACACAAAAGAGGCTTTGAGTGCAAGATGTCCAACAAAGGACAATTTACAGTAATAGAAAAACTGGAGGCAGTTCTGATACCTTTCACAGCACGATTGAGCAAATTATAGCACAAACAGAATTCTGATTCTACAGCCAATATTGTGCTCATTTTTCGAGAAGCAATGCAGAAAAATCCTTACGTACACCTTCAAAGCAAAACACAATTTAAATAGTGCAAAATGTCGTGTAGGACATTACCTTAACGCTGTGAAAAGGTTACTGTGAATAAAAACAAAATGGAATATGAAAAAAATCATAGTGGCTAGGTTAAGAGAGTGAGATGTTTTGCCTTTTTAAAAGAAGCTGAACTCCCAAATTAAAGAAAGAAGAAAAAAGATCTTGAAACTCAGAAATAAGCTAGAAGTCACTGCCTTATCAGAAAAACACTGAAAACCAAAAATAACCTATCTTCATAAAGGCCCAGCTGAAAAAACACAAATCCAACCTGAAGACTGTCCGTTTATTCAGGTAAAGTCACCGAAGGAAGGATTTGCACTGAAGCGCCCGGCACTGGTTTTAGTTACTTGACTTGAAAACCACCTCCAGGTTGTAGGAAAATGAGAAAGGGGAAGCTTGGGCTTCTGAAGAAAGGCTTGAAAAGTTAAATATGTTTCGTCTGGGAAAAAAGAGATTGAGAGGTGATCTCATTTCAGTGTTTGGGTACCTGCGGCAGATAGCCCAGACCTGTCCTGTTCACTCAGGGGCAAGAGGAAACGGCAGAAGGCAAAGGGTTACATTAGAAAGATCTCCTCTCAAAGACAATTATACGTTCATTCCAGTTTTAGTCCGAATGACAGGATTACAGTCCCCTCCCCATCTGTAATCCGGAGAGGATAATGCTTGCCACATACATGTTAATGGCTATAACATCTGTAAAATACTTTGAGCTCTTCGGATGAAAGATGCCATGCGAATGCAAAGAATTATTGTTATTATTTTTGTCTCCTGGCTTCCCTACTGGTACAGGTTTCCTTGTGACATGGAGGGGACCCCTCCAGCCAGCCAGCTGCTCTGTAACAAGTCATCCCAGTGATATTTTAAATCCTTCACGTGGTTCTGATCGTACCCAGAATGAGAGCAGCTGAAACCGCTGATTGCTTGTCTTGAAGGAAGTAGAAGTTAGTCACAATACCCCTTGAGGGCTCAGGGGTCAAAGTTTTTCCTAACATCCACTTGAAGGCTCATGTCCAGGTCTCACAGTGGAGGCATGTTTGATGGGTCTTATGTTTCTATTTATTTCCTTTGAACAGCATCATCTGATGGCAGAGCTTTGGGCACATGTCCTCCTTCCGCAATTTCTTTTTTTAAAGTTCATTCAGATTCGACCAACACCTATGAAGTCCCTTCTCAGTGCGTGCCTGGCACTGTATGACACAGACTATTTCATTCTTTAAATAACTTTTTTCTATCTTAAGTAGAAATACATGCTTCTGATTTTTAAAAATGCAGTAAAGTTTAAAGAAGTAAATTTTTTTAAAGCCTATAATTCTAATATTCAGAAAAACAATCACAATTGATGTTATGATATACTTCTTAGTTTACTTTTTTACCCCTGTGTATGTGTGCATGCATACCTATCTTTTTACCCACTTAATGTTATTTTGTAAATATTTCCCCACATTATTAAATTTTCTGAACAAACGCAATTGGTCACTGTAGCATAATATTCCATCCTGTGGAAGGGCAGTGAATTTTACACCTTACCTCACCTAGTTTTTATAAAATCTACAATTCAGATGAATTAAATAATCAATGGAATATATAGGTAAGATATTTATATTGGATCTTTCACAGTATACTTGGTCTTCAGAATAACCCTATGGGACAGAAAGAGCAGCTAGTCTTAGCATTTAATACTTAAGGAGGAAGACACAAAGGGACGATGTCTCTGGTCCAAGTTCATACACCCAGGAAACCGAAAAATGAAATCCAGGACTAATGACAGGGTCCTCATTCCAGATCTCCCCTAGGTCACCCTGCTTGCCCTCAGTGAAGCTGCCAAATAGTGATCTCCTGCATTATCCTATTGGTCTCCACATAGGTTTCCCTCTCAAATTGTGCTGATAGAGTAGAGAGCAAAAAATGGCCCTTAAATAAGAGAAGGTATATCTACCGCTAAGGTTTTTGCAAAAGATGCCCTCTTTTTTATTTCTAAACGCCTGCATACACTCAACATATTTATTGCCCTTTACATTCACAAAGCACTTTTATAAGCTTGTTGTTTCTCATCTGATTTAACCTTCTGAGCCAGGCAGCCCAGGAAATATTAAAAATATTAAAAATTGAGGTGCAGAGATAGCCAGTGACTTCCTGAGGCCACCTGAGTGATAGGGCATCTCGATCTGTTGACCCCTGGTCCACTATTCTTCCGACTGTACCCACCACATTGTTCATGACTTAACATTTATTTTTTGCTTTCTAGCATATTTATTGCTGTCAATTTTATTCAACTTTCTTTTTTTTCTCCTACAACAATTTCCTGGCTCTTGTGTCTAGAACTATCTTCACCCCATTTCTTCCCCCAAATTTTTCCGGAATTCCTAATAACAGCACTGTGGTTTGAATAGACAAATAATTTTTCTTACTGAAAACTCTGCAGATCTCCATGAAAAGGTATATCAAAGTAACTAATAAATGGCAAGGCTTGGTGTATATTAATTCTCTAACAGCTCTCAGAGGTGGATTCTGTTATTTTAAATGTCATTTTACAAGAGGAACTAATGAAGCTTAAAGAAGCAAGATGTTGGAACTCCAAATGAAGCCATCTAACCCTAGCAATCACACTCTGCTTGTCCACAGTACAACTTTTAAAGTATGTTTTTCCAAACGGGCTTTACTTAGCCACACATAAAAAGTAAATAGTGATAAGATTCTCTCCCTATCTCCCATTTTAAAAAAACCGAGGCAGTAAAGTGGCTTTCCTAATAGAATCATGTGCCTCTATTAAAAGAACATGCATTTAATTAACAATTTATTCTGCCAACCAAAAATCTAGCTAATAAAAAAATTGGTATCACTCGACTGAAATATCACCAAGAAGCAATTAAGTAGGTCCATGCAGATTGGAAAACTCTCAGCTACCAGCACACACACAATTCTTTCCTCCCCTACCTCACCCCTGCCTCCCAGTTTCAATCACCATAACTACAATATTGACAGACACACATTCTCATAGTTTGTTTTAGACCAGTACAGAAATCAGCAATAAAGAACAGAAGTGGCTGGGATAGTCGAAAAATGGGTAGCTGAGGAATACAAGAATATAAGTTGTATTCTACAATCAAAAATGTTCGTAATAGCCTTGTTCACTTGTGCTATAGTTCCTGAGTTCAATGTAAGAAATAGTATAAAACTTTAACAGAAGTTTCTATTTTAGTTAGATAGGACAATATAAACAGGAACAATTGGAAGAATTGCAAAATAAATGAGGTCATAGGGTAATTTCCATCTTTGCAAGGAGAACATCTTTCTTTTTCCATCCCAGTGCTGACCTACAATAATTTGCCTTCTTAACCTCATAGACCAGGATGATTTGAAACTACCTTTTAACTATTTCTCTGATCCAGACCTCACTCTGTTCCAATCAGCCCTGAGCATCAAATATTAACTCATCTTCTGATTCCTAATCTCCTGCCTGCCAATCCATCCTTCTAGCTATTTATAGAATTATCTTGTCCAAGTATAAAACTGATCCTCTCACTCCCCAGGCTCAAAATTTCCAACGTTTTCCTCATTTTATTAATCTTGACAGCCATATGTCACCCTAAAGGCCTCTGACCAACTTCTTCTCCCATGACTCCAACTTTAATTTATGGACATGCTGTTCAAATGAGATTTTGACTCAGTAGGTCTAAGATGAGGCCTGAGAGTCGGAATTTCTGACAAGCTCCTAGGTGAAGCCAGGGCAAGGAGTCTCTAGACAATCTACTTCTTCAACTCACATTTACCCTTCAATCCACTGTGATCTGGCTCCTACCCACCTCCATGCCCTGTCAAAGTCACCAATGACTTTACATTTGTCAAATCTAATACATATGCTCTAACATTATGACCTTTTGAAGATATATTCAGTTTACTATTCCCTTTGTGAAACTCCTACCTTGACTTCTATGACTCCACTCTACCTTCGTACTTTTTCTCATACTCTGACCATCCATTTTTAGACTTGACAACTAGCTCCTCTTCTGTCTTAGTCTGATTGAGCTGCCATTACAACATGCCATAAACTGGACAGCTTAAACAATAGAACATTATTTTTCACAATTCTAAAGGCTAAAAATCCCAGTCCAGTATCCCTCAAGGTCGACTTTTGATGTCAGGTCTCTTCCTCACTTGCAGATGGCTGACTTCTTGCTGTGTTTTCACATGACTTCCCTTGGTACATGCAAGTGGAGAGAGAGATCTCTCTTTCTCTTCCTTTGCTTACAAGGATACCAATCTTGTTGGATCGGGACCCCACCCTTGTGACTTCATCTAACCTTAGTTATCTCCTAAAAGCCTTTTTTCAAAAAACAGTCATATTTTGGGTTAGTACTCCAACATATGAATTTTTTTAATGGACAGTCAGTCCACGGCATATTCCTTTGTTTTATCTTCAAAAGTATACATTCCCCCAGAGTTTTGTTCTGTGCCTTCTCTCTTTATTTCTCATGCCTCCTCTGGATAGTTTTATTCATGCTCCTGGCTTTAGCTACCACCTACCTACCAGACAGAAGCTGGAGCACCATCTCAGTAAGTATCTATATTTTTTGAGCAATTGTGCATTTACATACCTGTCTCCTTTTTTTAAACAATGACAATCTTGAGAATAGAGACTGTGTCTTATGTCTTTGTATCTCTAGGTCTTAGCCCAGATAAAGGAATGAGTGAGCAAATGTATGAATAAATGAATGGCAAGTTCTACTGGAATAATGGTTCAAATGAGGTTTATACATTTCATTTGATCTATATTATTCTCTTAAGTCTCTTTAATACATAGTTTTCTACCATTTTAGTTTATGCTATATATTTATTGAAGAAACTGCATTATTTCTTCTGTAGAATTCTTATATTGTTAATTTGGTTGATTATATTCTCTTTGCATTGTTTAAATTGTTTTCTTTCCCTTGTATTTCCTACAAAGTGACACAAAATAAAGTTTGACAAGCTTTCCAGATGATGCTAATGTGCAGCCGGGTTTAAGAACCATTGAATTAGAGGCTTGATGGGATTTAACAAAATCTAGCTGCTCAATTATTTGTCTTTAATCCCCAATGCTTAACAGTGTGCCCAACACCAATTTAGTTCTCAATAGATAATAATGTCTAATATTTATAGAATATTTAATATATATTCTAGGCATCTTAAACATTTTAATACTTAATCCTCCCAATAATCCCTTGAATTAAGTACTAATGCCATGTTTCTCCCTTACATCTAACGTAATGAGGCATAAGCAGGTTAAGTAATTTGCCCAGAGCTAGAGTTCAAGTTCAGGCTCTAGGGTGCATACTTATCGACTACACCTAGGTCTGGACAGGACTATAAAAATGAATGAATGAATGAATGTTCTAGTTTCCTTGAGTAAATGGTTGCTTTGTTGTATTAAACTCACAAACAAGGGATACATCGCCTCTTTCTTCTGTCCATTTTTTAAATTAAATTTGTTGGGGTGACAATGATTAATCAAATTATATAGGTTTCAAGTGCACAATTCAACAATATGTCACATGTACATTACACTGTGTGTTCACCAGCCAAAGTTAAATTTTATTTTGTCACCATATATATGATCTCTTTTACCTTTATCTACCTCCTCACTCTCCACTTCCCTCTGTAACCACTACCTGGCATTCATATCCACAACTGTTTGTTTGTCATGTTCTTTTTTTTGCTTTTAGATTTATATTCCTCATGTAAGTAAAATCATATGTCTCTCAACTTTTTCTGTCTGACTTATTTTGCTTAGCATGATAATCTCAGGATCCATCCATGTTGTCACAAATGGCAGTATTTTATCTTTACTTACGGCTGAGTAATATTCCATTGTATATATGTACCACATCTTTATCCAGTCATCTATCAAAGGATACTTCAGTTGCTTTCAAGTCTTTGCCACCATGAATAATGCTGCTATGAACATGAGGTGCATATATCTTTATAGATAAATATTTTCAATTTTAGGGGATTGCTGGGTCATATGGTAATTCTATTCTTAATTTTTTGAGGACACTCCATATCATTTTCCACAGTGGCTATATCTGTTGCCTCTTTCTCTTCCCTGATTGTTAAACTTGGAAAGACCTTAGTCTACTCCATTTTTTTTTCCACAGGTAAGGAAATTAAAGTAAAAATGAAATACAACAAAATGATATGCCCAAGTTACACACCTAATTAGTGGCAGAGCTAGAACTAGAACACAAGTATCAAAGAGCTACATACAGATGAGAATTTGGTAAATACTTTGAAGTTGATGAAGTGTTGGAAAATAAATATAGCTTTTGTTTCCTTTGAAAATAAATTATTTCAATTTAACTGAAAAACACGTCCTGGAGTTCAGAGAAAAGAAAATGTTTCTAGAGCACATGATTCTTACCTCTATGACTTCTTTCCTATTCCCCTCAGAGGTAGTCGGTATGTGAAAGAAAGGCTGTGGACACCAGTTCTAGGCAATGATCACATCACTGGCTTCCATCAGTCATCTCTTTGGTCTGAAAAGCAAAGAAGTAAAGAGATCTCAAAGGGAGCAGCATTTACTCACCCACACTCACCCTATGAGCATTCATAGTAAGGAGCTAGATGCCTCCTGTATTCAAGATTCTATTTAAATACCATGTATTCAAATATAAAACATGTGTAGTTCATATTAACAGAGTGTTCAAGAGCATCACAGGCCATAAGCCATTTTTGGAGACAATATTTTAAAAATAAAAACTTACGCTGACTTTGTATTTTGGCTGTCAGCCATTTCTTTTATTTGCCCCTCCTCAATGACTAAAAAGAGGCATAGGAGGCAGATTTTAATTCTTGGAGGAATAGGACTAAAAATGTACTTTCTCTTTTACATAGTCATTGAACAAATATTGTTTTGAGCACCTAATATGTCGTTCTGTGTTAGATGGATGGCATCCAAACAATGAACAAAGATGTGGTACCTATAATCTTCATGAGGTTATAGTTAGAGAGATGGCATTAATCAAATAACCTTATAAGTATATAATAGTAAATTATATTAAGTGCTATAAAAGAAAAAAATGGAAGAATGAGAAAGTTTAATAGAGGAAATCTAATATAGACACTTAGAACAAGGCCCTCTGACACTTAACTTGATACCAACATTGGTGATCTTAGCCAGAGAAAATACAATATAATGAACAAGGCAGAAATATTTGAGAGACTTATACATGCAATGCATTAAACTAGGTTGTCAACAAATGCCAAAATTATGGGGTATTTGGTAAATGAATAAGAAAAGAATAAGGTGACAGTGGAGTATGAGATTCACTCATACGACATTGAAATATTTTGGGTGGAACAGTTAGACACTGTGTTTGTTCTCAGGTATACCCATTGTGCTAAGCCTTGTGCTTGGTATTCAAGAGCAGACACCAGGGATCAAGTCCTGGTGTCTCTGAGTCACCTGTCTAGGTCTCAGGAAGGTCCTGTCTTCTCAGGTCAATAGCTACTCTGGAAAGTCCACATAATATGGCAGGCCCAGAATAATCCGAGGAAAACTAGTGGAAATAAATATGAATGCCAATTCTGTATAAAATCCAGTAGTACCCGTGTAATTTCATCACATTACTTGCCATAGGAAAATAATAACAAACAGTTGCCTGTGAAGCACTGATTTGCAATACTAGGAAAGCATGTAACCTGAAATATTAAAATGCAATTATTAAATAACTAAGTTCATTCAGCCACAGATATTAATCAATGTCACTATTCCAAAGCACACAACATGATTAAACTTGCCGTGGCTGGCCAACATGGTGTTCTCAAATGTCTTCACAAGGGCTTTTGTAAAGACAGACCAGTTATTGTGGGCGACAATTAATAGTCTATCTAGGACCCCTCCTTTTATCTGAAAACAGAACTTGCTTTCTTTGGGAGAACTATTTCTCCCCACTCATTTGTTCCCTCTTTCTATTAATTAGGTTCAAAGGATTTCTGCTATTTCCTTTCATGAGTCCCTGCCCTGGACTTAGTCATTGTCCTTATGATGGGCTTATGACTCAGCCTGAACCAAATGTACCTCTTCAACCTCCTGGTCATAATCACATGTCTCGGAATTGGGCAGATAACCCAAAACAAGGCCATCTGATGGTCCTGAGATTTTTTGACTGTTACTGGGAGAAAATTTGCTTCCTTGTATATGGCAATGCTAGTAAGACATGATCCAAAGAGCTGTTGTTTGCAGCCATGGTTCTAGCTTCATGGAGAACACTGGCCTACAGAGAAAAACAGAGGTGACACATGGAATTCTAAAAGCATTCTAGTCCCTGTTCCAGTCTCTGAACTTCCTGGAGCAGCCTTGGTCCCTGTTTGCCTGAGGTTTGTGGTACAGCTGTGCCTCAATTCTCAGAACCTTCCAACCCAACCAATATATCCACTCACAAATTTCCCATTCTACTTGAGTTTGAGTTGAATTTCTGCCTCTGAAAACCAATGGAGTCTGGCTGAAAACATGATCCATCACTTGTTAAGATGACCGGGATAAACCCATCCAAGGTGCATGTAGATATGAGTAACACAGCACAGCACCCCTGCCTTACCAACTACACACTGAGAAATGGTCATCTCCCTCTCTGAACCACTAGACATCTTTGAGAGATTCCTGTAAGAGAAAAAATATAAAGGGGGCTTGAGAGCACAATAGAGAAAGAGGGAAATTACTTTCAAAGATACATGGTGTCTCATGAAATCAGGCAATGTGACTTTTGATTTGTATTGTGAAGAATGAGTAGAAGTTCACCAGGCAAACAGCAATCTAATTGAGGGAAAGGCACTTGTCAAACCTTAAGTGCACATCTATGGAATTTCAAGAAAGCATATGTGGCACTTAAATTTACAAACTACTTTCCTTCTCAGGATAGGGAGGTCAGAATGTTTTTTAATTGATGAAAAAGCCTGCACTATAATGAACATCGGCAATAGCAGCAGTTAAAGCTGAGTCCTTTGATTATCAAAAGCTATTCTGCGCCAAAGAATGTAATAAATTTGATACAGTTCAAACTTGAAAAAACTTGTCTCGTGGCACTGTGTTCACTTACAGTGATAAAACTGTGAATAAGATCCAGTCCCTGGAGTTCCCAAAGAAGGCACATAACAAATACATAAATAAGCCACATAAAGGAAGAGGTCATTCCCGCTACATGGAAAATCAGTCAAAATGCCTGGAGAAGAGAGAATTGAAGGTGGTATTTGAAATAAAGGTAGAATTTCCTTAAGCAAGAATGGATTAGAACAGAAGTTTACAAAGTGTGGCCTGGGGGTTGGTGGGGGTCCCTCAGGTCTTTTTAATCGATCCATAATCATAAAAATACTAAGACATTATGTGCCTTTTTTCTTCTCATTCTCTCATAAGGGTACAGTAGAGTTTTCCACTGTACATTTTAGAAATTTGTAAAATTCAGGAAACTGATATTTTTTTACAACCATTGCTGATGTTCCAAAATCACAAATGGATAAAAGAAACTTTTACATTGTGAGACACACCAATGAATTTTGAAATAACAACCTATGAAAAGTTTATCAGCATGGTTTGAATTCCAAATAACAATAACCATTATGGAAATTATAATTTGTCAAGTTTGGGTAGAGTGTCACAGAAAATTATCCAGTATTATCTTAAAAGTTTTTTACAATAACTCTTCCTTTTCCAACTACATTTATGTGTGAGATCAGATTTTCTCAATATACTTCAACTCAAACAATATATCCCAGCAAAGTGGAAAGTGGAATTTAGCTGTCTTCTATTAAACCAGTTGTTAAAGAGATTTATTAAAATGTTTTGTTTTACAATACCCATCTTCTCGTTCAATGTTTTTATGTTGGAAAATATAGTTATTTTCGCACACATGTTATGTCACCATGTGTTATGAGTTGAATTGTGTCTCTCAGAAAAGATGCTAAAGTCCTAACCCCCAGGACCTGTAATGATGATCTTACTTGAAAGTGGAATCTTTGCAGATGATCAAGTTAAAATGAAGTGATTAGGGTAAGCTTTGATCTAATATGACTGGTGTCCTTATAAAATGAAATTTAGACACAAAAACAGATATATATATATAGTGGGAAGATAATGGGAAGACACAGAGAGAATGTCATCTGCAAACCAAGGAACACCCGAGGCTCCCAGAGGTTAAGAGAAAGACGTGAAACAGATTCTTCCTCACAGGCCTCAGAAGGAACCAACTTTGCCTATATGATTTTAGACTTCTAGTCTACAATACCATGAAACAATAAATTTCTGTGTTAAGTCACTTTGTAACAGCAGCACCAGAAAACTAACACAACATGTAATTGGTTTATTATTTTTAATAAATTTATAATGTTTTAATTTTTCAATTTTAACTTATCATATGACACATGGTGATATACTGAAGCACATAAATGAAAGCTCTTTGAGCATTCAATAATTTTAAGAGTGAAAAAGGAATCTTGAGACCAAAATGTATGAGGACCACAGGATTAGAGGATCCCAAGTAAAGGGACAACATAAGCAAAGGCTGTGGCTCCCAAATACTAGTCCCCTCACAGCTACATAAGAAAAAAATAGACTCCAAGGTCTTCCTCATACTCACAGAATCTGAGTCACTGGAGTCCTTTTCTAGGAAACCATATTTCTAACAAGCTCCCCAGCTAATTTTTATATAGACTCAAAGGTTTAGAGGCAGAAATGCCTCAAAGGAGAAGTGCTTCAGCCAACTCCATGGTTTGCAGGAAGAGAGACACACTCAAGTTAGCTCAAGTAATAGGGGAGTTTACTGCACAAATACCCTGGGCATCACCAGGTAATCTGTTCTCTCACAAAACAGGTACTAGGATCCCCACCTTAAAAGAATTGGGGGTCACAGTATCTCTAGAAATGCCAGATAAAAGCTTGTGTCTCTTTACATTCTGCCATCAGTATGACCAAGCTTTATGACGCCATTGAACTCCATACACAGTCTGCTTCCTTCTCTCCCTCTTCCAAATATCTGCTCTGTCTTCTGGCTGCACATGGCTTTGGCTTATGATGCCTTGCATTCACCTCATGGCAACTTTTCATCTTCTGTTTTATTGCCAACTGGCAGACTCCTTTGTCTTTCTTAATTTCAGTCCCTGAGGTAGAAAACCTGATTGGTCCAGTTTGTCTCCTAGCACCAGGTCATGGTCAAATTTGCTAGAGAGCCCATGGCTTTGCTGTCCTGGAATTAGATGTCCATATCTGGTTTAATAATCTGTGAACACAGGGCCTAAGCAAACAAGGTATAAAACATGAGAGCCAATTCGCAGGCACTGTAGGCTGGGTTTTATTCCCTTAGACAAGGCTGTGGGAAAAACAGGTATTGCAATAATTATCTTCGGAACAGTTTTTGGCATTGCTCTTGTAATTCCAAAAACTTTGGTTTAAACTTTTTTTAAGATAACTGATTTGACCAACTCAGATGGTTTTTTGGACATAATCATGACCCTAACTAAACCGATGGACTGGTTGAAGATAATAATGACGTTGATGATGGCACTTCAAGATCCCAGAAATATCATCTTAGCATTTCCCTTTGACCCTCTAATTTACCCACTATTCATTTGCTAAATAATTATAGTTCTCATTGTCTTCTTCTTCCTTTTTCTTCATTCTCTTTCTTACCCAGCCCTCTGTCTTCTTTTCTCCACTTCTTTGTTCTACCTGCCCTGTGGTCTTAGATTTAAAAAGAAGAAGGAAAAGGAGGAGGAGGAGGAGGAGGAGAGAAGAAGAAGGAAAAGGAGAAGGATAAAAAGGAGGAGGAGGACGAGGAGGAGGAGGAGGAGGAGGAGGAGGAGGAAGAGTGTTGTTCGAGGCACTTTCTAACTCCATTAGTTTTATATTAGGGTTTGATTGGGTTCTTGGACAGTTTTATGTAATGGCTTTGTTCCTTTTCTTTTTTAAAGAAGGAGAAGCATGCAAATATTTAAGTATTTATAATAAATTTAATAACCACTGGGTATTTCAATTATTTGGGTTGTCACGTTAGAGCACACACTGTGATTGCTAAAACAGGACAGATCCGCTTTTTCCGTGTATTGGTACCCATGGATTTCAGCATGTGAGATAGTTTAGTTTTGTGTTTGGGTAAATTGTGTGTATATCATTGCATAATTTTTTCTGTGTTTGTGTATATGTTTATAGTTTTGTTGGTATGTGTGTGTGTGTGTCTGTCAATTGAACAAAATTGCATTGCTTTCTTATGTTGTACTGTATATTTTTCATTTGTTGCTCTGAATTAAAAGAAGACAGTTTCTATTTTGACTAAATTGTTGGATTGCTCGAAAAACAAGCAGAAACATCTCCAAGATTTTGTTGAATCCAATTAGTTATATGCAAGTTGTAATACATCTGATTCTTATTATAAGCTTTTGTGTTTTCTCCAATAAATCAGTTGAAACTAAGTGACTGTGACATTTGACCTACATAGTGAAGGTGTAGATTTAAATTTGCATGTTTTATTGTTCTTTGTCTTTTACATGTTAATGTTTCTCTTAAGACACTTCTAAAAAATTAATGTGCATTTTTGTATGCGTGACAGCATACAAAAGTATAGCATATCAACTCTTCCTTAAGCAGGAACATTAATTCAAGTTTATTTAAATCAACTCATGTTTCCAACTCAACCAATTTATTTATTTGTAACAAAAAATATTAGCCCACAAAACTCAAAGTTGAGAAATGTGAAAAACTTTAAGAGAGGTTTGGTTTCAGCCCCATTTCCCTACAGTTGCTTAGAATCTGCCTCATCCATCTGCTGGCTCTATCCTCAGCTAACCTTCCTTCATTGTAGCAAAATGGCCTCAGATTAGAAGTGAGAATTTACATCCTCCCAATCACTGAGTAAAAGTTATCAGCTTCTCCCTTAAGGACCTATTCTAATTATGCATCCACCTCTAAACTAACCCCAGTGGCCAAGAAATAATATGTATTGATTGAATTAGTCCTAGTTGGATTATATGCAAGTGAGCTTTCTCTCTCATGCTAGCAAAATGGCAATAATAATTCCAGGCCTCAAATCCATAGACTATTCTTTAGAATAGAGACTATTTCTAATTCAGCAACTATTAAACAAAAGACATGAACTTCACCCTGTTGGTCACATGCCCACCTGTGACCACTCACTATAGCAGCCAGTGAAGCAGAATCACTCTAGGGTCTGGCCTTTAGGGTCTACCCAAGAAGCTATAGATGGGGGTCAATCCTACTCAAACTAAATGCAGCTATGCAATCAGCAATGCCTGTCAGACCAAGGACCACTTCACTGCAAGAGGATACCATCTTCTTCCTCCTCTATTCCATGTGCACCTCTCTCAAAATTCATGCTCCCTTGAAGAACACAGCCTTCCTATTTTCAATCAAACATTCATAACTTTTTAAGTTGAGTTGACTGTAAAGAAACCTATTAGAGAAAGGTCAGAATAAACACATTTACTTTACTTTAAGTCTGATCATCTTTTGCAAATTATAAGAGAAGACAATCCAAGGCACAATTCCCACCACATGCAATTATTTTTAACTCACATTGCTTTTTTTCAAATACTTACTTTCTACCTATACACACTCAATTTTAAACTTTTTGTTTATTCCTGTGTCTAAAATGTGGGCCTTGAAAAGCATGTAATAAAACCTTAAATGCATCTCACAATCAGGCTGTGCTCCAGAATTTATGTTTTTAAAATCAGACTCTTGTGAAATTTCCAAGAAGTCCAAGAAAACTGTGAGTTGCATCCTTGAGTATTCTCACAGGTGTACAGGAAAGTATCCAGGCAGTAGACTTAGAGGTGCCAGATGGAGAGATGAAAATTCACTCTCCAATCAAAAGAGATAGATATTCATCTAGGGAACTTGTTAGTAAAATGGCCTGGGTAATGCCTTCTTGACCTACATGAACAGAGAAGGCATCCTCCCCACCCATGATTTTAGTCTCCCCTTTATTTTCTAACAATTGAAAAGTCTTGCCAGGAGCACCAAAGAAAGAAAATTATTCTGTCTGTAGCCAGGTAAAATATTTATGATAAAACTCAGCTTTCAGAAACGTTCTACTTATACATATCTTCAAAATTATAAGAGATGTTAAAACATTTGAAAAAGGAAGTTTTGAACATACTACACTTTCATTTTCAAAATAGTTCCCACTTAATCAAGTTTAGACTTTTTAGATCAACTTAAAGTTTCATAGGAAAAATTGTTTCTAGAGACCTCATTAGTTGGCTTTTTTCCTTAGGGGTCAAATAATCACAATACAGAAAAGTATGATGTTTTATGGAAAATTTTTTTGCTTCTGAAAGCCAAATATTCAAAACCAAAACCAGTACGTATTAAAGGTGATCATGGAAGAATATTAAAGAATGCCTGACTCAACCAGCTGGCCATTTAAAAACAACTTCTGTAGACCTCTTCCTCCCTTCCCCGTGACCTTTCTCTCTATATTCAGTTTAACAACCATGGTTTCCCATGCATCCATAACCAGTACATTCTCTCTTCCATTCCCCAGAACCACCCTGTGTAATATCTCTTTTCATGTTTGTTTTGAAAGCTAAAAATTGTGTATTTTATATGCTGCATTTCCTATATGGCATGCATGTGCTATGATGTGTGATTGAAAGTTTCAACTAATCCCTACTGCTGTACAGGTGGGTAAGAAGCAGAAACTGATTTCTGGAAAACTGCAGCCCCAAAGTACATGTGTTTACGCATTTAAATGTTTCTGAAAATTGAGGCTAGGTTATTATTCCCATTTCCATTTCAGTGGAAACAATTAAATCATTCCATCCCGATGATTGTTGTGTTGCTAAGTAAACTTCTCTAGTGTCATTGTTATTTGTCTTAATTGGTTCTGAAAGGCTAATCTAGTTTCTATTTGTAAGAAATTTCTGGAAGTTTCTTTCAGTCTCATGAAACATTCTCAAAAGTGGAAAATTAGGAGCAGAAAATGCCACAGGTCTCTGAACTGAAAGGGAATGAAGGCCAATAATACCTTCTCTCTAGGGTTCAGAGAAAACTGAAAGAAAGATATAGGAATCAGGTATTTGGACCTCAAAATACTAGCTTTACTGCTCATAAAAAAAAAATTAAGAAGGAGAAGGAAACAAAGCTAGATGGGAGAATGTGGCTTTAAAGTTACAACTAAAAGTGTTGATATTTCACCTTTGAATTTATCAGTCTTGTTTTTGTTTGTTTGTTTGTTTGTTTTTTATTTCTGGAGCTGGGTAAATGCAAAGCTCCTGGTGAGCAGTAGACCAGAATGCACTGTCTCTACGGGGTAATTGATATAGAAAAAGAAAAGAGTAACAGAGACAGAGAAACAGAGAAAGAAAATGAAAGGGCCATATCGTGTTCTTCTCTAGATAGCTCCTCTTTCTCCCCTAAAGATAAATAAAAGTGGGGCAGTGAGAAACAGTGGCTTTCCTCTAACCTATGTCCCCCACATCATAGAAACAAGAAGTAGTGCAAAAGGAGGTTCCCATCCTAATACCTTACAAACATGATGAAATTTTTCTCATTCTAAAAGACCTGAATACAACCAAAATGTCACCAAGACTGGCAGTGTACTCATCTGAGAAATTCCAATAAAAAAGAATCACAAAAAGAGAAAATGAAGTCAAGAATTAATAATAATAATAAAAAGACAAAAGAGCCAAAGAACTCACAAAATATCATAATGTTCACTACAAAGTGATTTTGCCTGTTGTCTAGTATCTCATCATGGTCACTCACCACCTGGGTTTTTAACCTTAATGTCTCCAATAAGAGAGTCATAAAACTGATGCTGGAGAGTAGACATGGCTCAGAGGATGCTGAGGTGGAGGCTGGCTCTCCCTTCCTCCCTTCCTCTCTCTCTTGGTGGTAGACAGGAAAGCAATCAGGAGGTGAGAAAGACTAAGCTAGGGCACACAGGCATCTCAAGCACAGAGGCCCTTCCCTCCACATGGGAAAGAGGCTGAGCTGGCTTCTGGAAAGACTGAGGCTAAGAAAAGTAGACTCTGGTTTCAGAGAACAGACCAACCTTGATGGCAATTAACTCCCATGGATTAAAATACATTTTCCTTCAACAAGAACTCAGTGAGATGGCCATGTGGCCCCAATTTGGAAGAAAAGGGAAAAGTAAACCACTGAGAGCTGGAAGAATGGGCTATCCAAAAGAGCACAAGGAGATCAATACATATCTAAGAGTATATGCTCTTAAATCCCTCTAAGGCTTAAAAGTATAGAGAAGGAAATAGTAAAATAATAATTTGGGGCTTTTGGTTTGTAGTTCAAAATGAGGTAATATTGAAACATGAAACATTTGCCAAAACTGAATTTCCTAGTTATGTTTATTTACTTGGCCTTTAAGCCATTTAAAGAAACAATAACCTGAAAATAATTTTGGCTTAAAAAAAATGTAGAATCACAGAGCTTTCAGTACTCAAAAGTTTAGTTCAGAAAAGAACACTGAAGTCTGGAGAGAAGGTCTAACTTTTCTCATTTCCCACAGCTCATTCATCCAGTGTCTTATCGACTCCTTGCAGGACATTGCTCTTTCGGCCACACAGCCTCAGAGATGTACTCACACCCTCACACCCTCACCCTTACGAAGGTACAGCCTCCGTGAGGCCCTGGGCATGAAACCCTGATTATCTTCGAGCATCATTTCTAGATTATCCTAGGCAGAGACCACACATTGACCTTGCCCTATGCCCAAGGAAAAAATACTTGTGCAGAGAAGTGAGATATTGACTTGGTTAACTAATTGTTTTTTAATTTTTTAAAATTTATTTATTTTTCTTCTTTTCCTGACAAATTTGCTAGGAGCTTCAGAGTCTTCTCTGATGTGGGGTACTAGAGAATGAGACCTGTTTCTGAAAGTCACACGTTAAAGGCAGCTTCTGGATGGACTTCATTGGCCTGCCTTAGATGTGCACAAGTTGTAACAGGTGGACTTTACTGCCGTTTTCAGAGGAGCCTCCACTGAAGGGCAGTGTGCCAGGTCCCAGAGTTTTGTGTTCCATAAATACACGTTAGTGTTTATAGCCTCCCTGCACAAATCAGAGATTATTTCATTCTGAAACACATAAAATTTCATGTGAATTCCATTTTTTGTGTGTGCTTCAAACACATCATTCACAGAGGGTACATTTCTCATTTGATACCCACAGTGGAATTTATCTAGCATTTTTAACGATGTTGTTATGGTGGGCTCTTTAAAACTATTACATTTCAGATGAGCCGTAAATCAGGAGACTAGACGTCAGAAGAGCTGTCCAAACAGCTGAGCCAGGGTCGAATAAGACTGCACATTTCTCATCTTTATTGAGTTTGATCTTTAGAGCTGACAGAATAAAAATTGGGGGCGTATTTCAAAGTAAAAAGTGTCGGTTGTCTAATTTTAAATAAAGATAAAACTTTGCAAACTCCTCATATGTCCTCTCCATTTTATGGGCTCAGAGTTGAATTCAACACCTCTGTGAACAGAATGAGAATATGTGCACAAGAAACGGGAATCTAATTCCTGAGAATGCTGATCCCCCCGAGAAGGGATCATCAATTTATGAAATAGTTTGCTCACACTATCATTTCTCAAGATGACAATAAGCATTCTTTAAGAAACAAAAAATAATTATGATAAAATATTTTGGTATACATTGAGTTAAATGTTAAATTAATGACTTAAACATAAAAATTAAACTTCATTGCTGAACTTCTCAATGGTCTGTGTGTGTTATGAATCTTCAAGATGAGTGTATGATATGCAGTTCCCAAAATTATCTAGAAATTTTCTTTCAAACCTACTTTTTTTTGAAGCAACTATTAATCAGTTATATGAACATTTCATATAGAAAAAAAAAGATGCTTTTTAAATTGAAGTCAATCGTAAGGGTTGCTTTTGTTTTGTTTTTAAACTATGCCACTCCCTGAATTATAAACTCCTGGTGGCAGCAGTTGTACCTTCTAACTCCTTGCATCCCCCACCCTGTGGTTCCAGGGAGCCAACAGCCTCATTCACGTCCTGCGCTCTCCCCTCCATTCACTGCACTTAGCCCACTCAAGCATACCAAGCTCAATCCTGGCCCAGGCTTTGGAACTTCCCATTCACAAGCATTAACCTTTCTTCCCAAAGCTATCACATGACCCTCTCCCTCCTTTTATCCAAAGCTCTATCAATATCACTCTCTCTCTTATTCTTTATTATTCTTTTTCCTCTTATTTTTCTTCACAGCACATAACACTACTTGGCATTACATCATCTATCTGTCTATCTGTCTCTCTGTCTATCTATCATCTATTTCTGCATTGTCTCTATCCTCAGACTCACCCCATGGACATAGAGACTATGCTTCATTCACTGCTCTCCTCTTAGTCCCTAAAGCATTGATGGTTACATACCTGGACATAAATAAGTGCTTATTGAAATAATCAAAAAACTTGCAAGAAAAAGAGGAAGCAGAAGAAGGCCCAATTTTTTACTGTTTTATAATCGACTCTACTAAAGGACCTTCAACTAGGGTCTCCTCAACCCCACTTCACAGATAAATATATAGTCTTTACATTAAATATAATGTTAGCCTTTGAAAACAAAAAGGTAATAGAAAAGCAGCATATTAGGAGAATAGCTTGTGTCCTACCAGCTGGATGGGAAAGAGAAGTATTTTGGAAGCCATCCTGTGCCAATCCACTGGTTGAAATTTATTGTATATATTTCAGTCTCATCTGTTTTATTTCCTTTTCAACAGCAGTGGGTGACAAGCCAAGGGAACACTAAAGACAGAAGACCACGATGGGCATCAAGAAAACTATGTTCTCCCCATCAACTTTGCTACTAACTTGAGAAAATCATTTAAACTTTCTAAATCTTTATGGATGTTCATCTATTAGGTGCATGGAACACAGGTTGGAACAATTCTGTTTTATAAATATGTTAATATTACTGCGATTAAGTTTTTGTCTTACAGTCTGCTTGAGGGGAAACTCAAACTAAGATGAATTAGCTCTGTGTTTAGGAAATCCCACCAGACCCTCTTATCTGTAAGGTGGGTAACTGAGCAGACTTCTATAATTCTAAATTCAGGCTATTTGTTTTTTGCCACATTTTCATCTAGACTTTTCTAGCTTAGGAATTTAAAATGAACACTTAAACATGGCTACGCACTTTCCTTTGTATAAAGAGTGAATGATTTCTGCATATTTTCCAATAGGGAATGATATACTATTTGGTTTACATGACTTCAGAACAAGTATCATGAATCAGATACAAAAGTTTATAACAGCTGTTGAAATACAGATATGTTGAGCTAATTTAGATACTGAGAACATGGCCAATTGGACTTTCCAAAGATGGTCACAGCACTCTCATCTTCCATATCTTGCGCTAAGACCTGGTCATCAGAAAGCAGAATATTTTTTCTCTCCTCTTGTGTCTGGGTAGGTCCTGTGACTGCCTTGTCCAACAGATATGATGGAAGTGACATTGCCCTAGTTTCAGGTAAAGCATTAACTAGCCTGTCAGGATCCACTTCCTGCCTTTGGAAATATAGCCAGTGGGAAATAAAGTTGACTTCTCTGAGACTTCCATGCTGTGTGAAGTCCAAGCCACGTGGAGAGGTCATGTAAGGAGAGAGTGGCATCAGAGCAAAGAAGCCATCTTGGAAGTGGACCCTACAGCTCCTGCTGCCCCAGCCAAAGCCAGGTGGGGCAGAGACAAGTAGCTGAGTGAGTCTTCCATGAATTCCTCCCCCACAAAATTGTGAGCAAGATAAATGGCTGTTCAAAGCCACTAAGTGTCAGGGGTAGTTTATTACACAAGAATTGAGAATAAAGATGAAGAACTTTAAAGTAATCATTTAAAATTAAGGATTTGAAAATATATAAAAAGATTTCTAGGATTAGACCATCTTAAGAAAAAAGTTGTAGATATGGTTTCAAAAAATGCAATGTAGGTCCTTTTGGGGAAATAGAAACAATGAAAGCAGAATCCTATTTGAAGTCTCACTTTTTTCATTAGCTGCAGAGTAATGAAAAACAGCCACCCTGAATATCCAATTTCTCCCAATACTTTAATTCTTTTCTTAGGCTGGAAGTTTTAACAATTCATCCTTTACTACAAGTTGAAAAAAAAATCCATAATGATTTTTCAAACTTTTTTATTTCTGGGCAGCAGATTTTGAAGGTGAAGCTTTAATCACATGCTAGTCTTATAATCACCGCTGGTTTTCAACTAAAGTATTACAAATTGGGCTTTAGTTCAATTTAAATTGTATGGGCCAAATCCTACCCTTGGTTATTATGGCCACTCCCATTGAAATCATTAGTAGTCGTACATGTGTAGCTGAGGAGATATTTTGGCCATATGTGCTTTTGTCTCCATGTGTCAGGAAAAACATCTTGTGCTATTTGGAATAAGTTATCTTTCGCCATACTGCGTTCATGTCAACATGATGAAAAGAAAATGTAAATGCAAAGACAAGCAGCATTTCCTTTCATAGCTCTTAATGTGCTGGATGGAGGTTCCTGGCCACACAAATACCTTAAACAGTTGCAGTTCTTATCAGTAACTGTGAGAAGGGTCCTATCCGTCTTCCTCTCCCTGCCCACTCCTGGAAGACTGTTTTGTTTACAGTGATCAGAGGGGCAATACCTTGATGTAAGGTCATGGTTCCAGTTCTTCTGTACACCATGATCTTGCCTGGCAAGGTGTTTGCTTTTGACTAAACAAATGTCCAATGCACACACAGTCCACACTACTGGCTGGATAATTTTTTTTTACAGAAAGTCCTGGGGAGAGGACTTTCTCATTCAACAGTAAACAAACATTTTTGAGCATCTAGAATGGTAATTCTCAATTTTCAGCTTGCTTCAGAATCACCCATAGGGCTGGTTAAAAAACAGAATACTAGGGACTCCACCCCCAGAATTTATGATTCAGTAGGTCTGGAATGGGGACATGAAAATTTGAGTATCTATGCCTCAAGATAATGGATAATGCTGCTGCTTCAGGGTCCACGCTTTGAGAGCCACTGTTCTAGAATTCAGGTAACACTATAGGCATAGTATCAAATAAGACATAATCATGAATGTACGAATGTTAGACTCTAGTAGAGAAGGTGAAAAGGCAAATCGATAATTGCAGTAAAGTCTGATGAGAGCTATTACAGAAGAAAATACAGACTTCCTGGTGACACATGAGCTGATTTAGATTAAGAAGGAGGGGACAACATATACTATTTAGTAATACAAAAAAACAGTTGTAGTGAACACTGGTTGTTTTTTGTCTGCCAATATCCCTTTTGCCTTCTGGTGTCAAAACAACTGTTTTCCATTTGGAAACTGACTCCCGTTGGCTTACTGTAGCCATGTCAACATCTATTGTCAATCGCATGCCCCACTTCTCTGCTACGGGGGGCCGTGTGACTGAACCTGGCCAATCAGAGCCCTTTTCTTGGGATAGACAGTGACAGGGAGAGAGTCTCCTTCCGAGTCCCCAGCCTTGTAAACCATTCTCACCATCACATGGACAGAGGCTGAGAATACAGCGAAGGATGATCTTATTTTTGCAAAAATGTCTCCCATTCCATATTCTCTTCTTTGACACACATCTATAAGGCAATATATTCCATATTCCCTTCCCTTGAATCTGAGACATGGCAGAGGTGACACTGTTTCTTCTGAGACTTGGACATAAAAACCAAACTAGATTTACCTGGTTCTCTTGGGATGTTTGCTCATGGACCAGCCACCATGTTGTGAGGAAGCCCAAGGAGCCACAGGGAGAGGACACATGTCAGTTCTAGCTGAAGTCTCAGCTAACCACTAGCATCGATCATCATTCATGTGAACGAATGAGCCTGCAAATGTTTCTGGCCCCCAGTCATAACCCAGAATCTTTCCAGCTGTGTCTCTAGATGTTATATAGCAGAGAAAAGCCAACCCTGATGTGCCCTTTCTGATTCCTGACCCACGGAGTATCATGCACATAGTAGAAAGTTTAGGGTAGTTTGTTTTGTGGCAAAGTAACTGGAATGGAAGCCAACCTAGAAGTAGGCAACCAAGAATGAGGGAGTTCAACTTTGCTTGAACCCCATAGCTTAAACCTTGCCTGAAGTAAGACTCCAGTTACATGAACTAATAAATTCTTATCTTTGCATAACTTATTCTGAGTTTGGGTTTCTATCAATTCCAACCTAAACAATCTGAATATAATAACCTTTAAATATCACGCAGCAAAAGAAACTAAAGAAAGGAAGAGAAGAGAGATAAAATATTGAGGCAACTTGGCATTTGATGCCTCTTAGGATGCTATCAACGATACTGTAAATGTGACTGAAAATCTCTGAGTAGAAAATCATGAAGACAGGAGGAAAATAAATATTAGAATCAGGAAAAGGTTAGATATAGGCGAACATCTAAATCAGGTGCATCCTGAGCCCAGACGCCGTGCTAGCATGGCTGGGTTCTCATTGCAGGTCCACTGCAAATGGCTGAGTCACATCACAGGTACCTCACTCACACTACTGAATAAGCCATGGCAGAGTGCTGCTAAGAAAGAGATATAAAATCTAAGAAACAAAGTGTGTGAAGAAAAAAAGGAATCGGGTAAGGAAATCATTAAGTGAATGGATAATAAAGCAGAATTTTGACAAATTTTAGGCCATTCTACAACTTTTGAAGAGTAATTACTTTCTGTGTAGCAGTCTTTCCCACTTTATTTTTCTTTTCTCCAAAGGCTCTCTGAGCCTTCCCCTTCCCCACCCCTAATTTTTTTCTATTTGAGTATGATTGTTTATTCCAAACCATATCAATTATGAAAAATATACCCAAACCAAAAAAAGGAAAAGAATATCAATATCTTTAATATTTCTGGGAATTATTTCATCATTCTTCTACAGATACATCAAGAAATAGGCAAGTAAATTGTATTTAAAGTTTACAAGTGAAGATAGAAGACTTACAATTAGTCTTTTCCATATAATATGAGAAACACAAAGCTAAATTTCTCTTCTTTAATGTACTGCATTAATTATTGTGATTAGTCAAAGAAAAATACTCTTTTACACAGTAAGTCAGGCTTTTGTTTTTATTACCTGTAAGTATGAGGTAATGGAAAAAAGACTGAACTAGGAGCCATGGTACCTCCACTCCAGATGGGTATTGTTTTGGACAAATCATTTAACTTCTGAGGCAAAATGTCTTTATTTGAAAAAATGATGATGATCCCATCTGTATGGATGCTATCAGTCTCAAAACAAGAATGTGAAGATTCTTTCAACTCTATATCCTACACACTGTGAAGGGCTATTCAGTTATAAGTTACACAAGGTGAGGCAAACATATTTAAATTAGATGACTTTAACATTTCCCATGTCTACATAACTGCTAATCTGGTAAGGTATATGTTACATAGGTTCCCATATCTAAAAGTCCCCCTTAACATAAATCCTAAAATAAGCACCTGAAAGCATTGTTTCATAATTCCAGACAGCATGGTAAACACCTGGCCCGGACTTGAAGACTTCATTAGATTTTAAAAGTTGAGAAATGGAGGACTAGATGGAAAGTTACTACATGCTAAAGGAATCCACCAATTAGGTTCTATAACCTACTCTTATCTACTAACTACAGATTTGATAGAAAATCCCTTTATGGCTAAATGCACATATTTAATACAAATGGTTTGATGTAATGGTTAGTTGGAGTTAACTAATTGGGCAAGCACGATCATTATGGAGCTTTCTCCTAAAACATATTTGCCTTCGTTAATAAAAGAGCAATCTAAGCCCCAGCCCAAGGACTAGTGGCCTGGCAGATGGCTGTACATGAAAGAATAGGAAGTGAACTAGGAACACTCTCTGCTTTCCCTTTTTTTTCCAAGAAGTGGTAAAATGTTCCCAAACATGACAAGACATGCCTTCTCCTAATACTGATGACACACCTTATTGACTCCATAGATGGCACAGGAGTCTATGACTGTTCTATTGTAATACTTTCTTCCTCTGGAGGCAGCCAAAGGGCAGGGCTGTATGTTAGGGGAAAAATCTAGGGACAAAGGTCAAAATGATTGTTTCCTTCAATAGAGAAATTTTTAATTCATCAAATTTCTTCCTTAACTCTGCACTTACCTTTCTCGATATACCCACAAGACAAAATATCATGATTCAGGCACCCAGGTTATTTCATAGCATTATAGGTAGCCTCAATATAACTTCCAATATTGGGGGGCTGAATTGTGCCTCCAAATATTCATATTTCCTAACACCCAGAACTTCAGAATGTGACTGCATTTGGAAATGAGGTCTTTAAAAAGGTATTGAAGATAAATGAGGTCATTAGGATGCATTCTAATCCAAGTGACTGGTTGGTGCTTTTATAAGGAGAGGATATCAGGACACAGACACACATGGAGGAAAGATCATGTGAAGACACAGTGAGAGGACAAGGAGAGAGGCCTCAGAAGAAATAATTCCACCAACTCCTTGATCTTAGGTGTCTAGCCTCCACAGTTGTGAGAAAATGAGCATCTTTCTTTAAGTCCCTGAGTCTGTGGTGTTTTGTTATGGCAGTCCCAGGAAATTAATATACTATCCATTTGCTTTCAGCCAAAACAATGATCTAATAGTTCAGTTGTTTTATAGATTTCTAGAGATAGACATCCTGAATTATTCTATGGTAAATATCTTTAAAGACTGGTCCATTTCTGTGCTCACATTGGTGTTTTTTGTAGTCACCAAGTTAATTCAATCAAGGTAGAAAACCAGTTATGCTCTTCTAACCATATCCTACTTTTCTGCCATTTTTTTCCTTGTTTCCAGCCTGAAAAGTATAGCCCATGTGGTCTTCAAACAATTAAACTTTGTTTTTCTCCTCTTGTAATTATGTTCCTATAAAGACTCCAGTAAATTCAAATAAATTCTAACTACGTCCATATCCATTAAACAATCTCTAACTGAAAGGAACTCTAAGAAGTTCAATTTCATTTTTTAGTTTGGCTTTTCAACCTAACACCTATGAGCTAACATTTATAGTCAACATTGAACATAAAAATCTATCTTATTCGAGACACTCACATCACCTCCACTCTGATCTTCATCTTTTCATTCCCTTCACTCCACAGTCAAAGAGCTGAGAAGTATGCCTTCCTTCCATTCCTCCAGGGGAGAGAAATTAATTTTCTCATCATGTAAATAGACACAGGTTTATGGCTTTCTGCCTTCTGAGTCACAGATTAGAAAACAGACTAAGAATGTTATAAACAGTTATGATTATAGCTGTTGTTTAGATGTTTAGGAAATGGCATTTAATTTTGTCATTCATCTACTTCAAGCAGGGAAAATCAGAAATTATATTTGTAATAATATGATAGCTACCTCAGCAGAGTTTATTAGAATGTCATTCAACAAATTTTGTGCAGTAATTGCAATTAAATTACCTCCAATTGCGATCAAGGGCAAGTAACATTTTCTCAGATTTCAGCATCCTGATTGCAGGTGTCTTTAACTCTTGACTACTCCATGCATTTTAAAGATGAATTAGATTAAACCATCAGTTACAGCTCTAAGTTTATTTTTCCTTGTTGAATTAAAGTCAAGAACATATTTTTTTACCCTAATATGAGGCTTTTTGTTTTCCTGCTTACTTTATAGAATGTGGAGTTTGTTATTAGCATATTGTATTTTAAATACTTTGTTCAGCCTTTCGCATGTTACAAAGGAAAAGAGAAGCCTATAATCCATTAAGGAATTCATTTCTAAAACACAACCACCATGGCATCAAAGAAACGTGCTCCATTTGTTTGGATAAGTTCTAACTAAAATGCAGGGATCTTTTCTGACAAGAAATCTGAAAACTTTGACAGTTATAAACATTGATAGTTATTAAACAAAAGCAGACAGTGAGAGGTCGATGGTGTACTAAGTGAGTAATTTCCTCTTTGTGTGTTTTTGTTTATTACTGACCGTGGAATAAATGATTCAATCCTTCTCCAAATTGTTGCAGAGTCAATATGCACTTATTCCCAGAAAGATGAATCTGTACCTTGTTTAGCTCTAGGTATGATGTATCTGTTGAGAATTAAAAATGTGTTGGCACTCTTTGAGAAGAAACAAAGGAAGAGTGTTTACTGTGACTTTTGGCCTCATGTTTCCTTTTGCCAATTGCCAACTGGGTCATTCTTTCACAGCCTCGCCTGACCAGGGTTGAAAGCTTCATATAAATTTCAAATTTCCTTCTCTAAGTTAACAGCTCTTACTCTTCCATTTCTTCCAGCATTTTTCCTCAATGTGCATCAATCAAGGCTCTTGTCACTGGCCGCTTTCTGGTGAAAGCTATTGCCATCTGGCCCCACTTCAACTTGTAAAGCATGCTTTAAAAGTCCATAAAATACTGAAATCTTCAGAAAAAAAGGGAGATTCATGTTAGAGTTTTTACTACTGTCTTGCACAGCAGCTGCCACAGTTGAGGAAATTTATGACTGCAGTAGCTTCTACTGTGTTGAAAGGAATCCATAAATGAGATTTAACTTTACATGATGCCAGACACTAGCATCAATCAAAATTGTGATAGTCTGTTATCGACATAGCAAGTATATCAGCAAAATTATATACAAGTTAAAAATAAGCCATTATCTCTATGACCCTGAGTGAACCACTTTTCTTCCATAAACCTCCATTTCTTGATTCTCTCTAAAGTTTATTTCCAGCACAGAATGCTGAGTCTATGACCTACAGAGGAATTTTAAATTTCTCTATATAAACATCAATGTTGGGATGTGAATTCTGGAATCTGTCTTCTCTTTACTTGGTAGGAAGGAGGTGCAAGTAGATCTGATCAAAATTAGTCACCGCCTGGAAACAAAGAAACAACCAGATGTGTAGCAGGGTCTGCCCCGCCAGTGTTCTTAAACTGAGACTTTATAACCAAAGGCACCCCTTAGAATGGCTTAATGCACATACCATATGCATAAGCATATAACCAAAATTTACCAAGCATTCAAATTAAGCATATACAACTCATTACAAATCTCTTATACAACCATATCTACAAACAAACTATGCATATATGAGTTTCATTTCATTACTCAGACTTCCCCCAACTCAGAATTAGAAACAGAGTTGATATAGGTCTTTGTTCATCTCTCTGCTGTGCTCACAGGCGTCTACCTCAGCTGAATGTCAGGCTTAGTCACTGAGCATTTCTTCCTGCCTAAGACACAAGCAAAATGTTTCTTCCAGCAGGCCAGTTAACAAATATATGAGTTAAAAAAAAAATAACAAATACAACCAGCTATAAAGTGGACCTGCCCTGTCATTCAAAAAATATATTAGTTATGGAAGATATGCTCAACTGTTATAGCTGGAAAATTCAAGTCATTCTCATAGATGCAAATTACAAGTAATTTAGAATAGTTTAAATGAATGCTATGTATTTTGCAACACCCTTTCTAGGGTCTAGCTTTCCTTTCTATGCTTTCTATGTTCCTCAGTTCTCACCCATACCTCCATGATTAGGTAGGTTCCGTTCCAGACCACCACAATTAAGCGAGTATCTCAATAAAAGCGAATTATAATCTTATTGTTGATGGAGGATCTTGCCTTCAACTTGTGAAATATGCAACATGTGTGACACACAATAAAGCAAAACACAGTGAGAAGAGGTGTTACCTTTGGTGGGAAGAGCTATCTAGAAAGATAATACCCCCCTCCCCCAAGAAATAAATTCTCCATCACTAGCACTTCCCGGTAACAGTTCCTTCTAACGAGTTTTTTAAAAGCCTAAATATTGAGAATGTCATGAATGCTACCAGTACCTTACCAATATCTGACACAGCCCACCCTAGTAGTTGCCTGCAGCTTTGCAGACACTTCCTGATGATGCTGACAATTGTTTACCTCAAGAACCTGCATCCTTCTGGCAAAGAATTTAATAATCTGACCAAAAGAGAGCACAGGGCAGGCCGCAATGTCAGGTGTTAACATGCAGTTCAGTACAAACCTCCAACCATGGGAGCTGTGAGCACATGAATACTCAAACCTTCATACCTGATTATTGGATAATCCTGGGATGTTTCCTCCACAGTCTCTCAGAGGGTCCCCCTAGAGATTTCATCTGTTTCCCACTGAAGTAGCACTGATAACTAACAGATAGTTCATGAACTCTTCATTTTTTCCTCTCTCCCCTGCCTCTTTTAATTCTCTTTCTCTGTGCTTCCTGAATCACCTAATCTTTCTCTAAGATCTGCAATGATGTTTCTAAAGATAAGTAAAGAGCAAAGATAAAAGTCTACTTGGTTATAGAATTATCAGAATTTGAGCCAGGAGAAGGAAGGATGGCTGCTGAGTTAGGACAGGTGAAACTGGCCACTAGCAATAAACATTCAGGCATGAAGCTGGTCGAAAACAGAGCACCAATAAGCAAAAGAGATGGACCTTCCTACCACTTCATCAAGTAATCAAGATCAATACTGAGGGATTGGAAGTGACTGCAGGAAAAGGTCGGCCAACTAAAATTGAAAAGGCCAGTTCTGAGAAGATGAACTGGGCAGAAAAAATCTGGAGCCAGGAGCTAAGTTAGGCAAATGAATTAGACAGGTTTGAAATCCACATGTTATAAACTAATGGCACTTCTAGGGAATTACAGTAGAGTCTTAGCTGGAAGTGGGGTCATAAACTGTATTTTTCCCAAATGGACAAGTTACATCAGGGAACCTGGATTCGACTTTGTCAGTGAGATGAAATCAAGCATCCTGAGCATCACTCTACCCAACAGGACATGGTAACTTCTAGATTGAATGGGTAGATCTAGAATCTAGGTCTTCTGATTTCCTGAGCAGAGCATGTTGTTAACTCATCAGTAAACATCTGAGTTCTTTAAAATGAAAACACACACATAGTCACACACATTTGTCAAATCTTAGGCACATATCTGCTAATTGAACAAAATAAAATAAGAAAAACAAGATCACTAGTGTCCTTTTTTTATTTGCATAAAAAAATCTAGCTTGTACTGCTATGTTTCTGTTATTGTTGCGTTTCAAAGATAATAAAATAAAGATCCTAATTCCACAAGGGTGGAATCAACACATCAACTCAGCCGATTACATCATGGGTTTATTTTGTCTTCCCAAGGCTTGCATTTTTTCTGTTGAGTTTGATGTGCCAGGTCCCAAAATTGGGAATTGCATCAAGAAAATACTTTTTAAATAAAGTAAGTATTGTTGGTTTCAAGTATGATTGTCTCAAATATAAACAACCACACAAATTTGAAACATGTTGGATGGAGTGGCAGAAGGAAAACAGAGGAAGAAGTAAAGTAAAAATAGAAGCCATACACATAAGAACATAGTGTATGAAGCAGAGGAATAATTCTGGAATTATATGAAGCCAGTGAAAAAGATATCATTTGGAACACAGCATTGTGCAGTTCTAGTAAATGTAACAGGCAATCAAAATGTTTCAGGGGGGCTGAAATGTTTGAAACATGAGGACAAGTGTTGGCCTATTGAATACCTTAGAGAAAAGAAAACTATGGGAAAATTTTTTCCAAGGATATATGCATGAGCCAAATTCTTCACTCACATACTTGTACATGAGACCTAATTCTGCATTTGGATATTTGTGGCAACTCTGCATTCTGTAAACTTAGTGCTTGTGTGAAACAGGAGTTAAGCATATGGCAAACTTCAGCTTGCATGGCAATGTAGCTTCTGTTAGCATTAAACTGCTCGTTAGTATGCAATGGAACTTTTTAAAAAGAAAACAACATTAATGACTTTAAGCCATTTGTAAGCCGTTTTAAAAGTTGGAATTCAAAATCAGATTGAATGACATAAAGCAAATACGGGCATAATCCACCACCCCCATCCATCAAGTCTCCCTCCCAGGCCCATGGTGCAGCCAGCCCATCTTAATCTAAGAAAGTATAAACCCAATTTAGCAGACCGTGCTATGCTTCTGAGAGGCACACCAGAGCCATACGGGAAGACCTAACCACTCACAACTTTATGTCACTGGCGTCTTCCAGGTGCAGAAAGAGGAGCTGCCTGGGTGGGTGGTGCTCTGACTCCCAGCGCCTCCTTACACCTCTCTGGGAAGTAGACACTGCCCAACCATTAGAAAAATGGTTCAGTCTAACACCGCAAATCCTGTTTTCTTCTTCCTATTCATCCAGCCACCATCTTCAAATGACAGAACAAAGAAGCAAGCTCTCCTTTTAAAATCCAAAAGGCTTTGTAAAGCAAGTAAATCACTTCCGTGAACAGAATGACAGCAGTCAACTGTGTTTTCAATATTACGACTTCTTAAATGGGTGGATGTGGTTTTTCAAGCTACTGCACACCCATGGTCTCCTTTTTCTTCTTTATGTGTTTGGTGTACTTGGCATTAACCTATAAAAACACACATATGTGCTTATGGGAGTTCCTTGGATCGTCCAGGTCTGTTCTTTTTTGGCAAAAATTTGATTTGACAACTACAGAGTGTGTAGCAAGTGCTGAGCGGAAAAACTTAGAAGGGGAGAACAATTAGCTTTATAGCCCAAGTTCATTTGGGGTGGCATGGAACATAATAATAAAAGACAAGATGTTGAGAGAGGGAGAGGGAAAAAAAGAGAGAGGGGGAGAGGGAGGAAGACAGAGAGGTAGGTATATTAGACTTGAAAACTAAAGAAACAACTGGAATATATTAAGGTTATAGGTCTTCACCTGTCTTCTTTTATCTTTTAATGACAACAAAAAAATAACAGGGCAGAACACGACGCCATTCAGCAGCAACATGCCCCACACAGTGCGTACCAGGGGAATTACTTGGTTTCGCTGGACCACTGTCTGACTACAAATGGACAGAGTGTGAAATCAGAACAGAAGTTTAGGTCAAGGTGCTTGCTGAAGAGCAGACAGGGAAAAGACAATTGTCCATTGGAGAACAATAAAACAAAATGCCCTTAACTTCAGAAGCTGAAGAAGGCAAAGCATATATATTAAGAATATGGTCAACAAAGCCCCACAGCCAGAGGGAAAAAATTACCAAAGAAGTACTAAGCTGCTACACAAGCCACAGAAAAGCTAGATTATTTACTCAAGAGAAGGCGCTCAAGAGAGTCCACAGAGAAGGCAGTGGGAACAAAGAAACTCAGTCATCGAACATGCCAAGGGAAATAAGCAGTAGCAACAACATTTTAAAACCGTAATTTATGGGGAAAAGAAAAAAATGATCAGTCTCAGCCAAGAAAAATAATAGCTCTGCATATCTTCAGCTATTGGATTTTTACATTCCTAAATACATGTCTGTAGTCCATGATTCCCAAGTCCTTTTGTGAGCATGGAAACTGACCTCCTGACAAATCTCACTGAGTCACTTTCCTCCTACCAAAGTGTGGAGGAGGTGTTCACAATCCTGACTCAGCTGGTGTGTTCCACAACATTCCAGAATCACAGTTTACTATGAGGATCTTACAGCTCTCCGTTAGCTCAGGGGCATTTTCCTTACTGCAAATAGATCCATCCTCCAGATCCATAGAAATGAGAAGGCTGTAAGGGAGGGAGTGGACTGTTGGTCTGTTCTTTCTCCTCAATCATTACAGAGGAAAACCTGGAGATTAAATGAGAGTCCCAAAGGGTATAGTTCAACTCTGGCTGAAGAGTTTTGTTTCAGTGATTAATAATAATAATAAAAAAAAGACTCAGCAAATTTGATTCAATGTTAACAGGCATTAACGCAAGGTGGTATAAACATATATGATTGTAAATTGTTTCCTTTGTGTTTCTAAATATTGAAAAAATTTTTAAAGAAAAGTTAGTGAAAAACAAAGTCAGATCAATGAGAGCTTGTAAAGTGCAAAGGTTAACAAAGAATGCCAGTGGTCAGTACCAGCAAGAATAACAAATTTTAGGGGAAATACATGGAATTTCAGAATTGCTTGTTCTATAACACCAATGAGTTTTGATCCTAGCTATAAGTCACCTTCATGTGGGAGTTTTAATAAAACACTTCAAGTCTCACTCTGGGCCAAGTAAAAGTGACAATCAATGACTGTATGGCACAGGCATCCGTGTTTTTTCAATGCTTCTCTAATGGTTTAAAAGTGCAGCCAGCAATGAGAACTCATATATTTTGGTACAACTCATATTTATGTATTCTCCTCTGCTAACCTGGGATGAAATCAGAAAGAGTATGACAGCAGGAAAAGCTCTAGATTGTATACCAGGAGATTAGGGTTCTAGACCCAATTTTATTACAAGCTGAGGAGTCTTAAACAATTCATTTAATCTCTTTCAAAGCTACTTCCCTTTTCTGGAACATGAAAGTACTGGACTAGATAAATACAGAGGTCTGTTCTTTGTTTCAAATCTCTATTAATTAAACATAAAAACAATTCCTCACTGATGTATTAATGGGAAATGCCTTCTGCAAGTCTTTTTGATAGATTAGTGGAGTACACACCCATTACTTGTGTTTGGCTTGCTTAATTTATCAAAGTCTCGCACATGTGGCTGATTCTGGAGAGTCTTTTTAAACCACTGTTGGAAGAGGAGACTTCATTGTGTCATGATCATAAATCAGTGGAATGCCTCAGCCATGAGCAAAAGTACCTAACTACGTTTGGTGGGACTGCTCGCCTTCTGCTAAGCATGGATGGATCTGGAGCATTCAAATTACAACAGCAAAGGGATACCAATATTTATGTATCAGGTATTTAAATTTTAATGTTATCTAATGAATTTTAGTAGTATAAGTGGGTAGGTGTGTTTGTTGTAGGTGGTAGTCAGAACACATTTAAACTTTTTATATTAATTCTTATGGAAATAAATCCAACTGTATGTCTACTTACTATAAACTATATTTTCCTGGAATGTAAACATGAAAGATAACAGGCCCTCCTTCACCCTGATTAATGGTTCTGTCCCCCTTTTCACCCCTCTCTGTGAGCAAGCCATCCTTCTTCTAGAGAATACTGAAAATTCATTCAAGGTTTGATGGTGTCTTTGCTGATCTCTCCTTGGTAGGGGTTGAGCATACTAACCTTTAAGCGCAAGTTCTTTCTCCCCAAAACAGAGGACTTCTCTCTTGTCAAAGAGGGGATGCATCCTTTCCTTCCTGAATTAAATCATCATTCCCAAAAGAAATGTGTGTTTTCATCAAGTACCTCCAAGGTGGTTTATCTCTAGAATTTTATCAAATGAAAATAAAATAAAATTGGCATTGGTGGATACCTTTAGGAAAATTTGAAAGACAAAATAAAATTGAACTGCATTTAAACCCAATTTTAAAATTCCCTAATCCTAAAAATGTCCTAGCATTCCACACAATCTAGAAGATATAAAAAAATAATTAAAACATCTATAAGAATGTATATGTGTAAATAGGTAGGTAGGAGGATAGATATTAGATACATAGGACAAAAAAATAAGATAAAAAAAATAAGATTTGCCATCATGTACTTAGGGCTTTAATAAATCAATGAAAAAGGATAAACACCCAACAAAAAGTTCGCAAATACCATAAATGATAGTTCACAAAAAAATAAAATACAAATAGCTAATAAATATATGAAAAGATGCTCAATTCTATATGTAATTAAACATATGCAAATCAGTGGGATTATCTTATCAATTATAAAATGACTTTTTTAATGATTAAAGGTTTTGTTAAAGCCTGATATGTCTGAAGGCTTTCCCATTGATTGTTGGTAAACATAAAATAGCACAACATTTTTAGAGGACAGTTTGGCTATATCTATCAAAATTTTAAATATACATGCACTTGACCCGACAAATCCAATAGGTATAGCCCCCTTAGTAAACAAATATATGTACAACAAAAAAAACTAGATACAATATTAATTCTAAGAAATTATGATATCTTCTTACAGAATACTGAGCAGCTGTTAAAAGAGAATGAATTAGTCTATAGCCATGAACATGCCCGATCTCATCTGATCTCAGAAGCTAAGCAGGGTCAGGCCTATTTAGTACTTAGATGGGAGACCACCTAGGAAGACCAGGTGCTGTAGACATAAATAAAAATAATAAATAATAAAAAATAAAAGAGAGAAAGAATGAATTACATTTCATATGTTATTTTTGAAGACTCTTAAGATGAAAGCACAAGAGGTATATATAAGCTAGAATTTCATTTGTGTAAACAAAGAACAAGTATAGAAAGAAATCTCAGTATGCTCAGTCTGTGCATAGATATAATTGTATATGTTCACTTGCGTTTGTATAAAACTTTTTTTGGACAGACAGGCAAGAAACAATTGAGGGGTTATAGAGTTCCTTCCACTTAAGCCACTGTTTTCTTTTTGCATTTTACTTTATGTGGTTGCTATATTCATTTTCATGAAGAAGGAGGTTTATATTGTCTTTCATCATTATTTTCAGCCCTAGACATTAATTTCCCATTCAGTGGTATGGGAAAATTATAACTGCTGTTATATGCATTTTAATTCATGCCCTGCCAAAACACTAATAGATAAAGAATTCTCTGAACTGGAATGGTGATGACTGAATCGAATCATTTTAAGAAGATTGTTTTCCAAATTGTTTACAGAGAAACATTCCTAAAAGGACTGAGGACTTAGCACAGCATTAATTTCACTGCGCAAGTCTATTTTGGGTGCACGTTGTCAACAGATCCCAATGGCTAGTTTATTTCAAATGCAAAGTTAGCATACTTCACATACTAGGAAACGATGCCAAGAGAAATCACCACCACGTCCATAGCCTCAAGTCTTGGTGTACAGGAGGAGAAGCCAATTTAGAATGCAAATATAGCAAGGTGGGGTTGAGCACATGATTCTAGAAGTCTAGCATCCTGGCTTTAGTCTCAGCCTTGCTTTTACCTAGTGACCACTATGCCTTACTCAGTAAGTATTTGTGGAGATCGAATGAAGTGAATGACACAACCAAGGGAATGAAATGCTGTAAAAATTCCGAAGTGAAACAAAAAATAAGGTCTTTGTGAAAGAAAAGCTTCCTAATTACAGCCGCCCTTACTCTGCTCCCAGTTCCTACTCAGTATTACCAACTTCTGTTCCATCATCTATCTGTTCACTACACTAAGAGAAATCACTATGTTTTTTTCAGCAAGGGCCAGGACCAGACAGCGGCTACATCACACCAAATTTAGCATGCAAACAAAAAAAATGGTAAATTCTGCTCACTTTGAATTCAAAATATTCAATAATTTCAATATCCAAAACAGGTAGTAAGTATGAATTTGTTTCTCAACATTCTGGTGTAAGATGTAGCACTCTTTTCATGGTCTGTGGGAGAGTGAAGACTCCATCAACTATACTCATCTTTCTGGGTCGGTTTAGCTGCAGTGACATTTTGAGGGCTTCCAAGCTAAAGCACTTGGAATTCTGTCCCTCGGCCTTCATAAGGCTTTATCGAAAGTGCAGCCCAGAGCACTGTGTGAAAGTGGGACTCAGGTGACCAGCTTTAGCAAATGCACTAACCTTCCCTTTGTCCTTTCTTCCTTCCCTCTCCTTTGAATAATCCAAATACAAATCTCCATTCTCTCTTGGGGCAAAAAAATTCCTTCCATCTGACAAAGTCATGTCTAACTTCTGGACTCAGAAAAAAAGAGGAAATAAGTTCTCTGGTTAAAAACACACCATTAGCAAAAAACAAGAGTTGTTCATTTTCTATCAGAAAATCCTTCCCCATGTACATGGGTTTGCTCATTACATCACAGCTCAGCTTATCCTCTCCGGGTAGGAATGGTGGACGAGGTGAAGACAGATGCTGATGTTTGTTGAAAAGAATTCAGTCGGGAGAAACAAGATGAACTGAGAAGCAATTTGTATTTACTCAACTTATTTACCCAATTTACTTCAACTCAGGTACTGAACATGGCTTGCGATTGCATCAGGCTTATTATGGTAAGAAAACAATAATACCACTGAAAGGGCATTAACGATGCAACATCATCAAAAGGCCAAAAGACCTTACTTAGAAAATGAACAGAAACAAGGGAAATTTAAAGACTTGGCAACTGGAACAACAACAAAATTCTTACGGTAATAACTGTCTGGTCTATCCAATGTCCCACTGATGTGACAATGACTCCTAAGCTTCACATGCCTTTGCATCCCACGCTCAGAACCAAACTTCCCACAGATAGGGACTAACTGGCCAAACCAAGGTCATGTGTCTTCCTTTGGCTGTAGCGCCACCAAGCAAAGGAAGCAGACCTCTTCCAAGCAAATTAACCTCCAGGGATTCCCCCAAATGATAAGGAGAGAATCAAAGTAAAAGGGCAGGTTAAATGATGGAGAAAATTTCGTCATTGACACTTAACCAATTACTGATCTTTTGTAGGACCCTTCCTTTGTCCATCTCAGTTTCATTATCTATAAATGAGTGTTGGACTCCATAATATTTAGGATTCCTTTCAGCTCTTACGAATTCCATCACATACTGCTCCACTGCCTCCTCTCACAGTTGCCTGTGCCTCTGAGGGCTAGCATTAGACCGAGCTCACAGACAGAGTAGCATTTAACCAGAGGTAAGAACACAACAAATGTTGAGCAGGATTAAACTCATCATGAAGAAAAAAATGATCTGACACCCCATTGTCATTTCTCCCTGTTTATCTGTATATTCTCAAGAGCCACCATTGATTTTGTTCAATCAGAAAAGAAAATACCCCCATTTCCTGCTTCCTTACAAATGGGTTTCTCTGTGCTACTTCTGTTCTTGACTCTATTAGACCAAAATATTTGTTTCTCTGGACCAAAGTAATCATCCTGAACTTTTCACCAAATCCTCCACTTCATAGCCTTCTGCACCTAAATCACCCATCTAACCAAATCTAGAAAACTCAAAATTTAGTTATTGAACTACAATTTAATTATTCCCAGTTGTCCATGTATTTTTCTCCTATAAAAAGTTAAACTGACTGTTTTAAATCATTCATTTCACCTATTTTAGGCTTTTCTTATTTTAGGTTTCTCAAGCATGTCTTTATTTTTATTTTTACTCTGAATAAAAATTGCTTTGTCACCACCACTCAATAAAATTAACTAATTTTAATTGTTTGTCCACGCTTTTAGCAAAGGTTTTAGATAATTCTCTGTGTTCATTTTCTGTGCTGCCCTCTCCAACTCCCCTATCATTTCTGTTCAGAAAACAGGATGATCGCTCTGTAATAATTTGCTTCTCTCTCTCAGATCTTTACATGGCTTTCCTGGCATTCTCCAGTGTGTTATGCACATACTATTTTTGTTAAGTCCCACATTCTTCTTTTTTTCAGAAGGGCTGTGGTTCTTTGAGCTTTAATTATGGTGTCTTAAAAGACTCTTCAGCTGCTTTCATGCTCGTGAATTTTATACTTCCTCTTATTGCACCTTATTCACTAGATTTCTTAATTCCCCAAAATTTACTTTCTTGAAATTGGATATCTTTGTATAGCAGCATTGTTCAAATCTACATCTTATTTTTCTCAATGTGAGTCATCTGTGGACGTGGAAACCCTTTCCCCTGCCTGTCTGCTATCTTCAAATAATGATTTTTTTTTGTTCCCCTTCTATCCTAATGCAAAAAGCTATATATGTATATATTATTAATTCTTTCAGCAATTTAGACTCCCTAAAGTTAATCAAAATACCGACATATCACTAAATAAAAAATTTTTATTTATAATCAAAATGCTATAATAATTCTCAGCCTTCAGTTTATCCCTCAGTGAACACCTTTTGGGAAGGATCAGGCCAGAATTCTCTAACAGTGCTAAATTTTGTTTTCAGCACTCAGCAATAAATTTCTTAATGAGATGCATCTAGTCTAGAAAGAAAGATTGCCTATGATCCCAATGTCTGAATCAATGGAAAAGAATTACAAAAAAAAAGCTAAGGTTCCAGGCAATGTGAGAATATGCACATTTAATGTACAAGCATCTACCTTTTTAAAAGCAAGTCACAGATACAGAACCTGGAAGAATAGAGGTTTAAACCACTTCCTGAAACTTAGTTCTTAGAATTCTTTTGGCTCAAATGTAGGGTTATTATCATAAAAGTCGTCATGTATTACAACCCTGTACCAACTTCAAAGCGAAATATCAACAAAGACGATCACTTTTAGACATGAGAAAGAATATCTTCATGGAGGCATGGCAAATAACATATAAATTCTGGCTGATTTGAGTAGAAAGAGAACTAGTAATTGAGGGAAAGGCTTTAACCAAAAGGATTTGAGTCCATTTGATTAAAAGTATTTTTTAGAGTTTCACAGAAGCATCCCTGAATATTAGAGTTTCTGAGGTTTATGTATCACTAGTCATTTTCCAATTAACTGTACATCCTAATACCCTGATCCTAGTTCAATGGCTTCAGTGACTGATAATTTTGCTTCTTTTCAGAACAGAGATTTAAAGCTGAAGCCTTAGGACTGTGATTACTATCATTTTGAGGGTTCGGGTTTGCAATCCTGATCCTTCAGAAGCTGTTTATTTCTCCCGGGTCATCATTTTGGCATTAGGTAGCTTCCCCCAGGTAAACTTGAATGCAACTCTGTAGATCTATTTGCTGGGCTTTTCTCAAAAACCGATGATTCAATGCCTAATAGCTCAGTTAATTCCCCTCTTTAAAGAAAGTTGTAGCACACATGAGAAATAATTATTAACTGTTATATTTGCATCCATATGTTTAAAATGTTATATACACAATTTAGCAACAAATATGAAAAAAAAACTACAAAAAAATACAACAGAGAGGAATCTTATTAAATAATGTTGAATCAGATAAACATGGAATGAGGAATAGTCTATTTAAAAGGAAGTGAGGGAACATATGCATTTCAAAAGGATTATCATATATAAAAGAAGAAAAGGTGAGAAATTTTTCCAAATTAAAGGACACCAGAGACATGACAACTAAGTATAACAACCAACCTGAGGCTGAGTTCTATATTAGAAGAAAATTTTTTCTAAAAGGGGAAAAAATTCTGTAGAAGATTTTAAGATTGACTAATATAATTGGATTCTGGACAATGCATTGTATCAATGTAAATTTATAAAGTTGATCACTGTACTGTGGTTATACAAGAGAATATCTTTATTCTTAGGAAAAACACACACTAAAGTATTTCTGGATAATGTGCTATGATGCACATTATTAACTGTCAGTGGTTCAGAAAATTATGTATATGTGGGGAGAGAGAACACACAAAAATAGGAAAATAAATGAAAAAAAATATTAACGATAGGTAAATCTGTCTAAAAGGCACATGGATTTTTTGAACTATTTTATTTTTGCAACTTTTAAAGATTAATTGTTTCATTCCAAATTCAAAAAAATTTAATGATATACAATTGACCAAAACAAGCAAGATTGAACAGAATACATTCTGTGCCGTTCCATTTATACAAAGTTCTTAAGCAGGAAAAATTAAACTATGTTGTTTAAGCATGCATAATTCAATAGTAAAACTATAAAGAAAAGCAAGAAAATGAATATTATAATAGGTATGTGGGTAGTATAATCCCATAATAGGATATGATAATAGGATAGTGGTTGCTGATAGTAGGAAGAGAGATTATTTAGAGAAGGAACCTGCTGGGGGATTTGGAGGACTAACAACATTCTAATTGCATCTTAGGTGAATATCACTTTTTGATGCAGAATATTTACGTTTTATGAGCTTCTCTGCCATGTTTTTTTTTTTTTTAATAAGGGAAAGACTAAGAGAGAGAGAGAAGCATCAGGTGAGAGAGGAGAAAAAGAAAAGAGGCAGGGAGGAAAGATACCAAGGTATAACTTATTACTTGCCTTTATACTTTTTTTGATGAATGATTTGCTCTACTCCAGTCATTCTTGTCAAGACTAAGAATAAAATGGCCCTGAATCATATTTTAGAGCAGAAGCCCACTGCTGCTTCCAGGTCTCTGACTTTGTACAAGCCAGAGCTTTAGAGCTGTCATCTATCAGGTACCGCTAGATGTGGTCCAGTGAAGGACACAAACATGTCATTTCCAGGAGAAAGATCTGTAAGGTCCAGCTGCAGACTTGGAGAAGAGCATCCAGAGCAACAGGTAGACATTGGTATGAAAAAGATAAGACAAGAAACCAACAATAACCAAAGTCAGTGCTCTTACATCTTAATTCTTTAGGTCTTTTCCTGTGACATAGGACTTGGCATGCACATGTTGGACTGTTTTATGTGTGCATGATGCTGGGAACCCATCCACAAGGCTGTGTAGTCACCTCCTGGCCTCAGCTGGTCTCCCACATCCTCAAGCTCCAAGCCTGTGATATTCATCAGTAGGTAGAGTGGGCAGGTCTCTTCCCTGCCTTTGCTTCACACATGGTTCCTCCCTGGTTTCTTGCCTGACCACTGCATTTCTTTCAGGTCTCAGATGAAAGTTCACTTCTTGGAGAAGCCTCTTTTAACTCCCTGATCTAAATCAAGTCTTCTTGTAATATTCTCCCATGCCATTCCAACATTTTCCTTCATAGCATGTATCATAGATTATAATTATATACTTATTTGTGGAACTATTTACTTTCCCACCAGTCTGGAGTTCCTGAGAGCAGTATAATACCTATTTGACAATTGCTGTTTGCCCAGTCCTAGCACAGCGTCTGGAACGTAGCGCTCATATGTCATTGCTGACTCCTGAGAGAATGAATGGAGGAAGGATAGATGTATCAATCAGCCTCTCTAACAATTTTTTCTATCTCTCTCCCACAAGTAGCAATTTGACTGAATAATTGGTTAGATAATATAGTTACAAATACTTCAGTAATCATAGTGGATTTTTAATAACATTGGTAGAGTCAAAGGAGATCATGTTTGTGAAATCACTTTATCATCAATTATTCTTTTCTGCTAGTTCGAAGTTCCAATATAGGAGACAGGTTCATTTTTCTTTTTCTTGCTGATGCCTACCACAGATCTGAACACATATTGGGTGCACAATGAAACCTTGTTGAATGAATGAAAACTAGTTTCTTAAAGTGATTACACTTTTTAAAGAATATTTTAATGCTTATGTGAATGAAAAAGAAGTTATATAAAGAAAGTGAGGCAGAGAAAATATCTAAACAAAATATAGCGAGCTAATTGTTTTCCCTCAAGAATCACAAAAGAACACATTATCTTCAGCTCTTAAATACCATTATTAGAGGAAAGAGCAAAGACAGTAAGGTAACTGGCCTTAGAGTTAGAAGACCTGGGTTTTACTGATGACTAGGTTTATTTTCACCCAGCCTTCCAAACCTTAACTTTCTCACTATAAAATGAAGCCACTGGAGTTGACTTTTTGGGTCCATTGTTTAGCTGTTGGAAAGTACTGTGAGCCCAACAACTTATTTAAAGGTTTTAAAATAGGAGATTAAAATATTCTAACCAAGGATTGGCTTTCTTCAAAAAGGATTAAAGGTAAACATCATTTCTTAGATGTTTTAGATGGGAAATCTACCATTAAGCACAGAAAGTTTATGCTTGCTCTTCAATATAAAAGAAAAATCCTACAGAAAGAGCTCTCATTATTTTGCAGATTTGTTTATATAGAACTTGTCACTGGGGAAACCTGATACAGTTTGGTGAACTTATAATTCCGGCATCAGTCCTGTCACATTGACATACACAACATAAAGGGACTCAACTATACAACAACATATAGAAGAAACTGGACTGGTTCTGAAAACTGCTGTCTGACAAGCTCTGCTTAGAGAAATAACTAAAGTAATGGGCTCCAAAAAATTGAGTGAGGTCTTATATATTAATTTGTGCGAACCATGAAAATTAATCCATTCTGCATCGGATGGTGCCCAAATCCCTAAAATTTTAAGTAATATGTGACTGATATTTTTTTAAACTTGACAAACATAACAACAGTTAGATGACAGTGTTCTGTTTACTGACTAGTTTTGGAAATATTTTTTGCCTTAGCTTTAAAGTAATAATTATGGACTTTTCCTAAGATACAATCTTCCCAACAAGGGTATTTGTTGTGGTCCTAAAAAGGCCCCCATGTGCAGTCAAGCCAAAAAAAACAGTGCTGGTTAACAGAGAGCTGGTTAATATGACGTTCTATTTTTATTGGGGTGCTGTCCTCAGTTTCTTAAATCACACTGATTAGGGGCTCTAGAAACCAACACAGTTGACACTGAAATGGTCTTCTTGGGCACCACTTAATAAAATCTTAACAAGCAGTTAAGAAAAACATCCCATCAAGATTTTTTGTCTTATATTTGTGTATTTTTAATCTGGCACTTTCTGAGGAGGGTGATAAAAAACCTTTAGCCAAGATGAGGTTCTTTAGAATTCAAAATAAGAAAATTTTTTTCAAAATAATGTGTATACAATTGCATATCTATCTTAGTGCGTAGCTCCTTGATCAGAGCTGGTTCACAAATTTGATTTTGAACCTATTTTTTTTGTTGAGAAGTGAAAGACAGACTGTGATTCAAATCATTTGAGATGTTAATAAGATTCAATGTGAAAGATTAAAAATATGGATTAAAATAGATCACACTTGAATAAAAAAAATATTTCCCTAAAACACTTCTTAAAACACTGGCCCTTTGTTAAAGGACAGCTAGGGATTTCAAAAATTCACATGCACTGTTGGGCAACCATGCTGACTTAAGTATACAATCTCTATGTAGTGATTGTCTCTATCTATCATATGGTCAATCTTGTCTCCCAACTCCAATGCTTCAAAGGGGGCTCCAAAGGAGCACAGTCCTTTAAAGAAGCAGTATGCCTAACAACATTGACGTTGGCCCCCTGGCATGGCAGTTCCAGTTCCACATCTGACATTCTGCGTTACCACGGGAGCTTACTTCACCTCGAATGTCTCAGTTTTCCAGTGGAGAAAGTGACTATGATAATAACCACTTTATTCCCCAGAGACACAGTAAAGATGGTTTTAATCACACCTAGAGAACTTATACCAATTGAGGCATCTTTTGATGTCAGTCATATCTTTTCTAAAAATATAAATACATAGTTTATTTATTGGCTAATAATAATAATAGCTTAATGATAGTATCAAGCCTCTAATATGTCAAGCAATGAGGTACTTTTAAAGGCATTTTCTATTTAATCCTCACATTATTTTGCATATGAGAAATCTGAGATTCAAAGATATCAAGTGACTTTCTCAAGATCATACAGCTAATCATGGAGTAAACTGAATTTAAACCCAGGTATGTCTATAGTACCCAAATGATAATTATTTATACTATATCAGGATTATTAAGTTTCTAATAAAATTATAATTTACAAAAAACATCCATAAAATTACTGGGTTATCTATCATACTAAACTACACAAAATTAAAGATCAAAAATAATAGTCACCAGTATATTTGGCATATGTTGTTAAGTTCATATAGTCAGTATTTATAAAAAAAAGCTGATTAAGTTTATCGAATAAGTCAATTGAGTCAGGCAAATTAGACAGTTCTACTAAAAAGTCAAATTCTTTATGCTTTTCATTTTTAATTTTGCAAATCAAAACCACGACTAGTTGAATTTTTAATTTTCCTGTGAGTTACACACACGTGTAGAAGACACAATTAGGGGTCAGACCTTTGTGTTCGCAAAAGTAGTAATGTAATAGGGTGGCATGGGGAAGAAGTAGAGCTGAAGACTTTTTAGCATTACAAGGAGTCTAATAGATATCAGCTATGTCTCCCAAATAAAGCAGAATAGGTAACTAATCACATTCCTAAGCTTTCAACCAGAATTACTTCAACTCAATGCAATTATACTGATGAGTTCATCCTGATCAGGAAGACTGATTGAGAGTCGCATGTGTCTGTGGTTAATAAAAAAGTTTCAAAAAATAAAATGATTGCTCAATGTCATAAAGGTATATTGAGCCAGGGTGTTTATGCTTATTGCAGTATTGTGGTTATACAAAAACTGGTGAGAAGAAACCAGATGCTCAACAATAAAGGAGTCACTAAATAAATTATGCTTATTCACGTGATAATGGAGGACTACGAAACTATTAAAAGGGCAGGCATCACTTTAAAGATAAAATAAACAGGTCACAGAACGTGTATTACATGGATACTATCCACCTTGTGCTCTCACCTTAGTTATAAAAATGGGAATAGAGATAAGTAAGTATGAGGACAGAGATATGCATGCTCCCTAGGTAACTTCTAAGTACATTAATAGAAAAGGAAATGGAATTTATATGGACTGGTAAGAGTAGTTATTGCCAGGAAGGGAAAGAGGATGAAGACAGATAAATATGGTCTTTCACTTCCTACTCTAAATTCATATGGTTTGACAACGAGCATCAATTGTGTTGTAATTTTTTAATTAATAAAAGTAAGGGGTTTTGTTTGTTTGGCAAAACTGTTCAAACATGGATTCCACATAGAAATAAAAAGAAAAAGGGCCCCCAGGTTGGTAAAAACTGGGTGACCAGCCAGCACAGATGTCTCCTTCCAAACACATATACGACAAACACATCCACTCTACCTGGGACTGATGGGCTCTTGACGGATTTATGAAGAAACTTCTGTTTCTCATTGCCGGAAACCTGTGTCATGGGATGACTCTTCTCTGAAACCTCGAAGATGCAGGAATATTTGTAAAACTCTGCTGGATGCTGACAGTCTCCCCCTAACAGATAAGACACGGTGTAGAAATGCACTTCTTAGGATGGTCGGATGTGATGATGTCAGAGTTAAGTCCAAAGTCAGTCTCCACCACACGCTCAGCAACAGGAGAGAAGAGGGGGCACTTAGCTAAGCCTCTTTTCTCCTCTGTTTCTATTCAATCCAGGGCTTTCCTTCCAAGTTTCTTGGTTTTTGTTGGAATGGGCCAACCATCTGAGCATTTCTGTGCTCCCTCAGGGCTAGGCTGTGCCAGGAACTAGACGAGTCTGAGTCTATATCTATGTTAAGGTATTCATTGGGAGGTGCAGATGCCATCAAATGAAGGGCACAGAGGGCATGGGGAGAGGACATCTGAGTAAGGAGGAATGAAGTGCCACCAGGAGAACTTGCCGCAGGACTTCTTGACGGTTTTTGCTGAACCCCACGCCTCCCTGCTGTGGTGAGATCTCCTCGGGATAAAGGTACACAGGGCCTCTCCTCCTGCTTCTGCAGAAGCCGGGATAGTGGGACTGAAAGAGGTGGGTGTTATGGGGAGCAGGTGTGCATGGCAATTAACACAGCCAGACCAGCTGAATCAGCACGAGCAGGTGGGTGAGAGCGAAAGGAGACACAGGCAGGTGGGGGCTCTTCCCAGGGGAAAGGGAGACAACAGAGAAATAAATGCTGCAAGAAAAAAATAGTAAAGGGGGCCGAGCATCTTAACAGGCATAAACAAAAAGGCATACCAGGTCCTCATTCGTTCTGGTAGCTGTGCCTTTTCACATCTTAAACTTCGGATACAGTGAAAGCACTCCCTTTAAAAGCTTTGAACAAAAACAAGGCACACCCTGAGCAGCCTTTGCTTTTTCTTTTGAAAGTGCTGAATGGAGATCATAAGCAATAGATGGTCCACTGAGAGCTGGTAGTTTGGTGGGCAATGGACAGAGATGGGTGGAGCCCACAGCTGATGCCAGGTTCCAAGAAAATGTCCATCCGCGGTGGCACTCTTCTCTGTCCCTGACATCCCAGTCTCAGGTCATCCCACCCTCTGTGGTCTCCAGCAATACGTTCTCCACTTGACCCTCCCTCCTCATTCCCACTTGTCAGCCCCTTGAAGTCTCAGACTTGATCACCCTCCTCACCAAACCCAAAGCTTGGCCCCACCCACACCCTGGGGCCCAGTCCTGCTCACCCAGGTTCTCAGCAGATGGCTTTCGCCATACAACTCCTGCTCACAGTGGGACAACCCGCACCAGACGTCAAGTGCCACTTGGTAAGTGCTTATGATCTTGAATCTGAAGACATGGATTTTCTGTCACTTAGTTGTTACTGTTCATTACCTGACTCTTGCACTGAAAGGCAAGTTTTATGTGGCCAGAGAGCTTGTCTCGGATACCTCCACATCCATGCTGCCTAGACATGGACTACCCAAAACTCCAACCACAGCCACATGCAGCTCCATGAAGCACTTGAGTAGTGGCTCCTGCAAACTGGATGTGCTCTAATCTTTGAAACTAGATTTCAAAGACTTTTAGAAAGGAAAGAATGAAACATGAATAATTTCATACTGATAACTTGTTGAAATAATGTTTTCAACATATAAGGTTAAATTAAATATTACAAACTAATTTTACTGGTTCCTCTATTTTTTTTTTTTAATGTGACTACTAGAAAATTCTAATTTACCCGTGTGGTTTACATTCTATTTCTATTGAATACTGTTAGCCTAGACTTTTGCCTGGCACCTTTGTAGGTGGCCAATACTCATTAAATACATACATACACACACAGACATACATAGTGGCTCCTTCCCATCCTTTAAACTTGCTAAGCCTCTTTTTGTTTTTTACTCTTTGACATGACAGTGACAATAGTGTACAGGATTTGTTGTGAAGACTAAATGAGATAGTTCTACTTAAAGTTTAAAATACTACCTAATGACATATTACATGTTGAATGTTTAAAGTATGTTGACTGCCTGAAGAATGAGAAATACAGTGTAATTGAATAAACCCCTAATTATTAAGACAGTCCTAATATCAGAACCTGTAAACATTGAAAACAACTACCATGAGAAAGGATAAGCTCAGTGCTCTGAAGACCACAGTCATTATCAGTCTTAATCAGAAAGCAGACTAGTAGGAAATCAAGGATCGGCCAAAATGATGATGGAAAGTAGATTTCTCTGACAGCTTAGTAAAACATAGATAACCTAATTCTTTTACATTCTAAATTTCAGTTTGGGTAGAGTGTTTTCTTTTTGGATAATTAACTATTCTGTTTGATAAAGTACCTTTTACATGTCAGGTAGAAATGGCTTCAAACAAAAGTAAGGTAAAAAAACAAATTTAAAAAAAGGCAAATTAACTCAGGAAGAGATGAATCAACTTAGGAAAATCATAGCCATTTGACCTTGGCATCCCTGGCAGTCTGCTGGTCATAACTATATTTTCAACGCTCACAAATAAAATTGAAATACACAACTTAAAGAGAAAAGCAGAACCAAAATATTCCAGGTTTTCTTCTTTATCATAGAACAGGTGATTCAAATATAACTGCTTAAGGAAGATAAAAAATTGACCTAATTTGCTACCCAGTGAATATTATATAAAGTTAAGGGAAAGGTGAATATTGATCTAATTTCATGCTCCCAATTTAATCAAATGAAACTCATTCTTAAGCATTGACATATTCAGCTTCTTTAAAAGGTGCCTTTGAATAGGAAGTCTGGATTCTATTGTAGACATAGAGGTCTTTGTTCTTTTTTCTCTTGGTTACTACATGTTTATAATATACTAAAGTGGTGGTTCTCCACGGAAAGGAGGGGGGATAATTTGCTCCCCAGAGGACATCTGGCAACGTCTGGGGATATTTTTGGTTGTCACATGCAGGGAGGGTACTACTGGCACCTAGTGGGTATAGGCCAGGAATGCTGCTAAGTGACATTCGACAATGCACAGGACAGCCCCCAATAAGAATTATTTGGCCCCAAAGGCCTATTGGTTGTACTGTTGAGAAATCCCATACTAAAAGAACAGGTGCCTATAAGATGTTTCAGGAATTTTTTTTAAGTGCCTTTGCTGCACATAACAGATCAAATGAAGTTGGGCACATCCTTGATGGCCTCAGGCAACCACCAATGCATGATTAGAAGGCTAAGGAATCAGTGAATAGGTTAACTTGTTAGAACTCATTATAGAAAAACTTAGGGGTAAACCATTAGTCTAGAAGAATTGATCAAGGAAAGAAGCAATGCAGACAAAATGCTTAATGTAACAGGCAAAATTTATAAGGATGAAAGAGTTTCCTTGACTCACTTTATTCAACATTAACTCTGAGTCTTTGGGATCCAATGGGGCTGTAGTTGTGATGTCGGAGGTTATAAAAGTAAAAATTCCCATCGCTACCATCAGCAAATTTACCTAGACTGAAGTTAAGATAGCCTTTCAAGAAATATCTCTGTAATTAAAGAAAATCTGGGAGGCATTGCACCATAAAAACTAAGAATCCTGGCTTTAGAATCATCAAAGGACAGATCAGGTTTTAAATCAAAATATGCCCTAAGGAGAGGCTCCTAATCCCTCAGATTTCTCATCTATAGAATAGGGATAATAACACCCACTCGGTGGGGCAGTTTGAGGATTATGTGTGGTTATGTATGTAAATTGCCTGGCATGATGTCTCAGCCATAGTCGTTTCTTAACACATGCCAGTGCCTCACTTCTTAACTCCCCAGTCAGTATTTTCATCTCAGCTATACCTGAGTAATCATGGTTAGCTGAGATGAAAGGGAAGGCTTCTTCAAGTGTTATGAAAATGTTGGCCTTTTGGGAGAAAAAGCTAATTTAAAACAAACAGAAACCCTTAACCCTCCCCCCTCCCCCCAAAAAAAAAGACGATTATAAAAGAAAGAAATAGTAGAGGAATCTGGAAATCTGATGATAACAAATATTGATGATAAATCTTAGAAGACTTAGAAGTCTATTAAGGATGGAATATTCCAATTGAAAGAGACACTCCTCAAGAACACAGTATAATTTATGTTATTTCAATAAAATAAGCCATGACCTGGACTTTGAGGAAGAACCTGGTATCTAGAGTTAAGTAGAAACTTGGAACCAGTTGCAGATGTTCTCAGGTCAAAATTTATTTGGAAAGATCTTTTAGGATCTATATGACAGCTCCTGGATGTTTAAGGAGTTTGAATCATAGATTTAGTAAAAAACTAGTGAATACATATTTTTCTATATCAGACACATTTAAAAATTTTCCACAGAAATACTTGGCTCCTTTGGTGCTGTCATCACCAACAAATTTCTGTGGTTCTCAGTGTTTACAAGTATTTTGATATCCATATTTTAATTTTTTTGTCACCAACCCTATAAATAAGACATTAATGTTAATTAACATTCCCATTTTGTTGCTGAGTCGATGGAGACTGTGAGTTTAAGTGTTTGGGAAGACTTTACCACCAAGTAGTAGAAAAATTGGCTCTAAGCACCCTGACTCTCTCTTCAGCCTTCTATTCATATAACTCTTTCATGATACATGCATAATTCAATTTAACAATATTTTGAATATCTGGTCAGCAAAGTCTGCTTCAAAGATCTGCAATCTGCGATATACATAATTGTAATGTGGGGGTGCCATGAAGACATAAGAGAAGTGCAAGAAATATGCTCTGAATTGAAAGAAGGGAGAGATCATATCAGGTAGATGGCAGAGATAGGCGGTAGCATTTCAAGTGGGCACTGATGTAGGAGTGGATTTTTACAGAATAAGATGGACAGGAAGGGGACAGGAGAGGAGGAGAACAGCGTACCTGAATTATATTTAGAGAAGGAAAATTTGGCCGGAGCATAGGGTACCACATACCCAGAAGAAGTGAGGTAAACTTGGAGAGTTAGGATGATATCATATCATAGAAGCATTTGAACATCTAAATGAAGAGTTGACATTTAATGGTGCAAGCACTATGGCAACTTCATTAATTGGTGAGATCACTTTGAATTTCTCCAACACTTTTAGCAGTCCTGTCTCTGTAGCCTGGTCAGCCAGGTGAGCTCTAAATTCTTAAAGAAGAAAAATGGCATCGTAATCATCTTTAAGTTTCATTGGCAAGATTCCTCTGTAAATCAGACACTAAGCACTCTGTAACAGTTTTCAGAATAAAGAGGTAAATCTGAGCGAACAAATTAATAAGTCAATAAACTAAGGAGGTGACAATAGAAAGAAAGGTCATAAAAATAGGAAATAACGTAGAAGGAAACCAACAGTATTTTGTCTGGATCAACTCGATAAGAAACAGTGGAGAGGGAAAGGTAGCTGTGATCTGGAGGCTTTGTTTCCAGGGAGAACTGTGGTGTCAAAACAAGAAGTTAGGACATAGAGATTAGTTAAGGTAGGAGATGATGAAAGTTGATAAAATATCGACAGGGTGTTCCATAAGGTTGTTGAGAAGCCCCAGCTGCATTTCCACATTTTAGAGCAAATGGAATCTGGATCAAGTGCTTTGGCAGAAACTCCGGAGGGCATCCTGTGTACTCTCTCAGTGATGGGAAGATGTGGTTATCTAAAAACCGTACTTTGATAAAAGTGGAACTCTTAAAGATCATGGTAATTAATTACCTGTGACATTAAGGGAACCTTGAGAAGAACACCAGATATCAGATTTCTGACTCAGGAAATCTGTACAATTTATCTTTGTACAATCCCAATACTTGAAGAGTTCAGAGATGAGCAGAAGCAACTACAGCACAAACAGCATTGCTTAAAAGATGGCTAATCACATGGCCATGAGCACAGCATCGCAAACATATTTGAGGCATTTTTCTGTGCCTGAAGGAATGAGTGAATGAATTAGTACATGAGTAAATAAATAAATATTAGCTCTGAAAAGAACTGTTTTGTTTTGTGCATCTGCATTTGATGTATTTCATGCCTATCATAGTTCTTAAAAACATTTCTAGACATTTGAGATGGATACATGAGAAGTGTTGATTCATTTCTGTGTACTTTGAGGTATTCACTTTACCATGACAGACCTGGGCAGCCTTCGTCTCCTGTCATGGAATTAGGTAACAGGTAAGCCTGGCAAAGACAGATTAAAGGAACAGATGGGTCATTTTTTATACAAGATTGCAGCACACAGAACAAATAAGTTCCACAACCATCACACACACACACACACACACACACACACACACACACACGCACAAAGGCCATGTGATTCAAGCCCAAGGTTGCTATGTAGAAAGCAGAGCCAAAGGCCGAAGTCAATACAAGAAGCCACAACAGCCCTCATCAAGGAGTGGCAAAGCAGATGGAAAGAGCAAGCCTGAGGAAATGCCCAGGATGCTGAAGGGGCCCATCACAGTTGCTAATAAGGTTCCCAACCATCTGGGTGGTTCCAAGAGATACATTCAAATGTGCTAAGAGAGAACAAACAGAATCATCCTGAGACAGAGTAAACATTAGTAGAAAAAAATTCTTAAAGGTAGATGTATAAAGTTTCTGTCTTTAAAAAATACCACCTGCAACTTTACACAAAAATTTATTTCTTTAATTTGTTTTCCTTCATAGAAACATGGACTTAGAGACTTTTTTAACTTTAGAAATTAGAAAACATCCAAATATGCTTTGATAATGATCTATTCGTTTAAGACGTTTCCAGTAACATTTCTGGTATGGTGAGAGTTTTCATTTCTTTGAATGATTGCTGATAAATGGTTCTTTTGTAATTAAATATTTCAAATAACAGAAATAATTGGTTGATTTCACATATTGTAGGTATTAGTATCTCAACATGATTTTCCTTGAATTTTATACCAATACATGTGTAGTTTCTCTGGCATTCTTGCCTGATAAGTACTCTTACTATAGTTAAAGGGTGGCACTCCAACTGCCCACCAAACCACCCGAACAAACTAAGTGTGTGTGTGTGTGTGTGTGTGTGTGTGTGTGTGTGTGTGTTGTTCAATGGTAAATAGTGATTTTACATTAAAAGGAATCTGTAGTTTATTGACTTTATGAAAACAGGTATTTCAAAAGCGTAGAGACAAAGGGAGAGGAAATGGAAAGATAAATTATATAAGAATATAAAAAAAAATGAGGATTGGGGATAACCAAAGTACTTAAAAGTAGTCTGAAAATCTCAGAATTGGTTACTTGGGGCCACCGTAAGGAACTCTGGCCCTGAGATATTCAAGGTCTATTGTTGAAATGTCCATCCTGACAATAACATTTGGAGCAAGTGTTACTACAACCAATATGAAGGGGACAATCAAATTATTGGGTCAAATTGAAATTTCATTACATCAGAATGTGTAGAAGTCAGTGGCTTCTAAGATGGAAACAAGGCAAGTCATCAGATTCCTCTGGGGTTTCTGTTATTATTATTTTTTTATTTTTATGTTTTTGGTAATTGTAGAGGGGCAGACACACTGATCTCTAGGATCCTTTCCGTGATTCTGCAGCACTGCCCCATATCATCCATGGTGGAAAATGTCTGTCCTGCTCCTGAATGTCGCCTGATCTAAAGAAAGGCCCTTTGTTCCATCAAAGAGGCTGCTCATCCTCACCGTTTTCTTTCTTAACACTTAGAACTTGCATAAAAGATCTAATCAAGAAGACACCAGATGTCATAGCATCCTAATTGCTGTAGATAATCACCAAGAGCTTAAAGGCGTTGTAGGTTTATGTGAAACATTTGCTGGGGGCCAGGTTCCCAGGCAAGAACACGGAAACAGCTGTTTCACTGAGTTGATGATTAAGGGATATGCAATTTCCAAATCAGATGAATTAACTTTTAAAATAAAAATTGTCTTTCTGTAGTTACACAAAGCGAACGCTTAGTTTTAATCAAACCAAATGCTAGGGACAGAAAGACCTCATCCAAATTTATTAGTGTTTGTTTGTGTGTGTGTGTGTGTGTGTGTGTGAGAGAGAGAGAGAGAGAGAGAGAGAGAGAGAGAGAGGAGAGAGAAAGGAGAGCCAGACAAAGACAAAGTAGAAAAGTCCCAAGCTCAATTGTCATTTTTAATATTTTCTTTTTGTATCTGGTTTTAACCAATTTGATTATGATGTGTTTTGATGTAATTTTCATTATGTTTCTTGTGCTTGGGATTTACTAACCTTTTTGTAAGTGTGAAGTTATAGTTTTCATCAAATTTGGAGAGTTTCCAACCATTCAAATATATTTTCTGCCCTCCCTCATCCCATATCCTCTCCTACAGGCCCTACAATCGCATGTATGCTTATCCATTTGAAATTTTCCCACTGCTCACTGATGTTCTGTCCTTTTTTTTCCTCTTTGTTTTATTTTGAATTGTTTTTATTTTTGTCTTCAAATTCATTCGTCTTTCCTTCTGCACTGTTCAATCTATGATCCATCCCTTCCAGTGTACTCTTCATTTCAGACACTATCATTTCATCTCTAGAAGATTGGCTTGAATCATTTGTATATCTTCCTGGTCTCCACTTAACATGTTCATTCTGTTTTCTAGCTTCTTGATATATGAAGACAGTGATAATAACTACTTTAATGTTCGTATCTATTAATTCAATCATTTGTGTCATTTCTGGGTCAGTTTTGATTGGTTTTTCTCATTATTAGTAATATTTGTCCACCTCTTTGGATGTCTGGTAACTTTTTATTGCGTACCAGACATTTTAAATTTCCCCTGTAAGGTGCTTGTTATTTTTATATTCCTATATATATTCCCGAACTTTATTCTATGCCACATTTAAATTACTCAAAATAGTTTGAGCTGTTCTGATCTTACTTAAGATGACATTCAATCTAGTTTTATTTCCCTGATGCTAGCACCTCTGATACCTTTTGAATTATGAGTTTTTTCACTCTGGCCATTGAAAATAAGCATCACTCTTGGCCCTGTGTGACCTTCAGGCACCATCCTCTCAGGTGGTTCTTCCCCAGCCTCGAGTACTGTCCTCACACACATGTGCTGATCAGCACCCAGATAAATATCTAGGGGAGAGGAGACTTTCCAGAGATCTCTGGCAATCTCTCTCTTCACAGCTCTCCTGTCTGGTGCTCTGCCCTGCCACTCCAGCTGCCTTGCCTTCCCCCAGACATTCTCCTCAACTCAGAGACACCATGTGCATCTCCCTGTGTTCCACTTAGTGTACTGAAACTTGGAAACTTCCTACAGGAGATGAACCAGGGCAATTCTAAGTTCACCTCACTGTTTCCTTTCTATTGAGAATTGCTGACCTTGGTTGCCCAACGTCGAATATTTTGAGTATTGTCATTTCAGTGTTGTTTTTTCATTGTTTCAAGTGGGAGGAGACATCTAATTCATATCCCTCCATCCTGGTTGGAGGTGGAAGTCCTCAAATCCAATCATTACTAACTGACTTAAATATATATAAAGCAACAGCTATCAAGGCAGGATGCAGAATTTTGGAGGTGATATCCATGAGGGGGAAAAAAAGAAAAATACAAATAAAGTATACCAAAAACCTTAAATATTCAAAAAATTTATTTGTCAACAATTGACAAATTTTTGTGGTTTTAAAAAAAAACTTAAAGGTACATCATTCTTTAAATCTTGTAAAAGACTTACTTAAGTTCACAATAATCTAAATTCAGAGCCTTGGAGTTTAGCCAAAAAAATCACGTTAACAGAAATTTGACCTTCTAATCATGGAAGAATGCTACACTTACCAGTGCCTTCATGAACAGACACCATCATGCCTGGTGCAGTGCCTAACAGACACACGATAAATGCTTATGCAGTAATAGTGATGGCTGCAGAAGAATATAGAAAATGGTCAACACAAGAACATAAAATACTTTCATATAATTATGAGACAGTGTCAAATTAGCAGATACAAAAAAATGTATTGATCATGCTCAATGTTAGCTTTGACACTGAGGAGCTGAATAATTTTGTTTTAATAAGAAGTCATCATAATATCAGCATAATATATTATCTATAATTTTAAATAAATATTGAAGTGTGGCCTTTTGATAAATGGTTTTCACAATCATTATCTTCTTAAGGCCCTAAAAACCTGGCATAATTATTCACCACCATTTTGCAAAGCAAAAGGCAAGTGACTAGTTCAAGATCATCTACAGTAAGGATCCGGTGGTTCACGTTAGAGTCACTGTAACACAATCCTACATCTTTCCTGATTTTTTAGTAATGTAGTATGTGAAGGGTAATAAAGCAGACACTGTTGGTTATCTCCAAACATCCATTTCTACACATTGTCCTTGTTAGTAGAACCTGAATTTTGCTCAGTAATCAGGTGACCCTCTCCTAGAAAGGAATGAGAATGGGCCTCCCCAGCCCCAGGAGGTAATCCCTGATTAATTCAAGCCAATCATAGCAATCCCATGCCCCTTTCAAAACTGGATTATGAAATGGGCACGTGATGCACATTGACCAATGCTGTACAAGAGGAGACCTGCTTTGGGGCTTATTATGTGAGCGTGTGATATTGGGAGCTGCTCAGACATCTTGACAAGCCTGAGGATAAAAGCAAAGTGATGAGGAAGGCATCATATTCACCTCCATTTTGCAGATGAGAAAGCTGAGGTTTCAAAGGCTAAATGACTTGTCCACAATCATATACAGTAAAGAAATGGCAGAGAAAGCAAAAAGATGGAAAAGACCTGCATCTCTGATGACATGGTTGAATCCTATAAGTAAAACTTTAAAATTACCTACTTCCACGCCTCTTATTATGCAGGGCAGCAAATTCCTCCGTTGTTTGAGCTTTTTGACTTGGATCTTTCAGTTACCTGCAGCTGAAATCATTCTTACTAATATGCTAAGTACTGAACTGTTCTTTTTTTGCATTATCTTATTTAATTTTCGTTAGAAATTCTATGAGACAGATATTACTATTGCCAGTTTTCAGAAGAGGACTTAAAGCTTAAAAAGCATTTCATAACTCATACCAATTCATGGAGTTAAAACTAGGACTCAAGTCTATAATGCCTGACTCCAGACATGTCTCATGATAAACTCTGCAGTAGAATCTTTTTTCAAAAGATGATGGCTCAGTCACATGAGATCATTAAAAGTTATTTTGTTGCCATCATTTTAGTTGTGGCTACCATGAGAATCAATGTCTTTTTCTCTTTTCTCCAGCCCTCAGACAGAGCCCCTCAGGGCAAAATTGTTATGTCCTGGTACTCTGCAAATCATAAAGATTTCCTAAAAGCGAAGGGAAAACAAATATTGCTCATTTTGAGAGAGTACTTCCTAATAGTAAGATGATTACCAGAAAAATGAGTTAACTGTCTTAGGAAGTAGTCAGTCCCTGGTCACAGGGGCTTTAAGTTAGATGTTGGGTGGCCATAGAGTGGAGATGTGGCATTAATCTGCCAGGCAGCTGGGCAAAATAATCTATTCTTAATCTACAAGGATAAGGTGTCATGAAACTCACAACTTCTCTATGGAATAACTTATCTGTGCTCATTATATTAGTTATCTTTCCCTTTTACTTCTTTATTTCTCAAAAGAGTGAAAGGATCAATGAGATAAAAACCTAAGTAACTTCTAACTTCTCCAGGAAAAGATTTTTAAAAGATGCACTATGTATATTGATAGTTTATAACCTGTCATTTCTTTCAGCTTGCAAGTACTGTTTCTGCTCTGTGCATATCTCTTTGCCAGGCATTTTCTAATATAAAAATATTTGTTCTCTTGGAGACTGCAACAACTACCTTGCTGAAATGTATGCACATAAAGTTAAACAAAAATACAAATCAAGGGGTGCTATTTGACATAATATAGTTATATACAAAATGGAGAAAACGTAAAAGAAGAGATGTCCTTCTTGCACTTTTAAAGAAATAAGCTAAGGCAAAGAAATAAACCATTTGCCAGTTGTTGGGTTTTTCTGCTTTTTACATCCTTTTTACATTTAGAGCAGGGCTTCCTAAACAGGTCCACAGATCCTGGAAGTGTTCTTCAATGGAGAACATCTGTGAAGCTGAATAAAAAGAAATCATATCTTCAGATTCACTAACCTCTAACAAATCTAGCATTTCCCTCAATAAACTACAGTATTACTAGCAGTTTCTATGACACTGCTGCCAATGGAAATCACAGAGATTTTCATATCATATTATAGCTCTGCAGATATCTCAACGTATCATTTCTGCTCATACCTGCTTCAAAATGACAGTTATTATCAAGCCTCTTGGTATTCAGTGAATTGATAAAGACATAAGTATTACTAGGTCACAATTTTGGTGCTTTTTAAATATTTCAATCAATACTTTATTTCAGTAAAATTTGGTTTTTTGCAATGCTGTGTATTTTGTTTTATGACATTTAGAAACAATATTCTGATTGCCAAAGGGTCTGTGGCAGAAAAACACTTAAGAAGTCCTGGTTCAGGTATCTTTATCTTCTTGAATTTTAATAACTATTTTGCTATCGACCTATCAGGTATTCATCAATGCTCTGTGTTTCTTGGTTTTCATTGTATTGAAGGTTAGATTTATAAAAGAACATTATTAAAAAGCACAGAATTTAAATTTAATTTTTTATATTTGTCTCTCACACATACTTTGGGTATTTTTATTCCTACTCAGTAAATTAAAAGAAACTGGTCCCAAGTTCCTCTCTACAGCAGAAGTGGAGTGTCCAGATAGGATGTATGAACTCATCCAATTTTGGATCTGGAACGTATTTTATGGGTTTCAGGGGTTTCTACCCTGGAAATGAGCTTCTTCCTGCCATAGCAGAGGTATAATCTCCTTTTTTCTTTTTTACCTTAAACTCTCTGAACACAATTTAACCTCAATGAACTCAGTTCTTTAAGATCAGATGCTTGCTCTTTGCAGGGTCTATATTTCTTCTATATACAAAGCAATTTAATTCATATTACATAAAAACATTTTAAAACATACACATTAAAACTTTTATTTGTCAAGGCACACAAATTTGTATGATTTCCTTAAACTGTGTTTGCTCTGAAATTAAATATGAGGTGCATTTATTTCAAAGTAATGAACATCAAAAAAAAGTAAATTTTGACTATTTAAACTCAGAGGGCCAATTTATATTGTTCTTCTCACAATGGTACTTATTATTATGATAAAGATCAATAAAAAGTAAACAGAACATAGAATATTACAAAAATATGGCTACTATGCTGCTTTGTTATATGTGAATTTGGTAAAAGAAGTTTAGGATGACATACTCAGAAAGGATTTCGTATGTGTGGGGTGTTTTAAATTTATGAATTTCTTAAAATTCTCTCATTACAAACAGCCTCTGGGCATAAGTACACATTGAAGAAAGAAAAACAAGAAATGGGCCATGAACAGCAGCCCCATAGGAAGTCATGGTCCAACCATGACATTTTAGGCCAGAACCTTGGTCTACAGGCTGCTAATTCCCATGGAATTCCAAATAAAGAATTTAACCATTTCTATGAATTTTGCTTTGCTCTTCTAACCATCTGAAAACACGTTGCTTTTTTTTTTTAAGGAATAGGGAAATGGGGGTTCCCCAACAAAACTCCTCTCTATCTCATTTTGTTTTTCATGTGATAAGTCACACGAAGCTTAACATAGAGAAACAGTTAAAATAAATGAGAAGGGTTTCAGCCTCAAGCAATTTTCACAGAAGACATGTGCTTGAAACAGTTGCTCCAATGAAACTCATTTCAGTCACTCACATGGTTTCATTACCTATCATTAGGTAACTTTATCTTTTTCCCAAAGAATAATACTTTGCCTCGACTTACATGTGCTTTGATCCTATGCACCTTCACAATAGACCCAGGATGAAATTTAGGGACAAGTCAGATGACCCAAGTTTTCAGGACACATTGATGAGACCCATCTGGTATCTCTTTCATGTTTGCAAACACACATACACAATGAAAACACACAGAAAAACAGGGTTTTGGAAGATGGTGACATCTGATATGCTACTGACACACAGCAATAGTGGAAGGTACTGATGAGCAAAGCATCAGGGTTGCAGGAATTCCTGCAACCTTAATTATATGGAATGTGGCTGCGGCTAGGACCATGGCATGCTCCAAGGATGAGTAATTTCCATTACGACATTCTTAAGCTTATAGATGATTTCACATTCCGAGAAGGTGGGGAAGGGTAGAGAAAGATGTAGGAGCTATTTTATATTGAGGAAAACTGGGCCGAATGGCAGACTTTTGAGAGAGGAAAAGACGAATTTTTTCCATGAGACTCTTACAGCATTAAAAATGATCCTATTAATTAAAGCTCAGAAGCTGAAAAATTCTTTACAATAGGATTTGGAATATCCAACTAAGTGTATTCTGATAGAACCCCAGATAACACACTACAAAATGTCTTCTAAAAACTATCGTCCAGGTTTGTGATCCCTTCATTCCAGGTCTGTGGCATCACCATTTAATTTACATGTTAAATTGAGGATGAATTTTAGTTTTCCCACGTGATGACAATACTTAGTGTATAAACAAGACTGATTTTATTTCCTAAGAAAATTAAATTATTTGTTTTCAAAGTTACATTAAATTTCAAGTGATAATATCTGGCAAATATAATCTAGGTAGCCTGCGTAAGATGTGGTGTATGCAACCTGGCCCAAATGCAGAAAAAACTTTAAAGGACATTTCGAAACAGTGAATCCAAGAAGACTTATACTGTTAAAAAAACACAATAAAAAAATATTTTGCTATAACATCCTTCCCCCAAACTTTTAAGTAACCTTACAGTAAGTCAGTTGTAAACACACTAAAAGCACAAGCTCTGGAAACAGGTAAATCAGAATTAAACTCCCAGAACAACACTTCATCTCAGTGTGACTTTGAGCAAGTTACCTAATTTTCCAAGCTTCATTTTTCTGTTAATGGATCTAATCAGACCTATCTCATGCAGCAGTGCAAGAATTAAATAAGCAAGTGTCTATGAAGTACTTAGCAAAACACCTAGCTCTCAGTCACACATAGCACTCAGTAAAGGATTCCTGTAATTATCATGTAAATCATCTTCCTACTATTTGACTCAAGGCAGCCATATTTTTATAATATTCTATGTTCTGTTTACTTTTTATTGATCTTTATCACAATAATAAGTACCATCATGAGAAATACACTATAAAAGAACTACACAAGTAAATCAGTGCAAAGGAAAAACAAGACAATCCTATGAGGCCAGGAAAGTGGTAAATACATGAAATGGATGTTGCTTATTCTTTCATTTGTTCAATCAGCAAATACTGACCAAACGCCTCCTGTGCTCTCATCTCTGTGCTGTGGGACGAGGCACATGATCTTACGTTCATAGAACATGCGGTCCTGTACATTTGGGAAAGATGAGGGGTATACACACTACCATGAGTATGAAGGCTTTAACAGTCATCTCTACATTTTTGATATGTTATCTTCAAATCTTAGACATGTCCATATAAATTTGTAGGGTGAATTTTCCTACTCGAGTGATTTATAATAACCTGCAACATTGTAAGAGATGTGCAATGCAGTGCCTCTTCTGCAAGTGTGATTAGGATGAACGCATGTACATGTGCACGTGTAAGCATAGACACACACACACACACACGCACACACACACACACAGCTTATTGAACTAAGTGTAGACTACTCTGTACTATGTATCTCAACATACACTCAGCCCTAGAGGGTCAGGATTGGATACCATGCATCCTTCTGTCCTGCCTCTGTGAGCACCTCTCCAGTTATCCTTACGGCTGTCATCTCTGAAGAGTGATAGAACACACCACAGGGATGCTCAAAGTGATTACTGGCATGGAGGAAGGCCACTTCAGACATTCTACTTATATTTCATAGTAGTAAAAAGATAAATTACTCTTTCTTAATATTCAATGTATAGGTTGACACGAGGGCCTTCTCTCAGCCTGCATTCTAGGTGTTCCTTCATACCCGGAGTTACCTAAGGAAGGAGAAGAAACTTCCTAACATGATGGGGCTTAACAGTGTCACCGGCTCTTCTGCATTCACATACAGCATACTGGAAAATTCTGCAGTTTGTTTGTCAGACTAAACTGTTTTAAGAGTGATATCATCTGATTTTAACTGAACCAAGTAACGAAATAGACAAGTGAATTAAGGAGTCTGGCAAAGAATCCATGCACTGAAGATAATACAAACAACAGAAGCGCACATGAACAATTTTATAAAAAGGGCAGAGCTGAGACTTCTGCAGGCCCCAGTACAAGTCCTTGGGAGTCGCGTATGTAAAGACTAATGGCAACTGAATCAATCTGACAAAAAGAAGACCAGGAAAATGAGACATTATCAAAACCCTTTGAAGTCTGAGTTTTTGCCCGCTCTACCAAACAAAGACCTCGCTTCAGTGTGTATGATGCTCCCTGAGATGACATTTCAGGATGGGTTTCAATCACCATAATGAGCAAGGCATTTCAAACCTCAGCATCAAGAACATGAAATCCAAACTGTGATTTTTTTTTCAGCAATTTTTAAAGTCATATAATAGTCGGGGCTGTACAAATTTCTCTGAAACTTACTGGAAAATGTTTTGAAGTCACTTTTGAGGTTTCTTGCATAATAATAATGAAAGACAAAAATATGTTTGTCTGGAACAAACAAACAATTCTGGGCTAAGGTTACAGAGATATTATCGCACTTGAAACTCATACCCTACCCTGCTCGGAGCAGAGTTCCTCAAGAGACCATTGGTGGCCTTACTTTTCCAAAAACTAGCACTTTTCTATAAGAATGTTCATCATGCTTTGTCATGAGATGGAATAATCGTGAAAAACTTCAGTAATACAGAGGTTCCCTGGTTATCCCTTAATAAAGTAATTTTGAAAGTTTCCCAACTTTGAAAAGAGTTACATATTTTTCTTTAACTACAGCACAAGTGTTCCAAATTTGCCAACATTTTCTGTGATGACTCATAGTTTTCAGTTGTGTGCTACTTAGCAGATCTAGTATCATCCATGTCTGTAGCTCAGTCTATCCACAAATTTAAATGTTATCTATCTCTTCAAAATAAAGGTGATAGTTTAATAAAAACTGAAAATAATATTGCTTTTCGAGAGTAAAGCTATAAATTTTGAGCATTTGAACACAAGTTTAGAAACATTTTCACTATTACAGGACTCAAGGCAGGAAAAAATGTATGTCACTATAAAAATTTAGAACTGTGCACTCAACCCTGAAACAGAACTTTCTAAGCTGTTTTGAATTTTTTTAAATAATGAATTTTAGAGGTTTTTTTAATTTGTAAAAAATATAAAAGTTCAGCACATTCTGATTAATTTGAAATGTAAACAAATTAAATGACATCAGAGAATATGAAAATTTACCAGCCAAATATCAATTAAAATGTTGCCTGACTGATGAATAGTGAGCATCATAATTTAGAAAGCCCATCTATGAATGTACATCTTTCATCTGAACCTACGCATCTTTGAAAGATACTTTTTTCAACTATGAAATGTTATAACCAAGGATCAGAATAAACTGAACTTTGAGACGTGTCTTCAAATAACTGCTTCATAATATATTTTATACATATTTTCAAAATAATGGAACATGGTTGACCACACTGCTCTTATTAAAATATAATTAGTAATAATGAAGTTATATTTATTAATAATCTAGTGAGAGCAAAAATTATATACAACGATGAATAAAATAAGGTTCTAATATTTATAAAATATTGTTTGTTTCTTCTTAAGAGCATCCTAAAATGTTTGGCTTCCATTCTTATATGTGTTTTACAATGTACAGAATATGCGTATATAAAAAATTATGTCAGTATGCAATTTATAAATAAATAAATGTTAAGTCTGGGTGTTTATGCATGCACTACTAGGTGTTTCGATTAAAAAAAAATTAAAGGCACATAACTCTGCTCCAGATGATTAAAATAATGGTTGAGCTACCCATTTCTGGGTCACCAAGGGTACTTGTTAAAAATGAAAATTCACCCAAGAATTACTGATTCAGAATCTCTGGAGGTACAGCCCAGGGTTTTGCATTTTTAAGAAGTTTTTCAAGTGAATCGTATGCATGCTTCATTTGCAAACCAGGGCCTCTAGTCAAGAAAATCATGTCCAACTCTGAGCCATCATATACACTCTCTGTTCCAGGGACCATAAGTTGAGTATAAAGGATCCATCCCTTAATTGACAATAAAAAGTCCAATAGCCTGTTCTCAGACTTACTAAGAATAATTGTGGGAGAAAGTAGCAGCTATATGTCCAGGAGGAAAAAAAAAAGAAAAAAAAAACACAATATACATTCTTGCCTATAAGAGGAAAGAATTGTGTTTATTTATTAGAAATTTTTAAAAACTTTTTTAGGACTTTTCATCCCTCGAGTTTATGATAATTTATGGATCTTAACTTCTTTAACCATACAAATCCCTAGGCGACAGCCAGGATGGCAGACTATGATTCTGAACATAAAATGAAAAATCTAAAATATAATGCAGTAAAGAAATATACAAATTTAAATAAACATTTAAAATATAAATACCAGTTTATCTCCAAGTAAAATTACATGAAGGGGAGTGTCTTTTATATCAAAATTTCTGAAAACTTGTAAATATATGTCCCCCTCCCCACTTTAAAAATAAGTGAGACTTTGCTTCAGTAATTCAGAACCAAGCATAGCAATTCCCACACTTCCTGAAGCCCGCCCTGGCCTTATAACCACAAAGTCATATGCTTTTTGGGTCTTACCTTACAATCTGAAGAAACATCTCAGCTTTCCTTGTCAAGTGAAACCTCTCTGCATTTTCTTAGTCCTGTTCTGTGTCATCTGCCTGTCAAGAAAACGGTTGCTCGTTTGATTGTTAATCGCCCTTGTTTTTTATTATAGAATGCATTCAAATTTTGGTAAGTAACATGTTCTTCTTTGTAATTAGATATAGTAGTTAAAACATCTTTCAATTTCACCGTGCCGTTTTCCTTTAATCAGCACATCAAGCTTTACGATGATGGAACCATATCTGCATTTTTACCACAGCAGCACTGCTCAGGGAAAATTATGCTATGAATACATTTTGCAATTGGAAGAAAATTCAAAGGTAGGAGCGCTTTTACTTTGCAGACCTGAAATGTGTCAACTAGATGAAAGCTAATGTGGAAACTTCAGTTATTTGTATCACTAAGGTTCAAAGATTGTCTACGGGCCTTACAAGATCTATAAGCTGTAGTTACCTGTGACCGTGCCTAAAGTTCCTATCAGAGGATCAGTTAGGGTCTTCAGAACCTTTTCTGTAGGACACATGGGCAGGCTAGGAACTCGGGCAGGATTTCTATGTTACCATTTTGAGGTTGAATCACTTCAGGGAATTTCAGTTTTTGCTCTTAAGGCCTTCAACAAATTGGAAGACGCCCAGCCATATTATCAGGGGGGACCTTCCTTACTTAGAGTCAGCTGATTGTGGTTTTAATACATCTAGAAAACACCTTTGCACCAGTATCTCAATTAATGTTTGATTAAATCATAGTATGATAGCCTAGCCAAGCTGAGTCAAAAAACTAAGCATCATGGAAGACAAGAACATTTTAAATACTTCTCACTAAATTCCTTTGCAGGGAAGTTTATTAGCTCCGTTTTACAGATAAGGAAGTTGTGGACTAGAAAGGTGTGTTTCTCCAAAATCAATAAGGAAATAAGCAGGTCGACCCAGCCTCCTGATCAAGCTCATACTCCACAGAGCATACCCATTCTGTGTGGCTCCCTCTCCTCTGATGATTGACAAACAGCATAGAAATGGGGCTGTGTCACCCCTGCTTCCTGTGTTCATCAGCTGATGAATGAGGCCCACTTCCCTCCTTTACCTTGGAACCAACTTGTTCATGAATGAGGGATCAACTCCAGTGACAAACCAAAAACTGGGAACCATTGGGTATAGGCGGCAATTGAAAGAGGTTCTGGAGTCAGACTTCTGTAGTCCAAATCTCAGCTTTGCCATTTGCCACCCGTAAGATCTTAGGCAACTGAGATAAGTTTTCTAAACATAATGTTAAGGACCCAGGAGCAGGAACACAAGACTGCCTGGGCTTAAATCCCAGCCATGCCTCTTATCAGCTGAGCAGATCCAGACAGCTCCCTACCTCTTCATGCCCCAGTTTTCACATCTGTAAGATAAGGATGATCATACCAGCTCATTAAGGTCAGGGTTAAATGAGACAATTCATGTAAAGCAATTAATGCTGAGTCTTGCACCTATCATTAGCTATTACTGTAAATTCTACTTCCCATCTGTAAGTGAGGATAAAAATAGGACATGATAGGATTATTGTGGGAACCAAATACAATGATGCAGGAGAAGTGCTTAGCCACTCATGGTTCACTGATAGATATCTAGCAAATGCTAGCTGTCCAGCTGGCCACTTGGATGCAAGTTCCTAAGAATGGGAACTTTCACCCCTCCTCACCGCCTCCTAATGTGTAGTAGGCAATTTAAAACTTTAAGAAATGCATTTAATATTATCTATAACCAAGGGGCATGGCTAGTAGAATGGCATCCTGGGGATTGACCACTGATTGAAAAAAAAATGGAGCTAGAATCTATTGCTATGAGCATACACAGAGAAAATCATACTTCTTAAATTTAAAAAAAAAAAATAATTATGGCAATAAACTACTACTTTTGCATTATACATACACATTCTAAAACATATATTTCTGTAGTTTTGTTATGCCTTCTCAAGCAGCAAAGATAAACCCAGACACAGTGCCCAGACAGTGGTGCTTAGTATGAGTTGTCTCAGCATGTGGCTCATGGGCCAAAGCCAGCTTATCATGCTGTATAGGGCCCACCAGCTAAAAATGGCTTTTACAGATTTACCATTGATTTGATGGTCAACAATAACTCTGAATTCAAATTAAATAAAAAATTACCATCCCCCCCAAAAAAAAACATTTTCTCCTTAGTAGATCTGCATTACAAAACTTGTGCACAAATATTGGTTCTTATTATATTTTTAATCTTGTAAATAAAAGTTTGTAGGAAAGTTTTCTTTTCATATAAATACATACCTAATATCTCCAATTTTGCCTCTTTGTCTGCAAAATTTAAAATGTTTACTCTCTCGACCTTTAAAGAAAAATAGTTTGCCACTTCCTGTCTTAGAGAATCTAACTTGTGACTTTCCTTCCCAACCTGCTGACTGTGAACTACATACTCATCGCTGTTGAGCACATTTGCTTTGAGAAGAATGCACTGGTGTCTCAGACACTTCTTAAACCACAGGAGAAAACAAGTTCTATGCCTTGGCAGTTTTAAACTGAAAAGAGTTGGCCTACCCAATTCCAGTCCCACACACTTAGACATAAAATATATTTATAAAGCCATGTGATCCGAAACATTGTGCAGTGTTTTCTGGTTGTGGGAAACTGGGTCATCTTCTTGCCTAAATGGACCCATTCTTTGAGAAGAGTTTACCTCATACCACATGATTAAAAGTTAACTTCTAGGTTCTGGTAACTGCGTTACAATTTATTTATTTCACTTTTTTGTTTAAAATGTCACCTTTTTCCAAGAACCCTGAAAAATGTACATTCTACCTCAGTTTCATGCTAGATTAAGACATTTTTGGCTGTTGACATTTCTTAAACAATGACAGCTTATTATTTTAAAGAGTAAAGGTATTAAACTAGCTTCAAACTCGCGTCAAACATTAAAAGTTTATTAAACATGAGCTGATTCTCCATTAGGAGAACACAGCTTCTTCTCAGTAGTCAGAAAGTTAAAATTCTGGAGCCCTAAAGCCTGAAGGGCAAAGAAATTAAAGACAATGCCCTTCATGGAGATTCAAACGAGGGTCTCTCTAAAAATTCAAAACTCAGGACCTACATCACATGGCAAAAAAAATAAATAAATAAATCACCACCAAAATGAGCTATAAATTTTCAGCAGTCGTCAGTAAATGGTTGTATATATACATACACACATATACACAGGCCATATGCTGAGAGAACCCATAACATACTATGACTCATTTTCTGGGTGCTGTGTCTGGATTTATTTCTGCTGCTTGAGAAGGTATAACAAAACTTAAATAGATAGATAGATGATAGATAGATGATTGATTGATAGATAGATAGATAGATAGATAGATAGATAGATAGATAGATAGATGATAGATAGATAGATGATAGATAGATAGAGATAGATGATAGATAGATGATGGATAAGTAGATAGATGATAGATAGATGGATGGATGATAGGTATAGATATACACACATACATACACACATATATATACACACATATGTATTTATATATATGACATATATTCACAAAATATCCTAAAACATGTCACAATAGGAGAGAAACAGGAATACAGAAGTGCTGGTTGGACCTTGCTTGTGTTTTGTCTCAATAAAGCTGGTAGGAAAATGAAGTTGGAGGCCAATTGTGACACCTCATGCTGTCAGATCTGCAGATAATCAGGGGACATCACAAATACTGCTCTCCCAAAATAGAAACTCTTCACTTATAGAAGGCAGAGGTCGTGACCTCCTGGATTTGGCCTCGTTTCTGTATTACCCATTTCTAAAATTACCACCACTTCTGCCTGCAGGGTCCACACCAGGGAAAGGAAACAAAGAGGTTTTGACAATTCTTAAAAAGTAAAATTGAGAGAAGCAATACTTGAGCCTGTTTGTATTTTTTTTTTTCTTTTCACCCATTTGGATAGGGAAGATGAGATTCCATACATGGCAAGTTACAGATAATTTATTAATACATCCAAGTACTAAAACAGTTTTGGGGGGCTTGAGATATCACAAGCATCCATACAATGTCCCTTTAAAAAGCAAGTATTTGTAATTTCGCGCCACAAAAATTTTAAATACATTTAAACTAAACAATGTAAACTGTTGAAAGATCTTCAATGGTGCTTTTCATTGACCTGAAGCTCTCATGAAAAAGGTCCATATAACTCCATCATTTCTATAACAAGCTTTACTACAGAAAGAAGAAAATCAAAGAGAAACCACAGAACCACAAATCTTAAAGATGAAATTGACCTTGAGACATTAATTACTCCATCACTCAGCTGCTGCCTCCACATTTATCCCACACCAGAGCCCAACCAATATCTTTCATTTTAAGCCTCAAAACACGAGATACCACAAATTTCCAAAACAAACCCTTGCTTATTAGAGAAAATTTGACTTACAAGTGACCTATGCATCTAAATGTCCACTTTCTGCTTTTTTTGCGTCCACACTCACAGACACCAGGTCTGTACTTTCTTACGGAACCCCTAGGGCCTTCCTCAGGTGACCCCCACCCCAACCATACATGTATCACTTCTCATAACAGCATCTTCCTAGTAGAAATCATAAAATAGGAGACTCTATTCCGACTAGCCTCGCACCATCTTCAAACCTATACGTAACTACCTGCCTATACCCCAAATTTGTTTAAATAGACCAAAAGTGAAGTGGGGGAAGCACCGAAATTAAAAAATGTGTATTTATAAGCATACAAGTACACGAATGCATGGTGGATACACAGTGTAAGCATATATTCGTACATAAAGGCAAAGGTGTGCCTATACCCACATCTGTGTTATATGCACATGGAGTTTATAGATACAGGTAAACCTACATCTAGGGAAGGAAAACACAGATTGGGAGTGTGCCCCGCCCACCAGACCTCTGACACTCAACTGCTGCTCCCAGCCCCCATTCTGATGAGGGTTAATATTTCTAGCCAAGAGCTATTCTTGGCTAGAGGAGATGTATTGCCCAAAGATGCCACAACATTAAAGCCTTGCACAAAGGTCTGCCCCCTTTCCTCAAGGTGGGACAATCTGTGGTGCCATTCATGCTCCAGAGATTCGTGTAGGATCAGACTGAGTCTGGGCATCAGATAGTTCAAGAATCCCTGTCTCAGGATCTCAGCATCTAAGGGAACCCAGGAAGCAGCAGAGAGAACAACTAAATACAAAATCAGGAACAAAGCTATGAGTTCATACAAACCAAGTCATCTGTTCCATTAGGAGTTTGTTAAAGAACATTTCAACTGGAGAGGGAGGAAACGCAGGAAGGTGTTCCTGCCGTTGTTCTCAAGTGGGAATTAGATCTAGGAAGAAATTATAGAGGAAACACAGCTGGGGGGAGGGCTGGTGTCTACACTGTGACTTTGTTTATGTTCTTCTTGTATTTGTGTTTGATTTTAAAGCTTAAAAGTTAAGAAGAAAATCCCAGGATAGAAATATAATTCATCTCACTAAGACAACTGTCCTTGCTGAAGTTTGGGAAAAATATTTTTCCTGCAATGACAATGATTTAATAAATTTGTTAGGGATGTTTCTCTTAAATTAGTGCTTGGCTATTTATTCATAACTTCCTATCTCAATTTTATCCATCTAATATTTTTCTTTTTCTCCTAAATGAGTTCATTACGCCTGAAAAATGAATATTTAAATTATGATATGTATAGCTTATTGCACTAAAAGAATGAATAGCAATTTCATGATCTAAAATGATGTTTCTCATTAATATGGATGATTTCATATCTTGATTATGCATGGCTCAAGTTCACATTAAGATTAAATAAAACTGAATTTCGGGTGGTGAACAGAACTGATCCAGAGGAATGATGGAGCAGAACTATGCCTGATAATTCTAGCCTGTGCCCAATCTGCACAGTTGTACCAGCAGCTGTGGGTCCAAGATACTTTATTTTTCCCCTGGACCCTTCTGATAGCTTCCTAATTAATCTCCCTGACTTCATTCTTGCCTCCCTAGAATCTATTCTTCATGCAACAGCCAGAACGATCTTTTAAAAACAAAAATCAAAACCCTCCAGTACTTTTCCTTTATGCTTAGAATAAAATCTAATAATCTTACTGTGACCAACTTTACGTGATCTGGAACTGTCTAACTCCCCCAGACTTACGTCCCCCACTTCCTCTTCCTCACCCCTCCTGAGGTGAATTTATCCTCGCGCATCCCAAGTTCTTCCTCGCGCATTGCCTTCACACTTTCTGACCCCTTTGCCTAGAATCTTCTTGACCCAGATCATCACTTTTCTAACTCATTATTATCATTCAAGCCTGCTCAAATACCACCCGCCCAGATATACAGGGCCTAACCCCCTACCTAAAAATGTACCCCCAACTCTAACTTCTTACCGTGCTTTATTTTAATTCTTACCATTACAGCTCAACCAGACAATTATTTATTGTCTGTATCCCCACTAGGGTGTAATCTCCATGGAGATAAGGACTTTCATTTTCACATCTCTGTATCCCTGGTTCTAGAGTTATGTCTGTCATATAGTAGACACTCAATTAATGAATTTATAGCACAGTGGCAAAATTTAGCCACAACACAATTATAATGCTTTTCTAGACAGTGGATGCCATCCTTATTTATTAATAATGTTTGCAACATTGTTAACAAATAACAATAATAAATAATAATGTTTATTAATAACATTTATTAATGTTGATGATGTTATCATTCTTATAACCTTTCAAGAGCGTCACTAAAAACTGTTATATCAAAACAAACACCAAGAGTTTCTAAATTAGCCTATAATATCAAAGAAGTCATGGACAAAAAGCGTTACACAGTCTGATATGTTGTAAATAAATACACGTCAAATATACTGTGCCTTTGCCTTAATCAGTATTAAAAGTAAACTTTTTTCTTTTTATATTCATGGGAATAATGTGTGGAAATAAATGACCATTAAGGGCCACTGATGAAAATCAGAAAAACACTAGTGTTTTAAGATTTACGAATGTTTTCAAGTCATGAAAAAGAAAAATGTCAGCTTTCGACTCCTAGTTTTCCAGCAAAAAGATATAAAACAGCACTGTAATTCTGTTCTGCAGATGTTGTACTAATAATTTTCCCATTGCATACAAACTCCATCAGGTTGGGAAGCAAGGAGGGAATTGATATACTTCTATATTCGGTGATATGAGCTCATAAGGCAGGGTGATCCCACATGTACTCCCGGAGTTAATTTCCAATAAAAGCAAAAGCTCATGGTTTTTCGAGCTAGACAATATCATAAGTGACACATTCCTTGGAACTATTCACAAATCTTGATTCAAATGGCTTTTTTCTTCTTTTTCTGCCCATAATTTCAAAGAACTCAATCCAAAAAAATTTCATTACTCATGCTTCATGATAAATTAGTGGCGTGTGAATACCAACTTACAAAGGGAGAGAAAGTCATTATAAGCTATGTTGCTTCTTGAAAGTTCTTTTATAAATAAATCAGCGTGTTTAGGAAGCTGGTCCCTTTTTCTTTTGCTTCAGTCATTATCAGAGCTTAAGCAATCATTTTGACTTATCGAGCTGGAATGAGCTGAGTAAGTCGTCTACAACCCCATGAGATAGGAGCCCCTACAAGTATTTAGCACAGTGTCCTTGTTTCAGTGTTCAAAGAATACATTCATCTTCAAAGTAATACTTCTCCACCGTGGATGGCCACATTCTTTTTTTCAGTACTTACTCTCATTGAACTCTCGGTAAAGATCTTTCTTTGAAATGGCTTCTTGGAGCCACTATAACCCAAAAAGACAGTGAGTGCCAGGAAAGAGCAAAACAACATGACAAAGAAAAGGAAAAAATAGCCATTGTCATATGGTTTGGATTTTGGACATTTTGCCCTTCTGTAGCATTTTTTACTTTGCTTTTTAGTTTTCTTTCCAATAGTTGAAAAACACTGAGAGATTCGAGAATCCAGTTCTCCTGACTCATACTGAAGCCTTTCCCAAGAATAAAAAAGGGGGGACTTCAACTTCAGATCAAGCTACTATCCTGTTCATTTCCTTCTCTATTTCCCTTTTTGTGAGGCAGCTACTTCCCTGCTCACTGAATTCTAGCTACTTGATTGTGGATGATTTGCCCTAAAATTCTAAGTACCCTGAGAAGAAAATGCATTTCTGAAACTGAAATGAAAATGCACTTGCAGAGTGAATCCAAATGTAAACGTTTATTGCAACTTTAATTAAAATGAATTTTAATATTAGGGTGACATGCAAGCTTGACTTCCCATTCTTTCCCCAGGAAAAATAAATTGAAGTTGAAAAGGACACATCGATTTTGTATATATTATTTTCAGATAATAATCTGAATCGTCCCTCTTATTTCATTTACTTGCCCCTGAAAAAATAAGAGATAGAAAAAGCTATAATCTCAAATTTTCAGAATAGACTCCAAGTTTAATATTTTCATTTCAGTTCCCAAACAAAACCACGTTCTGACTTTACACCCCCCATACATGAAATGCTTTCATAAGTGTCTCAGAAATTGTGAACTTTCCTGGGCAAGTTGACCACGTGGGGACATTTCAGATGTCCTTTTGGTGTAGTTTGTCCTAGATCAGAGCTCCTTGCTTCATATTAGTGACCCAGGCTTCTGTGGACTCTAACTTCCTATTGTGTTTTACCGGCACAGCCATCTAAAATAAACTGTTGTTTTACAAAGTAGTGAAATCCTATCTGAGCTACAAACATGCTCAAACACACACAAACCTTCCATCTCTGGATAAACGACAATCCCAGCTGTTTCTGCCTGGGATCCAAGTTCTCACGCCCCCTTTGAAGTGGGGAGCACCTCTGCCGACCTGCATTTTGCAAACTTTGCACTGTTTCTCTAAGCCTGACCCCTGAACTGATTGTCTGATGACTAATTCACATGCTAAGCTCACTGTATATCAGTATCACTGGCTTGCCTGCATTTGTCATTAAGGGTTTGTAGTAAAAAGAAAGATGAAAGAGAAAGGTGTAATATTAGAACAGCAGCCAAACATCTCATGTGCATGTTTTGAAAATGTGACTTATAAGAGAAATAGGCAACTCATTTTAAATAAGTCTTTCAAGTTATACAAATGGACTATATATTTTTATTTTTAACTTTCCTCTTTCATTTTGTTCCAAAATTTGGCTACTGTTAAAAGCTTACCTTATGCATGAACAATGTCACTGGTATGAGAGTTTGAAAATTGCACAAGAAAATAAAACATATTTCTTCAACAGTGCCTGCATCAAAGATTTCCCTGTCCTTCTGTCACCATCATATTCACCAAAGCGGTCCAACAGAACTTAAAGAAAAGAGTGTCTGTATGGATGCTTCTAATTGAAAAAGCTAAGTGGATTGCTAAATCAATTACCAATTTTCTGAGTTGTTAAGATAAACTTTGGTCTCACACATTTACACAGAAGATGAAAAATCTTATTTTTAAAAAACTTTCCTAAGGAATAATTTCACTGAGCATTATGTTGTCCACAAGGTCTATGTTCTATTAATACTGTGGAAGATAGTCTGTTGGGACTTCTTGGCAAATACTGCAACAGAATTCTTTAAAGAACTAGCAAGGCCTCTAAATGTGGATAATGGCTCTTTGAACAGACTCTAAAGACCCATTTCCATAGACTGGACCAATTCTTTTAAAGAAATACATGACAAGAAGTCAAATAAAAGGGGTGGGGCAAAACGAGAAGATTAAAAAGGGAGTAAAAGATTAAAAGAGGGAAAGAATATAAGGAAAATTCAAAAGGGGAAAAAAGATCAAAAAGGGGATTAACCATGTTACTTGTTGTTTTTCAGAAATTAAAAAAGTATGGAGGATAAGGAATTTGTTTCCTTTTAGCTCAAGAAAAATGCCAATTATGGTAGCTAAACTGCCCAGATCACATATCAGCATGCTTTGGAAATGTGAGAAATGGATGGGAAATATAAACACAGGGCAATAGCTTACAGTTATGTTATGAATTAAGCCAGAAAAATATCAAGATTTAGTCACTGGATAAGCTGCCAAGGTTAATTTTCCCTGATGAACTTGAGCAAGATCAGAATAGAAGCGATAGCACTATTCTGTTGCATATTCTGTGCAACACCCCCACTGCTTTCTAGAATCAAATTCTTCATTTTCTCATGGAAAAAAAAAAAAACCTCAGGCTAAGAGAATGCAGTCAACAATAATAAAGTCAAGAAATCCCCCTTTATTTCTCAGGTTTTATTTGATCAGCGCCCTAGGTTCTCAGTCTCTGATACAGTAAAATCAGGTAGCCAACATAGTCATGGGGAGCTATTTAATGATGGTCTTTGTATATTGTGACCTTTTGGCTTTTTTACTGAATATTTTGATATCAGGAATTAATCATTGAAATTCACTTTCAAATATAGAAAGAGTTTCAGGTGGTATACATTTGATAAATTGATTTTACATATCTTAAAAAGGCATATGTACTTATTACTGAATACGTGTGTGTGTGTCAAACCATTTAGCTTACTTTATTCCTGGTAAATTTATAGCAATTTTTAATTTTTTTTTTTCTGGTCTACATATTTCCTTATGGATTTGGCTTTTTTTGTTGTTGTGGCAGTTGCTGTTACTCCTGCTAATCTAAAACTACAGATATTTAGGGTTGTTTTTTCTTAACTACAGGTCCCTTTAACTGACAATTATTAATTGCTTGAAAAATAATAAAATCAAATAACTTAAAGGCTCCAAACACAAAGCAGAAAAGCAGTAAATCATGAAAGAGAAGGTAGAATGAAAGGTAAAAATTAAAAAGTTGTTTTATTACACTAATGCCAAATGAATTCTAATAAAAATAAAGATTTAAATGCCAGTGTATGCGGTAAAAATTGTTTATGGCACTTCATTAATCTGAAGATACATTAGATTCATTCTTTCTCAAACACTCATATGTAAAGAGAGATATATCAGCAATGAAATTTAATGGAACTTTGAAGAGTATTTATCAGCCTCTCATTTTCCCCTCCTTTTTTATAAACTGTGTAAAATTTTTCCTAAATTCCATGTGCTTTTATTTTTATTAAAATTTCTCATAGAGGCAGGTAGCACAGAATACAATCCAGAAAAGTGCATAAATTTTATATTAATTTTTGTCAGCGATCAAAAGGAGCAGACTGTTGATTCTGAGGCAGGTCCCTAGAAACAATTTAGGTCAGAAGCCAGAGTAGCTTCTTTACCTCCCACTGTCACCATCTCGTGTGCACTTTGGTGGGATGGCAGGGGTGGGAGCCATGCTGAACCTAAGGCAAGAAGGATGATGGGTTACTGAAGCCAGGGGAAATTTGACTGAAAATAGAACTGCTTACTACAACAATCCTGCTTCTGGAAATCCATTCCATGGAAATAAAAGTGCCAACATGGAAGGATTCACACACACACACACACACACACACACACACACACACACACACACACACACAGAATTTACCCCAGGATATTTACCAGCAGAAGAAAAAATCTGAATATCTGTCCATCCAACAGGAAATGGTGTAATGAATTATAACAGATCCACCCTCTGTAGTATTACGTAGTAGGATGTCTACCATACAAACTGTTTCATGAACAACAACAACAACAAGCACAGAATTATGTACTAAAAACAAAGTGAAACCAAAAACAACTTCATCTATGCAAACATAGATCATACGTGAACATAAGGAAAAAGCGAAAGGCTTTTGTTAGTATTGGGAGACGATGTGCAGATGCGTACTTTTTATTTATATGCCTGTCTCTGATTTGGTTATAAGAAGGATAGGATCAAATATAGATAGATAAATATAGATAGATAGATGATAGATAGATAGATAAAATCAATTATATATGATAAACATTATATATATAGAGAGAGAGAGTCTAAAAGGGGTTATAGGAGAAAAATATATGTTTTGTCCCCTATTCATTTTTAATAGTTTTTTTCTGTTGTAGAATCTAACTTTTTAAACCAAGCTTTAAGCCTCTGAAGATGACAAGGAATAGTGGGAGGATCTCCAAGTAGGTAAAGGAAATGGAAGCTGCAGAATAACTGAAAGGTGAATTTTTAGGAAGAATAAACCCCATGGGTGAGGCCCTCGGGCTCCAAGTGTTAGATGTGGCAATAAGGCCAGTGTGGTTAGGGCCGAGCAAGCAGGAGGATTAGAACAAAAGAGGTTATAAAGGGTCCTTAGGAGCCAGATTATAAAAGAGAGGGTTTTCAAAAACATACTGCAATTAAAAGTAAGAGAAACACTTTTACATCAGGAACCAATACATGCCTACCTGCGTGTATACACACAGATCACAAACCACAATTTGAAAAACACTAATTGAATTTTTATTCTAAGTGTGAGAAAAAGTCATTGGAAGCAGAGGTGTTCTGACATTCAGCCTGCTGTGTGGAAAACAGACTTGGGGTGGGGCAGCAGGAGTGGGAGTAGAGATCCCACCTGGGAGTATGGAGGTGCTGGTCTAGGTGAAAGAGTGATGGCTAACCTGGCATGCTAGCAGTAGGAGTAATAATCGATTGGATTTAGAATATATTTTTAGTGCCAAGCTACTAGAAAATCCTAATAATTTGGATGTGCAGCATGAGAGAAACAGAAGAGTTAAAAAGGACTCCCAATTTTGAGATGTGATCAGCTGGGTTAGTGGTGATGCTATTTACCTTGTTGAGGAGTGATGTGATAGAATCAGAATGTGAACCGTGGTATATTCAACAACGATCACTAATGCAGGAGAACTATGTGACATCTGCAGAAAGGTTTCAACAGATGTTATGTAGAAATAAAACAGTCCAATAACCAAGAAATAGAAGACAAAATAGTGTTTATTGAATATTCTCATTTGAATACCAAATAAAAGATATATACATATATCCATATGCCTGCCACATATGTCTACGTATTTTGAGCAGAATAGACCAGAGCCCATTGATAGTGGCTGTCCCTGTTGGAAAGGAATGGGGGTCTAGGATAAGAGATTAAATTACTTTTCATTGCTTATTAAGTGTTCTATTAAACCATGTGGCCATCACGAGTTCTGGAGTTA